>OZ007597.1:232411487-234811487 GCA_963931845.1 Maratus michaelseni | reverse complement strand
AGAATTCACGATTTCTACGCGCTCGATCGAAGAAATTCATGATTTTTTCGCTCCCGTTCGGCGGAATTCATGATTTTTCCACTCCCGTTTGAGAAAATTCATAATTTTTACACACCCGATCGACGAAATTCTTTATATTTACGGGCCCGATTGACGAAATACATAATTTTTATGCACCCGATTGATGAAATTCATGATTTTTACGTGCCTGTTCGACAAAATACATTATTTTTTTGCTCCCGATCGACAAAATACATGATTTTTCCACTCCCGTTCGACAAAATTCATAATTTTTACGCTCCCGATCAACAAAATTCATTATATTTACGGGCCCGATCGACGAAATACATGACTGTTCCGCTCCCGTTCGACAAAATTCATGATTTTTCCGCACCTGACTGTAGAAATTCATGATTTTTCCGCTCCCGCTCGGCGGAATTCGTGATTTTTAAGCGCCCGGTCGACGAAATTCATGATATTTATGTGCCTGATCGATGAAAATCTTGATATTTATGCACTCGATCGACGAAATTTATGAGTTTACTCACCCAATCGATGAAATTCATGCTTTTCGTACTCCCGAATGACGAAATTTCTGAGACTAATTGACGAAATGTACAATTTTGGAATTTCTTGAGATGTTGACCACTTTTGGCTTGCGAGCCACAGGTTGTGCATGTGTAATGTATATTATGTTGTGGGTTATTATTTAGTGTATAAACATACCTATTTTATTATTGTCAGATCTTAATTCTAGACATAATTAATAAAAAGGTACTTATGCAGTTACCTACACAAATACCTAAGCTTAGTGGGACTTATGCAGCTAGCTACATAAGCAAGTTGTACATAACTTTTGCTGTTAACTTTAAAATTTAAAATAGACTGGCGATTAATACCTCAAGTTTATTCAAAAAAGTATAAATTAAAATATTTTTATTTAGCAAATTACTTGTTTACTGTAGACTCATTATATTATTTTTAAATTAAATATTCATTGACATAAACGTACTTACTGGCTACTAAAGAAATTACACTCACTAGCCAGAAACTGGCTACTAAAAAAAAATCAACCTACCGGCCAGTGGCTACTAAGCAAAATTCCTTATTTTCACCTTTAGCTGGAATGAAAACCCTTTAATTGATTTCAATCATCTTTATTGTGATTCGGAAATTGGAAAATTATTTTGTTCCCCCTTCAATCACACACAGTGGAAATTTTTTTTTTTCTAAATGTTGGAAATCTTTCCAAAAGGCAATTCTATCAACATTCAGTGAACATATTAGAATTGTAAATTTAGAAATACACTGCAAACTCTTCAAATCATGGCACAATGACATCACCCGTAGCACAGATTACTTACAGAAATAAAAAGCAATGTGAAATTTCTATCTCAATACCTCCCAAGAATAGAAAGAATTTAGAGGGATCAGAAAATGCAAAAGGTAAAAAAAAAAAAAGAGTTAAGATTAAAAAAAGATAGCCAAAAAAATAATTTACATATTAATGATTTAAACATAATTACCATTTTCAGGTGGCTTCCACATTTTTATGACTCTAATAAGATCATCGACACCAACAAATGGCCCCTAGAAACAAAGTTAAAATTAATTTGTATATGAATATTATCAATTGGCAGAAATAAAATTCATAAAAAAAAAACATCTACACTAATTAATAGAAAATAATATTAATACATAAACCAATAAACTCAGCAGCATCCACCTTACATTTGAAAAAAAATAAATAAATAAAGCCCTCACTCCCTATTTGAAGCAGACTACAGTACAGCATTAAAAATTAAATTTTCGGACAGCTTTTTTTTTTTTAAATCCTTTCTACCAATATGTAATCAATCCAGTATCCTTTATAATTACACATTTATTTTATTAGCATAGATTTCAAATCATCAGGTATTAGAAGTATGTAGTAAATTTATCATTTACATTTTCCCCCTTTGACTGTAGAATTTTTAAAACAAAATTGCTTTAAAAATTATTTATTATACTATAAATTTTTCTACAAATGTCTTGTCTGTGAAAATCGTGGGATAGGCGATCAGAGGGTTAACAATCATTAGTTGTACTTTAAAAATTTTCATTTTGATACCTAGAATTCTCAGTCATTATGAGAGTACCTAATGATCAAAATAAGATTCTTTTAAGATCACACTCTTATTGATGCAAAAAATTAATTTTCCAATAAACTATGGAATGGGCACTGCACAATACGTGAATTGTATGACAACGCTGAGAAGAACGGTATTTTACATCTGTTGGGCAGAATATTGACTCTTATATTAATTGCTGGTATTACACTTAAGACTGTCCCAGCATACATTAATTAACTAACACCAAGGAGTATGTGAGAGCATTTAGAATACTTATAATTAATAATAATTAGAGTGATCATAAATTAATTCTAATAACAGGTAAAGCGAGCTGAAAGGGATAAAATAAAACAACGCTCACTTAAAATTAACAATTAAAATTTAAATAAAAGTTTGCATCGTGTATTTTAGACCTCCTGTTATTTATGAATCATCCACCTTAAAATTCATATTAAATTACTTACAAAGTAAAACCTTTTTAAAATAGTACAATAAGAAATGGCGGGAAAAGAATATAAATAACTACCCTAAAATAAAATACCTGAAAGAAAATATTTGCTTAATGATAAGAAATGAATGACACATATTATTGTGGTAAATATAGAGATTTAAAGTTGATTTAAATTACAAATTTATTTACAACACAAAATATTAAAGTATATTTACAAAAAGTGTAAAAGAAATTAATTTTACCTAGAAAAGGACACTGTCCCTTTTCTTACAAAAATTCTAAAAATCAGCATGTTGCTGCTTATGCTTAAGATCAAGTAATTAATTTTGTTAATATTCCTGTGGATTTTAATTACATTATTTTTGAGTTTGCCTGTGACAAATATCTAACTCTAAAATTAATTAAATTCATTATATTGATGACTATCCTGTACATGCCCTATTTATTTTTTAACATATATTTAAATGCAATGACACAAATATTGCTGAGTATGATAAACTCATACTTGGAGTAGCACCCTGTGCTGTGTGGATCGAAAGGCTTGCAGAACCTCAGTTGCCACTCCTTTGAATCCTCCCATTCTCCATAAAACAATATGTGTAACATCTTTTAAGATCTCAAAATTTAATTTACTTATGCATTAAAAAAAAAAAAAGCATTTCTGGTATATGCCTCGGAAGAGATACTTTTCCTTCATCTTCTACCTTCTAGGTAATTCTCTTCTGTGATTGACTGTTGCCTTCTGGTTTCCTATTAGCTGTTCCCTTAACTTGTCCCTCTTTCCCTCCCATTTTCTTTCAGTCTTGCTCCTGCCTTCAAAGTGGTAGCACGTCTTCTTTGCGAATGATGAAGAAAGACAAAGTTCTTTCGAAAGGCCTTGCACATTCCTTATTTTGTTGTGTTATTAAGAATTTTTTATGTTACTATGGTATCACACCAGTTTATTCAATACTTTAATGTTAATTCCTCTGCCCAACAGTACATAAACCTTAAAGCAGTTAAGAATGGTATGCTCGAATCACTAACCAATTTCCAAAATTGAGGCTTTTTTTTTGGTTATAATTTTTTATGTTGCATTTCGATATGGCTTCATCAATAATAACATAGTTTCATATCATAGCCATTTTCACAAAATTTTTTGTTGAAAAAATGAGATTGCAATCCATCTCAGTACTAGGTAAACCAAAGATTGTTACCACATTTATCAAAATAAATACAGGCAATTAAAGAAAAAATGATACAACATGCAAATAATAATAAAAAAAACTCATGAAAAATGTTTTGGAACATCTATGAAAAAGCAAAATGGTGATAGCATAAATATGTGCTGTTTCATTAGGACTGCAAACCATTTGACGGGATTTTGCAACCCAACTTTGCGATTCATCCTTGAAGGGCACTACAACAAAATATTACAGATTTTTATTTTACTTCCTTTAAAGGTGAATCTCTTTACATACTCTTTACATACTCCTTACCAATGGCGGATCTAAGGGAGGGGCGATGGGGCGATCGCCTTTTGAACATACAATGTAAAATTCCCCCTAGAGACCTGTGCAGATTGCTGGTCCCAAACCGAACCCAAAAGTCCCATTGTAACAAAAACCGAAATGAAAGAAAATTAATACATATTTTAATATAATTATAAAATGTAGTATGCAATTATATCTCTAATGTCAATTTTCTTTTATATAGAAATATAAAAATATAGTATATATGTACTCATTAATATTCAAATACTGTAAAACATTTAAATAACGGACACCTCGGTGCCATCGAATTTATCTCTTACCCGGAGCAGTGCGCAAAAATATGCAAATATTTGTATTAAGGACTGTCTCCGCCCTTCAGGAGTGACCGTACGGAGGTCTTACTGTGCATGCTATTACTTTTGAATTTGCGGATAAACTCTACGGCTCCAAGGTGTCTGTAATTCGGAGGTTTTACTAAATAAAAGATTTAAAAAGTATTCCCTACATAAAGCTTTCTGCTATTTGGGACTGACCATTATGAAATTTTTACTGCATATAGATTTTATCGGAAAAAATATTTTACACATTCTTGTAGTGTTTTTTATTGTTTCCTGCCCATCTCTTATTTTCATAAATTTATGTAATAATTTGATCTCAGGAATTTGTTTTTTTCCTTACCCTTTTTTTTTCCCCTTCCTCCCTTTTTCATTTTTTTTCAAACTCCAGTGCAGGCAGCCATGATTTGTTTTCAAAACATTTCATCTCTTCACTTCACTTCGCGTAGCATCGCGATTCATGTGCATCCTCACAAACTGTGAAATGTAATCTTTTGAAGTCATGTTTTCTTAATATTTATTTTTTTGGTAGTAGTAAGTTAAAGTTTATTTTTAAATTATTCAGCTAATTTTTGCAGGTTATTTATTTTGTAGGTAAAATTTATTTTATGCAAATCATTTTTATTTGCATAGGCTCATGAGTTTGGTGAATGACTCGTGATTCTTTATTTTGATTGGCTAATGTTAATTGCTAGCCCTTTAAATGCTGTTTACACATCAGTTCTGGCATGTTCTACCTTGGCAGCAGTATCTGGATGTTTTTTCTTGCTGTGATTAGTCTACCCTTGGGGGCCAGTGAGGATACTGGAGTATATTTGATTCATGATAGTTGAAACATGCATAGTTATTTTTTTTCACCTATTCCTGAGATCAAAAGTAAAATGAGAAAATCTTTGTTAAGTTGAGTATGTCTAAGAATACAACCTGTTTTGCTCTGCTCTGGATTGAAATAAATATGAAGAATTGCAATTTCTGTGAGCATTTGTTTCCTTTTTATTTTTACACTTTTATTTTAAGTGATACACATTCAGTTGACTCTGCTACTTGAAAATGTATGTGGAACTTTTAGCAATGAAGTGAAACCTTATATTATTAAACCAAGTGCTAGAACTCACAATTCTTTTAAAAAATCGGGTCAACCCGAACACGGCACGCAAGAGTGAAAAAACCCAACCCGATAATTTAAGTCAACCCTACCCGCAGGAAAAATGTAGACGTCAACCCGACTCACAGCAACAAAAGTAAACATTAACCCAACCCGAAGCCATCTCGTACCAAAAAACAAATTAACCCGACCCGTAGCAAAAACGTAGAAGTAAACCTGACCCGCAATTAAAAAAAATTAGTCCCGACACGACCAAGATTGCGGGTCGTATATTAACTTCCAAATTTCTGATATCGCCCCCCCCCCCCCCCCCCTTTGAAGACTCTCTAGATCCGCCCTTGCTCCTTACATATTTAAGAAAGATTATTATAGAGGCATTATTATTCACATTAAAGTATTGAATAAACTGGTGTGATACAGTAAAAGTATAAAAACTTCTTAATAACACTATAAAATAAGGAATGCACTAGGGCAGCGGTTCCCAACCTTTTTAGTTGTGCGGACCACCAATTTTGTAAAAATAACTTTGAGGACCACTAACTACTTAATATACAAGTTAACAATATAATGACAAATAGACACCTATATAGTATATACACATGACGAATATATATATATATATTATGTCAGTGTAGTGGCTGAGAGGTTGTGCTCTCGAAGCTGGTAGACGGGAGGTGCTGTGTTCGATCCCAATCGCGCCCGTCGGCCTAATCGTTCGGAGTTTTCGTGGTTTTCTTCGAGCCGTGGATTTATCCATGCGTAAATACAGGTTAGGTTCCCTTAGAAAGACCCCCACGAAGGGCACTCCCCCCGGGCCTATATCCCTAGTGTAGATAATTGGCCGTCAATAATCAACCCAACCCTATTATGTCAGTAACTAGTAAAAAGATGCTGTACATGAAGAAAAAAATATTTTTTATAAAGAAAATAACTTTATTTATTGTATTCACTTAGCTATCACAATTATATAAAAACTCAAAAAAACAGTGATCAAAATTTAAAAAAAAAACCCTTAATGGGATTTTTGACACTGTTTGTCTTCGACGAGAGTGTCAATATCTGGATTGAAACTGGATAGTTTTAGTCTCAAATCACTCTCAACATTCAATTTATTCCTATATTTATTTTTCAAAAAAACTAAAGTTGAAAAGGCTCGTTCACATAGATACGTTGTAGAAAAGACCATCAAGTGTCTCAGTGCAATTTTGGCAATATCTGGATAGTCTTGCCGAACTTTTATCCAAAATGAGACCAGTGGTGTTGTCTTAAAAATCGATTTTAAAGTCTGGTCACATGATAGTTCAATTATCGAGTCTTCTTCATTTGAAGATAATTTTAAGTTTTTTAAGTAATTTTCTTCAAAGGGGTTTCTGATCCACTGTATTTCATCTTCAATTTTAGGGAAGAAGTTCCTAAGAAATATGAAAAAGCTTAATTACTGCTTCAGTTAGTGTTAGCAGATTTCTCATTCATATGAATGATTAATAAAAGTATAAGACAAGTAATTAAAATTTATTAATAATTTTAAAAAGACATTATTTGAAAAATTTACTAATTTAAAAAAAGTTACTGTTTCAGGAAAATAAATGTTTTTAATTACGCTTATTAAAAAATAGAATAAAATTAAGAAAAATAAATAACTTTAAATTACCTGAGGTTAGAGGCCAAAGATTCGAGGTGTTCTTTTATAGTTGTAGCTGTTGTTTTATCAATTTTGACTTCGTTGGTTTCAAGAAAATCATGTAGGACTGGAAATGCGTCGAAGGAATCTTGCTCCACTTTTTGAGCCCATCGTTGAAGTTTCTTTATCATTGCTTCTATTTTGTCTTGCACAAAAAACTTATGAGCGTCCTTACCTTGCAGAGTTAAGTTAAGAACATTGAGAGAACCAAAAATATCCGCCAAATATGCCAACCGTTTCAACCAGTTTTCATTGGTCACACAGTCTAAGTAGGAATTCGCAAGTTTTCCATCATAATCTCCCTCCCTCAGGAAAACCGTGAGTTCATCACGGAGTTCGAACAATCTTGTCAACACTTTGCCTCTCGACAGCCACCGAACTTCGCAGTGAAGTAGAAGCTGTTTGTGTTCACTGCCCATTTCATCACACAAAACACCAAACAGCCTGGAGTTTTTAGGTCTTGCTTTGATAAAGTTAACTATTTTTACTGCATCGTGAAGAGTTTCTTTTAAACTCTCATCCAAACCTTTAACTGCAAGAGCTTCTCTATGTATGCTACAATGTGTCCATTGAACCAAGGGAGCAACTGATTTAACTTTGGCGAATAAACCAATATGAATTCCAGACATAGCACGTGCCCCATCCGTTGTCAAACCTATACACTTAGTCCAATTTATTTCATTTTCTTTTATAAAATTGTCAACAGATTTGAAAATCTCTTCACCAGTTGTTTTTGTCGGCAAAGATTGACAAAACAACATTTCTTCTTCAATATTGCCATTCAACTCAAAACGACTAAAAGCTAATAAATTAGCATGGCCAGCAATGTCTGTACTCTCATCAAGTTGCAGCGAAAAATATTCACTTTGTTTCAAAAAAGTAATGACAGCTTTTTTCACATTTTCAGACATTTCATCAATTCTTCTTTTAACAGTTGTATTTGATAAGGGAATTTCGTTTATTTTTTTTGTACATTTTTCATCAAACAAAGCATTACTTATTATTTTTGCTGCGGGTATAATAAGTTCCTCTCCCACGGTGTGAGCTGAACCCTTCTTTGCGATTAACAAAGAAAGCTCATAAGAAACTCTGGTGCTTAGTTTGTTTTGGTTTGAAGATTTTTCCATGGTAGATTTAGTCATACCAAAATTTCTTTTCTTGATTTCAAAGAAATCCAAAGACTTTCCTACACATTCAGGATGTTTAGTTGATAGATGTCTTTCAAGTTTTGAGAATTTCATACATTCGTTGGATAGCATTTTGAAACAAATCACACACTGAGGCATAGGCTCTTCCTCAGAACCAGAAAACACAAACCCACTTTTTAAAAAATCAGGGTTATATTTACGAAAATATGTTTTAGTTTTCCTTGCTATTTTTTTACAACTTAGACTGGATTTCGCCTTCATTTCAAACTCACTACTTGTAGAACCAGATGTAGAAGTCCCTTCATCACTTGCCGACTTCGTCTTACGACAAGACCCCGTCCGAAACCAAGCATCCATATTGACGTGAAGTAATAGTAGCTCACAGCATACACAACGATATGATACATCAACAGAAAACCACAGCCACTGCCAAAGGACTCAATAAAGAAATGCGGAATGCAGACGTGATGGGGAGAAGGGTGAAGAATGTCGGAGGGAGGAGAGCGTTGACCTTGATGACTGACGAATGTAACCCCAGCGATCAACAGTCAGCGCTTCTGTAGTGAATCGTCCCGAAAAACCAGTATTAGACCCCAAGATTTCACGGCCCAGTTCCACGGTGCTTGCGGCCCATGGGTTGGGAACCGCTGCACTAGGGTCTTTCGAAAGAACTTTGTTTTTCTTCGTCAGGTGCAAAGAAGACGTGCTACCACTCTGAAATTCATTTTTAAAAAGTTTGACACATTAATGATGATATGAACTAAGATTACTAACTTTTATTTTATTCTCGCATCATCTGACTGAAGTATCTACATTTAAAAGTTTATAATTTAGTATAGCTGTATATTAAATTTTAATATTTTGTTTGATTTATTATCTCTTTTTATCCCTAACTGCTAACATTTATTTTTGTAGGGTGTTCGTTACTAAAACTTTCATGAACATCACTGAATTTTAAGATCTTTGATTTATTTTTGTTCCTACAATTCAATTAGTTTTTTATTCCTAATGGGATATATGACTGCAAAATTAGTTCAACAATGTTGATAAAAAAAACAAAAACAAGTGGGTAAGTGTGATCGAAGATCGCACAAAGGGTTTTGTTTAATATTCCTTTCAAAACACTTTATCCTTTCTTTAATAAATCCAAATAAATTTCATTTTCCACCAAAAAAAAAAAAAAAAAGTTTTTTATAAAGTAAAACCTAACCGGTCTATTTTTCTTGAAAATCTAAACCGGTCCTATAGCGGGCAAAGCCTGCTATTATACTCTATCATAAAAATATCTGTCATGTAGACTAAATACAACATTAAAAAAAAAAAAAAATTTCAAAATGAAACACATTGTACACCTTCAAAATGTTAAATTATGTGAATATTTCAAAAATCGGGTTTTTATCATGACTCAATACGTTCCTCAAACTCATATATTTACTATTCTCTATTACTCATATTGATACTCGCTTTGTATTATTCTCAAACATTTGAAAAATCTGTTAAACTTCCAATATGATGCCAGATTAATTTTCTTTTTAATTCTCTAATGATGTCATATTAAGCTGCTTTCTGTATTTACACATACTCATACTCCTTGTATTATTGAGAAATGTTTAAAAATTTCCGTTTTATTACCAATATGACATCATATTAATCTTTTTTTTCAATTGGTGAAACTTTTTATTTCATTTTTCACATGGAAATCTTTCAATAGAAAACTAATTATTGTAGAAAGAATTTTACTGTGGATTTTTAATTGTTGGAAATTGCTATAACAAAAAATGTTTAAATTTAATAGGAAAAGGCTGTAAGAATTTTGGTTTTTTATCTCTCTATATTAAAAGAATACAATATTTTCAAATTTTAATATTTTGAGCTTCATAGTAGATATTTAACTATAAGTACACAAATTTTCATGCCTGTAAGTTATTTAGTTTCTGAGAACGGCTCTGTGACGGACAGACAAAGGAGCGAGAGTAATAGGGTTTCGTGAGATGAACGAAACCCTAAAAACTAACTAGTGTCAATGAAAATCTTTCTTGTTTTTCTGATATATCTGTCAACTCTACCTGGCAATGATAAAACAAAGTTAATAAAAACTTATTGAACTTTAAGAGAAAGATTATAACTACATACCTGGAATGAAGACGGGGGTGGAAGTAGCCTCATAAGACAGGAAGCACCCGGTGGGGGAGAAAATACTCCTCCAGGTACAGGATGGGCATCAGTAGCTGTAATGAAGTATTTTACATTAATAATATATTAATACTATATAACATTAATAATATATAATATTAGGCACAATTAGCAAACTTTTTAAACCCTTGCGGCTGTTCTCACATCCAAAAGACCTACTTTTTGATACATTTCTGAATTAATTTTTGTTTGGAAACACATGAAATTGGCAGGTGCTCTTATTGAGAAACTACGTAATCGAAAGACGTTTTCCTTTTTTAGCTCACAGGCTATCAAAGCCTGAGAGCTAATGTGCCCGCCCGTTCTGTATGTACATACGTAACGCGATAACTCGTGATAGAATTATCCGTTTTGCTTCAAATTTTGTTTACAGGTTCATTCTAATAAGGCGCTTCCCTGATTAGTTTTGGGAGTTTATTGGTTAAGTATAAAGGGGGGAAAGGGGGGGGGGGGTTAACTCCCCCTTAATTTAGATAAATGGGTTTTTCATGCAGAAGTATCCGTTTTTCTTCAAATTTCGTATATAGGTTCATTGTGATAAGGTGCATCCCTGATTATTTTTGGGAGTTCATTAGTTAAGTATAAAGGGGGGAAACGGGGGGGTAACCCCCCCCCCTTAAATTAGATAAATGGGTTTTTCATGCAGAATTATGCGATTTTCTTTAAACTTTGTATATAGGCTCATTGTGATAAGGCACTTCCCTAATTAGTTTTGGGTGTTCATTGGGTAAGTATAAAGGGGGGTAAACGAGGGGCTAATCCCCCTTAATTTAGATAAATGGGTTTTTCATGCAGAATTATCCGATTTTCTTCAAATTTTGTATATAGATTCATTGTGGTAAGGCGCTTGCCTGATTAGTTTTGGGTTTTCATTTATTAAGTATAAAGGGGGGAACGGGGGGGGGGGGGGGGGGGGGCTCACCTCCCTTAATTTAGATAAATGGGTTTTTCAAGCAAAATTATCCGATTTTTTTCAAATTTTGTGTATAAATTCATTGTACTAAGGCGCTTGCCTGATTAGATTTTGGGGGTTTATTGGTTAAGTATACAGGGTGGGAACGGGTGCTTATCCCCCCCCCCCCCTAATATAGTGTCGATTTCTTTATTTTTCGAGTGGCATTATTCTTTGAAAAAATAGCATAATATACAATTAGTGTGAATAGCCTGTGAGCTCAATGCCCTCAGTTTAACTGGGCAGTTTTCTTTTTTTATTGTTTATGTATAGGCAAAAGATCTTTCAGAAAAGTAGGCATTTTGAACCGAATTCCTGACGTAGCAGCATGTGAAAGGGGAAAAATTGTGGTCACGCGACAAGAATCGTTTATAATTCGATAAGTAATTTATTATCAAAAAATGAAAAACTCTATTTGATTCCAAATCGCTTCAATAGTCAGGCCTGCCAATTTTATGCCTTTAAATGAGTCAGTAAATGTGTCAGAAAGTTTTGCGTTGTTGAGAAGTGAATTTGGGAACTAAAAATCTCTAAACATTTATGAAAACCAATAAAAAAATACATTTTTTTTTACTGCAGAAATTGAATAATTATAAGGTTTATACAGGAAATATGAAATTAGTTGTATGTTTGAGTGGGGAAAAGATGTTATAAAACATATTCAAATTTGAAGAAAAGCTAACAAGCAGGAATTTAGCACCTTAATGTTTGTTTTTCAGCATGTATTTTCAAACATATAAGATACTTATTTTTAACATTTTTATTTATTTACAGAATATTTATATTAATATTATTATATTAATATTAATAATTGTAATTTAAAATGAAAACTTCAAGTAGTTTGTCTATTGGGCTATTCGGGGTCTTTTAATAATCCACATTCATAATTTGTCAATTTAAAATGAAAATTGTAACTTTGTGTAACAATTTGAAATTAACAGTTAAACCTTTGTGATAGAAAGCTGTCAAATATTGGTATAAGAATATTTATAAGACTGCGCTACCCATATTTCTAAAAAATTATCTAGATTGATGATGATTAAGCATGTGTGTACATATATAAGTTTATAAGCACAGGCTTTTATCAAGCCAAAAATACATGATAGAAATATGAGAAAAATATCACTACAGTTTTAATTTTACCAATGCATTTCACACATATCTCCAATTTATTCACACAAACTGTAAATTAGAAATACACAGAAAAAAAGTCACTACAGCTTAATAAGCCCATATTTAAAAATTATATATCCCAGAAACATCTACTTTAACGAGTCAAAAATATGTTTTGTAACCTAATAATAATTTATAATTTTGCGATACTCGTGGAGTATAAAAAATGACTTTCTTCTCCCTTTTGAATTTATTTCTTACTCGAAATTGAGGCAGGTTCTGACGTTGAAGCCCTCCAAGATTGACCAGACGTTCTTGATTCTGTGCTGTCCGTAAATAGTTTTTAATCTGTTTTAAAACAGAAAATGACTTTTCAGCAGAACCATTTGTTGCTTGAATACAATTGTAAATTTTCAGTGCAGTGTACCAGAGCTATTGCAATAAGCTTAGTCACTAGAGTAATAGTTTTTCGCAATGGCCCTGAGTGTACATAATTAGATAAACATCACTAATGTACTTTGAAGCATCCTGCAGCTATTAAGTAGCTTCTAGTTCGATGATATTTGAAAGAAATGAAATTCTTAAATTATACTCTTTGCAGTTGTAAAATTCCTTCTGTAAATCTGAAGATTTTGTATCCTTTTGCAATATATTTGCTTTTTTCTGCAGATCTCATCATCATTTTAAAAGCAGTCCGATTTGAGCAGTTCTCATTCAGAATTCAATTCAGAAAATTCATTAAAACATTGCTTACATTTTATTTGACAATTTTGTCTTCAAATATTATCATCTGAAAAGATAGAACCAATTCTTGATTCCTTATCTCTGTATGTTTTTCTTTCCAGTGGAATTTTTGTAAATAGGGAAAGATGTCTGTATGCAGTTAAGTCAATATAAGACAGGATGTCAACATTTCAACAGCAGTTTAAATATCCTTATATTCGGCTTACAGTTTTGTCATTGCTTTGCCAAACTGAAACGTTGCAGAATACAATGTGCCTGACCACCTGATGTTAGAAATGCTTATCTTAATACTGTTACTCAGCTACACATCTATATTTACCCTAAATTTACCCTAGCATGTATCCAGTTTTTATACATCTACCCACTATATATAAATCTTTCTAGCTATTCTATACTCATTCTTATGGTATTTTAAAATTTCTTTAACTGCTCTAGACATCACTTCTTCAATTTTGCAGCGACTGATTTCGGCTTGCGGGATGTTTAATATAATAAAGGCAATAATTATTATTTTAAAGCAAATATATTTTCAATGGGCTTGTTAAAAGCACTTTAATTCTCTATTAAGAAGTATCAGTTTCAATTTGGCAGTTTATCTTTCTGATGTTTAGACAGATTTTTGTGAGTTTTCTTTATACTCTGTGCTGTAGCATCTCTTAATGTTACAGTCTTTCCAACTTCAACAGTGTCTACATATCTAACATAAAATTTCAGTTTTCTTTGAAAATAATTGTATTTTAAATCACCTTTAAAAAAAATCTACGATGTTCAGCTTCAGTTTATCATATTTATTCATCGTGGTAAAAAGCTTTAAGATCTTTTTTCAAAAATAAATCCTGGAATGTATGAGAGTATGTCAATAAAATGTTTGTACATCAATAAAAAATGAAAGAAAGATCACACAGGATTCATTAACCCTCTGACCGCTGAGCAAAAGGGCAAAATTGCAATGTTGTTTTTTCTGTATTTTTGTTTTAAATGCTAAAAAAAACATTATATTTCAAACATGACATAAAAAACTTAATTACATATATAAAAATAATCCTTGAGACTATTAATCATAACTTAATCTTTTGAAACTACATTATATTTGTAATTATTAATCACTGCACTGTAATTACTAATCACATTACTAGTAACTGCATACAGGCATTATATTAATTTAAAAATTGCTAATATTTCAGTGAAACCTACAGCATAGTGAACGAATATATCAGTTTGTGGTGGTGAGATGGTTAACAATGCACAGTTACTAACCTAAGTAATGAAAACAATTAAAGATCTTACCAAAATCCATATGTTCGACTAAAACCCAAGTGAAAAATCTGGATGACACATTTGGGGTTTTTGTGTCAAGCACAAAAGTAATAATTTGTGTCACTTTCCAAGCGACTCATTTAAAGCTATTTAATTTCATATTTTGATATTTTAAAAAATTTAACTGTTTTTAATTAGCACCGAATTTTATTAATTTTACAACACGTTTCTTAGTTTTAATAAATACTACATATTATTTTGTGCAAAATCGAAGGAGATAGTAAAATAATGTATCAATTTCGACATAGAGCCAATAAAAATTATAAATAAAATATTGCAAACATTTTACGAATTTTTTAATTTTCAGACTTAAGATCCCATGCTTTGCAACATTTGCTAGATCCGATTGCTATCTTTGTATAAACATTTTTTTTTTTTTTTGTGCTAAAATGTAAAATTGAGTTACATGTCTCCATAACATTACTGTTGTTTCCAAATTTCTGTAATTATTCATTAATTGACCGATTTTTTAAAAGAATAGTATGCAATTAGGCATATTTTAGCTATGTTCGGGGTAGCGCACTCTTATATGACATCTTTGTGTAGTTGCCAACATTTTTTTATTTTTCAAGTCAAATAAACTTAATTTGAACCAGAAAATCTATATTAATAAAAGAAAGTTTCGCTCTGTGTGTGTGTGTTTGTCTGCCTGCAATGGCTAGCAAAATCTAGCCTACATAGAAGTCTGAAAATTTAGGTGTGGATAGTCCAAGGTCTGGCCATATGCACCAGAGTCTCAGAATTTTAATATTTTGATAATTACCCAAGATATTAATTAGATTCTCATTAACCATCATTTCTAAAATGACATCTTTTAAATCAAAATGGCGAAAGAAACGAACAGGTGCATTGGATTTGCAAGCGGAAATGAACAAATTCGAAATTTTACTAATTAGCGAATTTTAAGAAAACTAATTGAGATATCAATTTGAAATTTTCTGAGCATATGTAAAAAAAAAAATCTGCATTTGACTATGTGATTTTTGAAAAATTTGGTCAGTAATTTTTCTTAATTTATGCAAAAAACTGCCAAAAATCTGCCGGCGCCAGTGATAACAATCTGAGAAAGTTTCAGACAGGGATCTGCTTTCATTAAAAACTGAACTACAAAGAGATCTGTTTCTCTGGCCAATCCCTCCATTTAGTTTGCGAAAATTAAAGAAAATAATTGCCAATTTTTACTAATGAACAAAAATTTAGGTAACTAATTAAGATATAGATTTGAAATTGAGGTCGGGAAGGGGTGTCATCTGCCGGCTATTTTAGCATAATGTCTTCGTTATGTTCTAATTATCAGAAAAATGTATTTTTTTTTTTAATGATCGCATTAATGTAGGTGACGGTGGTTCTCTTGAACAAATTATTCATTATATTTGCTGGTATGGGGAGGGAGGGGGTTAACGCCTTTCTCTGAGATTGTAATTATCTCGGGCCCGGGCAATGCTGAGCGGGTTAGCTAGTGTATTTAATAAATGAAATAAAATACGTAATGCATAGATACAACACACATTTTATTAAATAAATTTTCTTATTCAAAATATGTTTATTTTTATTTTTTACTTAAAGAAAACACGGAAGATTGATACCTATGCCTTTGCTAGATCATGATTAACAGACCAGCGTGTACAATCTATTTTTAAAATAAATACAATTTAGAAAACTAAATTAAATTTTATAGATTTGATTGATGAAACGTAATTTTGAGTATTTTTGGAAAAATAAGACAAAATAAACTGTGTATAATAAATAATAACTCTGGAACTTTGCGTGAATATTTCTTTAGCATGGCTATGTATGTACTAATTTTATTCTGTGCAATGGTAATAATATTACCTACTTTTTTTATGTGGCCCGCAGCTTTATAGACAATGCTTAATTTGACCCATGGCGGTAAACGAGTTTGACATGACTGGTATAGTTGGTCAAGAAAATAAAAAGTTACTCCCTATCAAACATACAGGATCTGTACTGAAATTAGTAGGACTGGTTTTTTACTGAGCGAGCGGGCAGACGATAGGCAGTCTGCGCGTGTACGATCGGTGGAAGGGAATATTGAGAATGCTGGAAAAAATCGGCAGTTGGCTCTCGGCTGTTGAAGAGAGCAGGTCGCTTGTACTGTGAACCCCTGTCGAAATGCCTCGTCACAGAGAATGCTGCCATGGTTAGATCGGGTGATTTGAGTGATCGGGTGTTTTTGAGTTTTTGTTCCGAGAAGGTAGGGAAAGAGTGGAAGATGACGACCGCTCTGGACGCTCTTCGACCAGCAAGACCAAAGAAAATATGTTGCAAGTGAAAAATTTACTGAACAGTGATCGTATAGCATAAGTATCAGAATGATTGCTGATGAATTGAGCATTCCTCAAACCCAAGTTTTTGAGATCTTGACGATGCGCCGAGCCACACAGCGTTTCGCGTAGTGGAGTATTTTGCCCAGCACAATGTGGCAACGCTGCCTCATCCCCCCTACAGCCCCGACATGGCCCTGCCAGACTTTTTTCTATTCCCGAGAATAAAATCGACGCTCAAGGAGAAGCATCATGGCTCGGTAGAGGCGGTTCAACAGGCCGTGACAAGGGAGCTAAACAGCATTCCGGTTCAGGCGTTCCTGGAGGAGTACGAAAGCTGGAAAACTCGTTGGCAGCAGTGTGTAGATGCGGAAGGGTGCTACTTTGAAAAATTCTAATTGTTTGTACTATTCTCATGAATAGTTAAAAAAAAAAATGAGTCCTACTAATTTCAGAACAGACCCTGTATGTTCAAAGAATAATCTTAAGAAGTTGTCTTCATATTGAAGTAGTCCCCATTGGAAAATTTCAATATAAACATTTAATTTTGACATCATATTTAGATTTTTTGAGAGATTTTATCATAGGATGGAAGTTATTTGGTGAAGAAATTTAGGAACTATGCAGGTTTAAAAATTTTAACTCTTAATGTTAAATTCTTTTTTAATTGCTAAAAAAGCATCTTCAATACGAGCAGTTTTTTAAGAGTTACTCAAAAATTACTTTGCAGAATGACCTGTAATATTAGAATAGATATGCATATTTAAAGCATCTAGAAATTGATTTCTGGCAAAGGTTTGATAAGTTACAATTCATATTTTTTAACTATTAATTTCATTATTTGTGTACTTTGAAATGTATTGTTTGTAACCTATAAAAATTTTAACAAAAATCAATTCCCAGAGGCTTTAAATATGCAAATCTAAAATTACAGCTCATTCTACCAAGTAGTTTTTGAGTTACGCTTAAAAAACTACCTGCATTGTATTTTGCTTTACAACTATTAAAAAAGAATCTAACATTAGGGATTGAAAACTTTAAACCTCCATAATTCCTAAACTTCTACACTGAATGAATTCCTGTTAGGTATCCTATGGTAAAATTTGCTGAAAAATCCAAATATGATGTCAAAATCAGGTGCTTGTATTGAAAATTTTAATGTTTGATGCAATTTCATCATAAAGATGACCCCATGAACATTTCCTTTCAATATAAATTTAAAGAAGACTTAATTCCAAATCAAGTGGCTTTTTTTTTTGCATTCATCTGGTGGTAAAATAGATGGTGGGAAAGAAGGTAATTTTTTGTTTATATGTTTTTTTTTCACTGACTGTAGTACACTTTTTTTTTACAAATAAATTAAGGTATAATATTTTCAAACTTTCAGCTATAAAATCACTTTTACAAGCAATTAATAAAGCTTCTAAAAAATAATTTACATAAATTAAATGTTTCATTTAATCATCTCTAGTTTTTTCTTCTAATCAAAATTATTTCAATTACATGAAAATTTCTCACTCTGTATATTTATTTGCTGTAATTGAATTGTGTCAGTGCTCTATGAATGCACTGGATTCAGATTAAAGTAATATTTTAGATTTACCTGGATTTTTAGAAGTTTCAAAAGCTTCTTTTGCCTCATGAGATAGAGAGAATAGCTTTTCATTCTTCGTATCAACTTTTTTGCTCTCATATCGACACTTCAGCTGAAGCAGCTCAAAACGGCACAATGTTTCACCACAAGCATAAGAAAACTTTTCTCTCATTTCTTTAGCAATTTTTTCCCAAACTTTCTGCTCTTCATTATTTGGGCAGGCTAGTTCTGTTTTATATTTTGCATACACTTGTAAAAGTTTACAAAGAAAGTCTCTGTTGCTCTTCTTTGCACCTAGCCAAAATTTGGGTTTTGTTTGCTCTGCAAAAAAGTAAGAGAAAAAGAAAAAATATTTTTCAGTAATCATATATAACACACAAAACTGCAACTTAAAAAATATATATTATCAAATCTCTTAATTTAGATCATCTTGGAATCTATTTCAACTGTGTACTGAATAAAAATGGTCTCTGTGTCCTATAAGTTATAGTCAGAAAAACTTTATCTATGTTCTAACATAGAAAAAATATATATATTATCATGGTAAAATAAAAATCTAGTCTCATTGGGAGTTCCTTATAAGCATGGGGGACTTATATAAAGATATTTTTGGGATCTTTTTTTTTTTAAAGGTTAAATAAAAGGCCTTATTATTGTTAAGGAGCCTGGGCGCAATTGCACTCTAAACACCCTTATCATTGGACTAGATTAAAACCGAAGTGCAATCATAATGAACTGCAAAATATGTTGTGCAAAAATTGATTGGAAAATTTATTTATGACCAAAAATTTCAGAGGGAGGGTGGAATTTAGATAACAGATATTTATAATGACTAGAAAGTATCAAATAAGGTAAATTTGTTTTACAAAAATTAGACATTTAAACATTTTAAACAATTTGCTACGGCAGAAGAGAGAGGGAAAAGAAATTTTGAGGGACAAGTACTTTAGATCATTTTTTTTTATTATTATTTGGAGCATTTATGTCTGAAAATCAACCACCATATCATATTTCATGCTTTTAGCTCGAACAGATTTTAAAAAAAAATCAGAACATTACAACATTTTTTTGCCTTTGTGCCTCTTTGAGGGCAGTTTGTACAGAGATAAAATATACCTTATTTTCAAGTAGAGATTGTCATCATTATTATTCAAAAAAAATATTTGAAATCGTTTTAGAAGTTCCAACGTAATTGTGATTTTAGAACATATTGCACTCATTTCACTCTTTTAGGTAGCTTTCAATACAAAAAAGTATAAAGCTACCTATTGCAGCCGTTCGGAGGAAAGCAGTTCCGAAAAATTTCGATATATTTTCACCGATCATGACCCCCAGACCCCAAAACCACCCTCCGTTCAAATGTTGATATATATATATATAGATATATCCATATATATCTATATATATATATATATATATATATATATCTGACCTATGTCATACGATAACGCCCGTAATTATGAATCGATTTTGATGAAACTAATTGTATGTATTAAGGTCACTAATGTCTCGACCGAGTTCGTTGGCAGCTTGGTCCGCCATCTTGTTTCAAGATGGCGGCCATTTAAAGATGTAAAATAACTTAAAATCTAAAATAAATATACAAAAAATTTAAAAATTCAAATTTATTTTTTAATTACGTGTTAGGCCTTGATACAAGGATTCCAGAGCTTTTTTTGGTTTACCTCTATCTTAAAAATTGGCTGAGATAGAGCAGTTTGAAATTCTAGGGTGGCTGACATTTTGAAACAAAACAGCACATTAACGCGATTACTCGCAAATTATTTTATTTCATTGTTGTAATAATTTTCCCAATCATACGCATAAAACTATATATTCATATCCGTTAACGGCAAAATTGGCGACAAAATTGGGCGACATTTGGCGAAATATCGCCAAATTTGGCGATCAAAATAAGTCTTCATAAATGAAGCCAATTTGGCTATTGCTCAATAATTTGGCGAATTTCTTATTCAAATTCAGTATTAACGAATCTTTTGTAAACGTTTCTTTGCATTTTAGCTTGCTGTTTTCGTGTAACATTAGCTAAAATTTTAAAACGAAGATATAGGAAAGCTACCTTTTCCTCCCGGTACAGGCCGGAAGGACTTTTAAATTTCAAATACCTTAGAACCTGTTCTGTGGGAGCATTTACATGTTAAAAGTAAAAGCAATATCAAATTGTAAGTTTCTAGCAACAGCCCTGACAATTCCAAATAAATAATTATTTAAATGTTTTAAGCACATTTTCTGTATATTTCACCCTTTTAAATTTATATTTAAAAAAAAAAAAAACCCACTATTCTGTGCATTTCCATCTTAAAAGTAACAGCCATGTCAAATTTCAAGTTTCTGTCTTTACATTTCCATATAAATCGTAATTTGGAACATTTTTTTCTTATTTTATCCTTTTAAATTCAAGTTTTTATCCGTAACAGTTCCATATGAATCATAATTTAAAACGTTTTCCACTCATTTCATCCTTTTATATTTACAGGGTGGTCACAAATATCTTATGTTAAAATTCCATGATTTTTCCATGATATTTCCAGGTTAGCGTTAAAATAATGAAATTTCCATAATTTCCTTTAACAACACTACTCTGATATATACTGTCATTATTTATTTTTAAGAAATCGCACAAGATATTTAAACAGTGATTATTTAAATAATTTTTTTTTTGTAATTTTTCTTCAAGAAATTCTGAATTTATTTAATGTTAAAGTGCTTTTATTATAACCAATAAAAATACCTTACTATTGTGCATATGTAAGTACTTACTTTCTATTAATATAAATAACATAACACAAAGAATAAGCATACACATGTAATTGAATGAGTCCCTATTACAAGACATTTAACAAGTTTAATTTTAATATTAGAATTTTACAAAAAACAAAAAAGTAACTGTTAAAAAAGTATCAAAACTCAAAGTTTTTTTTCATTTAAAAAAAATATTTACTCTTTTATTGTTTTTATCTCCTCCATTAGTATTTCAATTTCTTTATTTGCTTATACATTCAGCTTTATACCTTCAATTTTGTTATTAATTTCTGTAGTCGCCAACTTTATTCTTTTCTTTTTAGCTTCGGAAGCATCTTTTTCTAAAAAATTCTTTTCTTTTCTTTTACAGCATCAGCTAGAGCTCTGCACATGCATTTTTATAACTTTGCGTGAGTTCGAAGGAATCACATAATTATTAACATTGCTTACGGATGACTTTATTTTGTTGTGGATAACTCTTTGTGCAATCAGGGTATCCTCTTTAAGATTATCAATGAGACATTCTGAATTAATTGAAAAACCTCTTTCTACATTGACATTTCCATGAGATAATACCATGTCTATTTTTATGACCATATTTATACCCTAACAATCCCCAAACTTATTAAATATATATCCCCAAAATATGTCAATTCTGGAATCTTGGTGTTTATAAGCTTTCAGTTTTTCTTTGGTGTCAATGTCAAAGTATATCTTTAAATATTCTCTTTCAGCATTGTCGACTTCATTATCAATGATAATTCTGCTGTCTATTAACATTGTCAAAAGATTTTTTATGCGTTTTTTGTTGAGTTTTATTTCTGGCTACATCTGGGTCAAAACAAGTTAATGCTTATGCTAGAGGTTATGCTTTGCAATAACTTTAAGCATAAATAATTCTTTAGACATCTTTGCAAAATTGTAAAATCTTATAAGAAATTTTCTGTTTGTTTCTTTTTTTTAAAGCACTCCATGTGCCATAACCTAAGTCAATTGTAGATGCTGATTTCAAGTTTTTATTATTAGACAAACCTATTTTATGAATACAACCATCAATAAGTACACTCTCTTTAACAAATTTTGGCATTATATTTATAACTATTGATGTTAGAGAATTACAAAGAAAAGGTGCCATTGGAACATCTGTTTGATACTCTTTCAAAAAAAGTTCGACTTCCTTTGAGAGAGAGATTTGAAAAAAGCCAATTTGGCTTCCAAAAATTCATCTTCCACAAAATTTGTCACAGTTTTGAAGCTAGCAGAAGCTGGTTCTTTCTTGTCTTTTCTTGCACACTGAACGAATTTTCTAATATGCGACAAATTATCAATAGCACATTGACACACATGACTAACTATTCTGCAGCCTCCTAATTGAACAAAATTCTTTAGGATATAGATCTAAATCTGTATATTCAGAATATAGAACTAGAGGAGCTGGTACATCAAACAAACTGTAGATAACAGTTTAACAAATTGTAACAAACAAAAAAATTGTAAACAAATTGTAACAAACAAATTGTAACACAAATTTAAACAAATTGTAGAGGCTATGGAAAAGATTGATTAATGACCAATTGATCACTTGAATACCTTTCATAAAGTCTCCATACAAAATATGTAAATCACAGGTATCAATGTTCAGTAAAATTGGGTATCAATCTTTGGCGCACTCTAGTTCAGCTTTTAAATCTTTGTAAAACTTTAAATTAACATTAGGTCCATCCACTGAAATCTGAACTATAGTTTTCAAGTTTAAAGAAGATAAAGAAGTTTTAAAGCTTTCTCGAATTTTACCAGATGTTGAACTAACTAAAAAAGTTTAAGTAACGTGCACATAACTTGATTTTCATCAAAACAGCAAAATCTTACATTTACATCCATATGAGTTTTCTGTTACATTTTATTTAAAGATTCATCAAATCCTACTGTTACGTATTTACATTTTGATAATTTATCCAACAGTTCATTTTGAAAATATGGTGAGATTCCATATAGTACAGAAATATGCAATTTTACTCTTTCTAAATTTCATTTTCTATGCTATTTCGCTATCTAAAAAAAGTGTTTGAAATAGTGAAACATCCCTTTTTGACATTCCCATTGATTTATGTATCACTACTGAATGAATGCACCATAATATTTCAGCTTTTAACACACTTTCATTAAAAAGTAGAGACTTTAACAAGCCACAAGGCTTGGAAACTGTTAATTGAGTTAAGTTTTCAGCAACTGAAACTTTTTCTGAAATGAGAGTATTACCAATGTCCTCAGTTGATGAATAAGAAATGGAAGGTACAGATGTTTTAGATGAATTTGAACACAATGAACCTGCAATAGATGATGGAAAGGAATTGGATGAAACCCCAACACTCAATGATTTAGAGACGAATCTAACCTACTAATTATGTTTCTCCACTACTCAAACTTCACAAACCTACTGACAATGAAATATGATCTGTCTAACCCCATCTTTCAAGAGCTGTGAAGTGCTGGTGTGATGGAGAAAAAGTTTTTCTTTAGTGAAAAACTTTTTCTCCATCTGAAAAGTTTTTCCTTTTTTCCCTTTTAAGATTACAGTTGAACTTACACTTATCAGTACAGGAAACCGTTGCAAAAATATTTCAGAAATCCCCCAATGTTATATATACTGAATAGCCCTTTCTGTTTACTGAAAAAAATTACACATAACACATTTCACAGTAAACGGAAATTAAAATTTGTTTAGACTAATTTCCAGGATTGAGTTGAATTTCTATGATTTTTCCATGATATTTCCAGGCGAACAAAATTCCCTGATATTTCCATGTTTTCCAGGTTTTCCAGGTCTGTGACCACCCTGTATTTAGCTTTTTTTTTCAGAAACCATTTTTAGCGAGCATTTACATCTTAAAAGAAACCACCATACTAAATTTCAAGTTTCTAGTGCATTTAGTATTACAAAAAGCAATATTTTAGAACATTTTTTTTTGCTCCTGCACCTTTTTGCAGTTAGTAGCGCCGATATAAAATATAGCCTAAAATAAAGCTATATCTATCTGTAGTCTAAGATAAAACTATATTTATCAAATTACAAAAAATAAATTTAATAAAGTAAAATTGACCGGTAGTCAACCATGTCCCTGGTGGCCGACTACTGAACAGAACACGTAAGCAAAATATATCCAATGGTTGATTCCCATTTCAATTAATTAAGCCTGACAAATTTACTTACTTTTTAAACTCAAAAACATTAGTTTATTTATCCTATTAATACTAGAGTCTTATAATTTTAGAAAAGAATAAAATAATAAATTAATACTTAGCTTTTAAAAAATTTGTCATCATTTAACTAAAAAATATGAAAAATGGTTATCAGACCTCAACCAAAAAAAAAGAAAAAAATGGCTGATTACTAATGCAATAAAAAATACCTACAATTATTTGCTAAAGGCTTATGAGTTATGAAAGATAGCTGCATATAGGGAAATTATAATATTTCATTTGAAACCAAAACTAAGCTATTCATAAGGCATTTTATCTCAATGTGGCCGACTATTAAAACATTTATTCTATTTCATTAAATTAAAATTATTATATTGACTTTTATTTCTCCAAATCTCTAGAATATTATTATTAATTTCAATTTACATAAATAAAAATAAAAAGTATTAAATTGAATATTTCTGATACTTAAAGTTTACCTGTAGTCTCAGTGGTTTCAAAAGCTTTTTTTGCTTCATCTAAGAAAAGAGCTGTTTCCCGATTTGTTACATCCTCATTTTTAATTCTTTTATATTTACACCTCAACTCATCTATTTTTTTACGACAATCTGATGCATCATGTTTGAGAGCAATTTTCTTCCATACTGTCTGTTCTTTTACACCAGGATGTGAAAATTCAGATTTATATTTTGCGTAACGTCTCAACACTTCAATAATCTCCTTCACTGTCCAGCTGCAATTTACTGATGAACTACTTGATGCAGTAACTGGAGAAATAACTAGAAGAAAAAGAAATTACAGTGAGTGTTCATCAAAACTGAAATGAAAATAATAGATATTTTTTTGTGTATGAGAGTAAAATCAGCTACAATAGGATCTTAAGATTCTAAAGAAAAAAATCCATTTTGAACAGGACCCATCTAAGCAGACATTTTAATTTTTGAATGAAATGGGAAAAAAATTCTTCATTTTTTTTTCTATTAAGAATAAATTCATTTTAATATACAGTAAACTCTGTCTAAGGCGGAATCAATCGGGAACGAGAAAATTTTCCGCCGTAGACAATATTCCGCCTTATGCAAAACAGCCAAAATAAATAAATAAAATACACAAGCACAGGTCATATTTTTATGTTCGTAATCTTTAGTATAGTTTTTTACATGAAATTATATGTCTTATTAAATTTATTATTAATCTAAAAAACATTATATGAATAATAAAATAAATAGTATTACCAATGATAAATTTCTTCCATTTTAAAAGTTAATGAAAATCATTTACCTTAACAACTACTTCATATTTCACATAGTGGTATTAGTAGTTTTTAAACAGTCGAAAAATAATCTTTCATCGATGCTTGTTTTGTCTTTCTTTCTAACCAAGCATTTTTCAATAGCACATTTAAGTCCGTTATTATGGGTATCAATTCTTCATTTTTTTGAGCAAAAATTTCTTTATCGAGATATCTAATGCTTCTCAAGGCTTCTTGATACGTTTGAATTCCTCCATTGTCTTCATGGTTTTCATAATCGTGCTCATCTTCATTTTCACTAGCACTTTCCAAATCTTGATATCGCTGAATCAAAATGTCCACAGAAGTGTTAGCTTCAGTAGTACACACTATATTGTCAGCTGATACGTATTCTTCTTCATTAATTGCTTCATTGCTATGAACACATTTTAAGTCATCTATTACAGGGGTTCTCAAACTATGGTACGCGTACCAGTACTGGTACGTGAAGATCTGGTTACTGGTACGCAGAAGTCCGTTACTGGTACTTGACATAAAATACAAAATGCAGCATATTATTATGGAATCGTCTTTATTAACTTGTAAATTTTCAAAAAAATTTCGAACGTGATTTAGGATTTGTAAACGCTTTTTCTATTTTTTTTTGTTGCCAGAAATGTTTGTTTTAGTAGATTTGCTGAAATTTGCACACAACGCTTATGATAGAATCAGTTTTCCAGAATTAAAAATACAATTATTAGATTTATATAGATCAAAGTTGAATTTTGTAATAAAGACCTAATTTTTGAATGAATGAAGTATTTTTAATTAGCGGAAGAACTGTTTTCAAACATGCTTTATAAATTGAATTGTCTGAATGTTTGCAAGTAGGAGGAGCTTGTGTGAGTAGGAGGAGTTAAAACAAAATAACATTTCAAGTGTAAATTATAACTCATTGTTCTCTTTGCACTAGAAGAGCTTCTAGGAGGTGTTGAAATAAAAATCTTATTTCAAACATAATTCATAAATTGATTCATTGTGTTGATTGAAATATTTTTCTTCTCTTGTACAAAAAGTGTTATAGTTTCCTCCTATTTCATGAAAATCAGTTTTTAAGAGAGTAAAGTTATTTAAAATGGTCAAGAGAGTAAGATTATTTAAATGAAACTAAAACTGTGGCCATATGCAGTGCGGATTTCAGGTAAAGCATTATACATATGTATTGAGATGGTATATACATAAATGTATGAAGAAACTTGCAAGTGTTTGCCTACTGAGCGACATTGTTGTCTCATTTAATGGTATGCAGATTATTAGTACAGTTGTATTGAGCCTATGTTGAATGTGCTAACTAAGCTTTGGATAAGAAAATCGCAGTGCCGGATTAATGCAGAGGCCGTGGTCTAGGGCCCACCACTGATGCCCCCTCCCAAAAATAAATAAAATTGTTTGCAAAAAGTTTATTAAAAATGCAGTTTTTTGAAATTATTTCTCCCAAAACCAAAAAAGGTTTTGTTTAACTTGGTAACCATAATCACAATATCTAAGGCTAACGACCGAATACTCCCCCAAAATATTTATAGCTATTATCTTGGTTTGAGACAGGCTTCGAAAAGGTACTGGGCCTTGGGCTCCACATGACCTTAATCGGGCTCTGGAAATTCGTTTCTCATTTGAGACACCCTGCAACTGTATTTCACGAGAAAGGAAAGGAGGAAACTTATTCAGCTCTCATCTCCTGCGATGGATTACTGGAGCCCACATTCAAAAGGATGAATGTAACAGAATTTTCGCTGACGAGAATATCAGACTACTGTCTAATATCGTCAAAGTCTGTTTGTGTTTAGCACGACATATCTCTGTGAATGTTTTTTTCCGCCCTTTGTTATATGAAAAACAAATACAGGAATAAACTAAACATCGAATCTGACTTATGACTAAAACTTCTTAATATTGAGCTAGACATGAGGAAGTTGTGCTTGATGAAACAAGCCTACCCTTTTCATTAGCCTACTACAACAGTATGTGAATCAGTGTGCGCCAATATGTCATTAAGTATTGTGGCTTTTTTACTATACCAAAATACTGTATTTTGATATTGTATGCATTATTAAAATTTAATGATGATACTATTTTTTACTTGAATGTTATTATAAAGCAGTCAATTTAGTAATATAATCATTCATTTTTAAATGCAATGAAATCTGCTATGAAGGAAATACAAAAATACGGAGAGATATTTCGTTTTAGACAGGTTATTCTATATTAGCTTTACGTTTGTTACCTGGTGGTACGCGGAAGTATGAACTTCAATTTAGTGGTACGTCGATCTAAAAGTTTGAGAACCCCTGATCTATTAGATTTTGTAACTCATTTTCTTCCAACTGGCCAACTGATTCATGGCCATTTTCTGAAACAAAACCAGCTTTTCTAAAACAATGAACAATTTTTTCAGGCGACATTTCTGAGCAGGATTTGGAAATCCTTTGACAGCATCTAAAACACTTATATTTTTTGCCATTTCGGTAGCAGAAGAGCAATTATCTAAAGACGCAATAATGGACTGCAAGAGATTATTTTTTGTAATGGGTTTTCATAATTTTTATAACTCCTTGATCCATAGGTTGTGTTACTGCAGTAGTATTTTTAGTAAGAAATTGTAATTTTATATTCGATAGCTCGAAATTGGCATGACAATGTGCATTGCCGAGAAATAACAAAATTTTTCGATTTTCTTTGATCATACGGTTATTGAATACAGTCAGCGCCATCCCTCCATTATGGCAGTCGACATCCACGATTTTTTTTAGATCTCCAAATCACAGGCAGTTTATCAATGTTCACATTCTTAAAACATTGCGGCTTTTGTGATTTTCCTAGCACTAAGGGCTTTTCTAAACTGCCCTCCATATTTGCGCAAAGCACAGTGACACGCTCTTTGGAGTTTTTACCACCGTGGCATTCACTTCCTCTTTTTGCAAGGGACTTAGTGGACAACGCACGATAAAATAGTCCAGTTTTGTCGCAATTATACATGTTTATAGCTTGATATCCTTCAATCAAACAGGAAAAAACATTTTGCTTATATATGAGAAATAATGGAATAAAAAATTATTCCTTAAATATTTAAAAATTTTCTGTTCTGATGAATCAACTTTATTAATCTATTACGAACTTTAATTAAAATGTTGAGCATTTGATGTATGTATATCAGTTTTGAAGTTTCATAAACCAAATGCCTTTCATTTTATAATTTTTTTTCCGTCTTATGCAAAATTTTGATTTTGATGGGACTTTAAAAACCTTTTCGTTTCCGCGTTAGGCAAATTCCGGCATTTGGAGCATGAATTAATGTTATTTCCTACGTGTTTGCCGGGACTTGAAAATTTTTCCGCGGTAGACAAAATTCCGGTTTACACAGAGTCTGCCTTAGACAGAATTTACTGTACATGTATCAAAATAAAAACTATATTAATTTTTTAACCTAATACTATGTTTAATCCTGTAAAAGTCACACTTTTTTGTACAGATTTTTAAATGCTAAAAATCCAATTGACTATTATGCAAGGAAATGGATACCTAATAGAGTCTGCATAGCCCTAGGCCTGGCCTGAGCCCGGCCCGTGGGCTGATTTTCATTTAGGAGGCTCGGGCTGGGCCCGGGCTTTAATTTATTTTGAAAGCCGGGCGTGCCCCACACTACTTCCGGGCTGGACCCAGCCCAGGCCTGGTCTTTACTTCTTCCGGGCTATATCTTCAGAAGCTATATCCAAAATTTGAAGCAAATCAATTATTTCTATCAAGAGTTATCGCGTTACATATATTATTACACATTAGCTCTCATGCTTTGATAGTACGTGAGCTAAAAAGATAAAAAAAAAACAGGCTTGGCCTAAGTTTTTGAAAATATAAAATCAGGACCCAGCCCGGGAATATGGAAGTCTAGGCCTCGTCTGGCTTGATTCCGATGAAATAAATCTGACTCGTTTCAGGCCTATACATGTCTCTAAATTAGTTCCCTGAGCCCATTTTAGTGACTTATTTTTGTAAAAATTATATAGATTTTGAACATTTGTCCAAAAAAATCTTTAGAAATTTACTTTGGTTTAAAAAATTACAGAGATATATTTTAGAAATATACGTTTCTTCCTTTGTATAATTTTATAATTTTTTTTTTTTTTTTTTTTGCATTATTTTTTATTTATTCTAAACTAAACTGACTGTCTTACTGAATATTTATTTGAATATAATTGTCTGAGTCAATTTTTTTTAAATCAGTGCTTATGTACGTAATTGTCTAAATGGTCACTAAATTGTTGTTATTTTGTATTTCGAACATAACCTGAAAATAAAATCTATGTATAGTAATTGTAATAGTAGAATAATGTTACTTCGGAAATATCGGCATGTTTTTACAGAAATTCAGTCGGGTCGGGCAAGAGTAATTAAGTTTTTGTAATGGCCGGCTTGGGCTGAACTTTTAGCTTCATGATCAGAATGGGCTCAGTCCAAGATTTTAGCAATCTGGGCCAGTATTTTGTTTTTTACGGGCTGGTCGGACTAGGGCAGAACTTTTAGCTTTTATCTGGGCTGGGCCGAACTTGGACCATACTTTTAACTTTTATACCGGGCCTGGTCGGGCCAAACTTTTAGCTTTTATACTGGGCCGGGCCAGGCCAATCACTTTTTTTGCATGGGCCGGGCTGGACTCAGGCCTAAATTTTAGTTTTTATACTGGGCCGAGCCGGGCCAATAATTTTTTTGTACTAATCAAGCCAGGCCGAGTCCGGAAATTCCGGCCATGCAGATCTTTGATACCTAATACCATAAATGCTCAGGTTAAAAAAATATACTGGTATATAAGAAGTAAATTCGTAACACATTGGCAGTGGCCACCACAAAACTTTCTGCTATATTATTCTAATATATTAATTTAAATAGCATTGTTACACAGTAACAAATACGAAATATAGTGCATTTCTTTGAATTTAAGTCGGAGTTGCAGTATTCAGGGAATAAAAAAAGGGCACAGTTCAACATTGCCCCATGTTGGGTATTCAAATGCAAAATTGAACCAACATATATGAGGACCCCAGAAGCTAAGGGATAGAAATGACAAAATTTAGATTTGAAGTAAATTGGGTCCAAAGTTGAACATCAATAGTAATGGATTGGATTTAAATATGAAACTGTTGCTTATTTCATAGTGGTCTTTGAACTTTTATTTCAATAACTATGAATAAAAAGTGGAGTACAATTTTATTTTTAAATTTATAATTAATCAATATTGGTAATCAAACAGTTTTGGGAAAGAGGTTAAGTAGATGACTTCTAGAACGCAGCACATAATTAGAAAATCACTTATATATCTTTACTTCGAAACAAATAGCCTTATTCCCAGATCATAGATGCAAGAAGTCCATCCAAACCAAGACTGAAAACATTTCTGATTATTAGGTATAACTAAAGGCGATGGTGTAGAACAGCGGTTCCCAATCTGGGGTATGCGTACCCCTGGGGGTACGTGGTGGAACAGTTGGGGGTACGTAAAAATTACATTGGTAATGGCGGATAACGCGAAAAAATAGAACTTAAAATGAAAACAAAAAACAAATCTCTTAAACTTTTCGTTCACAAAGAAAGATATGTGTAAAAGTCTATTTGCATGAAAATGCCTTAGACTTAGTTAATTGGTTGAAAACATGTCTACATTATCTACGCTCACTCCTAATAACATCTTGCGATTTTGCAGGTGTCCCTCCTTTTATTTTGTTGTTCTTTTCTTTCTAGTAATTCTAGAAATAACTAGAAAAAACATTAGTCGTATCGGGGCTTCTAGTTTCGACAATTTTATTTAAAACCCATTTGAAAGTAGGTCAGCACTTTAGTGTTCGACTCGTCAACATTAATTTTATTTTAACTATTATCAATTAATATTATCAATTCAGTATAAATTCACGTGTATTAATGAGTGTAGCTTCACCCCTTCTTTGTGAATGCACAATTTGAAATCTTTAGTAAATATTTATTGTTTCAAGTGACTTTATGTTCATATTGGGTTCTGGCCAAAATGGATAAGTGGTTGAAAATTGGAATTCTGAAGAGAACTGCATCCAACATTGGTAACTTGCATAAGAACATTACTAATGAACGAAAACAAAACAATTGGGAACAGGTTTATGTGAGAAGGGGTATGCATAAAGGAGAAGTCTAAGCAAGGGGTACGTAAGAGAAAAAAGGTTGGGAACCGCTGGTGTAGAAAATTTAAATTTGTCTTGCATTACAGCTAAAAATTGATCTTTTGCAATAAAAGAAAGTGATTAAAAGTTTTTGCTTGCAAAATTTCTATTATTTCACTACATAAAGTAGAATTTACTATCAGTTAAAATTTCTCCAAGACTAAAATCAGTCCTGAGACTGAAGGTCTTGCACCCATGTCCCAGATCGCATATGCACTTAGCTCAGTTTTTTTTAAATTTAGTCACTTATACCCCTTGGCTTCTGAGGTCCTCATATATTTTTAATTAATAACTTCAAATATAAAGTTTAGTGCATCTCTATCCAATAGAAACTGAAATACTGCTATAATGTTCATCGTGAAAATATATAATAGTGATGCCTCTGTTGAGGGAACAAAGTAAAAATGTAATAAATATCTTACACATTAAATTTGAGGAAATTCCATCCCATAAATGTCAAGGCAAAGCAATTACAGAAATTGTGATAAACAGCATAGCAGCACCAACAGTTGAGTGAACAAAGGCAAAACTTAAACAACATAATATTTAATAAATGTCTTACATATATAATTTGGTGAAATTTCATCCTATAGAAGATGAGAGATAGAAAAGCATATCCTGTGGAAATTGTTAAAAACACAGCACAGCAGTAACACCACCAGTTGAGCAAGATGCACCCAAACCTTATCAGAAACAACTTAAGTCAAGGTTTAACTAATTAACAAGTCTGATGAAATTCTATCTCTTAGATGTTTGAGATATGACTTTGACGGAAATCATGCAAAACAGAATAACAGTGCCACCTGCCGGGCTATAGACACCAAAACCTAATCTGCATCTATTCATGTCAAGGTCTAAGAGAATATGCAGTTCTATTAAATTCCATGCATTAGTTTTTGAGATATAGCTATCGCAGAGTTTGTAAAAGATGCAGTATAGCAAAATCAGCTGCTGGGTGAAATACACCAAAAACTAATCAGCACCCGTTCATGTCAAGGTCTAACAGAATATAAAGTTTTGTGAAATTCTATGCATTAGTTCTTGAGATAGAGCGGCTACAAAAGTTGTGTCACTAACAGACTAAAAAAAGACAGACATTTTGCAAACAGTAATCAAATCATACTAAGGACATCCCAAAATGTGTAAATTTATCAGAAAACAGAAGTTGAAAATGTTCATGATTACAAAACTTTCTTCTGGTGTATATAGAAGTAGGGGGGAAAAAAAGAAAGAGGAGAGAGGGATTTTTGCACATTACAGTAAATTTATTTATTGTCACCGAATTTTTAAAGAAATAAAACAATGTGAAATATATTTTGAATAGTTTACCTACATTTGCATAAAAAGAGATTTTTCCATTCGTAAAAAGAAGATTATCGAAATTAACAATATTATAATTATGGAAAAAAAAAGACTTATGTAGGGAAAGTATTTTGGCGAATTTTCGGCTTCAAAAGTAATGTGCAACTATTTTGGAAGGCTGGTTAATATACAAGAATATATGGAATTTAAATATTTAATTATTGGTAATCTAATTAAAAGAGTGTTTAAATGCATCTATTTAATAGTGGACAAATAAATGTAGTGAAACCTGTCTAAAATTATACGTTCTGTGCAATCCTGAACATTTCCTATGAAACTAATGTATAACAAACCTGTTTGTTACAATAATTTGTTTTGGTGTAAAACTTCATATAAAAAAAATTTTTACCCTTCCCCCTCCTCTCTCTCTCTCTCTTTTTTTTAACCTGTGTATGATGTTGTAGCTATAAACTCTGAAAGCTACAAAACCTTTAAAAATCTATTCATATTAGAGACTGTTGAATAAAAAAAATTTGTTTGAATAAAAGCAGGTTCAATCATATTTCTGCTTTCCGGAAGAAGGAAACAAATGAAATTGATGACGAAGCATTAATTGAAATCGAAATGTAAAACCATACTATAAATTCTTTCAAAAAATAAAGAAATAACTGTTGACAGTGGTCTTACTAATGTACTTTTTCCAAAGAATGGCTTATGATATTGTATGGCATTCTGTCTGTCAGGACCAGAAAAAATTTCCTTTTAAAGCAGGATTCTGTTATAAACAGGCAAAACCCGTTTTCACAGGTTTTATTGTATTTATTTTATGTATTTTTAACAATTAAAAATTTTGACAACTAGTAAAATTAAATTCATTTTCATTCAAGGTCAGTACACAATGTTAAAACAATTAACTAATTATAATTTAATTTTCTTGTTTTTACACACACATGTGCACTATTCAATACATACATGGATGTATGTGTGCATATGCATTAAAAGAAATAAAACAGAATGAAATATGCTAACTTTGATATGCACAGAGATAGGTCCACAAGATAATTTCATCAAAATTATGTGCAAGATTTACTGAAATTACAAGAGTCATTTTTTATGTTTTTTTCTGATATGTCATACACAAATACAGCAGACTCCCCCATATCCGCACAGCTTGGGACCCAAGGTTATGTGGATTTTAGAATTTTGTGAATTTCTGGTCACTGTTTTGTTTACATTTTTTAAACAGTAATTTGGATGTAATAATGCACTTAATAATTATAATGAATGTTTACAATAAAGTAAAATATTAAAGTAATAAAGTGAAATAATAAAAATGAGAAAATTTAAAAAATGTTTAAAATATTAAATGAAAAGGTCAAGTAATTAATAATGCATAACTAAATAGACATAATAATGATGAGATAATTTTTCCTTGAATTATTCAGTGAAACTCGCTTTATGACGATACAATAATAATTCCCATAAAAATCTTAAAATAACAAAGTTTTATATACTTCTTTTAACTGCTTTATATACCTTTTAATTGCTAAAAGGTGTAAAATATAAAGATTATAAACAGTAAAATAAGTTTCATTAAACTGTGTTGACATGTTTCAGCTCAATCTGAGCCATTATGAAAACAAATAAGAATATTCTATAATTGCATGGTCTATAAAGTTATTTAGAATGCTATCATTTAATTTTTTTAAATTACGCACATCATTTTTTATTTTTTACTTGGATGTTTATTTCCATATTTGTAACCATGGAGTAACTCGAGCCTCAATTTTGATAAGTTAAATGATGCTGCATCGTTACATATTGTATTTTTATGTTTTACAAAGTTTCATTTCATGTTTAGTCATGCTGAATAGCAAAAACACTACCCTAGTATAAATGCTGCATTTCGGAAATTTTAACTTTTAAACCTGTAAATCCCACAGCATTTCTTCCTTAAATTATTGTAGTCTTAAGTTTCGTGAAGTGTTTTACAATCCATTAAAACCAGTTTGAAAGTAAATTGAATTGTGATTGATGGAATATAAGGAGAAATATTCTACCTCTTTCTGAAGTTTTTGAATCGTCAGTGTTAATATGATAAAGAAACCGTGGGAATAGCCTTTGTATATCTCACTTTCTGTTTGTGAAGACAGTGGTCTTACTAATGTACTTTTTCCAAAGAATGGCTTATGATATTGTATGGCATTCTGTCTGTCAGGACCAGAAAAAACAATAAGTCCTTTTCAAGAATTGCTGAAAAACAGAACTCATACTTTCTGTCATAGTTGCACAATGATATTTTAAAATAATAAGAATTGTGGTTTTTTTCTAGATTTCTGCCAGTGGTTACTCACCAAGAGGTCCAGGGAATGAATGACCATATGTCTGATCAACAGAAGGACTAAAATGATTTGGTAGAGCTTGTGAAACATCCATTTGACTGCTTCCCTCGGATGAGTGTCTTTGAGCACACATAGATAAATCAGAAACACAGGAATTGACAGTACTAGGTTTCCACCTAGAAGAAAAAGGATCTGTATTACCATATTGTAATTTTACATGCAAATAATCAACTGTAATAGATTTATGTTAGAAGTAAAAACAATCTTTATTGAAATTTTGGTACTTTCCATTAGCGTGTCGCCAGTCAAAAATGACTTTTCTGTTAGCGCTAGGCCAAGTGTAACCAAGAATAAGAAAACTAAACAAAATAAGAATAAGGATTATTATGAAAATTTTATTGTTATAAAAAATACTAAACAAAAGACAGGCGGTATGAAATTACAAATGTCTTTCAGAATTTTTTAAAACATTTCAATTTTGGAATGTAAGTGACGCTTTTGGCTTTCATGTGCATGCAACGTCATACATTTGCACACATTATATATATTTGCATACATCTGACTGCGGCTTTAACAAGTTTTGTGCATTTTAGACATACCGCATCCAGTGATATTTTTCTTTTTTTGTTTTCATGCGAACACAGCACTCCTACATACATTAGTGACAGCCACTTTAAGGAGTTTCGTGCATTTTAGAGATGCTACATTCAGTGATATTTCTTTTGGTAATTTTCTGTTAGCACTTGGACTGGAAAACTAGGAATGGAAAAATACCAAAATTTTTCATAATTTTTCTGTATATTATTACTATCAGCAGACTCAAAGAAAAACCTCTGAAGCAGGGTTTGGAATTCTCAGTTTGATTGCACAGAGACTAGGGATGAACTGGATATTGGATATCCAAAGCTCCTTTGTCTGCCGGATACGGATATCTGATCGGGTATCCGTCACTAGATATGCTTTTAGTTGTGGCGTATGTTTATTTATTTCTTTATCAACAGGGAAGACCGAAATATGCTCGGTTAAAGTTAGCTTTGTGTTCAACTCAATATAACAATAAATTCCCTGTACAACATATAATAATCACTTCTATGTATCCTAATTGGTTGAATTCTGTTTTTGAGAGTGTTCTATGGATGCTGATTGGTTGAATCATGTATCTCGGTTCCTCTATTGGGAATCTTCAGATTCTAAATGCCAATTTTTTCGCCAAATGTTGTCGAAATTTGGCAAAAATGCGAAAACTTGGCACATTCTTTCATTTGGCGCCAAGCATGCATTTTGGCATTGCTAATCTTGAAAGTCGATTTTTCTGCCAAGTTTTGCCAAATTTGGCGACATTTGGCAAAATGTTGCCAAGTTTGTTACTTTGTTTATTGTTCAACAACTTAATAATTGTTTCAACCTTCATGCATTCACACTGAAAAGCATTGACTCGTAGTGACTCTAAAATTATCCACGAATAGAATTTTCTCGAATGTGTGACCTGCCCAAATGTCTTCTCGTTATCAAAAATGGTAGGATACAAAATTTAGTAAAAGTCATTTTAGCCATTTTTTACATAAAATTAGCTTGACCCTGCTTGTTCGTAGTGACCCAAAATGACTCACCAATTGAATTTTCTCAAATATGTGACCTAGTCCAATGGTCCTCTTGTGCCCGAAAATGGTAGGATAAAAAATTTAGTCAAAATCGTTTCAGACATCTTTTATATAAAATTTCACTCTTATATTTATCCATAAAATATACAATTCAAAATAATTAATCCTTAGTGCAAAGGTATTTTATATAAGTATAAAATATATTAGGATACCTTTTCACAGCACTAGACTCCTCATGGGTGTTATGATTGACAGTAAGTGGTTCATGGACAACAGCAGTGGCACTTGACGAGACAAGCAGACCTAAGGGGAAAAGATATACGTCAGTAAAAGTGTCAAATCATTAAAAATATTTAAGTTAGTTTAAAAATAAGCAGTCATCACACCCTGAATATATCACTGCTAACAAATTAGTCCACAGGAAGAATATTAAAAAACAGTGTTCACTCTAGAAAAAAAAGGGGCAGGGTGCTAGTCGCTAAAAAGGACACTACAGAAGCTGAAAAAAGACACTAGCTCAGTAGAAAAGGGTATTAATTCAAAAGCAAAAGTATTATTGTGTTTAGTAACAAAAAGAAAAATAGGTAATTTTTAGGTATGATAAATAAAGCAACAGTAATTGCAAATAATTTTATAAATTATTTAAAAAAAAAATATTTACAACATGATTTAAAAATCTCCCTTGTTTTTCCTGAAAGAAATGAGGCAGTTTTATATTTTTTGCAAACTCTTAGACATATAGATTTAGAGATACTGTGGGACAGGGAAGATTTTTTACAAAAGATCTCTAGGTGCAACTAGTGGTGCATTTCATTATTTTTTTTAAGGACAGGGTACATTTTGCCAATTTTTAAAAGGCAGGATGCATTTTGCAGATTTTTAAAAGGGCAGGGTGCTGCAGCCAGGGAACAAACAAATGAAAAAAATAAGGGAATTTTTTTTTTTTAAAGTAGTTTAAGACTTCCTACTATTCATAAAGAAAAAACAAAAGTTCCATAAAAAAATTGGTTAATATATATAGCAGTGCTTAATGGGTTAATTCCCCCTAAAATATTTGAAATTTTACTGAAATTTATTTTATTACATCCTGTAATGTTGTCAGTAATCTCTTTTATTATAATCCGGTTGAATTTATTAAACCAGCACCAATGACGTGTATTTTTCATCACACTAATAAGTAATGTGGACACCCAGCAGAGCTTAATAAATTACATGGGCAAATCCTCATACTATAGGAAGTTGTTGAAAAGCAGATTTTATCGCCTATACGATCTAGGGAGAAGATTTAATAATAACAAATTTTCTTACTACAATCTATAAATTGTTGCCACCACAATCAACTATCAAACATGAAAATGACCTTTTTTCAAAATGACAAAAAAATGTTTTATTTGTAAATTCAAAATGTGAATATCCAGCAAGCTTTACAAATTGTATGAGAAAATCCTCATACTATAAATGAGGTTGTTGATAATGGGATTATAATGCCTATAGAATTTAGGGAGAACAGGGCCTAAAATTCAGGTCAGGATGGCAGAATTCCTGGCAAAAATTAAGAAATCGCTTAACTAATCGGTATCGCTTATAACAAATTTCAAAACTTTACTTGAATGCATAATTACTTTTTTTCATATAAATATGCTTTTTGGTGTTTAAGTGGGCAAGCTAAGAAAATATATTAAATGTAAAAAATTATTAGAGTTTTCAATTAAAAAAAGTCTTTCTAGCCTATGCTGTGAGGAAAAGGTAGCTTCCTTATTTCTTGTTTTAGATAGCTTCCATTATAAAATGTAAGAAGCTACCTATTGCAGCTGTTTGGAGGGAAGCAATTTCAGTACATTTTCACCGATCATGACCCCCAGATGCCAAAACCACCCTCCATCTAAATGTTGATTTATATACTGTAGACTCTACCATAACCGAACTAATGTGGACTGGAGTAATTCAGATAAGAGAGAGGGATACATATTTTAATAAAAAAAGTCATAAATGTACCTATATGACATATGAAAATGTTTATTTTCACTTTTTATTTTATTTACATATTATTTATGCAATTACGACTTGAAGTACATAAATTTATTTTTTTTAATATTGCATTAAATTTGTCTGTTTAATTTTTTGCTCAATTTGCTGACTAGCTGCTACCTCACGCCAATGCCTCATTATAATTATGTCAGAAAGAGTTGATTCGCTGTGCTGTTCTACGAATCGTAAGGTAACCTTTATAAAAAGGAATTAAAAATGTATAAAATTCAGTGTCAACTTAAAAAAAATTAAATAAGGATAAAAATGCATAACTCTAACGTTTGAAATGCTTCCTTTGAAGAAACGTGTTTTTCTTCAACGTGTACTTCATCATCATTGTTTATATCCATTTCCTTTTCATTTACAAAATTTAACCATGCTAGGGCTGTATGAACATCTTTCGTGAACACGTCAAACAAGTAGGCAGAATTCTAAAAACAAATTTTTTTTAAAATGAATTTACAAGCATGTAATAAATTTTGAGCTCTCATCAGTCTGAATATGGGAGAGTCTATTGTATATGATTTTTCTCATGCAACAGCACTGGTATTTATAACTAATGTTAATTTAAAATTTCTTTCATGGTTTATTTCTAAAATACATTTCATATCTCTTTATCTTACATATATTTTAAAACAGAATTCTGTTAAAAATATTTTTGTTTACAGCCAATTTAAGTGGTTTTTGGGGAACAAGAAAATACAAGCAAACCGCTTATACAGTGGTGGACATAATTATAAGACACCTACCTAATTTGACATACAGTGAAAGAAAAGATTCAGATCTTAAAAATGCTTTATCAAATACGACAAAAAAATAAATTTATTCTGTTATCACACGTAATTGTTTTACAAAAATGATATTTTTATAGAGTTTAATAAAAAAAATTAAAAATATCATGGACAAAATTATAAGACACCCTAACATTTTAATTAAAACACCTGCTTTTTTTCGAAATATGCAAATTTTCTGCACGCTGCTATGACGTCAGCAGTTAACTAAAGCAGACGATAACCGACTACACACATTTACAAACATGCCACGAGGTACGGAATGCCCCAGCACATTTTATAGCATTCTTTAGGTCTTGGACACATGTAAACTGCCTCCCATTTCGGTAAACCTCACAAGCTAAGATCCCCCCACAAGTTTTCGATGGGATTTAAGTCTGGGGAACGAGAAGACCACGGAAGAACATTGATACTTCGCTTTGAAAGCCACTTTTTTGTTACGTGTCATGTATGAATCGACGGCGTTATCGTGCTGGAAAGTGTAGTTTTCGCCCCAAAGCAGTTCACCGTATATGGCAAGTTGATCTATAAGAAGATTCTTATACTTTTCGGAATTCATTGTTGAATGCACAAAAACGATATTGGTTTTCCCTTGAGCTGAAAAACCAGCCCAAACTATTAATGAGCCTCCACCCATTTGGCGGCTCATTTGTACATCAGGAGACTTCCGTAAATCATGCCAATAATAGTGAAACCAACAAGGACCATCCAGGTTAAACTTTTTTTCATCAGAAAATAACACAGAGTACCATTTATTTAACGGCCACATTTATTTAGCGGTAATATTAGGCCACAATTTGTTTAGCGAAGTTTAAACGGTCCATTTTGTGCCGCCTTAGAAGCGGTGTTTTTTTCTTCAACTTTTTAAATTTCACATAGGAAGCATTATGCAACACCCTGCGAATAGTTCTCCTTGAACAATTCAGTTTAAAAGCATTTTTAATGCTTGTAGTGGTCATCTTATTCTGTGCAGCGAGCGAAAGCACATGGCGTCTGCCTCTCGAGGGCAAGCAAAGAATACGTCCAGATCTTTTAATCACCGATCCATTACTTCCTCTTTTCAAAATATTTATAATTGCACATCTAGAGCGTTTAATAACTTTTGAAATATTATTAACTGAAGCACCAGTTCCATTTAATCTCCAAATTTCCCGAATTTCACTTTATTTTAATTCTGTACCTCGTGGCATGTTTGTAAATGCGTGAAATCGGTCAATGTCTGCTTTAGTTAACTGCTGACGTCATAACAGCGTGCAGAAAATTTGCATATTTCGAAAAAAAGCAGGTGTTTTAATTAAATTTTTAGGGTGTCTTATAATTTTGTCCATGGTATTTTTAATTCTTTTTTATTAAACTCTATAAAAATATCATTTCTGTAAAACAATTACGTGTGTCAGCAGAATAAATTTATGTTTTTGTCGTATTTGATAAAGCATTTTTAAGCTCTAAATCTTTTCTTTCACTGTATGCCAAATTAGGTAGGTGTCTTATAATTATGTCCACCACTGTAGGCTTAAACAGCTATATCTCAGCCATTGATGTAAATCATGTATTTCCCTCCGATCATTCTAAGGGTATTATCACTTTTCTTTTGTAGCCAATTACAACTAAAACTTCTTTATAAAAATTGTAGTTAACTAGAACTATTTGTTATAAAAAGTAGCGACTAGAAACTACTTTTCCAAAGTAGTCACTGCTTCGCTACTTTCAGATTTTGTCAAAGTATTCAATTTACTCGAAACTGAAGACACAGATTAATACATACAGCTATATACACATTAAAAATATATCAGAAAATGTTTTGTTTTTGTCAACAAAATATTAGTTTAGACACATATAACAAATTTCTTATCAAAAAAAAAAAAGGGGGGGGGGGATACATAATACAATCAATATTGAAATACAGTTACTAAAAAAAATCTATCCACTCTACATTCTGAACACTTTACAGAATACTGTGGATTCAGATAAATAACAATAAATAAAAACTGAGATCCTAAATTTACAAAGATGCGCTCTGGGTACCTGAAAAAGTGAGGAAATTTTAATATGCACAAACACATCCACACATACATGTGGAATCACTGTAAAAATAGCTAAAACGAAAGGCACATCAAAATGTAAAAATATACAAATATTTACATAATCAAGTTTTTATCATTGATTACATTATTTTAATTTCACCGTATGCAATATGCATATGAAAAGTAAAAATGTGATTAAACTACTGTGAAACCCTGCTCTTGTATACGACACATTTATGCACTATCATGCTACTGCGTAAATTTTATTTACTTTTCTTACAGTAATTATTGTATTGAGATATAAAATTACCATTGGCATGTACTTACCAACACATTTGTTTACTTAACTCTCCAATACACTCTTAATATGTTAATTGTATTGCGTTCAGTTAAGACAAATTGAACTGTCTAATTTTATATAAAAAATTACATAAAAACAATTTTAAATGCAAATAATATATAAATCTGTAATTAAAGAAATACCAAATAATAAGAATTCCAGCATTAAAACATGAAGACCTAATAATAAGTAAATAGAAAAGTGTTGCCAGCATGAAAATGAATTCCTTTGGTGGGTTAGTACTTTAATTTAGCAGAAAGTGTGAATGGGAAAAATCTATGATTTCATGTTATGCGTTGCTGTACACTACAGCTGAAATTTGCTGTTGACATTTGCAAATTGTTGAGCAGCACAAACTTTACACAAAAGAAGCAAGTTACGGCCACATGTTCTGTAAAATGCCACATTTTTGCCCCTGTTGTAGCATCAGTTTCTCACTACAAGCTACTGATTTTTTGTGTTGTGCTACTCGCTACACTCAGGGTGGTCACAAATATCTTATGTTAAAATTCCCTGATATTTCCAGGTTAGCGTTAAAATAATGAAATTTTCTTAGATAATTTCTTTTACAACATTACTCTAATGTATACAGTCATTACTTAGTAAAAGTTTATATTTAAAAAAAAAAAAAAAAAAAATCACACTACAAGTTCTTGCATAGTTAATCAAAAATAGACATTACAGCTTGTTAGATATTGTGGTACTATACAAGGTCAGAATACTGTCGTATCAAAAGAACATCTAGTGGGAAGCTGGATGAAAAATTACTGTGCATCACGGTAATGACAATAGAGATGAACTTCAAATAAGGTGAATTGGTACTTGTCTATTATCCCGTCACCACTTTTCCTAGAAAAAAAAAGTTTATATATGTTTGTTATGTCATCAAGAGATTTTTAATTCGATGTTTTCTCTGTATTTTTAATAATGTTTTACTAATTTTTTAGTTCTTTCGTTATTTAAAATAACAATTATGTTGTCAAGATAAGTTTCATGACATTCTCATCGCATCGCGATGTCGCCATTTTATGAGTGATTACTCCAGTATTTTTATTATTAATTCCAATATTTTCCCTCAAAATTTAATTAATGTTTTATTTCCATTTTTCGGCATTTATTCTTAACTTTTATTTAACGCATATTTCGGTTCTTTCCAACGCGTCGTTCGTGTTTTGATTTTATCACGGCGATCGGTTGATTGGTTTCTCCCCACATCGGCTCATTAATTCATCCATCGCAGGAAAGTTCAGATTCAATCGGAACCGCAAGACGATGTTTTCTCCGTATGTCGCCGCGATAAGTTTATCGCCTTTTTGGCATTCGGCGCACGCGGCGGTTTGGCGATTTGCTGGTTTTTCGTCGCCAAGCACGCGGAGCCGGTTTTTCGTTCTTCCTCAGTTACGTTAGGTTAGAGATATATAAGCCTGTGGTGATATGATCTATTTTAATAAAAGTAAATATGCCACGATCAAAATAATCTTCTTAAGTGTATAATAGAGCACGTGGCCCTGCTTTTTTTCCAAGATTTTCACAACGCAGATACCATAATTAAAATTAACGAAAAATGGAAATAAAACATTAATTAAATTTTGAGAGAAAATATTGGAATTAATAATAAAAATACGGGAGTAATCACTCATAAAATGGCGACATTGCGATGCGATGAGAATGTCATGAAACTTATCTTGACATACAACCGAAAAACCAGAAAATTTTGAAAAATTTTAAAAGGCAAAAATTTTCGAAAAGGAATTTTTGAATGGACAAAATTTTACAAAATTTAGGGAAAAAATGGAACCATCACCAGGTAATACATGGGGTTAAAAAACCGACTTACAACAAGTCGTGCAAACCAAACAATTAACACAATATCAAAAGTAAATTAAATATACTAAAATGACAAGTTGAACAGCACATAGGTAAGTATTCATGCAGAAACTTTCTTTTTCTATTTACACCAGTGTTGAATCCAGGGGGTGGCCCGGGGGGGAATGTCCCCCCGGAGCATTGAAATGTCCCCCCCGGAATATTTGAAATTTTATGCTTTCAGAGGTCAAAAAGGGGAATTTCCCCCCCGGAACTCTTTAATGTCCCCCCCGGAGCTACAGAAATCCCTCCCGGAGAAAAGTGTCTGAATTCAACACTGATTTACACAAACTATGATACACATAAGTACATAAGGTTGTATATAAAATTATACTCCACCATTGGAAAAAATTATGTTGTTATTATTGAGACTTTAAATATTTTATAATTGTTAAAATATTATACTATCACATTGAAATATAGCAATATCACTAGTAAATATTCTGTCAACACATACATGAAATACAAATGAACAATTGTAACCTGAAACATTACTGATATATACAATATTGCAAAATTATAAATTTTGTCTTTTAACAATAGAAAAAAAAAAACGACTACCAACATCGATCATATGTCAATTAACAGGGATGAGAAAAATTTCTTGTAATACAAGAATGAACTTTATGAACACTTGATTTACAATCAAAAATTGAAAAAGGAATTTAAAAATGGTGAGGATAATTTAAAAAAATGGATGTGAAACAGGACGTGTATACAATAACGCTGAATGAAATGATTGTGAAAACTATCACAGTCCAAATGACAATTTGTATAAATGCCGCATAAGTAGCAAATAGCATAAATTAGGAAAAACAATTAAATTGAATAAAATTATGAAGTAAAATATACGTTCACGCATACATTACTACGAATTCAAATATAAACTGAAATGAGGCAAGCATTGCATCACAGGATTGAGTAAAAAAACTAACTTCTCAAATACATAGCATGTAAGACAAACATATTAAAAAAAAGAATGAAAATTCTAATAGTTATATTATCTAGTATGTGAACTTGTGAAACCATGAAAACAACATGTTGTTAAAAAAAAATGCATTTAAAATAAATTTACTGTGTCATTTATACGACTTATTGTATAGTCGTCTTTGTTAATCCCCTGTATTCTCTGGTGACTCGTCTTACTCCCACATTCAGCAATTTTGGAATTTCATTCATAGTCAAAATTCGTATTTGTTGCTAAATTCGCTTCGAATTCCTCTTTTTAAATTTTGTAAAATTTTTCCTTCTCATGCAAAATTTTTCCTTTTTCCAAATTTTCTCGCCCATGTAAAATGGTCGCTTCCTTGTCAAAATTTTTCATTCCCAGTATAAATTTTTCAAATTTTCCGTTTTTGGGGGAATATGTCACGAGGTAATCGCAACATTTTTAACGCAATCGCGATGTGTACGATCGCACGTGTTCAATTTCCCATTAAATCTCTAAATTTATTAATTGCAATATGTTTCTTTCAGTTTTTAATTAACCCTGTATTTTCCCGTGTCAGCATTTTTAATCATCTTTAATTTAATGTATCCGTTGTGTCGCTACGATATTTCTTTCTCATTTTTGCTTTCGGCAAAACGCCGATATTTCACATTTCATTCATAGCGTATCGCGGCAAATCCTCGTGTTCGTGAAGCATTTGTCATCGGCTCACCGCTTCCCTCATTCCCGGCAAAATGTGCCCTACGGACTTCGCCGAGGAGCGTGCGTTGCATTTGGTTTATCGCTCTTTGGCGCACGCCAACAGTTGGCTTCCTTTCGGAGTTTGCTCCGTTTCTGCGCATCGCTATTGGACGATCGCGGTTTTATCGCCAAGGACGATCGGGTCGGCACTTCGCGCCGATGTTAAAATCAGTTATGTCCTGGTAGTGCCTAGTGCAGGTTGGGAGGCTTTCTCCTCTCAAAAACGTTTCAATCATAAGGATGTTCGATGTTCACCAGAGTCCCTCACCAATCTACATCTTCACAAAAATGAATAAAATCATCCTGTTTTTGTTACCATCAAGATATTTGTGGTGCGAGTTATTTACTTAAAAATGAATGTGCTGTGCTATGAATAAAAATCGTCCGTTACCATGTTTTTTTTAGCGTCACTTGTGCATCACATTGTTCCTGCTAAAAAATTGGGTGAGAGAATTCCTTTTACTTCTTTTAATTAATGTGTTAGTCCATTGCGAAAATAATAGCGAGCGTGAGACCTTGGGTTTATTTTAATATCTATATTTTGCGGTTTTTCACTTGTGATCACGTCACCACGTGTTAGCACGTGGGCGGCCTTTTCAATACAACGTGTCTGAAGTGTTACGCCACATATGTCATTAAACGATGTCATGATAATGAAACAGAAAAACACTAAAAATATTGTGATGTGTAGAATCTATCAATTTTAACTGACGTCACAAACATTTATCCACAAGCCGAAATGATATTTAGGAAAAAATTAATAACTGTTGGATTTAACTCCAAAATAATGAAAGAGTAAAATAATGTTTGATTTTAAATACAAAGCTAGCAGCCATCTGTCCGTGCTCTAACTCCCTTAAATATGCTCGGATTGCCCTGCAGTTTTTATATGTTATTTTCGTTATCTATAGCATGTTCCCTATTTCAACTAAAGTGTGTAACACTCATAGTTTTTTTACAGAGATATTTTCTAAAAACAGTCAAATTGTGTTCAAGACCTTCTAAAACGTATAAATCCATCGAAAACCGAAAGTCGAAAATTTTCATGAATCCAATACTTTCTTCTTGTAAAGATAGAAGAAAGTAAAAATAAGGGTTTCAATTAATAAATTCGAAGTTTGGGACAAGCCTTGGCAATGACATTTACAACTTTGTAATTTTTTCAGATACTGATTTTTTTTTTTTTTCATATTTAAAGTACATAATGTAGTGAGTGCTTAAACATAAATGCTCACAAAAACCAAACATTCATAGTTGACTTGATTAATTCATATTTTTTAGAGAACATAAAATTTACCATTCTCTGAGAATGACTCGCATATCAAGTTTCACCAGTTAAAGATTTGTACAAGGAAAATACAATCATTCATTTTCATCCTAGAGATAAATTCAGATTTTTTTTGGCTGAGACGGATATCGAAAGTACACAGCAGAAATTTGTTAACAACATTATAACATTTTAAAATTGTTTCAAGATTAATATTTTCATTTAAAAGCCTCAATTTTCATGTTCTTGAAAATCATTTAAAATGGCAAATTTGTTTTTTATTTCTAACCACTGGAAAAAATCTGTAAAAGTCACTGTTTTCACTCTGCTAAAATATCATTGTACAATTATGGCAGAAAGACATTAGTTCTGTTTTCCAATAAACAAAGGACTTCAAACAGAAGATAAATATATTAGGGCTTCTTTATGTTACTAACAGTGACTGTACAAAGGTTTCAAAATCAGAAAAAATATTTCTCTTTATTATCAATTATCTTCTATTATCAATTCAGTTTACTTTCAGTTTTTAAAGGATTGTAAAACACTGTAAGAAACATGGCCACATTCTTGTTTCTAAAATAACAAGTTTTTTTTTTTTTTTTTTGATTTTTTTTTTTTTTTGATTTTTGTATAAATAAAATTTTTACCGTGAGGCTGAACCTGAAGACTGGTATAAAAATAGAGTCCAAGCTGGTTTCAGGCATGGACTAAGCCCGAAAGCTGAGATTATTTTTTTTCTTATAGATTACCGCAATCAAAATGGAAATTAACATTTGTTTCAATGAATTTCCAGGTTTAGTTTGAATTTCCCTGATATTTCCAGGTTAACAGAATTCCCTGATATTTCCATGTTTTCCAGGTTTTCCAGATATGTGAACACCCTGTACACTACATTGTTCAAAATGTAGCAGGCTACACTACAAACTACTATAAAAAGTAGAGACTACTGCAGTTATGCTAAATGTAGCATGTTACTTCTGACATGTATATGTATGTAAGGATATTCACAGGCATCTACTTTTTGTCATCTTGGAATATATGTCCTATCCTGATTCCTTCAGGTATCTCATCACTTAGTGTAGTCGTGACTGAGTAAAAACATTTTTCCCTGGGATCTGACTTTATCCTTTTTTTAATACATCATAATCCTTTTGCAAGTCAGACCCAGGATAAGTTGGAAAGTCTGATGAGGTTACAGGCTCATATTTAGGAGTACTGAGCCTAACCAGTTAATTTTCAGGACAGGCGAGCGGCCATAATTTCTCTGAGTAGTTGGTGAAAAAAGAGTCAAAAAGCTCCGGAAAAAAACCCTGCTCCATGTTTTTGTTTGGATTTTCTGATATTCTCCAGCAGAAGACGAACTATTAAAATATAGACGTGAACTTACTTTTAATTGGATAGAAGGCTTGATTAATGTGGTCTTATGATGCAATAGGTTTTGCCAATTGCATCAACAACAGCCATTTCTAAATTTAATGTTAATGGTTATTTATGAACCAATCATATTAGTAACTGTCAACAGACAAAAGTTAATTAGGGGTTACAACCTAAAATATAAACATTAATTTCTTATTTTGGCAATAATTTTGAATTTATATCTTAAACATAATTATTTACTTTGATTTCAGGATTTGAATGCAATAACTGTCATTTTGGGGAAAAATGATTAAACTTTATGATCTAAATGTAATTTTGGACTGCAATAATACTATATTGCTTATAATTTGTTTCCTAAATAATCATGCATCACCAGAACAACTCAGTTTGTTTACACTCAGTTTGTTAGGAAATATCTACTTTGGTTACATTCTTGGTTCATAATAACTGTCATGTTGATGAAAGCTGATTAAAATTTATGGCTAAAGATATTTATGACTGGTAAATTAGTTTTTTTTAAGTATTGGTTTTTCCATGTTAGAGAAACTGTTTTGGGGATTTTAACTTTTAACTTTTTATTTTTGAATATTACAAAGATTTACTTTTTATCCTTTCACTTATATATATGGTACATATATATATAAACATTTAAACAGGGGTGGTTTTGGTGTCTAGGGATCATGATCAATGAAAATATACTGAAATTTTCTACAACTGCTTTCCTCTGGATGGCTGCAATAGATAGCTTTTAAGTTTTGTATCAGAAGCTACATAAAATTCGTTTTCACCTATGTTCTGCACACCGGCAGTATGTTCTATAATGTGGGAAGGATCATCTGGTAAAAATAAAAGTTACAAAGAGAGAAAGAGTAGTAAAGCCAGAGTAGTAAAGCAGAAATGCTTTTTTAAACGGATCTGTATCAACTTAATATTTATATATATATAAGCCTCATTCTAAATATATATATATTAATATTAATCACTAATATAAACATGTCGATTGCCAACTGATGCTACTTTTTTAGAAAAGTTCATTTAAATTCAATTATATATTGCAGCAGCTTTGGATTAAAAAAATTTTAAAGAAATTTTAGCCAGATTTACAGTTTTTTGTTAAAAGTTTTTAAAATATTTTATACACATTTTCAAATACTCAAATAGGAGAAATGTTTGAATGTAAGGAAAAAAGAGAGATAATCACAAAATAAGGAAAGCATCATAAAAAAAAAAAAAAAAAAAAAAAAATGGAGAGCTGGGAAGTATGGGTAATGGATACCTTGTTTTGCACAAATAAACAAAACTTTTCTTTACAACTCATTCAAAATACTTAATTAATGAACAATTTCACTATACTCATGAAAACTAGCATAATCATTGTCATGCAACCAACATCCTTCCAACCCTTTTTTAAAAAGTAAGCAGAAGTGAAGAGAAGACAGAAGTAATGGTGGTTTGTTCGGAAGAGTAGGATGTGGGAATGCATCCGAGTATATTTTGATTATTTTAAGAAGTAATGTTGATTTGGTGGAATTGTTATGAATAATAGTAAAAATGTATATAGTGCAGATATCATTGTAAATACCAACTCTCATATTTAATAAACTCTGTATTAAAATTTTAAAGAGAAGAATCGTTGCGTCATTCAGCTGTCATGATATTACAATTATAATAAGATGTAAAACAAAACACATTTATAAATTAAGCAAATATTTTTCATCTAACATGTTTGTAAATTGAAGAAAAAAAGGACATCAGTGTTATTATAATAACTAAAGTAAAATTATAAAAAAAATTAAAAATAAAACCCATAAATTTTTAATCCTATACTTTTATCTGCCCTAATCAAGCTCTTAGTAGCATAATAAAAATCACTCAGTTAGAATAAAATAGGATTTGAAATTACCTGTACATTGCGTAGATTCAAAAGCTTTTCTTGCTTCTTCAAAAAAATAAGGTTTTGAACAAGTTTCAGATTTATTTTTTTTATAGAGTTCATAATGGACCTTTAAATTATTTATCTCGTAGCAGCACCGTCTTTTACCATAAAAAGAAGAACATATTTTTGATACTTCTCTAGCAACTTTTCCCCAAATAATCTGCTGTTCAGCATCAAAGTTCTGTAATGAAAGTTCTTCTTTATATTTTGTATACACCCGTAATAACTTAACACGGTCTGATTTACTCATATCAGCTGTTTCTAGATTTGATTGCACAGAAAAAACATCTGTAAAAAGACATACAAAAAATTAATAATCAAAATAAAAGAAAAACAAATAGGTTATTTCTGCATAATTAAAATTACCATGCAAAATCCAATATAGCTACCTCAATCCTTCATAGTCAAGTATTTGTTTCATGGGATATTTCTGTGGCAGAAGTAATATAGTCAAGACTCACTATAACAATGCTGTTTATTCCAAAGAAAATCATTGTAATAGAAGGTCACCATAGTGCAAGATTTAAGAAGGTGGTATTTCTGTTTTGATGCGTTGCATCACAATTTTTTTCTTTTGAAGAAGAAGAAGAAGAACTGTACATAGATTGTGACAATCAATTATCGTCAGTTCTAATCAAAATAATTTGTCTGCTTAAAAGGATATTATTTATAAAATAAAAATTTAAATCGTTAACAATGAAAAAGAACACTATTTATTCAGTAATAAAAATCAAAACTATATACAGGGCTTTTATTCTAAAAAATTTTGTTTAAGAGGACGTTAAGTTTTAATAAATAATCCCAATTTTGGCAGTTTGAGTGATTTCTGCCCAGCATATTTAAGAAAATATCAAAAACTATACAACAAATTATTGAAACTTATTAAAATGTATTAAGCTGTGAAAGAAGCCTTGTATATAAAAATATACATGCAGGGTGTTCAATAATATACCAACCAACTCTAAAGTTTATTAGTGGACATCAAAAGGAAGAAAAATTATAATGGAACATGTTATCACAAACCACTTACTTAATCAAAAATACAGATGTTCCTTTCTCACTGAGCTTGAGTTTCTGTTAATAACTTTGAGAAAAGTGATTATATAATGTAACAAAACTTTTAAAATACATGATTTTTCTTTTGTGCTTAAAATGTGATAACATAAATAAAAGTGCTACAAGTTTCCGTTATATGTGCCTCGACTCGATGCTCCACATTTTAAACTGTGATTACCAGTTCATACAGTATCATTATTTTCATGAGTACTCTGTTTTTCCAGAACTTTTTGTGATGTTATCACATTTCACTCAAAGCAAGGTAAGTATCTTCAAATTTCGATTGCAATACCTTTATTTTTCTCAAAGTTTTTAACAGAAACCAGAGTTCAATGAGGATGGAACACTCTGTATCTTTGTCTAAATAAGTAGTTTGCAAATAGCATGTTCAGTCAACTCCCTCTAATTTACAAAGTTTGGGGTCAAAAGTTGTGTGTATTATAGGCCATTGCTTGTTTACATTTTTCTTTTGCAGATACAAAATGGATTATCATTATTATTATTAATGGATGTATGAATGATAAATGAAAATAATAATGAATTCACATAAGTTTTGCAATAAAATATATCCTCAATGCGAAAAAAAAGACATGGATTTTATAAAAGTAAACAACGTAACTATAATCAAATAATAAATAATAATAAAACATATATTCCCCCCCCCCCTTTTATGCCATAAACATGAATGTACATTTTTTCACTTTTTGAGTTTATTAGATGGTAGGATATCTCTTATATATTTATATTTGGCATGAGGGGGGCGGGGAGATTTAAATATACAAATCCACATTCATCACTGATTAGTTTTGATGTTTTGTAACACTGATTGAATTGTTATTTGTTTCAATACTGTACATTTATCCTTGATAATTTTATCTTGAAAGTTATATAAAAATATAATTTCCTGTTGAGAAATGGAAGACTGTTTTGATAAAAAAGTAAATAATATTTTTTTAACTATTCATTTAATTATTGTTTCATTTATGATTCTGAAAGAACAAAAATTAACATAGAAATTTGGTTAAATTAATAATAGTAATAATAAATAAAGTCAACTTTCTGTAAAAAACAGAGGGAAAAAATGTTGCTACAGAATTTATTTCTTCAAAATCCAAACTATAAATTCCATTGTTTACATCTGAATATGTAAATTTAGATTACAGGTCTATGGATTAAAGGGAGTTGATTGGATATAACACTTGGATAACATTAAATGACAAATCTTTGTTTGCTTTTATATAATAACAAAGTGTTTTGGAAAAAGAGGACAAGGTTCAAAAACAGACAAACATGAATAGTATTTAGTCAGAGTGTAATTCAGAAATTTTGGCAGTTGACTTAATCTCCACTTACTCAAGTATTCAATCAATTGGTGTAAAATACTTAGGCAGGGCTATCACTGGCAACTACTTTTAGATATTCAATTCATACCACTTTAAAAAAAAATAATAATAATCTTTTACACACACTTCTAGGTCAATTTCAAAAGAAATCTACAACAAAGAAAAATTTTTTTAAGTACTAGTGCAAATAGAATACAGTAGACTCTCTCAAATCCCCGACCCTAAAATCTGCACACCGTTGCCGATGTAAATAGTGAAACTTACAGATAAGGTGAAGTAACAAAATTCAAGATGGTGCTGAAATTAGTGGCGTTTGCAATGTTTTTTTACTAATTTTTTTGTTTTCAAGTTCTTTTAGTTATTACAGCTGGTAAATTATTAAATTAAGTTCTATTACTTATGATCTTGATATAAATTAACATATATAAAGCAATACTTCACCATTTTGTATCCTGCACAATATTCGCAAATGTAAACTGTAATCGAATTGTTTATTTTTCAAGCATTTATTTCCCCATTTTTCAATATTTATTTTTGTATTTTTCTTATTACGTATGAATTTTAGTATGTAATTATGGCTAATATGGGTGAACTCAAGCTTTTTACTAAAGAAAATAAGAATTTTCTTCCAAAAAAATTCCAGAGGGCACTAATTTCAATAAGGATCACAATCTTTTTTTCAAAGCAATTTTTAACTAATTAAGCTTTTTTGTTTATTAAAACTGTATAAATATGAAATAAAATTTCATTAATTTAAGATTCTGATGTAAATTATTTTCGTATCTAAGGTAATAATGCGGCGCAACAGTAACTTCTTCACAATATCTAACTGTTGAAGCCATATTGTTTATATTTATGTTTTTGCTTTTGATTCTTTGATATTCAATTTTCGGTTTTAATATGTAATTATTTTCTTTTTTTTTTTTTGTAAATAATATGGTCAATTCCAATATTTTGAATGAAATAAATAGGAAAAGAAAACATGCAAGTTTGACAATAATTCAAAATGTAAAGATCATAAAAAAAAAGCCAGATTCTCATTCATGTGCTCGTTTTTTTTTGCACAATCGTAATGAAATAAGTCTTATAACGATGTTTGACATTAAGAAACAAAAATAACAAAACTAAAAACTTAAGCAGACCAAAAATTTTATGCATGTTCACAAAATATATTGTAAAGAATGAATGAAACTTGTAAAAAAAAAAAAGTAATAAAAAATACACTTTCCTTTATAGTGAGTTTTCATTGAATAAAACAAGAAATATTTATATTTCATCATTATTATGCATATTTAGTACTGTGTCCTTAATTATTATATGTGACTCTATTTTTAATATTTTAATCATTTTTTATTATTTTACATAATTATTAATATTTTACTTAAATTATTTTAATATTTTACTTTATTGTAAACATTCATTATAATTTCAAATTCTTTACGACATTCAAATTACTGTTTTAAAAATGTAAACAAAAAAAAAAAAAAAAAAAAAAATTGACCAGAAATCTGCAAAATTCTAAAATCTGCACAACCCTTGGTTTTAAGCTGTGCGGATCTGAGGGAGTCTACTGCATAAAAATAGCCTTGCTTACGCAATAATTCTGAACACAGAAAGTCCATTGTTCTCAAAATACATACAGACAACACTACTTAAGTTTTGCAATACTTTTTTTTATTGATTTTTTATGCTCCAATGGTACTTCCAACAAGGGAACCACTTTTGGTGCAGCCCGCACCTAGTATTGAGACCTTGTGCATTTTAAAGTGTTATATTACGAAGTTTGAGAATCGATAAAATTAATCTGTTAAAATCATATTTTTTGATTTTACAACAGCATAACTTTCTAAAAATGCAATTTTCGAGACTACTTATCAGATTATTAATATAAAAGCTTTTTTCAAAAAAAGCAGTTAAAAATACAAATTAGTTAATAATAAGTATAAACTATTGAAAAAAGTTTAAAAATTCCTTCAAGAAACTAGGAATTTGATTTTGAAAAATTATAACATTATATTTGCATTTTTTGGCATGGAAAAAGTTGACTTAATTCGTTACTGTAGAACTTTTCCCAGCAACCTTGGCTGAATGCCATAGTCGTCTGCTGATGGTGATATCACGAACGGCGACTTTCTTCTGTAATCAGGTTATAATGCTTTTTCATTTAACTGGTTATAATGCTTTTTCATTTAATTCATCTTTTTTATTTTTAATATTCATGTGTAAATCTGATTTTTATGACGTAATTTTCTTTTTTTCCTGCTCACTCACCAAATTATACAAATTGACATAATTTTTATTTTAAATAACGAAAAAACAAATAAATTAGTATAACATTAATAAAAATATAAATAAAACGTCGAAATAAAAATAACTTGACGACGTAAATACGTGTTGTCAAGTGAATGTGACATTTTCGATCAACCATTATTGGCATTTAATCTTACAAGTACCTAGTAGACCAATCCTCGTTCGGTAATTTTTTTCAACAGGTATTTTTTTATTTTATTTTATTTTATTTTTTTGCTAGCTTATTTTAATTACTTTTTTTTTATTCGTGGAATTTTCTAATCGATTTTTAACACAATTCCTGATAGGCAAGAATTATATAAATTATGTTGAAAAGTGTTTTGCCGATGACAATACAACATTTTAATATTTTTACAACTTAATTATAAATTAACCAGAGGACCCGTGCGAGGATTTCGCACTGAAATCTAATATTTTTTAGGTACTTCTCTATTATGCTGTCGACCACTTTTCATAACAAAAAACTATCGCCAAATTGTAAGATTAAACGCCAAAAATGCAGTCCCATTTACTTGATGTCAGAAGCATTATACGTGTTTGTTAAATCATCAAGTGGTTTTTAATTCAACATTTGCGTGTATTTTTCATTATGTTTTACTGGTTTATTAGTTATTTCATTAATTAAAATAACAATTGTGTCCTTAAATTCTTATATTTTATTTATTTATTTTGATATTCCAATGGCAACGTTCTCCCGTTTAATTGGCGATAGTTTTTTGTTATGAAAAGTGGTCGACGGGATAAAAGAGAAGTACCATTTTTTATTAATATGTAATAGTTATTAGATGCAGGTTTAAACTTCTAAAGAAAAATCCCTGACGGCTCGGCCTACAGGCACAGGTAGATTTCGAAGACGCAGACCGTGGGGCGCCTGTTTGTCGGGAATTGCAGAAGAAATTACCTTTTTACGATGATGTGGCAGTTGGAACCGCCTACTTCGAAACCTAACTTGTTTGCAGGCGGAATCGGCAGGGATTTTTTTTTTTGCTATAATGGTTGGTCCTATAAAAAACTTGTAAATATAAAAGTTTTAAATAATATTAAGAGGATTAATAATAAATTTAAGCGGATTTGAATTCTTGAGAATTGGCGAAGTTATGAATTTTTTTCTTCTAAACCCCCCTCCCCCTTCCCTTAAGGCAATTTTTAATTATATCAAAAATCTGTCATACATAAATTTTTGGCCCTTCTCCTAGAAGTAATAATAACTTCAAACGGATACGATACGTATCATAAGTAAGAAATTATGGTTTTTTTTCTGTTTTCACAAAAAGCCCCCCCCCCCCCCCCCCTGGTTCGATTTTGTCCATTAACGAACTTGACCGAGATTTTATGCCCCTTGATTTTATGTATCAGTTTCGAAAAGATGCGGGAGTTGGAACCGCCTACTTCGAAAAATAACTTGTTTGCAGGCGGAGCCGGCAGGAATTTTTTTTGTTTTAAATTTTTTTTTGCTATAACGGTTGGTCCTATAAAAAACTTATCAATATAAAAGTTTTAGATAATATTAAGAGGATTAATAATAAATTTACGCGAATTTGATATCTTGTGAATTGACGAAGCTATGATTTTTTTTCTCTTAAAACCCCCCCTTGGGGCCATTTTTAATTATATCAAAAATCTGTCATACATACATTTTCGACCCTTCTCCTAGAAGTAATAATAACTTTAAACGCATTCGATACGTATCATAATTAAGAAATTATGGGGTTTTTTCTGTTTTCACAAAAAGCCCCCCCACCCTCCCCCCCTTGGTTCGATTTTGCCCATTAACGAACTTGACCGAGATTTTATGCCCCTTGATTTTATGTATCAGTTTGTAAAAGATTAATGCAGAATTTTTCCAATTATCGTGGTCAGAAAAAAGTGACATAGATAGATAGATAGATAGATAGATAGATAGATATATAAAGTTTTGAACTGGGGGTGGTTTTGGGTTCTGGGAGTCATAATCGGCGTAGATCTGCAAAAAATTTTCAAAATTTCCAACTTAGGTGAGAATGTAATAGGTAGTATTTCTTACGAAATCTACCTAAAAGCAAGGATAAAAATATCTGTAAACAACATTTAGTTGTTAGTCAATCCAGAATATCATCTAATTTATTCCATCAAAGTTAGAGTAAAAACTGATCCAAGATTGCTAAAGGCACGCGCGAGAAAAAAAAAAATTAACAATCGTATTTTAACTGCATTAGAGGATGACGTCATCCGCTTCGGGAAAAACATGGGACATAGAAATATAAATCTAAACATTTCAATTTAAATTTCGCTTTTTAATCATAAATATAAAATAAACCCGTGCGGTGTTTTTTATAATAATTGCTGAGCATCATATAATGTGGTATTTTATTTTTTTTGGCAACAATGTTTTGAGGAAAACCTTTCATTTCATTTAGGAAAACAATGCCGATTTAATTTTCAATTATCAGCAATTTTTAATCGAAAACATGTTTTAACGAAATGTTAAGAGTGCTATGTCAGAAGCGTTTTCAAAATCCTTTCATATGCTATCTCATTCGTCGTTCTGTGTTTCGTATTTTCAGAAAAAAAGGGATGTTGACAGGAGAAATAATATATATGATACAGTCACTTGAAATTGATTGTTCTTTTTTCAATTAGGCGGTCACAGGTGATAAATCGCCAAATATCTCTGTAACTCGTGCAATTGTATGGGAGTTGAAAAACAACGGATTTAATTATGTGACAGTAAAATGCTCGCCAAAATAGGCCAAAGCGCTGTGAAATGGCAAAAGTCAATATTTTAAAGAGTTAAAAGTAAAAAATAAATTGTTAAAAAAAATGTAACATACAGAATACGCTTTCATCAATTAATAATTAAATATCAATAAATTTACGATTACACGATGACAAATAAATTTAAAAGAGTAAAAAGATAATTTAAATAATGTTTCATTTTTCTTTCTGATTCTCTTTTGTTGATAAATAAACAGAGCAAAAAGTATATATTTGAAATAAATTCATTATTTTGAGCTTCCTGGCAAACGTATAAAAAAGAAGTGAATTTTTCATAATAGAGGTCTTTGCCCAGGCCAAATTAATGCATTGTAATAGATATTTTACGTAAAAAATATGAATTGCGGTTAAAAAAATTCCGCGGTATTTTCAAGATGACCATTGGTTGCTTATAAAAGAGTGTTTTTAAAAAACTATTTTTGGTATTTCCGCATTATCCCGTCAACCATTTTCCATAAAATAAACTATCGCCAAAGTAATCGCCAGACCCAGACTCTAACGCCAAATAAACAAATGGGTGAATGTTGGCATTAAAAAAAAAAAAAAAAAAAATCTGAAAAGCTACATTTGCTCAAGTGTCAACTATCAATATTTTATTAAAATAAATTTTTAAATGTTTTAAGGAAAACAGAAAAAAAAAATAATATTGGATATTTATTTATTTACAATATTTTTCATAATTATCCCTCTCGACAGGTGAATGTTTGTGACGTCAGTAGAAACTGATCTAATCTATGTAACTATGCATCACTAAATTTTTTCAATTTTTTTACCGCTTTTAAAATTTTGTCGAGGCCGTTTAAAAACACAATTGTTAGTTAAAGAGGATACTACACCCACACAAAAATACTCGCTGGCTTACTTTAGTCCTGTGGGATATATTTGTTTTAATATCTCGTTTGCATTTTAATATTTTTGAATGTTTTTTTCCTTTATTTCTTTTTTTGGTACATTTTGGTTCGAAAAGCACCCACTTTTTTTGGCACTGGATAGCTAAAGTCGATCTGGACAAAGAACTTTCTGTAATTTTTCGATTTTGTTTCAAGATTTGTTTTTTATACCACGTCGAGTTTTAAACACAGAAAACGAGTTTTCTCGAATTAGTGACCTAGCTAGATCAATTTCTTGTGCTCGAATTAGTGTAGTCATTAATTTTTGTGAAAATCGTTAGTGCCGTTTTCGATATATAGCAGCATTCTTAGTGCTGAGTTCCTTTTAATAGATCAAAATGACCTTTCCCGAATTCGAAACCTAGCTAGATTGATTTCTCGTGCTCGAATTAGTATAGGCAACACGTTTCGTGTAAATCGTTTGAGCATTTTTCCATTTATAACAAAAAACATTTTCAGGGCTGAGTTTGTTTACCCTGTAAAAACGAATTTTCTTGTATTCAGAACCTAGCTAGATCTTTTTTTCGTGCTGGATTTAGTACAGGGGACAATTTTCGTGAAAATCTTCCACATCATTTACGATATCATTCATAATGAGGAAAATCTCTTGCTCGTTTAATATATATGAATAATCGGGAAAATCTCTTGCTCGTTTAATATATATGAATTTGGCGACAGTAATTTGGTCGACAGGATAACTAACAAGAACCAATTGTATATATAGTGTTACGAATATTGTAAATAGCTAGTGTTTGTGCTTAAAAATAATGTAAATAGTTCAATTAAGCTCTATTCATAAGCTAATATTAATTTTTGTTGCATTGCAATATCTTAATTTGGTGATTTTTTGTAAGCGAGTAAACGATATTGGATTTCAATAGGAGTCTATAGAAATTTGGCGAAATATTGGAAATAGCATCAAGTTGGCGCCACTTTTGGCAGCTAATTTTGGCGATATATTGCCAAATTTGGTGCTAAAATTGTCGACAGACTCGGGTCTCTTCCTCTTGGTAACCCCTCTAATAGCGTCCATCCTATCTAATTTCTCTACTTTCAAGTTAATTCCCCCTAAGAAAAGTCAGAAAGCTCTGACCAATCAGATACGTTTCGAGGTATTAGAAGGATTCATGTGTAAACACAATTTTTATGACGTAATTTTCTTTATTTCCTACTTTCAACACGTGATCATTTAATTATTATTTTAAACTTTCATTATTGCTTTTAATAGTCTCGCGCAAATACATTTTTTATTTGAGATAAAATATAATCATTTGTGCTTTTTTGGCAACAATATAAAAAATGACTTTTTCAATAAAAGATTTTTTACTCGATTTTTAAGGATTTTTTGAGTTTTTATTGTTCGACCGTGATAATTTTTTGAATTTCTGAAAGCTTGTTATATTTCGCATCTGGTGGTATGATTTTCGAATCTGTAGGATGGCTATTAAAAAAGTAATCGCTCCTCAAAATAGTCCCTAATAAAAAAGCGATGAGACTAACCCGGAATATCTACGCAGATTTTCATTGGTCCATTTTTAAGCCAAAACTTTTTTTTATATATAGAAGGATATGATTTTAACAGAGTAATTTTATCGGTTCTCTAACATGTATGTATAGGACTACAAAATGCACCAGGTCTCGATGCTAGATGTAAGCTGCACCAAAAGTGGTTCCCTTAAGAACCATTAAAGAAAATTTCAAATAAAATTTATTTAATCAGTCTATTAATATGCTAAATAATTTTTAAAGTGATTATTTTCTCATGAAAATGGAAAAAGCAATTTATAAAGTAAAGGATTTCAAAATGAGAACTTTCTTTCTTTTCAGGATGTGTAGAGTTGAAAGGAAATTGATTAAAAAACAAGTAAATAAAAAGAAAGAGAAGAAAATTATTTGGGCTGTCCAACAAAATTTTTAATCGCAATGTTTCAAAGGTTAATTGCCTACTGGAAGTGGTGAGTAGTTACTTGCAGCTTCACAAAGAACGTAGCATTTTTAGAAATTTTTGGGGCTTACATGAGTTTTCCGTGTTTTCAAAGGCATTTTCTGCTTCATCCAAGACAGTAGTCGAGAATTGGTCAGTGGGTTTGCTGTGCTTCTTTCTTTCATATACACTTTTTATATCTTGTATCTGATTGCGGCACTGTTTTGCGTCCGGGCTGTGTGGGCTTTTTTTCCCAACTTCTTCAGCAATTTTCTTCCACATACTCCGTTCATTAATATTTGAAGAGGAAAGCTCTCTTTTATATATTGTATACAGTCTCAATAATGCAACACGCATTTTCCAGTTCCACTTAAAGCTTGGTAAAGATGCACTACTTGATGATTCAGGAGAAGTAGTTACTGCAAGAGATTTTTCAAATGCTTGTAAAAAGAAATAAAAAAAAATAATAATGCACATGAAATAATTTTTATTTATATTACTACATTTATTCAATCTACTCTTTTAGTTAATCTACATATGCACTGAAACCTTGATTAAATTAGTATGTCATGAGCCATATTAACTAAAAGCAAATTAACATGATTACTAAAATGCAAAAGAGCTTCGTTTTACACATACAGTAGCTCACAAAAGTGATGGACTGTTAGAAATTTTAGAATTATTAAATAATTTAAAAAATACTAAAAGATTTTAAAATAATATCAGCTGTTGTAATATTTCATTTCTATCTTCATCTTTATATGTTACAAACAAAAAGATATTTCATTATTAAAACTACTAATTTGTATGAAAAGAGTAGAAAATTATGTCACAAAAGTAATGGGACACTTGTGAGATTTTAAACAAAACTATTGATTATGAATATAAAAAGTAAATGTATAATATTATTTGGTATTAAAAGTAAATGGCAACACCCTTTATATTTTTATATTTATTAAATTTATATTTTGATTTTAGTATCAGTTCTGGAAAACATTTTACATTGGATTTTCAAAATGTAGTTCTTTATTTTCATCTAGATCGAAAGACATCTATCAGAAAAATTGCTTAAATGTTTTAAATGGTTTGTCAATACTTGACCCAATTAAATGGCATTCAGTACATCATAAAGTTGACACATGGTTAAAGACGCATTATGAGAAACATTTTTAAAAACCCAAAAGTAGAATTTTAACATTGTTTAGTTAACTAAATAGAACAAATATTAATATAAGTGAAAAAATGAGATGGACATGATCTGTAAAATTGCATGGTGACATTAAACCTAACACCATAATTCTACCTCCTCTTTAAGAAACACAACTCATCTCCAATAATGAAACTGTAGAGGTGGTGGAATTATGGTGTTAGGTTTAATGTTGTTGTGGTGAAAATAATTTAAATATTATTATTATTATTGAAAAGGTAAGGTGCCAACATTGTTATAGAATATAATTGTTATGGAAATTTATGATATAAAAAATCATCTGCTTGACACCTTGAGAAAATATCATTGATAATTTCTTGATTTGCGATCGCACAGCTTTTATATTGCATTGTAAAAAATTTAAGAGCTATAGATAACTATTTTTAAACAATAACCCTGTGCCGAAACACATTGTTTCTTTGATGGTCAAAATGAGAGTAAGTAAAATTAAAATAGATCTTACTTAAATGCAGAAAATAGTAAGGTTGTAGACTGGAATGAAAACACTTTAATTGACTGCAATCAATTTATCATGAATCGAAGTTAGAAAAAATTCTTGTTCCACATTCGATCACACACATTAGAAAAAAAAAATCTAAATGCTGGAAATAATCTTTCCAAAAGGCAATTTTATCAACATTCTGTGAACATCTTAGAATTGTAAATTTAGAAATACACTGCAAACTCTTCAAATCATGGCACAATGACATCACCCGTAGCACAGATTACCTAAAACATTAAATCAGCATTTTTAATCAAGCATGACAACTTGACGCCAAAAAACCTCAAACCAAATTCTGAATTCAATTTTGACTGACACACTATTAAATATCAAGAAATAGGGATAACAAAAGTGCAAAAAGGGAATCTTTAAAATCAATTGTTAGTTACGAATAATGATGAACAATCGGAGATCGAACAACAACCATTCAAAATGACATGCTTTTTAATACAACAAACATCACTTTTAGAGAGGAAAATGAGTTATCTAATGAGAAGAAAGGAACTGGCAATAATCAGCATAAATACACATCATGGGAGAGAAAAGCGAGCTTACCCAGGAAGAATCTTAAATGGCGGCTGTCGGCAAAATGTTGTAGTTAGGATTCTTGCATAATCATAGGAAGTTTAGGAAAGGGTAAATTTGTGTGAGTGAGTCAGAAAAAAGAGTGGAAAAGCTTCATTGTCAGTAGTCAACTAGGATTGCTAGATTGTATGTTTTCCTCATATGTTGTGGGTCATTCCATGTGAATTCAACCTAGTGTGAATTCACCTACTTGGATTTTTATAAAACTTGGCGTGTTTACTCCTCTTATTTAGAAAAGTATCCACACCATTTTTTTCCCCTCTATCTGGTTTAGTTTTTATGTTACAGCCAATCAAAATTTTGAATGTTTGGTGTTTTTCATGTTTTATTGCAAGCTACCTTTCAGAGATAAAAAAAATGTATTTCATTTATTTATCACTCAATCTTTATGAAAATTTGCAGTATTATTAATAAAAACATGAGGATTTCGGAAAAAAATAAAATAATTTTTTTTTTTAGAAATCTTGTTTCCAAAAGTGTGTGTAATGTTAAATTATAAAACTATTTTTTTCAGATTAATAAAGGATTAATATTTAATTTTTAATCATTCTATACATCTCCTACAAAACAACAACAACAAATAATAAAAAAGAAAAGACTTGGAAAATATGCAAAACTATGAACAAACAACAAACACACTGGAAAAATACCAAAACCCTGAAAAAACTTGATAAAACCCCAGAAACCCTGATAGAATCCACTGGGCTGCTTTTCTGCCAACCTTGCGTGTTAGGCGACAATGAGTACAAAAAATATTGCATAAATACGACTGAAATAACTGAATCATATAAATTTAAAATTTGATTAAAAATAAACTTCCAAAAATATTATTAAATAAATAATAAAAAATATTAAAAGGAGGGTTTAAACAAATATGTGCTATCGGGTCGTCGTAAGAATGGGAATCTCAAAATCTCACACTAATGAGGGATCATTATAACAAACTTTAAAATTAATTTAAAAAAAAAAAAAACTTCCAAAATTATTACTGAATAAATAATCAAAAGATTAATCCATGCTCTCAGGTCATCGTAGAAACATGAATTTCAAAATCACACACTAATGGCAGATCGTTATAACACACTTTAAAAAATAAACTTACGAAATTATTATTGAATAAATAATAATAAAAAAAAAATTTAATCTGCGCCTTGGGTCGCCGTAACAACAGGGTTTTTAAAGTCTCACTAATGAGAAATCGTTATAAAAAGTTTTGAAACAAGCAGTGACAGCAATATATTCGTTCCTTCTTTCTCGCCAACGGATATACAGTAGACTCCCTCAAATCCACATAACTTGGAATCAGAGGTTGTGTGAATTTCCGGTCACTGTTTAATTTACGTTTTTTATACAGAAATTTGAACGTAATAATGCACTCGACATTATAATGAATGCTTACAATAAAGTAAAATATTAAAATAACTAAGTAAAATAATAAAAACATTAGAATTTTTTTTTATTAATTAATATATTAAAATTAAAGGTCCAGTAAATAATTAATAATGCATAACTATATATACATAATAATGAGATATTTTTTTCAATGAAATTTGCCTCATAAAGGTGTACTAATAATTTACATCAAAATTGTAAAATAAAAAAATTTTATTTCATGTTTAGCCAGACTTAACCAAAAAAGCTTGATTAATGCATAAAATTATTTGGTAAAAAGGTTGTGATCGCCGCAGAGATCAGTGCTATCTTGAATTTTTTGGGAAATAAATTTATACTGCCTTCATGAGAAAGCATGAGTTCAGTCATATTAACCAGAATTACCCATTAAAATGTGTCAGAATGATATAAAAATAAGAAAATCGTGAATTTTCCCCAGCTTCTTAATTGTAGGTTTCATTGTTTACATCTGCAACAATGTGCGGATTTTAGGCGTTTGTGGATTTGAAAGAGTCTACTGTATTAGGTACTGATTTGATGAGTAGAAGCTGAAACTAAAATGTGACAAAAGACAAAAGAGATAAATTTTAACTGCTAAATTCAGAAAAACAACTTTCTAATAAAAGGAAGTTTCTATTGTACCTCCTTCCTTTCTCCATTCACAATATTTCTCCAAAAAGGATGATTCATGTATTGTATTCCATGATTTCTCTTACTATCGGCAACATTGCAATCACAGAGAAAATTATTCAAAGAAAATGGGTGAGTGAAATAAAATTTTGAAACACTGAATATCTTATGCAAAATTTTCATAAACGCTGCATTTCAGAAATGTTAACTTTTAAATCTGTAAATCCTAAGGCATTTTTTCATCAAATTACAGCAGTCTTAAGTTTCTTAAAGTGTTTAACAATCCTTTAAAAAAAGTTTGAAAGGAAGTTGAATTGTGATTGATGGAATAAAAGCAGAAATATTCTACCTCTTTCTGAAGCTTTTGTACCATCAGTGTTAATGAGATAAAGAAACACTGGAATGCCTTTGTATATCTTCGCTTTCTGTTTGAAGTCCTACTCCAGAATTGCTGGAAAACAGAACTCAGATTTTCTGTCCAACTTTGTCATAGTTGCGCAATGATATTTTAAAAGAATAAGAATCATTGTCCATGAAATATTGTCCATGTATTATATTCCATGATTTTACTTACTATCGGTAACATCGTAATCACAGAGAAAATTATTCAAAGAAAATGGGTGAATAAAAAAAAATTGAAACATATTTCAAAACACTGAATATTTTATGCAAAATTTTCATAAACACTGCCCTGGTATAAACGTCACATTTCAGAAATTTTAACTTTTAAACCTGTAAATCACACAGTGTTTCTTCCTTAAATTGCAGCAGTCTTAAGTTTTTTAAAGTATTTTACAATCCTTTCAAACCAGTTTGAAAGGGGGTTGCATTTGCCTCTGTATATCTTTGCTTTCTGTTTGAAGTCGTATTCCAGAATTGCTGAAAAACAGAACTCAGACTTTTTGTCATAGTTGTGCAATGATATTTTAAAAGAATAAGAATTGTGACTTTTTTTAGATTTCTGCCAGTGGTTACTCACCAGGAGGTCCAAGTGGTGAATGACCACATGTCTGATCAACAGAAGGGCTAAAATGATTTGGCAGAGCTTGTGAAGCATTCATTTGACTGCTTCCCTCAGATGACTGTCTTTGAGCACACATAGGTAAATCAGAAACGCTGGAATTGGCAGTACTGGGTTTCCACCTAGAAGAAAAAGGATCTGTATTACCATATTATAATTTTACATACAAATAATCAACTGTAATAAATTTATGTTAGAAGTAAAAGCAATCTTTATTGAAATTTTGGTACTCTTCCATTAGCATGTTGCCAGTTAAAAATGACTTTTCTATTAGCACTAGACTAATTGTAACCAAGAATAAGAATAAAGATTATTATGAAAATTTTATTGTTATAAAAAATACTAATTGAACAGAATACTAAACAAAAGACAGGCGGCATGAAATTGCAAATATCTTTCAGAATTTTTTAAAAGATTTCAATTTTGTGCTTTCAAGTGCACGCAGCGCTCATACATTTGTATACATTATGTATATTTGCATACATCTGACTGTGGCTTTAGCGAGTTTCGTGCATTTTAGAGATTGCTGCATCCAGTGATATTTTTTGGGGTAATTTTCCATTAGCACTTGGACTAGAAAACTAGGAACGGAAAAGTATCAAATTTTTTCATAATTTTTCTGTATATTATCACTGTCAGTAGACTCAAAGAAGAACCTTTGAATTTGAAGCAGGGTTTAAAAAAAAAAAAACTCAGGTTTTTGGAGTTTTGTTGAAAAAGCTGGGGTTTTTTAACACATTTTTTTTTCTAAAATTTAAAAATTGTTCTAATAACAAAAATACATTTTTTTAGAGTGAAAAAACAATCTTTATTAAAAAAAAAATTTGAATTTACTGAAAAAATATTAATTAATATAATAGTGAATGCATTGGAATTTCATATCATATTCATACTCATGTAAGGAAGTAGGAAAGGAAAAACTTGTTTTAACCAGTTCCTTTAGCAATAAATCTGTTTTAAACAGTTCTAGTAGCAATAAAAACGTTTTAACCAGTTAGTAAGGAAGAGAGAAGAAGACTGTTTATTGGCTGACTACTTTAAGTAAGATACTGATCATTGTTGAAGGTTATACATTCAGTTTTTAAAAGCTGCACGTTTTCTGCATTATAATTGTAAGCTATCTTGCTATTTAGGTGGAGAACTAGTATTCTGTTAAAGCTGATTTTCATACGATATATTTATTTGAAATGTTTTTAAACATAGTAATTATTTTTTCTGTGTTACAGATACATTAGTTTAAATAATGCCATTAGGTAGTTATAGAAAAAGTGTACCAGAATGGTTAGAAATTAGTAAAGTGCTCACTGATCAAAACAAAGTTAAATGTAATCACTGTAGGACTGAAATAAAAGCTAAAATTGAAAGGATAGGGGTTTTTACATCTCAATAAATGTTCAAGAAAAGGTATGCTTAGTACTCAAATTCAGTTTCAAGAAAATGCAAGCATCGCTTCTGTATTGGAAACTCAACCGACTACTTCTGCAGCCAACTGTGAGAAATGGGACAATTGTGGAGATTCAGCAACATCATTGAAACATCAAAAAATTACAGTCTGATTTTACACTTAAAATTGCTAATCTTCAAAAATGCCACTTGGATTTGAAAATAGCTAAATTCTTTTATTCAAACAATATTGCTTTTAATGCAGCATCAAGTAATGAACACAAAGAAATGATGAAATCTTTAGTGTCCCGGATATTCTGGTCCCAGTAGTGCAGACGTAAGTGGTAAGTTGTTAGAAGAAGAATCTTCAGAAGTTGATGATTTACTTAAAAAAGAAATTCAAGGGCATGCTAATAGCTTTACCTTGCCTGCTGGATGGGTGGACAAATGTTAAAAATGAAGCAGTTATTGCTACATCAATTCACACAGGAAAACCCTTTTTTTTTTATATATATATGCTACAGATTGTGAAAGCAACAAGGAAACAGTTGAATACTGTGCACAGATTGCTGTAGAAAGTATTGATTATTTTCAGAAGAAATTTGGAGTTAAAATTTTTGAAGTATGCACAGATAATGAAAACAAAATGGACACGCAACCAAGATAGAATAGCTATTCTATCTTGGTTGCGTGGGGAGACGCAAGCTTACCTACATGGCTTTAACTTTTGGATCAGTTTTTAATCTTTTAAATTTGGAACTGATGATGGAGCTTTAGGGGCTTCGAAACAGCTGTTTGCCATTTTATATATTTTTATTTGTGCTATTTTACGTTGCTCATTATTTTAATATAGCAACACAAAGTTCAATCCACCTATTTTAAATATATATATATCTGACCAATTTCAGACAAACTATTGAAACTGAAATAATGTTAATACATTTAATAATGTATGCAATAGTTTGCTAACGTATCATAAAATTTTCACATTTAAGAAGAGTAAGACTGTTTATTGTATAACAGTTCTTTATTTTATTAATCTAATATAAGACTGTTCCTTGTATAATAATTCTCTATCTCACTATCAATCTAATTATGCTCATTAGACGAATATCAAAAGAAAGTTGGTTTATTGATAAACGCAATAAATTAGAATGCTATAATCTGGCACTATTTATATCTTCACAATTTACAAATTCTATGAATAAAATGTAGATTAATAAAGAACATCATAATATAATGAAAGTTGATATAGTTATATTTCGATATATTACTACTCATGTGTCGATATATTACTACTCATAGTTATATTTCTTTGAGAAATACGGGGTGTTTATAAAGTCCCGGACCCATTTTGATGTTTAATAACTCATAAAATAATAAAGATAGATTAAAATTAATAACATAAATGGTTAGATAGACTCAAAAAGTTTCATGACCCTTGTCAATGAACTTCCACGTGTGCCCCCTTTGTCGCACGGAGAATATCAAGTCGATAGTCAATTTCACGCCAGGTAGCGGCAAGCATGTCGGCATCCACAGAGGCTATTGCAGTTGTAATTCTGGCTTTTAAGTCATCAATGTTCGACACTCTCCTCCTGTAAACATTGTCCTTTACAAATCCCCAAAGGAAAAAGTCCAGCGACGTTATATCAGGTGATCTGGGTGGCCAAGGAATTGGACCTCCTTGCCCAATCCATCTTCCTGGAAAATGGTCATTCAAAGAAGTACGAACGATGGTACCCCAATGAGGTAGTGCACCATCTTGTTGCAAAAAGACATGTGGCTGAAGCTCTTCTAGTTGTGGAAATACGAAGTTTTCCAACATGTCAACAAAAAAGAGAAAAATGCAATTAATAAGCAGACGATATTTAGAAAAGTACAGATATTTAGACTGGAAAATGAAATTATCTGAAATTAACTACACGCGCAGACGATATTTACAAAAGTAAAGATATTCAAACCTGAAAAGGAAAATATATGAGTTATTCCATCAATAAATGCCATAAGTTTGTTTATATCTTCATTATTTTATGAGTTATTAAACATCAAAATGGGTCCGGGACTTTATAAACACACTGTACTTTGGAGGTGATTGGGAGCTTTAATCAACAGGCAGATGACATTAATAATATGTTTCTACATTATCTTAGTTATGAATTGATATACAGGAATACTCATCAAAATTTTTAGAAAAATATGGTAACGCTTATTAACTTGTATAAGAGATATATTGTGCAACAATGTTTGAACATAATTCTCTTAATAGACTTTCTTTCATCTAACGTCAGCTTGCCTTGCTTATTAAATCTTGACAAATTATCTCCATAAATTATTCTGAGTAATCATTTGAATATTTAATATTGCATCCAATGGTTGGAGTATCATAGTTGAGCTTCTTTTCCAACAGAGCAAAAACTGCCAGGACCAGGACTCGAACCTGGGTACTTTGGCTTGCCATGCCAACGCTCTTCCTACTGAGCTATCCCAACGACATCCTGGCTGGCATATTTCACTCTTATTTGTAAGACAAAGCTGAAAACTGCAGTGCTAATTTCAGTCAATAAAATCGTTAGAGCTGTTTTTAAGATAAAATTTGCATACAGACAAAACGACAAGATTTGCTCATATGATCAATCAAATAATAATATATGATAAAATGCCATCTCAGAACAGTAAATTACAAACATGTTTCTTACATCATTAAAACATTTTAAATATATTGAAATATAATTTACAAAAACTATATCTCTTTAAATATTTGTTATATGTATATTAAAAATGGCTCTTGAAAGGTGAAGTTTAAACAGAAAGCGAGAGAAAATAGTTGTTCCATTGTACATCAGTATGAAGGTTGATAATCCGATACGTATAAAATAAAGGATTAAAACTAGAATTCTGGGTGAATTCCTGTTTATGTGAACAACAATAATACAGTATTGATGGGTATGAAGTATTGTGGTCTCTTCATCAAATTGTTTGGTTGAATAAGTAATAAAGATTGATTAAAGTTACAATGAAGAGCTATAGTCATTTATAATCATAAGACAAGTGAACATTTAAGCAATTGTAAGATTATAAAATAAAATCCTACAAATATATATATATATATATATACAGTGATACCTCAGTTTTCGTCGATAATCCATCTGGAAACAATCAGCGAAAACCAAAAGAAAGGCAATTATTTCCATATGAATCTATGTAAATCTAATTAATTCATTCTAAACACTTCAAAATAAGTACCAAAAGCACATTTTATAGAGAATAAGTATAGCGTTTAATACTAAAAACAATAAGAAATTACTACAGTGTTCTTGGTGTGTGGTATCAAGGTCACAATATCTGGGGTCGCTTCCCTTTTACTTACCCATCATACGTAGTATAGGGTAAGTCTTGTAATCGTTTTGAAAATCGGAAAAAAAATTTTGACGGATTTACACGTTTAAAACATTGGAGATTCCGAAAAACATATTTTTAGAAAAAAAAAATTTGCTGTCTGTCTGTGTGTCTGTAAACACTCTATCTTCCGAAAAAATTGAGATAGAGACTTGAAATTTGGTATGTAATAATGGGAAGAAGCCTATTGAATTTTAGTCACCTCGATTATCCAGAACTATTTTTTTTCGGACTCTCGAAATATTCGTTCTGATAAAAGGTATAAAATTTTTTTCAAAATTGTTTATTTTAAGGAAGGAATATAAAAGACAATAAAAAAAACATAAATTTTGCATAAAGCATGAAGTCGATCGGATAATGAGTTACCGAGACATTTGTAATCCCATTTTCCACACTCTTTGATTTTTCATGACCCTGTATTTCATCCAAATTTCAATTCAAAGATATATTTTAATTGAAAATGAGACGCTTAATCAGATGCAATAAACCGCTAGTTAATAGGATTATTGTTTTTGGAGTTATAAGGATGTTTCTTTTAAGCAATTCAGTAATCGATCCTTCAAAGTTTATGACGTCATCAAGCCCCAATTTTATTCGAATTGCATTTTATAAGTAGTTTACACATTTTTTATTTTAATATTTTACATTATGCATATCCATGATGGGTAAGTATTACGGTGGCCCCCAACAACTAGTTTGGTCTTTTGGCAGTAGGACTAATTTCAAAATCAGAGAAGCTATCTCCCTCAAAAAAGCTGTACAAAGTGGTCTGTTTCTGCCACCCCTTTAAGATTTGCCTAAAATGAGGCAAGACATTATCATTAAACAAGTTGCTTACAAGAAACTTTCTATGGTCCGATGATTGAGCACTCGCAACCAATAAAAAAAGCACAAAAATACACTGGAAATAAATGAAATCCGAGACAACCGACAAAAATCAAAACAAATTTTTCACAGAAAAAATTGACGAAAATCGAAACCGACAATAACCTAAGTCAACGAAAATGAGGTATTACTGTGTGTGTATATATATATATATATTTTTTTATTATTATTTATTTAAACATTTATTTTTATTCAGAAAACTTCAGATTTTATATTCTTTTGGCATTCAGACTAGGGCTAAAAATGGTTCTTACTCTTATTTTCCCTTTTTAAAATCCTGGAATAAGTTACAAAGTTCTTCACATATAAACACTTATTATTAAAAATATTTTCAGTCTAAATTATTCATACAGAAAGCAAGTAATGGCACCAGAATCCTAAATAATAATGTTTTTCAAGAGTAAAATTCTTTGCTTTCTAAGAGCCAATGAAGGGAAGGGAGAAAGTGGAGGAAGTGATGCAAGATAGAAGACTTATCCCTCCCTAAATTTTGAAAAAAAAGAAAAAAAAAAAAAAAAAAAAAAAAAAAAAAAAGAAATGAATACATTTCTCACTTGCAAATAGATACCCATGCCTAACTAAATCTTACAGTAGAAGTACTGCGATGACACTTGAATGTTAGATAAAACAATATATGCATTTAAAATAATAATAAAATAAATAATATTTAAAACACAAACAAGCAAAAACTTCTTTGAAATTTGTTTTTGTTTTGCATTTATTTATTTTTATTATTTTGACTATTGTTATTATTATATTATTACGGAAAAAAAAAAAAAAAAAAAAAAAAAAAAAACTTTCCTAACATTTTTGAGAAATTTCACTATTATATTTATCCATAAAATATACAATTCAAAATAATTAATCCTTAGTGCAAAGTATATAATTATAAAATATATTAGGATACCTTTTCACAGCACTAGACTTCTCATGGGTGTTATGATTGACAGTAAGTGGCTCATGGTCAACAGTAGTGGCACTTGAAAAGAGAGACAGAATACCTAAGGGGAAAAGATATAGGTCTTTATAAGTGTCAAATCATTAAAAATATTTATGTTAATTAAAAATAAGCAGTCATCACACCCTAAATATATCATTGCTAACAAATTAGTGCATAAATTAGTCCACAGGAAGTATGATATTAAAAAATAGTGTTCACTCTAGAAATAAAAAGGCAAAGGGGTGGGTGCTAGTCGCTAAAACGGACACTACTGAAGCAGAAAAAATGCACTAACTCAGTAGAAAAGGGTATTAATTCAAAAGAAAAAGCATTATAATGTTTAGTAACAAAAACTAAAATATGTAATTTTTAGGTATGATAAATAAACCAATATTAATTACAAATTATTTTATAAATTATTAAAATAATAATAATAATAATTACAACAGAATTTAATAATATCCCTTATTTTTCCTGAAACAAATGAGGCAGTTCTATAATTTTTGCAAATTCTTAGGCATATAATACAGATTTTGAGATACTGTGGGGTACAGGGAAGATTTTTTACAAGAGATCTCTGAGTACAACTAGGAGTGCATTTCATTATTTTTTTTTAAAGGGTAGGGTACATTAAGCCAATTTTTAAAAAGGCAGGATGCTGCAGCCAGGGAACAAATGAATGAAAAAAATAAGGGAATTTTTCTGTAGACGAATTAATTTATTTGTACATTAATCTTATGCATGGGTATACCCATTATTGGGAGGGGGGGTCATGGGGCTACAGTCCCTCCCCCCTCCCGAAATTGTTGCAAATGAAATTAAAAAAGTGCTCATATATATATTTTTTCTTTTTTACATAAATTTGTAATTTTTTTCTGTCATAGAGCAGAATAGCATTCTCGTTATTCCCATATTAGTCTACATTGATACCACAGCGTACCCAAAGAGGGGGAAGAAGACTGATGGTGTTAAGAAAATTGAAAATAAAAAACCAACGTTTTGTGCATTTTAATACTTTTTACTGTTTTTTTTTTCAATTTTCTTAAAAAATTTTCTTCTTCTTCTGTGTTCTAGGTAATTCTCTTCTGTTATTGGCTGTTGCCTTCTGCTTTCCTATTGGCTGTTCCCTTAAATTGTTCCACTTTGCCTCCGATTTCCTTTCAGTCTTGCTTCTGTCTTCAAAGTGGTAGCACATCTTCTTTTTTTAGGCCTGACAAAGTTCTTTCGATAGGCTTAGCGCATTCCTTATTTCATGGCGTTATTAAGAAGTTTTTTATGCTTTTATAATTCCAATGATTCAATTTTTCACAAATCATTTTAAATATGAGTCGTCTCCGCGATGAATTGACGCAGAACCCTCAACCTGTACCAACAGGAAACATTAATTTTTCAGAAGCTTTCCATTTTCAAGTAAAAGATTTTCATGTTCAACAAACCTGTTCAATAGACAAAAATGCCAAATTAACAGCTTTAACATTAAAATTAATGTTATATTGTTAATCTAGCATGCAAATTCTCTTGTGCAGCTGAAAATGTTTACTTAAAAATTGATAGCATGAGAGAGACCCATATTTTGTGTTCATATCACATTGAGAAAACTCATCAAACTGTAAAAACTACTCAGAAACAATTGCAAAAATTTATGGACAGCAAAAGAAATTTTATTTTAGAAATACTTCATTAAATCTCAAGAATCTATTGTTTTCTGGAGATAAAGGAACCCTTTTTCAGAATTGTGGGTAACTTTGAAAAGGTTATATTATATTTTTGCAAACCTTCTTCTTAGCTTAATTCTGTTTTTTTGCAGTGTAGCAAGAAAATCAGCAGAAGTTGAAAGTATATTTTCTACCTTTGGATTTGTAGGCAACAAAAAAAAAAAAAAAAGTTAGGCAGCAATTTCTTTTTTTAATCCGAACCACTAAATTTCAATAAGAACCACTAAATTTCAATAATGCGTACTGACTATATAATAATGCTAATATTTTGAGAAGTTAATGTGGATTGCAGATATAATTGACTATTCTTGTGAATATAATTACTCTGTGTATGTATATATAAATTAACAGATGTTAATATTTTTCACTTTTTTTATTACCATACACATATGTGTGTAAGTTAAGATTTATGTGATCACAGTAATTTTACAAAGAAAAGCTTAAATGTATTTAATTTGTTATTTGTGAACAGAAATTATACAGAAGATACAGTTATACAGAAATTACTTATTGGTAGTATTTATTATTTCTATAATTATAAATTATAATTTTATTAATTAAAACAAAAAAATTATATAGATTATGTTTCTTAATATCATCTAATTAGAGGTTTAAATGCTTTGGGAATGTACATTGAACAATTCTTCACATTCAATATCTCTTCAAATGAGGGGAAAAAATCTTAAAAATCAGATTTAAATTTTAAAAAAAAAATCATGATTTACCCCTTACCCTATTACAGCGTTCACACAAATTTTTAACAGTTTTTTTTGGTACTTTTCGGTTAGCTTAGCTGGGCACCAATGATATATATACATGTATATCTACACACACATATATCTACACATATATATACATACATATATATATACACATATATGTATGAATATATATGTATATATGGGGGGGGGGGGTTCCGACTTCTTATTTAACTGCAAAAAAATATCGCAAATTCGGGAAATAAACGAGGCGGTTATAAATTCTATGTTTTAAAAAATAAAATAGAAATTTTCTTATCATTAATAAATAGTAATGCCAGACTCCTTGGAAATTCCAAAGAAAGTATGAACCTTGCTTTATTATGTCTATATAAAATACAAATTCTTGTTTTCTTTTCTATTGAAATAAGTTTTTTAAAATAAAAATAATAAATTTAAAAAGTACATTTAACAGTAGTAATAATGAGTTCCTGTTTTAACTTAAATGAATTTGTCATTATTTCAAATGTTAAATTGTTGTCTCTGTTCTCAAACAATTTTTTGGAATGAATTGTGTTTAAGAATTTGAGGTACCACTGAAATAACAAATTGTTTCTTAAAAAAAGTGGAGATTACTTTAATTTAACAAAAAATCAGTAGTCTGAAATTTTAGTCACTATTGCGTCCTGGCGAGTGGGATTTTTCAAACACAGATCTAATTAACGTGGATGCAATATTTTTCTATTATTATAAATGTTCTTGTTTGAATTTTTTTTAAATAAAAGGGTAGGAAAATAACAAATTAAGGTATATGAAATAAATTACATATATATCCCCCCCCCCCTTAATTTCCTTTAAATTTTAGTTCATTTAGAAAGAAATATTTTCAAATGTAGCCTGTATATAAGGATAATTGAGAAAGTTGCACATGATTTTTTTAAAGGATGCTAATCACTTTAGCCAAATTTCATGAAAATTTATACAGTCACTAAAATTTTTAAAAAGTATGAAATTAATAAATAATCTTTTGTAAAATTTTATGATTTATTTTACTATTTTATATAATCTCCCTCCCCCCCCCCCCCCCTCCCCACACACACACAATTTTTTTTTTCTAAATTGTCGTAAACACAGTCAATCTCAGTCATTTTGGAAAAAGAAAACACATTGTCGGTACGTTATTTTATTACATGAAGATAATGCATTGCTTACTTAGAAAATATTAAGTAGATATCTATGAATACATAAATGCCTTTTATTTTATGATATATTATATGTTAAAAATTTATGCATAATTAACAACATTACATAGCAATTTATGAAAATTATATTTTTCTATAATAATGTGAAGCTGTCTTACCCTGCTGACTCCAAGCTTTTACAAGTTGTCTTCGCTGAATAGGATCTAACACATGCATTAAGTCCTCCTCCTGTACAAATTGTACATCTAATAATAACTCAAGACCAACATACTGTACAGCAAGAATGATGTTATTAAGAGTCTCTTCTGATACTGGATTCAATATACGGCATATATTTGTTTTCAGCAGGTCAGTTATACTTTCCGTCAGCACTAATAAAAAGAGAATTATTATTTTTTTTTTAAAGAAGAAAATATTAATTAAATTACAGTGGAACTTTGATTATCCTGAACAATGAAGCATTTTCTAATGGTCTTTTAAATTCTAATTAAGTTTATAACAAGACAAATTAAGCAAATGCAAATTAAAAAATACTTTTAGAACCATCAATAATTTATAGATGAATTCTGCTCATGCAGCAAGTAAAATTAAGAATAAGAATCAATATTTAGAATCACAAGAGGGTCAATTTCAATTCAACTAATTTTTGTGTTGTTTGTAACTCACTGCCAGGGATTTTGGGGAAACTTTATGTACATGCTGCCCTACTCATTGGTGAAGAATTTTCAGAAAATATTAATTACCAAACACAAAAGCAGTAAAATGCAACATACATTTGAAAATTATTACAGCAAATTTTACGAGAATGTAACAATAATTAATTATTATTAATAAAACAATTTTGCGTAGTTTTTATTTATTTTTTTTTAAATTAAGAAATATATCTATCCAACAGAGGAAAGTTTAGTATAGCATAAAACTCAGTACCACGTTTACATCGCGGTAATTTAGAATTGAAAATATCGCTAACAAAAAAATATATATAAAAGTTTTTCTCAAATCTTCTATAGCCTGCAGTTTTTAAAAGACTGCCTAAAAATTCACTCACTAATAGTGAGTAAAAGGATGTAATTTAATTTTCAACTCCTGAAAGTCTGTATGAACCCACACAAAATTTTTATTTTCTAAACCTCATAGTTTTTGAGATGTGGGAACTTCAAAGTTTAATATTTTTCAACAAAGCACACATTTTGGAGGCTGTATTTTTTTACTGCAATTCCTTCTTGAAAAATGTTTCACTAGATTAAAAGTCTGTATGCCTTTGGACATGTCACTGTAAGTCAAGCAAAATATGCAGATTTAATAAAAAATATTAAAAAATAATAAATAATACGGCCTAAATTTTTACAGCTTGTTCTGAATAAGATTTTAATGTTGGGCATTTTTCATTTTATCACTTTATTACAAAGTGGCAGCCAATTAAGCAAGAATTTATAAAAAAAAACACTTTTCTAAGTTATCACCCATGTTACCTGTAAAAAACCCATACTATAGGTAAAAATTAACTTTTTTAGTCACTGGCCACTGGCCAGTACATGCATTTTTTTTCTCGCCAATGTTTTTCAGCACTGGCCAATAACAAATTTACAAATACTTGATAAAAAATTTGCGAAATTTGTCAAACGATTGCGGAATAAACAGCGAAATTCGTCAAACAGTGTCGGGAAAGAAATCGCGACATTCGTCAGATGGTCTCGGGAAAGAAATCAGACATTGCAGGAAAAAAATTAATTTTGTCTAACTATCGTGAAAAAATTCGAGAAATTCCTCAAATAGGTTCAGGGGAAAAAAATTGCAAAATTCGTCAAAAGATCTCGGGAGAAAAATAGTGAAATTTGTCTGATAATCGCAGAAGAGAATTGCAAAATTCGTCGAACGGCAGCGGAAATACAGTGCAAAATTTGTCGAACATCAGCGGAAAGAAAGTGCGAAATTTGTTCGTTCATGGAAAAAATCGTGAAATTCGTTAATCGATAAATCGCAAAATTCAATAATTGATAGTGGAAAAATCGCAAAATTCATCAACTGGTTTCGGGGGAAAAAATTTTCGAATATCGTCGAATGGCTTCGAGAAAAAAAATCACAATCCGTCAAATAATTTTGGGGAAAAAATCATGAAATTCGCCAAATGGTTTCGAAATTTGTCGAGCGACAGCGGAGAAAAAATCTTTTTCCATTCAATCATCGCAATTGGCGAGTGTGACTATTAAGTTTGACCAGTGGTGGCAATAAAGTCAATTGCCAAATTTTCAGTATTACTCGCCGATTGGCGAGTGCTAATTTTGTCCTATAACCCATAGCTGACATAATCAGCTGAAAATGAAGCATTTTATTACACATTAATGGTTTAGCATACAAAACAATTAAAAATTTATGTAGATTATTCTAAAATTCTATTATAACAAGAAAATCTGTAAAAATAAAGCTCATGTTTTGCCAGAATTCTGCAGTTGTTAGTTTAAATTATTTTAAAACTAAATAAGCACTCATTAGGTATTTTTAACTGTTTTTATTATTCTAAATGGTGCATAAAAACAAAAAAAAATGACTTTAGTGAAATATTTGATGAAGTACTAGGGTGGGCTTTTTTAGGAACTCTGGAGTTTTTTTTAGCGGACAGCACAATAATTTAATTTGTCTGACTCACATCATAGTGTACAAAAGATATTGGATTCAAGTTTTACAAACACTGTTTTAGTCATTATATTTTTTGATTTACCTGGATTTGTACTGGATTCAGAAGAATTTCTTGCTTGAGCCAAGAATTCCTCTATTTGCCAACTCGCATCGCCATTCTTCATTCTTTCATATAGATCTTCTATCATACCTGGTTTTCTCCATGCCTTTATTAATTTCCGTCGAGGGATAGGCTTTAAGATATACATTAAATGTTCATCTTGGACTAATTGTAAATGGGATAATGATTTAAAACCAGCATTTTGAAGGGCACGAATGATACCATTAGCAGTCTCTTCTGACACTGAACTCAGTATGTTGTGTATGCTTATCCTTAGTCCATAATAAAAATTTTCCATTTTGACCTACAAATTTTTCGATAGATTGTCAAATGAAAGGTGATTTATTAAAATATCAAAAATAAAACTTCAAATAACAATAAATTTTCAAATGATCTTTCCAGCATAATAGATAGATTACAGACAATATATTAAAGATAAAAATTAGAAATTTCATTTGTGGCCAGTGGTTAGTAACTTCCATATTTTTATTATTGTTATTATTATTATTATTAATGGCCATAAGCTAAAACAAATAACAAAATAACAATTTTTCTTTCAATATGCAGTCATCAAAAATATAATTAATAAAATATAATTATTAATTAATTAATCATCAAAATATAATTAAGGTAATTAAGTTTCTTAAAATCATCCGAAATAATAAATGTTTGATTTAACATTTTACTAAATTAAGTATGAATTGAAAAAAATTACCTTAATTTTTAAAAAACAATGAGGAAGGAAAATCCCCACTGTCATGGTGATCAATTGCAAAATTTTTAAATGTCACTTTTTAAGATTAAATTGCCATGTGGCGAGTGGCCACCACTAATTTTTATTTTTACAATACATACATGTGAAAATGCAGAAATAATATCATTAGCCAATAAAATTATTGGTACTTATGTATTATCCGGGCATGGTAGATAGATAGCCAAAAATAGTTGTCAATCGCCAGTTTTGTTTATTTATCGATGTCAATTGCCAATTGTGTTCAAAATGGTAATTTAATGTACATTTAATAAATACATAACATTGTTAAAAATGATAAATAATATAAAAGCAAGCTAAAATGATACAGAACAGTAATTTAGTATACCGTAAAATACCGTTAATCCGCCCTTCCCGATTAAGCGCCCCCCTCCCACTTTGTAAACAAATTGGAAAATTCAAAAATCCCGAGAAAGCGCCCTCCCCCAAAAGAAATTTTGCCGGCACGTCAAGATCAACACCAAAAACTTTTAACTCCGGAGTGTTTTTTTTTTTTTTTTTCCCCGACGGATCAGAAAGGCGTGACGATTCTTTGATATATCTCAAACATGTGCAAACACATTGTCGATCTGAAAAAACAATATAACCAAACATTAGTTTTGCTGTAAATTTATTTCCATGGTGATATGAAGGTAATAAAAATATCGATAGTGAAAGTTTCTCATGAAATAAGTTAAAGAAATGTGTATTTGATACTGTGTGGAAAATATTTTGATTAAAAGATAATCTATTTATTTTATTAAAGAATTTATAGTTGTATTTAACATTATTATGAAAACCAATCACAAAAAAAATATATCGATTGATAGATCAGATCAATCGATTTGTCGATACACAATCAAATTTATAGCGTAATTTATCCTTTCTTTGTGGTAGTAATGTTTTTTGTTTTAATAATCTGGCAACACTACCAATTCGTTCTATATGTTCTCAATTTTTGTGATTTGTGTTATTTATTTAGCATTTATAGATACGTAATCATGATTTAAAAAAAACGGTTATTTAATCTTCCTAACTTACAACAGATGGCGACACCACATAAAATGTTACTAGTTCTTGAAATTACTTCAGGATATTTTCAACTGCAATTTCCCAGTGTTTTTTAATTATTTTAAATTATTAAGTTCCTTTTATTTTTCTGTTACCATATTAAAGACAGATATTAGTGTTATTATTTATCTAAATGCATTCCAGTTTCAAAGCTTCTGAAATCCAGAATTTTCTATAATCTGAAATTGCCATTAATCGTGAAGTTATACTGTTTTTCTATTTTGTATATAATTTTTTTAATTCAAAATGTTTTTCTTTTGTCACTTTATTAAAATAATGCATACTCTGCGACGATCGGCCATTAGCATCTCCGCCCCCCCCCCCCCCCCGGCCACCACCACCGATAAATATCATATACTACAATTTTAATACCGTGTAAGCGTCCCCCCCCCCCCCTGATTATTTTACGATTTTTCGTCACGTTTAGGGGGGCGGATTAACGGTATTTTACGGTACATTTATTAAACACATAATCATGGATCAAATTGACGGCTTTTAGCAATAAATGATATTAACAATGGTAGTTTTATTTCCAGTGGTTTGTTATGCCCCACCACACAGAATGAATATCTAAAAAAGAAAGAAAAATCAAGCTTTAAACAAACAAGCAGATGATGGAAATTTTGTTAATGCTTTTTTTCTTTTAATATCATGACATAACCGTTTAATGACATGTTATTTAATTGTATAAAAAAAGAAAAAACATGTTTTAAATAACTAATAAATCACTAAACATCATTAAAAATACAGATAAACATCAAATAAAGAATCACTTGATGACGTAATAAATACATCATATGTAACAAATGCGTCATCATAAAAAACATCATTGCTCAGCCTTTCCAACAATAAAAGAGCAACATCTGGCTGACTATTAGGGATGGGTGTTATTTAACATAACAGGATAATTAACATTGTTATTGTGTTAGAACATGTTACCACATTAAAATGTTACTTAAAAGCCCCTGTTAAATAAATAACAATTTACCGAGAAGAGCCTTCACAGTCTTAGGCTGTCGTACATAGAAATTCGGTTCAAAACCCCAACTTGACATCATTTTTTCTGAAATATCTTTTGCCTTTATCGAAAAATGCAAAACACTATTCAAATTCATAATTTTTTTAATAAGAACACTTGCAAAGTTTTTGCGTTTATGAAAAATATTTCAGAAATGTGTCAGAATGTAGCTACTTTAGATTGAGAAGAAACACCCTTAAAGAAAACACAGTATGAGAGAACATAATTTCCACGAAAATAAGACAGTTTAGGTAAAATTTTAAGCTATATTACCTATTTTTACAAGTAAATGTCTGAGGTCTTGCCTCAAAAAGAAAAAAAACCCCACAAGTCGAAATTTCCAAAACCGACTGATGAGCATTATATTTCTATCCACGCATCTGAAAGGAAAATAATAAAATTCTTCCTAAATTCATATTTTTCCCGCAACGAGTAACAGATAAATATGTTGCCAGTAACGGCATTGTCTGTTTAGCCTTCGATAACTCCTTCCTCTAAATATGATTTTTTAACCATTTGGTTGTTGTTCAAATAATCAGATTTGTTTATTTAAAATGACAGATATGTTCTTTTGGAATCCTTTTTACAATCTAGTTATGAATGTATGGAAGAACTACATGTTTGTGGGAAATTTTTTGGAATAAAACAATGAAATATTAGTTTTGTAGGAATAATAAACAAATAAGATGAATTTCGTGTATGGGTTTAAAGCAGTATAATGAGATTCGTGCTTGCTTTGGAAGTTTTTGCTCGCACTGAGTATGACAGGGTATGGAAAGGGGAGGGTACGGGCTGAAGTCCTGGAATTTTTTAAAAAAGGTTTAAGGCTTTTGCATTATTTTTTCTGAACTTTGCAAGCTAGCTTTTTATTTTTCCAATAGTGATTTTCTACATTTGTTAATGGAATCATAAAATTTTATTTTGTTTTAATAAATAAAAGTCCTTCCGGCCTGTACCGGGAGGAAAAGGTAGCTTTCCTATATCTTCGTTTTAAAATTTTAGCTAATGTTACACGAAAACAGCAAGTTAAAATGAAAAGAAATGTTTACAAAAGATTCGTTAATACTGAATTTGAATAAGAAATTCGCCAAATTATTGAGCAATAGCCAAATTGGCTTCATTTATGAAGACTTATTTTGGTCGCCAAATTTGGCGATATTTCACCAAATGTTGCCAATTTTGGTGAGAATTTGGCGCTAACGGATATGAATATATAGTTTTATGCGTATGATTGGGAAAATTATTACAACAATGAAAGAAAATAATTTGCGAGTAATCGCGTTAAGGTGCTGTTTTGTTTCAAAATGTCAGCCACCCTAGAATTTCAAACTGCTCTATCTCAGCCATTTTTTAAGATAGAGGTAAACCAAAAAATGCTCTGGAATTCTTGTATCAAGGCCAAACATGTAATTAAAAAATAAATTTGAATTTTTAACTTTTTTGTATATTTATTTTAGTTTTAAATTTTTAAATGGCTGCCATCTTGAAACAAAATGGCGGACCAAGCTGGCCAACGAACTCGGTCGAGACACTGGTGAGCTTAATACACACAATTAGTTTCATCAAAATTGATTTATAAATACGAGCGTTATCGTATGACATAGGTCAGATATATATATATATATATATATAAATCAACATTTGAACGGAGTGTGGTTTTGGGGTCTGGGGGTCATGATCGGTGAAAATATATCAAAATTTTCCGGAACTGCTTTCCTCCGAACGGCTACAATAGGTAGCTTTATACTTTTTTGTATTGAAAGCTACCTAAAAGACAAGTATATTTTTTTTAATCTATATTTATTTACTATTTTATAGAGCTTCAAAATTATGATATTTTAAATAATATTTTCTTTTTCTTCTAAACTATATTCAATTTTTTAACGAATTTTCATTTGAATGTGCCTATGTAATCATTAATATTGTAATTTCGTATACAGCGGGTTGCGAACACATAATCGAAAAAATGCTACGCTTTAAATGTTTGTATAAACATGTAAGCAATATTATTTTTGAAATATATTTAATTTTTAATTGTACATAATGTAGCTTATTTTCACACTGAACCGATGACAGGCAAAGATAGCTGTCCTGTAGCCTGGGATCTGAATATTTTGGCCCATGTAGACCAGAATATTTATATGACACTCCTGAACAGACAATCAATGAACAGCTGATAATAAATTTAAATAAAGGCAAAATCAACCAATTATTATTATTTTTTTTTTTTTTGTGGGGGGGGGGGGGGGGGGTGAAGAATTGTTAATTTGTATCTCACAAGTTAAACAGAAACGAATTAAAACTAATAGGTAACATATATAATCAATGAAATTACTCGAGCAGTCATATTATGACAGTTATAAATGAGGGAAAGACGAAATTGTTTACCTTTTTCTACAAATCATGTTTTTAAAAATGTGTTTTATTTTTATACATGGTGTCTCTTCTTATTGTTTACCAGTATCTAATTCCTAGGCCGTTAGTTTTAAGGTATCGTTACAAATGGTAAAATGTCACCATATGAAAATCAGTTTGCATCAAAATAGCTACTTTATAAATGGTTACAAAATTAAAGATTTTATACAATATTCCTATAAGTTTTATTCAAAAAAAGTTTATCTTCTAACAAGTGGACTGGGCCTGATTAATGCACAGGCCTCGGCCTTGGGCCCACCAATTTCAGGAGCCCACAAATTATGTGGCTGATATTTTTTTTCCTTAATCAAATACTTAAACACTTTATATTAACAAACAATCCTGATTTTTAATTGTTTACTATATAATTTTTTAATGTGTTTTTAATGAGGTAATTATTTTTCCTTGAGAATTTTTGTTCTGTAGAACAATTTAGGCCTGAAAACTCTATGCCTATAATATAGGATATATATTTTTTTTCGTTTAATTCAGGGATGCACAATTTTTTCTGAATGAGGGGCCACAAAAATTAGTATCATGTTAGTATCATTCTTGTAAGTTAAATTTTTTTGTAAACTTGAAACTTTCACCCAAACAACTTTGTCAACTCATCAAATAAACCTACTTTTTTTCTGAAAGTGTCGCCGGGAATGGGGATGTAGAGGAGCCCCAACTTCAGCTTGATCAGGCTCTGATTGTGGAACTCTGTAACCTGTTAACCAAAAGTAACTGTATTTCCCATCTCTACTGACTATCCACGATGTGGCAAGATTTCCCCCAAATGGTGGAGTCAAATAGAAACCAACCCAATGCCTGTGATTTATAGTAGTACATAAAAAAGGAATCATTAGTTGTACAGTGTATTTTCTTAAAGCAACAAATGTTAAACATCAATATAAAGGTAAGTGAGCATTGTTCTTTTTTTTATTTATTAGCCTTTTTATAACTTGTTCTGTTGTATAAAGAAATTAATCTGATTTCCCAATTTAACGAACAAAGTTGCTAGTCTAGAATGATTCGTTAAATCAGGGGTTCGATTGTATCTTACTTAAATAATTTTAGTAATTTCTACATTAGTTGTACAATGAAAACGAAACTTCAATTGAAAGAAAACATTCCATCATCTTAAAATGTGTCCGTACGTATACAAAAAGTCGGCTGAACAAATATAATTTCGAATGAGTTTTCATATGTTTTATTAAACGCATTAGTGCTTACCTTAAAATTTCAATTAATCATCAAGTCTAACCAGAATTTAAAAGAGCGCCCGAACTGTCAATCAAAACAATCCCTTCTGTTTACGACCGGCGGACCACGTGCTCAGTAGGGGAGACTAGAACATATGGAGTATACAACAAAGAGAGAGTCAGTAAACTGTAAAAACGGCTTGCAATATGTAGTAGTCGGTTATCTCTCCAATCATTAGGTCCAAGCACGTGCAACAAGGGCTGACTTCATTGGACTGAGAGAGACGTGGAATAAGGACTGGATTCATCGGACGGAAAGAGGTTTTCAAAGCAATAGTTGTTTTCAAAGCAGCAAGCCGCTAGTTGTTTGGGCCGACTTTAGGGTTGCATTTTTAGCATCACGCCAAACGTAAACATTTAACCTCTATTTTCCTCTTTACTTTGTGATATAATAATATTAAGTGTATTATATACGCACTTTGGTGAACATCCACTCCATATGTTCTAGTCTCTTTTGTGAGCTGGTGTTCCGCTCGCCGGTCGTGAACAGAAGGGATTGTTTTGATTTTTGAATTCGATGGCGCTTATGAAAATTTTGGATTTTGCCACGGAATGATTAATTGAAATTTTAAGGTAAACACTAATGTGTTTAATAAAACATCCGAAAACTCATTTGATATTATATTTGTTCAGCCTATCTTTTCGTATGCACATATTTTAAAATGCTGAAATGTTTTCTTTCAATTAAAGTTTCGTTTTCATTGCTGTGGAACTACTATGTAATAATCACTAATATTATTTAAGTAAGATGGACTGAGGCAGTAGGTTTGGAGGAGCTCGGGGGAGACTTCCGTTCTCTGTAACCCATCGCCAAGCTAGGTCGCGATAACTTCCGCTGTGTGGTTTGGCGAGTACTATCGTTCTGCATTCGGCAACCTCTTTATACTTTTCTCCGTTTTCCTTCCAGCTAGAGAAAAGGAGTGTTTTCGTTTTTAGTAAACTTCGAATATGAGTTACATTTTCCAGTTGATTTTCACGAGAAAATAGGAATTTTTATTTAATTTTATTTAAATATTAATTTATATTTTCGACTTCGGAAATAGGAATTTTTATTTTATTTTATTTTAAACAGATTTTCATGGGAAAATAGGAATTTTTTATTTTATTTTATTTTAAACAGATTTTCATGGGAAAATAGGAATTTTTATTTTATTTTATTTTAAACAAATTTTCATGGGAAAATAGGAATTTTTATTTATTTAAATATTAATTTATATTTTCGATTTCGAAGTAATAACATTTATTTATTAATTTAATTTTAAACAGATTTTCACGGGAAAATAGGAATTTTTATTTATTTAAATATTAATTTATATTTTCGATTTCGAAGTAATAACATATTATTTATTAATTTTATTTTAAACAGATTTTCACGGGAAAATAGGAATTTTTATTTATTTAAATATTTAATTTATATTTCCGACATCAAAGTAATATATATATATATATTATTTTTGTTTTATTTTTTATTTATTTATTTTTTTTTTTTACATTAGTTCTTACGTTATTTTTATTTGTTTATTTATCATATTTTTCATAAATTAATATTGAAGAAAAAGTAGTTTAAATTTCTAATTTTTAAAAATAACAAATTAAAAAATTAGTTAAAAATAACCTCAGAAAAAATAAAACAGGTTTTAAATGAACATTGACGAAAGGAGTTTCAACCAGACTCTTTCTCATAACTTCTATCTTTCCTCCTGTGAGGGTTGAACTTGGAACCTCTTTGTCCGAAATACAGTGAGGGAAATTTAGTAGAAGGGAAAACAGTTACAGGGAATTTCTTGTAAAGCAGTTGGCGTCATCTAATGTTATATTGCCAGCGCCTGGCGCTGATATTGCAAACCTGCTTAAATTGCAGTCAGATGACATGGCACATTCCTTGTAACAAAAAACGAAGAAGCATTTTTAAAGTATGCTTTGTAGATGCTAAAAATTTTTCTAAATAATACTAATACATAGATGCTTGTTAATACTATTGTAGAGTAAAAGAAAGATAACAAATGTTATATATATAAATATGTAACAATAGGATAACTATTATAGAAATTATATTATATAGAAATTATTATATATATATATTATATATAATAAGTATAAATATCGTTATAGAAAACTGTGCTGTAAATGATATAAGAAAATTCCTTATTTTTAACTAAATAAGATTACTCCTATCGAGTTAACGGTATTCTTAATTAGATTTTTTTTTCTTTACATACTTTTAGATCATTTTAAAATAGTTTTAAAGAAAAATATTTCTAACATCACAAACACATTAAATTATTATTTTAAATTGAATTAATTTACTCCAATTAAAATAACAGATATATTAGCACAAATAAAAATAATAATAAATATTTTTAAAACTTTAGAAAAAAAAATTATCCCATAATTTTTACTTATCCTATGTTATAAATGGTACAAGTAAATTCATCCTAATTATTGCATATGTTTTTTTTTTTCTTATCTCACATTTTGATACTTTTAAATAAATAAGTCATGGGCGCCAGCATTCTCCTCCCCTGCCGTCCTAGATTTTGAACAAAATTTCATGGAGGATGCGGGGGACAAAGTTTATCATGAAGACCACAGAGTTCAATTGCAGAAATAAAAGAACAAATATTCCATTATTTATTTTATATTTTCAGAAGGTGAAATAAGTTTTGAGTTACAAACACATCTTGAGTTATAAGTGAGTTTTTTTCCATGATGACACTTATCGGGCTGTCGCGTGCAGAAGTTATATTCAAAACCACAATTTTCACAGTATTTTCTAAAATACCGTCTGCCTGTTTCGAAAAATGGAACAAACTGTTCGACTTCATAGTTTCTAAATAAGAGCATTTGTCGATTCCATGTGTTTATGAACGAAACTGAATTCAGAAATCTGTTAGAAAATAATCAATTTTGATTCCAATTTAAAAAGATTATGCGATTTCTCTATGGGAAAGTGGGGCATTTGCCCCATAATTTAGCTGTCCCAAAATTAGAATTACGCAATTTTAGTAGCATACTTTTTTCTTTTCTACTTTATTCGAAAAACATAAAAAAAATTTTTAATATGTTTTATGTGATCTCTAAGCAACCTCTTATAAAAGTATTTTTTAATTATATTTATCATATAGTATTAGTACTAATTCTAACCCTGAAATTCATTTAATAAAGTTCTTTTTTCCTTCTTTGTGTGTGTCGATTATTTTTATCTTCTAAATGTTAATGCTTGGTCATATATTTATTTAAATAATTAAAAAGATTTCTAGTTGAACATTATATCACATGTAAAAGATTTAAGAATCGGACTTGGAGTAGAATTTTATTTATTTATTTCCTCTCTCTCTCTCTCTCCCTCTCTCTTTAAATTTAAATGTATTATCATTCATGATTTTTTTCCTCCTGCGGTTGCTTTGTTTACTCCTAAACTCTATTAGACAAAAGCTATTCCTTAAGGCTGTTCTATTCTCAAATCTAAAAAAGCCACTTTCTGACACATTTCTGAATTCATTTTAGTTCGGAAACGCATAAAATTGGAAGGTGTTCTTATTCTAAAACTTTGTAATCCAAAAACCTTTTTACGTTTGATAAAGGCAGAAGATCTTTCAAAACGTACAGTCAAAGTTGACGTTTCGAACGGAATTTCCGACGTTGCAGCACGAGAAAGGGGAAACACGTGTTGTCATGTGACCCGAATCACTTATAACTCGATACATAATTTATTTATCGAAAAATGGAAATCATTTCGATTCAAAATCGCTTCAATAGTCAGACTTGCCAATTTTATGCCAATGTGATTAAAAATGAGCCAGAAAATTGATCAGAAAGTTTCTCGTTGTCGTTGTTGAGCATATCATTTTAGAACCTCTTTAAAAACATGTTTCTGTTCCGACCACCACCCCTTTTTCTTTTTCTTCTGTTCTTTTTAATATATATTTTTTTATGATTTAAAAATGTTACATTATCCAGGGGAGTCGGGGGGGGGGGGGGGGGGGGGGGGGGGGGGAATAGAGCGAATTATTTAAAAATTCTATTAAATAGCTTGCACAATCTTTGAAAAGAAATTCTAAAGACCTTTTTTATTATTATTACTCATCTGTCTGAAGAAATAAAAATGCTGCCAAAAATAAATCCTGTCAAAAATAACTCTCTTTCAGTAATAAGATAACGTGCATTGAGATGCTACAAATTAAAGGGTGTAACTGATCATGTTGTAATTAATTAATCGTTTTGAATGCATGTATGTGAGTTTAGATTCATATAACTAAAGTATTTTTACAAATGTTAGTGAATAACATAGACCGCTGAACCTGGAATTCATTCGAGCATATTTCCTATTACACAAATTAAACACTTTAGAATATACACATATAAATTGATTTATAAATATGACTATTTAAAACCTCTAAATAGCAAACAATCCGCATTTCAGAAGCAAAAGTATAGAAATATTTATGTGTTGTGGATTAAAAAACGTGAATGTTCGCTAAATAGAGGTGTCGCATTTTGGAAGCGTCTGTTATGAAAGTTAACTGTAAACGCTCCATAACGGACACTTCCATTTAGCGAGCTCCTTTTACAATCCATAGCACATACATATTTGTATACTTTATATCTAAAAGACGGACACCTCTAAATAGTGGGAAAATTCTGTGGTTCCGAGGTATCCGTCATTGAGAGGTTTTGCTGTTTTTAGATAAACATATTTTTTGTTTTCAATCTTATCTTAATGTAAAAGTTCAAAACATTGACTACAATCAGTACAATGTCGAAAGGGATTTAAAATATCAGCTTTACGAAAATTGCATACCAAATTTGGGACCCCATAAAATCGGGGGAGGGGGGAGGGGAGCAGCTAGTGCTATGACCCAGTTTACCCATGCTTTAATCAGGTTGTGCTTCAGGAAAAATTTCCAACCATTTCCATTTTTTTTATGGTCAAGAATTTTTCCATTTATTGACGATGCAATGTGGTCAAATATGACTGCAATAAATGCCTAAAAAGAATTGTGGCCAGTCTACCTATTGCCGACAAATCAAAGCACAAAAATGGTCGCAATTCAGACGCTTCAAATGTCTGAAATTGAGACATAAATGTCTTAAAAAAAAAAAAAAAAAAAAAAAGGTGTCTGTATTTTTAACCATTTGTTTCAGACATTTCACTTTACAGTGTACCACAACTTAAAACACATTTCCAGTAATTATTGTTCTTAGACAGTACTAAAATCAAATTCTTTTGTGTGCCCCTGTAAATGAACGATGAATGTTATGCACACCCTATTCTATAGAGCCTCTTGTAGTACACCTCAGTAATATATATATATATCAATTTAAATGTGTTTTGAATCGAGTAACATCATTAAAATACACTGAAATCTATCTTTCCCTATATACCTTAATGTAACAAAATTATTTTGAGTGTCCCTGTAAATAAAGTATAAACTCTACATACTTCATTTTCGATACCGAACATGCCATAGTAAACCTCATTAACCTATATCAATTGCGTGGTAATCTGGCTACATTTACGCGGAATTAGGTTACAGAGACAAACCGAATTGATAAAAGTTTTGAATTATGTTGTAAATTGTTAATAACAAGGTAAAGTCACTATCACAAAGATTCTAAGAATAATGCATATTACGAATACATTATCTATATTAAAATTGTTATTATTATTACTAGCCGCCACTGGCGACCAGTTTGGTCTCCCTTAAATGTATGTTAAACATTGCAACACGTTACATTTATTCATAATTTAATTTTCCCTTAATCCTTCGCCAAATCGGAAGATTCTAATTGACAAATCATGAACTTTTGCGATCATGGTAGCATTTCGCATATTTTTTGGGCACAAATGTCACATACGCACGTTGGCGCGATTCCCCCCCCCCCCCCTTCCCCGCCAATTTGGCGAAAACTTTGTTATGGAAATTGTTGTTTATTTACTTTTATTTTTTATTTTATTTCTATAAATTATTTTTGATATTATGTATATCAATATTTATTTACAACAAACTATCATTTATTTATTTTTATTCTTTTTTTTAATTATGAGTATTTTTGTTAGCCGGGAGCAGATGATAATTCGCCAAATATCGTTCCCATCACCGTCATTCATACTACAATTAATTTAATTTTAAATTATAAACCTGTCACTCATTTCATTTAAAATACTTAACTTTAATCTAAAATGCTTATATTACATAAATTTAAAATACTTTACACTTTTCATTTAAAAGAGAAAATAAATAAATAAATAAGAAATAATATCATAAATCAAAACATTTGATTTCAAAATCAAAGTATCATTTCTAATTTGTACACGCGATAAATAAAAGCTGTATTAGCGATTTTAAAAATGCTAAAAATCTGATTCATTAAATATTATTACATGAGTTCAATTTACGTCAAGAAAAGGTCCGAAAGTTGAGTTGTATAGCACATAATTATGGTAAACTTTGATTGTCTCACTGGTGCGAATTATTTTTTTGACGCGAGGCAGCGGTCCAAAAATTCATTCGCGGAGAACTTGCTTTGCGAATGATTACCTCCATGATTTAATATTTTAAATGTTCACGACGAATCAATCTTTTTTTTGTTTACTTTTATGAATAGAGAATTTGAACTGCGAATCTTTCGACTGAAGTTATTGCAGAATATATACATAATTGAACGCAAGTCATCTCTCAAATATTAATTTATTTTGAACGATCTTTCTTAAAATGTAACTTTTATGCAGTTTATTCGAAAAAATAATTTTGAATAAAAATGGCCGCTTGGCATATGAAAAAGCGATGCGGCATCCCGGAACTGTTGAGGACAGTCACATGACTTACAGTTTTATTATAGAGATTATTTTGCATTGCACAATCATGGGGGCCAAATGATAGATTTAATCTTGAAAATCTATTTTTTACCCTTGTACCTCACATATAAACTTCAATGTATTCAGAATTTTTAATAACACTATATGATAAATATGATTAATGCAATACTTTTATTAGAGGCTACTTTTTAAAAACGCTAAGGAAAAAAAAAAAAAAAAAAAACTAGTCGGATGTGCCAATTTCAAAACTTTTTTCAATTACGTTAAAAACTAATTAGAGCCAACTTATGTCACAGTCTAACAGAATATGAAGTTTGATGAAATTCTGTGCATTAAATCTTGAGATATGACTATCACTATATAATCGAGTAAATCCTACAAAATTAAGCATAGAAGCACCACCTGTAGGGCTATTTACACCAAAACCTAATCAGCAACAACTTATATCAACGTCTAACGGAATCTGAAGTTTGTTAAAAATCTGTGCATTAGTTCTTGAGATAAGATAATGCTGAAATCGTTAAAAATACAGCATAGCAGCGCCACTTGTTGGGCGATTTTCACCAAAAACTAATCAGCACCTATTTACATCAAGATCTAACTGAATATAACGTTTTATTAAATTCCATGCGTTATTTCTACAGATAGAGAGCCCACAAAATTTTTTGTCACATACAGACAGACAGACATTTTCTAAGAACAGTCAAATCATGTTCAGGACCTTCTTAAACGTACAAATCCATCAAAAACCAAAGTCGAAAATTTTTATGAATCCAATACTTTCTTCTTGTAAAGATAAAAGAACGTAAAAAAGACTACGTAATAACTTTTACCACAAAGATTTTAACAATAATGAATCAAAACAAATAAAATATTTTAAAATAAATGTTTTTTTTTTTTTTTTTTCATTATATCATGCTGACGAAACCAATGTTTTCATCGTTAAAGTCTAGTTTCTGGGAAAATGTCCCACTTGCCCATACAAAGATGCCGAATATTCGAAATCGATTAATTTTTTCAAGTAAGTTGAAATCCAAAGTGACTATTTTCTGACGCTAAACTATATACAATGTGATGGTATAGGAACATTATCTTAATTCATGATGAAAGGATTAAAGTAATCCCAGAATAAGAGAAGTGACTGGTTTTGATTGACACCTATTGTAAGAGGATTATCCTAGCGAGAAGATCTCTTTTTTCAATTTCAAGTAAGAGTGAAAGACATTTCATGCTTTGTATAGCCTTTCTAAATGTGTGGACTTTTTCTATAAGAAGATTATCTGAAGTGGTTTAAAATATGCCAGGAAGGTATTCGTAGGAATAGTGTGACAAAAGAAATTGATTTTGAAGAACTCAGAGATTGGAAGAGGGAGGAGAAAGGAAGAAGGGTGTGTCAATCAAGTAGGATTGGAGGTATTATGCATTCCGGAAGGGATGCATTTTTTCCCCTTTGATTGACAGACATGTTTTTGTGTTCTAGGTAGACGGACCTGAGTTCTGCAGATAAGAAAAGTGGGACTTCCTTGGATGTATGGGACAGTCTTGTAATGTCATCCAAAATTTGACTATATTGTTTTTAAAATTGTTATTTCTTAAATAAAGCTTTTTCGTTTGATACGAACTCATACGTTTTAATTATATGTATGTGACCACGACACCACATATTGAATAAATATTTGACAAAGCTGATTACATAGTTCAATATTACGCACTCTAGGATTCCATATTTTAAATTTTAAAATAAGTCAACTATTAGAAATTTAGTAAAGTTCTCTTTTCAAATTTACTTTGCAGGGGAGGGAGGAGGATCTTCAAAATCCGTGTTTCCCACTACATGAGAAAAAAAAAGCTTGTTATCAACCCATAGACACGCACTCTGTCCCGACCACGTACTTACGGGTACTTACAGCGCGCACATACTGGATCTTTAAATGTGATGGTTTTGGACCATCATCTTAATTCATGATCAAAGGATTAAAGTAATCCCAGAATAAGAGAAGTGATGGGTCTTGATTGACACCTATTGTAAGAGGATTATCCTAGCGAGAATTATCCTTTGGATTATGCTTTGTTCATTTCAAGTAAACGTGACTTGAAATGAAAGACTTTTCATGCTTTGTAGGACCTTTCTAATTTTGTGTGGACTTTATCCATTAGAAGATTATCTGAAGGGGTTTAAAATGTGCCAGGAAGGTATTCGTAGGAATAGTGTGACAAAAGAAATGGATTTTGAAGAACTCAGAGATTAGAAGAGTGAGAAGAAAGGAAGAAGGGTGTGTCAATCAAATAGGATCGGAGGTATTATGCATACCGGAAGGGATTCAGTTTTTCGCCGTGAAAGTTTTGTACGTGAAAGTCTTGTAATGTTATCCAAAATTTGACTATATTGTTTTTACAATTGTTATTTCTTAAATAAAGCTTTTTCGTTTGATACGAACTCATACGTTTTAATTATATGTATGTGACCACGACACCACATATTGAATAAATATTTGACAAAGCTGATTACATAGTTCAATATTACGCACTCTAGGATTCCATATTTTAAATTATAAAATAAGTCGACTATTAGAAATTTAGTAAAGTTCTCTTTGCAAATTTACTTTGCAGGGGAGGGAGGAGGATCTTCAAAATCCGTGTTTCCCACTACATGAGAAAAAAAAAAGCTTGTTTTCAACCCATGGACACGCACTCTGTCCCTGTCCCGACCACGTACTCACGGTTACTTACAGCGCGCACATACTGGATCTTTAAATGTGATGGTTTTGGACCCACCATTTCCACGTAGACCACCTTCTTTTTACATATAGTTTTACTTGTGCTACAGTAGTGTATATTTATATGTAATGTATTTATTGTATACATTTCTTAATCCTGAACACTAAACAAACATTATTCCAAATTAATTAATTTGCACTATATATTTCTACATTTAAAAAAAACGTTTTTGCATTGAGGAAAAAAATAGATTACTAGGACTTCCCTCAAAGGGATTAGTCTGAGTGATATTGCTGAGAACATAGGGTTAACAATTACAATATAAAGAAAAAGAGCAAATTAAATGATACAATTACAAAATATCATATATAAATTCACTGTTAAAAAATAGAAAAGAAGTACCGTTCATCAGATGTGTTGTCATATTTTTTTTTAACTTGTGGCAAATAATCTCATTTTCTTAAGCGCGTATTGCGCAAAACTTGGAAAAAAAACGCAAGATCTTTTAAAACGCCAAGCTTTTTAAAGTTACGTAATTGGATTTGCAGCCAATAGATTATTCTATCAAGCGTGGCTTAACGCAAATTTAATTTCATTGTTGCACCTTTTTTTGTGTGTGAATTTAAAAATTTTGCGCCAATCCGCAGTCTTTTCTTTTGCCTGTCTGTCTGTCTCTCCACAATTTGTCTGTTTCCCTATCCGTTCTTCTGCCCGTCTCTCTAACCGATTGTCTATCTCTCTACATGTCTCGCTACCTGTCTCTATATTTCTCTACCGGTCTCGCTACCCGCCAATCTATTTCTCTAACCGTCTGTCCATCCGTCTAACTACTTGTATGTCTAGCCGTGTCTCTATTCACTTCGCTACCCATTTATCTATCTGTCTCTCTACCCGTCTGGCTATACGCCTCTCTACCCATCTTCTTACCCATCTCGGTACCCATCTACTGTCTCTCTACTCGTCTGTATACCCGTCTCACTATCCGTCTGTTTTTGTACCCGACTCTTTTCCCGTCTCGCTACCAATCTCATTACCCGTCAGTCACTCGTCTCTGTACTCATCTCTCTACTTGTCTCTTTATCTACCACGCTATGCGTTTCGCAACATTTCTCGCTACATTCCTATCTACCGATGTCGCTGCCCGTCTCGTGACCCATCTCGCTACCCCTCTGTCAACCCTCTTTTTAGGTGCGTTCGTAATTATATAAATACGTAGCACCTATTGTCGTCACTTGGTCCGTCCGTCTGTCCGTCCGTCCGTCTGTCTATCCGTCCATCCGCATATAACAACGCAAAAACTACCTAACCGAATGGTTTGAAATTTAAGATATATTATCTTTGCAGAATTTTGTCGAGACATTTCAACTTTTATAAAAATCGAATAAAAACTTTAGGAGATATTAATAAAAAATTTTATTAAGAAATTTGAATTTTTTTTTAAATCGGTGCTTTCTTGTTATAGGAGCTTCCGAAGTTTTATCGACAAGCGACCGAGATACTTATTTTATTACAAAAATGAATCTGCAGACGATAGAATTCATTTCACAGAATTAAAAATCATCAAGATCTGAATATTTATATAGCTAGCTAGAGTACGAACGCACCTCATTTGTCACGTTTGACGTACAATTTCCAACTTGTTACCTTTCTCTCTAGCCGTCTGTCTATTCGTTTCGCTACCCGTCAGCCTACCTATGTCGCTACTCATCTCCCTACCCATCTCACTACCCGTCTGTCTACCCGTTTGTTTACTCGTCTTTCTACCTCTCGCCACCTCTTCCCAATATTTAAACAATTCATTTAATATACAGAAGCTGTTTATCAGTTAATAAATGCAAACAGAAGTAATTTATCTAATAAGTGTAATCAGAAGCAATTTTTTTAAAAATACATACATAAACCTGAATAATAATTCACCAGTTTTGTGTTCATAGTTGTTTATATCATTTGACAGTAAATCTCAGCTTCTTAAACCTGAATTGTCTCAAGCTTTTTAAAAAAACCACAAGGTCTGTATAACTGCAAAGTACCCTGAGGGCTATATTAGCTACATGTTATTAAGTTAAGTGAAAGTTTCGTTATCGCGTTTGCAGCCAATTGCTTATGTCAGAAAGCGTGGCTTAACGCCATTTTAAATTCATTACTGTAACTTTCTTTTCTTTTTTTTTTTTTTTTTTTTTTTTTGGGGGGGGGGGGTGGTTGGGTAGGGGGGGAAGGGTTTCAAATATATACATTTAAATTAAAATTTTTGCCTCCATGCCATTAGTGTTGTTTGTATTATTAACTAATACCTTGTAGACCGAGCTTAGGAGAAACTTTCGTAATTGAGCCCAAAGCCAATCGGAGCATTTAATATCATTATTGTAACTCTTATAGAGTTAAAACAATATTGTTGCTAGCTTTACTTTTGTTTGAGACCAGCCTTGCCTGTGTATCTGAATGGGGGAAAAGTTTCGTATCCTATGTCGGTTGGCGAAAAAAAATTTAAATGGTGCCAAAAGTTAGTTTTAGCATCTTACAAAATTTTTCTAGAGAGCGGTAAAACATGTTTTTCAAATATTTACAAACATACGTTTATTAAAGCATGTTTTTGCGCCATCTTAAAAATTTAAGCATGATGCTAAAATAAAATTTTATCGCAATATTCGATATTTTAATAAGTAATGAAAATACATAAACAAACTTATTTAACAAACCTAAGAGGCATTTTTGTGATAAATAATTGTTATTGTCAGGGAGGTAAATTGTAAACAATTAATAAACGGCTAGTAAATAATAAATAGCATTTAAAATCTAAAAATGGAGAAGTGGTCCGTATAAAAATGCAAAACATAACATTATACGCTTGATATATGTAAATCTTTTTTTATTTTTTTAATATTTCCGAAGGCACAGATAAAAAGGTAAAAATCTCTTTTCCAAATGCCAAATAGAAAATATACAAAATAGAATGCCAAATATACAAAATAGAAAAATGTCTGCAAAAAATATATTTACATAATACTACATCTGCCAAAAAATAAGATTTAGAAAAAGTAAGCCAAATCCTGCAGATCCCAACAATCACATCGTAAAACTTATCACCAAAACAGAATTCGCCAAATCTTACGGCACAGGAGATGGATTTTTCCCTCTGAATGCAGAATATTAGTTTTTTTTTTCTTGTACGATGGGTGATTATAATATAATTGTTTCATTTCACATACTACATACCGTTTGATATATTGGTACATTTATGTTATCCTGGCGCAGTTGATAAATCGCCAAATATTGTTCCTATAACATTTTCATATTGAATTCATTTCATTTAAATATAAACCTTTCACTCATTTAATTTAAGATACATGCCTTTCATTAATCCCATTTAAAATGCTAAAAAGAGAGAAAAAAAAAAAAAGAAATAATGCCATAAATCGAAACCTTTTATTTAAACACCAAAGAATTTTTTTTTTTTTTTTTTTTTTTTTTTTTTTTTTTTTTTTAAGCACAAGCAAAATAAAAAAAGCTGCTATTGCTGAGATTTGCGCCAAATTTCTAATACCAAGTCTACCAAGTTATTGCGGAGTTTTTCTTTCAAACAGAAAAAAATCCAGATTAATTTTCGATTTCTACTAAATTGAAATATATTTTATTGTGCTGAATATTAGTGCGTGCATATTTTTTTGCTCCATGTACTCCATGAACTTTTCAATTCCGATTGTCTACGAAAATCTCCCGCAGGTGAAAATGACGTACGCACAACATTTTCGTGACGTATATACTTTAATTGTGCTTTTTTATCTATTTTTTTAATATAATTTCCAAACGGTTTGACATTTATTCTTGGTAATAAATAGACGTCGTTGTCACCTTTATAGGTACTTGCTGTAAAAATTTGAACGAAATCCGTTAAATATTTTTTGAGTTATGCTTGACGAAAGATTTTAATATCCATCGTAGCTATATATGGGGCAAAGTAATACTGCGCTGTGTATGAGTCTTCGTTGCACTCAGACAATTAGAAAAAAATCCTTTTTTTTTCTTTTTCTTTTTTTTTGTTGTTGAGAATTTGGAATTGTTGTATTTTTAGGGTTTCGTTCATATCTTTCAACGAATGTTTTCTTTATGTCCTTTTTTTTTTTTTTTTTTTGGGGGGGGGGGGGGGAGGGAGAAAAATTATTGTATTTAGAGCAATTTTTTAAAAAACATTTTTCTCCGCTTGGAATTTGCATTTTTTATCCCTATCATTCTACCTTTTTTAGGGTTTCGTTCATCTCACGAAACCCTATTACCCCCGCTCCTTTGTCTGTCCGTCACAGAGCCATTCTCGAAAACTGTGTTACTTACAGAGTTGAAACTTTGTGTATAAAAAAGAATATCAGCTGTAAAGGACCCAAAATATTAAAATTTGAAAAATTCGTATTATTTTAATAAATAGAGATAAAAACCAAAATTCTAACAGCCTTGTACCATTAAATTTAAATATTTTTCGTTATAGCCGATGCCAAAAATTAAAAATCAACGATGAAAATCTTCCCACAATAATTATTTTTCTATCAGACGATTTCCACGTGAAAAATGAAATAAAAAGTTTCACCAACTGAAAAAAAGATTAATATGAAATAAAATTGATTGACGTCATAGTGGTAATAAAACATAAGACGGAAAGATTTCTCAAAAATACAAGGAGTATGAGTATGTATATGTGCACAAAACAGATTAATATCATGTCATTAGAGAATTAAAAAGAAAATCTAACGTCATATCGGAAGTTTAACGGATTATTCAAATGTTTCAGAATATATTTTTGAATTTATTAAAGAAAGGAATATTAAACGAAACTCTTTGAGCGATCTTCGGTCACACTTACCCACTTGTTTTATTGTTACGTTTTATACTTATCATATAGCTAATAAGGCTTATTGAGATTAAATATTTATCGCAGAAAAAACTGGCAGCAAAAAGTTTTATACCTATATTTCAAAACAGCAATGTTTCCGCATTTGCTGTAAAAATCTATATTTTTTTACATTCTTATATAAGTGTGTTGCGGCCCGCCTAAAGTCACAAATATATGTTTGCGGCCCGCGAGAAAAAAAGGTTGAGTATGGCTGATATAGAGGGTTGTACAAAAGATTTCGAGTACATTTCAATCAATTGGTGGAAATTGCTAAATGCGAATTTTCTAAATGAACTAAATTTTATCATGCTATGTAGGATATATCCAAATCTATTGATCATATACAGGACAGCACAAATTAATTTGGCTATATTTTTGAGTATGGGAGCGGATTGCTAAAACTGGACTTTTAAATGTGTTATAATGTTTCCTATACTGTTTACTTATATATCTTCTTTCAACTTATTGAACAGTGAAGTTTCGTTACAGTTTTCTGGATGTGTAGGAAAGTGTTTCATAATCTATGCTTCACGCATGAGTTTTAGTTCTTTTTATTATTATTTTTTTACTTAAAATCTATATCTGATGTGCGTATTAGAGCCTTTCTCTGAACTCCCACATTAAAATATCCCGTCCACTAAATTAATTCAAATTTTGTGCAAGAAATGTATACCTTAGCATTAATGTAATTATTGACAGAAAGGGAATTTTTTTTTTGTGTGTGTGTGTGGGGGGGGGGGGGAGTTCCGGCTTATTATGATCATGGGTCCATGCTTGCGTTTTCCAAAAGAATAAGCATTAAAGAAATTGAAAAACAACTTTATACAGAAAAAAATTTTGAACAAAAATCCAATTATACAATTACTGAAACTTAATGCCGAAAAAACTAATCAGACATGATATTTACAACACATTTCAGTTAATGACGCCTTTTTGGCTCAAGGCATGGGCGATATGGGTGGCCAAAGACGAAAGACAGGAAGTCCCGTCTATTTTGTAAGAAGAATGATGGATTCATCTGTTTGTGAGTTTCCTGTGAAAAGGCACAAAAGAGCTCACAATACTTCACACTATAGCAAATGTTTTTCAGCTTGTCAAGAGAAAAAAAACATGGGCATTTTCAGATTTTGAACATTATAAAATTAATATGTTTGTTCTTTTCTGTCGGCTCCCGGGCACTCAAAGCATTTAACCCATTAAGTCCTAGCGGTACCATATGGTACCAGAATAGCAGATATCCATTTTGTTGTTTGTATACCAGTATTTTTTAAGAAAAAAATTCCGTTTAACTAATGACAGAAACTTCATAATAAAAGGAGACAAAAGTGGCAATTTTGAAAAACTGGTATGAAATGCAATTTTTGCATTTTAAAGAGAAAAATAATTCCTGCCTTTATTGGTTAACAGCATTGTTATAAATGTTCTTTTCTGAATTTTCTCAAAGCAAAGTTTTCAAAGACTACTTTCAATGAATGTTTTCTTTCTGTCCTTTTTTTTTTTTTTTTTTTTTTTTGGAGGGGGGGGGGGGAGTAAAATTATTGTATTTAGAGCAATTTTTTTAAAAACATTTTTCTCCGCTTGGAATTTGCATTTTTTATCCCTATCATTCTACCTTTTTTAGGGTTTCGTTCATCTCACGAAACCCTATTACTCCCGCTCCGTTGTCTGTCCGTCACAGAGCCATTCTCAAAAACTATCTAACTTACAGAGTTGAAACTTTGTGTATAAATCTGAATACCACCTATGAAGAGCTCAAAATATTACAATTTGAAAAATTCGTATTATATTAATAAATAGAGATGAAAAACCAAAATTCTAACAGCTTTTTCCTATTAAATTTAAACATTTTTCTTTATAGCAGATGCCAAAAACTAAAAATCCACGATGAAATTCTTTCCACAATAATTAATTTTCTATCAGACGATTTCCACGTGAACAATGAAAATGAAATAAAAAGTTTCACCAATTGAAAAAAAGATAAATATGAAATAAAATTGATTGACGTCATAGTGGTAATAAAACGGAAATTTTCAAAGAATTCTCAATAACACAAGGAGTATGAGTATGTGTATGTAAACAAAGCAGATTAATATCACGTCATTAGAGAATTAAAAAGAAAATCTGACGTCCTATCGGAAGTTTAACGGATTTTCCAAATGTTTCAGAATAATACAAAGCTAGTATCAATATGAGTAATAGAGAATAGTAAATATGAGTTTGAGAAACATATTGAATCGTGATAAAAATCCGATTATGGAAATATTCGCATATTTTAACATTTTGAAGGTGTACAATTTGTTTAATTTTGAAATTATTTTTTTAAGTACCGCATTTAGTCCGTATTACGGGTATTATTATGACAGAATGTAATAGCGGGCTAGTTTAGATATTCGAAAAAACCAAAAATAGACCGGTAAATTTTTACTTTATAAAAAACATGACCTTTTTTTTTCTTTCTTTTTCTTTTTCTTTTTTTTTTTTTTTTTGCTAAATGAAATTTATTTGAATCTATTAAAGAAAGGATAAAGTGTTTTGAACGGAATATTAAACGAAACCCTCTCAACCTTATTAAACGAAACCCTTTGCTATCTTCGATCACACTTACCCACTTGTTAATTTTTTTTTACCTAATATTTTAGCTTACAATCCTAATATTTTAGCTTAAACAGTTGTTAAAAAGTTTTATCAAATCTATTTCTTAAAGGAAACTTCATTGTAATGCAATATAGTTTACACGAGTAACTGGGAACAAATTTAGAAATTTGCTAAAACCTGTCAGACATAAGTCTCATATTTAGATATTAGATTATTATTTTTTATTTACCATTTCTCTAACATAATTTTTTTTTTCTAAGAACGAATTTTTTTTTTTTTTTTTTTTTTTTTTCACGCCATACTTGAAATAAAAAATTATAAAAACTGCTTTTTAACTACAGAAGAATTCCCTATGATACAATTGCCTTATCTAAAGATTGTGGCGAGAATTTTAATAAGATTTGCATATTGGAAATAAAAAGAAAGTTTGTCGTATGATGTAGAAAAATTCTTCTATAAAATGTTTTATTTCAATCATCGATATCTAAGAAACAGATGCTTCTTTAAACGTCTTGCTTGTACACTGGTGTCCATAAATTAAGGAGCAGTGACCAATTTCAGACGTTTCGTCAAATATCTTACTGAAACTCGTGAGGAAATGCCCGAAATGTCCTTGAACTTTGAGGATGTAAAGAACATGTTTCACTTCATGTTTTTCAGTGAAGATTTTGTCGCGAGGACAATTAGGGGGAAAAGAATAATAATTGAAAAATAAGTCCCATATAATCCTATGGGACCTATTCCTTAATTTCTCAATTATTGCTGTAACTTGAGTTTTCACGATATTTCACTGGTTTTTTTATATGCGTTGCTCTGCAGTATTGACTATCAAATCATGATAAAAAAAATCTTTGCTGTAGTTCGCGTATGCGCAGTTAAGTTTCATTTCATAAAAATACCTGTAGCTCATCAGATATTTAATAAATAAATATTTTAATCACAGTATACTATTTCTACTATTTTTTGTCAAGTTTTTGGAATGCGGTGTTAAATTCGGCTGAAAACTCTGCATGCTATAAGAAAAAACTTTTGAAGGTTTCACAGAAACGTTAACGTCTTCACGAATATACGTGCTATAGTTACAGAAATGCACACAAATGTTGAACAGGACCTAAACAGTCATTTGCTACACTGACAGGCCATTTTTACCATTTTCTGTAACTTGGGTGATCGAAAATATTATCTTATTGTTAAAATTATTAATCTCCCCCCCCCCCCCCCTAATTGTCCTCGCGGCAAAATCTTCATTGAGAAACATGAAGTGAAACATGTTCTTTACATCCTCAAAGTTCAAGGGCATTCCGGGCATTTCCTCACGAGTTTCAGTAAAATATTCGATGAAACGTCTGAAATTGGTCACTGCCCCTTAATATCTGGACATCAGTGTACTTTTCTGTTCTCCAAAAACAGCTTAAATTAGGCATGCTGTAGACAAAATATATTTTATGGGAATTTTTTTTAAAGAAATATTTAAGATTAAATTATTACAGTATCAAACAGCAAAAGAAAATTTAGGTTAACATGAGTTTCATTAGCATTTTTATAAAATGAGGGAAATTTTTCGAATACTTATAAAAAAAATCTATTTTATTTTTCAAACATATTTTGGTTTCAGGAGGGTAGAGGGGCTGAACAGCTGCTATACAAATATATAAGTGTTAGGAATTAAAAAAATTGTTCACTTAATAGAGGTGTCTGCTTTTCGGGAATGTCAGTTATTAAGTTCTTATTGTATATAGATTTTAAACCTTAAAACATATTTTGGACATTCCTTCTAAAAATTTGATCAACCCAACCCGAAACCAATTATTACCCGATACAATGAATGTCAACCCGACATGAACCCGACCCTCAACTCATCAAATCATCGTAATCATTGTCTTAAAAAAAAAAAAAAAAAAAAAAAAAAACTTTACAAGATACTGCAACTTTGCAGTAAAATGGAAAATGCAATTTGTTTGTCGTTATCAGGAAAATGATGCCTGTCAATTACAAGCTTATACGAGGGGGGGGGGGGGGAAATTCGAATTCTGATTGTTATACGTGTATAAAGGTCCGAACACGATAAGACTGCTTTCAAAAAATGTCTGTCTGTGACAAAAATTTTGTGGGCGCTCTATGAATGCACGAAATTTAATAAAACTTTATATTCAATTAGACCTGGATAATACTTGTTGCTGACTAGTTTGCGTTGTAAATCGCCCAACAGGGGGCGCTGCACCACGATCTGATACGCCACAGCACACTGCTCCAAATCTTTAAAACTAGTATGTTTTGTGACAATCACAAAACTTTCTTTTATAAAAATCAAATCGTCTGCTTTAAACCAAAATTTAATGACAAATTATTCGTTGTTGAGATACAGCTATCGCAGAAATCATGAAAAACAGAGCATAGCAGCGACACCTGTTGGGCAGTTTACAACAAAACCTAAGAAGCATCTTTTTATGTCAAGGTGTAACAGAATTAAAAGTTTGGGTGACATTCCAGGATCATGAGATATAAGTAGCGTGATAATGCAGCATATCAGTGCCACCTGCTGGGCGATATATTGCCCAAATTTAGTCAGCAGAAATTTATGTCAAGGTCTAGCAGAATCTTAACTTTGGGCGCCTGTTATTTAAATTTTCGCGTGGGTGAGGGATGACGGGAAGAGTGGTCGTTCATGGAGGTTGCAAAAGTCAATTAAAGAAATAAAAGATTAATATCTCCAATTATTAATTTGCCCCACCAGTGGCTGAGAGGTTATGCTCTCGAAGCTGGTAGACGGGAGGTGCTGGGTTCGAACCCAATCGCGCCCGTCGGCCTAATCGTTCGGAGTTTCCGTGGTTTTCTTTGAGCTGTGGATTTATCCATGCGTAAATACGGGTTAAAGACCCCCTTAGAAAGACCCCCACGAAGGGCACTCCCCTGGGCCTATATCCCAAGTGCAGATAATTGGCCGTCAATAATCAACCCAACCCAATTTTAAATTTTCAATAGGGGTAGCGCTCCTGAAAATTTCCAAAGAGGGCACATGTGTCCTTTGAAAAAAAAACAAGAAAGAAAAATCATAGATTATGAAACACTTTCCAACGCATCCAGAAACCTGTAACTAAACTTCAGGGTTAAATATTAAGGTCAAAGAAGATATGTAAGTAAACAGTACAGGAAACATATAACACATTTAAAAGTCTTTTTTTAGGAATTACCTTCCATAGTAAAAAATGTAGTCGAATTATTTTGTGAAGCCCTGTATATAATCTATAGATTTGGATATATCCTACATAGCATGATAAAATTTAGTTAATTTAGAAAATTTCGCATTTAGCAATTTTCGATAATCAATCGAAATGTACTCGAAATCTTGTACAACCCTGTATATTATCAAAAGACTTTTGTAAACACCCCATATTAAGCCTAATTTAATTCAGGTAAAAAACTAATAAGGCAAATGAAAACAGATTTTAAGAAATTACCAACCATAAACGACAATGTACCCTGCTGTTCTTTGTTTAGCCTTGTATGTATATGAATTTATTTATAGTCCACAGGTATACTAAATTTTGTTCAGCAAGAAAATATGTATTACAATTAAAAATACCCTTAAGCAATTCATTACCGTAGTCAGTAATACCTACGAATTCTTTTGTGTAGTATATGATCAACAGAATTTTTACTATGCAAAAATTTTGTTAAACTTAAAAAGGCAAACCAAAGTTAAAGTTGAAAGCGCATTTATCACACATAGACTGTAATTACCGCACGGAGACTGAAATCGAATTATTTTGTACGTCCCTGTAAATGATACACGCAATGTACACCATACTTTTTTTTATTCACCTCAGTAATGCATATAAATTACCTTATGTTTGAAATAGTGAAATGTCATTAAATTACATTGCAAACAATTTTTCACCATAGAACATTGTGTACCAGAAATCTTTTGTTTGACCCTGTAAAGGAATAATAAAGTCTTTGCACCCCATACTTTACAAAAAGCATGTTTGAGTGCACTTCATAGTTGTACAACAATATCATCATGTTTTAAATGGCGTAACATAATCAAAATGCAATTGAAAAGATTTATTCCCATTGACTATAATGTAACAAAATAAGTTTAAATGGCCCTGTAAATTAACTATAAGTGCTACACACTTCATTTTCAATAGGGATCATGCTATAATAAACGGCAATAACATACAAAAATTTCAGGGAAATCCGATTAAATTGACGAGAATAAGAGCACGGACAGACGCAAGACAAACCGAAGTGATAAACACTTTCCAACTAGATAAGTGTTAAAAATAATAAACTTTAAAATAATGACTAGCTGACCCCCGCCCGGCGTTGCCCGGGCCCGTAATAATAAATTTAAAAAAAAGCGTCAAGTTTTTATGATTTTATATATTTAATCCGATTTTGTGTGAAATTATATTTTAAAATGAAAAATTCGCGAAAAAATATTGATATTGAGTGATAAAAGTGCTCATTTTCTTGTTTTTGTTTACTTAGGGTCGTTTCATAGTTTTAAAATAAAAAGTTATTTTTGTCCGAACTCTTTGAAATCTTTATTGGTTACTAGCCGGTCGTTTCCGAGTGGGGCCCAGATACATAGTGCAGCGTACCGCCCTGATTTCGCTTGGGGCCCAGAAAGTGCATTTTATATACAACCAGAGAAATATAAATAAAATACTTTAAATCAAAAGTATACGAAAAAAACTAATAAGAATATAAAAAAGCACTTAAATAAAGATTTCGCGACATATTTTTTTTTCATGAGCATTCGGACAAAATACTACTGGACCCTAACCATGAATATCTAGGGTCGGGGCTCAAGTAGTACTTTGTATCTGGGCCCCACTTGGAAGCGACCGGCTAGTATATAATAAAAAATCAGCAATAGTTCTGTTTTTCGTCTATAATTTTCCGCAATCGGGTTCATAGCCGATGTTGCCCACAAACTCGCTAGCTCTAAAATACATAATTAACTACATTTTTTTTTTTTTTTTTTTTTTTTTTTTTTTTGACTTGTAAAGCGGAGTTTCACATTCTTACTTAAAAATGCTGCTGAGATATGGCACAATTACCTAAAATTTTCGACACACAGTGTAACCCCCTTGATGGATTATTATCTAAAATTGCTGAAATACATAGTTACCTATTTTCTAGTACATTTGTTATCCTAAATTTCACGCATCTACCTATTACTGAGATATTGCAAAATAACATAGAAAATCCGACTCCCATTTAACTCTCTTTAGGGGCGGAATTTCTAAAATCTCGGAAATACATGTTGAACTATTTTTTAGTAGATTTGTTATCCTCAATCTGTGATTTCAAGCTCATAACTAAAAATGCTGCGAACATTCGAAATGACCTAAAATTTTAGACTCCCATTTAGCCCCCCCCCCCCTCCTTAATGGGGGAATTTCTAAATTCGCTGAAATACGTGTTTAACTATTTTTTCAGTAGATTTGTTATCCTGAGTTTCATGATTCTACGGTAGAATCATGTTCCCGCTAGGCTTGTAGTGTCCCCGCTAGGCTTTTTCTGAAGGGCGCTGCGCCCTGCCCTTTTTAAAATCGACAAAATGCGCCCTACCCTTTTTTACCCCCCCCCCCCCCTTTGACCCCCCTTCCAGCTAAAGTAATAACGTAAACTTTTCTCCTTTGCATTTCGTGGGTGGTCAGAAGTAGGGATGATGGCTCAAAACAGAGAGGAAAATAAGATACTCTCTGGACAATTGCATTGTTATGTATCTACTTATGTATCTGGCCCTGTTCCTTGCATTGAGATGCTCTTTCTGATATCCGATTTTCTGTTACTTTTCTTCCCACAACAGGATGACAAGAATTGGCGTCAGTTGTACTGGTCTCAGCATTAAGTACAGTAGACAAACGAGCGAAGAAAAAGTTATTTCAAATAGCGAGGTGGCGACGCTTTCATTCCCACCTACAGCATAAAAATCCTGGAATACATTTCCTTCTGTATTATTTTATTCAGCAGATGTTAAAAAAAAAAAAAAAAAAAAGACGAAAGTACCATGTGAAAGTAATTTAATTTGGACCTTACATAAGTTTTTTAAAAAAGAAAGAAAGAAAAAACGAACGCGAGGAAGATAGATAAGGTAAATAGATAATTTAAAATAGAGGTATCCAACCTTTTGGCTGTCTCTAAAAGAAATAAATTAAAATAAAAAACAGTCTTTGGCCACACAAAGAAAGCATTAAAGCACTAATTAATGTGTGATCAGACCCGGCATTCTCCTTAAAGGGGTTCTGGAGCAAGAAACATTTTCAGGGCCCTACATGTATATATATATATATATATATATATATATATATATATATATATATATATATATATATATATATATATAAGGTTTTTAGAGTTGTGGAGGGGGGGGGGGTGGGAACTTTACAAGCGCAAACATCCCAAAATTTGAGATTTTATGCTTTTATTGGTTAAAAGGTGCAACACCCTTTGCCTCGCATTGCCTCCGGAACTCTGCAATGCCCCCCCCCCCGGAACCACAGAAATCCCTCCCGGAGAAAAGTGTCTGAATTGAACACTGAGCAGAACCCAACCCCCGAAAACCAATCCCCCAAACCTCCACACACACACACAAATAGAAACAATCTAGAAGCAGAAATATGAGTAGTAATTTAATTCAATCCGTAATAATTACTGATGCCGAAAATGAGGCTCTGTATTATTATTCAGCAATTAAGAAAAAAATTCATAACTTCGTCAATTCACAAGATATCAAATCCGCTAAAATTTATTATAAATCCTCTTAATATTGTCTACAACTTTTGTATTTACAAGTTTTTAATAGGACCAACCCTTACTAAAAAAAAAAAAAAAAAAAAAAATCCTTGCCGGCCCTGCCTACAGACACAGGTAGATTTCGAAGTGGGCGGTCCCAACCGCCGCATCATGGCAAAAAGGTCATTTCTTCTGCAATTCCCAATAAACAGGCGCCCCATGGTCTGCATCTTCGAAATCTACCTGTGCCTGTAGGCCGAGCCGTCAGGGGTTTTTTTTATACAGATTAACATCTATATTTATATGTACATTTATACGTTGTAACATGAAAGTAATGTTAATATTTTTTTTAGATTTGTGAAAATCATGTTATTATTTACATCATGGGATTCATCAACTGGTTAAGATATTTTAAAAATACAATAATAATAATAAGTATCTTAATTAGTCTTCAATTTTATTTTTAATTAAAAAGGTTGAAGAAATATTTTATTTATAATAAATTTTTGAACCAGTAAATAAAAATATATTTATCATGTTCGTGATATAAATTTTTTTTAAAGTTTCCTAAATTTTAAATAAATTAAAATACATTTAGCAATGGTAATGACTTCATATTTTTGATAAGTGTATACAAATTACAAATATTTATATACACAAAAATTTTTTTTTTTTAGATTTGTGAAAGTGATGTTTACCTTATTTTTAAGCATCAGGGAATTTATCAATTTCTTAACAGGGTTCGTGTTCATACGACCCTGAAAAGTTCTTAATTTTTTTCAAAAGTAATTTTTGCTCCTTAAAGATCCCTTTTTACACAAAATCTGCAAAAAATTCTCTGCATTTGATTTTCTATTATTTCTTAATTAGGGGTTATAACTTTCTACATTTTAGCAGATTTCTGATATTTTTAAAAAATATATCTAAATTATCCCTTTGCTCATCTGTAATTTTGTTTTCCCCTTTTTAACCAGCCCCACAATTCAGCTAAATGTTTCTAATTTCTTATTCTGTAATTTTTTTTCTGCTTTTTTTATTTTATTTGTTATTTAATTGTTAAATATTTATTGAATGGTTGATTATAATTAATCATTTAAATCCCCCCCCCCTCCCAATCCAAAATTGTCGTTTTCTCATTCAAACCTCCCCCCTCCCCTCAAAATCTTAAGAATTTGAACTCCAAGTTGCATACGGTACATGAAAGACCTTCAATTTTACAAAAGTAATTTTTGGCCCCTGAAAGTCATTTTTATGCAAAATCTACAAATCCTTAATTTTATTTACTCTCCTATTACTTCTTAATCAGGGATAAAATCCATCCTTAATTTCAGTGAATTTAAGATTTTTTAAATAATAATGTATCTAAATTCCACTTTCCCGAAATGTTGCTTCCCCCTTTTTTTTCTTCTCAAACATTTCTGCTTTATTTGTTACTTTATTGTAATAATAATTGACCACATATGTATATTTTTTAAATTTATCTAAATTCCTCCTTTTTAAATGTTTACTTCCTTCTTTTTGCACCCCTCCTCCCCCTCACACTGTATGCAAAACTTAAAAGTCTTTAAAACTCTAATTATTTTCTGCTCTATTTATTATTTAATTCTAACAATAAATAATTGATTATAAAAAATTCTTTATTTTAGTTAGTTTTTATTAAATAATTACAATTAATATAAATATGTATATACATATGGCAGAATCACAATATTAAGTGTCAAAATAGAAATTAAATTTAATTAATGAATTAATATTTGAAAAAACTGTATTAACATAAAGTGTCAACCACTACAAGTTTAAAAAAATGTATTTGAACTTGAGTGGATGAATAAAAAGTATTTTATTAACGATTGAAAATTTGAACAAGATATATAAATATATAGAGGGTGTGAACTAATAGTAGGAATTGAAAAAAAAAATAGTTTTCATCTTCCGAACTTTCTGGCATTTCATTCGGTTAGAAATATAACTGTATCCAAGCTCTCTTTAAAATTTTGTGAAAAAATATACATATTTAGTAGTGAAAACATGCGTTCTTTAACAAAAATCTCCAGCTTTCAACAACAGAGAAAAAATATATTAGAAGGTCTATGCTTTCATTGCAATGGTTACACTTTATCCGTTTTTAATCAACCCTTTTCAATCCCCCTAGTCTAAATAGGTGAGGGATAATCAATCAGGTATCCCGTTTCTGAGAACAGAAGACTTAAAAAAAAAAGGTTGAAGCACCCGCAAAGACACGATTTCGTGTTGAAAATAGAGTGTGCATTTGATAGAATGCGCTTTTTGTTTTAAATATATAAATAACACAGCATAAAAAAAATCCCTGACGGCTCGGCCTACAGGCACAGGTAGATTTTGAAGACGCAGACCGTGGGGCGCCTGTTTGATGGGAATTGCGGAAGAAATGACCTTTTTGCCATGATACGGCGGTTGGAACCGCCTACTTCGAAACCTAACTTGTTTGCAAGCGGAGCCAGCAGGGAGGATTTTTTTTTTTTTTTTTTGCTATACGAGTTGGTCCTATAAAAAACTTGTCAATATAAAAGTTTTAGATAATATTAAGAGGATTTATAATAAATTTAAGTGGATTTGAAATCTTGGGAATTGACGAAGTTATGATTTTTTTTCTTCTAAAAACCCCCTTCCCCCCCCCCCCCCCCCTTGGGACAATTTTTAATTATATCAAAAATCTGTCATACATACATTTTCGGCCTTTCTCCTAGAAGTAATAATAACTTCAAACGGATTCGATACGTATCATAATTAAGAAATTATGGTGTTTTTTCTGTTTTCACAAAAAGCACCCCCATCCTTCTCCACTTGGTTCGATTTTGCCCATTAACGAACTTTACCGAGATTTTATGCCCCTTGATTTAATGTATCAGTTTCGAAGAGATCTGTGCAGAATTATTGCAGTTATCGTGTCCATAAAAAAGTGACATAAATAGATAGATAGATATAAAGTTTTGAACTGGGGGTGGTTTTGGGTTCTGGGAGTCATGATCGGCGTAGATCTGTAAAAATTTTCCAGAAATTCCAATATAGGGGAGAATGTAATAGGTAGTATTTCTTACGAAATCTACCTAAAAAGAAGACTTTTAAAGATTTTAAACTTTGTGAGCATGGAGGAGGAGTGGAGAAGTTCAAGAAAGGAGAATTTTTTTTTTTTTTTTTTTTTTTTTTTTTTGGGGGGGGGGGGGGGGGGATTTACAAATAGCACAAAAATTTAAAGAGTTTTAAAGACTTTAAATTTTATGCATTTGTAAGAGGGGTGGGGTGGGGGCAGAGGCGAAAAGCCAAGTTTTTAGAAAATCTCAACAATCAGACTTGCAATAAACTTAAATATGAACTGAAAGAATTATTCTAGGGTTAACCCGAGAAGAAAAAATAAAATTAGAGTCATCACGATTTGAAAATAATATTAAAGGACAACACGAACCCGATGCAGTATTAGACGATCCTGCTATTCAGAGGTTTTACGATGTTTGAATATTATAAGTTATTAATATTATTATATATTTTGTACATTTTTCTATATAAAATATAAAATTGGTATTAGAAATATAATCGTAGATTAATTTTCATAATAGCATTAAAACGTAATTTACTGTCCTTTCATTGCGGGTTCGGGTAGAATTGAGGGTTTAAATATTCGGGTCGGGTTGCGGGTCGCCAAAAACTATTTTTGCGGGTTCGGGTCAAGTAATTTTTTTTTTTTTTTTTTTTTTTTAGTCGTTTTCGGGTTGGGTTCACTTCAAATGTAATTTACGGGTTCGGGTCGAGTACAGCCCGACCCATGCAGGACTCTACTTCCGGGTGGGGGAGTGAGAGCAAAAAGAAAAAGCAAAATTTCGGAAAGGGGAAATTTAGATTATTTTTTTATGGTCAGAAGTTTACTGAAACGCTGAAGAGTATCATCCCCAGGGTTTGAGAAATGCGGTCGCCAGATCGCCCATGTTTTTTTATCTGGCGCTCAAATTATTTAATCTGGCTTCCTTTTTACCACAAAACATGCCTTTAAAAATGAGAAGAAACTGTATTTTTTCTCTTATCACTTACTCGTGTGCGGCCAACAGTAATTTTTCTCTTCTCTCGTACTTTTAATGAATGGAAGAACCAAGTTAAAAAGGCATTTTCCATCTCATGCACAGAAAACACCATTATTTTCTGTCCCAGCTAACTAACATGTCACGCGATATGAATGTGGAAGGGGGGGGGGGGGATTCAATAAAACAGTAAGAAATAGTGTCAATCCAGCCTCTGTGGCATCTAAAATGGGATACAATGGTAAAAAATGTTTTCGAAAGTTTCAAATCAGATTTTTGTGTCCAGAATTAAAATTGATTAATCTATCGCATTCACTTATTAAAATTATAACATATAAGTGATTTTAAGTAATTATTTTGAAGTAAATCTATAAAACTGAATTAAAATGTTGAGAATACAACATAATACTAGTTTAGTACTAGTCTAGTTTAGTATTCTAAACTATATAACTAACAATTTTAAACTATGCTTGTTATTATTATTATTTTTTCAGTTAACACATAAAAAAACGTTTGTTTGTTTTTAAAATAAATTTTGGCAGAGGTGGGGATGGGTAATTTATTTTTCTGGCTACCACATTTTATCAAATTTGTAAAGCCCTGCTCATCCCTGATATTAAGAAATAATAAGAGAGTAAAATTGGAGTAATTTTGCAGATTTTACACACAAATAAGAAAATTTAAGGACCAAAAACTACCTTTGAAGAATTTAAGGACTTTCAAGGACAGTACGAAGCTTGGATTTAAGAAGAACCTTAATTCATAATGTACAGAGAGAGCAACCTTGAGCCCTCTCCCCCCAAACCCCCAATCTTTCTGCGACAAAAAGGTTTGATCATTTATTTAACAAAATACTGAAAATTATCTGCTAAAAAGTAATTTGTCAATAAATAGTAAATAGCAATTTAAAGTTAGTCCTCATGTCTCAGCCCACAGACATTCTCAGAACACTTTTTGAAGCGTATATGTTATTTATTACATTTGCAGTATCTAAGACTTGAATAAGATTTTTCATTTTTCACATAAATGGGATGCATTTGGCACTGCAGTCGATCGCTTCCTGAGGATGACTTTTCCAAGACGGTCACGTCGCGAAATCGGCTTAAACTGCCGAACTTGACAGCATTTTCTGAATTATCCTTAATCATAAACTGTTGGACTTTTTGTGGGTTCGAGATTCAGAATCACTCAGTTAGACTTCTGGGGTGTTTTAATAGAAATAAAGCTTATTTTTATTTAAGTTACATAAACATAAAACAACCTTTTTCGTCAATATTTTGAAATGTTATTGAAATAAAATTACACAGGACTTTTTAAGCTAAAAAAAATTATAATGCAGATTTAATCAGCATATATCATGTTTTATACAATAAAACATTATTATTAATGGAACCTGTGCATAATGGAAGCTAGGTTGAAATGGGAAATTTCGTGGTCTCAGGGAAATAACGCACTTTCTAAGATAAAAACCTGTCTTAAACGGAATATGTTTCCGGGTTTTATTCCATCTTAGCAAATTACTTTATATTTTGAAAAAAATTCGTAAATAAACTTCACACACACATATATATATATATATATATATATATATATGTGTGTGTGTGTGTGTGTATATTTTTTTGAGGGGGGGGATTAGCCACATCATCCCCCTTGAATACTCCACTGGAATACCACGCCCTTTCTGCAATGCACATGCCCCTGCCACTCGGCGACTGTAGCTGTAAGAGGATAATAACATTCTTTTAACTAAAATAAAAACAATAAAATTTTAAAATTTCGATTAAAATAATTAATTTCCGATTTAAAAAATAAAATCAAACTAATTAAATTCATTATTTAAAATTATGTCTCCCAACATATTTATAAAATGTGAGACATCATAATAAAACTCTATAAACGCAATACAAATATGATTTAGTTAATTATTAAAACCTACTAATTTTTTTTATAACAGTTCTGCAGATCAACTAATTAAAAATTTTACGAAATATGAAATTTTAACCATATATATTTACATTTATTTAAAATTTAAGGTAGTACACACATGGGAAATGTGGGTAAAAAAAAAAAGGGGGGGGGGGGGTATAGGAGGAAACGTTGATATGATTTGTCAAAGAAATCCTAGAATCTAAAAGGTAAAAAATAATTTCGCCAATAAAGTGATAAGCATGCCAAAATAAATACCTGAAATACAGAGCGTTGATGATATTTTCCCCTTATCCATGAAAAATTCCCTCCTGGAAATTTAACAAGCAGCGCCCCCTACCCCTAGAATATATTTTCAACAAGGCCGTGCTGATCTTAGGTATTATATCTGCATTTTTATATTTTCTAATACATATGATTAATGTTCATTTTTTTTATATCTGAGATTAACGTTTAAAATTTTAGCTTAGATATAATTATATTTTCTTTTCTTTTTTTACTTGGTTTAAATCAAACTATTTAATTGTGCAACGCATGTGTCAGGCAAAAATTTTGACAGCACGTGTGTCAGACAAGCTTTTTTTTCTTTAAATGCTGTTTTTTTTCTTTTTTTTTAAACAAAAACTAATTTTTTATTCAAGACGATTAACAAAATTCAATTCAGAATTTTAATAGGATCTTTTTATTTTTAATATATATCTCGTTTAGTTCAGATAATTTTCAATTTTAAGTTGGCATACATTTCTTAAATTTTTATTTTCTAAATTTAAAGCACATACATTTCAAAACTATATTATTATTTTAGAAAAAGAAAAAAAAAAACTTTTATTCCTAATATTACATTGGATCGGTGACGAAAATGATTTGATTATTATTATTATTTCAGAGCAGGTCGAGTTTTCTCAGACCTTATGAAATAGGATTAATTTCCTTTTTTTTCAGCTGTGGAAGGAAATCAAAAGGTTTGTTAATTTTTTTATAAAAAGTATTAGCAGTTGCGTAGAGACCCTCGCGCTAGAAAAACTTCTTTTATTGATAAAACGATGTTTTTGGTTTGCGATTTTTTTTTCGCCATAGTGCATGCATGATCCCTGGAACTTTTGGAAAAAAATAGATAAAACTCATCCATTTCCATTCATGTTCCAGTCCTCATGCATGCATTACGGAGAAAAAAAAAAATCGCAAACCAAAAATGCTGTTTTTTGCAATAAAAACACTAGATGGCGCCAGCTCTCGCCTGCTCCCTGCTTTCGCCAAGATTGGCGAAAAAAATATCCAAGATGGCGGGGGGTACAGAGAACGGAAATGCTCCCCAAGGAGCTTTTCAAAAAGTAAACCCTATTCAAGTGAAACAAGAAATTAAGAAGAATTTTGAAAGACATAGCGAGATAGATACATTTCGATATACTCGAAATAATAAAATCCTGATAACGACGAAAAGTTATGAATGTGCGCGGGAAATCATACAAAAAAAAAATATATTTGAAAGACAGGTCAAACATAACCTAATGAACGAAAACATCACCACAAGATTTCTAATCTTTCAAATGGATGTAGACATCATGCTAAAAGAGATCCAGGTAGAACTAGAGGAGGAAAATGATATTGTTGTCCAAAATGTTAAGAGATTCCTAACAAGACAAGAGGGACAAATGGTTCCCACGGGAACGTGCTTATTACAATTTACGGCCATAAACTCCCGGAATATGTTAAAATGTTTTATATCAGACAAAGAATTAGGCTGTTTATTGACCGTCTGAGGCGCTGTAATGTGTGCCAAAGTTATACGCACGGCAGTAACAAATGTCCAAATGAAAAAATCTGTAAACGATGCGGAAAATCTCACCCCGAAATAAACTGTAATGAAGTAGAAATAAGATGTGCTAATTGCGGTAAGCAACATGAAGCAGACAACATCGAATGCGAAACCAGAAAAAAAAGAAGCTGAAATTTTAAAAATTAAATGCGAAAAGCATATAACGCTAGCAGAAGCAAGAAGACAATCCAACTCAAGGACAGCAAACAGCTACGCGGCAAAGACTAAACAACATGTGGAAACAGCAAATATGGACGCTAATATTCATCAATTGGCGATGGTTATAGAAGATAAATTTCAACAGATAATGGTTTTCATTACGCACTTTTGGGAAGTATTAGATAATATGCAGCAGATATTTGTAGAGAGAAAAGAAAACGTTCTGGAGGAAAATACGAAAGAAGCACCTGGTAAAAATAAAGTTGTACACAGAGATGTCATGACGGAGCTATATAAATGCTTGAGAAATAAAAAATTCAAAATGGGTGAGCAAAGTCAGCAAGGAGTACAGTCTCAGATTAATATAACTGTGGAGAGCGAGGACATGATGACGGATTCGGGAGAGACATAACGATGTTGGATCAATGGGATGCTGGTTAATGTCGTATGGTCATTATGTGTTTATGGACTGTTTGTTTTTCTGGTGTTTGTTTTGTAAAGACATTTTTGGGGTAAGTGTTTGTTGTTTTAATTCTTGTATTTTTTGGTGGTTGATTTTTTACCTGTTTTTGTCGGGTTGTGTTGTATGGATACTTTATTGATACATTGGAATATTAGAGGTATACGGGCCAACTTACCCTGGCTTCATACTGGGTTTTTTCGTAAGAATGTTGTCTGGGCATTTCAAGAATCTCTGCTCAAGGAGAAGCATAAATTATTGTTCAATGATAGGAACATTTTTCGTGCTGATCGGATTGGAAATTTAGGGAGAGGGGGTGGAGGTTTGTTTTTAGCAGTCCAAAAGAAGATTCCAGTTACTATCATAAACCTGCCTGCTATTGACCGGGATCATGAGGCGCAAGGGATTAAAATTTGGTTTAAAAAGAGGTGGATTTCCATCATAAATATTTACGCTCCCAAAGGCTTCGGGGCTACGAATTGGTTGGAAAACATAAAAGATATGATTGGTGAGAATTATTTAATTATTGGTGATTTTAACATTAATTTTCTCAACTGGCGGACAAACCCGAAAGGTCAAAAAATGGTTTATCTTGTTAACTGGATTAATCGGAATGATGTAGTGCTCCTGAATATGGACCAGGTAACGAGATTTTCTGGCGGAGGTAGTGGATCTCTCCTAGATTTGAGTATGGTGTCGAGTAGGTTAGCTGGTGAGTGCAATGTGGTAGTTCATTCGAATCCGATGGGCTCTGATCACTATCCCATTGAGATTCAGGTATCGAATAGTGGTTATGAGGTCAGGAGAGAATTTTTGACACTGATTAATTGGGATCGTGTTGGCTCGGCGGTGGCTGGTGTTGGTGAACATAAATATGGGGATGATTTGGATAAGTGGACAAAAACTATTACCCAGACTATAGAACATTGTAAGGAGCGGGTTCCGATTAGTAGTGGGAATCTTCCGCCGTGGTGGGGAGTGGTGACTCGTCGGCTGTTGGCGTTGAAGCGGTTCGGGAGTGCCAACTTGATTTATGGGTTAAATACAAGATGTACAATGCTAAGCTTAGAAAAGAAATAAAAAAGGACAAGAAAAAATTTTGGGATACAGTGGTCAGAGAGGCTGGTAGGGGGCCAAAAATTTTCAAAATCATTCGCGGCATCAAGAAAAAATATGAAGGGGAGGTGAACACGGATTTTTGCTTCCCGAATTGTCTGCCTGACGCCACCTTCCAAGCGAATGCCCTATCCATAATGTTTCAAAACAGTCCGGTGGTACAAGGTATTCCAATCGGCTTTTCGGGGAATGATGGAATGGAACTTAAATTCACATTGGAGCAGTTGCAAAACACTATCAGTAAGGGCAAATCCACGACCCCTGGTATTGATGGCATAAAAATGAGCTTTTTTAAAAAATTGAAAATTAGGACGCTGACAAGACTCCTAGATATGTACAATGCAATTTTGGAGAAAAAGAATATCCCAGAGGTTTGGAAAGAGGTGATTATGCTCCCTATAAAGAAACCTGGCAAAAATAGGAATGATGTTCAGGGTTATAGACCCATAGCTTTAACTGTCACTAGCAAAAAGATTTTTGAAAAAATGATCCTGGACAATTTACTTAATTGGTGCATGGAAAAGAAGATTTTCCATAAGAATCACTATGGTTTCATCCCATTTAGGGACTGTGAGGCTGCGGCATATAAAATTTATAGAGATATTAGTAGGGCAAGGTATTCAAAGCGGAAAGGTTATTTGGTGGCATTAGACATCAAAGGGGCCTACGACAATGTCTGGTGGGATGGATTGCTCTTCAAATTAAAAAAGCTGGGACTTGATGGTGATCTTTGTGTTTTAATTCGGAATCTGGTTCAAGAGCTAAGGATTCGGGTGAAATGGAGGGGTTCGCTGTCTGCTCCATTCCAGTATCACAGGGGTCTTTTACAGGGAAGTCCTCTCTCCCCTTTACTGTTTGCACTTTATCTAGCGGATATCTTCGAAATCTTTGATTCATGTATACATTGTGTAGTTTATGCTGATGACATTTTTCTTTATGGTTTTCATGATGACGTAGTTTGGTTCAAAGGGATTTTACAGGAGAACATTGCCAGGGTGATTCAATGGCTTCAGGCTTGGAACTTGGAGGTAAATCCCAACAAATGCCAAATCATCAGGATTGGGAGGTGGAGGAAAGTAGAGGAAAACCATTTACAGGTGCTTGGTCAGGAGGTGGATTTTTCTGATTCCCTTCGAGTATTAGGGTTTTATTTTAATCGCCAGGGGAACTTAAAAGATCACATTGCCATGTTAAGGGAAAAAACTAGCAAGAGACTGAATTTGAAAAAAGTTATTGCAGGGATGAGTTGGGGTACGGAGACTAAACATTTACTGCGTATTACAAGGAGTATGATGGGAGTTCTGTTAGAAGGAAATCCTCGGATTCTGACGCATGCGAACAAAACGGAAGGTCGGCAACTCCAGGTTATCCACAATATGGCTTTACGGTGGGCTAGCGGCTTACCTAAGTGGTGCCCAATCCCGGTCTTATTACAGGAAAGTGGGGTGTGGAGGTGCGGACAGAGGATTGAGTACCTTGCTACCAAACGGTCTATTTCAGAAGTCAAATACCAGGATCATACGGAAATGCTTTCGACTGACCTACTGTACCGGGAACTAAATACACTCAGGAGGTATGGTACGGAAATTAATGAGTTGGTAAATTATAAATGGGGGACGAAAATCAGTGATCATTGTCGGATAGTAGTCAATACATGGGCATTTCAAAATAAAGACTTCCCGGACGAGGTGATCAAGAATTCCTTCCATAACTTTGCTCAGACGTATAAAAACATGGCCACGTTCATTGCAACTGATGCTTCAAAAGATACTCATAGGACTACAATTGGGATGATGAATCAGAAGACAGGTAGCCAGTTGGCTTTTCAAATTCCGCATATCAATACGATCTTCACGGCTGAAGCCATGGCTTTATTGGTTGCACTTAAATTTTATACGGTGGACAGGGGGGAATATATGTTTTTCACGGATGCTAAAAGCGTTCTCCAGGCCCTACAAAAGGTTAATCGAAAATCAGTTGCTATTATCACGCATTTGAGAGAAGAGATTAATAGGAAGAGCAATGACCAGTATAACATGGCGTTCATCTGGGTACCTGGGCATAAAGGGATTGAGATAAATGAGTGTGTGGATAGGTTGGCTAGGAATGGACCTTTCAGCAACGTACGGATTCCGTGGTTTTCGGCTGAAGATTGGATGACGAATGTGAGGATTAATAAACAGAAAGAATCTGAATGGGAGTGGGAGCAATATCTGAATAACTGTACCGGTCGTTGTTGGGACTATGGTAGCATAGGGCATCCTCATCATTCATTAGAAAGGAAAAGTGGTGTTATATTTGCAAGGTTTTTAACGAAGACTATTCTAACACAGGCCCGGCGTAAGAGGTTTCTTAGTAGAGGGATATCGACGTGTAACCTTTGTGGTTTGGAGGAACAAACTGAGGAGCATTTGGTGTTGCGATGTAAGTGGTTTTCGGGATTGCGCGAAATTGTGTTTCGCAAGATGCAGGTTTTGAGCAATACTTCGTACGAGGATCTTTTTGGAGTGACTGGGCGTAAAGGTGGAGATCATATAGTTTTGTTATCTCAGTTGTTGAATGCGATTTATGTACAGTGTCCGAGTTGGATTGATATTGATGGTGCTGGGTAGGGGTCTATCAGGTTTTGTTTGGAGTGTTTGGCGGTCGTTGATTGCTGTTTTCTTCGGATCGGTTCACCTCAGGTAGGAGTTGATATTTGTGGAATAAGACAGCTATATAGTAATAAAAAGCTGCTCACCGGGCCCTCGGGTCGAATCAACAACAACAAGTAAGATACAGTCGAGCCCTGATTTAACGAATCGTTGTTTGTTAAATCGGGATAATCAAACTATTTTTTTTTATTTTGTAGAATAGAAATTTTTTTATAGATGTTTGTTTGCTTTGTTTCGATTTTGTAGTCCAAACTTCTTTATCGATTTTTTCCAAAGCTGTGAAAACAGTGTCATCAACATCATGAGCTATCAAATACCTTTTCAAAGTATCCAAACGGCTAACTGCTTCTTTCACTACACAATTCTTCGAGGTCTTCATCGTTTATGAGCACTCAACATCTGAAAAAGACAGCACCTTTTCCCAAGTTCACGGAAGTTTTTCAAGAATAAAATTCATGGAAGTATGAACAAGATTCTTTCTCTCTGTTTGTCTCAACACCTCAATCTGGGATTCAAAGGTACACCCTTTTATAATTAATATTCCGACGACGTATTGAACCTGATAATATATATACGATCACGTTTCTTCTTGTCTTCACCTTCAAAGTATAATCAACCAAGTAATTTTAAAAGAACAATAGTCATCATTTAAATTCACCTACAAGATCCTCTAAACATTTAGTGAAGCAAAAATCTTCTTAATACCGTCCCATGCGGAAGTTTTCCCAGAGTGAGGTTACTGTCGCGATGACCTATGTCATCGACTCTTGGTAAAATGGCTTGGGGGTCCGCAGTGGGGAGCGGCCCTAGGACGGTCGCAGCTCCGTGGCGAGACAAAGCCGCTGGCTAAAGGTGAAAATAAGCACTCGCTAGTCGCCACTTGTCGATTAAACTTGAAAAACTGGCAATTAAAAATATGGAAAGAACCGGCCAAATTCAGGATTTTCCCTAAAATTCGTGATTTTTCCGCACCCAATCGCTGAAATTCATGATTTTTCTGCTCCCAATCATCGAAATTCTTGATTTTTCCGCACCCAATCGCCAAAATTCTTGATTTATTTTTGCACCCTATCGCCAAAATTTGATTTTTTTCGCAACCCCGATCGTCGAAATTCTTGATTTTTCCGTGCCCAATTGTCGAAATTCTTGATTTTTTTCGCATCCGATCGATGATATTCTAGATTTTTCTGCTCCAGATCACCGAAATTTATGAATTTTCTGCACCCGATTGCTGAAATTTATGATTTTTCCTCGTCCGACCGGCAAAATTCTTGATTTTTTTGCGTCCGATCGACGAAGTTCGTGATTTTTTCGCGTCCGATCGTCAAAATTTATGCTTTTTCGCACCTGATTGCTGGAATTAATGATTTTTCCACATCAGATCGCCGAACTTCAAGATTTTTCCGCACCCAATTGCAGACCCCGCAGAGCTCCTATTTTTCCTACTTTTTCCTATTTTTTAGAACCCTTGCCTTTTTTTCCTGTTTTTTCCTATTTTTTCCTATTTTTCCCCCCATTTTTCTCCACTTCGAACAAATTTTTTCAACTTCCACGTCGGCCCGTCATTCTTATCTTTCTTCGTTCCACAAGCGATCGGGAAGTCGTCTGCAATCGAAACAGCGGGAATAAGCAGTTTGTTCCATTGGCTGTCTGTGTATGACGTTAGATTGGAGGAGGAGCATATCTCTAGGAACACACACTCCTCTTTGACACACTCCGTCTTCGAAGCTCATATGAATGAGAGGTCAAGGGTCATAAGAACCTTTTGATTTACAAATCACTGAAGCTAAGGTTAAAGAGCTCTGGAGAAAAAAAAAAGTAAGTACATTTTACTTTTATTTGTATATATTTAGTACAAGATTAATGAATTATTAACTCTTAATTTCGAAAGTTTAGTTTGAAGTAATGTTGCTTTCGTTTTTAACATTTTAATTTAAAATAATCAACTACAATTATTTTATTTCAGTTAATTCAGTAAAACCTCGAAAATTCGGCATTGTCCGGACCAAAACTGAGCCGAATTTATGAAAATTTCGGATTTCTGAAAAAAAATATCAAAAGTACTTCTGGTGTTCTTAATGGTGTCTTTATTCATAATTTAATTTACACCCAAGTGATATTTATGTGAGAAAATAAATAATAATAATAGTAACCTTACTTTAATTAATATTTTCTATTACAAAGAAAATTCTAGTCAACAGTGAAGTCATTTCTTCTTGTATAATTTCCGAAACATCAGTGTCAGTTTTATTTGTTTCAATTTTTTTGGCAGTTCTTTAACAAGTTTTCTTTGGATTTTTAATATAAGTGAAGAATATTTTGGATTCGAAAATAGTATTTTTTTTTCTCTAAAGAAGACTAATTTTCCTGTCAAATTTATGTATTTTTCTCGTGACATGTTTTTCTTCTACGAGTTTCTCGTCCACGTTCCTCGGAGCTGCTACCAGCGATATCTGCAGTTATTATTAGCACCGCAGCAACGATCTTGGTGCCTGCTATTCCATCATTTCCGATCTCGAAGTTTTTACTTGTAAAAAATGTATATTTGTCTTTCTCCCGTACGGTTGAAGAATTAAAAAAAAAAAGGTGAAAAGAAGAGATGATTTTAATGCCGGATTTTCGAGATCATACAGTATTTTTTTTATGCTTCAAATATTTTTTATTCTTAAAGCTGCAGTTGACAAGATCAGTATTAAATATATTAACAAATTACATTAATATCATTATTTCCCAGGACTTCATGGCCCCATCAGTGGCAGAGAGGTTCTGCTCTCGAAGCTGGTAGACGGGAGGTGCTGGGTTCGTTCCCAATCGCGCCCGTCGGCCTAATCGTTCGGAGTTACGTGGTTTTCTTCGAGCCGTGGATTTCTCCATTCGTAAATACGGGTTAGGTTCCCCTTAGAAAGACCCCCATGAAGGGCACTCCCCCCCGGGCCTATATCCCAAGTGTAGATAATTGGCCGTCAATAATCAACCCACCCCAGGACTTCATGAGATCTATTTGATTCTTTCTTACTTATTTAATTGGGTTTCGAGTTATTCTTAAAAATTTTGGTACTTTTCGGTTAACCGGGCGCCAGTGATATATGTATATATATAAATACATATGTATATACATATATGTATATATATACATACGTATGTGTATATATATGTGTATGTATAGATATGTATATGTAGATATATGTATATATATGTGTGTGTGTATATATATACATGTATATATACCACTGGCGCCCGGCTAACCGAAAAGTACCAAAATTTTTTTAGGAAAGGGACAGGGGATGAGAGATTGAGTTTAATTGTAGCTGATGTATATATTTTTTTCATGTCAAATACATATTATTCTTTAGTGATTGCATTTGAATGTATTTTCTTTTTTCCCTTTACTTTTGTTTTGTTTACTTACTTTGACTCATTTTAAAAAAAAGTAAAGGCATAACATTGGAAAGTCTGACTATTAAAACAATTTAGAATAAAAAATTTTACATTAAAAAAAAAAAAAAATAAAAAACTTATTGAGTTATAAGCAATATTTTGGTCACGTGACCGATTTTTCTCCTCACACTGGAGGTTCTAAATGCAAAACTTAGATAATATTTTCTGAAAGTTCTGCTATTACCAGAAAAAAAAAAATTAAACGTTTTTCGATTGCATAATTTTTGAATAAGAACACCTGCCAATTTCATGCGTTTTCGATAATGTTCGCATTTCTTTTAAGAAGGGTTTTGGCCCAGTGGCGTAGCTACGTTTTCTGCCGCCCGGGGCAAAAAAAAAATTCTGCGCCCCCCCCCCCCCCAACCTCCTCTAAATAAAAAAATAATGACATTATTTTTTTTAAGACGAAAAAATGCCCTTCCGGCTTGTACCATGAGGAAAAGGTAGCTTCCTTCTTACTTGTTTTTAAGATTTCGGCTAATTTTACTCAAACACACGAAACTAAAATGCATGCAACCTGATTATAGAAGATTCATAGTTTTCGTCAATATTGAATTTGCATAGGAATTTCAAAAAATTATTTAGCTGTCGCCAAGTTGACTTCATTTATGGTGACCTACGCCAAGATGTTTAGCCAAATACCGTCAAGCTTTGCGAGAATTTGACGTTAGCAGGTATGACTATGTAGTTTTAAGCATATGAGAGTTGCAACACAAATGATCACAACAATGAAAATCAATTTACAAGAAACTACGTTTGCTAAACTTATGAATTAAACCCGATTAAGGAAAAAAAAATCTGCTGCCTTGTTTCATTTACAAGGTGCGTACACTCTTTGGGATTTCCAAGGAGTTCTATATGTCCTACGTTAAAAAATAGAAAATGTTTTTCAATTGACTCATTGTTTTATGTTCTTTATTTCCTCTTTTTTTTATATATTTTGAACAATACATAAGGTGCATTTCATAAAATTTAAAATAGGATTCTCAGCAATATAAATAGTTTATTTTCTAAAAGCAAAAATGTTAAGTAAAAGGTCTTTTTTATTGTATTTTAAAATTTGTCATGACATTTTAACTAATTAACTTTTTGAAAATGTGGTTCTTGCAGTTATAGAGCAGATTTGTAAAGAAAGTATGAAAAAAAAATGTTGCGTAAAGTTAAAAATTGTAGAAAAAGTGTGGTCTTAAAATGTTTTTTTTTAAAAATTTAATTAAATACTTTACAAATTTTATCTGAAGAATTACGATTTTGCTTTCTTTCAAATCATAAAGTTTTCATAAAACAATTTAATAATATCAATAAAAACTGCTTCTTAAAAATTTACAACTGTGCACCTTGTTTGCAAATTTTAAATACCGTAAACTCTTTACATTGATTTGAACACTCTTTACAAAGATACATATCTTTGCCCATTCAGATAAAATTTTGTTATTTTCTGCCTATTTTGCTTTCTTTTAATCATGATGGTTAATCCTGGTTTGATCTAAAAACTATTTACAAACTTTATGAGCTTGTTGTTTAAAAGTAGCGGCATAGCTTCCGCTGTGTCTCCGAAAATTGTAATATTGTGGCTTAGTCATAAAATGTATGCAGAGGATCTCTGCAATAGCATATCATACTTATAATAAATCCCGGATACAATGAGCGACGAATTTGATTTCCAGTATAGTAAACCTCCAAAAGTTTGGTACTGCCCGCTTTTCTAGGAGCACCCCCCCCCCCCTCCTTCACCGAATTTATTGAAAGCATTCACACACACAGAAAAAAGGTCACCAATTCTTATTTATTGTCAAAATATGTGAGATAATATCTGTTTAAAACGCCTCTCAATTGGACGCCCCCAACCACAGAGTTCAGAGAAAAATTCTGTGACCCTCAACATGTAATCATTTTGTGCCTCCTTTCAGGCACGTAATCAAGTAAGGTACAAATTCAGTTGAGAAATCCTTAGAAACATTCACAGAAGCTTTTTCTTTCATTATTTTACGTATATAATAAAATATTTTACTAAAGAAAACATTCACACACACACAAATATTTATTGTCGAAATATGTGGGATAATTTCCGTTAAAAGCGTCTCTCAATTGTGCGCCCCCAACGTTTAATCATTTTGTGCCTCCTTTCAGGTACGTAATCATGTAAGGTACAAAGTTTGTTGAGCTATTCCTAGAAACCTTATTCGCAGAAGCTTTTTATTTCATTATTTGTACATAATAAAATATTTTACTAAAGAAAATATTCACACGCATACACACAAAAGCAATTTTTATTTATTGTCGAAATATTTGAGATAATTTCTGTTAAATTTTTTTCTCAATCTGGCGCCCCTTGACAGCGGCGCCCGGGGCGGCTGCCCCCCTTGCCCCCCCTTAGCTACGCTACTGTTTTGGCCGAATTTATTAAAAATGGCACTTTGATCGGTTAAAAAGGCATTTATGTTGAGTTAGGCAGCAATTTTTGCTGAATAAAAAAGCACTTTTTTACACTTACAATTTTTTGATTTTTTCATCTTTTTTTTTTACTTTCTTCTATTATTACAAGAAAATATTGGATTCGTGAAAATTTTCTACTCCCGGTTTACGACGGATGAATGCGTTTTAGGGGTCGGGGATCCCGTAAAACAATCTCAAGGACTAATGCACGGAATTTAATTTAAAAATATATTATGTTAGTGCCTGATATAAATTAGTGCTTATTAGTTTTTGGTGTAAATCGCTCAATAGGTGGCGCTGCCGGGTTGCATTTTTCTCTATCTCAAGAACTAATGAACAGATTTTCATCAAATTTCAGATCAGTTAGACATTGACATAAGTAGTTGCTGATTAGGTTTTGGTGATAATCACCCAACAGGTGGTGCCTCTGTGCAGCATTTTGCAGGATGTACACGATTTTAGCAATAGTCTTATCTCAAGAACTAATGCACGGAATTTCATAACTTTAGAATCCTCATGATGTGCTAGATTGCCACTTTATTTTGGTAGCGAATTTTGAAGCGTTAACAAATGTATGAGGTAGAAGAAAGTTTTGAGATTGACGCATCACTAGTTTACTCCGAGATTTTCAGCAATTTCTTTGCGTTTTGCCGCGATTTTTCCACAATTAGTAAACGGAATCGAGTTTGACTTTTAGCTCGATCTCGTAAATTTTGACTTTTTTTTTTTTCCCAATAAAATTCAATTTAGATTCGTACGACGATTTTTTTTTAAAGAATTTTAGTTTTTTTGCGTTCTATAGAGCTATTTCAAAGTACTTTACAGGTCTCGTTTTAGTTTATTAATTCAATATAGTAAATTTTGTTTTCTGCTATTTTTTAATTTTTAGTGATTGTTTTCACGTTTTACTGCGATTTTTCCACATTTGTAAAAGAAATCCTGTTGTAAGGTTTTATCCCTTGCATTCAACAAATTTTATTCGGAATTCCTACTGCAATTTTTAAATTTTTTCGGTTTTAAGGGTTTTTTCATGATTTGCAGCGATTTTTTTTTTTATTTAGAAAAATAAATTAATAAAAGCTTTTAATATCTTAGCCCACTATAACAAATTTTAACCTCTTTTCAATATTGTTCATTCATATTTATACAGTGTTTTTCTGCGTTTTATGCATTTTTTTTTCATATTTGTTAACGAAATTGGGTTTCAGTCAAAGCCTAACATTTTGTTCCTCTGTGATTATTTAATTTTTATGCAAATTTTTGTTTACGATTTTTGAATTTTTTATGTAATTTTTAGAGTTTTTTCGCATTTTGCAGATATTTAAAAAAAATCGACGTAAGATATTAATTAAAAAAAGGAATACACATTTCAATTCCAAACTATTTCAGTTGTCATGCCTGCAAATTTTATTCCATAAATATAAAAAGGATTCTGGTGAATTTGTCAGAAAGTTCGGCGTCATTGGAAAAATAAATTGAGCAGCAAACAGAAATAATGATTAAAGAAAAAAGAACCGAAAGCAAAGCCCTTCTTTCCCTTGCTATTAAAAAATAATTTATGTATCTTCTTTGTTAATTGATCGATTTCGTTCAAATTTTCAGCAGGTTTCAATAATAACAAATTAGGCTGCATACTAAATTTTTATTAAAATATAATAGATTACAAGAAAATTATAGTCCCCCTATAAAAACTCCCACTGTACAGCTGCAAAGAAAAAGAGAGACAACTATCCCCAGTTTGTTTTGTTTATCGAACTACGTTAAGTTGGAAGTGGAATGTTATCAAAATCAGGTCATCTGCTTTGAATGGATAATGTTCCGTTATGCAAAAAAGAACCCATGATATATATTTTTTCCAATTAAGAGGCTACTTAACTAACGGGAAAACAATCTTACAGGAAATGTTTTGTAAAATATCCCGTTTGCATTTCACAGTATTATTATTAAATTATTTTATTTGGTAGCTGAGGTTGATCTGTACAAAGGCCGCTTTTTATTCATTACGATTTTATTTGCAAGTTATTGTATAAGTGTACTTTCACTTTCAAAATCGTAAAAAAAAAAAAAAAAAACAGTCTTTGTAGCGATCGACCTCAGCTATCCAATGAAAAAAAAAAAATGTGAAATGCAAAAGAGATATTTCACAAGAAATTCTCCTATAGGATTGACATAAACGAACATATGTTTTCACATGAGTGAATGAAGTAGCCTCTTAAAGAGGTGAGGGTGGGGCTTCAAAAATGATTCATCCAAAGTATGATGTTCTATATTTTACCATGTTTAGGAAATCAATCCAAATATATAAAATGTAAAGATGCTGCGATGGCTAATTTTGTTTCATTATAGATAAATAATATATTGATTATAATTAGACAAAACTTATAAATAGTAAATGCAAGTTTATCTAGTTTTGCATATTTTCAACGATGATCGGAAGTTTCAACAAAAAACTTTAAAAAAGCAAATCTGAAGGAAAAGAGTAATTATTTCGGACATACCAATTAACTAAAATGCATTTCAACCAAATATTCTGGAAGGGAGGGGGTGGGGTGGGGGGCTTACAAACAAATTTTTTTTTTTGTTGTTGGGGGGGGGGGGGGATGGGGTATGGCAGGGCATATTTTTATAATTTTATGAATAAAAAAATCACGCGAATGTGAGTAAATAAATGCTTTGATGATTATTTAAAAAATTTAAAACTTTGTATATGAAAGAATGTTTGGACTTCTATTAGTTTGTTATCGAGTTCACACTAAAAAAAATCAGATTATGTAATGATTGTTAAAAAAAACACACAAAACATAAAACCTGAATTTTTTTTTTTTTTTTTTTTTTTTACAAATTTACATATCGCTGCATGAATTATGAATACACTTCATTGAAAAAGAGGACAAAATTTATTATTTTGGATGGATAAATTGAACCTGATTCCTGTACTAATGGAATTGGACCACATTAGTAAGAGATATTTGATTCCTTTTACTAATGTGGAGAAATTACTGCAAAATGCAAAAAAACTTCTAAAAATGACATACAAAATTGCAGAAAATTTGAAAATTACTGTATGAATTCTGAATAAACTTTATTGAAAAGATAACAAAATTTACCATGTTTGGCTAAAAGATAGAAATTTGATTGTTTTGATGAGTGGATCAAAATCACCGGTGAACTTAGAAAATTGGGGTATGTGTATATTGTATAATTCAATATTAAATAACAAAGAATCTAAAATCTGAACTTTAATCCTTTTATTACTTTTTTTTTATAGAAAGTAAATAAATCTAATAAATGCTTTTGAAATATTAAATTCTGTTGCATTAATCAAAGTTTTTTTTTTTTTTTTTTCAGGCTTTTAGCAATGCCAGGAGGGGCTACAAAATTTCAGGAGCATTGGTTAGACATTGATGATTGTAATGGAGATGGTATTGGAAGTTGGTGCACTAAAGGAGAAACTGAAGGAGAAGCTAAATGTCTTTTATGCAAATGTTCTCTTACAATTTCAAATAATGGTATTTCTACGATTTTAAATCATGCTGAGAGAAAAAAGCATCTTAAAGCTAGAAAGTTGATGCACAAACAGAAAACTTTTAAGTCACCTACCGATAATTCAGACACTTCATCTTCAAATACTTATATATTTGCTGAAAACAATTTGTCACTTGCACTAACATCAAATCAGCTAATAACACGTGCTGAGGCTTTGTGGGCATTAAAAGTTGCTGCGTCAGATTTTTCTTTTGCTTCATGTAAAGATATTGCTCCGCTTTTTCAGCTTATGTTTTAAAATAACCAAATTGCATCTAAAATGAAATTAGGGGATCGAAAAATCTCATATGTTATATCTCATGGCTTTAGGACCTTATTTTCAAACTGAAACAATTTCTGATCTGAAATCTGCGATAAATGGTGGTGGATATTTTACATTATCATTCGATGAAGCTACAACTTCACAAATTAAAAAACAATTGGACATTCACTTCAGATATTGGAGTCCCAAACATAATTCAATTTTGTCTTCATACTTTACGTCACTTTTCCTTGGCCATGCTGATGCCAAAATAATTTGCAAAACAATTTTGGAGGCCTTAAAAGGAGAAAATTTAAGCATAACAAAAATTTTGATGCTCAGTATAGACGGCCCAAATACTAATTTATTGGTTGCAAAAAAAGTAAATGAAGAACTTGTAAAATTAGGATCAAAAGAGTTGGTGGACATAGGTACATGCAGTCTGCATAAAGTCCATAACTGCTTTGCAAAAGCATTAGGCGAACTGCCTTTAGATATTGATGAGTTCTGTGTTGATTTATTTGCTTTTTTCAAACATAGTGCTGCTCGTCGAGAAGATTTGCAAACATTGCAAAGGTTTCTTGAATGTGAAGAATTATTTCTTCTCAGGCATGTGAATTCCAGATGGCTAACTTTGGGTCCCATTGTAGAACGAATATTGCTTGTTTATGAATCATTGCTGGAATATTTTTTGAATTTCCTTCCAAAACAGAAAAATAGTTTTAATATGCTTAAAAACAACTCTCGTTATAAGAGAATTGTAAGCAATCTCAAAAGAAAAGAAACACTCGTGTTTCTTCAGTTTGTTGTTGCTCTTACACCAAATTTACAGACCTACTTGGCATTGTTTCAAACTGAAGGCCCGCTTGTTCATATGATGTATCTTAAAATGAACCAATTGCTGCGTAATATTTTGTTAATGTTTATGAAGGAGGAGATTGTGTCTAATCTGGAAGGCAGTAAATTTTTTCAGATTGATTTCGACAATTTTGAAAATTACAAAACCCTTGGTGAAATAGAGGTAGGAACTGGTACAAAAAAAGCCCTTTTGCTGTTGAAGGAAAATGCAGCAAAAGAAGCAAAAATGGCATTACGATCATGTTTGATAAGACTGGCTAAACTGTTCTTCTCTTCCACTGACAAATAGTTTATTAAAAGATCTCGCGATCCTTCATCCATCTATGAGAAATAAGCCAAATGATGCAATTAAGCGTCTGTGTGTCAATATGAAACCATTGAATATTCAAGACAGGGAATTGGACAATATAATTTTGGAATGGCATGCTTATAAAACAGATACTGAAGTAAGTAAAATCTGTAAACAATTTTCTGAACATTCACAGCGTATTGATGAATTTTGGAGTAAAGTATTTGAACTGAAGGACGTTTTTACATCAAAGCCAAGATTTCAAAATCTTTCTTTTTTGATAAAAAACTGTTTAGTACTTGCACACGGAAATGCTGATGTAGAACGTGGATTCTCATTGAACACTAATATATTGTCAAAGAAAAGATTAGGTGTTTCAGAATCTACAATTATAGGCCTCAGACATATTAAAGATGCTTTGAAAAGGCATAGAGGCATCTTTTCGATCCTCATAACTGGAAAGCTATTAAATTCAGTGGCAAAAAGCTATTCAATGTATGCTGCAGAGAAAGAAGCTGTGGCAAAGGCTTCTGAAGAAGAAAAAAAGAAAAGGGAATTAGAAGAACACGAAAAACTACAAAGCGAACAGAGAAAGAAAAAAAGATTGGAAATTTCAGAAAAACGAAAAGCTAAAATAGAAAAAGTAGAATTTTTGCAAGAAGAATTAAATTCGGCCAATAAATGCTTAATTGAAAACAATGATGCACTACGAGAAGCAATCAAAGTTAAAGATTTTATGAAAGTGAGAATTTTATCGAAAGTAATAGAGACCAGTACCAATAATATTCAGAAAATTACCAAAGAACTTTCTTCAGCACAAGATAAACTGCATAAAATACAACAATCAATTTAAAAATTTAGATTTTGCTGCCATTCTTTCTTTCTTTTATTTGTAAATTAACAAAAGGAAAACTTCTAACAGTCATTGTGTATTTGACACAACATTTCAATAAATTATCTTAAATTTGATTTATTTTTGTATTTTTTTTAATTCAATTTAATATTTGCATTCCTATTTTTTTTAACGAATTTTTCCTACTTTTTCCTATTTTTTCGATATTTTTTTCCTATTTTTTCCTAATTTATTGTTTTTTTCCTCCTTTTTTCCTGCTTTTTTGGGGGGAAAAGGCGCTTTGGGGTCTGCAATTGCCGAAATTCATAATTTTTCTGCACCCGATTGCCGAAATTTGATTTTTCTATGCCCGATCGCCGAAATTTATGATTTTTCCTCGTCCGACTGCCAAAATTCTTGATTTTTTCGCGTCCGATCGTCAAAATGTATGCTTTTTCCACACCTGATCGCCAGAATTAATGATTTTTCCACATCAGATCGCCAAACTTCAAGATTTTTCCGCACCCAATTGCCGAAATTCATAATTTTTCTGCACCCGATTGCCGAAATTTGATTTTTCCACACCCGATCACCGAAATTCAAGATTTTTCCGCTTCCGATCGCCGAAATTTATGATTTTTCCCGCACCCAATCGCCAAAATTTATGATTTTTTTCGCGTCCGATCGACGAAGTTCGTGATTTGTCCGCACCCGATCGTCAAAATTTATGCTTTTTCCGCACCTGATCACCGGAATTAATGATTTTTCCACGTCAGATTGCCGAACTTCAAGATTTTTCCTCACCCGATTGCCGAAATCCATAATTTTTCTGCACCCGATTGCCGAAATTTGATTTTTCCATGCCCGATCGCCGAAATTCAATATTTTCCCGCACCCGATCACCGAAATTCATGATTTTTCTGCACCTGATCGCCAAAATTCTTGATTTTTTTTCACGTCCGATCGATGATATTCAAGATTTTTCTGCTCCCGATCGCCGAAATTTATGATTTTTCTGCACCTGATCGCCAAAATTTATGATTTTTTCGCATCCGATCGACGAAGTTCGTGATTTTTCCGCACCCGATCGTCAAAATTTATGATTTTTCCGCATCTGATCGCCGGAATTAATGATTTTTCCACATCAGATCGCCAAACTTCAAGATGTTTCTGCACCCAATCACCGAAATTCATAATTTTTCCGCACCCGATCGCCGAAATTTGATTTTTCCATGCCCGATCGCCGAAATTCATGATTTTTTCGCGTCCGAACGATGAACTTCGTGATTTGTCCGCACCCGATCGCCAAAATTTATGATTATTCCACACCTGATAGCCGGAATTTATGATTTTTCCACACCTGATCGCCAGAATTAATGATTTTTCCACATCTGATCACCAAACTTCAAGATGTTTCTGCACCCAATCGCCGAAATTCATAATTTTTCCGCACCCGATAGCTGAAATTTGATTTTTCAATACCCGATCACCGAAATTTATGATTTTTCGCATCTGAACGATGAACTTCATAATTTGTCTGCACCCGATCGCCAAAATTTATGATTATTCCACACCTGATTGCCGGAATTAATGATTTTTCCACGTCAGATTGACGAAATTTAAGATTTTTCTGCACCTGATCGCCGAAATTCATGATTTTTCCGTACCTGATCGCCGGAATTAATGATTTTTCCGCGTCAGATCGACGAAATTCAAGATTTTTCTGCACCCTATCGCCAAAATTTATTATTTTTTCACGTCCGATCGATGAAGTTCGTGATTTTTCCGCACCCGATTGTCAAAATTTATGATTTTTCCGCACCTGATTGCCGGAATTAATGATTTTTCCACATCAGATCGCCAAACTTCAAGATGTTTCTGCACCCAATCGCCGAAATTCATAATTTTTCTGCACCCGATCGCCGAAATTTGATTTTTCCATGCCCGATCGCCGAAATTCGTGATTTTTCGCGTCCGAACGATGAACTTCGTGATTTGTCTGCACCCGATCGCCAAAATTTGATTATTCCACACCTGATTGCTGGAATTAATGATTTTTCCACCTCAGATTGACGAAATTTAAGATTTTTTCGCATCCGATTGATGAACTTCGTGGTTTTTTCGCGTCCGATCACCAAACTTTCTGATTTTTCCGCACCTGATCACCGGAATTTTACGCATCCAATCGACGAAATTCATGATTTTTCCTCACCTGATCGCCGAAATTCGTGATTTTTATGCTTCCGGATGATGGAAATTCAAAATTTTTATGCTCCCGAATGATGGAAATTCATGATTTTTACGATCCCAAATGATCGAAATTCATGATTTTTACGTTCCCAAATGACGAAATTTGCAATTTTTTCCAGACTAATTGACGAAATACACATTTTCTGAATTTCTGAAGATGTTAGCCACTTTTGGTCCGCTGGCTAGAGGTTGTGCATGTGTAATGTATATCATGTTGTGAGTTATTCCTTAGTGTATAAACATACCTATTGTATTATTGTCAGATCTTAATTCTAGACAAATATTTTTTTTAAAAAAAAGGTACTTATGTAGTTAGCTACACAAATACCTAAGCTTAGTGAGACTTATATAGTTAGCTACATAAGCATGTTGTGTATAACTTTGCTGTTAACTTATTTTAAAACTTAAAATAGATTGGAAATTAGTATTTCAAGTTTATTCAAAGCAACATAAATTAAAATATTTTTATTTAGTACATAAATTACTTTACCTAAACTAATTATATATTTTTTTAATTAAATATTCAGTGACATAAATGTACTTACTGGCTACTAAAGAGATTATTCTCACTCGCCACTCACTGGCTACTAAAAAAAATCAATCCACCGGCCAGTGGCTACTAAGCAAAATTCCTTATTTTCACCTTTACCGCTGGCACAATAAAAGTCGTTCAGGACTTGGGAGTGACGGTCTGAGCGCGCGCCGGGCTACCCCCGTGGACGCCTGGCGGTGCAGCCTAGTTTTATCAGTCAATCTTTGTAAAAAATCACAATATCATTAATAAAAGCATGAGGCTTCCAGAAAAAAATAAATAAAATCTCCAAGTATTCTTAATAAAACGGGGGGGGGGGAAATATATATAAAAAATTTTGTTTCAGAAAGCGTGTGTAACGTTTTATTAAAAATCGATCAAAGGGAACAGAATAATAATTAAAAAAAATTCTTCCATTTTAACAAAAAATAAAATTAGTGGCTTTTTTATTTCTTTATGTATATTTTTTTACATTAAATGTAACTTTTGAAAATTTTTTCATTGCCATGTTTGTTTAATTATAATTATATACTGTTTACTGAAATGAGAGAAGCAAACATTATTTTGAAGGTTTTTATGTTTGCTAGATCGTTGAATACCTTTCAGACTAGCTTGTTATTTATATTTTCAATATGATATTTTATTGTTGTTAAAAAATAAATGGAAAAACAAAAAAAAACAAAAATAATGTATGCTGCATACTGAAAAAAAAATTAAAAAAGAATATTATTTTATTATATATGTATATATATTTGTTGTTGTTAGCTAATGGCCATTAATTTTTTTAAAAAATGGAGTTTACTGACCACTGGCTACTAACCAATTTTTCTAATAATTAGGGTTCCGTATTTAAAAAGTAAAAAAAAAAAAAAATGGAAACATAAGATCACTCCTGTGTCTGTCTGCTAGAACCTTTTTTCTCGTAAACTATGGGAACGTGGAAAGTTCAAACTTGGGAAAGTTATAAAACGTTTTTACCCACTATACTTTCAGATTATTAGGCATTCAGAAATATGTTTAAGAAAACATTAGGGGCTAATTAAGTTACTTTACTTGATTTTTTTTTTTTTTTTTTTTTTGTATATCATGTGGGAAAGATCTTATAATATATTTGTTTTAATTGTAGGCATTATATTTTCAGAGATATCATCGAAAATGCACTGCAAAAATATGTTGCCCCCTTCCCTCTATTTCTGAATGTACTGTATAGGTGCAGATTCACAGTCACCACATGGCGACTAAATATTTTGCTGTGGCCACTAACTTTTGGTGTTTAAGTCGCCATGTGATTTAAAAGTGATCAATTTCACAATTTCTGGTATTCCCAATCACCATCCTGATTTTTTTTTTTTTTTTAAGATTATGTGCAAAACACATAACAAAATTTATTATTACATTTTCATTTATTATTATCAGTTAAGAATTATCTGTTTAACACAGCAAACTATTAAATATATTCAAATAGCAGTGATATTCATAACGGTTTGAGTCTGATAATTTTACGTAGTCTGTGATTAACAACAACAACAAAAAAAATCTTATAGAAAAACAAATGTTTTGATTTTTACAGTGCAAAATGATATTACACATTCTGGCAAAATGAAAATAAGAAATATTGTTTTTCTAATATTCTTCGTTATCATGATTGATTAGCTTACCGTAAAATACCATTAATCCGCCCTTCCCGATTAAGCGCCCCCCTCCCACTTTGTAAACAAATTGGAAAATTCAAAAAATCCCGAGAAAGCGCCCTCCACCAAAAGAAATTTCGCCGTGCACGTCAAGATCAACACCAAAAATTTTATCTTAAGTGTTTTTTTTTTTTTTTTTGTTTTTTTTCCGACGAATCAGAAAGGCGTGACGATTCTTTGATATATCGCAAACATGTACAAAACACATTGTCGATCTGAAAAAGCAATATAACTAAACATTAGTTTTGCTGTAAATTTAGCTTCATGGCGATATGGTTATAAAAATATCGATAGTGAAAATTTCTCATGAAATAAGTTAAAAAAATCTGTATTTTATGCTGTGTGGAAAATATTTTGATTAAAAGAGTATCTATTTATTTTATTAAAGAATTTATAGTTGTATTTAACATTATTATGAAAACAAATCACAAAAAAATATATATCGATTGATTTATCAGATCAATCGATTTGTTGATACACAGTCGAATTTGTAGCGTAATTTGTGCTATCTGTGACGATATATGTTGAAATTAATACGCATTTACATTTGTTAACATATATACGTTTAATGAGGACAAGTTACACACAAACAAGAATAGAAGACAGAACGGGCACGAGCGGTTACAGTTAAATGGACGTTGTCATGGATACAATTATATTACATCTCCCCTTTCAAAATGTTATTTAAGTTCTATTTGAATTATGTTAAAGATCAAGTCTCTTTATTGGCTTTACGACTCTTCCAGACCTGGTAACGATGGGTTTCTTGTCAGTAACGCTGGGGGCAGACACATTCAGATTTTTCGCCGGAGATACGTTGGAATTGTTATCAGCACTAGAAGGTTGATGGTCAATTTCTAACGGTAACTTCCTTTTCCTTTCAATTTGGAACTTCAACTTAGTTGGCTTGATTTGGATAGTGTTCCTTCTATATTCACCTTTAGGAGTCAGCACATTGTATGATCTAGGAGCAGCTTGAGATGTTATTGTTGCTGGTATCCAATTCCTTGGTGCTTGTTTCAGCATCACATTTTGGTTTGGTTGTAATGGAGTGCTGAATGATGGTTTAGTATGAAGATCATGGTAGTATTTTTGCTTTAATCTAGCATCCGCTAGATGTTCTGTAGTTTGGGTCATAACTTTAGGCTTTAGCAATTCTTCAGCAACTGGAACTGTAGTGCGCATGCGTCTACTGAAGAGACGTTGAGCTGGTGATCCTAAATTTTCTCTTGGCGTATTTCTCAAATTTAGTAATGCTAATTGTATATCTTGACCTGATATCTTACATTTTCTTAGCAAATTCTTCGCTGTTTGGACAGCTCTCTCTGCTAGACCATTGCCTTTTGGATAGAGGGGACTTGAAGTTTGACGGGTAAACATCCATTCTTCAGCAAATTCCTTAAATTCAGAAGAATCATAATTTTTAGCATTGTCAGTTTCTAAAATTCTAGGAATTCCATGGACACTAAACCAGTCTTTGAGGATTTGTATTGTAGACTTACTAGATAAATCTTTTAATGGTTTGAAATCAATGAAACCAGAGTAACTATCTGTAATAAGTAGATAGTCAACATCCTGATAGGTAAATACATCAGATGCAAGAATTTCCCATGGTAGTTTAGGGATCTCCTTAGAAATTAATGGTTCTCTCGGAGGATTCTTCTGAGTTTTCTGGCAAACTACACAATTTTCGATCATCGAAATTATATCTCCAGACATTCCTGGCCAAAACATACACTCACGAGCTCTTCTAAGACAACTTGTAATGCCTAAGTGGCCTTTATGAAGATTCTCCAATGCACGTCGTCTGTATCCTTCGGGTATAATTATCGTTAATCCCTTTAAAATTACATCTTTTTGAATCGATAGTTCATCCAAGAATGGTAAGTACTTCTTACACGAATCTGGAACTACATCTTTGTTTTTGGGCCAACCAGTAAAAATGAAATGTTTCAGTTGTATTAGATCTGGATCCGTATTTGTGAGATCTTGTAAAATTTTAAACCCTACGTCTGTGGTTGGAATTGAAAAGAGAATTTGGTAGTTACTCTCCTGTAACAAATCTTCATTATGACAGTCTCGCACCAATCTGATTTATTAGCGTCGATACTTGCTATCAGAAAACTATCATCCGTAATCGTATCTACATTTTCAATATCTTGCACTCTGTATTTTTTCTGGTTTCTGGATCTACATTTTTTTGCGAAATGGTTTTGCCTTTGGCAAATTTTACATTTTTTGCCAAAAGCGGGGCAATCATTAATTTTATGTGTATTACCACAATTTCTACAATCGTTTATCATTTTAGAGAATTTGGTATTAGAATTAGGCTTATCTTTCGAAGGAACATTTTTATGCGACTGAGTAAATTTCTTCGATATTGTAGAAATTATGGGTTTATTATCATCAGAAATATTTTTCAATTGCTGTGCAGCACTTTCAGAAGCAAGACAAATCTGCACAGTTTTATCTAAGCTTAACTCAGCATCGCTTAAAAGCTTTTCCCGAACGTCATTATTTTCAATTCCGACAACAATTCTATCGCGAATTAATTCCTCCTCCATAATTCCTAGCTTACATCTAGAAGCTTGTATTTTAAGCCTTGTTAAAAAATCTTTAAAAGCTTCATCCTGCTTTTGTTTAATCTGGTTGAATTTGTAACGTTCAAAAGTATAATTGACTTTAGGAGTGAAATATTCTGTGAACTTACCTCTAATAATCTCCAAATCTTCTTGTTGATCGGTACTTAAACTGAAGGTTTTATAGATTTGTTGTGCTTCTCTTCCAATAACGGCCATAAATGTCGCAACTTGAACTTTTTTCTCTTTCTTGTCAAGTTGAACGGCAGCAGCATACCAATCAAAACTTTGAATCCAATCTTCCCATTTTTCTTTGGAATCCGCCATAAGTAATGGTTTTGGAGGACGTATCCCGTTTTCACCCATTTGTATTTAATTTAGGTTGTCGTTAACGAAATTTAAAGTAAATATTACTTTTTGACACAACTTCTGACACCATGTGACGATATATGTTGAAATTAATACGCATTTACATTTGTTAACATATATACGTTTAATGAGGACAAGTTACACACAAACAAGAATAGAAGACAGAACGGGCACGAGCGGTTACAGTTAAATGGACGTTGTCATGGATACAATTATATTACATCTTATAATTATTATATTACATTATATTAGTCTTTGTGGTAGTAATGTTTTTTGTTTTAATAATCTGGCAACACTACCAATTCGTTCTATATGTTCTCAATTTTTAGTGATTTATATTATTTATTTAGCATTTATAGATACGAAACTATGATAAAAAAAACGGTTATTTAATCTTCCTAACTTACAACAGATGGCGACACCACATGAAATGTTACTAGTTCTCGAAATTACTTCAGGACATTTTCAACTGCAATTTCTCAGTGTTTTTTAATTATTTTAAATTATTAAGTTACTTTTATTTTTCTGTTATCTTATTAATGACAGATATTAGTGTTATTACACTAATTTCCTGCGTACAATCCGCGGATTATACGTTAAAAAACTTTATTTTTCTTGTAATGCCGATTATACGCCGCTGCGGATTATCTGCGATTTTTTTCCTACTCAATATCTTCGCAAATGTCAATAAACATATTTTTTTGAGCAAATTTGCAAATATCTTTCTTAAAAATCAACAGATGGCGCGACCGCGTAACTTATTAAATCTTGTTAAGAAAAGTCATACCATTATTTCATATCTAGGTCTTACTGCCTCAGATACACTCTGGAAACACAAGCATTCATTACCATTTACTCATATGTCATCTTTATTTATAGTTATTTAATTTCAGTATAAAGTTTATAAACAGTACATATCAACGTACCTTTATTATAAAAACTTAATTATTAATGTTAAAGTACTTTTAACTTACCAATAATCTTTTGATTTCTGTTTTATGTTAACAACTGATTCCTTAAATCCATTTATTTCATGCTTTACAATATTGTTGTTGTTGTTGTTGTGGGGACTGAACGCCCCGATCATGGGATATAAGTCTACAGACTTTTTTAACTCATATTTAGTTTACAAACATCGCACTCTATGCTTCATCCATTATAGCTATTCATTCTCCGCATACGGCGATATTCGATTCAAACGATAATCGAATTGCGTAGTAAGCTTTTACTTCGACAGATGGCGCCAGACAAATCTTTGTCTGATTCGTTGATCTTGTAATATTAAATTATAAATAAGACAAAAGAAAAAATAATAATTAGTACAAGGATTTTATATTTAATTTAAACAAATATTTAAGTAATTACCTTACTTAATTATAATTTTATACTAAGTAATGTAAATCTTCTGAATTTATTCTTACTTATGTGTAATAGAATTGCAAATGTTTTGTACTGAATTATCAATTTTGTATTTCAGATTTATTTATTTATCAAGTGTTATATTAAATACAAAAGTTAAAAATTGAAATATTTTGCAATAAATTCAATATTTTTCTCTTATGGCTGAACATTAGTCCTGTAGATCTTGTGAAATTTTCAGGAAATTAGGGTATTTATCTAAATGCATTCCAGTTTCAAAGCTTCTGAAATCCAGAATTTTCTATAATCTGAAATCACCATTAATCGTGAAGTTCTACTGTTTTTCTATTTTGTCTATCATTTTTTTTTTCAAAATGTGTTTCTTTTGTTACTTTATTAAAATAATGCATGCTTTGCGATGATCAGCTCTCCCCCCCCCCACGCATAAATATCATATACTACAGTTTTAATACCGTGTAAGCGACCCCCCCCCCCTGCTTATTTTACGATTTTCCGTTGTGTTTAGGGGGGCGGATTAACGGGATTTTACGGTATACATTTTTTTTTTTTTTTTTTTTTTAACCGTATCTTGCCTAACTTTTAGCTTCTGACTGTACATGATTTAAGATTTATATTACACTTAATTAATATTCAGATTTTGTTTGCATGTGTGTATATTAAATAAATTACGGTACTTTTCGGTTAGCCGGGCGCCAGTGATATATGTACATATATAAATATATATGTATATGCATATATATGTATATTCATACATATATGTGTGTACATATATGTATGTATATATATGCGTATGTAGATATTTTTGTAACTATATATATGTGTGTATATATACATGTATATAAATCACTGGCGCCCGGCTAACCGAAAAGTACCTAAATTACTTTACACTTTGAATTCCTGAGTTTTTTTGCTTAGCATTTTACCCCATATAAACACTATTGTTTTTATGATTTTTTTTTCACAATTGTGACCACTGGATTTTTTGGGTTTAGGAGCCACTGGTTCCTTTCAAATTTTGGGAATCTGCACCTATAATGTACTGCCAACTAAAATTATGAAAAAGTTTGGGGTAGTAAGAGTTTATTTAAACCTCGCAGGAAAACTCTAGCGATTTTTCTAGGTAACATAGTTTTTGAGAAATGGGTCATTCCATGGTAACGTACGTTACATTTAGAATAATTTTCTTTAGTAATTTTCATAATATAACACCAAAAAATATTGAAAATGTAATGTTGATATGATTTATTAATTAAACCTACCCAAAATGAAATTTGGATGAAAATTACCTACCTTTAGTGCTATTTTTTGAACACTGGCCATTATATTTATTATGGTAACTTACGCTCTTTTTGTCAGAAACGTAAATTATCATAGTAAATATAATTTTTAGCGTTCAAGAAATAGTACTCAATTTAAGTAATTTTTTATCAAAATTTAACTTTGTATAGGTTTAATTAACAAATCATATAAACATTACATTTTGAATATTTTTTAGTGTTATATTACTAAAATTACTGAAAGTCAATTATTCTAAATGTAACGTAAGTTACCATGGAATGACCCAAAAGCATATTTTTCTGTTATGCACAAACTTTACTTTCTGGGCACTCAGCGGAGGAATTGTGGGCGCTCGAGGTATCGATCAACACAGAATCATCCAAGGATATTTGATAATGATTTTTGAAAAAAAAATTCGTTAAAATTTCGAGATATTAATTAAGTTACTTGAAGATAAAAAGTTTCTTTTTATATATTGTGTAGGGTATCGTTCAAAAGACCTTGTAGCATCAAACTCAAAAAAATATTATTTGTTTTAATTTTAAGTATTATATTTTCAGAGATATCGCCAAAAATATACTGAAAAAATATGCCCCCCCCCCTCCTATTTCCAAGTCTACTGAAACTAAAATTATGAAAAAATTAGGGGTAATAGGAGTTTATTAATTCGTAAATTTAATGTATGGAACCCTTTGAGTGCGAGTTATACTCATACCTGACTGATTTATTATCTTTAATGTATTGTCTATAATCTGTCCATTATGGTGGAAAGATTATTTGAAAATTTCTTGTTCTTTGAAGTTTTATTTTTGATATTTTAGTAAATCACCTTTCATTTGACAATCTATCTAAAAATTTGCAGGTCAAAATGGAAAATTTTTGTTATGGACTAAGGATAAGCCTGCGCAACATACTGAGCTCAGTGTCAGAGGAGACTGTTAATGGTATCATTCATGCCATTCAAAATTCTGGTTTTAGATCATTATCACATTTACAATTTGTACAAGAAGAACATTTAATGTTTATCTTAAAGCCTATTCCTCGACGAAAATTAATAAAGGCATGGAGAAAACCAGGTATGTTAGAACAGCTATATGAGAGAATGAGGAATGGAGATATGAATTGGCAAATTGATGAATTCTTGGCTCAAGCAAGAAATTCTTCTGAATCCAGTACAAGTCCAGGTAAATCCAAAAATATCATGACAAAAACAGTATTTGAAAAATTTCAATCCAGTGTCTTTCGTACACAATGATATGAGTTAGACAAATTAAATACCAAGAGTTAGAGAATCATATGATATCAAGTCATAAGTTTTCATTGTTTTATGCGGTTTCAGTTAGTATGATCATTTTTTTTTCAGACTATCCTTTGATTAATGCACAAAGCGCAGAATAAATTATCCCATTTTGCTAGCCAAACAGCACCGAATTGTTATGAAAATAAAAGAAATGTGACCAATAGAGTGACAGTCAGACAAAAACTTTATCATACAAATTGAACTTTAAAAATACCATCGTAAAATACTATACACTTAAAAAATACTATCGTAGTGCATTATTATATTGTTTATTCATATATAAATTGTGTTTTTAAGAAAGTTGACTATGGATTTATTGTAGTTTTCTCCATTGAATGTATGTTTCAATTAGTGCTTTAGTATCACAGGATCAATTAACTGCTCTAATCGGCCACCAGTGGCTGAGAGGTTCTGCTCTCAAAGCTGGTAGACGGGAGGTGCTGGGTTCGATCCCAATCGCGCCCGCCGCCCTAATTGTTTGGAGTTTTCGTGGTTTTCTTCGAGCCGTGGATTTATCCATGCGTAAATACGGGTTAGGTTCCCTTAGAAAGACCCCCACGAAGGGCACTCCCCTGGGCCTATATCCCAAGTGTAGATAATTGGCCTTCAATAATCAACCCACACCCTGCTCTAATAGACGAAAAACTGTAATTTTTTAACAAATGTTTGGTTATTGCAGGTAAAATCCCTCATGAATGAGTTGTTTAAAATTGTGAAAATTATTAATATGAAATGCAGTTTTCAAATTACAAACTTTAAACCTGTTCTAAAAGATTTAAGTTTTACAGGTTGCTGATACAGATGATATAAGTTCATTAAGATTCATACATATTAAATAAAAAAATTTTGTATAATTCTAAAAAAGTACTGTGTGTAATTTAAAATTTTGTCACTCAAAAATTTAGAAAAGCACAGTGAAAGAGATCTAAAAATTTTCATTGAACATAATAAATGTTTAAAAATTTTAATATTTCCATTATTTGTAAATGTAACTTGGGAGCGAAATTGTAGATAATTATTTTTAATCCCGGATCAATTCAGCTGCACCTTATAACTTACCAACAGAGATTTTGGGGTAACTTTATTTACACACTATCCCTTTCTTGGTATGAACCTATGCAGAATTTCTCTTTTCTAGATGTTATAGATTTTGAGATATGCGGTGTCAGAATTTTAGATTTTGCAACAAATCACACATTTCAGAGTCTATTTTTAGACTGCAGTTCTATCTGCAAAAAGTTGTTTCTCTAAATCGAAAGTCTGCATGTATTTGAAAATGTCACTAAACTGCATAAATCATGGTTAAATTACTCATTAAAAATAAAATGATTTATTAATCTTAATTTCATATATAACTCCCAGATACAGAACTGGGGTACAGTGGACCATGGTCCATTGTACCCATATGGAAGTTTGATAAAATAATAACAAATTTTATATTCAATTATTTTAGCTATATTTAATATAATAATAGATTATCTTACCTTTTAATTGTGCTGAGCAATGTCTTTCAAATCACAATTCTTTAATGAAGAAAAGAAGATGTGTGTCACTGAAAATATTTACTTCTACCTGCCACAAATCACCTATCTAGAATAAAATGGCTAATTTGTCAGTTGGGCACATAATTTTATATTTTGATTCACCACTGTAGTGTTATCATCTATATGCCAAAATATGAAGCATGCAAAAACAGAAATAATATGAATAATAGAGGGTTGTCCATTGTACCCCGGTCTCCCCTATACAAGCTACATAGTAACTTTGTAATGTTGCATGGGACATGGAGACAACTGGGGAATTTGACTCATCATTCATGTATAAAATTGTTCATCATAGCTGTTACGTTTTACTCCAATGCAGTCTTAAGACAAGGGTATACTCATGAAATTCTTGTGTTCTAGAAAAGTCTTTACTTTTGAAAAATAATACAGTAGTTTTTTTTCTTTCTTAATATTTGGTTTTAAAAGAACACTGCCTTTTCTATATATATTCTGACATATTCCTTACCCCTTTTCTAAATATGGCAAAATGTGTTTAGAAAAAGCAAGTGTAGAAACATTATTTATTTTGTTCAAAATATTATTATATAAAAATATATGAATAAAAATATTTTAATATATGAAAATATTTTATTTTTGTTGACTTTCTAAAATATATTTCAATTTATCAAAAACGTATTTAGACTGCTTAAAAGTATTAAAGAAAATTAAATGCAAGGTTTTGAAATTTTTAATACAAATAATTAAAATGTTCTAATTAATTAAAAAAAAGATTTATGAGAATAGAAAGGGGGGGGGATCACTCTTTCATTTTCCTATTCTATACCCACAAAATTTTCTGTTTTCAGTCAAATTATTGAGAACAAAATTAAGGAATTATTTAAATTTAAAAAAATGCTTATAATCATAAAAAAATAATAAAACATAAGTTATACACTAAATTTAATTGGAAAAAATATTGCTGCTATACAGAAGATTTTTTTAATTACTAAGAAAAAAATAATAAACTTTACTTTTAAAATTATAAAAAGAAGAACACGCTTATTGCCGAAACGTCAGTTGAAGCTCACTGTGGAGACGCGAAAAGTTTTTGGTTTCTGTCTGTCTGTTCCTTGATAACTGCCATAAAAATGGTCCGATTAAGTTGATTTTTGATAGATATGTTGGCGAGGTATCCGTAATTAGCTGTGTAGTTTTTGATTAAATTTGGTTCATTCGTTCGAAAAATATAGAAAATTTTTTTTAGGTCACAATGCTTTCCTATGGTAATGCAGACAATTTTTCAAATTTCAATTTTATCTGAAATGAAAATGGAATATTTGCATAATGGATTTAGACGTAAAATTATTAACGCTAAATTTTCTATATAGATTTCCAATAGTTTTAAAATTTTGCCGATAAATTTAATAGAATTTAGAAATTAATATTTGAAAATGTTTTTGCATCTGTTCGGGAAATATAAACATCTTATTTTCATATTTTTTTTTACAATTTTTAAAAGTGTTTATTTTATACTTTCCACTTTAATTTATTCGTTGCTTAGCAACCGTATTTCACAGAGTATAAAATAATAAAATTCAAGGAACTCGCACTATTTTGGTGAAATATCTTTTTTTTTTTTTTTTTTTTTTTTTTTTTTTTAACGAATGTAAATTTAATGAGACTACGGAGGGCTGAATAACTATTTATTTAAAAATATTAAAAGAATAAGCAGTTCATCAGAATTTCACAATATCACTGTATAACACCGTGTTTAATTTAATGATTCTAATTTCTGGAACATTCAAAGAATTTTATATGCTTATGAATATGCTTGCAATTGAAAAAATAATAATTGCAGATTGTACGATGTTAAATGATATCAAAAATGAGATTTAAAAACAGATGACTTGCAGAGCTGACGTTGAGGCTTCTGATCTGCAGATTTACTAGTTAAATAATAATAAATTGAACAACTCATAGTAGCCAGAGTAATTATTTAGGTAGTACAGACAAGTTAAACGTGGATATTTTTATTTCTTGATTGGTGCAGTTTCCCAAAATAGGGCCAAATTTTTATATAGGGTATGAGAAGAACATTTTTTTTTTTAATTTCACAACTAGAAAACATAAAGTATATACTGTTATTTAAAACAAAATTAAATTGGCTTTTTCATTTGCCTTTTTGTGGAGAGTTTTTCGTAAATGACAAAAATAGAGTAAAATAACCATAACTTTAAATTCGTGTTTAATTTTTCTGCCTTTAAAAATTACAAATTATTATTTTTAATATTTTCTATTAAAATCTCCATATTTTTATTGACTTACAAGTCCAAACACATACAGACTTTTGATCTAGTAAAACATTTTTCAAGAAGGAACTGCAGTCGAAAAATACAGCCTCAGAAAAGTGCGATTTGTTGAAAAATATAAATAAAACTTTGAATCTCCCACATCTCAAAAACTGTGAGGTTTAGAAAATAAAAAAATTGAATGGGTTCATACAGACTTTCAGGGGTGGGAAATTACATCATTTTATTTGCTACTGGTGAGTGAATTTTTAGGCAGTCTTAAAAATTGCAGGCTGTAGAAGATTTGACAAAACCTTTTATATATTTTTTTATTTGTTAGCCATATTTTGAACTCTAAATTACTGCGATGTAAACGTGGTATTAAGTTTTATCCTATACTAAACTTTCCTCTGTTGAATATACTTCTTAAAAAAAAAAAAAAAATTAATAGTATTGAATTATTTTTACAGTCTTGTAAAATTTGCCATAACAATTTTCAATTATATGTTACATTTTGCTGCTTTTTTATTTGGTAATATTTTCTGAAAAATCCCCAGCAATGGGTAGGGTAGTATGTACATAAAGTTTTCCCAAAATTCCTGGCGGTGAGTTACAAACAACACAAAAATTAGTTGAATTGAAGGTGACTCTCTTGTGATTCTAAATATGGATTCTTATATTTCTGATTCCTAATTTTACTTGCTGCATGAACAAAATTCATGTATAAATTATAGATGATTGTCAAGTATTTTTATTTTGCATTTACTTAATTTGTCTTTTTAGGTGCATTCGTAATTATAATACGTAGCACTTATAGTTGTCGTTTGGTCTGTCCGTCTGTCTATCCATCCATCCATCCGCATATAACAGCACAAAAACTACAAAACTGAATGGTTTGAAATTTAATATATATTATCGTTGCAGAATTTTGTCATTTCATTTCAAATTTTATGAAAATCAAATCAAAACTTAAAAGGATATTAATGAAAGTTTTCTTTATTCTATTAAATCCTATCGTACATAATCTATATAATAAAGGCGCAGGCAGGGCCGTACAGAAAGACCACGGGCCCCGGTAATATATCCAGTACGGGTCCTCACCATAAGCCTGATAAAATAAAACCTGCTTAGACGAAAACGTACAATAAATTCCATTTTAAATACATTTTTTCGTCTTAAACAGTATAAATGCATGGAATTTTTTTTACTAGACCATGATTTTTCTCTGTTTACAGCAGAATTCCATTATAAACAGCCTTTACTGTATTAGAAAATAAATATGTTGGATAGTACATTTTTAGAAAATCTATATAGTATTTTCTTACAATTTTATTAATTTTCTTTTACAGTAGTATTACAGTTTATGATGCATTGGTAACACCTTTTCATATAAGGACTTCTATGGAAATTTAAAATATTGAAAATATAATTCAATTTTAATTCAATTCATCAGTTAAGTCGCCAATTTTCTGACGCTATTGCAACTTTTGTAATTGTGTTTTACAATTTAGAAAAAATACTTGCTCTATAAAACATAAATAAATAAATGCCTGCATCTTTGCTATGTGCGTTCTGCTGATTTTTAATAAAAGCTGGATTTTGTTTCGAACGTAAAATGCCTCCTGAGCACCCCCCTCCTCCTCCTAGCCACTCCGTAAAGACGTTCAAGCAACTTCTAACTTTTGAATTTTATTATTTGTTAGCTATTTTATTTTAAAAATACCGGTCTACTTTTACTGGTATTTATTTAAAAACTAGTACCAAAACTCGGGGCCCCCTAGGAGACGGGCCCTGGTAATTAGTACCGGCTCTACCCCCCCCCCCCTCTGTACGGGCCTGGGCGCAGGTCATGCGACTGAGGAAAACAAATATGGGCAAACCATTTCTTTTTTCATATGCCAGGTGGCCATTTTTATTAAAAATTAATTTTTCGAATAAAATTGCATAAAAATAGATTTTAAAGATAGTTCAAAAAAATTGTTTGCTTGAGAGATGAGTTACATTAAAAAATGTATAGATTCTGGAGATAACTTCAGTGGAAATTAGGTTAACAGCCGAATATCACAATCCGTTAGAGTAAATAAACACAAGAGATTCGTTCATTATGAGTCATAAAAATATTAAACCATGGAGGTAATCATTTGCAAAACAAGATCTCCATGGTGAATTTTGTGGCGCTGTCTGGTGTTAATAATAAGAAAAATATGTATATAATAATAATTTTAAAAAAAAGGCATGCTCATTTCACTCATAGCAGATGATATAATTCATTTCAATGAAATAATAAGGTATTTTTTTTACATTGTGAAACTAGTTATAAAAAGAACGTACCTCATTTGTCACATTTAATGTACAATTTCCAACTTGTTTGGTTTATAAACGTCACTAAAATTTAAAAGACCATTAGAAAATGCTTTGTTATTCTGGATAATCAAAGTTTCGTTGTAATTTAATTAATATTTTCTTCTTTTCTTAATTTCTCCTTTTTAAAAAAAAATAATTATCTTTTTATTAGTGCTGATGGAAAGTATTACTGAGCAGCTGAAAACAAATATATGCTGTATATTGGATTCAATATCAGAAGAGACTCTTGATAATATCATTTATGCTCTAAAGTATGCTGGTCTTGAATTATTATTGGATTTACAATTTGTACAGGACGAAGACTTACCACAGGTATTGCACCCTTTTCAGCGAAGAAAACTTGTAAAAGTTTGGAGTCAACAGGGTAAGACAGTTTTGCATTATTATAGAAAAAGTATAATTTTCACAAAGTAATGTTGCTAATTATACATAAATTTTTAACATATAATATATTATACAATAAAAAGCATTTGTGTATTAATACATTTTCATAGTTATCTACTTAATATTTTCTAAGTAAGCAATGCATTATCTTCATGTAATAAAATAACACACTGACATTGTTTTTTTTTTCTTTTTTCAAAATGACTGAGATTGACTGTGTTTACGACAATTTCTTCAACATAGTTTTATTTTTATTTTATTTTTTTGTGTGTGTGTGAGGTGAGATTAGATAAAATAGTAAATAAATCATAAAATTTTATTAAAGATTATTATTTATTAATTTCATATTTTTTGAAAATTTTAGTGACTTTATGTAAATTTTAATGAAATTTGGCTAAAGTGATTAGCAACCTGTAAAATAAAATCATATGCAACTTTCTAAATTATCCTTATATACTGGCTACATTTGAAAATATTTTGCCAAAATAAACTAAAATTTAAAGAAAATTACGGGGGGGGGGGGGGGGGGGGATATATGTAATTTATTGCATACCTTAATTTGTTATTTTCCCACTTTTTTCAAATAAGAACATTAATAATAGAAAAATGTTGCATCCACATTAATTAGATCTGTGTTTGAAATATCTCAGTCGCCAGGTCACGATAGAGACAAAAAATTGAGAGCTGGTGACTAAAATTTCAGACCACTATTTTTCTGCTAAGTTACAGTTATCTCTACTTTTGAGGGGCATTTTTGAATTTTTACTGAAATTTCAGGTTTTATGAGGATTTTTATTCTTAATCCATTTGCAAGTCTCGATAAAAAGTTTACTCTGTATTTTTAAATGGTGTATGAACCTTTTTTCCCTACTACTAAAGAACATTTAATTTTAAATGTAGGTAGTCTGCACTTTTTAATTGATACAGTCTGGCACATGGATTTTCTGTAGTGTGTGTGAAAAACTATATACTGCCTTTTAAAAGAGAAAAATGTAAAAATTTCTCATTTTACACATGAATTATACAGCACTTTCCAACTGTAGGTGCATTTATATTATGCAGTGTTATTTTTTTGCATACTTTATTAATTTTTAGTTTGTCTTAAAAATCCATGAACTTCATGTTAAAGTTGTCGTATCTTTGATTAATAGGAATTACATGAATTTATGTAAATCCTTCGAAAAAAGTCTGGAGGTGCCTCTGTGCATTGCACACTTTGCACATGCTACACATTGGCCTGGATTCAGTTTTTAAAATTAAAGGAGAATAAAATCAAACTTGGCAGCATTTATGGCATTGAGATTGGAAGGGTATTTTGCTGCTTTAGCTAATCCCATTTGCTTGTTTAAAATAATGTAATGTAATCTCAAATTTGTGAAATTTTTAACACTATGTTTAACATGTTTTCTGCATATCTGATGCTACTTTTTTTATTGTGTGTGAAGGAGATAATATAACTACATGAAATAATCAAATAATGTAGTTTACAGTTATTTAACATAAATATTGATGTGTATCAGAAAATTAATTCAATTTGTATTTCACCAATAATAATACTAATACTTTAGGACATTTTGATACTGAACCATACTAGGGCATCAAAAGTATTTTCATTCAATAAAAAATAGTAATTATAAGCCAGAAACTCTTTAATCTGTGAGCAAGGCTGCACCACTGCTTAACCTTCTGACTATGGCCACATATAAATTTTGAAAATCTGGTTGAGACCAGGGAAACTAATATAGGTTTTGACAGTGATATAGTCAAGGGGTTAATATGTATTTGTATTAGTCATTTCAAAAACTACATTAGTCACAGATTCGAAATTTTTCAGGAATAAACAATCAATAAAAACTAAGCTACACACATGCTTGATTTTTTTTAAAGCTTTCTTGTGTTCATTTTATTTCTCAGACCCTTAAATTTTAAGTATATTATCAGTTATACATTTTATGGTAAGTAATTTCTCTCTCTCTCTCTCTCTCTCTTTTTTTTTTTTTTTTAAGAATAATTGTTTTTGCTAGAAGTGGGATTTAGTGGTCCACAAGTGATAAAATTGTATTGATTCTATTTTCATTAGATATTTGACAAATCAGACATAAATCATTAATGTCTGCATCTTAAGGGTTCACTTTAGGGACATAATCATATTTACTATTTCTTAGACATTAAATGGCATGGCACTGTCATTTATGAGTGCCTGCCAAAGCAGTGTAAGTCATTGAGTAATGTTACTTTTAAGAACACATTTACAAAAAAAAAAAAAAAAAAACTGTATTAATGTAGTTTTTTAAATGACTGATTCATTTATATTCAGCTGTATGATTTGTAGCAGTTGTTATGTGGCCCAAAGGAGGTCTTTTTAAATAAGTAACTTTATTAATCAAAATTACAGGTGCATTATATTAATATACAAATAAATTCCTTAAATTCTTACAGTATTGTTATTTTTTAATATTGCTCAGATTATTATAATTCTCCTGAAATAAATTATTTTACAGAACTAAATTCCCTTATTTTTTCATTTGTTTGTTCCCTTTAGGCTATTTTTTAAGATTGCAGCACCCTGCCCTTTTAATAATCCGCAAAATGCATCCTTTAAAAAAAAATAATGAAATGCACCCCTAGTTGTACCCAGAGATCTCTTGTAATAATTATTTCCTGTATCACAGTATCTCTAAATCTGTCTGTATTGTATGCCCTATAGCTTGCAAAAATTATAGAACTGTCTCATTTCATTTAGGGAAAACAAAGAAGATTATTAAATCCTATTGTAATTAATTTTTTCTTTTCTTTCAAAATAAAAAAATAATTTATAAAGTTATTTGCAATTAATGTTGCTTTATTTATCATATCGAAAAATTACATATTTTACTTTTCGTTACTAAACACAGTAATAGATTTTCTTTTAAATTAATACCCTTTTCTGCTGAGCTAGTTTCTTTTTTCTGCTTCAATAGCGTCCTTTTTAGCGACTAGCACCCTGCCCTCTTTCTTTCTAGAGTGAATATTATTTTTTAATATAATTCTTCCTGTGGACTAATTTGTGCACTAATTTGTTAGCAGTGATATATTTAAGGTGTGATGACTGCTTATTTTTGACTAACATTTTTAATGATTTGACACTTTTACTGACATATATCTTTTCCCTTAGGTATTCCGTCTCCTTTTTCAAGTGCCTCTACTGTTGACCATAAGCCAATTACTGTTGACCATAACACCTACAAAGACTCTAGTACTGTGTTAAGGTATCCAAATATATTTTATAATTATATAAATAACTTTGCACTAAGGATTAATTATTTTGAATTGTATATTTTATGGATAAATATAATAGTGAAATTTCTTTAAAATGTTAGGAAAGTTTTTTTTTTTTTTTTTTGCATAATAATATAATAATAACAATAGTCAAAATAATAAAAATAAATAAATGCAAAACAAAAACAAACTTCAAAAAAAAATTTCTTGTTTGAATTTTACATAATATTTATTTTATTATTATTATTATTTTAAATGCATGTATTGTTTTATCAAACATTTAAGTGGCATCACAGTACTGTAAGATTTAGTTAGGCATGGGTATCTATTTGCAAGTGAGAAATGCATTCAGTTTTTTTTTTTTTTTTTTTTTTAATTAGAAATTTAGAATGTATGGCATCCCTGTGTATAGTCATTTATTTTACATCCCCCCCCCCCTCTTTGCACAGTTCAACTTCATCCTAACGATTCATTTACAGCTGTCCAAAATAAATTGTAAAATTATTTATTTCTGTTAAACTAAATTGAATTTACAATGCATAAAACAAATCTGCAAGTTAAATAATTTCCCCTATAGACAATATTGCATAAACCTCAAATTTGATCAGATAAAAATCTGTTTTATATACAAAAAAGCATTACAGTTTTAATTGCTTCTGTAAAATTTATCATAGAATTGTCAAATCTAATCAGACAAAATATATGGTATAGAAATACTGCAATTTAATATTCAGTTTTAGAAAATTACTGAAACTTATAGAAAATACTCTATTCTCATTATTGCATTTGCGAATGCATTTATCACTTCCTCAAAATCAAGACTGACTGTGATGTTGGATCCTGTGACCAACATTCCAAGATTGGCCAGTCATTCTTGAATCTGCTATCCACAGATATTTTAATTTGTTTAAAACTTGAAGATGCCATTTTAGCAGAAAAGTTTGTTGCTGGAGTACACAGTATACATTTGGTAATTTTTTTTTTTTTAAAGCTAATACCTTGCATATAAATAGAAGATACGGAATCCTGTCACCATTTTCCTTCTTCACAGATAACAAACATTCTTCAACCAGTTCACGAAAACTGTTCACTATGATAGAATTGCTTGATTCAAAGCGTCTTTGAATGAAGAAAAAAAATCCAAAGCTCAGTTAAACATATTGAAAGACACACATTTCAACAGCAGTGAAAATGTCCACATCTTTGACTTGTAGTTTTTGCATTGCTTTGTCTAACTTTGTAGAATAAAACCTCATACTAATGTCAAGAATGCTACCTCAATGCTATTTTATTTAATTTTCTAAGTAGACCATCAACTTCATGTCTAACTTTTTCATCTTCACTTTTTGAAATTGCTCTTAATACAGATAACACCCATTCCAAATCTCCATTACAGCTCTTACAAGAATTTTCACATCATCGAGTTGTTGACAATGATTTCAATGCCATACTCTCAGAATAATGAAAAGGAAAAGAAATATTTTAAATTTGTTCTATTTTCCATAGAATCTACAAAATAGTTGTATAAACTTTGTATTGACATAAAAAAAAAAGTATTAAAGTTACAGAGTATTGTATTATTCAAGATTCAACTAGATTAAGTGAGTGAGCTAAATATTGAAGATGAAAATAAGAAAGTTTCTGTTCTTGAGTTTTCCCTGCAAGCTTGAATATATTTATTCCCCATATGTTGGCTGAATTGTCATATGATTGACTTCCCAGTTATCAAGTTTCACATCATAAAGATCTAAAATATTCAATACTGCTTTAGGAAACTTTTCTTTAGTATAGCTTGTATTTTTTTTTTAAACAAAACAACAGAAAATTTTTAACTGAGAGTCATCTTCAGTTACATATCTAACAATTAGACAACTGGTTATTACAACATAAATTCCAGTATGACTGAAAATACTTAGAATATCTAATGTAGTTATCAGTTAATTCAATCACAGACTTCCCTATAAGATAAATCTTTATAAATTGCTAATGACAAGTAGCTCTTTTTTCCACAGTCACCAACCTGTGAAACATGGTCAGTCAGAAAATAATCATGATCTGCAGTTCCAAATGCACCATAGAATTTCCCATTAGGCACCAAGCCAAATACCTATTCGTTTCTACAAAATGCCAGAAAACCAGAAAATCTAGAGAAACTCCTAAAAGCTAATTTTATTATTAACTACAGAAAAATTTAATAATGATAGAAGTAATAAAAAAATCTACAACTTTTTATTACTGGCTATTTTTTGGCTCCCTCAAATTTTTACCACCGTATATTACATGTTGCACATGTCTAAATACAATCCTGCTGGTACTTTTTTTTTTCTTTGTTTTCCTTAAAATAATTTCAAATTCCTTGTCTGTTGCCTGAACATAGCTGTTGATTTTGTGATCTGGTCACATAAAAAAAAAAAAAAGTTTTTAGGAAGAGGACCCAAGTAAAAAGATTTTCTTTTCATTGTTTTAATAGATATAAAGTCCTAGACTTCTAACATAAAATGCAAGAGAAGGAGGCTTGCAGAAATTGTTCTTCGAGCCTGCTGATAGTGATAATATTTAGAATTAGAAAATTTTCAATATTTATTGCTTTTTCTTTTGACATACGTATATTACAGGTGATTACTTGCATGTGAAATTACAATATGGTAATATAGATCTTTTTTCATCTAGGTGGCCACCAAATAATGACAGTTACAGCACTCCTGATTTATCTATATTTGCTCAAAGACAAGCATCTGTGGGAAGCAGTCATATAGATACGTCACAACCTCTACCAAATCAGTTTAGCCCTTATAGAAATCAAACATATGGTCTTTCTCCACTTGGACCTCCTGGTGGAGTTTCCCGTTTTACTGATCATGGTCCTTTGGCACCTGAACCTCCTCCTGGAGTTTCCCATTTTACACATCATGGTCCTTTGGCACCTGGAGCTCCTCGTGGAGGTCCCCATTTTACTAATCATGGTCCTTTGACACATAGACCTCCTCTTGGCGTTTCCCGTTTTACTAATCACGGTCCTTTGCCATCTAGACCTCCAACTGGAGTTTCCAGTCCAGCTTCGATTGAAAGTAAATATTTTTCTTTAATTCATTTTGAAAAAATTGTTAGCACCCGTCACTGGTGCAGCAAAGGGGGAGATATCGGGGTTAACACCCCCCCTCCCCCCCTCAGAGCACTTGAAAACTGATAAGATGCATACAAAACCCTCATGTGTTAAACCAAACCAAAGTAAAGTAAAGCATAGACAGCATAATTTTTTTTCATTTAACTGTTTCAAGGCCTCTATTTTGGCACAAAATTAATGAAAGAAAAAGTTAAAAGCCAATAGCAGCAAATTAGTATTTATGTTACTGCTACTGCTCTTTCTCCCTCTCCTCTTTATTTCTCTCTGAAGATTGAAGGCAATGCTCTTTTATGAAAACTTTAAACAAATAAATACAAATTTTATTATGGTTGTCGTGCTTTTCATTACGTTGGCTTTTATGTGTCACATAATTACTAAACATTACCTTATGGAACTTATAGAACCTTATAGAACTTCATTTTATGTGTAACAACGGTTCAAACCTTTCCCAGATGAGGATCCTGGCTAACTACTGCATTAGTAAATAACATTAAATTGTATACCTTCATTGAAAAGAGCATACAAACAATCAAAAACTATGTATTTTGAAAAAATAAATCCTTTAAAAGATTTAAGCATTCTGGGTAGCTGTGAGCTGATGTACCTAGCAGTGAAAGATTTATCAGTAGGCTGAGTAGGTCCTGCCTTAGGGTAGCTGATTTCAAAGAGTGGCAGATTTCTGCATTGCATGTTCTACATTATAGTGTCATAATGTCACCACACCATATTTATTTGTGTATTAGTTACCCTCACATAATAATAGCTGCAGGTTAATTTTGAAGCAGAAAAAAATCATCAAAAAATTTTTCCTATATAAAAGTTAGTCTATTTTTCTTAATGTAATTACAGCATTATTCTTCATTTGATTTTTTTGTTCTAGAGAATCAAATTTTTTTTTTTTTTTTTTTTGTGCCAATATGCAATGCAAAATGTGTACAATATTTATTGTTTCATTTGTTTATTTGTGCGTTTTTAAAATATTATTTGACGATAAAATAATTTTATTATAAAGTGCAACAATTCACCCTTTTTGCAACTGAGAAAAAGATTATGATAAAAAGTATATTGTTTGCTACCAATCTGTAATTTGTGAATTTCATTATTATTACAAATTTTGATATTGTGATATTATTTGAGCATTAACATGCACATTATTGTATATGAGGTTTCCGTGAGTAATAATCACAACTGAGCTTTCACATTTAAACATCTGTACAAAAAATGCAATTATTACATGAATAAACACAGTATTAGCATTTAACTATATATTTTTATTTAGTAGCATTGTTAATTTTTTTTTAAATTATATTAAAATAACGTGGCTGATGTAGTATGCATTTTTTATTTAAAAAAAAATGCATTTTTCATCAAAAAGAACATTTATACATGCTACATATGCTTACAATGTGTAGGCAGTGAATAATGTCAGGCTACAGGCAGTAAATTTTTAAGTAAGCCATTTGTATTTAGTGTAGGTTTTAATATTTTATCCTTCATGACTTGTAAATACATAATCTTTTTTTGCTTTAATTATGCTTTACTGAAGTTTTATGCATTGATAAGTGCATTTTCTATCGAAAACTTTTGACTTTCTTTTGATACTTGAAATTTAAAGGAGATTAATTCATTTGTTTAAGTAAATTAATATTACATTTTTGATTACAATTTTTGATTAAATTAATTAGTTTATTTATTTTCTAAGAGTTGACACATGGCTGAAGATATGTGCACTATAATCAGAAATATTTTTTGAAATCCAAAATTAGACTTTTAATAATTCAAATACAACATTTGCTAAATGGTACATACATTAAAATCGTGAATTTACAACACAATTAAACATCAACGTTTCATTCCGCATCTGCGAACGTCATCAGGATGTTTACAAACAAGTCGAAAATGTCAAAATGAGCTTACACGTCAGAGTTCTGGAGAAAACATGATCTGAGAGTGCGCAAACATCATCATCACAAACGTCATCAAGTTCCCATGGTAACCAAGTGGATCATACCACCATAGTGAGAAGAGGGGTTGGAAGACAAAATGAGCAGATTGTATTAATGGATTATAACATATTATGCCAGATTTTATGAATGTTATAGGATACATTATCGTTACATGTATACTGCCCAAGCTTAATAATCGTAAGGGACTCTAAAATTTTATTAACATAAGAATTCTTGCATGGGATTATGATTCTAGCCTCTTCAAAGTCAATTTTGCTACCTTCATTCGAAAAATAAAACCTTGTGAGAGCTGTACTCTGTTTTGATTGTGAAATATCTCTCTTGTGCTCTTTTAATCTTCCTGAAAATTTTCGTTTTGTCTCACCGATATAAACTAACCATTCGTTATTTGGGAGGGTAATCGGTATTTCATAAACTCCGGCTTTTTGATGATTCTGGATTTTATCAATATTGCTACTAATAATTTGTATAAGATATGGAGGGGGGATAGCTACTAATTTTATATTGAATGTCTGAAGCACTTGTTTTAATTTTTCATATATTATCGGAACATAATGCATACTTCTGTAATTAATCTTTAAACTATGAACAAACCTTTGACCTGGGGGGTATTATACTGTCGAATAATCTTGTCAATCTGCGAAACTTTAAAACCATGATCTAAGGCAATACCTTTAATAAAATCTATTTCAGCGTTAAGCTGGTTACCTGAACAAATTCTATAAGCTCGTCTAATAAATGACTGAAATACAGCAATTTTATATTTAAAGGGCATATTTGCACAAAAAGGTATTACTGTGTTCTCTTTTAATGGTTTTCTGTATACAGAGAATGTAAAATGAGAACTGTTCCGGTTAATCTGAACATCGAGAAAAGGCAAATTTGCATCCTGTTCTATTTCGAGGGTAAATTTAATGCTATCACTTAATCTATTGACTTCTTGAAGAAAAAACTGTAAATCTGGTAAAGTGTAGGTCCACAAGATGAACACATCATCCACATACCTTAACCAACACACTGGTTTCAGTTTAAATGAACTGAAAATTTTCTTTTCCAAAGGTCTAAGTGCAAATTCTGCGAATAAACTTGAAACTGGTGAGCCCATTGGTGCTCCATGAAGTTGTCTGTAAATAATGCCATTACATATGAAAATATTGCTGAACACTATAAGATTCAGGCCTGCTTTCAATGAAGTTTTAATATCATTGGTTAAACAAAGATTGCAATCTATCAATGAAAAAATATAACTGATAACTTCATCCATATTTATTGAAGGAAACAAGGAAATAACATCCAAGCTTGCCATAACTGTATTAGCATCAAGAGGGTACTGTTTTAATTTATCCATGAAGTCATTTGTAGACTCAATAACATATTCTGAAATGGGAAGGATTGATTTTAAGAAAATCACAAATGCCTTCTCTAAAAAATAGGTAGGAGCAACACAACGAGAGACAATGGGTCTAAGAGACAGATTTAATTTATGATCTTTCAGCCTGCCTGTGAGTATCGGTGTAATACCAGTGTGATTAATTTTTATTAAAGACTTAATATTGTCAGGCCATTTACCACCACGAACCAACTCCTGCATTTTCCTAAAAATTGAAGCGTTTAAATCTTTATTGAGTACTTCACAACCCATATCTGCAATAAATGCTTCAATTTTTAGGAAAATGCAGGAGTTGGTTTGTGGTGGTAAATGGCCTGACAATATTAAGTCTTTAATAAAAATTAATCACACTGGTATTACACCGATGCTCACAGGCAGGCTGAAAGATCATAAATTAAATCTGCCTCTTAGACCCATTGTCTCTCGTTGTGTTGCTCCTACCTATTTTTTAGAGAAGGCATTTGTGATTTTCTTAAAATCAGTCCTTCCCGTTTCAGAATATGTTATTGAGTCTACAAATGACTTCATGGATAAATTAAAACAGTACCCTCTTGATGCTAATACAGTTATGGCAAGCTTGGATGTTATTTCCTTGTTTCCTTCAATAAATATGGATGAAGTTATCAGTTATATTTTTTCATTGATAGATTGCAATCTTTGTTTAACCAATGATATTAAAACTTCATTGAAAGCAGGTCTGAATCTTATAGTGTTCAGCAATATTTTCATATGTAATGGCATTATTTACAGACAACTTCATGGAGCACCAATGGGCTCACCAGTTTCAGGTTTATTCGCAGAATTTGCACTTAGACCTTTGGAAAAGAAAATTTTCAGTTCATTTAAACTGAAACCAGTGTGTTGGTTAAGGTATGTGGATGATGTGTTCATCTTGTGGACCTACACTTTACCAGATTTACAGTTTTTTCTTCAAGAAGTCAATAGATTAAGTGATAGCATTAAATTTACCCTCGAAATAGAACAGGATGCAAATTTGCCTTTTCTCGATGTTCAGATTAACCGGAACAGTTCTCATTTTACATTCTCTGTATACAGAAAACCATTAAAAGAGAATACAGTAATACCTTTTTGTGCAAATATGCCCTTTAAATATAAAATTGCTGCATTTCAGTCATTTATTAGACGAGCTTATAGAATTTGTTCCGGTAACCAGCTTAACGCTGAAATAGATTTTATTAAAGGTATTGCCTTAGATCATGGTTTTAAAGTTTCGCAGATTGACAAGATTATTCGACAGTATAATACCCCCCAGGTCAAAGGTTTGTTCATAGTTTAAAGATTAATTACAGAAGTATGCATTATGTTCCGATAATATATGAAAAATTAAAACAAGTGCTTCAGACATTCAATATAAAATTAGTAGCTATCCCCCCTCCATATCTTATACAAATTATTAGTAGCAATATTGATAAAATCCAGAATCCTCAAAAAGCCGGAGTTTATGAAATACCGATTACCCTCCCAAATAACGAACGGTTAGTTTATATCGTTGAGACAAAACGAAAATTTTCAGAAAGATTAAAAGAGCATGAGAGATATTTCACAATCAAAACAGAGTACAGCTCTCGCAAGGTTTTATTTTTCGAATGAAGGTAGCAAAATTGACTTTGAAGAGGCTAGAATCATAATCCCATGCAAGAATTCTTATGTTAATAAAATTTTAGAGTCCCTTACGATTATTAAGCTTGGGCAGTATACATGTAACGATAATTTATCCTATAACATTCATAAAATCTGGCATAATATGTTATAGTCCATTAATACAATCTGCTCATTTTGTCTTCCAACCCCTCTTCTCACTACGGTGGTATGGTCCACTTGGTTACCATGGGAACTTGATGATGTTTGCGCACTCTCAGATCATGTTTTCTCCAGAACTCTGACGTGTAAGCTCATTTTGACATTTTTGACTTGTTTGTAAACATCCTGATTATGTTCGCAGATGCGGAATGAAACGTTGATGTTTAATTGTGTTGTAAATTCACGATTTTAATGTATGTACCATTTAGCAAATGTTGTATTTGAATTATAGAAATTATGGTGCAATTGTCCTGTTTTTAAATATAGACTTTTAATATTTAATAAACCAAATAGAATAAATATTAATTAAAAAAAAAATTAGAAAATGGACAGAATTTGTAAAATTGCATTTTGACATTAAATCTAACACCATAATTTTGCCCCCTCTATAATTTCATTATTGGAAACAAGCTAGCTGTGTTTCTGAGAGAGGTAGGAAAATTTTGGTGTTAGGTTTAATGCCAGCTAACACCATCATTTTGCTGCCACTTCTCTCTTCAGGGATGGGGAATTTTCAGAAAATTTTACCAGCCAGCAAAATGTACTGTTGAAAATTGTTATGACAAAATGTATGCCACTGCAAAAATAGTTACAGTAGAACCTCGATTATCCGACACTCGTTTAACCAGAACTCTCCGTAAAACGACATCGGTTTCCTAACCTTTTATTTTTTACTTTCACATTCCTTGTGTATGCAAGCGGTCCTTTCCGAACTACAAGTGCAGATAAATATTTTGGTCCCCTCCCCGCCCTCTTAGAATTCCTTTGAAATTAGTTTGAGCTCCCACAAGCTCCGATCTCGGTATAAGTGTACTCTTCCCCCTCCCCTCCCCCCACCACTTATGTACAAGTCCCTGTTCTAAACAAAAACACACCATAATTTTTTTTCATAATTTTTTTTCTATAAAATTAATTTACTATAGGATAGAACTTAGTGCCATGTTTACGTCATATTAATTTATAAAAGTTGCAAAATACAGCTAACTTGTAAAAAAAAAATAATAAATGAATAAAGTTTTTGGCATTTCTTCTATAGCCTGCAGTTTTTCAAAAACAGCCCTAAAATCCACTTGTCAGTGGCAAGTAAAATAATGAATTTCCCCACCCCTGTCTATAATTTCATTATTAGAGGCAAGTTGTGTGTCTGAAAGAGGTGATGAAATTATAGTCTATAATATTAATGTTCGGAAATGTCTGTTTGTCTGTGAACGGATAAACTGCGAGTGCGGCAGGCAGTAAGGTGCTTCTGGTGTCAAAAAATTCAGAAAAATCTGGGCCTTCTGGAATTACAGTTTCGAAGAAGTCTACTCTTAATTAAGAAAGTCTCAAAAATTAAATGCAAAAGGTAATTCTTATGGAAACAAAGAAACGACTTCATTCCATACTACATCTGCATCCTGTAGAGAGGCTAGCATAGTTACCAGAAATATCCCTGCAGCCACGAAACCGCAATCATCGACTTTTCCAACTCCCTTTTCAAACAGATTGAAAAAATTGCGTGGTGCACGTGAAACTCGGTATACGGAAGTAGAAAATAATCACCATTTCAAAAAAACAAATTTTTAAAGAATTGCACCACGGAAACCTGATTTTATTTTAAGTTTAAAAAAAATCGCTTTTAATTTCAAAACTCCAGCAGGTGTGGAATGCCAACAGCAAAACAAAACACTGCTTCTGCAGTTCAATAATTTCCATTCTGACTGCGGTCAAGAATGGCATACTGGGGTTGCAGATTACAATATCTAACCTATGTTTTCCAAATTAACACTGCAATAATCAGCTGCTCTCCGCGATCATAAGTTTTGAAAATTCGAGATTGTGAGTTAATTAGAACCCAAAATATCATTTATTTTTTTAATTAATGCATTTGCTTTTTTAATGCAACCATTAGTAGCTGAAAGAGCTGGCTCTAACTACAGACATCCAGTCTACTCACAGAAAGATGGAAATTTTTTATATTGAAACAATTCGGGGCTCTATAAAATTTTTAAAAATATCAGATTTTTGGATCTGAAAAGTATGCATCCTTGCTTAGAGTGGGCTGAGATTTTAGAGATTCAAAAAATTTTCAAAGTCAGCCCATATTTTTTTATTTTAGCAAAATTCAGATTTCTGTATAGGAAAAAAGTAAGGATTTTGCTGTTTTTTCCAAATTATCTTGGGTTGTATGGGTCATATGGGTCCACTAGTGGGTGAAGCCTGCTAGTATTAGGTTTAGTTTAATGTCACCATGCAATTTTACAGATCATGTCCAATCTTAATTTTTTTCTTGATTAATCATTAATATTTGTTTCATTTAGTTTACCAAACAATTTTAAAAGCTTAACGTGGGGTTTTAAAAATGTTTCTGATAATAATGTGCCTTTAACCATGCATCAACTTGAATGGTCTGACAATTTTTCTCAGATTGTGAACTCTATGATGTACTGAATGCCATTTAACTGGGTACAGTATTGCCAAACCGTTTTTTGAACATTTAAGCAACTTTTTTGATAGACATCTTTCTATCTAGATGCAAATCAAGGACTATATTTGGAAAACTCAACGTCCTAATGTTTTTTCTAGAACCATTCATAACGTTAAAATATTAAATTAATAAACATTAAAGTATAAAAGGTGTTTCCACTTACTTTTAATAACAAATAATATAAAATATATGTCCTTTTTGTATTCATAACAGATAATTTTGTTTACATTTTTAGAATTATTTTTGTTCCTGAAAATATTCACAACATATAAAGATGTGAATGATTTATTACAACAGCAAGAATCATTTTTTAAACATTTTTAATTATTTGATAGTTCTGCAATTTTTAAGTGTTCCACCACTTTCATCAGTGAGCTACTGTATACATAAAATGAAGCTATTTTGCATTTTACTAACCATGTTTATTTACTTTTAGTTAATATGGCTAATGACATACTAATTTAATTATATTTAAACTAAGGATTTTATGTATTAAAAATGTAACATTTTTTTAATGCATTAACTAATAAGATTTAATAAATGCAGTAATATAAAGAAAGATTATTTTATGTATTTTTTTTTATTTTGATATTTCTCCTTACAAACATTTGAAAAATCTCTTTTGCAGCAATTACTTTGACTGAATTATCAAGTAATTCATCTTTACCAAGCTTTAAGTGGCCATGGGAAAAACTTCTTGAATTATTGAGACTGTATAAAATATATAAAACAGAGCTTTCTTCTTCAATCATTAATGAACAGAGTGTATGGAAGAAAATTGCTGAACAAGTGAAACATAGAAAATATGGCCAAAAGTGTGATGCAGAACAGTGCCACATTCAGATACACAATATGAAATGTGAATATGAAAGAATGAAGCACAACAAGCCTTGTGAATTGGACAAATTACAGGCTGTTCTTTTGGATGAAGCAGAAAATGCCTTTGAAAATATTGAAAACCCAGGTAAACCTAAAATATACATAAAAATGTTTATATATATATATATAGACATAAAACTGAAAATAACCACTCACTAGCTGCCAGTATGTGACTAATATTTTTCTGTATTCACCAAATCATTTTCTTTTCTTTCTTTCTTTAAAAAAAAAAAAAAAAAAAATCTCTTTTGTTTCAACTCTGCAAGTTTCTTGAAAAGAAAGAAAGTTCACATTTTGAAATCCTTTATAGTGCTTTTTCAATTTCCATAATGCTATTTATGTACGTTTAGCCTGTTAATGAAAATATTTACATTGACCAGTAGATAGCTGCTAAGTAAAAGTAGCTACTGGCTAAAACTTCTTATTTTCAGGGGGTTTTTTTGTTTGTTTTTTTGTAATCAATTAAATTCTAATCACTCCATACAGAGTAATTGGAATGTTGTAACTTGCTTAAAAGAGTTGTTTTGATGAGGGTACAGATAGAATATTAATTTATGAAAGTATTGTTTGATCAATAAACCCAAGCAGCAATTTCCAGTAAATAATACAAAACTTTTTTATAATAAGCAAAAATTACAATCAACAATATACTGACCATTGTCACATCTTTTTTTTTTTTTTTTTTCTGAGAGATTTATATTAGTATGTTTAAATAAATCCGTAATTTATACCACAGAAAACTGATCTACACTGGTGAATTATGGACACCTTTTGGGAAAAAGTCTTTTTTGAAGTTTAATGGATGCCAAACCGTGTATAGGTCACAGAAAATAATCATCTCTGTATATGCAACATGAAATGGTGCACTGCAATGGGGAACAAAATCAAAATACAGTTCTGTAGAGAGTGCAGCATTTTGGTCTAAATGCTAGAATTTCATGAAAAAAAAATTATAAAACACATAAAGGTTGAAAATATTAAACTGAGCTAAAAGTCATGTTTACCAGACAAAGAAATAGTAGGGTCATGTTATTTGGAGTGTTAAAATGTTTATTATTATTATTATTATTATTATTATTATTTTATGGAATTCTAGAATTTAGACCAAAATACTGTTTTCTGCACTGAACTGTACTTTGATTCATTTTATACACCCAATATTTCTTAGTAATACCATAAAAGCTATGTACCACTGGAAAGATAATTCAATCAAGAATATAATGCAATACAGTTTGTTGAATTATAATTATTTTATCAAACGTTATAGCCTAATAATCAGAAAAGGGCAGTAAAACCTGGTTAGGTTGATGATAATTATTTTTCCTTTTTTTGAATGTAGCCAATGCATATGAATGTTTGGAGTGACAGACAAATTCCATTTTATTTGGTAATGTGTCAATCAAAGGTGGGGTAGGATTTAAAAAGAAATATGCCATATTTTGGTACTTATATGAGAGCTTTTATCACTATTTTTTATAATTAGTATCAAGTTGCTAAAGTTCTTTGCCACCTTTCAATTTTTGAGCTAGTAAAGCATAATAAAAGTAAGAAAACATTATAAAGAGTTGATTTGTTACCTAGAAATCAATGTATAACAATATTTTTAAGTGTATAAAGCTATGGTTATGAAGAAATTGAAAGTAAATTAACAAAGGGATGTCTAAGTCACGCAAACATGACTGGTAAAGGCAGGAAAAGGTGCAGGAGAGCAATTGGTGGTAAAAGAGTAAGGTCCCTGTGTATAGGTCACAGAAAATAATCATCTCTGTATATGCAACATGAAATGGTGCACTGCAATGGGGAACCAAATCAAAATACAGTTCTGTAGAGAGTGCAGCATTTTGGTCTAAATGCTAGAATTTCATGAAGAAAAAATTATAAAACACATAAAGGTTGAAAATATTAAACTGAGCTAAAAGTCATGTTTACTAGACAAAGAAATAGTAGGGTCATGTTATTTGGAGTGTTAAAATGTTTTTTATTATTATTACTATTATTATTATTTTATGGAATTCTAGAATTTAGACCAAAATACTGTTTTCTGCACTGAACTGTACTTTGATTCAGCTCTCCATTGCAGTGTACTATTTCATGTTGCATACACCAAGTTGATTGTTTTCTGTGACCTATACACAGGGACCTTACTCTTCTACCGCTAATTGTCCTCCTTCATCTTTTTCTGCCTTTATCAGTCTTGTTTTGTGGGACTTAGACATCCCTTTGTTAATTTACTTTCAATTTCTTCATAACCATAGCTTTATACACTTAAAAATATTGTTATACATTGATTTCTAGGTCTTTTTACACACTAAAGTATAATTATACATTGATTTCTGGGTAACTAATCAACTCTTTATGATGTTTTGTTAATTTTATTATGCTTTACTAGCTCAAAAATTGAAAGGTGGCAAAGAACTTTAGCAATTTGACAGCAATCATAAAAAATAGTGATAAAAAAGTCCACCAAGTATAAAATATAAGTACCAAAATATGACATATATTTTTTTGTAAATCCTACCCTAGCTTTGATTGACGCATTACCAAACAAAATGGAATCTGTCTGTCACTCCAAACATTTATATGCATTGACTACATTCAAGAAAAGGAAAAATAATTATCATCAACATAACCAGGTTTTACTGCAATGGTTCCCAACGGGGGGCGTGCGCCCCACAGGGGGGCAATTTGACTTTTGAGGGGGGCAATTTCAGATTTGTTATTATCCCGGTCTTTGTCAGTTTTTCTTTTTTCTTCTTTTTTGTCTTTGTTTTTTATAAAACTATTTTTGCATGCTACAAATATAAATAATATATGAAAATTTTATAAATAACTGAATAAAATAAATTTTCAAAATGTTTCCATTAAAATTGCAAAACACAACTACTACCAGAATAATTATACGACTTTTTTTTTAAATATTTAGACACCTTTTTTATATATTTAAATAATTATTAAATTTTTCTGGTTACAATATTATTTTAGTATTACACACTTTTTATTTTTACTATTTATTAAAAGAAACTTGTATTTCTATTGACAGAGCAATATGCCACATGAAGAAACTTTTACTTATGAAATTACTTAAGAGTATATCTGAAATTTACTATGTTCAATATATTTAACCTAAAAAAATGTTTGAAGTATCTAAATGAGTAACTACTTTTATAAAATTAATTAATCTTCAAATGAGCATCACAGAAAGAAATGGGTGAAAAGTCTTGTTATAGCTCTTGTGCAGACAAAATACAGATTTAAAATTTAAAAATCGGTTATACATAGCTGCCAACTTTTACGCTTTTTTGTTGCCACTAAAATTTAATAGAAATTTTTTACTTTTGTAATCACATGAATTTGTCGATTTATTAAGATAAAATGTATTATAAAAATTTAGTGGTAGAAAAAAGGCGTAAAAGTAAGCAGCTATGCTTATATATGGTGTCCAAATAACCATAACGGGAAAAAGAAAGTCTGATGTATAATGGATAAAGGTGCGAAACCGGAAATGCTACTTGTGAATTATTCTATACATACAAACTTGGTATTAAAAATTTTTTTACCTATTCTAAATGAAGTAAAAAAATCAATTATAACATGTATCAATTCTACCAAATGTAATGCAAAATGTGGGATTCTCTTCAAGAAATTTCACGAAGATAAAAATGCAGACCATATAACATTTTTGTGTCTGAGGTAAGTTGCCAAAGAACAATAAAACTTTTCTAGGTATAAATGCGACGATGCATGGCCTCATTGCATTCATCGAATTATGTTAAAAATATACTTGTACCGAAAATTTTATTATATTTATAAGTAAAAGGATCTGAAACGGCTTATCATATAGTTAATACTCTGTTAGTCTTCCTTTGTGGGAATAAGAGTTCATTTTGTATATAATAACAATAATTATATGTTACAGAGGAAAGGGGGGGGGCATCGTGATTTTATAGGTGCTTACGTGGGGCGCGGCCAAAAAAAGGTTGGGAACCACTGTTTTACTGCCTTTTTCTGATTATTGGACTATAATGTTTGATAAAACCATTATAATTCAACAGACTGTATTGCATAATATTCTTGATTAAATTATCTTTCCAGTGGTATATAGCTTTTATGGTATACTAAGAAACATTGGGTGTTATGATCCATCAAACTTCAAAAAAGCATTTTTCCCAAAAGATGTCCACAATTTTGGTTAATACTTGTAGGTACTCTTCTCAAACATTTCTTATTAGAGCAAATAATAATAACATTACTAATAAAAAACATTTTCTGTTAATGCAAAATCTGGTAAATAAAAAAAAGATATATTTTAGTACATTCTACCCTAAAGCAACAGTTGCTAGTGAATCAAATGCCATGAAAATATGTAACTATCCTTTGACAAATCCCTGCTTTTGAAATGCTTTGAGCTAATTGTTTCACACTTGCCCTATTTTTTCTGCTCAAAGTTGTTGTAAACAATCCATATTTCATAGTCTGTTAAGCATTTGAAACTTTGATAATTTTTCTTCATTAAAAAAAAAAAAAAAAAAAAAAAAAAGCTTTTTCAAAAGTGAATTTTATACAATAATGTATGTAATCAGGTGAACTTCTGTAAGTTGATATATTATCAAAACATCCAAATTAACTTGCATACAGAAATGCCTTTAAATTATTTCTATGTTTAATTTTCATATGTTTTCTACATTTGATATTATTACTGAAACACTTCATGTTATGTTGTGATAATCTGCACCAATTAATATGTTTTTTTTTTTTGTTTTTTTTTTTCTGGCGCATACTATTCTTTTTCTCTTTCTTTTTTTTTTTTTTTTTGTTTTTTTTTTTTATAATTTTTTACAGTTTAAAAAATTTGAACATGCATTAAAATTTGTGAGTGAGGTATTTAATTATCATCAACATTGTTTATTTATTTATTTATTTTCTTTCACACCAGAAAGTAAAAGAAACAATTTTTTTGTAAAATAAAAAGTTACAAGCCGAATTTTTTTTTTTTTTTTTTTTTTTTTTTTTTTTAAATCTTAATGGGCATTTCAAGTCTGTGTCTGATATAGTTTTAAAAATTTATATATACTTTAAAATCTGCCTGTAATCCAAATTTTATCAGGTTAAAATCTTTCTTCCGTCCCATCCGTTATCACTTTGAGGGGAAAATTGATAGTCTCGAGGTCTCGATGAAAGGAGATATCTAACTATTCATTTTTGAATGAAAAATTATTATTTTTACTAGCTGGCTTCGCCCGCCAGCGGGCCCCTAAAAAAATTGACATTTATTTTTAAAAATATATAGAAAAAAATTCACATTTATTAAAATAATATATAGAAAAAAATATAGTAATCCAAACACCAAAATAAATAAATAAAACAAAATAAAATAAAATAAAAAACCATCTCCCCATGAACACGACTTCGTTCCAGAAGTACACATAAAAGAAATCGGTACATTCGTGTAAAGATTGACAGTTGGCTCAAAAGAAAAAATACAACGAAAAAATCACAGTTTACAAAAAAAGAGGCACTTATTAAAAATATATGTATATTTAAATGGAAAAAGACTGAAATTCATACACAAAAAAGAACCTTTCTATTGCTAATTTAAAAAAAAAAAAAAAAAAAAAAAAAATCATCAAAAATCTGTAATGAAAAGAAAAACGAATTTATTTTTAGTCAATGTAAAAAAAAGAAAAATCAAAAAAGAGAAAAAAAATTAAGATACAATCAGTTTCTGTTCATACAAAAGAAAAAAAAAGTTTAACCCTTTATTGCACAATAGTGATATTTTTTCCCTACCCAAAAAATTTCATTTACAATTACTATTCAAAGCTTATGTTACTAAATTTAGCTATATGCTTAAAATAAAAAGTTTAACCCTTTATCGCACAGTGGGCATTACAGTCGACAATAAGTGCCATTTTAACATTACCCAACATATTTCATTTACAATTACTAATCAAAGTTTATGCTACTCTGTGACATGATATCATCAATATGGATGTCTAATCAGAATGACGGCGAGTTATTCCACATGAAATAAAATCTTTCAAAACATACAATAATGTTAATTAAATGGTATTTTGTTTATTAATTATTGTTTTTAGACTTCTTGGCTAAATACATAATTGAAACACAGGAATAAAAAAACTATTTTTTTTGTATTGTGCTATAGTGGGCATACCCGGCAGTGTTGAATTCAGACACATTTCTCATGGAGGGATTTCTGTGTCTAGTGGAGGAGGGGAAATTACACTTTTTTACCATTAAAAGCATACAATCTCAAATCTTCCAGGGGGGGCATTTCAATGTTCGGGGGCGGGGGGGGATTCCTGCCAGTATTGGATTCCCCCCTGAATCCAATACTGGCAGGTCAAGGAATTGGACCGTACCCTAATCGTGGAATAATTAGAGGAAATCGCGAAAGTGAGGTATGGGAACGACCGGTTTCTAAAGGGTTAATGTATATATTTTTTTAAACCGAAGGACACGTTTGGAAGAAGAAGAACCAGGCTATGATCTGGTGTATTTTATTTGTAACTATTCGCATTTTCCGAGTCGATGCGGATTTTTAAACATGGGCCGAAAAACGAAAATTCACATGAGTGAGTTTCGGAAACCATTTTTTTAGAAGGGTTTAAAAATGAATTTTTCGAAACTGATACCTGATTTTAAAAGGAAAAAGAATGTAGATTAGGCTCAGTATTTTTATTTTTGCGTATCTTGTTTAGAAGCCAAGAATTGAATTTTTAAAGATTACAGAAATCGCTGAAAAAGCGAAAGAGACTTACGGAAAAAACGTTTTCGAAAGGGTTAACTGAAATATTTTTTAAAAGTAAAGGTTTTCTAGTGATCTCGAAAGAACGGAAATGTACTTGGGTGTGTTTGTTTGTTTTTTTAGAGAGCCGATGCGCGATTTTAAAAATCGCAGGGAATCGGAATTTGCAAAAGTGAGTCCTGTGTGTGAATTTTTTTCGAAGGGTTAATATTTGTATTTTTCAAAAACGATCGCAGATTTCGAAAGGAGAAAGAATGTAGAACTTGTCTGGTATTTTTAGTTTTCCCTGACTCGTTTGGAACCGCCGCTGCGAATTTTTGAAAATCGTCGAAATTGCCAAAATCGTGAAACAGTGTACGGAAAATATACGTTTTCGAAGGGTTAACTGACGTATTTTTTTTAATGGAAGGTGGCATTGGAGAGGACAAAGTCCGGTCTTTTATTTGGTGAAATCCGTTTATCCAAATCTTTCTTAGTCCAGCGGATGCAAGGTTTGGAAAAAGGGAGAAAATAAAAAACACGAATTCGATGCTTTTTGATTATTTTTTTTTAAAGGGTTAATATCGAAATTTTTTCGAACCGACAGGATCGTTAGAGACGTAAAAGTACGTTCTTTGAGAATATGTTGACGTTTTTTTCGTATTTCTGTCGGTTCGCCTTCGGCGAATTTAGAGAGTCGTAAAAAGAAACCGGCCGAAGCGATCTTTCCTTCTTTTTGCGGAAGATGAGGATTGAGCTCTTCTGGGAATACTTTCCACGTGGAATTCTTTTGCAGTAATTAAAACAGTTTTGTTCATTAATAACTCCCTTAATTAAGGGCCGATTTTTTCGAAACTGCAATTGCTGAAGGCCCGGATTTTTCTGAATTTTTTTACACCAAAAGCGCTTTGCTACTCGCTATGCTCGTAGAGTTTATCCGGGTACAGATACACACACACACACAGACATTTACGAACATTAATAATAAGGACTAGCTGGCTTCGCCCGCCAGCGGGCCCCTAATTGTAAAATCTCGAAAAGCTATCGATGTTGAGTCGAATGAGCCATACCCCGTCGTGATCCGGCCCATAGAAACAGAGTTCGAAAAGCGCCCCCTAGTGGTGAGATGCGGAACTAAAATCGATAATCTCTAGTAAGCTCTATCGGTGTTGAGTCGAATGAGCTATACCCCGTCGTGATCCGTCCCATAGAAACAGAGACAGGAAAGTGCACCCTGGTGGTGAAGCTCGGAAATAAATTCGGTAAGCTCTATCTATGTCGAGTCGAATGAGCCAAACCAGGTCGCGATGGGACCCATACGAAGGGAGATATTTTGAAAAGAAATAGCAAATTACATAGCTTTTCTTTTTTTTTTCTATACAAAAATGACCATTATTTAAAAAATTCTAAAACTTTTAAAAATAAATGTTCCTGCCTTGAATCATAAGCCGGGAGTTCAACAAACTATATAGAATCCGATATATAAAAAATAGAAAAAAAAATTAATTCGATATCTTTTGGAGCTTCCGAAAAAAGTACACACAGCAAGTATATTTGCAGTGCAATCGGCTGCTTCAAAACACAAATATCCTAGTAGAATGGAATTTTAACCGTGAAAATATAATTATTTCTCAAAATAAATCATATTTTCGGAAAGCCCATTCAATTCTGTACGCAAAATGAACAACGATTTTTGATTTAAGATCGTTAATAAATAAGATAATTACGGCGAAAGCAAAGTCACTTATTACACTTTGATTAAACTGTGCTTGCGCCGAAAAACGCTCATTTCTAGAAACTGGTTTCACAAAAGAATTTTTTTTTAATTGATAATAATCGAATTTTTTAAAGTCGGCATCTTTCTATAGCTGAATGTATGTACTTTTAGCCTCTTCTCTCGGAATTTGTGTAATTCGATAAAAAAAAGTCCTGCGGCGGGGGGTTACATTGGCAAATTAGCGGAAATCGTGAAAGTGAGGTACGGGAACGACCGGTTTCTAAAGGGTTAATGTACATATTTTTTAAAACTGAAATATATGTTTCGAAGAATAAGAACGTGGCTATGATCTGGTGTATTTTATTTGTCTCTATTAACATTTTCCGAGTCGATGCGGATTTTTAAACATGGGCCGAAAAACGAAAATTCACGCGAGTGAGTTTCGGAAACCATTTTTTTAGAAGGGTTAAAAAACGAATTTTTCGAAACTCATACCTGATTTTAAAAGGAAAAAGAACGTAGATTAGGCTCGGTATTTTTATTTTTTCGTATCTTGTTTAGAAGCCCAGAATTGAATTTTTAAAGATTGCAGAAATCGCTGAAAAACCGAAAGAGACTTACGAAAAAAAACGTTTTCGAAAGGGTTAACTGAAATATTTTTTAAAACTAAAGGTTTTACAGTGATCTCGAAAGGAGGGAAATGTACTTGGGTGTGTTTGTTTGATTTTTTGTTCTTTCAGAGAGCCGATGCGCGATTTTAAAAATCGCAGAGAATCGGAATTTGCAAAAGTGAGTCTGCGCGCGAATTTTTTTCGAAGGGTTAATATTTGTATTTTTCAAAAACGATCGCAGATTTCGAAAGGATAAAGAATGTAGATCTTGTCTGGTATTTTTAGTTTTCCCTGACTCGTTTGTAACCGCCGCAGCGAATTTTTCAAAATAGTCGAAATCGCGAAACGGTGTACGGAAAATATACGTTTTCGAAGGGTTAACTGACGTTTTTTTTTTAATGGAAGGTGTTATTGGAGAAGACAGAGACCGATCTTTTATTTGGTGAAATCCGTTTATCCGAATCTTTCTTAGTCCGGCGGATGCGAGGTTCGGACGAAGGGAGAAAATCAAAAACACGAATTCAACCCTTTTTGATTATTTTTTTTGAAAGGGTTAATATCGAAATTTTTTCGAACCGACCGGATCGTTAGAGACGTAAAAGTACGTTCTTTGAGAATATGTTAACGGTTTTTTCGTATTTCTGTCGGTTCGCCGTTGGCGAGTTTAGACAGTCGTGAAACGAAACCGGCCGAAGCGATCTTTCCTTCTTCTTTTTGCGGAAGATGAGGATTGAGCTCTTCTGCGCATGCGCGGAATAATTTCCAGATAGGTTTCTTTTTAGTAATTAAAACAGTTTTGATCATTAATAACTCCCTTAATTATGGGCCGATTTTTTCGAAACTACAATTCCTGGAGGACCGGATTTTTCTGAATTTTTTGACATAAAAAGCGCTTCGCTACTCGCTACGCTTGCAGAGTTTATCCGGGTACAGATACACAGACAGACAGACACACAGACGTATACGAACATTAATAATAAGGACTAGCTGGCTTCGCCCTCCAGGCCCCTAATTTACATCGGTGCCTCAAAACTTTTGTATTCACCGGCTCGCATCCCCCTCGAGGCGAACGAACCTCCGACCCGGGTCCCCGCTGCCTTCGGCACCGGATAATCCCTTAATTTGCACATTGAATAGTAGAAATCTCTAACCGAACGAACCTCCGACCCTGGATCCCGCTGCCTTCGGCATCGTATACCGGTCGTGCTACGCACGCACCGGATAATCCCTTAAATTGCACATCGAATAGTATAAATCTCAAACTGAACGAACCTCCGGCTCGGGTCCCCGCTGCCTGCGGCACCGTACAGCAGTCGTGCTGCGCACGCGCTGCAGTATACGTTAGTTCCACCTTCCACCACCAGGTGACGCAAGCTGTTTATACGATCATAACTGAAATCGTCAAGGCTTTCGATGTCGAGTCAAATGAGCCATACCCCGTCGTAATCCGGGCCATAGAAACAGAGATAATAAAACGCCCCCTGGTGGTGAAAAACGAACTAAAACCGATAAGCTCTAGTATCCTCTATTGATATCGAGTCGAATAAGCCAAACCGCGTTCCGATTTGACTCGTAGAACTCGAGATATTGTGAAATCAAAATATAAAATCTGATATTATTATTCGAAAAGAGTGCTATAAACTCAGAAACTTTTAAAAATGTTATAGAGGGTCCTTATTACTTTAATTATGATGTTTGGAATCAGTTTGGTGGAAATCCGTAACATAGTTTCTTAGCTATAGAAACGGACCATACTTAAGAGAAAAAAAACCTGAAGGGGGGGTAGGCGATGACACTGCTTTTCCTCAAACGACTGATTTAGACTACCTGAGTTCTAGTTCAAAGACCTGTAGAAAAACTTAAAACTGAAAAAAAAATCGATAACGGGCGAAGCCCGCTTTTCTCTGTCATAATATCTATTTGCCACTCTAAAAGAAAAAGATGACACTACTTTTCCTCAAACAACTGAATTAGACTATTAGACTACCGGAGTACTTGTTCAAAGACGACTTGAAAAACTTAGAACTGAAAAAAAAAAAAAACTCTGAATTTGCTATTCGAAAATACTGGTAATTTCTATACATAAACACAATCAAACGCTAGGGACGAATAAAAAAAATGTTAAATTAAAATCATAATATCTCGCCCACACTCAGCTTGAACATCTTACCAGAGAATCTTCTGCTTCTAATTTATTATTTTTGTCTGGGCATAGTTGAAATATCAATAATTAAATAATGTCTCAGCTCGTAATAATTAATATCTAAGCTCGTAATGAAGATATCAGAATAATTTTTAGATTCTCTGAAAGCTGATATATTTTTATGTCGAAATGCGTGAGCACGGAAGGCCTGCGCCCCTCAGATTCTGAGATGGGGCGGCCCCCTGAATACCCATAGTCTATAAAAGTCACGTGATGTTTACTGGATTTCCTGCTAGCCTCGCCAAAAGGCCCCGAAAAAGACGGAAGCCGATTGGTCGTCGCTCTATTCGCTAGCCTCGCCTCGAGGCCTGAATCTAGTCAGGAATGAATTTATTTCTTTGTCGCAGAAAAAATGTTTAGTTTTGAGTAATTAAAACAGTTTTGTTCGTTAATAACTCCCTTAATTATGGGCCAATTTTTTCGAAACTGCAATTCCTGGAGGACCAGATTTTTCTGAATTTTTTGACACCAAAAGCGCTTTGCTACTCGCTACGCTCGCAGAGTTTATCCGGGTACAGATACACAGACAGACAGACAGACACACAGACGTATACGAACATTAATAGTAAGGACTAGCTGGCTTCGCCCGCCAGCGGGCCCCTAATTTACATCGGTAACTAAAATCGATAAAATCCCTAATTTACATCGGTGCCTCGAATCTTTTGTATTCTCCGGCTCGCACCCCCCTCGAACCGAACGAACTTCCGACACGGGTCCCCGCTGCCTTCGGCACCGGATAATCCCTTAATTTGCACATTGAGTAGTATAAACCTCTAACCGAAGAACCTCCAACCCTGGTCCCCGCTGCCTTCGGCACCGGATAATACCTTAATTTGCACATCGAATAGTATAAACCTCTAACTGAACGAATCTCCGACCCTGGTCCCCGCTGTCTTCGGCACCGGCACATAGAATAGTATAAACCTCTAACTAAACGAACCTCCGGTTCGGGTCCCCGCTGCCTGCGGCACCGTATAGCAGTCGTGCTGCGCACGCACTGCAGTATACGTTAGTTCCACCTTCCACCACCAGGTGGCGCAATCTGTTTATACGATCATAACTGAAATCGTTAAGGCTTTCAATGTCGAGTCGAATGAGCCATACCCCGTCGTTTTCATGCCCGTAGAACCGGAGATAGGAAAGCGCCCCCTGGTGGTGAGATTCGGAGCAAAAATCGATAAGTTCTAGTATCCTCTATCGACGTTGAGTCGATTGAGCCAAACCGCGTCATGATGTGACCCATAGAACCCGAGTTGGATGAAAAATCCTTTAATTACACCTTCCACCACCAGGGGGCGCAATCTGTTCTATACGAACATGAACGAAATCTGTAAAGCTATCGAAATCCAGTCGAAAGAGCCAAACCACGTTGTAATCGGGCCCATAGAACCCGATTTCCGAAAGCGTCCCCTGGTGGTGATGTTCCTGTGTTGACTCTCTGGTTTATTTTACTACGATCGAAATGAAGTTGATTCTTTACATAGTGTATAATCTCTGATCCATGGAATAGAAAGTTTCTATAACTCAAATGGCAACATTTCTTTCCGACGAAATGAAAAAAGGATGCGTTTTAAAACGACAAATTTAAATATATCGCATCCCCACACAAACACAAAATCATAAACCGGGTGTTAAATAAACTATATAGAATCCGATATATAAAAAATAGAAATAAAAAAAAATTATTTTGATATCTTTTGGAGCTTCCGAAAAAAGTAAACAAAGCAAGTATTTGGAGTGCAATCGGCTGCTTGAGAATACAAATATCCTAGTAGAATAGAATTTTAACTATGAAAATATAATTATTTCTCAAAATAAATCATATATTCGGAAAGCCCATTCAATTCTGTACGCAAACTTAGATAATTACTTCCAAAGCAAAGTCACTTATTACACTTTGGTTAATCTGTGCTTGCGCCGAAAAACGCTTATTTCTAGAAACGGGTTTCACAAAAGAATTTTTTTGAAATTGATAATACTCGAATTTTTTTAACTGGAAGGTGTCTTTCTAGAGCTGAATGTATGCACTTTTAGCTTCTTCTCTAGGAATTTATGTAATTCGATAAAAAATAGCTGCGGCGGGGGGTATACATTGGCAAATTAGAGGAAACACGAAAGTGACGTACGGGAATGATCGGTTTCTAAAGGGTTAATGTACATATTTTTTAAAACTTAAATATATGTTTCGAAGAATAAGAACGTGGCTATGATCTGGTGTATTTTATTTGTCTCTATTCACATTTTCCGAGTCTATGCGGATTTTTAAACATGGGCCGAAAAACGAAAATTCACGCGAGTGAGTCTCGGTAACCATTTTTTTAGAAGGGTTAAAAAACGAATTTTTCGAAACTGATACCTGATTTTAAAAGGAAAAAGAACGTAGATTAGGCTCGGTATTTTTATTTTTTCATATCTTGTTTAGAAGCCCAGAAATGAATTTTTAAAGATTGCAGAAATAGCTGAAAAACCGAAAGAGACTTACGGAAAAAAACGATTTCGAAAGGGTTAACTGAAATATTTTTTTAAACTAAAGGTTTTATAGTGATCTCGAAAGAACGGAAATGTACCTGGGTGTGTTTGTTTGTTTTTTTGTTCTTTCAGAGAGCCGATGCGCGATTTTAAAAATCGCAGAGAATCGGAATTTGCAAAAGTGAGTCTGCGCGCGAATTTTTTCGAGGGGTTAATATTTGTATTTTTCAAAAAGAATCGCAGATTTCGAAAGGAAAAAGAATGTAGATCTCGTCTGGTATTTTTAGTTTTCTCTAACTTTGAGCTTACATTGGCAAATTAGAGGAAACACGAAAGTGACGTACGGGAATGATCGGTTTCTAAAGGGTTAATGTACATATTTTTTAAAACTGAAATATATGTTTCGAAGAATAAGAACGTGGCTATGATCTGGTGTATTTTATTTGTCTCTATTCACATTTTCCGAGTCGATGCGGATTTTTAAACATGGGCCGAAAAACGAAAATTCACGCGAGTGAGTCTCGGAAACCATTTTTTTAGAAGGGTTAAAAAACGAATTTTTCGAAACTGATACCTGATTTTAAAAGGAAAAAGAACGTAGATTAGGCTCGGTATTTTTATTTTTTCATATCTTGTTTAGAAGCCCAGAAATGAATTTTTTAAAGATTGCAGAAATAGCTGAAAAACCGAAAGAGACTTATGGAAAAAAATGATTTCGAAAGGGTTAACTGAAATATTTTTTTAAACTAAAGGTTTTATAGTGATCTCGAAAGAACGGAAATGTACCTGGGTGTGTTTGTTTGTTTTTTTGTTCTTTCAGAGAGCCGATGCGCGATTTTAAAAATCGCAGAGAATCGGAATTTGCAAAAGTGAGTCTGCGCGCGAATTTTTTCGACGGGTTAATATTTGTATTTTTCAAAAAGAATCGCAGATTTCGAAAGGAAAAAGAATGTAGATCTCGTCTGGTATTTTTAGTTTTCTCTAACTTGTTTGGAACCGCCGCTGCGATTTTTTTAAAATCGTCCAAATTGCCGAAATCGCGAAACTGTGTACGGAAAATATACATTTTTGAAGGGTTAACTGACGTATATTTTTTAATGCAAGCTGGCATTGGAGAGGACAAAGACAGATCTTTTATTTGGTGAAATCCGTTTATCCGAATCTTTCTTAGTCTGGCGGATGCGAGGTTCGGAAGAAGGGAGACAATAAAAAACACGAATTCGACCCTTTTTGATTATTTTTTTTGAAAGGGTTAATATCGAAATTTTTTCGAACTGATAGGATCGTTAGAGACGTAAATGTACGTTCTTTGAGAATATGTTGACGGTTTTTTCGTATTTCTGTCGGTTCGCCGTCGCCGAGTTTAGACAGTCGTAAAACGAAACCGGCCGAAACGATCTTTCCTTCTTCTTTTTGCGGAAGATGATGATTGAGCTCTTCTGCGCATGCGCGGAGGACTTTCCACATAGGTTTCTTTTGAAGCAATTAAAACAGCTTTGTTCGTTAATAACTCCCTTAATTAAGGGCCGATTTTTTCGAAACTGCAATTCCTGGAGGACCGGATTTTTCTGAATTTTTTGACACAAAAAGCGCGTCACTACTCGCTACGCTCGCAGAGTTTATCCGGGTACAGATACACACAGACGTATACGGACATTAATAATAATGATTTGATACCTAGAAAAGTTGCCAGAGGATTTTTTTTTTAATTGGCTTTCTGAAATTGCAAATTTTTTTTTTTTTTTTTTACACCTGTATCAAAATTTTTTTGTTGATAGACCCTTTATTTCAAGGTGTTACCGAAAAGGAGATTTTGATGATAATCTCTAAGCACAGCTCTTTATTTAACCTTGAACTTCCATCTAAATTGAATCAGGTATGTTCTCAGTTTGGATAAAAATATTGCAATTTTTAATGAGTTTTTAGGATTTTTAATTAATGTCACATTCATAATTTTATGATATGCTGTGTGACAGGGGGTATTCAGCTGTAAGTACACAAAAATTCCAGTCTCTAATTTATGCAGTTTCTGAGTACGAACACTATGATGGGCAAACAGACAGACAGAGAGAAAAGTGAGTCAAATAGAGTTTTGTGAGATGAACGAAATCCTAAAAAAAAAGCCAATTTTGCCAATTTGTTGTGGGAAAATAATCACAAATCAGTTGTGAGTGGAAAATTGTAAATTTCCTCAATTGGGTTTTCTGAATTTCAAATTTCATCAATCGGTCATGGAAAAAAGTACTAGTTTTATCAATCATACATGAAAAAAATTGCAAATTTTATTATCCAATCGTTGAAAAAGAAATCACAAATTTCGTCAATTTGTCTCAGGAAAAAAAAAAAACAGGAACTAAGAAAAAATCGCAAGCTATACCAATCAATTAAAAAAAAAAAAAAAAAATTGCAGACCTAACCAATTGATTGCAGGAAAAAAATTGCAAAATTTCATCAGTTTGCTGCAAAAAAAAAAAAAAAAATTCATACACTTTATCAATTGTTAAGGGGGGAAAAAAAGCATTTCTACAATTTATCGTAAAAAAGAAAGAAAAAAAAATTGTCAATCATTTGGGGTAAAATATCGCTAAATTTTACACAATTATTTTGATCATGAATTTATTGCTCTGTAGGGATAACAAAGTTTTAATTCCTATTTTATAAATGTATTATAATATATATATTTATATATACATACTTAAAAATAAGTTTTGTAATATTCATTTTAATTATGTTTGCATGGATAAGGGCAAATGCTGTAAGGAGTGAGGATTCAGAGAATATTCATAAAAAAATTTTAAAATGTGTAGCTTTAAAAACAATTGTACAACTCCTTAACTGCTAATAATAATTAACTCCTGAAGAGTGTCCAAAATACCTGAAATTTAACTAGTTTATTCCTGATGTAGTTTTTACAATGTTGGCATCTATGATTATAGTACTGCCACAAAAGTATTCCATTAAACAAATACCTGACTATGTCTAAGGATTGAGATGATTATATTGTTCTATGATGAATTTTGCATGATGATAATTTTAATTTTGCAGAAATAACCTGTTTGTTTATTTTTTTATTATGATTATTCATTTTTTTTTTTTTTTTAATCTTTTTACAGTTGATTTTTCTCTGCACTCAAATCTGCAAAAATGGTCTATGAATAAACCAGACCATATTCAGTTATTGCAGGTGTATGCAAAATATAAAGCAGAACTTGTGTTACAGAACTTTGATGTTGACGAGCAGATTGTTTGGGGAAAAGTTGCTAAAGAAGTATCAAACAGATGTTGTGTTTATTATGGTAAAAGGTGGTGCTGCTATGAGATAAATAATTTAAAACATCTTTATGAAATCGCTAAAACAAACAATTTGGAAAAAGGTGGAAAACCTTATTTCTTTGATGAAGCAAGAAAAACTTTTGAATCTATAGAATATACAGGTAATTTCAAATTATATTTTGTTCAAATCGAGTGAATTCTATTATTTTATTAAGAAATTGATCAGAGCAGATAAAAGTATAAGATTAGAAAATTGTTTTTTGATTTTTTTCTTTTAAATAATTTTACTTTAGTTATTATAATAACATTGAATGTCTGTTTTTAATTTTAGATGAAAAATATTCATGGATTTTATAATATTTGCTTAATCCACAAGTGTTTTTCATTTTGCATGTCATTATAATTATGCCAGTTTTCATGGATTTTGTAAAATTGTTCATAAATTAAGTACAGTAAATTCTGTCTAAGCTAATCTAAAAATTTGTGTAAAGCGGTAAGATTTTCAAGTCCTGCCGAATCCATAGAAAATATCATTAATTCATGCTGCATATGGCAGAAAAAAGGATATTTTAAAAATGAAAGGTATATGAGACTTTAAAACTGTGTAACTGTAAAACTATGTAAAATACTCACTGTCGAATGTTGTAATTAAGTTTCGCAATCTATATTAATAAAAGAAAATTTCGCTCTGTCTGTCTGTCTGTGTGTGTGGGTGTGTTTGTTTGTTTGTTTGTTTGTCTGTCTGTCTGCAATGGCTAGCAAAATCTAGCCCATCTAGAAGTCTAAAAATTTAGGTGTGGATAGTCCAAGGTCTGGCCATGTGCACCTAAGTATCAGAATTTTAATATTTTTATAATTACCCAAGATATTAATTAGATTCTCATTAAGCATCGCTTCTAAAATGACATCTTTTAAATCAAAATGGCTAAAGAAATGAACAGGCGCATTGGATTTGTAAGCAGAAATGAACGAATTCGAAATTATTTTACTAATTAGCGAATTTTAAGAAAACTAATTGAGATATCAATTTGAAAATTTCTGAACATATGTAAAAAAAAAAAATCTGCATCTGACTATGTGATTATTGAAAAATCCGGTCAGTATTTTTTCTTAATTTATGCAAAAATATGCCGGCGCCAGTGAAAACAATCCGAGAAAGTTTCAGACAGGGATCTGTTTTCATTAAAAACTGAAGTACAAAGAGATCTTTTTCTCTGGCCGATCCCTCCATTTAGTTTGCGAAAATGAAAGGAAATAATTGCCAATTTTTACTAATGAACAAAAATTTAGTTAACTAATTAAGATATAGATTTGAAATTGAGGTCGGGACAGCGTGTCATCTGCCAGCTATTTTAGCGTAGCATCTTCGTTATGTTCTAATTATCAGAAAAATGTAATTATTTTTTTAATGATTGTGTTAATGTAGGTGACGGTGGTTTTCTTGAACAAATTATTCATTATATTTGCGTGTATGGGGGGAGGGAGGGGGTTAACGCCTTTCTCTGAGATTGTAATTATTTCGGGCCCGGGCAATGCCGGGCGGATTAACTAGTAGATTAATAAAATTAATTCAAAAGAAAAAAATTGTTTAAATTTTTAAGAAATACTTCTTATTTCACTGTTTCCAATATATGTTTGCATAGAAAAGTTATTATTCCTTGTGAAATGCACATTTCTGAAAATACATATGTACCAGTGGACCCCGATCTCCCTGCTGTAAAATTTACAACCCTTATGTTTACCCTTATGTATGTCTCTTGTCATCATACATAAATTTCAAATAAAATATGGCTTTACATAGTAATATTAGTTTTTAATTTAATAATGTTAACAGGGAAAATTTAAATGGTAAAGTTAAAAAGGAAGTGCTATTACGTAACAGTTAAGGGGGGGGGGGGAATACTGGCTTAATCAGCTTGTTCATAATTCCTCTTTCTTTTTTACAGACCAGCATGAAGAAGTAAGGCATGAAAACTTTCCTGTGAAGCAAGAAAGAAGAGACTGGTATGAACATATTAGTATATAGTATTGGTGTAAATTAATATGGATTTTTGTATCTTCTTATTTTACACAGTCTATCCCAAAATTTCCCATGCTGGTTAAATTACCAGCCAATAGCTGACGCTGTGTGTCCACAGGTGATGTTGAAAGCACAACTGCACTTCGTCTTGTACAGTGGTACAATTTCACGTTGCTATCTGTTGTGTGATGCTAAGTGCATCTGGTTTGTTGTAACAATGTAACGTGATCATGTCAGTTCATGAAGGTTGAACAACAAATGAACATAAATTTGACGGTACTACTGTTACTGGATCTTGCTATTTAGAAGTGTTAAAGCGTTTCATGTTCTGAGTATGTATAGTTCATTCTCGGTACCTACAGCAAAGCAGTTGGCTGTTCTTGCACGATAACGCACCAGCGCAAACTTTGATAATTGTGCAGGAGTTTCTAGCTTCAAAAGGAATCGTCGTACTCAATCATCCTCTTTACTCTCCAGTATAAGTGAAAACTGGGAAATTTAGTTAGTAGCCAGTGGCCGGTAGACTCAGTTTCATTAGTGGCCACTTTTTAAAGTACTGACTATAATGATTTCAAAAATGACTATGATAAATTATAATCGTTGTATATAAACATATTTTTTTATAAGAGTTTTATACCTATTGTATGAGTATGAGTGTATTTCGCATGATTAAACAGTATCTCTTGGAGAAACAATCCAACTGGTGAGCATGTGGCAGGAGTCGAAATATTGAAAATACTGAAATGTCCTTAAAATTCGCTTGTATCTGGTGGGAGAAAAAGGAATAAATTACTTGAAATGCATGTGAATTGAATCAAAGCTGATGAATATATTTTGCAGAATAAAACTGTATTTCTTGAAAAAATAATCCAACTAAAGAGTGAGGCACGTGAGATAAAACCGAAATATTGAAAATACAGCGAAGTCATTGAAATCTGTTTGCATCTGGTAGGAAAAATAATTAACCAGTTCTCTAATTAGATATAATCAGTGTAGAGATGCATATTTCCATGAAAAATGGTGTATTTCACTTGGCGATCGATAACTGATTTTTTAATCGCCACTTGGCAAGTGGCGATCGATGCCTGATTTTTTAATCGCCACGTGGCGAGTGGCGAACGGCGAACGCTAATTTTCACCTATACTCTCCAGATTTATACCACTGTGACTATTTCCTGTACCCCAAATTGAAATTGCACCTAAAGGGGACCACCTCAAGCGACTGCGACTAACTATTTGACGCACATTGTAAAGGTAGACTTCCAGAAGTGTTTTGATGACTGTTACACTCGTCCTAAAAAGTGTGTTGAGTCCAGGGGGATTATTTCAAATAAACATAGGTCAGAATTTTCATTTCAGTTCTTAATTTTTTGTTTATAGGATCAGTCCGGGAACTTTTGGGACACACTGTGTATATTTTGTATAATTTGGCAAAATTCCATTTTCTTTTAAATAAAGAAAGAAAATTTCTATATTTGACATTGGTTATTTTTATTTTAAAGAATATTTCATCAATGTGTATATTTTGTGCATCTAAATAGATAAAAAAAAAAGAATTTTAATGCTGAAGTGACTAAATAATCTATAAATGTGAACATATAATTTTATTAAACAAAAATTAGGTTTTAATCCGTAACAGTCTTTCAGATTGCACCATGTTGACTAAAGCTAATGAAATTTTTTGATGAAGAACATCATGTTTTAAAAATGTCTTCTGTGTAAAAATTTCGCGTAAGACAATTTTTTTTGCCCCTCGTAAGTTGAATGTCCAAAATACACATCTGCTTAATTTCATATTAATTAAATTTTAGGGCATCTACCAGTAATAAAAATTATGAAATCAGTGTAACATTCCTTAGAAATCTCAGAAATATGCAGCACTAGGCAAAGCAAAGAATTTGAATATGATTTCATTCTTCAGAAAGAAATTTTTTCTTGAAATAGATTTGCAGTCCTCGTGACAACCACCTCCTTAATAATTATCATGGCCCAAAAATTGGTCAAAATACCGTAATTTCCGGCGTATGATCCGCGATTCAAACAATCATGTTTCGACCCAGAAATTTTATTTTATAAAATGTAACTTACTAGATTGCTGTAAATATTTGACCAATTATTAAATTAAATTTCTGGGTCTACCAACTTTGACAGCATTTTCTAGTCTTGTAATGAGTAGCATGTAGCATAGTGTATTTAATGCTTGGCTGAATATCACATATTTTGTCAGCTCCTCTGATGACTATTTGGCAAATATAGTGCTTGCTAACCCCCCCCCCCCCCTCTTAAAAAAAACTACTATAATAAAAGTCTATGTCCCTATAAAAATCATAGTATGGTTTTGTTAGAAATTGTGAAATAAAATTTCATAATTGGAACTACTAAAATTATTATTATTATTTATATTTATTGTTTGTAAAATATATACCTTGTCTGTAATCCACTTTGACAACATCTTTTTACTGTTCAAAACAAAGTTATGAAAAAAAATCAGCCATAATTTAAATTTTATTAACTTGAAAATTGTTTCTCTTATTCATAATTTATTTTTCTTGTACTATATACACGCTAATTATTTCTTCTGCATAAATGAATTTGGTTATTGCATTCTACCACGATAAAACAGAGAAGGCGGTTTCTGTTTTGTACTTTAAAAAAAATGTTTTTACATGCTACATATTCACCGCAAAATAACTATTTTTATAATATAAAACATGCATATTAAACAAAAAAGTTTGATCTTTCATATTTTTTATGAATAGCAGTATTTCAAAACTTATAGGACAATAGTTTGAATTTATGATTTGAACCTAATAACTGTCACATTGAAGGAAAATTAATTGCAATTTATGACTTTGGCAATTTAATGAAAACATGTTAATCAACTCCTATTTTGGGAAATCCTCCACAGCTGGAATTTCCCCCTTGGGAAATCTAAAGCATTTGATAGTTAGCACATTAGCAAATCTCGTAAAACCTGCTAAAACAGAATCACAAAGAGTTAAAAGAAAGAAAAAAACCTGTTTTATAGAGAAAGATAGCTTTTTGTCGTAGCAGATACACTATCTATCATTTCCCTTTTCTATTTTTTCCACATCAATGAAATAACCCAATCACCAAAAATTTTGAAGAAATTTCTGTAAAAATTTAAAATAAATAACATACTTGTAAATATTTTTTAGAAAAGCTAGTGCTTGTACATCTACCTACCAAAACAGCTTTAAATTAATGTATATACATCAAAGGATAAAAAAAGAAATGGCCCATCTTAAACATCTTAAAGATGATTAATATAGGTTGTAATGTAATTGTGATTTTCGAAAATAGGAGTTGATTAACATGTTTGCATTAAATGATTGCTCAAAGCCATAAATTCCAATTAACTTTTTTTCAATGTGACAGTTATTAGGTTCAAATCATAAATACAAACTAACTGATTATATTTAGGCTATAAATTCTAATTAATATAAAAATTTGAAATTCATGATTATAGTTTAGGTTGTAAATTCTAATTAATTTTTCTCTGTCTGACATTTATTAATATGTGTAGATCTTAAATAACAATTGAAATCAAATTTAGAAATAACTGTTGATGATGCAATTGGGTTGGGCCAAACCTTATTGCCATCCTAAGACCACATCAATTAAGTTCCTTATCCAATTAAAAGTAAGTTGATGCCTATATTTGACTATTTTGCCCTCTGCTGGAAAATACTGCAAACCTGAATTTATAAGCATGAACTTGCACGGAAAAGAGCAGATTGTGTAGATTTGAAATGCCTACAAGACTCATGACCATGTAGATATCGAAATTAGTAGTTACAGCTTGCGGAACCTCCTATGAATGCCTAAGATGCTGGATGCATGCTGAAATGCCTAATAAAGGTGTTTGATCAAACAGCAAGGTCAAATTATTTATCTTCTATTCTTTTCTCATCAATTTGTGACATATATATATTAAAATTGGTTCAGTAGAAGGTGCATTACAGATGTTGAAAAAAATCAGTTTGTATTTTAAATATGTAGATGATGATGCTTAAATATAAGGAGTGTCTGGTATACATTATCAACACAGTAATGATATTTTGACATCTTCATCAAAATATACTACGCAGCCTTGTATTTCAAATTTTAAAAATTATAAATAAAACAATGCATATAAATCACATATAAAATAATAAAGGCCTTGTTTAATAATTTTAAACTATTTCCATATTGGTATAAGTATAGGTAAAGAGATTTTTTTTTTTTTTTTTTTTTTTTTGTGTGTGTGTGTGTGTGTAATAAAATATTATTAAATTTCCTCTTAAGTTTATAGTTATTTTATGACTATTAAAATGACATTTAATATATTTACTATAAGAACATCTTTTTACACAGCAAAATACTATAAAAGGTATCCAAAACTAATATTATTTTTTCCTTTTGTTCCTTATTGTTTTAGAAAAGTCTCGTATTTCCAGTTTGAATAGAAAATTTGTCTGAATATCAATCATGTATTCTTTTCTCCTACATTCAAAGACAGTTTTTTTTTTATCCACATGTTTTTTTGGTACCTGTTTTTCTTCCTTACTTTCTTTTACAGAAATTTCAAATTGAGATTCAAATGCTTTGGCTTTTGCTAGAGCATCTACTTTCTTTATGATCAGGTCACATAAGAAAAAAGTTGGGTTATAGCATCACAAGTAGGGTTTTAGAAGGAAGGTCCAAGTAAAAAGATTTTCTTTCCATTCTTGTAATAGATGTGAAATCCTAGACTTCTAACTGTAAATGTAAGGGGGAGACTGCGAAAATTCTTCCTTGAGCATGCTGATAGTGATAATATGCAAAATTAATTTTAATAATTATTGATTTTCTTTCTGAAATAAATTTATTACAGTTGATTATTTTCATGCAAAATTATAATATACAGATTTTTTTTTTTCTAGCTTGTCACCTAGTAATGCCAGTTCCACCATTCCTGATTTATCTATGCTAGTTCAAAGACAAGCACCTGCAGAAAGCAGTCATACAGATACTTCGCCACCTCTACCAAATCAGTTTAGCTCTTATATAGATCAGAAATATGGTCTTTCATCACCTGGGCAGCATGGAGTTTCTTGTCTTACTGATCATGGTCCTTTGCCAACTGGACGTCCTACTGTAGTTAACAGTCTTGCTTCGATTGGTGTTGAAAGTAGAATATATATTTTTTAATGATTCATTTTGAAAGAATTATTTGTACATTAGTAAAAAACATACAAAATTGCGAACCTTTATTAAAAAAACCACAAAAGCAAAGATAAACAGTATATTTCGAAAAAATAAATCCTTCAAAAGATTTGAACATTCTGGGTAGGCTGCATTTGACCTTATGTACGTGGCAATGGAAGATTTACTAACAGATTAAGTAGGCCCTGCCCTAGAGCAGCAGATTTCAAAGAGTAACAAATTTCTGCATCACATATTCTACATTATGGTCAGGGCTTTACAAATTTGAAAAAATCTGATAGCCAGGTATAAATTCTAGTCGCCAGTAAAAAATCTTAACACCCCCTCCCCCCTTCCCGTTATTGATTTTTAAAAGCCACAAACGTTTGTTTAGGAATTAAGTCAGAAAAAATAATAAGAAACATAGTTTAGAATTATTAGTTACATAGTTTAGAATAGTACATAATTTAAGAATATAAAACTAAGTTTCCTAAGGAAACTTATCAAAGTTATATTTGTGAAAAAAATATAATAAAGGAAATATTGTAAACTCTGAATTAACCGACATGTTTGGGAAATGTTGTATGTTGATTGCCGTATGCTTCAAATGTTCAAATAGTTGAGTGCTACAAAATCTATATCGGATGAGAGGGCATCTATAAAATAGTGAAGCCGGAAAACGATTTTTTGCCTATTTAGCCTATCGAAATAAAAAAGTCAAATAATTCTGATTTAATTATTTCAAAATTTGCATTTAATGACATTTGCAATAGTTTTGCCAAATTAAAATTAAAAGTTTTTTTTCTGTTGTTGTTTGTTTGTTTGTGTGTGTGTGTGTGAATATAATTTCAAGTTTATTTCTTAATATTTTGTAACTTTGCAGCATCTAATGAGACATCTTACAAGAAATTTAATTCAACATTGTGATGTTCGCAAAATAACTCGAGAGTTATTACGTAAACGTTTGTTTTCGTAGCTAAAAAGAAAATTAAAAAAATATATTTTCCCGCGCTGGATTAAATCGAAATCAGCAGCCGGCTGAGGTTTATTTTGATCCAGCGATCTACTATAAGAATTTAAAAAAAAAAAAAAAAAAACCTTACCCTTCTGAAGTGCAATCAAGGATTTTTTATTTATATTTACTGCAGATAATAATCCAAACAATGTAATTATAAAATACTATTGAGAAACAACTCAGAACCAGAGTCGCCAAGACAGAGTGACGGCGATGCCCAACGTGTGTGGTGCAAACAGACGCGAGGCGCCAAGCACTTTAAGCAGGGAAAAAATATTAACAAAAAATACATATTTTTATTAAAATGAATTATTTTTGAAATTTTAATTAAGTTTTATAGATTTACTTCGAATGAATTATTTATAATCACTTATATGTTATTATTCTTTTAAAATGAATGTAATAGATTAAAAGTTTTAATTCTGAACACACAATATCATTGCATCCAATTTTTAGATGCCACATAAGTTGCATTGACAATATTTCTCATTGAACCCCCCCCCCCTCTCCGCACATTCTAATCACATGACTAGCCGACTAGAGCGGAAAAGAAAGGCGTTTTATGTGCATGAAATGAAAAATGCCTTTTAAACTTGGCTTTAGACAAAATGTTGTTTGTGCTCATTTTTTAGTTCAATTTTTGTAAAAAAAGAAAATAAATAAATAACAAAGTCAGATTAGAAAACTTAGTGACCAGATAGAAAAAGTTGGTCGCCAGTGGTGACCTGGCGACCGCATTTGTTAAGCCCTGATTATGGTACCATATTTTCAACATACCATATGTATTTGCATATTAGTTACCCTCACATAATAGTATTTGCTTATTAATTTTGAAGCAGAAAAATCCCCCAAAATACTTTCTTCACTTAAAAGTCACAGTCTATTTTTTTTTATGTAATTTTAGCATTATTCATCATCTGATGACCTTGTTCTAATGAATCGAAAATTTGTCTTCTTTTGTGCCAATATGCACAATATGTTCAATCCTTTTTGTTTTATTTGTTTATTTGTATATTGTTTAAAGATTATGCGATAAGATATATTTATTATAAGGTATTCATTTATATATATTTTTACTAAATATTACCAATATGTGGGTATAGGAAATTTAATAAACTGCAAAATATTATTCAAATTTCCTAATTTTTTGAAAAATTGTTTATTTTCCTTGTGTGACATTTCAAAATTTTGGACATGAATCGTGAATTTCAGGGCTTGAAATGTTTACAATATGGTGAGTGATTATTTAAAATTTCTCAAAATCACATTTCTTATTTCTAAAAAAAAAAAACACTTTTAAAGATTGATAATATCTTGTTCAAAACCATGATGTACTGAAAATCTGTAACTAATGACATCTCTGTATCTTTATATATTACATATAATATAGTAATATATTGCATATAGATAAGTAGACAAGAATCTGAATAGATCCAAGAGATTTTATAATTTTAAACTGTGCTGCATGTGGCCCATGTGTTTAGAGATCTCTTGTTAGGTGGTTCAAGTGAATATTATTTTACTGATTTCGTGTAGTGAATGTGGATTTTTAGTAATCTTTCATGTGATGTGCAAAATTTAATTCAGTAATTAAAAGTTGGCTGAAATTATATGCTAATGTTAATTCTTAACACAAAATCGTAATTTTCTTCAAGAAACTAAAAAAAAAAAAAAAAAAAAAAAAAAAAAAATTAACTATCCTATTAGTTTTCTTGTTTTCATTTTTAGGTATTCATTTCTACAATATTTCTCTTTGAAGCTTTTTTACTTTAAAAAAACTGATGATGTCATAAAGGGTTATTTCATGTCAAGAGACCTAAATTTGGATACAGTCCCTGCTCCACCCAATTTAACTTTGATGTAATCACTGCAAGACTACTTTAAATTTTTTTCATTTTACCAGTTAATTACCAATGAGCATGTCATCTGCTGAAGTCTTTTCTCTCCTGCTTAAATATTTATTAATTTTTTCATCTCTGAAATCCTCTCAAAAATAAATTAATAAATTCAACCCCATTTTCAGATGTTTATATCTCAACAGGGACGCTTCTGATTTGATTATCGTTAGTATTACTGAAAAGAACACACCTTAATTGACAAGAAATCTTTTATTTCCTTTTGTGCCTCTTCCAATATAAGGTTTAAAAAAAAATGTTCAAAATACCTATTTTGTTTGATATTCACAGCTACATCCAGGTGCAAACTAAAGTCTGGGTGTACTCAAATATCCCTTTAATAGATAAAGCTACAATTGTGGAAACGATGATTTCCTATCACATGAGAGTGGCTTCAGTGCGATTAGTTGCTAAATTTGAATGTTATTAACCCTGTCTCCAAAAATATGAAAGATAGTGTAAAAATGTCAATTATAAAAGTGTAAGAGAATCCTGGATTTAGTATAAAATGATGTCTTACATGTAAAAATAACTGTTAGAAGCTTTGAAATGTTGTTAATTTGTCATTTGTCAATAACCAGTCACTGGTTTAAATACTTCTTTAATCACTTCTAGAAGTGTGGAAATATAAAATAGATGTATATTTTCTAATACAGTTAACACATGTAAGCAAAGTACAATTTATTTTAATAAGAAATAAGTTAAGTCTAATCAATGTGTCCACCATCTTCTGCTATGTACGTAAATGCATGTTAGCAGATACATATTGTTGTTGCTGATGGTGGACACATTGAGCATACCTAACTTGAATTTCTTATTTAAAACAGGTAAAGTGACAAACTTTTAAAGTAATTAGCTCTGTAGTTACAATTTTTTAAAGTAGGCATTAAATTCATTGTGATGGACTGTATAACCTAGTTTGAGGTGAAGTAATGATGAATATATTGATTTCTGATTTTTAACACTGCAATTATGTTTTTCTGCACAAATAACACATATTTTCAATCAGTACAGTTTCTTGTATCATAAGTAGTATGCTGATTTGATCATTTTTCTTTGCGACAGTGAAATAGTAAACTTTTCTGAAGCATCCGCACTACTTCTGACTCTGACGGTTTGTTGGCCTCCATTTCAGATTCTTGTCTTCTTTCAGATTGTATGTCTTATAACGTTTACAATTGAAGAGGTTTGAGCAGGAACTCCTATGCCAGTTGACATAGAATGACCCTAAATCATATGTGAAAATTTAATAAGTTTATTAGAAGGATTAATTATAATTGTATTATTTTTTTTTAATTATTATTTTGTCTTTTAAGTTCAGCAAGTAATCATTTATTTATTTATTTTCAGGTATTCCTCCAGTTCATTTATATAAATTAATATTTAGTAAACACTCTAAGTGGAAGCGAGATAGGTGCTCTTTGTTATTGAGAGTGTATGCAAGATATAGGACAGAACTTTCAGGTCCTAGTGTACAACAAAATCATAAAGTATGGGAAAAAATTGCTAACGAACTTCATCAAGGATCCAATTGCTTAAGGTGTTTCAATGGTAAAGGAACTAAAAGATGTACTTTCGTTTGTGGCTCAGAGTGCATGAAGCAAATAGAGGAATTGAGGCTTAAATATCATGCACATAAAAATGAAAACGTGCTTAGTGGCAAAATGGCAAAATTTTTCAATACTGCAAGAAATGCATTTGAAACGACTGAAAATTCAGGTAAGCACAAAAATATTGAATTTTAATGGATGTTTTCAGTGCATTCTAATAAAAATGCAATCCGTTTAAAATAAGGACAGTTAGGCAATTTTTTGTTATTGAAATAATTTTGGGTTGAAATTTTAGATCAAATATAGACAAGTTTTAGACATGACCTATAGTGATGACTCTTCTCATCCAGACAAATACTCACATACACATTCATCATTCTGCTTCTGTTAAAAGTTATTAAATGTTAACATATAAAATAATAAATGCATGTACAAAAGAAGCAACAGTTAATGAAATAATTAAATATAATAATGATTTTTAAAATAAATGAACAATGTAAAAAATAGCACAAATAAAATACATATAAAATGGCAAACAGCTGTTTTGGAGTCTCTAAAGCTCCATCATCAGTGCCAAAGTTAAAAAGGTTAAAAGCAGATGTAAATGTTTAGACCATGTATGCTAACGTCTTTGCTCGCAGCCAAGGTGGAATAGCAATGAGTGTTGAAAAACAAACAGTGGAGTCAGAAGTCCCATGTGACAGAGGGAACCATTAAGAATCGCTCTGCCAGTCTGGATGGGCCTAAGCAGGGAGGAGAAGAAAAATGGGGGGGGGGGTGAAGAGAATGAATTAAAGGAAAGGTAGCCAGACACTTGAAAAACTTGGTGTACTGGACATGTCATTAACCAAGTTGCCTGAATACTTCCATATATGATAAGCTTTCAAAATCATATTCTTTATATATATATATATATATATATAATTAATAATTTTTATTTTATATAAAATTTGATTTTTTTATGGGAAAGAAAATTCATTTGGATTTTTTAATTAAGGATAAAGTGTTTTGAAAGGAATATTAAACGAAACCCTTCATTCAATCTTTGATCACACTTACCCACGTGTTTTATTATTTATTTATTTATTGTTATTTTAAATATTTTATTGTCATGCTTGGTATGTATTTCAGGTAAAATTTTCTGACAAGTTCAAATACACAAAAATTGTTATTCTATTTTAAATAGTTTAAAAAAAATAAAAAATAAAAATTGTATTACTCAATAAAAACTGAAATCTTAAAGTAATTATCTACAACTCATTGGAAATGAGGGGAAACATTACTATCAATAACTTTGATAAGTTAAGTTTGTAGGCTTTCTGCAACATATTTCTTTCTGTTTCTATTGCCAAAATTTTGCCAGGAACTTGTAGGCAAATAAATATTTCTTTATATAATATATATATACATATATTGTAACAGTGGCACATTTTAACTTAAATCAGTTTAATTTAATCAGTTAATCATTTTTGTAATTATTTTTTTTTTTTTTAGTTCAGATATCAAGAGATATTTTAACTAAAATAGGTACCACCCTTCTTCTTGTCTCAGATGTATAATGTTCTTAGTATATTCTTAACTGTCAACTTCTTTGTTTCCAGAGCATAGATGCAAATCAAGAACTGTATTTTAAAAAATCAAACGTAATGACTTTTCTAAAACCATCCATAACATCAAAATATAAAATTAATAAATATAAAAATTAAAATTAAAAAGGTGTTGCCACTTTTAATACTAAATAATACAGGGTGTCCATAAATGATTGATTGTCCTAGTTTCCTTACCCCATGACTTTTGATTTAAAAACATGACAAAAAATATTATTACATATTCGTAAAGTACAAACCAAAAAGTTTTTAAATAACACAATTCAAGTTACATATGTGTAATGTTGCAACTTATTAAACAAATAACGATTATAATCAAACAATAATTAATGTTAAAATTTTATCAAATTTTAAAATATATATTATTGAATTATGTAATATCTATCTATCTAACTTTGTACTCATAATTCATTAACAGTTTTTTGAAAAGATTGATAAAATTTTAATATTAATTATTATTTGATTATAATCGTTATTTGATTAATAAGTTGCAACTTTACCCATATGTAACTTTGTTTGTGTTATTAAAAAACTTTTTAAGTTGTAATTTACAAATGTCTAATAATATTTTTCGTCATACTCTTAAATCAAAAGTTATGAGGTAAAGAAACCGGGACAATCATTTATGGTTATCCTGTATAATACATTACATTTTTTACTCATAACAAAGTATCATTTAAAATCTTGCAAGTGTCCCATCCCTGAGACATAATTTTCTACGAATTTTCATACGAATTATTAATTTTAAGAATCAAATCTTTGTTCCTGAAAATATTCACAACATATAAAGATGAAGATTTATTACAACTGCAGAAATAATTATTTTAATAGTTTTTAATTATTCAATGTCTAATTTATAAGTGTCCCATCACTTTTGTGAGTAGTAATAGTATTAAATGGAGCTATTTTGCATTTTATTAACCATGTTACTTTGCTTTTAGTTATGGTTCATGGTATACTAATTTAATTGCATTTAAACTAAAGACTTTATGTGTTAAAATTTTAATGAGTTTACCAGAGGGCCCGTGCGAAGATTTCGCACTGAAATCTAATATTTTTTAGGTACTTCTCTATTATCCCGTCGATCACTTTTCATAACAAAAAACTACCGCCAAACTCTAAAATTAAACGCCAAAAATGCAGTGCCATTTACTTGATGTCAGAGTCATTATGCGTGTTTGTTACGTCATCTTAGTGGTTTTACATTCGACATTTGCGTGTATTTTTCATTATGTTTTACTGATTTAGTAGTTATTCTATTAATTAAAATAACAATTGTGTCCTTAAATTCCTATATTTTATTTATTTTTTGATATTCCAATGGCAACGTTCTCCCGTTTATTTGGCGATAGTTTTTTGGTATGAAAAGTGGTCGACGGGATAATAGAGAAGTACCATTTTTTATCAATATCTAATATTTATTAGATGCAGGTTTAAACTTCTAAAGAAAAAGCAAGGATAAAAATATCTGCAAACAACATTTAGTTGTTAGTCAAGCCAGAATATCATCTAATTTATTCCATCAAAGTTAGACTAAAAACTGATCCAAGATTGCTAAAAGCACGCACGAGAAAAAAAAAATAACAATTGTATTTTGACTGCATTAGAGGATGACGTCATCCGCTTCGGGAAAACCATGGGACTTTTGAAATATAAATCTAAACATTTCAATTTTGCTTTTTAATCATAAGTATAAAATAAACCCGTGCGGTGTTTTTTATTATAATTGCTATGAGCATCATATAATGTGGTATTTTATTTTTTTGGCAACAATAATTTCAGGAAAACCTTTCATTTCTTTCATGAAAACAATGCCGATTTAATTTTTTAATTTCAGCAAATTTTAATCAAAAACATGTTTTAACGAATTGTTAAGTGGGCTATGTCAGAAGCCTGTTCTAAAACCTTTCATATGGTATCTCATTCGTTGTTCTGCGTTTCATATTTTCTGAGTAAAAGGGATGTTGACAGGAGAAATAATATATAAGGATTAGTAGGTTAATTAATAAGAGTTAATAAATGTAGTAATATAAAGAAAAGTTACTTTTCGTTGCATTTTCATTTTATATTTTTCCTTACAAGCATTCAAAAAATCTCTTTTGCAGTAACTAATTTTGCTGAATTATCAATTAATGTACCTTGTATCTTTACCAGGCTTTAAGTGGCTATGGAAAAGGCGTGTTGCATTATTGAGAGTATATTCAGTATATAAAACAGAGCTTTCCTCTTCAAATATTGATGAACAGAGTGTGTGGAAGAAAATTGCTGACAGAATCGGAAAAGATTGTTCAGTAAAATGTGATGCTAAAGAGTGTCACATTCAGATACAGAATATGAAATGTGAATATGAGAGAATGAAGCACAACAAGCCTCATGAATCACGCCACTTGGAGGCTGTTTTCTTGGATGAAGCAGAAAATGCCTTTGAAGAGATTGAAATCCCAGGTAAACCTAAAATATGTATAAGAATGTTATGTTTCTTTGTAAAGCTGAAATCAACTGCACACCAGCTGCCAGCAACTGTGATTAAATTTCAGAGATTAAACTTTGTGTCATAGTGATTAAAAATTTTGCTGGAATGGCCAAATATTTGTCTTCTCTTTTTTTAATGATTTGTTTTTTCTCCAACTCTGAAACTTCCCGAAAAGAGAGAAAGTTGACATTTTGAAATCTGTTACTTTAATATTGCTTTTTCAATTTCCAAATGCTATTTGTGTTTGTTTTGTCTGTTAATGGAAATATTTACATCCACCAGGACTACTAGCTAAAATTTCTTATTCTCAGGTTTGTTTCTTCCATAACTAATTAAATTCTTATCACTCCATACAGAGTAATTAGAATATTATAACTTGCTTAAAAGAGTCTTGCTTTGATGATGGTGCAGATAAAATATTAATTTATGAAAATATTGGTTGACCAATAAACCTAACTTTTTCATATCAAGCAAAAATTACAATAATCAATATACTGACTGTTTTCACATTTTTTTCCCTTTTTTTCTGAGGGTTTTATAATACTGTGTTCAAACAAGTCCTGATTTTATACCGCAGAAAACTAGTCTGAGTACACTTCTAAAAAATTTCTGATTTGATCAAATAATAAAAAGCATTCTCTGTTAATTCAAAATCTGGTAAATAAAAAAAGATATATTTTAGTACATTCCACCCTAAAGCAACAATTGCTAGTGAATCAAATTCCATGAAAATATGTAACTATCATTTGACAAATCTCTGCTTTTGAAGTGCTTTGAGCTAGTTGTTTCACTTTTGCCCTATTTCTTCTGCTCAAAGTTGTTATAAACAATCCACTTTTCATAATCTGTTAAGCATTTCAAACATTGATAATTTTTCCTCACATAAAAAAAATAAAGCTTTTTCAAAAGTTAATTTTTATACAATAATGTATGTAATCAGGTGAACTTCTGTAAGTTGATATATTATCAAAACATCCAAATTAACTTGCATACAAAAATGCCATTAAATTATTTTCTATGTATAATTTTCATGTTTTCTGTGTTTGATATTATTACTGGAACACTTCCTGTCATGTTGTGATGATCTGTATCAACTAATATGTAATTTATTTTTTTTTTTCTTTCAGTCTGTTTCCACTATTCTTTTTTAAAATTAGTGCGTCTTTAATACTGAGATCACAAAGAGGAGCCACTTTTTATACATGCACTCTACAAAATCAGTTTTATAAATATGTAAACATCTGTAAATAATTCTCATTACATTTTTTCATCAGTTATTTTTTTTTAAATAAAGGTTTCTATAACAAAAGGGCTCATTTTGTTTTTCAATTTTAAATTAAATAAAAGATGTTTAACCAGTTTGTATACAATTTTGAAAATAAGCCTGAAATGTCTTTCAATACGATAAAATAGGTTCAGGAAACACCTACAGGCATTTCTTAGCAAAAACAAAAGTGCAGCATGATTCATAAGTAAATATACAATTTCAATGCACTAATATAACAGCAACTAAGTAAGAAATTTTATATTACCTGTAACAGAAGTGTAGGTAAATGTTTCAAGTTTTTTTAGAGATAATCAGAGATGTTCTATATATGCACCCTTTGTCACACAACACTCATTGAACCAGTAACCCATTTCTGTACAAACAGCTGTAGTTTCACGATTTTTAGACCAATCATAAATGAATTTTCTGTCTGGTTGGAGGTTCTGTTCCAAATTGTGTTCGAAAATGCTGTGTTCCACAACGGTGACAAATTCTGTTTTTTTTTTTTTTTTTTTTTTTTTAGAAACTGTCACAGATGTTCTATGTATGCACCCTTAGTCACATGACAAACATCAAACTGGTAATCCATTTCTGTACAAACAGGGGATTCAAATTTTTTAAACCAATCATAAATGGATATTCTGGCTGGAGGTTCTGTTCCAGATCATGTTTAAAATGCTGTTGCACAGCTGTGACAGATTTGCTGTAGTTTCACGATTTTTAGACCAATCATAAATGAATTTTCTGGTTGGAGGTTCTGTTCCAAATTGTGTTCGAAAATGCTGTGTTCCACAACGGTGACAAATTTCGTTTTTTTAGAAACTGTCACAGATGTTCTATGTATGCACCCTTAGTCACATGATACACATCAAACTGATAATCCATTTCTGTTCAAATTTTTTAAACCAATCATAAATTGATATTCTGGTTGGAGGTTCTGTTCCAGATCATGTTCAAAATGCTGTTGCACAACTGTGACAGATTTTGTTTTTCTTAAGAACGTGAAACGCTGTCTTTACTGCAGACACAGCCATTTCTACTGACTATTCACGTGACATGCTAACTATCTTTTACACCACTTCTCTCGACAGTGGAAAAAAAACTTTATGAGTACACCTATCTTATGGCTCACATTTGGGGAACATGCATTAAACTGTTCCTGTTTTTACAGTATCTGGAAACTGTATACTTACTTATGAATCACCCTGTATATTTCTGATTTTTTATTATTGAATGAATATAGTAACTATTGCATTGTTAGAGTTTAAATTTTTATTGTATAAATATCATTTTTTATGCATGCAAATTATTTCGATTAGAGTTAAATGAACAATAATTTGCGGTCACAATCTACATGCAATTCTTAAAAAAGATTTAATTGTGATGTAATGCTTTAATACTGTGTTTATAATATATAGTGATGTAATGTGAATACAGCCTTCTTAAAAATGTGCATTATGGTAACCTTCCATTGTGATTTTCTGAGCAATAAATGGGGTCGTAATAATGAGTGTTAACTATATTAGTACTGACATAGAAATATTCCTTTAAAGAAATGCCTAACTATGTCTAAAGATTGAGATGGTTATATTGTTCTATGATGAATTTTGCATGGTAATAATTTTAATTATTAGAAGAATTAACCTATTTATTTATTCTTTTTATTATGATTATTATTTCTTTTCATCTTTTTTTCAGTTGTTTTTTCTGTGGAATCAAATCTAGAAAAATGGGCTATGAGTAAGACAGACCATATTAAGTTATTACAGGTGTATGCAAAATATAAAGAAGAACTTTTGTTACAGAGCTTTGATGTTGAACAGCAGATTGTATGGGGAAAAATTGCTAGAGAAATATCAGAAAAATGTTCTTCTTATTACGGTAAAAGATGGTGCTGCTATGAGATACATCATTTAAAGCGCCTTTATGAAAACTCTAAAAGAGCCAAAGAAAGGAATGAAAAGAAAAAAAAGAAAAAGAAAATTTACAAACCACCTTATATTTTTGAAGAAGCAAGAAAAACTTTTGAATCTATAGAATGTACAGGTAATTTCAAATTTTATTCAAATAGAGTAATTTCTATTGTTCTACTAAGAACTGGATCAGAGGACAGATAAAAATATAGGATTAGAGAATTATGGAAGAGGTGGGGGGGGGGGGGGGGGATAATATTTAATTCATAAATGTCTTTCATTTTGCATTGTATTATAACTATGCTAGCTTACATGGGTTTATTGAAATTTTCATAAATTAAGTACTTTAAACGAATTATGGGTAAAAATGTTTATTAATTTTGTACATAAACAAAGTATCTATTACCCATGCTGGCCAAGTCTTCTGTCTTTTATGGTGACACTCTTATTTTGTGATTATCTTCTTATTCAAACATTTCTCTTATTTTTTGAGCATTTAAAAATGTATTTAATAAAGATGTGTGTGTTTGTTCGTTTGTTCTTTGGAGAGACCACTGGTTGCAGAGCCACAATATCTGGCAGGAAGATCTGAAGTTATGCACCTCAAAGCCAGATAATTATTAATATTATTATTGTTATTATTATTAGGTTTTTTAAAATTTAAATTATTATGTCACTTTTAGCATTTTGCGATGATTTTTCCACATTAGTAAAAGGAGTCTGGTTTCAATATTTTAGCCTAATGTAACAAATTTTGTTCTCTTTTCCGTATTCAAAACTAGTACAGTGATTTCTGCATTTTTTAGGCAGTTTTTAGAGGGTTTTTTATGACAATTTCTTGATACTTGTAAAAGGAATTTGAATTCAAAATTAGCCTAAAATAGTAATTTTGTCTTTCGTGATGTTTTCATTTTTAGTGATTGTACCATGTTTTGCATTAAACAGTGATTTTTTTCACATTTGGTAAAGAAATCCAGTTATAATGTTATAAGCCACTGTGGTAAATTTTATCATCTGTGATTTTATGCAATTTTTATTGGTTTATTTTGCTTTCAAAGGCCATTTTTCCACAGTAGGGAAAGGAATCCAGTTTCAATCTTTTAGTCCAGTATAATAAATTTTATCTTTTCGATAAAGTTTATTTTGAACTCATACAGGAATTTTGTCATGCTCCATGATGATTTTTTGACGTCCGTAAAAGGAATTCGCTTTCAAACTTATAGCTTCATATAGTAGTTTTTTTAATGCAATTTTCAATGCAATTTTATGTCTTTTTATTTTTCTTCTTAATTTTGCAGCAATTTTTTGAGATTTGTAAAAGAATTCTGGTTACAATGTTTTAGTGCACTATAGTAAATTTTATCTTCTGAAATTTTTGAACAACATTTTTGCATTCATACAGTGATTTTTTCACATTAATAAAAAGAATCTGGTTTCAATCTTTTAGCATAATATAGCAAATTTTGCCTCCTTTTCAATAAAGTATATTTAGACATTGTACCGCAATTTTGATTTTTGTACTGATTTTTAGATTTTTTTAACATTCTGTGGCAATTTTTTAAAATTGGTAAAAGGTATCCGATTTCAGTCTCCAACATTAGGTTCATTTGAAAAGATTTTTGTTTAAAAATATAAAATCATATAAATTTGAGGGTTTTGTTGCATACATGAAAAAAAAATATGGTAAGTCCTTTAAAATTCTTGTACTCTTTAGAATTTTTCTAGATTTTTTAATTTCAAGTCTGTATGAATGAACCCTGTTTTTCCTGCCAATTTCACAGCTTTGTTATCACAGATGGAAGTCTCCCACCTGACATTTATCAAGGGAGACTTTTCATTTGGAGAGCATTTCACAATTTACAACAGAAATTCTGCCATTCTGTCCTGAAACCCTTGTTTTCTGTAGATTCTATATGCATTAAAATCCCATTATCAACAACTTCATTTATGAGGATTTTCCCATACAGTTTATAATGCTCTGTTGGGTGTCCACATTTAGAATTCTCAAATAAAACAGTTTTTGCCATTTTAGAAAAAGCTCACTTTCATATTTGATAGTTGGTCGTGGTAGCAACAATTCATAGATTGTAATGGGGAGAACTGTTATTAAATCTTCTTCCTAGATTCTGTAGGCATTAAAACCTCATTATCAATAACTTCTATAGTGTGAAGATTTGCTTATGCAATTTATAAAGTCCTGCTGGGTGTCCATACTACCTATTAGGTGAATATTTCTGGAAATGTCATTAATTGTAATTTACATATTACAATCGCACGTTTACTTTATTTTGTTAGGTTGTTGAATATTTCATAGTATCATGCTTGTATGCATTAACTCTTCATCACATTAAATCAACTGTTTTTTGAGATAGCATAGAATATACAATCTTAATTTTGGACACTAGTGTAAATTTGTGTGTAATGTATATACTTTTGCTGTATTCCAGGGTTCATGCTGGAGCACAGGAATCTCAATAGCTTTTTGTAAAAAATCCCACTGTTTAAACATTGCACTTAAAATTTTTATTAGGATCCAGAAATCTCACTTTATTATTTTCATTTTTCATAGCATGAACCCTTTATTTTACATATTAAAAACATTTCATATCACTTTACTGTTATATTTGGATTTATATGTGTTTATTGCTTATATCTATGTCTAATGATAACAAATTTAACTAGGACTAGTCTAAATGCCATTTAAGTATTTTATTCATACTCATTGATGTCCATTTGTGATTTCCATTCCATTTAGTACAATGTTCTTACAGTCCTTGAAAGTCCTTAAGTTTTTCAAAGGTAATTTTGGCCCTTGAAAGTTCTTATTTTTATGGAAAATCTTCAAAAAGTCCTTGAGCTTAATTGTACTCCCCTATTATTTCTTAATCAGGGCTAAAACTATTCTGTGTTTCAGTGCATTACTGATTTTTTAGAAGAATTATCTAAATTCCCCCGTTTTAAATTTTTTTCTTTTCTTTTGCTTTCCCCTCCCTCCCCCACCCACAGTACCCAAAGTTTAAAATCTTTAAGACTAATTTTTTTAAAAACTTTTTCTGCTCTTATTTGTTACTTTAAAGTTGCAATAAATAATCAATCATAAATTTTGTTAAATTTTTATCTAAATTCTTCCCTCCCAATTTTTTTCTTCTCCCTTCCCCCCTCCCTCCCTTCCTTACACACAACAGTACCCAGAGTTTAAAAAACTTAACTCTTTAATTTTTATAAAACTTTTCTGCTCTATTTATTAATTTATTGCAACAATAAATAATCTGTAATATAAATTATATATCCATAATAAATTTAATCTAAATTCCCCCCTCCTGTAATTTTACTTGCCTTCCCCCCCCCCCTCCCCCCCCCCCCACTGTGTGCAAAATTTTTCTGCTGTATTTGTTATTTTATTGTACTCAGACCGATAACTCTGTCATGAAAATTTTCTTCAATGATGTTACGGCTTTCGTAAGAACAGTGAGGAGCTGCTCCATCTTGCATAAACCATGGTGTAGGTGTATGAGGCAAGCAGAGTTTGCAGAATAGCACGACATAAGACATTTATTTACAATTAAACGAAGACAAGATATATACAGCTCGTATGCGACTGAGCGCCGACATCTTTCTTAAAGTAACAACTGCTCTCGCTTTCGGAGCATCATCATCGTAACTGTACGCGCATGCGCCATATGTGCGGAGAGGAGAAAATGAACGTTGTATTCCAACAATTCCCCCCTTACAACGTGCATTTTCTTAACAAGGCATTAATTACTCTCCTATTATGCAAATATTATATGCAAATTACAGAGAAACAAAATATAAAATTACAAATACAAACAGTATATACTTTAAACTTATATGGAAAAAGGATACAGAATAACATTGAATGTTTTTAAACACTTAGTCCTATTAAATCACAACATTTCTTATGTTTATAGGTACTTAAAGCTTTTGTTAAAATGTCAGCTGCCATATTTTCAGTTTCTAGATATTTAACTTCTATATCTCCATTCTCATATATTTCGCGCACAAAGTGATGGCGAATGTCAATATGTTTTGTGCGAGAATGATAAATTGGATTTCTTACTAATTTTTGAGCAGACTGATTATCGCAGAATATTAAAGTAGGTGCAGACACTATTTCAGGAGAAAGTTCATTTAAGAACCGTCTGAGATGTAAAGTCTCTTTAGCAACCTCTGATAAAGCCATATATTCTGCTTCAGTTGTGGATAATGCAACAGTTCGTTGCTTTCTCGATTCCCAAGATATAGCACCACCGGCATATTTAAAAATGTATCCAGTATAGGACTTTCTATCATTGACATCTGAAGCCCAATCAGCATCAACAAATGCAACTAAGGACTTAGTATCACGCTTAAAAATCAGTCCTTGATCTTGAGTACCTCTTAGATATCTTAAAACTCTTTTTGCAGCTATCCAATGAGGTTTGCCTGGATTGTTGTTGAATTGACTTAGGAAATTCACAGCATGAGTTATATCAGGTCTAGTTGCTACTGATAAATACATAAGAGAACCAATTAGTTGACGATAAGGAATATTATTCATTTCAGACTTTTCTTCTTCAGTTTTGGGACACATATCTTTAGTAAGCTTCACATTGTTATCAAAAGGTGTAGATATTGATTTTGATTCTTGCATATTAAATTTGCTCAGAATATCTTCAATATACTTCTTTTGAGTAATTTTAATACTGTCCCCGTTTTGCATAAATTCTATGCCCAAACAATAGTGTAACAAACCTAAATCTTTCATTTTAAAAGATTTGGATAATTCATCTCTAATATATTCATAATCTTGTTTACATTTAGTAAGAATTATGAGATCATCAACATAAACAATGATAATTGCTTCAATTGGAGATTTAGAAAAATAAACACATTTATCAGCATTTAGTGATTTAAACTTCATTTGTTTTAATTTTTCATCTAATTTATTGAACCATTGTCGACCTGATTGTTTTAATCCGTAGAGGGATTTTTTTAATAAACAAACTTTGTCAACATTAGATTCATATTTAAAACCTTCAGGTAACTCCATGTATACTTCTTCAGTTAAATCACCATTTACATAAGCCATAATAAAATCTAATTGATAAGCTGTAAAACAATTTTGAATACCATAAGCGATCGCAGTTCTGATCGAACTGAATCTGGCTACAGGCGAAAAATTTTCTTCAAAATCAATTCCTGGTTTTTGAGAACACCCCTTTGCAACTATTCTCGCCTTAAACTTTTCGATTGACCCGTCTTGTTTATATTTAGTTTTTAAAACCCATTTACTTCCTATAATTTTCTTATGTTTTGGCCTATCAACTATTTGCCATGCATTTTCTTGCATTAAAGAATTAAATTCTAATTCCATTGCATCTATCCATTCATGTTTAAAAGGCCCGTTTAAAGCCTCAGAAAATTCTGGACATGAGTCAGAAAATAAATTTTCCATTACAACTTGGGATTTTTCTTCTTTTGGAATTATTATTTTAAATTCTTTCCTGGGTCTACCTTTCTTACCAGTTTTTATTTTTCTGGGCCGACCGCGAGCTCTTGTAGGGGAAGAAAGGGGGTCAGAAATTTCATCCGATTGCATATCAATATCACTGTCGCCACAGCTGTCTGGTTCATTTTTGACGGGAGGAGAAGATGTTTCTGATTCTTGCGTAATTGTTTTATTTTCATTATTTTGAGAAAAGGGAAAAATTAATTTTATTTCACTGTTTGAAGGTAAATCGTTTTCAAATTCGTTAATAAATCGGACGTCTCGGCTTATAACAATTTTTCTGGAATTCTTATTCCACAGCCTGTACGCTTTTGATTCATTTGAATATCCAACAAAAATATGCTCTTCTGACCTAGGATCAAATTTTCCTTTACTTTGTCTTTTATTTAGTACAAAACATTTTTGCCCAAATATTTTAAAATATGATAAAGTTGGCTTGATGCCAAAAAATACTTCGTAGGGTGTTTTGTTTTCATTTAAACGTCGCGAAGGACAGCGATTACGTATGTATACCGCACAATTAATAGCTTCAGCCCAAAAAGATTGTGGGAGATTGCTTTGTAATAGTAAACACCTCGCCATTTCAGCTAAAGTCCTATTGGCCCTCTCTGATGTTCCGTTCTGTTGCGGAGTTAGTGGTGATGAAAATTCTCGTTTTATACCGCTTTCTTCGATATATTTATTAAATTCTTCTCCGAAATATTCTTTGCCATTATCCGTACGAAGAATTTTTATTTTCTTTCCTACACGGTTTTCAACTGCTGCTTTGTATTTAACAAATGCATTTTTAACCTCATCTTTGGTTTTAAGAAAACTGACTTCAATGTAACGTGATTTATCGTCTTCAAAAGTAACAAAATAACGCGATCCTCCGTGGGATGGAACTCTCATAGGACCACACAAATCTGAATGTATAAGAGTCAATAAATCGTCACTTTTAAAGTTTGATTCTTTAGGAAAAGAACGCACAGTTTGTTTACCTTGAATACAAATTTTACAGTCTTTAAGAGACTCATTATCACTGAAATTTAGATTTCTAACCATATTCTTTGATTTAAGTCTTTTTAAATCAGACTCATTTAAATGACCTAATTTAAGATGCCATTTTAGAAATTCACTTACCTCTGCTATCGCAGCTCTCTCGATGCTTGGGTATACGTAATACAAATCCCCATGACGGACAGCATGTACTAATGTAGAACCATTTGGTTCGATGATTTTAGCAAATCGTTCTTTAAAAATCACTGAACGATTATTGGCTGTTGCTTTAGATGTTGAGAGCAAATTACACTTTAATTCTGGAACACACAGAACGTTCTTGAGTGTGAGATTAGTAATTCCACCCCCGTTAGGTACTGTAATGAAAACTGTTCCTATTCCTGTAATTTTCGCTGTTTGATCAACTGCAAGCTGTATAGTAGAATTCGTACGAGGATGAAACTCTGAAAATAAATTTCTATCTTTACACATGTGAGATGTACATCCACTGTCTAAACACCATGCAGAAGGCTCTTGATATGCGTCATTAAATGCCATACTAGTCGGTATTTCATAATTAGTGGCTATCATCGATCCTTGATTTCCTTTATTTAAAGATGTAAGCTTTTTATCAGCTATTTTCTTTCTACATTCGGAAGCTTTGTGCCCCATTTTCGAACAATAATTGCACTTGAAATTTCGGTAACACCTTTCCGAGGAAAAATTTTTGTTTGGATTCATTTTCCATTTTTCATTCTTCTTCTGTTCTTGATTATTTCTTTTATTTTCTATATAATATGCGTTTTGTGAATCTTGAGTGGATTTTTCTTTTCTTGCATCCCATTCTTCTAGCATCTTAATTTTCAAAGATTCGGGTTTAGGTAACTCATCTCTGGATTCTATAGCGCATCTAAAATTTTCGAAGTTCTCAGGAACACTATATAGAAGTAGAATTGATAATAAATCATCCGCGATTTCTATTTCCATATTTTTCAGTTTATCAACTATTTCGAAGAAAATATTTAAATGATCAGCCATCGTTTCATTTATGGACATTTTTCTAAACAGAAGTTGTTTTAACAGAGTTGCTTTCTTTGCCGGTCCCCTCGATTCATAAACATCTTTCAGCTTATTCCATACAGCACTTGAAGTCGTACAATGCTTTATATGACTCAGTTCACTAGGATTTATAGAAAGAATTATATCTGCACGAGCTTTTTGATCAGCTTGGAGCCACTTCTTTTCTTCGGTGGTTCCTTCAGCCGGTTTAATTTCTTTACCAATTACGTAATCCCAATGATCATTTTTGATTAATACAGCTTCGATTTGAAGCTTCCAGCTATCAAAATTATCTTTTCCGAGCTTTTCAATTGTCGTTACATGAGACATAATTATGCAGAGTCTCTCACAGCCAGAAATAATGCAAATGATAAACAGAATGAAGAACAATTCTTACTTTCGATTAGGCTTAAGAGTTCCAAATCCGAATGTTCGAATTATAAATAATTTCTGCTAATTATAGCGCAGTGAAGTAGCGTCTCTGGGCCCATAACCATTTGTAGGTGTATGAGGCAAGCAGAGTTTGCAGAATAGCACGACATAAGACATTTATTTACAATTAAACGAAGACAAGATATATACAGCTCGTATGCGACTGAGCGCCGACATCTTTCTTAAAGTAACAACTGCTCTCGCTTTCGGAGCATCATCATCGTAACTGTACGCGCATGCGCCATATGTGCGGAGAGGAGAAAATGAACGTTGTATTCCAACACATGGATCACCTTTTTTGGGCATAGAAGTAATTTAAGAGATGCCATGGTCCTGAAGCATCAAACAGTACCTTTTTGAATTAACTGTGTTTCTCAAAAAAAATGTCGCTAATGCTCCTTTTGAGCTGATGGCTGTCGAGGCAGTCATTTTTTGTTGATGTAGGGGCTTTTCAGAGACTCATGAGGGTTTTCTCTGCTCCAATACCGGTAATATTTCATATTAATGTGCCTGTTCAGATGGAAGTGAACCTCATCACTAAATCAAAGGTTTGGAAGCGAGATTTTGATGCCTCGCAATAGCCAAAGAACCTTTTCAACAAAAACAAATTTCTTTTCCTTGGCATTTGCAGTCAAATTGTGCACAATTTGAATTTTGGTGAAGATGAAGTTCACCTCTTGAGATGCAGTGAACACTTGCCTCAGAAATGTCGATCTCTTGAGCAAGTCTCAAACTTGACAGCTATGGATCTTCAGTAAGACGATACATCCACTTGCTATATATTTTCATCAGTCTTCACAGATCATTGTCTTCCAGTTAAATTTGCCTTATGATGCCTATCTTGCCTTTCCACTTTGCGTTTTTTAAGCGACTGATCGACGAACTTCGCATTTTTTCGTGACTGATCGACGAACTTTGCATTTTTTAAGCGACTAATCGAGGAACTTTGCACTTTTTAAGCGACTAATCGAGGAACTTTGCGTTTTTTCCGCAACTGATTGACAAACTTTGCTTTTTTTTCACGACTGATCGATGAACTTTGTGTTTTTTTCACAACTGATCGGCGAACTTTGAGTTTTTTAAGCGACTTGTTTTTTTCCTGTGTCCGACTGACAAATTTAGATTTTTTTTTCCTGCATTCGACTGATGAATTTCACAATATTTTGCCAAGACTAATTGACGAATTTCGCAATATTATCTGGCGAGCAATCGACAAACTTAATTTCCCCCCCCTCCCCCCTTTTTTTTTTTTTTTTTTTTTTTTTTTGTTGACCGACTGACAAACTTCACGAATTTTTCCGTCACCGATTGGCAAATTATTCGGTTTCTTCTGGCGATAGATTGGTGAAATTCACTATTTTTCTTCTCGCGCCTCACTGAAAAATTTCCCGATTTTTTTCCGCAACTGACCGATGAATTTCGCGTTATTTTCTTGCGACCGATTGGCAACCTTCGCCATTTTTTCCCACAATTCAGCAGCGATTTTTATTCTATGGACATAGATAAGGACCTCTCATAAAATAGCCTTTCAAAGAAGAAAATCGCTTCTCGAAAAATGTTTCAAATACAATGTCTGTGTAGGACAGTTGTATTAGTTCGCCTACTTCTTCAAATCGTCTGCTTGACAATCATCGTCTGGTAGGTTAATAGATTTATTCTATGGTATGTATCCATATTGTTGTTTGTAGGTGGCGTTACCTTAGCACAGTTGTACACTGGCTGCCATGTAGTTTCAAAGTCGCAAATCGATATTAACACCATTTCGTTAGAAGTTCTTATCTATTTGTATGTTCCTGCATAAGATGAACTTCATTATTTTATTACCTCAACCAGTTTACTAAATTCATAATTTTTCCCTACAACCAATAGATCTATTTAAAGATTTTTTTTCCCCTGCTACTGAAAAGAGGGAAAAGAACAAAAAAGGGCAGTAAGAGCCACCGGTCGCTGCACCCTGTCAAATTGGCCTAGAGTCTGCACTAAACAAAAATGAGATTAGAGGAACTGCAAAGATCTTATTACTTTTACTCCTTGAGATAAAGGAGTAAACCTTTTTAATCCTTGTGAAGGAGGCTTCAGCATCCTAAATCAAATAAAGTCTAAATTCAGAAATTCATTTAACAACCTAATTGTTAAGGGCTCCTAATATTTGGTGGAAGTTGAAAAATACCCTGCATATATAAAATTTATCTTTCTTCCTTTGTTTCTAATAAAAAGTAACATTTTACATAATCATTCTGAGTTGACTTAATTTTTTCAATGGTATTTTGTCATGTCTGCATTAATGTAATTCTTTAAATAGCACGTGAAATAATAGTGGGGTTTAAAGATCATTTTTTTCTCCCTTCCAAACATTATCACTCCCCTCCATTTAAAAATGTTGGGAGGGAGGCTCCCCTCCTTGGAAAAAATGAATTTCTAGCCCTGTTATGATACACAATGTAGGGTAGTTCAATTGAAAAAACTCCTATTTTTGCCATAAAATTTTCAAAAAATCACAATTGAAATTAATGCTTTCTGCGGCTCAAACTTTTGCTTTCTTTATGTATGCATACTTTGAATTTCATTTTAAAATGAACACAGCCTCTCACACCACTCCAGAGTCTGTACATGTGCACAAAAACCATGTGGGATTTCTTTGGATGAGCTCTATAAATATAAGACAGGAAATACAAAAAAATGTGGTATACTGTTTCATGATACTAAAGGGTTCTTAGACAAAATAATACTTTTGTAAATAAATTTTGTATGAGATAGGTTCAGCCAAACCTACTTTAAATAATTTCTTAATTTTGCTGGTTTGTCTTATCTGATTTAGGAAAAGAAAAATCTTGTTAGTCTGGTCCTTTTTTAATATACTTTTCTAACTGTTTCTTTTGTAGGATTTGTCACAAAAATAAATTAAACATAATCAACAGTGAAAATGTTTAAAATATTAATTAACAAAAAAATTTATTTGTTAGGCATTCTAAATTTTGTATTTTTATAAGGAATATTTAATATATATATATATATATATATATATTTTCTTTCAGATATATTATAGAGAAAATATTAGAATAATAACTTTAAATACAAATACTACATGCTAAAGTAGATTTTATTGTAGAATGTGTGTATATATATATATATACATATATATATATATATATATATATATATATATATATATATATATATATATATATATATATATAATTGCTGTGTTAAAATATTTTTTTAATTTAAATACTACTTTTAAAAGTATTTGCTGTATTCCCTCTGAATAACATATTTAAATTTCAAGTCAATTTACGCATTTTCTCTAATAAATACATTATAACAAACAATGAATAATCAAAATCTGTGCACTTATCCCAAGTTAACCTTGAAGATGTGCTGAAAAAATATATTGGTCAATTTTAATAATACCTTCAGTAAAAAATAAAAACTAATAAATTTACAGTAATTGAACTTTTTCATTAAAATAATTTAAAGGATAATTTTTCCCACACAGCGTCTGAAATGTTCTGCTCTCAAAGCTGGTAGACAGGAGAAGCTGGTTTGGAACCCATGTCATGCTCGTTGACCTAACTGTTCAGATTTTTCTACGGTTTTCTTTAAACTTTCCATAAATCTGAGTTAGATTCTGTTAAAAAGAGCCCACAAAGCTCCCTTCCCCTCCCTCAACCTATGTTCCTCATGTAGGTAATCGGTCAAAAAAAAAACCTCACCACCATCAAAGGATAATTCAAGAAAACAAATTTTTTGTTTTTCTCTATAGTTTAAAGTATAGTTGAAAAAATAAACCACATGGTATAAGAGAATTTTTTTTTAATATCAATTTTATTTTAGTGATTCTTTAAAGAAATTTAAGCAGGAGCATTTTTCCAATAGTTTTACGTCTGAAAAATGCTCTTCAGAAGTATAAATAAATAGCTGATTTTGATGCATTTTTCTTTCAAAGTAAAGTTACTATTGTAGCACTATTGCAGTGTTAAAGTATTTCTAACACTAAAATTATGAAAAACCTGTCAGCTCAAATATTCTCATTTTTCATGTTATGAAAAAAGTGAGGGAAAAAAGGGGTTGTACTGATGATATAAAATACAGTCCTTATTGGCAGAATGGTGAAATTAGCCAGCGACACAGAAAAAAAATTGATTCTGCAGAAAGACTAGAGCTGAGAAAATTTTTGGACCCCACTCATTAAAATTGGAGGTCAGTGGTGCACATAACACACCTGGTTGCATTAAGAATTACTATAAAATTTTAGGTATAAATATAGGAATTTTAGGCAGAATGCAATTTTTGGATAGAGTTTCTTAGGAAAACAAATATTTATTTTTCGAAACTTGCCAAATCAGAGAAAAAAATGCCAAACTGGATCTCCCTTGTGTGAAATTTGAAACCATTAAGAGTCATTCCATTTAAGAGTCACCCAGGCTGTGATTAAATGGTAAACAGATTCATGTGATTTTTTTTTTCTCAGTGAGATGACCATTAGAAAGAAAGAAATCCAGAATATTAGCGCTGTGGGACCATTGGTTTTGATTTGGTGGGGGGTCAAAAGTCAGTGCCCCGCCTGAAAAGTTCAAATTTTATATTTTGCATAGTATTTCTCACAGTATGCATTGAAGTTATCCCACAAAACAAATTACATGGCTGTATTATATAAGGTTGCCCCTTTGCTATTCAAGAATAAAAATTATGGGATATGTGTAATGCAGTGAGCTAGATGGCCACAAAAATTGAATTTTTTTCGAAATTTCACTATAGTTTGGACACATGTAGCTCTTTGCATTGAAATCATCCCATCATTTTTAACTGCAGTATGCTTCCCTATGGGGAAATGAAACACAGAAAAGTAGGCCCCACCACGGGCAAACTTTAATGCATTCCAAAATTTTATGCCAAATTTCCAAAAAAAACGTATTTTTGCCTATTTTAAGTGAAGGTATACCAGACAAGCATTAAAGTCAGAAGCCTGTAAAATAATAATAGAAATGTAGAATACCTATTCACCTTTCAAAATCACCAAACAGAATCATGGGCACTAAAGCAGTTTACATAGAATAATGAAAATCGCATTATAATATAATTAGGAACTACGTTTCCCACGACCATAGCCTTCAATCATCGCCAAGAATAAAAACACTTCACAATTATCTCTAAAATGCATATATTTTTTATTTTAACATGAATTTTCACATGTATAACAATAAATATTTTTAATATGTTTTTGTTACAGGCAGTGAAGATGTTTTAACCATTTAACGGATAAAGCACTTTAATTGCCAAAATGTTGAAATAAATGATGGACACCAGAAATTATGAACAAATTTATTTGTATATTTATATACTTGTGATTTTTACCCATCCAATCAGGGAAACTTGTGATTTTTACCCATCCAATCAGGGAAATTCGTGATTTTTACCCGCCTAATCGACGAAATTTGTGATTTTAACGTGCCGATTGGCAAAATTCGCGATTTTTCGAAACCGATCGGCGAAATTTATTATTTATACACACCCAATCAGCACAATTCATGCATTCGGCAAATTTCATGATTTTTACGCATCTGATCGGCAAAATTCATTATTTTTACGTGCCTAAATGGCAAAAATTGCGATTTTTACGCGTCTGATTGACGAAATTCGCGACTTCTACACAGCCGATCGGCAAAATTCACGATTTATTCGCGTCTGATTGCGAAATTGATCTGCGGGCCACAGGTTGTGCATTCCTATTCTAACAGTGAAAAATTAGTTTGCTGACCTTCTCAAGAGTGCAACGTGCGTCGCAGCATTGCGCCGATTCTGCACCCGGGATCCTGAATAAATTATAATTAAACAATTGCTGTACCATAGTCACATATTAGTAGTGTTATTGCATAACAGTGGGAAAAAAAACTGGTTGAAGTAGCATATTCATAATTTCTCTCTCTTTTTTTTTTACAGGCCAGCATGGAGTAAATTCTTTAGAAAACTTTACTGTAAACGAAGAGACAACAGGCCAGCATGGAGTAAATTCTTTAGAAAACTGTACTGTAAAGCAAGAGACAAAGAGAGAAGAGGAAGAAAGAAGAGACTGGTATATGCATATCAATATAGTATAGTACTGGGTCGGATTAATACGGATTTTGTATCCTATTATCTTGTACTTTTGTAAATAGACAAAATTCTATTTTCTTTTAAATAAATAAACAAAATTCTATATTTGTCATTGGTAGCATTTATTTTTATTCTAAAGATTACTTCATGAAAGTGTGTATTTTGTACATCTAACCACATTTTGAAAAATAATTTTAATAGTGAAGTTGATAAATAATATATCAATGTGAACAGATAATTTTATTAAACAAAAGTTAAGTTTTAACCTGTAACAGGGAAGATGCGGTCTCAGGGACTGTACTGTGTTGACTAAATCCAATGAAATTTTTTGCTGAACTAGACATGTTTTAAAAAAGGTCTTCTGTGTTGGAGGATGTACAGCCATATTCCTGTTAGCCAACTGTTAAAAATGGACATTTAAAGAGTGTTGAGATGATTTTACCACTGTTATGTTGAGATAAGCCAGTTAAACAGTAAAACCTTCTTTATAACTAACAAAACTTTATTAACAGATTAGTTAAAACATATCCTTTAAGAACATTTTTGTTAAACTTATTAGAAGAACATAAGAAAAAATATTTAAACTCATTGACTGCCTGCAGCCTCATCATAAATAAACTAATACACCTTTGGGCATTGGAGTTAACTGCTGTCCAAGCAAGTACACACCACACAACATCTATTCCATATCCTTTTAAACTAACAAGTGAGATTACAGTCACAGGTGATTGAAAAACATTAGCATAATACAAGAAACAAAATAAAAGGTTATGGTTGCAGGTTAACAAATATTCAAAAGTTCAAGATCAGTTTAAGATGTCATCAATTAACTTTAGCACATGACGCCAACCAACCCACCACTACTGGTAACTGTTGACATGGCAGTTTAAGCTGCTGAAATGAAGTTACTTTCTTCACAACTAAAGGATTCAGGATATATCATTTATAAGTAACTTTATTAAAACAGTTTAAAGAGATAACAATATATATATGTATTTAAACCACATTAATTTTACTTTGTGTTTACTTTAAGTTTACTTTATGATAGATGTTTGTTTACATTTAATTTTATTAACTATACTTAACTTTAAACCTTTTTCAAAAGTAAAAATGAACTTTAAGATAAATAGTATCAATTTTAAATACATGTATTAAAAGGATTTAACAAAATATAGTGGGGGTGAGTGAAAGAGATGGGGGGAAAACTTACTGGGAAAATTTAACCAAAGTTAAAACAATAATTGCAAATTCCAACATTCTGTGCAAATTTTTTCTCATATGTTGAATGTCAAAAATACACATCTGTTCAATTTCATATTTACTATTTAAATAAGGATTATATATACCTAATATAAATATAAAAATACACCTTTTGGACTTCCTTTTCTTCAATGTTTTGTGGTATTTCTCAGTACCCAAGATTCCTCTAAGTGGTTTAATCTGAAACCAGTGAGACAGAAAGCACATTAAAAAAATATATAGTAATTGTCTTGCTCTTGACCACTGACAGTTTTTTTAAATTTTGCATTTTTAACATAATGTAAACTATTAAACTTAATGTATCAGTTTTCAACAAAAAATATGATGATGATTTTTGTTTATAAAAAAATGAAATAATAATAAAACATTAGTCAAGGACTAGGGAAATATATCAGCGTTCATTTGTAAAAAAAGTAACAAAATTGGTTCATCTGTTGCTGAGTTATTTTTGGTATCAACTTAAAAAACACTGTTTTGAGAAAATTGCATTTAAAGTTTTGCAAAAAGTATTTCTCACTCATCAACTATGAGACAAGAAGTACTATAACTTACATTTATGTTTAAATTTTTTAAAAAAGCTTCAAAGAGCATTATGAAATATCAGGCCTTCAGAAGGGAAAAAAAAAAAAACATTCTTTGAAACCAAAAAGCTTCTATAACTTCTTAATGACAATCTCCTTAAGTGTGAAACCTTAAAAAAGAATTTAACGCTAAAAAAAAATTTTCAAAACTCATCGTTCAGCTTTGACACATATTTAGTCAAAACTAGTTTTAATCAAGCAAAACTAATATTATACAGCGTGTTTTAGTTAAATCTAGATGATATGCTCTCAGTTATGTTTCAGTTAAAACTCAAATAAGGTATGATAAGACATTTTCAATTACCAATTGTTTTTAGCATAAAACTATTTTTAACTGTAAAGTATGTTTTATCTTGCTTTTACACATAAAAGCATTCAATTGGCAAGCATGACTATTTAAGTGATTTGGAATCAAACAGTGATTTTCAATTTTCACTAAATGATTTACATCTTGAATTATAACCATCTCATAAAAACCTTTCTCGACCTGTCGCATCTGGGAATTTGGTTCAAAATATCAACTTTAACAGCATTTTCTCAAGGATCCTTTGCCTTTATTGGAAAATGGATAAAGCTATCTATATATTTAAAACGAAAGACACATTCTGTCAAATTTTCACATGAATATCGTCTCTTTATGCATGCATCAACGTTTTTTTTTTAAGGATTCTCCCCTCGAAACGGGAAACTTGATTGATTAGCCTGTTTAGCCAAGGGGTTTGAAAAGGGTTGATTTAAAGATCTTCTAATATATTTTTGCTCTGAAGTTGAAAGCTAGAGCTTTTTTTTTTTTTCTTTAAAGAACTCATGTTTTCACTACTAAATATGCATCTTTTTTTTTGCAAAATTTTAAAGAGAGCTTGGTATCATGGTTTATCTGGGTTTTAGAATCAGGCTGATAAAAGTAAAATTAATGAAAAATTTTAAAGGCCACGTGATTAAAAAATAAAATAAAAAATACTAAATATTGATATATATATATATATATATATATATTTGAGACTGTAGTAAGTAAAAATAAATCATTCAATTAATATTTTTAGTTAAATTCTTGCTAAAATAATTCGAGTATAATAGGATGTAAATTACAAGCTTAAAATTATTTAACTTCATTAGTTGAGTAGGCTGGACTGACAACACCATCTATCGTTTTATATCTATAGAAATCACTTACACAATATAACAGTTCATAAAATTTTCAATATTTAATTAATTTAAAAGCAGCTAATTAAAAATAAAAGTATATTTCTAAAGGAGCTTTCAAGTTATTTACCGTCAAATTTTGACGGGTACCATCTAGTTTGATTTATTCCAGTAATGCTTCAATTAAAACTAGAATTAACTGATAAGACATTTTCAATGAGTTTTAGTAGTTCTGCTTGAAAAACATGTTATAATACTAAACACCTGAAATAAATTAAAGCGGATCTTTAAAAAAAAGAAAAATTCCCACTCAGCAGGACTCCTTTTCAACCGTAAGAGCATCCAATTAGCATGTGAAGTGATTTGGAATCAAATAACATTTTACCTTTTTTGATAAGTATTTTACTTATTTCATTATAAGTGATTTCTGTCTCATGAAGGCATTTCTCGATAAGTCTTGTTTCAGATAAAATTAGAATTAACTAAGTATAATAAGACATTTTCAACTATTTATTGTTTTTTGCAGCTAAAACTAGATTTAACCAAATTGCATTTTACCGTAAAATCCCAAAATCAGTTAAGGCACTTAAAAAAAAAGCATAGAAATTTGCAGGCATAACTATTGAAGTGATTTGAAATAGTATATAGTATTCTATTTCAAATTTCTTTTTAATTTTGTGGAAAATGTCCCCCCACCTTCCTTATGAGTGCCCTTTGATAACTTTTCTATTGCTAATTATTTCGTTTCTCTCTTTATGAAAGAAAAAAAATAATTATTCTATCTGCAGGTATGCTTTCAGTCATTATAAAAATGTTAGACACATTGCATGTGATTCTGTTGTGGATACTTCTTTTAAAACCACAGATTACTTTTGTCCTGATTTTTGCGTTTATGCATTCTGATTATCTAAGTCTCATGGGTATGTGTTCGTTGCTTGGCATTGCATATGACAAATTTTTACATCTGGTAACTTATTTAAATTTTAAATTAAATTCATGCTGTGTTTTCAATAAGTCATATTCTGTTAAAAGTATATCCCCAATTCATTATCTGGGGGGAAATGTAATTTCATTTTATTAATAAATACATGGATACTCTGGAGTTGTCATGTAAGGTTTATGTGCATAAAGTTATGTAATCTTTTATAATAGTATAATGCCGGAATTCCACCTTATAATCTTTTATAAGATGGAAAAATCACATTTTATAGATTCTTTTGTATTAAGAAATTAAAATGATTTTCTAATTAATATTCAGATTTGACAAGGCATAAATGTTCATTCTTGACCTGAAATTGTTGATGATGAACAATTCTAAACACCTGAACTTTTTTTTTTTTTTTAATAATCATACAAAGTTACATGAGTATGTCCATGCCTGAAAAATGGCAACTTTTTTTTTTTTTTTTTTATAAAAAATCTAAGCAAAAAAATATGCTAAATTTTATTTTCAAATACAGAGCATAAAAATACATATGATTAAAAATTTAAAGAGTATTTTTAATATGTGAAATATACCTGTAGATGCATTAAAACTGTTTCTATTTACAAGCAAAATGGTCCAGAATATTCATTAACTTCTGTATGATGTATTGTATATCATATGATCTATAGAATTTATGCACACCAAGTAATAGACAAAAAATGAGTTAAATTTAAAAATGTGTTCAGCAACTGAAAAATAACTTTCAGCAATTATTGTTAACAGACAGTACAAAATTATTTTATGTGACCCTATAAATCAACGATGAATGCTATACACACAATATTCTATATTAAGCCTCTTGTAATGCACCTTAGTGATATATATCAATTTCAATATGTTTGAAATAGTGAAACAGTATTAAAATAAACAGCAAACTATCTTTCTCCATAGACCGTAATGCAACAGAATTCTTTTGAGTGTTCCTGTAAAGTAACTATAAGTGCTATGTACACAATATTCTATAATAAGCCTCTTGTAGTGCACCTCAGTGATACGTATCAATTTCAATATGTTTGAAATTGTGTAGTATCATTAAAATAAACCGCAAATGATTTTTTCCCATAAACCGTAATGTAACAGACTTCTTTTGATTGTTTCTGTAAAAAAAAAAACTATTAATATCAAACATGCCATAGTAAACCTCAATAACATATATCAATTCCATGACAATCTGAATATATTTATGTGAGTTAGAGCATGGACAGACAGACAAATCGAATTCATAAACACTCTTCAACTATGTTGGAGTGTGTTAAAAAACTAGATTTTTGTTTCTTTGTGTAATTGCATAACTACTGCATTTTTAGTTTTCGCCAAACTGTCAAATTATGGATTAATGATCTCATCAGAATAAATGTATAAAAAATATTGAAATTGCTTCAGTAATTCCTGAGCAAAAGGGACAAGAAATAGAAAAAAAACATAGGTTTTGAGGGGAAGGTATTAAAACTATGTTGTACCATCTAGCACTGTTTCCTTGACAAAAAAATTGATTTATTTCTGTCTGAATTCAAAGTTGAGTCAGCTTGGGAAAACCCAGTTATACGAGGGCAATTTGATAAGTTTTCAGCCTAACACAGAAATGGGACTAGTATGACCAAATGACAGTGTTGTTTGTAAAGTATAATCCTTTAGATGACATGCCGCCGAGTTTCAGATGCGTGAGTTTATGGGTTATTGCTGGGCGATAAAGTAAAGTAAACAAGTTTTGACATTTTCAAAAAATGGAAAAATTTGAAGTTCGAGCTGTCATAAAATACTTTATTATAAAATATTTAACCACCACGAACATACAAAAAGAGATACAGTCTATCTTAAAGGATTCTTGTCCTTCATATTCGACGATTAAAAAGTGGGCTGCTGAATTCAAACATTGTAGGAAATCAATTCATGATGATGAACGCTCAGGACGCCCAAAAAACTGCTACGACCGACGAAATCGTCTCAAAAATTCACAATGCTGTGTGGAATGATCGCCGATTGAAGATACGCGTACTTGCTGACATTGCAAAAATCTCAATAGACTATGTCCACCACATTTTACACGATGTTTTGGGTATGAAAAAGCTTTCCGCTTGATGCGTGCCGCTCTTGTTGAACGTCTCCCAAAAACGCCAAAGAATGAACATTTCTCAAGAGTCTTCTGAAATGTATTGTGTTGCAAGTTAAAAAATAAAAGGAAACTAGGGGGCTCAGCCCCCTACTCGCTAACGCTCGCCAACCCCCCGTGAATTGCAAAGCAATTCACATTGAGACCGCTATGCGGTCACAGCTCGCTCGCCCTTTTTAATTTTTCTAGTAATTCTAGCCGGAATAAGTACTACAATAAATCATTTGAAAATAAGAAATTGAAAATTTTGTAATGTAAAAAAGTAATTGAAAACTCCGTTGAAAACACAACTAAAAATGCATTTAGTTGATGCTACTAATGGACATATAAACAATTTAAATACTATGAAAAAAAGGATCTTGGAAACATAATTAGTTAAAAACTTATTGCATCTATAATATTGTACAGCACGACATTCATTTAAAAAAAAAGGAAAAAAAAAAACACTATGTGTTAGGAAGATAGTTTATCATTAATGATTGTTTAAATTTCGTTCGACATTTTATTATTTTAATTCAGTATAGATTTCTGCAAAAGAAATTATTTTTACTTCAATAAAACAGCAACAGATGGCAGCAGCACATTCTAGAAAGTTTATATTTTATTATCTTCATTATTTTGTGTGAGTGAAATTCGTAAATAAATTCTAAATAAGAGTTGAGAATTCATTTGAAATTAACAATATTACTCATAATTAAAATGAGGAATCATCTCAAACGCTTTGGATTACGTTCATATTATTTTATTTTTAATAATTGCTAACTTGAATTTCACTGATCTGATACTGACGACATATTGGAGGCGGAGCTAACACAATCTTGTCTGTTCATTGGTCTGAGCTCTGGAAACTACAGTTGTTGCCAACGATAAGGTAGAAATTCAGCCCTATTTCCGCGCCACGTAAGACAAATATATATATAGATATTGTCAAAAATCTTGTATTTTCTTTTTTAGGCCGGGAACTTTTCGAACCACCCTCGTACGTGGCTGCACTAAAGAATTTGCACACAAGAGTGTATCTTAAATGTATTGAGTTGCAAGGGGACTACATTGAAAAATAATATGAAATGATGTCAAAAATCATGTGTTTTCACTGTCAGGCCGAGAACTTATTAAACCACCCTCATATTGACACCTTATTTGAAGATTTGGTCATATTCATTTTTAACTTTACTTTCTCCCTTAATTTGATATTTTTTCATAAGTAAAATGAAATACCATAATTTCCGGCACATAGATTTACAACAATCTAGTAAGTTACATTTTATAAAATAAAATTTCTAGGTCTAAAAATGATTGTTTGATCTGCAGATTATATGCCGAAAATTATGATGCCAAAAAAATTATTCTTCACTTAAAGCTAAATAAATAAAGTGAAAAAGGAAACAATTTAGATTATCATACATTTAAAATGAAAAAAAAAGAAAAAATCATGGAGAGAAAATGTAGTAGGTGTAAAAATATTTATATTATTATGCAAACATAGAATACGAAAAAAAAAAAAACATAAAACATTAACATGTTTTTGATTATCTCAATAATAAGCATGATACCAAAATTGCATATTAATGAATAAAATATACATTTGCAAAATTCTGAACTTAATCAGCAGCAACAATAGGTAGCAAAATATGTCAAGTTTACTAAAATATGTAATCTAAAAATGTAAATACTAAAGATTGATTTTTTTTTTAATAAAAAAAAAAAGTTGCCGTTCAAAAAATGACCAGTAGATGGCACTGACATGCATAATATGAAGCAGATTTATGCAAATCAGGCTATCAATAAAACACCTCGATGCACATAGATTCTTCATTCAATCTCAGCAGTATGTTATCATTACCAAATCAAACATTGATTAAGGTCTTTTTGCTTGAGAGCGCAGGAGTCAGGGCGACAGGTTCAACTCCCGTCACCTCCAATGCACACTCGCTGAGGAGGTCCGGACTGTAATTCTTCAGTGATGTGATTTCCATGTGTCTATCCCGTCCTCATCAAGAAGATTTATGTAATTGTCGAAGTCATGCATGTGTTTCTGTGAATAAAAATATATGGATCATTCGAGACAACAGCCTGTGTAGCTATAGGTCTCAAAGCAACACTCCTTCAAATGTTCAAAAAGGTCTTTTACAAGAATGGGGAATCAGCAACTGGCACATTGTAAACATTCTGCATGACAAAACAACTATAGAGTGCCAAGTTCTGATGTTATTGTCTTCATGTTCATTATCTTTAAATATAAGCCTAATTTGCATAAATCTGCTTCATATTATACATGCCAGTGCTATATCTATTGGTCATTTTTTCAATCACAATTTTTTTTGTTATTGATAAAAATCCAATCTCCCTCTAATCCCATTTGTGGAAAGTACAATTTGTTAGCGTCATTTTTTCCTTTTAATGAATTTTTAAAGTTTTAACAAATGTATGCCGCACCCTGTACTTCTAGATAGGAAAATGACATAAAAAACAGTAAAAATAAGAATAATTTTCAATATTAAGACTAAAAGAATGTTATTCTGTAGTGATAGATTTTAACAAATTTAGAGAAAAAGTGGGTAAAAGTTTACGGGGTGATAAAACGCAGCTATACGAGCAAATTTCATCATAGAATGTATGGTCAGAATGCAAGCGATGAGAAGTTAAAAGGTAGTTTTCAACTGTCACAGTTAAAGAATTAATACAAGAATGAGAGGAGTTACTTTAGAAAAAATGTTATTAACAGCAATGTAATTAATGTACATGCTCAAAGAAATTGCTTAAAAGATCTTCTGCCAGCTGTAATGCACGCTTCACATCTGGGGGATAGGGACAGACGGACATTTGCGAAGACACTAGGCATTTCCCGAATATACCTGGCAACAATGGCAATCATGGCGACTAGATCCATATTGGTTTCAATGGGGCACTCGTAGATTAAGCTTTTCATATGGCCCCACAGGAAAAAGTAAACACAAAAGATTCGGCGATTTTGGTGGCCAAGCTATGGGACCACCTCAACCAATCCATCGCCCTGGGAACATTGCATCTAAAATGTTCTGCACATCCAAGACAAAGTATGCAGGCGCACCGTCGTGTTGAAACCACATTCTTGACCTGATGGGGTTGGAATCGGACACAGCAGCTCTGGCAACACCTCTCGTAAGAATGTGTCATACCATTTACAGCGCCACCTAGCGACTCGCACGGCCATACATTCTATGACGAAATATGCTCATATAGCTGTGTTCTATCATCCCATAAAGTTTTGCCCACTTTTTCAGATACACCCTGTATATTTATTGTTTTTCATGTTCTATGTATTCATTAACATACTAAAATGTTACTTTTGGAAGAACATACTTTTTGGGACTTTTTTGGAGGAAAATTACTTTTTCTTTTCCTCACAGAACGAATGAAAGTACCATTTTGATTTTGATTAAATTTTGTTATGTGTATAAGGATTTATAAAACATTCAAATAAAATTTGAGCCTGTCTCAAAAGTTTAGACATACACTAAAATATGATAGTAAAAGTGGAAGGATAAATGTATGTAATAATTTCATGTTAAATACTTAGAATGTAATTGAATTGAAGCATAGTAGAGATATTAGTACTATTTATTGAAAAAATACACATTTCTTGACTTTTGTTAAAAAACTACTTTCACAAAAGTTCATGCATATTATGTAAATTTTAACAAAAGTTGGATTGATTCCAACCAACCAAACATTTTCCATGGGCATTATAGCAGCAAATATTCAATTTCCAATGGTTATTTAACGTGTTGAAAGTTACAGAATTCACAAAAGAGTAAATCTATATATATATATTACGCTATCGTACGTGGCACAGAAATTGCAATTATTTGTTAATTGTTTAATGGCAATGCCGAATGAAACTCAAGTCCTTTGGCAGGATTTTTTACATTTAACTGTTTGATGATGCTGCCATCTACAGGAATAAAAGCGAAACGAACAATGATTTCTTCATTATAGTGCAAATAAATTGGAATTATAATTTGTCAACATTAACAATTAAATAGATATATTTTTATACATTTTCATTTGAAATATTGATTTTTGTAAGCATTTAATGATTATAATTTAAAAAATAGAATTAGCAATATGAAATTCAAAATGTAAACAAAGCAATGATTTTTAAAAAGGGATTTTTAGTAAAAAAGGGAAAAGTAAGTGCAATAATTTTCCCTTACCGTTTCATTTTTTAAACGTAACTATTATACTTTTGAAATTTTAGCTGTTTAATTTTTTTACATGTTTTTAGTATAAATAAATATTATTCAGTCCTTTTTTTTTATGAAGTCCACTTTACTGTTATATTTTTCAATGACAGTCAGCCAAGGCAGTAAGTCTCTGATTAAACTACTATGTGACTACTTGTGACTCTGATTAAACTACTTGTGACTATTTAAACAGTATGTTTTAAATAGTCACCTAAAAAGAATCTCTTAAAATTGCACTATAAACAGCCCAGAAAAATTAGGCTCAAAAGTACATGTCGTACAGGGAGAAGTGGATCACTGTATTATTCAGAGATGAAAAGAAGTGGAATCTGGATGATCCTGATGGCTGGAATTGCTACTGGCATGACCTCAGAAATAGCCACGTACTTTCTTTAGCAGATGACAAAGGCAGTAAGTCTCTGATTGTTTCAAGGATGATCGGCTGAAATGGCCAAACCTCTCTGGCATTTCTCCATGGTAAACAAAATTCACCAAAGTATCATGAAGAGACACTAGAGCAACATCTACTTTCATTTGGTGACATTTTTAGGGGTTCCTGGGTGGAGGGAGATTTCAGCACCACAATGCTTCAATCCACAACTCACATGGTGCAGAACAGTGGCATTCTGTGCAAAATGTTAATGTTTTAGATTGGCCAGCTTTAAGTCCAGAACATTTGGGGTATCTTAACTGGTAAAATATATAAGAATGGAAAGCAACATGACTGTGCTAAAGAAGTAAAAGTAGGCATTGAAAAAAGCAAAATACTTTTTGCCACCAATAATATTTCAGAAATCAATTAATTTAATTGAAACATGATTATTTGAAGTTATCTGAAACCAAAGAAATACTATTAATAAATGGCATCATGTTAAAGTGTTAAAATATGTGTTTTTTCTATTGTGTCTAAACTTTTGAGACAATGTATAGTTGCAGATTTTTATGATTTTTTTAAAATCAAAGTTATGATAACCATTTATTCATTTTGATATGATTTATTTGAATTATTTTACAGAATCTAATAAGTAGATAATATTTTTTTGTTTAATTTACATTGTTATTTAATAAATGACATTTTCTAGTTTTGAGACAGACTGTACCTAAATTTAAACATACTTGAAAAAAAAAAGGTGCTTTTATGTTAGCCGGGTGCAAATTTCACCAATAAAAATTTTACCTCGCCAATTAATTGCAGCTTTTATTTTTTACATAGGTAAATTAAAAATCATACTTTCACAGTGAAATTAAGTGTTTTAATTTGTGGTGTTATTTCTTATTTTTTAATTTCCTTTATTTTAAATTAAATGAGTGAAATGCATGTATGTTGAATGTAGTTAATATATTTATCTTAAATGGAAGTTATGTATTTAAACAAAATGAATGTATGGTTTATATTTTAAATGAAATAAATGCAATACGAATGATGGCGAGAGAACAATATTTGGCAATTTTTCCCCTGTGTCCGACTAGCATAAACATATCAAAACAAATTTGTTTACAAGATAAAGTTGATTGCTTTTGGAAAACTAGTTCACTTTAAAAGTCAATGAGTAAATATTTTTTTACAGGCACAATCTTCCATTATTTATTAATATATCTTTCAGAGGTACAGGGCTCTACACATACGGAAAAAAATGGTTGACAGCAAAAACTTTTAATTGCCAGTAAAAAAAATTTGTTCTCTCCTATCATGCATACACGCATTATTTAAGCATAGATTTTCTTAAAGCACATAAGTTTTCTATAATTTGATTGAGGAAGAATAATTACTAGTATATAGTAATGATTTATCATGTATTGTTTTAAGTCTTCAACTCAGTTAATGAATTAATTTTAAAGAGTAATATAAACATTGTTACCAGTTAAAATACTTTGATTGCCACTGGCAACTGCATTTGTCGAGCCTTGCACAAATAGGGTGAAATATCCGAATGCTGACACCCTAACGTCAACTTGAAGAAAAAAATTAAGGCTTTAAATGACCGTATAAATTGGCGTCATAATATAAAATAACATGTTTCTTGACATTATGGCACTAATTTCGAATTTGTACGATCATTTAAAGCTTTATTTTTTTTCAAGCTGACATTAGAGTGTCAGCATTTGGATATTTTACCCTATTTATGCAAGGCTCAACAAATGCAGTTGCCGGTGGCAACCAAAGTATTTTAACTGGCAACAATGTTTATATTACCCTTTAAAATTAATTCATTAACTGAGTTGAAGACTTAAAACAATACATAATAAGTCATTACTATATACTAATAACTATTCTTCCTCAATCAATAAAAAAATTATGTGCTTTAAGAAAATCTATGCTTAAATAATTACTTTACCCTATACAAGTTAAAAATTTCTTTTTATATTACTTGTTGTGATCAAATTTGGTCATGACACGACCTTGGTATTTTTCAAGTTTTAAGTCAATTCCTACTTTTTAATCATAAATATGTTAAATAAACCCGTGCAGTATTAATGTCCCACATTATCTTTATTGAACATTTTTTTATAATCATCGTTGCAGCATTTTATTTTTGTGGCATCAATAATTTGAGGAAAATCTTTCATTTCATTTATGAAAACAATGGGAGAAATTTTTTTCTTTCATATAAAATTAAAATTAATTAATTTAATTTAATTTATAAATTAATATTTTAAAAAAAAACTTTATTAACCTCAATTGTCATCCGCTACAAATTTAAAAAAATGTATTTGAACTTGAGTGGATGAATAGAAAATATTTTATTAACGACTGAAAATTTGAACAAGATATATAAATATATAGAGAGTATGAGCTAATAGAAGGAATTGAAGAAAAATATATCTGTTTAACAATTGCCTATATAGTTACTGAACAGATATAATAAACAATAAAAGTTTTTAGAAAAACTTTTATTTTCACTTTCGAAAGACAACTTTTAGTCTTATAAACCCTAATCTTTTATCTCATTTTTGATTTTTTAATATTTTAATTGTCATTTGTTTCAAAATAACAGCAGAGTAACTTTTTACAAGTATTTTTTAATGATCTTTCAAAATTAAAAATTTCTTCCAACAAAGAAGATCGTCTTAAAATTCTGCTTTAGCAGCAAACCTTTTGAAAAAATTATGATAAATATTCACTATCACTTTGTGCAGTTTCTTAATGATGAAAATGTTATGTTGAATCATTGTGATCATTTAGAATTATTTTTTCTGAAAATTCACATTCACTTTTAACAGATGCTTTTAATTCATTATTAGGATGAATCTTAAGAGGTGAAGTCAAGCTATTTTCTTTTTTAACAGATAGCAATGATTCATTTCGAGAATGAATCTTCAGATGTGTAGTCAAACTATGTTTTTGTGTAAATTTCTTTTGACATATCTCACAAGAGAATGGTTTTTCACCTGTATGGGTGCGAAGATGATAGTCCAGTATAAATTTTGACATACACTTTCTTTCACAAATAACACACTTGAACTTTTTTTCACCATTATGGCCTTTAAGATGTTTATTCAAACTATTCATCTGTGAATACTTCTTTTCACATAAATGACAAGAATAGGGCTTTTCACCAGTATGAAGTCGTTGATGCTCGCGTAATCTTGAGTGTTGTGCAAATTGTCTATCACAAGAATTGCATGCATAGATTTTTCCATACATATGGACTTTAAGATGATGTCGCAAACTAGATTTATGTCTAAATCGTGCTTGGCATATATCACATGTAAATGGCTTCTCCCCAGTGTGAGAAAGAATATGATCCTTCAACGAAGGTTTAGAACTTAATTGTTTGTGACATATGTTGCAAGAAAATTCTTTTACTCCTGTATGAGTCTTTAGGTGACTCAACAAACCACTTTTCTGTATAAATCCCCAATTACAAATCCCACAAAAAAATCGCTTCTGATTAGTGTGTGTCATAACGTGTTTTTCTAAAAGACTTTTCTGAGAAAATGCATGGTTACACACATGACATATAAAAGGTTTCACTTTAGCATGAGTCATCGTACGATGTCTTCTCACATTTCTCTTACTAACAAATGCTTTGTTACATATATCACAGATATATGGTCTACTAGGTTCTACACATTGGGGACTTCTTAAGATATCCTGATCTTTGCATTCACTAGCTTCTTTATCAGTCACATTCATTCTGCAAGACAATGATGTACAGACTCATTCTGCAAGACAAAAATGCACAAATACTATTATTATAATGGGAAGAAATAAGAATGCAAGCATATTTAATAACACAATTTTTTTTTAAGTAGGAATGTTTCCTAATAAAATATACTGTTCACTATATGTTATATTGAACAATAGCACAAATTTAATTAAATAAAATAGAAAAATTTAATTAAATACGAAAAAAGTTAAAATAATTTAGTACTTCTTTGTTATAGCAGTCCCTGTATTTATTCATGCCAAGGCTGCAGTTCAATTTAACCAAAATCTTCAGCAAATTTTTATATACATCATATGTATGCCATATATGTCATATTTACATCTTATATGTCATACATATGTTCATATATAGAAGTCAATTATTAATGACAATATTAATAGCAATTAATTATGCTTTAAAAAAAAAGATTTTTTACTTGTAGTAATAATTTAAAAGCAATTCAAGAATAAATGTTATTAAATATTGTTAGTTAACAATCTGTTTCTTACTTTCTCACATACAAGATATTTTCTATCACAGATCATAAGCTTCCTATTATAAGAACAAATTTTCAGAGGTGATAATACATATCTAGACAAACAAATTTCATATGGGAAAGCAGGATTGCAAACCACTTTTTCAGTGAAAAATATAGAATATCGTACTCCAACCTGCGCTAGATAATTAATTTAACTCCATAAATTAGAATGCAGCTGACAGTACAGACTCTGTCACTGATCAAAATTCAGTGCATTTCTAATAATGTCATTACATTTATACAATACAAAATTAATCTGATGAAAATCTCACTAAAGTATCTTCATAAGTATGTACATAATAATTAAATACAAATAATACAACATAAGTTATTTACAAAAATTATTACAAAATGTACAAATAGATTCTGCTTTATTGAGACATCCTGTAATTTTGACTAAATAAATGGATTGAGATCCTGGTTTCCTGTACAGATACTGTTTGCCTTGATACTTACATTTGCCATCCCTGAAAAATTGTTCTATTATTTTAGAAATACCCTGATTATCCAAAGCCTGGGAATAATCACTCAATCCAGACACTACTGGTGCACTTAAAATCTTCCTTGCTAAATCAACAGTAGCAGCAATGTTGTTCTGGTTGAGTTGCCACCATTTGAATAGATTATTTCTTATTTTATTTATTCTTTCTACTTTAGACTCTTCCTGACAGATAAACACTATATGACTAAAATTTTCCTTCTAATTCCTTCAAAATTTTTCTTTGATTTAAAATTATTTGTTTTGGAATATAAGAAAATTTTATACATTTATTTTAATTTGCAGGGGAATTTACAAAGTTTAAAATTTTATTAATTAAATAAGTTTCAACTCCTTAAATAATAACTAAAAACATATACTTTCTTTTTACAATGAAGTTTACTTGTGAAAAGATTCTGTTCACCAAAATGGAAGTATATATTTGTGTAAAATATAATGTAAAACTTAACTTTTTAATATCTTTAAATCCTGAAATATAGGAATATATGGCCAGCCAAATATTCAGTATTTGACTGAATATTCAACATTTGACCAAAATCATTGTTCGGTGCATTCCTATTTTTAACGGTCCACAGTGGGGCGTTTTGATGATCTAGGTCAGGTATGTCAAACACGTGGCCCGCCGACCCCTTATCTGTGGCCCGCGAAGCCTTTGTTGATTTACCTGTGTTTAATTTATGTATTAGAACACGGATGCTGAAAATACACTTTCCACGAACCCATTGCACCAATTCTGATCTTATGGATGACAAACATTAGAAAAGTATGTTTATCAGTGTTACCAGTTTGAAAGGCTTTTTTTATTATTCAGAATGTTACCATTATTTTTTAATAGTAATATTTGTCTTATTTAGTATTTTATTAAATAAGGAAAATATTTGTCTTCAGAATGTGGTAGAATTCTGAATTAATAAATTCCTGCTCATCTGGCAACAATGATGTTTATAGACAGATCTAACTCAATTTTACATTTTAGCACAAATCAATATTTGTTTATGTTGAAACTAATACTTTATTTTATTATTCGCTGAGATTTTACACCACTTTACAAAATAATATACTGTATTTATTAAATACTAAGAAATGTATTACAAAATTAATAAAATTTAGCGTTAATTAAGAATAGTTAAAACTTTTAGAAAATCAAAGTATAAAATTAAATATCTTTCAATGAATTGCTTTGTAAGTGACGTAAATCATCACTTTTGTGCTTGACACAAAAACTCCGAATATGCCATCCAGTCTCTTTACTTGGGCTTTAGTCGAACATATAAATTTTGGATTTAAGCTCTTTAATTATTTTCATTACTTAGGTTAGTAACTGTGCCTGATCTTTCTGAAATCCTGCATGATCTTTCTTTCCTTTCTTTAATATTTTATTGGTATACACATATTTTATTGACATACTCTCATATATCTCCGTATTTATAATAGAAATATGTTAAAGATCTTTACCTTATGAATAAATATAATAAACTGAAAATGCACATCGCATACTTTTTTTAAAGATGGTTTACAACACAATTATATTCAAAGGAAAACTAAAATTTTATGATGATATATAACCACTGTTGGAGTTTGGGAAGAATGTAACATTAAGAGGTGTTGCATCACAAAGTATTAAGAAAATTCACAAAAATCTGACTAAGCATCGCAAAGATAAACTTTTAGGATTGAAACTGATATTTCTTAAGAGAATCAAGGTGCTTTCACCAAGCATATTGAATAAAATGCATTTGCTTTAAAAAACTAATTATTATAAGAATAAATGTCCCGCGTATCGAAATCATGCGTTACAAAATTGAAGAAATGATGTCTTGAGCAGTTAAAGAAATGTGAAAATACTATAAGCATAAGTATAATTTGTAGAAAGATTTATCTATAACGGAAAGATTTATAAAAGTCGGATATGTGCTTATAAACTTATATCGTATGCACATGCTTAAACATCGTCAATCTAGAATATATCTTGGAAATATCAGTAGTAAGGATGGTTACCTTCTTATACAGATATTTAACGGCTTTCCATCTTAAAGTGTTAACTCTTAATTTCGAACTGTTAAAAGAGCTTATAATTTTCATTTTAAATTGACAAATTATGAATGTGGATTATTAATAGACACCATTACACAAAGTACTTATAGTTTTTATTTGAAATTACATAGCACCTGAGTAAGCACCAATTTCAAGGCAAATTTCTTATTTTCATCTTGTTATTTGATTGTATTAACGTTTTCAAATAGAATGTACTACTTTGATGAAACAATTTTCAAAAAGAAAATGCATTTCATTTAAACTGTTGCCAGGCGTTATTACAAAAGTCATCAAAGTGGAAATTTTTATAATATACTAAAAATATATTTAAAAATATATTAAAAAAGAAATTCAAAAGAAGATTTTTTAATTTCGAAAAATATGAAAATCAGTTTAAACTGTTTACTTCAACTCTAATGATTGATGTTGAAATTATTCTTCAGAATTTATTACTGCAATTAATGAAATTCAGTGTGATTCTATATTAGAGCAAAAATATATGGATATGGGGTTTCCAAATTTCTGTAATTATTCATCAATCGACCGATTGATGATTTATTTTTTAAATTATAGTGTGTAATTAGGCATATTTTAGCTATGTTCGGTAGCGCATTTTTATACAAAATCTTTGTGTAGCTGTCTGCTAACTGCAAAGATGTCGCACACTGATGCATACTGCTGGCTAACCTTTTGTTATTTTTCAGGTCAAATAAACACAATTTAAACCAGAGACTGTATAATAATGAAATCAAATAAGTAGCGCTTAGATACAAAACACAATTTATTAAATAATTTTTTTCTGTTTCAAAATATGTTTATTTTTATTTTTTACTGACGCCTTTTTTTAGGCCTTCGGCTATTTTTTTAACCTTTGCTAAGATCGCAAGATTTACAGACCAGCGCGTACGATCAATTTTAAAAATAAATACAATTTAGAAAATTCAACTAAATGTTATAGATGTGGTTGATAACAATTAATTTTGAATATTATTTTCGAAAAATGAGATGAAATAAACTATGTAGAGTAATAATTTTGGAACTTTGCATGAATATTTCTTTCATATGGCTGTGCTTTGTATGCACAAATTGTACCCTGTGCAATGGTAATAATATTCTTTTCATATGTGGCCCGCGGCTTTGTAAATAATGCTTAATTTGGCCTGCGGAGATAAACGAGTTTGACATGCCTGATCTAGGTGGATAAAATTAATTTTTCGATTATCTCAGAATTTAACAAGACCACATATACTGGTAACCGAATGTCTCTTCTGTCGAGATCCGTACGAATTTTGTCGAAAAAATCTGATGTGTGGATTAACTACGATCGTAAAGAAGGCAGTTGGTTTGAGGGAGTTTCAACAGTTGCACTATTTTTCTGTAAGTTAGAAAGCAAGTCGTGACTTTTCTGTTTTATTTGAAAGCAGGAGTTTACTGGACATATGTCACATGTTTGTCACAAGATTTAACCTATTGCTGTTTGGAAATAAGCGCCATCTTGTTTTCAAATTTCATCTTGACTTTTAATACAGTATTAAGCACTATTAAGAAATAAGCATTTTTAAAAATCAAAGTGCCATTCCTAGAGTATTGAAAACTTAAGAAAGCTCCTGCGAAAGTTTGCGAATCATTAAGTTATATTAACTTGAAATGTGTGTTTGGGTGTTTAATTCAAATCTTGCAAGTCAATTTTAAACCACTTTTAATTATTCGATTGAGCTGAAACTTTGAATACATGTGTAGTTTGAAGGACAATACAGTATTATAATATAATATAAATAATAATAATAATAATAATAATAATAATAATATAAATAATTATATAAGCCAAATATTTGTTACTGTTTGATTATTTTATTACTGATACATTCGAATACCCAGCAAAACTTCAACGCAATAATTTTGTCCACTTAGATCCTCCAAACGCCCCACTGTGCGGACTCTGAAAATGAAGGAAAAAAATTCCAATTGCCTAGAAATGATTTAAATTGAGCAGATAGTTAGATTTATACAGAGCTAAGCCCCAGATGCTTTACTGGTAAGTGGTAAATATTAACCTCTCCTGCCATGATGTCGAATTAAGTGTTATTTCTGTCAATAATAGATATTAATGCTTGGAAAGCTAAAAATATATTGAGGATGACTAGCATCTTTCATGAAATTCATTTACTGTAAAATACCGTTAATCCGCCCTTCCCGATTAAGCGCCCCCCTCCCACTTTGTAAACAAATTGGAAAATTCAAAAAATCCTGAGAAAGCACCCTCCCCTAAAAGAAATTTTGCCGTGCACGTCAAGATCAACACCAAAAATTTTATCACCGAAGTGTTGTTTTTTTTTTTCCGACGGATCAGAAAGGCGTGACGATTCTTTGATATATCGCAAACATGTACAAACACATTGTCGATCTGAAAAAGCAATATAACCAAACATTAGTTTTGCTGTAAATTTATCTCCATGACGATATGAAGGTAATAAAAATATCGATAGTGAAAGTTTCTCATGAAATAAGTTAAAAAAATGTGTATTTGATGCTGTGTGGAAAATATTTTGATTAAAAAAGAATCTATTTATTTTATTAAAGAATTTATAGTCGTATTTAACATTATTATGAAAACGAATCACAAAAAAATATTGATTGATTGATCAGATCAATCGATTTGTCGATACAGAGTCGAATTTGTAGTGTAATTTGTGCTATCTTTGTGGTAGTAATGTTTTTTGTTTTAATAATCTGGCAACACTACCAATTCGTTCTATATGTTCTCAATTTTTGTGATTTGTATTATTTATTTAACATTTATAGATACGAAATCATGATTTTAAAAAAAACGGTTATTTAATCTTCCTAACTTACAACAGATGGCGACACCACATAAAATGTTACTAGTTCTTGAAATTACTTCAAGACATTTTCAACTGCAATTTCTCAGTGTTTTTTAATTATTTTAAATTATTAAGTTCCTTTTATTTTTCTGTTACCATATTAATGACAGATATTAGTGTTTTTATTTATCTAAATGCATTCCAGTTTCAAAGCTTCTGAAATCCAGAATTTTCTATAATCTGAAATCGCCATTAATCGTGAAGTTATACTGTTTTTCTATTTTGTCTATCATTTTGTTTTCAAAATGTTTTTCTTTTGTTACTTTATTAAAATAATGCATGCTTTGCGATGATCAGCCATCAGCATCTCCCCCCCCCCCCACCCATAAATATCATATACTACAGTTTTAATACCGTGTAAGCGCCCCCCCTGCTTATTTTACGATTTTCCATCATGTTTAGGGAGGGGGGCGGATTAACAGGATTTTACGGTATATACATTACTGAAAACAAATTGCCTGTTTTTTGTTTTTGTTTTTCAGCCTCATACATTGCAGTTAAAATTGTGAGTTTTAACTGCAATGTATGGGGCTTTTTTTTTTTTTTAACTTTACCAGTTTTATGGATAATTTTTAATGATACTGTAGTATTTCTCTTGATAAAAGATGTTTACTTTTTATATGTGTACACCTTGGGATCATATTTTACTCCTGTGATGAAGGAGATGTCATTTTAGTAGTGTGAATGGTTAATTCCTAGAACAAACGAGATACTTGGCAAGGCAATAAATGGGTTTTACTTGCTAACAATTTGTTTCTTACATTTCTTCCCTGTTTCATGCCTACTGTGGTTTGATCTGAAAATTTGATTGATTCATGAGTGAATTAAATTCGATTGGTCGGTTTATTGTGTGTCATATAGTTGAATATGTTGGAATGTGTTTGTGATATCAGATTTGTGTTGAGTTGTTATTTTTTGTGTGTTTTGTGAAGTAAGGGTGAAGTTTAATGGTTTGACATGTTGTGTTATGTTTTCAAGTGACTAATTCATGTAGAAGTATGAAGTTATTTTGGCTTTTTTTTTTTCTAATTATTTCACAAAATGTTTGAGTTCTGTTTTTTTGTAAATTGATGTAATTTTTAAAATTTGTTTATGAGAAGATTGTAAGCCAGGATATTTAAGGATAAATTTAAATTTCGCCCACCTAGCTGAATTCATTTGTATGAAGGGGCAGACAAATGACTCTGGTGAAGCAATTTATTCATGCTTGAGGGTGTTTGTTAAAATTTATGTACGTCCTTTGGAGGCATGTGGGGAGAGAGTTTAGATTCATGTAATGTGTGTTGCGTAATTGTTGGTTGAGAACAGTGATGAAGATGATATGAATGAACCGGGACCCTCATGAAAAAAAAAAAAAAACAACTAAATATGAGAAATAAAGGTAAGTGAATTTTTATTGATTTTATTTGATAAGACATATTTTGTGCAATCTAGAGATTGCTGCAAACTGAGTTTTGTTTGTCCAGCGATATTTTTTGTAGTTAATGTGCGGGAAGGGCACATACTTAAGCTACTGACTGCTGCTTGAATGAATTTCATGTATTCTAGAGATTGCTGTACAGCAAGTTTCGTGTGTCCAGTAATGTTTTTTTTGGTTAACGTATGCAAAGCGTACATATATAAATTACTGGCAGCTGCTTGAATGAATTTCATGCATTCTGGAGATTGCTGTACAGCGAGTTTCATGCATCCAGTGATTTTTTTTTTTTGGTTAATGTATGCAAAGTGTACATACATAAATTACTGATCACTGCTTGAATGAATTTCATGTATTCTAGAGATTTCTGTACAGTGAGTTTCATGCATCCAGTGATGTTATTTTTTCAGTTAATGTATGCAAAGTGCACATATATAAATTACTGACTGCTGCTTGAATGAATTTCATGTAAAAATTATAAAAAATGTCATGAAAAATCAGGAATCTCGAAATCCTCCCCAATCATAACCTGTATGCTTTGTGGCAGAGAACTCACTACTTACACAGTTCCTATGAGAATTTCTTTCACAAAGTTAAAGCAATTTTTTCCTAGATTTTTTTTTTAATTGTTAAAATAAATAAATCCGGAGGAAAAAATAGTTAAAAATTTGTAAAAATGGAAAAATCTAAAGGAAAAAATAGTTAAAAATTTGTAAAAATGGAAAAAACAGGAGTAAATAATAGTTAAAAATTTGGAAAAATCAGTAGGAAAAAATAGCTAAAAATTTGTAAAAATGGAAAAATCCAAAGGAAAAAAAATAGCTAAAAATTTGGAAAAATTCAAAGGAAAAAATAGCCAAAAATTTGGAAAAATGGAAACATCTGGAGAAAAAAATAGCTAAACATTGGTAAAAATGAAAATTCAGGAGGGGAAAATAGCTAAAAATTTGTAAAAATGGAAAAATACAGAGGAAAAAATAGTTAAAAATTTATAAAAATGGAAAAATCCAGAGGAAAAAATTGCTAAAAGTTTGTAAAAATTGAAACATCAGGAGGAAAATATTGCTAAAAGTTTGTAAAAATCGAAAAATCCTGAAGAAAAAGTTACTAAAACTTTGTAAATAGTTACAAACAGAATAAAATCAATGTTTACTTTGTGAAAGAGATTGCCGTAGGAAGTGTCTAAGTAGCGACTTGTCTGCCAGAAAGCATGTGCCGATTTTTCAATCTCTTATCTTTATCTTTTTTAAAGTAAAAACTGTGTTAATTTTTCTTCGTTATTTGATCCACTCATGTCTGTATGCTAAAAACACTAATGATTTTTTTTTTCCCGAGTAAGAAAATCTGCCCCCTTTTGATAGATTTCCACTCTTTTCTCTTATAATTTCTATGAAATCCCCCCCCCTCCCCTGCATGAAATATCTGCTTTCCTTCTTTGTCCCCTCTCTAGCACAAAAAGTTAAAACTCTTAAAACTTTTAAATTTTGTGTGCTGCGGGATGGATGCAAAATCACTGAAAGGCAGAAGAATCTCACCCATGTATTTACCTTTTTTACTTCTAAATGAATGATAAAAACAGTTCTTTTAATGGCTATTTAAAAAAAATCTTGAATTATGAGTCCACCGCCTTTCCTAAATTTAACTATTTTTGCTGTTAAAAAAGGGAGCTTATAATCAGATTTTATGGTATTAAATGTACATTATTAGATTAGCAAAATTATTTACAAAATTTAAAAAAATAAGACTATTATTATTATTGAATACTAATAGAAGATTCAGTGACTCTTGTAAACTATTAAAAAGGCTTTGAAAGTGTACCCATCCTGATAGAAATTTGGCAGTGCTATTAATAAATAATAATATTTAAGTAATAATATGTAATAGTAGTTAAATAATAACAAATAATAGTAGATGATAGATAATAAGATCACATTGTATGTAATAATTATTTCTATAGTTTTAAAAATCTTATTTGATTTAATACAAAACCTTATAATTAACATTGTCTAAAGTTCCATATGTGGGTATATCACTTAACTTGGCATCAAACGATAGCGAAGGTAGCAACAATGTGGTAGTGATTTCTAATGTAACTAGAGTATAAGAACAATTAATTGTCAAGATATGTTTCTATAATTACAGAATGTTTAGAAAAAATTTTAAATTCCCCAAATCAATTAATTTTACCCAAATAAATTATACAAAAAATGTATGAAACAAACAAAATAGAAAAAGTTCCTGTTTTAATTTTTTTTTTTTTTTTTTTTTTTCATATCCCACAGTTAACTGTCAAATAACATGTCATAATATACTTCAGAAATAATCATTAAAATGTATTACGAACTTTTTTTATATAATAGCCTGAAAAAACTAAATTAGCGGGAAGCAGCGCTCATTAGAATGCGCCAATTGGCGATATACCGCTTATGGAACTTTTCCTCTAATAATATAGGCATATTTTACTCACAAATGAATGACGATGATCATCAGATGCAAAAAGTAAACAACATGTTACCAAACAAATGAAAATGAGTTAACCAATTCATGCTGAAGATTCATTCATAAGAGTTACAAATCATTCATATGCTCAAGATTCATTCATAAGAGTTACAAATCATTCATATGCTCAAGATTCGTTCATAAGAATTACAAATCATTCAATTCATATCAATGTTTGATACCGGCATCTATAATTTGTTTTTGGTTTGTTGTAGCTGCTTAAATTTTCATTAATATAGATTGCTTCTGAACAATTAGACGAGATGGGATAAAAGAAAACTTTGGATGGACAAAGTAATTAAAAATAGATTCATTTTCTTTAATACAATTACAATTTTACAATGTCTTTGTCATTGATTGTGTATAGAGAAATTAGCTTTATAATTTAAGGGTAGATTTTTAATAAGTTCCGTAAGCTAAAATTGGTACTTCTTTATTGAAAGGGCCTTGTCGTTTTTTTTTTTTAAAAAAAAAAAAGCTTGACGCAATTCGGGCTTAAGAAAGTGCGATTTGTTACCAAATGATATAAACAGCTATGATAACAAAACTGATGAACTTATTATCAGGGTTCGTGATTTTTTCTCAAAAAAATCAAAAAATCTGATTTTTTTTATTTAAATCGGATTAAATTATAATTTTAAAACTACATATTTTAAAGTAAAATAATCTTTATTAAATCATTAAAATTAACAATTAGAAAAGCTCATTTAAATTTATTTGAAAAAAAAAAACATTTACTTTGAAATATTTTAATCATATAAACAATTAAACGTATACAGTTAAAAAAAAATTGGAGTAACAGAAACTGATTTAATTTGAAAACATGAAATAAATAAAACAAACTGTCTTGCATTATAGGAGCACTTAGTTACACTAATTGCATTTTAACAAATATCCTGTTATAATACATATAATATATATACTGCCTTAAATTGCCCATTTAATAAAAGAAAAAGTATATGCAACCTTCATTACTAAAAGCTAAAATATTTTGTTTTAACCAAATTTCTTTATTAAAAATCTTAAAATATAAAAGAAAATGTAAGCATTTTATTCAGAAAAAAAGAAAACAGTTATGAATAAAATTTTAAACATTCTATTCTAGATTTAGATTATATACAATATTCATTTAATGAATTTGGAGCATGTATTACACATACTTAAGATGATTATATGTTATAAATTTCAATGGATCTGAAAATATTAATCTTTGTTATTAAAATGTTTGAAAAGAAACACAAATTTTTCAGCTTTATGAGCTCCTAAGTGATTACAGTGTTTCAAGTGAATCAAAGTTGGATTTATTTTATTTTATTTTATTTTTTAAGATTAAAAATTTTAGTTGTCAATTAACTTAATAAATAATTAAAATTGAATTTATATTTTAAAAAATATATAAAAACATAACAGAGTAATTACTAACCATGAAATCATTATTTTTCTTTTCCAAATCTTTCCATAAATAAACTACATTGGGATATTGAACAATTTGTTATTTACATGTGCACAAGGGAGTAATGAGGTCTCTACATAAATATCAATGAAAATACTTTTGAATGACTAATATTTATTTATTCTAAGATTTTCCAAATTGTTGCAGACAGTTTCCATGTTTTTGTATTAAAAATTTTACTTAAGATTTAGATTTTTTTTTATTAAGTAAATTCATACATTTTTCAGCTTAGATTTTCTATTTTTAAAATGATTTTTATTTAAGTGTGATATTTGATTTAATTAAAATTCAGAAAGCATGGATTTTGAGTAGTCTCCCCCACTCCTTAAATTTACAACGTTTTTTTTTTTTTTGTCAAAACATAATATTTATTACTAAATATCTTGACCTAAATTTGAAATTAATTTTTTTTTTTAAGTTGATTTTAATCAATGATTTTTTTTAAATCAGTTGATTTTAATCATGATTAAAATCAAACTGATTTAAATGAACGAACCCTGCTTATTATGCTTGTTTATGTGTATATTAAAAAAAAAAAAAAAAATGCTTTTAACAACGTGTGTTAGATAAAGTACTTCTGTTTTCATATAATAACAGATAAATAGATTCTGTAAGTTAAATAAATTGTAGAAATATTGATAAAAGTGCTTGGGTGCAGAGGCACAGAGTGCCTACTTTGGCCCAGGGAATAAAGTTCCCCAGGAGGAAGCATATGTATTAAAGTAAAAGGGAGAAATTTTAGAAGGTATTAATAATATCTATTAAATTTGATATCTTTCTTTTAGTTAATTACTATGTTTATAATAGCTTATATTTTAATAATTTCCAGTTTTTAAACAAATTAAAATTTAATTAATATTTTCATTTTTGTGATTTGTATACAAAAACTATACATACTATATTCAGATAATAATATGCACATGTAATTGTAAGTTTGTGTTGTGAACAATAGAAATGAATTGGAAGCAATTTTCCACAGCAATGTAGACAGGGGCATATAGAACCTTGTATTATTTTTACATGGAATGTTTCATTGAGAGCAATATATTAATTAAGAATCCTAAAAAAGACTGTTTTAAATAATACATCAACGATGTTAATAGGCTTTTGAAATCTTGAATCCCTGAAACCCAGACAGTTCCAAAAATCTGGGTACTTTCTCACAAAAAGTGGGTCCTCTTTTAGAAATAGGACAATGTATTTTATACAAAATGTATCTCTTTTATGATCTTTCAACAGAAAAATTATGCATCATGAAGGACCCATAAAAATGATATTTATGCATCACTTCTCCAATTTATTGGTCAAGTAATGCAGTATAACACATAGCCGATACTGATCACTGATATGGATTGGATATCTGTTATATATAAATTGTTTTCAGCATTGTATTTTTTCATTCCCATTCTAGACAAAAACAGAATTTAAACCTTGAACATTCCAAAAAAATATTTCCATATAATTCCATCAAATTAATAGTAGCAGGCAGCAGGGGCCCCTCTTTAAATCAGAAGCCTCTGGGAAATTTCTCGTCTGTCTTCCCCCTCCCCCGTCTGTGCCACTGCTTGTGTGTATAGAACAGTGGATAGGTTGCCAGAAAATAAAGGGCAAAACTGGGAAATTTCATTAGTGGCCACTAGTAGTAGTTTTATAAGTGACTACTTTCTGTATACTAATGGTCACTTTTTTTACTTACAAGTTCTAACAGTAAACTTTTGTTAAATTTCAATTAATATTAATCTAAAATTAAATTGCCCAAATAAATATGTTAATATAAACATATTTCAGCCAGCAAAAATAGAAACTTTGATGAAATACAAAAAAATTTTACTCTATCCTTGTAGGAAAGTGGCCATAAGGTGGCCTCTGACAAACAATTTTTTAATAGCCACATTTTTTCATTTAGTGGCCCTGTGGTTAGTGGCAAATGTTAATTTTGCCCTTAACCAGAAAATATGTATAAATATATTTCCTTTTCTTTCCAAAGACATTTTCTTCATCTTGCCAAGATCCTTATAACAGAGTTAAGTATCCTAAAAGTTATTTTGAAGTTTCGTTTGAGGCAAATATGAACACTTAATTTTGGTTTAATATTAATGAAATTTACGAAACCTTAAGTGTAGTTTGGGCTCATGCAAAAGAACACACTCAGAAAAAAATATTTTGTGATTTAAAAAATATATTGCACAGGAATTTTACTTATAAAGAAATTGATATTTTTAGCCAGCCCCTAGACATGTGCAAATTTTAAAAATCCATATCATCCAATAAATTTAGAAAAAAGACACATTTTTACCTTCTTGGAAAAAACTAAGAATTTTTCAAAATTAAAAAATCAAAAGAAAGTTTTGTGATAGTCAGAGCATACTAGAGTTTCATGTTACTAAACACAATGATACATTTTCTCTTGAAATAATGCCCTTTTTCTACTGCATTAAAATGCCTTTCTTTAGTGACTACCACCCTGTCCCTTTTCTTTCTAGAGTGAACACACTCATGCACACAAGAAATTTTATGTATACTAATTCAAGATTTTTCAATGTTTTAAACCAGTAGCATTAAATGTGAAAAGTTGTAAAAAAAAAAAAAAAAAAAAAAAAAAAGATACACAAAAAGTACAACTAATCAATAAAGCATCTAAATTAATTCTTCAACCCATCATCAATGATATCAATTCTATCTATCAAATGATTATGGCTTGCTTTTTAAAGTTTATTGAATATAAAATATTTATTTTGTAATTTTACCTTATCTTCTCTTGATTTAAAAAAAATATTTATATTTTACAAAAACTTATAAAAAGTATATATTGTTGACATTTACAGTTCCTTGCCATCTTTGTGCACAATACCATGTGCAAAATGTTTAGAATAGTGCTGTTTTAAATCTTATTTATTTTCTTAATTCTCTCTAAAGTTACTTTTGGATTAGATTAATATATATTATTTATAGAAATACAAGTACACTAAAATTCCTTTTTAAAATAAGATTAGATGAACAAAATGCTTGTTTTTATGAAATGTTGCAGGACTTTGCTGTTATTCCGGAATCAAGATATTTGTGTACACACACACCTATATAAAAAAATCACTGACAGCTTGGCCTATAGGCACAGAAGACAGAAGATGCAGACCGCGAGGCACCTGTTTATTGGGAATTGCAGAAGAAAGACCTATTTGCCATGATGCGGTAGTTGGGACCGGCCACTTCGAATTATACCTGTGCCTGTAGGCGGAACCAGCACTGATTTTTTTGTTTTTAATATTTTTTTGCTATAAGAGTTGGTTCTATAAAAAACTTGTCAATATAAAAGTTGTAGATAATATTAAACAAGATTTATAATAAATTTAAGCAGATTTAATATGTTGGGAATTGACAAAGTTATGAATTTTTTTCTTCTTAAACCCCTATTCCCTCCCTCCCCCCTTGGGGGCATTTTTAATAAAATAAAGAAATCTGTCATACATAAATTTTTGGCCCTTTTCCTAGAAGTAATAATAACTTTAAACGGATTTGATATGTATCATAATTAAGAAGTTATGGGGGTTTTTTTTTTTCTGTTTTCGCAAAAAGCCCCCCCCCCCCTCGGTTCGATTTTGCCCATTAATGAACATGACTGAGATTTTATGCCCCTTTATTTTATGTATCAGTTTGGAAGAGATTTGTGCTGAATTATGGAAGTTATTGTGTCCATAAAAAAGTGATATAGATAGATAGATAGATGAAATTTTGAACTGGAGGTGGTTTTAGGAGTTATGATAAATGAGGAGAATGAGAAAAATGCTCAGCATGTTTTTGTTGATATTGAGATGGATTTTACCATTTGCAATCAAATTGTTTCAGGGCTATGGAATTATACATAAAGATAATGCCCTTATCTTTATGTATAAGGTCCTATGTAATCTTTATGTTATCTAATCTAAATTATATCTAATCTGATGTTATGTATCTAATCTTTATGTAAATGCCCTTATCTTTATGTATAAAGCCTTTCTTAAAACAAAAAGAAAGGAAAATTTTTACAATTACTCAGTATTTAGCCAAGTACATACTCAAAATTTGCCCGAATACTGAATGCTCAACAAATTGGGCGAGTACATATCAAATAAACTCAATAAATACACCTCAAAGTTTCTTTTTAGAGAATATTGGTCTTTTTTCATACTTTTAATTCATTTCTTTGCCATATGTTTATTTAATTTATGGTTCGACCCATTTTTGTTCTTTATTTAGAATCTGTAATTTTAACCATAGTTTTTCCCCCCTTAAGCATATTTTCCCTGAAAAAGATTTTTTAGCAAAAAGCAAATGGAAGATTATTATTTTTTTAATTTGCATTACCTGTATAGATATTGCTTAAGACCAGTGGTAGAAATTAGCAAATTAAAGGCAAAAGTCAAATGACGCATACTGTAAATATCTTAAACGTCAAATTAAAATTTTTAGTTGCAATTTCTAAAATTCATTTTTAACTTAACTGTAATATTGTATGCTTCTCTTTAGAAAAGCACAAATATTTTTTTCTTTTTTTTTAAATTATTGAAGTTCTTAATCTCCAAGATTATAATAATTGATGTAACTGTAAAACAGGTGTAAATCATTTTTAATTACAAATTATTTAAAAATATATTTGAAAATTAATAGAAAAATGTACTTAATCATGTAAAACAAAATTAAAACTTGATAACTTCCATCAAATCAGAAACAAAATTTTATCTAATGTTGATAATTACAATTAAATTTAGTAAAAAAAAAAGAAAAAATACAATGCATCTGCATTTGAATCTTGTTAATATGAAATCAAAAGGTCACTAATTTTTTTGTACGTGTTAACCGTTAAAATAATAGTTAATGTTTAAAAAAAAAAAGTTAGGCGTCATATTTGACGACCGAGAATAATTCTGCAGTCGTCAAATGCAATAATTTAGTTGTATTTGACGACTAACGACTGCTAATTTCAAACACTGCTTAAGATGCTATGTTCTGTTTTGTAACGTTATTGCATTAATACTCATGAATAATAGATCTAAATTGAATATTAAATGCAAAATTTTTTTTCATTTGTCTCATTATTATAAGAATTTTAATGTTATAATTATCTTATTTTGTAAATCTTTATATTTTTTAGGTGTATTTTTCTCTTGAAATTATCAAAGAATAAATATGACTTAAACAGCCTTTTCAAGTTTTATATTCGATAACTATCTTGCTAATCACTTAGTAAAAATAGCTTTTCATGTATATGTGTAGAAAATAACATCTAATGGAACCTACTGACTGTTAAAGTAAGTTAGCAATGATTCTTTCTATGACTTTTTGTTGCATTCAGGGCTGGATTAAGCCATCTAGAGACCCCTTCTAGGCAATTCAAATCTCGAGTAATTTTTACATATTAAATTTTTAAGTGTCTTATATTAATTCATATATATATATACTATATATACACACTTGTAAGATTATACACTGGTGTACAGTTGCTAATTATGGATAACAATATCGGAGCCACAAAATCAAAGGCAGCAGCATGTAGATATTAGCATAAGTGTGGGAGGCAGTAAGAAGTACTGTGCATATGAAAATTTTTGATTTACAAGCATTTTGAGTTACATGATTACCATTGAAAAGAGATTTAAAGTATTTGTCATGCATTGGCACAGTTGTTGTTGAAAGTGAAATTTGAATGAGAAGAAAACAATTGAAGACTTTAAAGTTTTGGATCTTGCCGACTTCAGTTAGAAGATTTAACACATGACCTTATTATTGGAAATCTCAAATAAGGGCAAAAAATAACATAAGTTATTCCGGCAATCAAAATCACTGACAGTGTTGTTTTCAGCTTTGGTAAACATTTCAGAGTTACTAGGATGTGCAGAAGGTGTCACGGGGAAGATCGTCTTCATAGTATAACGGCCATAGAAGACAGGTATATTGTCCTGTTGGTAAAAATGAACCAGGACTCCACAGCTAGTCAAGTGGCAAATCAATATCTTTCTGCCACAGGCAAGCAGGTATTCTGAAAAAAATGTAGCCAACCAGTGTGGCATTAAAGAAGACTAGACACCTGAAGACCTGTTGTATGTGTCCCATTGTCAAAATTCATTGTGGTGCCTGTTTGATATGGTGCCAGCTGTATTGTAATTGGATCGAGAATGACTGTGCTTCTGTACTCCTCTTAGATCCCTTTCGGGTCATTCCATTTCGAATCAACCAAAAATTTTCAATATTCAACCTGTTTCAGATTTTAATGAAACCTTCAGGAATCATTCTAACTGATGATACAAATGAGAATATACTTTTATAATTTTTTTATCTCAGTAAATTTTCATACAACTAATTTTTTAAATTTCGAAAAATCATCATTTTTTGGCTTGTATAAATGTTTTTAATTTTTAATTTGTTTTATCAGTTGTAGCGAGTTGTTTGACCCCTCATTTTAAAGAGAATTTCATAAGGTTTAATTTGATATGCAAGTTGACTATGCTTGGTAAAATATATATATATATATATATATATATATATATATATATTTAATTTAATTTAAAAAAAATAAAATAGTGTTTTTTAAAAATTTTGAAAAAATTATGTTTTTTAAAATATTATAAACTTTAAATTCTGAAAGTTTTAGAGTGGGACCAGCAGTTATAAAAATAAAATAAATGTTTAAAATTAATAAGACAATACTATCTTTAGCACAATCATAAAGTTGGTGAGGTGCCAACTTTAAATACCAAACCCAACTGGTGTTTAACATTGTTTTTTTTTTTTTTAACATAACTGCTAATCCCATTGAGATACCACTTTTTTAACATAACTGCTGATTCCATTGAGATCCCACTCTAAAACTTTCTGAATTTAAAGTTTATGATATTACAAAAAACCTATAATTTTTTCAAAATTTTTAAAAGACACCTTTAAAAAATTTTTATATTTTAAATTAAATAAAATATATATATATTTTTTTTTTTTACCAAGCATAGTCAACTTGCATATCAAATTAAACCTTATGAAATTCTCTTTAAAACGAGGGGTCAAACAACTCTCTATGCCTGATAGAAATTGAGAAATTAAAAATTGAGAACATTTATACAAGCCAAAAAATGATGATTTTTCGAAATTTAAAAAATTAAGTGTATGAAAATTTACTGAGATAAAAAAAAATAATAATAAAAGTATATTCTCATTTGTATCATCAGTGAGAATGATTCCTGAAGGTTTCATCAAAATCTGAAATGGTCAGGTTGAGTCACTGGTTGATTTGACATGGAATGACCCTTTCATGAATATTTTCTAGACAATCTGCACTACCACACTTATGCCAATCAGTTTTCATCTATAATCAAACGGCAGACTGAACCTATTCTCAACTGAATAGAATACACAAGCGCAGTCTGTGCTGCCAATGACTGTGCTTGTGTACTCCTCTTAGATCCCTTTCATGAATATTTTCTAGAGAATCAGCACTATCACACTTATGCCAATCAGTTTTCATCTATAAGCAGATGGCAGACTAAACCTATTCTCAACTAAATAGAATACACAAGCCCAGTCATTCAATATTTCTTACTGTATTCCACAGGCAATTTCAATATTTCTTACTGTATCTTATTCTTATCCAAATTTCCAAGTGCTGCTGCCTTCGATTTTGTGGGTGTTATTGTTGATAGTATGGTCTGTTCTTTACAATTGTCCATCAGTGTGTATATGTATATGCAGTGGTGAGATTCAAATAGCTTAACAACTAGTTTTATACCCTAATGATTTTTCAAATGTAAACAAAACAGAAAAATGGTGTCATATGTAGATTTAGATTGTGAAACACTTTTCAGAATTATAAGAACATTGTCACAAAATTTTGATCTTTTAGTACACTTGTGATGACTAAATGTCTTTAAATTTGAGAGCTGTATTTCATGCAGTTTTTGATTTAAAACACTTATGAATTTTAAAAAGTTGATAAATGTGCATTATTAAAAAAAAATTTTAAAAGTTATAAATTTTAAACTTATGAAAGTTTTAAATAAAGTCCTTTTATAAAATTTGGTCACCCTAAATACAGTAGAGGAAAAAAAGTTGTTCTTGAACATGTTGTTTCACAGTAAGGGACTCATGCTTTATATAGCGAATGTTGGACAAACATGATGCACTAACCAAAATTTTTATCAAAAATGCAATAAAACAATATAAGCAGAGCATAAAAATAACAGAATTTCAATCTCGCTGTCTAAAGTTGCAAGCAGTAGTTTAGACAAAACTTTGAATTGTACATATGCCCATATTTTTTTTTATAAAGGTACTCTACAGAACATCTATCTAGTGGGAATTTTGGACATAAAACAAATGAGAATATAGCATGGGTTAGGCTTCTGATCAGGGTTGTAGTGGGTAGCTGCCCGGGTACCTGTCCAGCTACCTGCCCAGGCTGGGTTTTCTTAAAAACCCGGGAGTTTTACAACCCTGAGGGTTATAGTGGGTAGCTGCCCAGCTAGTTTTTTTTTTTAAACAGGTTTTTTACAACCCTGCTTCTGATACACTTTTATGCAGATGAGAAAAGAATGTAGGTTTGTTATTTCCACATTTACAAGTATCATTTTAACTACCAGTTTGACAAATTCAACAAAAAATTAGGTACATGTTCTACCGAACTGACTGAATTCCACCATTGTGTAAACACATAAAAAATCAGTGCAACAGCTTAATTGCAAACCATTTTGAAGAGCATATTTCAGTAAATATAATAAACATTTATCATTCTAAAAGGTTATAAAAATTACTCAAAGTTATCAATTTAAAATGGTACGCCCATTCATACAAGTAGATATTGTAACGCTTTGTGTGCAGTTCATACTATACTGCTAATACATTAATGGGAAAATCCACTTTTTAAAAAAAAATTATCAGTTAAAATTATCTTTTCTTTAAAATTCTTGGGTCATGGGGCCCCCTAAATGTTGTGGTGCCCCTAGGCAATTGCCTACTGCCTATTGGTTAATCTGGCTCTGGTTGCTTTTAGTTAGAAGTAAATAATTTATCAACAGAAAGCATTTTATTATTTATAGGTTATCAAATATGATCATGCCTAGGAAAAGAAATTCAAATAATGAACATCTGTCACACAGGGATGAAAAAGATTTTGCTTGCATTGTTTGTAAAAAAGTGTTTCCTAATAAAAGCAGTCTCTATCTTCATCTCCGAATTCATACTAAAGAAAGGCCATATGTTTGTGATATTTGCCAAAAATCTTTTTCCCAAAGCAGTCATTTTAATAGACATCGAAGCCTTCATACTGGAGAAAAACCATTTGTGTGCCATACTTGTGAGAAAGCATTTTCTACTGAAGCTTACTTAAAGGAACATAACCGTATTCATATAGAAGATAAGTCATTTATATGTGAATTATGTATGAAAGCATTTTCTTGTAAAAGCCATCTAAAACGGCATTATTTTGTTCATAGCAAACATGAAAAATCATTTACCTGTAATTTTTGCAAGAAAGAGTTTTTACAAAAGAGTCAGTTGAATATTCATCTGAAAACTCATAGAGGAAGAAAACATTTTGTTTGTCAGCTATGTAATAAGATACTATTGTCTAAAAGAAGCTTAGAGCACCATCTTCGTAGACATGCTGGGCTACGGCCATTTGTATGTGAGATTTGTGATAAAAAATTTACTGCTGATAGTTCCTTGAAAAGACATTATCGTGTCCATACAGGGGAAAGGCCATATAAATGTGAATTATGTGACATGTGCTTTGCACACAAACATAATCTGACCCAACATAAATTAAATCATCAGGAAAGAGGATATGTTGATACTAATTTGTATAAAAATAAATTCAAACATTCTTGTAATGGAAGTAAAAATGTTAATGATCAAAATGTAAAAAAAAAAGAAACACCAATTTCAAGTAGCATATATCAGGAAAAAGAACAGAATACTAATTTGAATGGTGAACTTAATAGTGATAAGAATGAAACAGCAGCTGCTTATAATATACACAATAGTGAGAAACCTTTTATTTGTGTAGTATGCAAAAAGGGTTTTGCACGCAAGGATGGCTTAAATATACATTACAGAACCCACACTAAAGAAAAACCTTTTACATGTAATTTTTGTGATAAAAGTTTTTCTCAGAAATATACTTTGACAATACATTACCGAACACATACTAAAGAGAAACCATATGTATGTGATAAATGTTTTACAGGATTTTCTCAGAAAAGTACTCTGAAAAAACATGCTTGTTCATTCAAGAAAAAAAAAATCAAACCAACTCTTTAAATAAATGAAAAGGAAATTGTCTGAAATTATTTTAAAGGGTCCAAAATCCTATGGGAAAACATCTAATATTGAAGTATACCTTGTTCTTAGTAAATAAGCAATTTTAATAATTTATATGTACTTTTTGGTATTATAATTAGGTATATATTTTGATCTTTTTCTGGAAAATAGATTCCTTTTTAATAGTTTTTTTTATATAATTACATTACATTTATTATATATTTTTACTTATTGTATTTTTTATTTTTATTTCTTGCTGAATGATCAATTTATAGTTTTACTTCTGCCACAACTATTTAAAAAAAAAAGAATTGAAACTGCTTTAATAATTCCTGAAAAAAAAGGGGATACTTCAATATCAGCTATTTTCCATAAAATTTGTCAAATGTTGTATTCTGAATAAACCTGTCTTTAAATTGGTGTTACTTTACTAACTCTTTAAATTAACTTAGTTATTTTTTATTTTAAATGCATCATTTAAAATTTTGATTTTACTAACTTTTCAAGGTGTAAAAAAAAAAAAAAAAAAAAAAAAAAAAAATTAATGTTTTGTAAAAATAAAACATTTTTTGGTTATTATTTAAATTTTACTGATATGCTTAAGCAAATCTCATAATAATTACTATAATTTCATCTAATGAAATAAAAATGTAACGTAATCATTAAATTTTGTTCAAATTATTCGGAAAAACTTTAAACATAGTTTTACAGAACAAAAAATTTAATTCAATATTTTCTGTGTTTTAGATATGTACTAGATATATGTTTAGATGTCTGCTTTTGTATTTTTCTTAAAATGTTATCCCATGTCTGATCGATGCACAGAAATAATTACTACAGTTTCATATAATGAAATAAAGTATGTTGTAATCTTTAATATATTGTTTAAATTATTGTGCCAAATTTGAAACATAGTTTTATAGAAATGAAAATCTAATTTTATATTTTCTATTTTTGAAATATGTTTTATGTATATGTTTAGATGTCTATTTATATATTTCTCTTAAATTTCATTCCATATCTGACTGATGTTCAAAAATGTTTCAACTTTGTTGCCTTGAAAACTTTTGAGGTGTTGAAAAAATCGTTATCTAAGATTGTAATTTAATTTTTTTATTTATTTGCTTTGTGATATTCAGAATTATTTATATATATTTTTTTAATTTGATATTTCTTTTAATTGTGATTTTTATAGTTCCTAGAAAAACAGTTCTGATGTCAGAAATTTTCAAGTGTTTGTATTTTTTTTTTGTTTGTTTGTTTTTCTGAAATTTTATAGATTACATATTTACATTTACAAAGATTATTACTGTTCTTCAACTTTTCTCATCAATAAAATTGAGTTTGGTAATGTACTTTAATAGAAAGTGTTAAAATCTTGTTTTAGTGAGTTTTAAAAATAGCTATATATAATCAACGATCAACCGAAACCAGTTCTTTTTTTTGCCAATAAATTCCTAATACATACCACATAGTATAACACTTTATGATCTATATTAGTTTTATTGTATGAATTAATAAATCATAAAATAAAAATCTTGCATTTGAAAATTTGCCTACTCGCATAATTGTTATCTATTATTACTACTTCTTTGTTTGATAATATCAACTGAAATAATAATAATAATAAAATAAATAAATTTAAAATAATCATTGCAATAAAATAGACAATTAATATTTCACTATATGTTTATTCGGTACTTTTATGTTAGCCGGCTCCACTGATCGGCAAATTTTTTTAAATCTTGCCAACCCCCTTTTTTTTTTTTGCCTTTTTTTTTTTTTTTTTGCCATTTTTTTAATATTAGCCGACATCAACTAGCCAATATTTTAACATTGCAATATAATATCTTTAAAAACTTACTTAAAATTAGCTAAAATATAATCATAATAAAATATGTAAACATATCAATACAAATAACAAAATCTCATGCAAAAGGTTGCAGTTCAAATGATGCCAATTGAAACTAGATTTGGCGAGTTATCACTGGTGCCCAGCTAACATAAAAGTACCATTTGATCCTACAAAATTTGTTATAATTTTACTGATTAAAATTATTTTTAATTATTTAATCCATATATTGAAGTTTTATTTCTAATTATGAGGAATATGTATTTATAAGATGGATTATCAAATGTATACTGGTAGCATACATAACATCCATTTTTTTAACATTAATTTTATTTAATTTTAAAACAATTTTTAATAATTAGATAGGTGAGTGAAATAAAGGGTAACATTCCAGCTAATGTAACTGTCAAGAAAACACAAAAAATATTTATGTAAAAAAAAAAAAAAAAAAAAAAAAAAAAAATACCAATTTTAAAGAAATGTTCATCATTATTCAATTGTAGGTCTAATCAAGGAGGATTCATCTTATAAATTTCAAAGAAAATACTGATTAATTTTTTAGCTATTGTTAATTAGCTCAGTTAATTTTTCTGATAGTATTTGGAATGTTATCCTTTTTCCACTCACTCGTTTAATTATTATGTACATTGTAATTATATCATTAACAGCATTTCTAGCAGGTTTTTCTGTTTAATTCTAGATCAAATATTCTGTATATTTTATGAGCAGCTAATTAAGATTACAAAATATTTTACCATTGTGGTATAATTTAATATTTAAGATAACCTTCTAAAAGGTTGTTTCAAACTATGTCCATGTATTATGTAATAATTTTATTTTTTATTTTGTTCTTGTTATATTACTAAATACATTTAGTTCAGTATTGTAATGTGATATATTCTTACAATTCAATGTTATATCAATTATTTTGTATACTTTTTTTTATTTTATTGTCAAATAAAAATACATGTTTTATTCCTAATTCTGTTTTTTTTTTTTTTTTTACTATTTCAATTGAAAATCTTAATTCAAATTGGTATAAGATTCACAATTTTAGACTGTCCAATCTCAAAAAAGGAAAAAAATAATTCTGTTATCCCAATCGCCTTTTATAAACATGACTACATTGTGTATGTGCACGTATTTATTGATTAATAAAGAGAGGATAAAAACATTGTCTTAAAAAAATGAATGTATATGCATGCATGTTTTAGGAATTGGGGGTAAAAGAAAAAAAAACTACTGTTTTCTTGGTTGCTTTACTAAAATGTTTATATCAAAAATTTTCAAATGATGAATATTTCAAATTCATAAAATGTCATATTTCTATGCCAATTTAATTAATAGACATATACACTATACTTTCAACATATAAAAAATAAAATTATTATTGTTTTTATTTTAAATGTATAAAAGTATTTTTATGATATATTACTTTAAATTACTCAAATTAACTATTTTAGTTATAATAAGGGGTGTTCATAGCTGCACTTAAAAAAAATCATAAAGGTGTAGAAAAAGGAAAAAATTAAATAATAGTTAAAATTTTTGGCTATTTAATTTAGATTATAACTAGTAAAGTTTTGCTTTACAAATATAGTAGATGTCCTCAAATCCATAGCCCTAAAATCTACGCAAAGTTTCTTATATATATTTTATTTTTTAGTTGTCAAATTTTTTCTAAAATATATATACGTAATTTTATGTGAAGTGTTAAAATCTTATTCAGTTTCACAAAGATTTTAAAACATAAAATTATAAATTAATCCCATATTTTAAAAATAGTTTGATAACTAAGAAAAAAAAAACATTCTTTAAGAAGTGTAGATAGAAAACAGAAGTTAAAAATATTAATATCTGGAGGAGATATTTTAAATATACGAATGCATCCTATGCCCATAGGATTAACATTAGTGAGGGGAATCGGGAAGTTCACTGACGAACATTAACCAGGTTCGACAATAGTTTCAACAACACAACATGTTGTGTGTATAAGAAATATATTAAGAGCTTTACTTGTAGAATATTGTGCTTAGTGAATGTGGCGGCTCCTCTATTGGAATATATGATCATGTGAACCCCAAAGAAAAACAAAAAAATAACAAATGATATAAAATAATAATCCCATTTCCAGATTTTTATCAATTTCCAGGATAAGTTTAAATACGCCTCCCCTCCATCTCTTTTAAATATGTACATGGCAAAACATTGCTGTAATAATGTAAATTTTTAAAACTATCAATAGCGAGCATCTGGTTGCATGTGTGATTGGTGGAATTCCCTTTGAAAACAGCAAAGTGTGAGGGAAAGGCACAGTTCATACCTTTCCGTTTGCACAACCTTCAGTGTGTAAAAATTGGCATATTTCACTGTTTCTTTCTTGATTGCTCTTTATCGGAAACCTCCTTTGGTTTCCTGTATTTCAGTAAGCTAAATTTTGTTTGTTTGATTGTATGATCTGTCTTTATAAAAAGTAAAATGCTACACTTTTGCTTGTTATTTCATTTAGTAGCATTGTTTTCATATAACTTTTGAAAACTCTGTTATGTTGATAATTTGGATTTTGCACAATAAGTTTTTAAAAAAAAAAGGGGGGGGGGTTATAAATTTAAAAAAAAAAGTAATTAATTAAATTAATAAATAAATGGGGTTATGATTTCTTTAGGCTGTTTTATTTACGTTGTTACTTTTTCTAACTTTAGGATGTCTCTAATTTTTCTGTCAGACAATATTTTGCAAATTGCTCCATATTATATCATATTAATTTTTGTTGTGTTCAATAACGTTTTGAGGAGATTTTTTTTGTATTGGCTCGGCACCCGCCGATGTAAAAACCTTTTCCTCGAATAATTATGAATATAATGTATGAAAATTTAAGTTAATAATACTTCAAAATGTATTTAAAAAAAAAAAAAAAGCTAAAGTTAATTTTGTTTCATAATTTATCTTTGAAAATATGTATTCAAATGTAAAAATATTATTATTTTAAAAGTTTTTAGAGATGTTCTGAAAAAAAATTGTATGTCTAAATTTTCATTTCATAATTTACTAAGCACATGGTGCCGATTTAACGATGTTTTGTGTATTCTTCCGCGGCAATCGGACCACGTTTTTATATGTGTTTTTACTCCATTTTTTAATCAATAATTACTGTAAAAGAAAGTATGCAAAATATAAACTGTCCATCGATAAGCAAATTTTGAAATGTTTTTAAATTGATCAACAAGTTAAAACATTGTCATTTTTGGCGCGCCATCGGATTAATTGCCGTGGCGTGAAGCGAAGGTGCGCGACGGCAAGAAGATAAAAGGACCGGCGATTCACGGAGAGATGGACTTCGACTTTTTCGACGAACGGAGGCAGCAGAAAGAACGAGCCCGGAGGAGGTAGCAAGCTGAGCCCAGAGGAGGTGGATGACTGTCTGAATTGGAGGCTTTGATTTCTGGAGCTAGAGCAGGAGATTGAAATCGGAAATGAGACTCAGAGGTTTAACTATGATGGATGGAAGGAGAGACAGAATCGCCGAATATGTTCCTAGTTACACGACAGAAATTTCAATATAAGTTAGAGTAGTGGTCGACCACGTGGTGAGAATATTACACCTTTTTTTTAGTACTCCGGAGTAAGGTGTTTTCTTTAAATAAACTAAGCGTGCTAAAAGTAATTTGACTATTGTAAATTATTCTCTATGTAATATCTTACTGATAAATTTAATTCAATTTTCATTAGTTAAACTATTCATGTTAAAAGGAAATAAGACTATTATAATAATATTTATGTAAAATTTTAATTGTGCTTTAAATCAATATTCATTCTCTTTCAATAAACTTAAATATTCAATTTACAAAGAAAATCTCTATTTTTTTTTTCTACAGCAGCAAATTATGGTACGTCCCTTATTTAGGTTTTTCAGTGTGAATAAGTTCAAAATACTATACGATCAAGGTCTTCTTTATTCACCATTAAATTCATTGTATATGAAAGATTTAATTATTTGGTAGATTGTTTTTTTCTACCACGTGTTTGTGTCTGCCTAGGGAAGTTTTAAGTACGACACAACAACTCAACAGTATTTCAACAAGTGTATAAAAGTCGTACTGGCAGATTTTATTTTCGCAATTTATATATTGTAAACCTCCATTTAAATACCCACGAATTGCAACTGCTTAGTGGTATATAACAAGTATTTTGTACTCCAAAATTCAAGATTAACAACTGAGTCATGGAAAAGGAAGCATAGAAGAAAACCTTTATGTGTTTCTTTCTTTAAATCCATACTCTTTAGCCTGGCCATATTAAACAGTTTTCTCATGTCTCATATTGCACTGTTAAAATAAAACTTATATATGAAATCAATAGCTCGAAAATGGCAGTGACTATTGCAATGGTAGCTAAGTTTTTTGTTAAAAAGGGAAATGATCAGTTGCATTATTGTGCGTCATCCATGTCCTTGGAAATTACTAATTTTTTAGAGACTTTGAATGTGATTTTGTCTAAAGAAAAGTTCCGTCAAAAGCAAATGACACTCACACAAAGGTAAGACTAAATATTTTATGTTGACTTTATGATATCAAGCTAATTTTAGCACAGAGATAATTAGAGCAATTAATAGTGGTGATTAGTTTAACTATATATGTATTTTTAAGATTTTTTTATTATCTTCACAGGTATTATGAGTAACAGTTAATACAAGGACTTTTATAATTCCCTTGCTTCTCATATTAAGAGGCTACTTCACTCAGGCAAAAACACCCGTTCACTAATGTTAATCCTATGGGGGAAATAATTTATGATATCTCGTTCGCATTTCAATATTTTTAATTTTTGCATTGAATAGCTCAGGTCAATTTCTATTCACGCTCCTTTGTACTTTTTCGATTTTGATTACAAGTTTTTTTATTGAGATACTTTCACTTACGGAACCAGTTTCGAAAGTAAAAGTATCCTCAATAAAAAAAACTGCAACAAAAATCGAAAAAGTACAAAGGAGCGTGCATAGAGATTGACCTCAGCTATCGAATGCAAAAAAAATCATTTAAAAATATTGAAATGTGAACGAGATATCATAAATTATTTCCCCCATAGGATTAACATTAGCGAGTGTGTGTTTTCTCCTGAGTGAAGTAGCCTCTTATCCAGGTATGACAATATTTTCAACAACACAACATGTTGCGAGTATAAGGAATATATTATGAGCTTTACTTATAGAATATTGTGCTTAGTGGCAGTGGTGGCTCCTCTATTGGAGCAAATGGGGCATGTGAACCCCAAAGAAAAACGAAAAAATAAATTAACAAATGAAATAAAATAATATTAATCACATTTCCAGATTAATATTATTTTATTAAATATAAAAATAAAATAAAATATTTTTAATAAATAATTTTAAAAAAACATATTTAAAAGAAAAAATATTTTTATGTTTTTATATAGATCTCTATCTATTTATATGCCAATAAATACAGGATGTTGAAAAATTAACAATTATAAGGAACACTAATGTAATTTGTGCAAAACAGGAAGGGGGAAAATAGGTTTGAAGGGTTTTTTTTTTTTTTTCAAAGTTCACGTATAGGGGCCCAGCCTAAAAAAATCCACCCTTGTGCAGGGAACCTGTGTAGCTTTTTCTAATTTTTAGCATCTCTCTATTCTAAAAAAAGCTAACTAATGCTGCTGCTGTAATTGAATTGATTGTGATCTTTTTTGGCTTATACTGCAAAATCTATTGCATATAAAAACATAAAAACTGGTAGTTTTTTAGAGAAATGTATGATAGACATGCTGAAGCAAACACTTTTAAAATTGAAGAATTATTTTAAGCACTATTTAATTTTGAAATTGGTCATAATGGTTTAATTAAATAAGTTTTATAGGATCAAAAACTAAGTATAGCAATTAAACCATCTTTTGCAGGCACATACTTTACTAAATTGTGGTGTACAGTGAGTGTTCAATCATTTTTTAAGTTTGTCTTTTCCAATGTCCTTTGGTTTTTTCCAATATTTTATTCAAAATTTCATTATCTGAATAGAGATTTAATTCATACATTGAAATAATTGTTTTTTACCTACTGTTGTTAGTTTTTAAAAAGGCCAAATAATAATATTTCCAAACACTTTTCAATTAAAAAATATATTTACATGTAAATATTAAAAAAATAAAGAAAACTTTAAAATAATTAAATTATTACGTGTGAAAAGCAATTAATTGTGAAAATTACATCATATTTAAAACTGCTTTCCTACAGCATTGTTACAAAAGTCCAGGAGACAGTAACATTTTATACAAGCTGATTTTCAAATGTGTAATTGATCTTACTTAATCAATCACGAAAACAGCCATCAGCTGTCACAACATCAATGGATGGGGTCTTGGGAACCAAAAAATACCCCAGTCAAAGAGAAATGAATGGCAATCCAAATTCAGATGATCACCACTGGTCGGGATAATATCATTCAATCTTCTGTAATCAAGGGTAATCTTTTTAACCCTCTGAGCATCTGAGGGCTTTTCTGCATTTTCATAAAAATGCTCATAAAACTAATGTTTAAAATACACTTCATATCTCTTTATATAACATATATCTTAAAATACTATTCTGTTAAAAAAAAATTGTCTACAGCCAATTTAAGTTGTTTTTTAGAAACTATAAAATACGGGCAATCCGCTTAGAGGGTTAAAAGTTAAAACAGAGCAAAGTAGTGTGTTTTTAGGACCTGCAGGGTCTGGACTAGGGTGTTGGTGAGTATAGCTCATGGGGTGCAGGACCCCCTAGTTATTCAAAATTAAGTCACAATTGCATTTTCTATCTAAATCAGGGCTTAAATTGCACCGGAGCCTGGCTCTGGTACTTCTCTGCTTTTAGTAAATATTTAAATATTGGTTGGAATTCACCGGAGCCCATAAATACTGGGCTCCAGAGTCCAGTGCAAGCGCTTCCGAAAAACCGAAGCCTAAAGAAGCCCCTTTCCTTTTCCTCCTATATCGAAGCTTTTGCATTCTTTTCTACCGAAACACTATATGTGACATAATGTATTGCATGCGTAGGAAATGGAGATGAAACGGGCTCAATTTTTATATCACTCTTCGGGCTTGTGCATGCTCGAACTCATGATAACCGAAAAATACCCCATTTAAATGAAAAAGCATTATAACCTGATTACAGAAGATAGTCACCGTTCGTGATATCATCATCATATTTTTAAAACAGGATACATTACCAGGTTTTAAGAGGCTGCGAAATCAGAACGAGGGTTGGTGAGCATAGCGAGCAGGGAGTACAGCCCCCTAGTATATATAAAATAAAGAACTCTTTTTCTTTTTAATGCTATTTTAATCAGAATAAAGGGGAAACAGAAATCATGTTTTTTTTATTCTAGTGCTATTTGCAGATTTATGTCTGGCATTGATGGCGGCGACATATATACTGCGCCATTCAAAACAGCGAAAAATGAATTTGCTTTCATTTCGATTTGCTTTTGTGACACTAGGATATTTTTTAATTGGATAATTTTTTTTTAATTTAGATATCTAACCGAAAAGAATATTTTCTGTTTTTAGTCAAAGAGCATCAGCTTGAGGTTTTTTTTTTTTTAAGTTTTTAATCTTCTATTGCACACGAGTACAAAACAACGTTAGTAAATTTTCTACAGAACACTATCCATCCTAAGGCTCTGCTCTGTACATTTACGAAGTCACTTTCATTTGTAAGTAGACATAATTGCCACGTAATGTTATTCTTACAGTAAGCAATTGAGCAGTTCTCCTTTTTCTATACAAGCATCGAATCTTTCCGACCACGGTGTCAAATGTTTAATTTTATCTGATTTTCAAGGACTCATCACGAAAGACTGTTATACGGAAGGAATCGATTATAGTTTAAGATATGCACCTTTTATAGGAAATTGAAAAACTTTATTCGATTCTTCAGCATATAAATATTAATTTTTGAAAATTTCATTCACTTTTTTATAAAAATGCATTGCTGCGAACTATTCCTTTTTTGTGTTAACACTATTTCCGAATCTCAATCCTTACTTTATTTAATAGCAGAATTCTGCGATTAATTAACATTAAATCTAGGCAAAGATTTCTATTCGGCCAGAGTGATAACTAAAAAGTGGAATAATTGACAGCTAAGTAAATGCAGATAGATACACTATATTTCCAATGATGATCGGTCACTTGCGATTTTAGACGTTTTGTTAAATATCTGGAAAGATACATGAGGAATTATCCAGAAACTTCAGGAGTGTAAACAACATGATAAACGTCATATATTTCCGTGAAGATATATGCTTGAGTATTTGTTGTTGCAATAAAATAAGAAATAAAGAAAAATATTGAAAAAAAATTTACTTTTTTTTTACGGGGGGGCAGGATTTTAGGGTTGAATTTATTTTTATTTTATTTTATTTATTTATTTTTTAATCTGCCAAAATACGGAAGACTCTCGCTCTTTTTTTTTTTAATTTTACAGATTTTAAATTTTATGCGATGCAAGGGGAGGATCTTCATGAGATAAGGTTGGGGGGGGGCAGGGGGAGAAAAGCAGAGATTTTAGGAGGTGGGGTTAATTTATTTTAATATAGAGTATTTAATAAGTCTGAAAAGAAATTTAAAATTAAAAAGTATAAAGGTTAAACTAGGCATTTTTGGTACCAGAGGGGAGGGGGGAAACAGTAATTTTGAGAGCAGATTTAGATTGAATTTAGATAGATAGTATTTATTGTTACAATAAAATAAGAAATAAAAAAATATTTTAAAAATGGTTTTTTAATTTATTTTTATTTTTTTTTTGGGGGGGGGGGGGGAGGGGCAGGATTTTAGAGTTGGAAATTTATTTTTATTTTATTTTATTATTATTATTTTTTTTTTTTAATCTGCCGAAATACGGAAGATTCTCACCCTTTTTTAATTTCTAAATTAATGATAAAAACAGGTTTTTAAATGATTTTTAGAAAAAATCCCGATTATAAGCCCCACCTCCCAAATTTAACCTTTTCTGATTTTGAAAAAGTCTTACAATCAGGATTTTACGGTACATTTGTACGAAACGACAAACCAAATCTTCATGTGGCACCCGGGGCACATGCCCCTCTCTCCCCCCCCCCCCCCCCCCCCCCTAGTTTCGGCCCTGAACATAAGAAATATATACAACAGAGAAAAGTTTAGGGTAGAATAGAACTTGGTGTCATGTTTACATTGTGGTAATTGGGAGAGGTGCAAAATATGACTAACAAATAAAAATATAAAGTTTTAAGTATATTTTCTATAGCCTGTAGTTTTAAGAGTACCTAAAAATCCACTTGCCAGTGACGAGTAGAATGATGTAATTCCCCCCTGATAATAATAAATTAATATGCTATCATAATAAACATAAAAATCAAAATAACTTTAATAATAAAAGAAAATACGAAATGAAAGATTCGTCTTTGATTATCCACAATAAAAAAAACATTATTATGAAAAATGATTTATTTTACACATTACTAAAATAGACATCCGATAATAAATGTCTTAAAAATTTTAAAACACAAGATATTAGTAGTACATATAACACTTTCAGCTCTAAATTAAGCCATTATCATGGATTTCAATCAGCGGAGACCAAAGCTCTCTTACTTTCCCATAACTTAGAGCAGTTCATACCAAATGTTTGGTATTTGGTATGATACTACATCATTGCAACAGTTGCTTGCCTGCAACAAAATTTCTAGGGACTCCAATATTACACAACTTTCAAAATCAGCAACCCGCATAATGATTCTTGCTTTATGGAAAAATATCTCAATATCACTTATTTGAAATAATCTAGACAGAGTCTCCAGTGATTGAAATCCTTGATAATGGCTTAGTTTAGAGCCAAAAGCGCTAGGAAAGTTTTATGTACTACTAATATCTTGTGTTTTAAAGTTTCTAATACATTTGTACATATGTTTTTATGAAACGTCTATTTCAGTAATGTGTAAAATAAATAATTTTTTCTTAATAATGTTTTTCTTATTGTAAACATAAAACAATTAGTTTTTCCATTCAGCCTAAAATAAAAGAAACAAAGCAAAGGAAAAAAAATATCTCAGACATTTTCTATGACAGGCAGCAGAGGGTTAATTTTAACTATCATGAACATCTTATACCAGATAATTATTAAGCTGTAGAGTTTCAATCAAGGTATACATTAATAACTGACAATTGGAAAATAAAATTGCTCTAGAAAATAAATGCTTTCAAATTAAGTTTTTATGCAATATATAAATTAATTTATGTGGAAAAAAAGAACTGTTTTCATATTACTTGTATTTCCAGTTACAAAATATGTTAAAAGTTAGGTAAATATTTATCTTTGAAGCCATCTGGAACAATAAATATCTTTCTGAAAAAAAATTTTTTAATGGAATTTAAATTTTTATAATCTTAAAAATTAAACAGAAAATCTTAACACCAACTAATTTGTATTGAAATGACTCATTATTTATATATGGATCAATGAACTATTCTTTACACCTCTTCCTGTCCTGCCATTTTTTATTTAAAAAATTTTAAACTTATTAATTGCAGTTTTTATTTATCCGAAGAATAGCTAGACCATCAATCTATGCTTTGCCTGTGTAAAATTTTGAAATAATTGTTAATATCTTTGTTTTTTCATAGTAACATAGGTGACAAAATTGTTGCACCGTACAAATTTCTGAACTCTGTGACATAGGAGACAAATATGAAGCAAAAAATGGTCTTGAAAGCAAAAGAAGTGCACTGCTGGTTAGCAAATCTAAAACTTAATTTATTGATATATCATGGCCAAAAAAAATTTTGAATTCATTATTTATACGAGAGTTGTAAATTAAATAGTGGCAACTTAACCTTGAAACTCGCAGAAGGGCGGGCATGCGCAAATAGGATATGGGAGCAGTGAGGTGGCACTGTTGTCGATGTGTAGAGTGCAAAAAAACAGTCAATCTGCTTAGAAGGGTAGTTGTTGTGTGGCGTTAAAGTGAGGAGTTTCGTTTCCATCGCTCTAAAGCAGGTTTTCAAAAGGTGATTAGCGGTTGTGGCTTAAAATCGAGGTTGCCTGTGGCAAAATTGCAACAGAATGCTATCGAGGATTAGTGGAAGCCTGTGGCACAAATGCTTTACCGTATAGGACAGTAGCACGATGGGTTCAAGTCAAGGTCACTGATTTCATGACGTTTCATCTGTACTCCACGCAGTAGGGCACTCGGTCGCTCACATCAACAATCTACACCTTGCCACTGGTCTACAACGGCTTCCCGACATTTGGCAAAAGGTTATAAGCTTTGCTGGTGATTACATAGAAGGAATGTAATGCAATTGTACTTGTAAGTTCATTAAAAATTGATTTATACCTATGTTGTCATTACTTAATTTACAACCCTCGTATGTTAAAAAATATAAAACCTATCTCATCTTTGGTGCAAAAAATAGTTGGTTGATTCTCAAAAATGTTTCAAATATAGATGTTTAGAATAAATGTGAATTTATTTTCATCTAAAAACATCACTCTTTACTAAAATATTTGTGTGTGAAAGGAAATCTTTCTCTGCAAACCTAGGGCGTTGTTCTAATTGCTCTTCATTTATTAACAACATTGTGAAGGATTCAGAAAATAATTTTGAGACAAACTTCATTAAAAAAAAATTTAACTCCGTTGCAATATCATTTCACAATTTTTTTTTTTCAGTATAAGGAGCATAATATTTAACAGCTTATGAAAATATTAAAATAGTTTTTTTTTTTAAATTTAACTGAATTATTTTTTGGAAAAGAAAACTTTTTTATAAATAAAAATTAAAAATATGTGAAAGAAATTTGGTAAGGAAAAACAATCATAAAAATAATATAAAATTTATTTCACAAAATTTACAAAGCAGCATTTTCTGCATTTATTTCAGTATTTGCATTTTCAGTCTTTGATAAATGTTAATATAAATATCTGGATTAATTTTTGCAACTTTTGTTGTTATTGTTATAAACAATATTTCCTTAATCATGGCACTCAGCATGTTTATTCAATAAAGTTTTGAAAGAAAATACTTTATTGCATGTTTCACACTTATATGGCTTTTCACCAGTATGAGAACGCATATGGTAATTTAAATAACACTTCTCTGAAAATGCTTTATTACAATGAATACACCCAAAAGCTTTATCTCCAGAGTATATTCTAATATGTTTTTTCAAGCTAGATAGTGTAGCAAAAGTTTTATCACACATTTTACACATGGAAGTGCTTTGATGGCGTTGAACATGATAGTCTAACTTGCCTTTTACAGCAAATACTTCATCGCAAAGTTTGCAAGCAAATAACTTTCCTTCTGCATGAGTTGCTACATGTACATCCAAGTCTTTTTCATCGAAAAATACTTCATTACACAACACATTGTACATGGATACGTCTTTTTCTTAGTATGTATTTGAACATGCCGTTGCAAATGATGAGGTTGAATAAATCCAACATTACACTCACTACATACATAAGGTTTTTCTTTTTCATGAGTCTGAGTATGATAATCATAAGTCATCTTATGAGCAAATGTTTTTTCACACATGTTACACATATGTGGCTTTTCTCCTGTATGATTTCGAACATGCTGAACTAAGTGACATTTTTGTGAAAATTCTTTATCACACATATGACATTTATGAGGTTTTTCACCACCATGAATGAAAATGTGGCGACGAAGGAGATTACTGTAAGTAAATGCTTTATGGCAGACATCGCATGCAAATGGCTTTTCTCCGGTATGTGTTCGATAATGCTCGATTAAATGAATTTTCTGAGAAAATGCTTCATGGCATACATCACATGCATATGGCTTTTCTCCAGAATGAATTTGCAGATGCTTTTTTAAGCGACTGCCATCCTCAAATGCTTTGTTATATAATACACACACAAATGATTGCTCGTTGTGGATTTTTAGATGATCTCTCAACAAAGTTTTCTTCGAAAATGTCGTATGACATGTGTTACATACATGAGATTTTTCCTTAATATGTGCTTTAATGTGTTTTTTTAAAGCGCTTTCATTTAAAAATGTTTCTCCACAAATAATACATTTGTGGATTTCTTGTAACTGATCTTGTAGAAGCTCACTTACATAATTATTTTTACTAATTGCTTGGTTGCATTTTAGAGATGCTTCAGATTTCTCAGTAAGTTCCTGAGGATACTTATCACTATGAGCTTTTTCATTTAAATCACTTTTGCATGCATAACACACCGAATTTATTGTGTTTTGCTTAGCTACATAACCAGATTGATCAAAAGTTTTATTACATTTTTCACAAACTCCCTGCATTGCCTTATGTAAATCCAAGTACTTTCTTATAAGAAATCATTTACGACCAAAATCAAATGCAAATGATTGAACAAACATTCTTAATCTGATAAATGCACACAACTCAATCATTTTGATTGAACTTTTGGGGAAATATCAACATTGAAAGAAATATTAACCCTTTGTATCACCCCGTTGTATACCTGCAACATACCCAAAAGTCCATGTTACTTATACAGTTTGCTTTAAAAGACGATTTTATGTATTGCTGATATCTTCCAACACAGCAGTTAATACAAAATTGCTCATAGAAAGAACAGACAGCGATACTGAGTTAATTTTTCATAGCAAAGTTTAATTTATCATTTCAGCAGGGCAACTGTGATTACCTATGTAGGTTTTCACATCCCTCGAGTTTTGGTAGAGCAAGTGCGGGTTGGGAAAACCTGACTTAAGGCCCAGGTCCTGGCTCCCTCTTGGGTATCCAGCTCTGAAGCTGTTGGGGGTTCGGCTCGTCCCCAAATGTTTTCGTGGTGGTTTCCTCTGATATTGGGATCCACCGCATATCACAACAACCTATGTTGTCACCTCATGCGTTCAATAGGAGTGATGCGCAGATGGCGGTGCTCCTACCTGTCGCAGCACGAACGGGAGTCTTCTCCTGGTCATGTGCATTATAAGTCCCTCAGGACTTAGGTGCAACTGTTGATGTGCTCAATGGGTGCCAACTCAGTTTTATCATTTCAGCAGTTGCACATTGTTATTGTTAAAATGAACTTTGTAAATTTTGTAAAATTAAAAAGACTGGAGACGTCCAAAAAAAGATTTTTTACAAAGCTTAGTTTGCATACTTTACAATTTTATATTAGAAAATTGAGAATATTTATGAGAAAGGTGTAATCTTCTGTTTGTTGCAGATATGAAAAAAAGCTATTTTTTTTACTTTTATGTTCCAATTTTTTAAAATTATTTTTTTTACATGCTTAAAGTGATGTTTTCTAACATCTGAGTAGTAAATAATTTTCAAATCGAAGTTATTGAGTTACAAAGGGTTAATGAAATATTTTCAACTCTACTCCATTGATCAAAAAGTTTTTAAAACTTTAAAAACTGAATTCCAATAAAGAGATTATATGTTTATTCAAACTGCATATACAATAAAACCTGCTAAGATGGAATTGAAGATAAATTCTATTTTAGATAGATTCCCAGGTACACTCTCTAATAAATGTCTCTTATCAGGGGGACCATGAATTTTTCTGTTAAGATAGGATTCCATTATATACAGGTTCCGCCTTGACAGGTTTTACTGTACATCCTAAATGACAGAAAACATATGAATCACAATAAAGGACTACAGACTTAAAATTTACATATTATAAGATAAATGTATTTTTTTAAATATATCATATGAGACTAGAAAAAAAAAAATAATGCATGTAAAATGAGAAATATAGGTTGCACTGTAATTCAAATTTTAATAATACAAAAAGTAATGTTGAAGTATAGCATAATTATCTATATTAATAAAATTAAGTTGTTACATATCTGCCTGTGTGTTAACAATGGAAATCTATCATATATATAGGTATCTATATTTCATTTCAGATAGATGAACACATCCTAAAGCACCAGGGCTTGAGATTTTCAATTTAGATATTTTATCTTATTTTATAAACTCGTGATTATGTGTCATCGGAGCCATATCCAAAGTGAGGGGAGATTCATTAAAAACTAATTAACAGGTCTGATTTCTATAATTTTCCCACATATATATATATTTTTTTAATTTACAAAGTTTGCTTGCGATTTTTAGGCATCCATAAAGACAACCAGATTTCAATCTTTTACCCCAATATGAGCCCCAATATATTTTGTCCTCTTTTCAACAAATTTGCAATTCAAAAAATAGTGATTTTTAATTTCTTCTGAAAAAAAAAAGTCATTTTTTGTGAAAAATAAGGACTTTTTTTTATTAAATGATATTGATATCAAATCATCGTCATCCAGACTGAAATTATGTATTCCTACATGGAGATAATTATTGAGTAATTTAAAAATATATAAATTATGCGATTTTTAACTATTTTTTAAAAAATGTAATGAGGATACAATTGTTTTTAATATGCAAAGAAAGAAGCCATGGAGCAGTTTTGCTCCTTGAAAAGAAGAAAGAGGTGGATGATGTGAATTAGAAAGCTGCAAAAAACTAGTTGTTATTAGCGACCATGTTTTGTTCTTAAAAGAACATAAGATATTATGATATTAGTTTTCTCTAATTTGATAAACTTTGATGTTCCTAGTTAGTGATAACTCATACAAATAAAAATAAATCACAAAAATAGTGCAATAACTTTCTTTTTCTCTCAATTTTAATGATTGGTATCTTTAAATTAAAACATTAAAAAAAAAAGCATGTTTATTTAATTAGATGAATAAACTCAGATATTCTTTCAAAGCATGACTAACATTGAAGACTTCAGCATTTTATTCTACTTAATCTTTAATTTCACCAACTACTCTGGGGAGAATCATCGGAAAATTCAAAGCTGATGTCAATGTTACCATGGCAACACCCTATATAGCTGAAAATCTTGGTATACTTTCTCTTCAGCTCCACTTGAGAGATAAATGTCCAATGCTATGCATATTACTGTCTTGAATTGGAATAATGGGAATGTTTTAATGTGTTCTTACTCTTCACATTCCAGTTTGTTACTTACGGAAAATTTGATGTAAATCCAAAATAAATTATATAAAAAAAAAAGAAAAGGAGAGAAAAGAGACCAAAATATATTTCTGCACAATATTTTTAATAAAATGTTAGATGAAGAGGCCATAGATTTAATTCACCTGGTGGATAAGTATGAAAATGATCATCTAAGATACCTTAAGTGAATGAAAATAAAACATGCTGTGCATAATCTATTATATTTAAAATCTAATGGTGTGTTTATATTTCACAACTACTCCTACTAGAGTATGGATCTGTGTGTGATGAAACTAACATCAGTTAGTCGCATGAATCTGATAATGTCAGAATAACTCTTAAAATTTCAAATTTTCAAGATTTATTTTTAATTTTCAAAAACTTTTTTGTAATGGTGGCAACAAAATTACTCCATTGTTGACTAAAAAAAAAGAAAAAGAGAAATAATAAAATTATTATACTTTTTTGTTATTATTTTATCATTAAAACAGAAAAAGAAAATGTTTCAATTTGAATAAGTCGTATATCATGATTATCGTCTGCTATCTATACTGGTGAACATACATCTTTATTTTTTAGGTATTTCTGGAAAAATTCCGTAGATCTATGCTGATTATGACTCCCAGAACCCAAAACCACCCCCAATTCAAAACTTTATCTATCTATATCACTTTTTTATGGACACGACAACTTCCATAATTCTGCACAAATCTCTTCCAAACTGATATATAAAATCAAGGAGCATAAAATCTCAGTCAACTTCGTTAATGGGCAAAATGGGACCAAAGAGGGGAGGAAATAGAGGGTCTTTTCATGAAAACAAAAAAAAACCCATAACTTCTTAATTATGATAAGTATCGAATCTGTTTAAAGTTATTATTACTTCTAGGAAAAGGGACGAAAATTTATGTATGACAGATTTTTTATATCATTAAAATTGGCCTCAAGGGGGGGGGGAAATAGGGGTTTAAGAAGAAAAAAATTCATGACTTTGTCCATTCACAAGATATCAAATCCGCTTAAATTTATTATAAATCCTTTTAATATTATATAGAACTTTTATATGGACAAGTTTTTTATAGGACCAACCCTAACTGCAAAAAAAAATTAAAAAGAAAAAATCCCTTCCCGACTTTGCTTACAGACACTAGTAGATTTCGAAGTGGGCAGTCCCAACTGCCGCATCATGGCGAAAAGGTAATTTCTTCTGCAATTTCCAATAAACAGGCACCCCATGGTCTACGTCTTCGAAATGTACCTGTGCCTGCAGGCTGAGCCATCAAGGATTTTTTTATATTTTATATAAATTGATTTAATAGTTCTTTGTTACATGCTCTTTCAAGAAGGCATTGTAAAGTATGTTCAAGTGACTTATTTTCACATTTCCTTAATTATTAACAAAAATCTGAAAAACTGCAATATTACTTATTTGTGAGAAATGTCATTTTCTGAATTTGAAAAAAATATAGATGAATGGCCCCTGAGAAAACATTGAGCTATTGTAAATTATTTAGCTTTTAGTAGCCAATCTAAAACATTAGTATTTCGGGTAGAACGCCAATGTTTTGCAATATGTGAGCTATGGATTAAAGCATTAAACCATAGTTTAAACCAACTATTTTTTTTTTTTTTTTTGAACAAATATAATATTTTCTTGTTTTTAGGTAGATTTTGTAAGAAATACTACCTTATTACATTATCCCCTATGTTGGAATTTCTGAAAATTTTTTGCAGATCTACACCGGTCATGACTTCCAGAACCCAAAACCACCCTTAATTCAAAACTTTATATTTCTATCTATCTATCAATGTATATGATTTTTTTATGGACCCGATAGCTTCAATAATTCTGCCCAAATCTCTTCCAAACTGATACATAAAATCAAAGGGGCATAAAATCTCGGTTGAGTTTAATCGAGTCAAAATTGAACCGAGGGGGGGGGGGGGGGGGGGGATTGTGAAAACAGAAAAAACCCGTAATTCCTTAATTGTGATACATATCAAATGTGTTTAAAGTTATTATTACTTCTAGGAAAAGGGCCAAAAATTTATGTATGACAGATTTTTGATATCATTAAAAATGGCCTCAAGGGGGAAAAAAATAGGGGTTTAAGAAGAAAAAAAAATCATAACTTCGTCAATTCACAAGATATCAAATCCCTTAAATTTGATATCTTGTTGGGGGGGGGGGGAAATAGGGGTTTAAGAAGAAAAAAAATCATAACTTCGTCAATTCACAAGATATCAAATCCCTTAAATTTATTATAAATCCTCTTAATATTATCTACAACTTTTATACTGACAAGTTTTTTATAGGACCAACCCTTATAGCAAAAAAAAATCCCTGCTGGCTCTGCCTACAGACACAGGTAGATTTCAAAGTGGGCAGTCCCAACTGCCGCATCATGGCAAAAAGGTAATTTCTTCTGCTATTCTCAATAAACAGGTGCCCCATGGTCTACGTCTTCTAAATCTACCTGTGCCTGTAGGCTGAGTCGTCAGGGATTTTTTGTAATTTAAGTGTTTCAAATTATTGTATATAAGTAATTTTTATTTTTAACACTTTATCTCAGCAGTCAACATGAGATACAGTGAATCTAGGTGATGTTTGTATTTATTTAGGATGAAAATTAGCATGTATTGCTGAACATATCTAATCCCCTAAAAAGTTATCTTAAAACATGGTCAACACGTATAAACATGTGAAACTAACAAAGATAAAATATATGAAAAATATTCAATATTTAGCATAAAATATTTTTATTTAAAAAATGCATTACAACAATTAATAACATAACAAGATGATGTTTATGATTTCGGACAAGCTGTAAAAGAAAATTTTCTTGAATGGGGAGATTATCCTTCAAGAATTTGAAATAAGAATAACACAAGATATGAAGTTTAATAAGAGGAATTTAAAAATTGGGTGCCAGTTAAAGCATTTCAACAAACTTTTCTATTAGTTGCTGAATCCAATAGCCAAAAAGTGTTGACTTGGAGTTATCAATTAAAAAACAAAATCACAAGAAGTATTTGAACATAAAATAATTATTTAACCTAAGATACTGATTATAAAAAAAGTTAACCATTCTGGAGACATATCTTGAAGATGAATTTGTTATAATTGAGAAGTAATGATTAGGTCAAGAAGAAAATATTAAAATGTTCAGTGAAGTAGTTTTTACTGCAAAAAAGTTACTACAGTTAAGATAAAGAAAATCTTTTATTGGTGCAGGCTCCTATAATCAAAATTGCGCAAAAGATTTTGTATTTTTTTTAAAAAAACTAGAAAAAGTTCATTTTTCTTTTTAAATTAAATTCCATTGAATAACCACCTATTTGTTTTTAATTAAAATATATAACAAAATATATTTAAATGCTCTAACACAATTGAATCCACTATCTTGAAACTAAGAAGAAAATTGAGATAAAGTTCACTTGAGACATCAACATTTCATTAAAAAAAATGCCTAAAAAATATTATTTTAATTCATTTTTAATTTAGTCATTTAAAAATAATGTGTATTATAACATCAATTGGAAAAAAAAAAAAAAAAGCCTGTTTATTAAATCTGATGACTGTTTAAATATTTTAATGAATGACAACTGACAAAGCTACAATGTATTTTAAGATCAACATTTTCAGTAGTTTAAAAACTGGTAAATAGGTTTTACTGTCTTTTTTTTAAACCTGGCAGTTTCAGAGAAGAATGGTTAAGTGACAATATACAGTAGTGCTTGAAAGTAAGTGTAAAGACTCAACTCTCAATGTCAAATCATTCTAGGAATTCTTTTTAAAAGGTTTTCTTTTAAAGAAAAGATAATTGCTCATTTAATGTTCTGACAGAAAATTCAGACATCCCACACAACATGTATTTCAAGGAAAATGCTTTGAATAGTCATGGGAAAATAAATGATATTCATGAAACTACATCAAATATTTATTTATTATTAATAATCAAAATATTTTTGACTAAGGTTTTCAAAGTATCAATGTTTCACTGTAAAGAGCAGTTTATTGTTTGAACATAAGACAGCTGTTACTAATAAGGTTTAAATTATAAATCATTTGAATTTTCTACATAAGTGATGTAATTTTTTCAAATGAAGTATTATTACTTAAATAGTATCCAACAATATTTATTTTTATGAACAAACATGCATGTATATGTAATAGAAAATGGGGTCGAAAAACCCAGTTTAAACAAAAAAAAAAAATTAAAAAAACAACTTGTTAAATTTTTCGGCACAGTATATGGGACTTTTCCCTTTTTTTCAACTTGGTTGTTACAATTTATATTAAAATTTCCTCTTATTTTTTAACAGTTTCTTAGTTTTTCTTTGCCTGGGTACATATTATTTAAGATAATTGTTTAAATTGCTTTACTGGATTATGTTAGATATTTTTTAAGTGCCTGTTGTTGTGCTCATTATGTTGCTTTGTTTAATTTTATTACTTTTTCATTTTGGAGCTTAAAACTCGTTTTTCATAGTGATTCATTTTATTCGTCTTTTGTGACTAAGTTATTTTTTTTTAAATTTAGAAAAGAATAAATTTGTGTTTTTGAATTTTAAACTTACTTATTACTTATTAGAGTTGATTTCACAGGGGAAAAAATAATAATAGTTACGATCAACAACAATTAAAAAATAATAATAAAATAAATTTTTTTTAAGTACAATAATTGGTTGAATACAAATTATTGTACATCTACCTAGAGTGTAAAATTTATTTTTAAATGCTTAAATATATTTTTATATTATATTTAATTTATGCTGACCTTTTTTTTTTTTTTTAAATATATAGTATACAGTGTCTCACATAAGTGATGGGACACTTGTGCTTTACAAAAGGAAACTAATCAAATAAATTAAAAAAACATGTACACATTTTTTTGTGGGTGTGTTTCATACTTAAATTTAGTAAAGATTATTACATGACATACATTTTGTCAAAATATTAAAATATTAATTTAATAAAAATACAAATGTTTAGAACGGAGCAAAAAATAGCTCACATAAGTGATGGGACACCATTATATATGCAACAAAAATCGCCTGAAATAAGCAATAAAAATATTTTTGGGGGTTTTATTTTTACTTAAAAGCAATTGGCAATAATTGATAAAATCGTCTGCAGTATTTCTCTCCAGTTTGTTTTGGAATTTTTGTGTTTTTTAGCTCTGTGTAGCCATGAATGCTAAACGAAAAGAAACTTCGCCTGAAATTCGAAAATTAGTTATTCATTTGCATATTGAACGTGGAAAATCTATTAGAAAAACTGCTGAAACAGTTAACTTGAGTCGTTCAACAGTTTTCAATATCATTAAACGATATAAAAAGAATCATATGATTCAGGATAAAAGAAGACCTGGCCGACCATCAAAGCTATCCAATGGAATAAAGCGAATTATCGTTCGAAATATTAAAAAAAATCCAAGAATTAGTGCTTCAAAAGTTGCTGCTGATTTACAAGCATTATATGGAATAATTGTTAATCCTGAGACTATTAGAAGGGTAATTCGATCTGCTGGATATCACGGTAGAGTAGCCAGGAAAAAATTCTTCGTAAGTGAAAAGAATAGAAAACTCAGACTAGCTTTCGCAAAATCCAACATAAATAAGAATTCTGATTACTGGAATAAAGTTATATTTGCTGATGAGAGTAAATTTAATATATTTGGTTCTGACGGTAGAATCTTGGTGTGGAGAAAACCCAGGGAAGAATTTCGCAAACAGAACTTGGTACCAACAGTAAAACATGGTGGAGGAGGAGTTATGGTATGGGGGTGTATGTCGTCCGCTGGAGTTGGTAATCTTGTTTTTATTGACAGTATAATGGATCAGTACAAGTATATTGATATTTTAAAGCAAAATTTGAAATCTTCAGCACGAAAATTGAACCTTCATAACGATTTTAAATTCTACCAGGACAATGACCCCAAGCACACTGCTCTGAACGTTAGACTCTGGCTGCTATATAACTGTCCTGAAATAATAAAAACACCACCACAATCTCCAGACTTAAATCCCATAGAGAATATTTGGCAAGAATTGGAATCAAGAATTCGCAAACACACCATTTCTTCAAAACAACAACTAAAATCGGTGCTTCAAGAAGAATGGGGTAAAATCACTCCAGAAATCACAAAAAAATTAGTCGAATCCATCCCAAAAAGATTAAATCATGTTTTAAAAGTAAAAGGAAATCCAACAAAATATTAAAACCTTTTAAAAAGTAAAATTTTTGGATAAATATTTGATGGAAAAGTAAGTGTCCCATCACTTATGTGAGCCATTTTTTGCTCCGTTCTGAACAATTGTATTTTTACTAAATTAATATTTTAATATTTTGACAAAATGTATGTTATGTAATAATTGTTACTAACTCTAAATATGAAACACACCCAAAAAATTTTTGCACATGTTTGTTTATTTATTTTATTGCAGTTTCTTTTTATAAAGCACAAGTGTCCCATCACTTTTGTGAGACACTGTATATATTCCTCTTTTTGGCTATGATGCCATACACTCACGCACAGTTTTTTTTTTCTTTTAATCGGTTATAAAAAGGAAAAAAGTCGCCAAATTTAGGGGATTTTTTCGTTTAATGGCAACTTAGGCATTGTCTTAAGTTATTCGTTTGGTGCGGTCTTGAAAATCGCGCCAACCAAAAAGTCGCCAAACTTATGTTTATATGTTTGCGTGAGTGTAAAGCATCTGTTCCAAACAGTGTCTCTGTCATGTAATTAATTGTGTAAAATGACATAACCAAATACCGATTCTTCATGACCGATACATTTTCAGTTAGTAAACAAATAAAAATGAGGTAGACTGGTTGGATGATTGCAACAGATGTAGATCTAGGTAGGTTCATCGATCTTTGCACGAATAGCGGAATAACTATTCACGCATGAATGAATCGTGACGAACGATTTATGATTTTTTTTAGCTCTTTAACTACTGAATCAATCGAAAACAAATCCTAATTTGTTGTGATTAAAATATGTTTAAAGGTAATAATATGTAGTTTTTTTTTTTCTTATACAAATATAAATGTTAAGCTTATTTGAATGTCAGATACACCTAATTACGTTGTATGCTACATATTTGAGTATAATTGAAAAACTTCTTGCTTGTTGCAGTTTAAGTATTTTTTCTCATTTAAAAAATATTACGATTCATAATTTTTGTTTTCGGAAATTTATTGGCCATTTTAAAACAATGGGTCTGTAAGGTCAACATTTACTTGCCGGATTATGTCTAATAGAGGGTGTGGGAACATATAAATGCATAGTTTGGCTAAATAAAAAGATATATATATGTCTCTTGTATTTTACCTTATCCTACTCTAAAATCCAATATATTGATGATTACTATATATATATATATATATATATATAATATATTAAATGCACAAATTTGGTGTACCCAGATATCAAGGGGCCCAGACCACTTGTCCATTAGCTCCTGCGTTAATCAGGCCATGATTACTAAAAGAAAACCATTAATAACCGATTTTAAAATTTGAGGATAACAGTCCAGAATATTGTGTTTCTTTCTTTATTACTTATTTAGATAACTTTATTTAACCCATAGGTGGCCATAAAATCAGACATACAGTGTCTCACATAAGTGATGGGACACTTGTGCTTTACAAAAGGAAACTAATCAAATAAATTAAAAAAACATGTACACATTTTTTTTGTGGGTGTGTTTCATACTTAAATTTAGTAAAGATTATTACATAACATACATTTTGTCAAAATATTAAAATATTAATTTAATAAAAATACAAATGTTTAGAACGGAGCAAAAAATAGCTCACATAAGTGATGGGACACCATTATATATGCAACAAAAATCGTCTGAAATAAGCAATAAAAATATTTTTTGGGGTTTTATTTTTACTTAAAAGCAATTGGCAATAATTTATAAAATCGTCTGCAGTATTTCTCTCCAGTTTGTTTTGGAATTTTTGTGTTTTTTAGCTCTGTGTAGTCATGAATGCTAAACGAAAAGAAACTTCGCCTGAAATTCGAAAATTAGTTATTAATTTGCATATTGAACGTGGAAAATCTATTAGAAAAACTGCTGAAACAGTTAACTTGAGTCGTTCAACAGTTTTCAATATCATTAAACGATATAAAAAGAATCATATGATTCAGGATAAAAGAAGACCTGGCTGACCATCAAAGCTATCCAATGGAATAAAGCGAATTATCGTTCGAAATATTAAAAAAAATCCAAGAATTAGTGCTTCAAAAGTTGCTGCTGATTTACAAGCATTATATGGAATAATTGTTAATCCTGAAACTATTAGAAGGGTAATTCGATCTGCTGGATATCACGGTAGAGTAGCCAGGAAAAAATTCTTCGTAAGTGAAAAGAATAGAAAACTCAGACGAGCTTTCGCAAAATCCAACATAAATAAGAATTCTGATTACTGGAATAAAGTTATATTTGCTGATGAGAGTAAATTTAATATATTTGGTTCTGACGGTAGAATCTTGGTGTGGAGAAAACCCAGGGAAGAACTTCGCAAACAGAACTTGGTACCAACAGTAAAACATGGTGGAGGAGGAGTTATGGTATGGGGGTGTATGTCGTCCGCTGGAGTTGGTAATCTTGTTTTTATTGACAGTATAATGGATCAGTACAAGTATATTGATATTTTAAAGCAAAATTTGAAATCTTCAGCACGAAAATTGAACCTTCATAACGATTTTAAATTCTACCAGGACAATGACCCCAAGCACACTGCTCTGAACGTTAGACTCTGGCTGCTATATAACTGTCCTGAAATAATAAAAACACTACCACAATCTCCAGACTTAAATCCCATAGAGAATATTTGGCAAGAATTGGAATCAAGAATTCGCAAACACACCATTTCTTCAAAACAACAACTAAAATCGGTGCTTCAAGAAGAATGGGGTAAAATCACTCCAGAAATCACAAAAAAAATAGTCGAATCCATCCCAAAAAGATTAAATCATGTTTTAAAAGTAAAAGGAAATCCAACAAAATATTAAAACCTTTTAAAAAGTAAAATTTTTGGATAAATATTTGATGGAAAAGTAAGTGTCCCATCACTTATGTGAGCCATTTTTTGCTCCGTTCTGAACAATTGTATTTTTACTAAATTAATATTTTAATATTTTGACAAAATGTATGTTATGTAATAATTGTTACTAACTTTAAATATGAAACACACCCAAAAAATTTTTGCACATGTTTGTTTATTTATTTTATTGCAGTTTCTTTTTATAAAGCACAAGTGTCCCATCACTTTTGTGAGACACTGTATATGACAATTTTGCTATTTTGTTTTACATAAATTTCTTGTTGCAAAGAATAGATCCATAAAAGTTTCATATATCTGTTCTTTATCAAATGCATCTTTTTAAGGATAAAAGTTTTTTTTATTGGCAGATTTCCTGTTTTAGTTTATTTTTGTTCTCAAAATAGTATTAAAGTAGTAGCCATTTCTTGTTTCCAGTTTCTTCAAAGTAATGTCCAAGTACAAGGCAAATATGTATTCAACTTAGTTTGGGAAAACTGAACTGCATTCTGATCATCTATCTCAGATGATAATTTAAAAGTTCCTTTTTCTTTCTTTTTTTTTTTTTTGGTACTTTTCAGTTAGCCAGGCACCAGTGATATATGTACATATAAATATATATGTATATACATTATATATATATATATTCATACATATAAGTGTTATATATATATGTATATGTGTAGGGTCATATAATCAGGTATATGTGTATACATATGTGTGTATATGCATATATATATACGGTGATATATGTACATGTATATATATCATCCAAAAGTACTCTAGTAGACTAACCGAAAAGTACCCTTTTTTTTAATAATTAATGTACGATTTTAAAATAAAAGTTCAAACAGTGGAAATTTTAGGTGGTAGTATAAACTGTAAAATAAGATGTCAATTTTCATGAAACAGTTTGGTTATTATTTTTATGACAAATAAAGAATGCCCTCCACCCCCTTTTTTTAAATAAGCATGTAACTATTTTGGCTACTATTTTTGTACAAACATTTACTATTATGGCTACTATTTACACTATAGATGTTGGAGTGCGTTTCAGGAAATATTATTTTGAAGAATTAATTATACATATATATTTACATTTTTACTTCTAAAAAAGTTTGGCTATGAAGTCTTACATTCACATAGTTTTTTTTTTTTTTTTTTTTTTTTTTAATCAGTTATAAAAAGGAAAAAAGTTGCCAGATTTTGGGGGATTTTTACTTCAATGGTAACTTAGCTATTGTATTAAGTTATTCGTTTGGCATGAGCCTTGAAATCGCGCCAATCAAAAAGACGCCAAACTTTGGTGCGTGAGTGTAACACATCTGTTCCAAAAGTTTAAATTTATGCCTGAATTCTATATTTCTAATATTAGAAATATGGAATTCTGTACTTATTCTTTCCAAGTGATTTTCTAGTAAGAGAAAAAAGATGTAACAATTTTTCGTTCAAATTCAAACTCCCACTGCCCTGAGAGACTATTTCTTCCTTTTAATGGTCATTTGTTTCAAATTAAATAAGTGGGTTAAACAGGAAAGGTGGTTCAGGGAAGCATAGCCCCCCCCTACCCCCCCCCCCCCCAACAAAAGATCAAAATTCAAAGGAACCAGGCAGTTTTTGATTGGAAAGATTCTTTCAGAGAAGCTTAAATGCTTTTGAACTGTAAACACACATACATATAAGCAGGGCTTTACAAATTTCGTAAAATCTAGTAGCCAACAAAAGATTCTAGTCGCCAGTAAAAAATAATTACCCCCCCCACACACACACACACACACACGTTTTTTATGAATTAATCGAAAATAAGCATAGTTTAGAATTTATTAGTTACATAGTTTAAAATAGTACGTAATTTAGTTTTATAGATTTACTTTAAATGACTTATAATTGCTTACATATTATTATTCATTAAAATGAACGGGATAGATTAATCAGTTTTAATTCTGAATACAGAAATCTGATTTTAAACTTTCAAAAAAGAAAAAAAAAACTTAAGCATTTTTTAGCATTGTAGACAATTTTAGGTGCCACAAAGGCTGGATTGACACTATTTCTTACTGTTTTATTGGCCCCCTTCCCTCCTTCCACATCATGTGACATGCTAGATGGTTAGAGCGGCAAAGAATAGTGTTTTCTGTGCCTGAGATGGAAAATGCCTTTTAAACTTTATTCTTCCATTAAAAGTACGAGAGAAGAGGAACATCAAAGCTTGCCGCGCACGAGTAGGGGTTAAGGAGAGAAAAAAGGGCTTTTGTGCTCATTTCATAGATCAATTTTTGTACAAAAAAAAAAAGGAAAGAGAGAAAAGAGAAAACGCAAGATTAAACAGCTTTGGTCGCCAGTGGCAACCGTATTTGTCAAGCCCTGCATATAAGTATTAATGCAGTTTTTTATTCATAAATAATTGTAAAATGTGAATACAGTAGAAGATCTTTATAACGCAATTCTCCATATAACGCACAACTTCTCAGACGTAAACAATGAATTTTCAGTTAAGAAACAACTGAATTGTTACATTATAAATACTTGCTGTTCTCTAGGACTAAATCTGATACATTAATTTAACTTTATCTCCTTAATTCAGAGCTAATTACTGAAAAAATTGCTATGATTTGATACAGCTATGTTTGGACAATCTTTATAAAGTAAAAATAACAATGTGGGGAATGATCTATATTATGCAAAAAATTATAATATATAACTCCTGGTAATAAAGAATGCAATATAAAGATACTCTAATGTATTTTGGTATGTTTCACACATATTTGGCCATGTTTTACAAGCTAAATTTAATGATGTGTGAAATGTGATCTATATAGCGCAAAATTCTATATAACGCTCAACCTCATGTTTTTAGGTTTGCATTATAAAGATCTACTGTATTACATAAAAATAGTTTATACAATGAATTTGAACCTAGGGGAATACATAATATGCAGATTAAAAAATCCGTGCAATCGGATTGCAATTGTAACAGACTAGTTCAGTAATTATAATTCAACAAAAATTCTTCAATGTTAATTTAAACAATCATAATCCAACTTGCATAAATAGAGAGATAATCGTAATCTGCTTTTAGAAATTGAAAGTAATCTTAATCAACTACAATATTTTGTAATCGACTCAAAGACTGAAGTCATTACATATTGTGTCTTTAAGTGTAATGATTTCAGTAATTTCTCTTATAATAAATGGATTGTAAAAAGTGGATGGAAATATTATCTTTTTTCTTTTAATTAAAATCTACCTGAAAATAAAGAACATTCAGAGAAACAGTATTATTTTCAGTTTATTCTGTTTGTTAATGGTATCATTTCTTTTTCTTCTTTTAGTAGTTTTTGAAAATACAAAATAGCTAATGGTACATTTCAATGATTCTACTTTCAGGGGTTGATCCACGCAAAATTGGGGCCTATTTAGGACACCTTTACAAAATTCCATTCCATAAAAACATACTCTTCATTAATTATTTTTATTTTATTTCAAATGTGTAATTTGAAAACAAAACAAGTTCACCACAAACAAAAACTTTAGCAGAAGGACTTAAATAAGTTATTATTAAAAAATGCTTGGTTCAACTTTGGGTAACTTTATCTTTCATAGGATTCTTATCTTTCGTTACAAAATGGGCCCCAAGAAAAAAATCCTGCAGTGACCTCTTGACTTTTGTCTTTATATTGAGACTTTTACACTTATTAGTATGAATATGAATTTAAAGCTTAAAACATTCATCTTGATAATAACAATGTATGAAATGATTAGGGTACATATGCCATGTTTTTGGCCCATGAAATAAGACTAAAACTCGATTTTGTTATACTGACTTAATTATTTCACTTTTTAATATTAGAAGGTTTAACCTGTACGATTTCAACAATAGTTTTTGCATTTTGTTCGGATTTATATGACTTACACAAAGTTCAAAGTCCGTATTATTCCTAGTTTTTTTATGAAAAATACACAATTTCTCCTACTTTTACCTCAATTGTTTATATGAGCGCAATCGTGCAACACTTCCTTCTTTACATATTTTATAAAATACATCAAAATTTACAATATATGTAAAAATAAAAGTGTTGCAAAGCTGCACTCATAGTAAAATATTAAAAAATATATTAAAAATTGAGGTAAAATTAGGAGAAATTGTGTATTTTTCATCAAAAACTACAAATAATATGAACTTTGAGCTTGTGTAAGTTATATAAAAATGAACAAAATGCAGAAAATATTGTTGAAATCGTACAGAATAAACCTTCTAATATTAACCACTTCAATGGCTGCCCCGAGTTAAGTCAGGGGTAATAACACTGTTTTTCTATCTATGCAGTCATTGAAGTGGTTAAAAAGTGAAATAATTAAGTTAGTAGAACAAAATCCAGTTTTAGTATTATTTCATGGGCCAAAAATATGGCTTATGGACCCTGATCCTTTCCTGTAATTAAAACAATTTAATTTAATTTTTTTCCCTTACAGATTTTACAACTTCTTCAGACTATCACTAGAATGTTTAGTCTAATCCTTCATAAATGAAGAATTTTCAGATAAGCTGTTTATTTCACATACTAAGAGAATTAAAGATGAAAATGATACATTTCATTTATTATTTCTGCACCATTTTCAGATGACATATGTTATTTTGGCTAGAAGTCTTTCACATAAATTTCTTGGATGTGCTTTGTTTCAGCATGTAACAGATCTATGTATTTTTATGCAATGTTACAGAATTTTTTCTCTCAGTTTGTCAAAGTATTTTGAAAAAACATTTCTCTAAATGTAATTTATGTAGCAATTTCTAAGTCCTTGTGATTTAATAATGGATCAGATTCAATCTGAAAATGACCTACAAAATCCATCAGCACAGAATCTTTTTACTTGTGAAGCATGTAGCGAAAGTTTTAAAAGTAAGTTATTCTTAGAAGCACATTGCCAAATCCATTCCAGTGCAAAACCATTCGTATGTAAAATATGCAATAAAAGTTTCTCTGTTAAAAGTAGATTAATGAGGCATCTTCCAATTCATACAGGAAATAGACCTTCTAAGTGTGAACTATGTAAGAAAAGTTTTACAGACAAATATCATTTAACAATTCACTATAGGGTCCACACAGGAGAAAAGCCATTTTTTTGTGAAGTTTGTGACAAACAGTTTTCAGATCCAACTGCTATAGCAAACCACCGGAAACTGCATACTGGTGGAAAAACATTTCCATGTGATATATGTAATAAACGTTTTACTAGAAAACCTTACTTGGCAAAGCATAAGAAAATTTTTCATGCAGCTGAAAAATCTAATGAAGAAGGCATTGATCAGAGCTTGCCTGCAAATCACCTGCAAAAACCAACAGTAGAGAAATGTTTTACTTGTGAAGTATGTGGTAAAAGTTTTCAAAGACAGTTGCTCTTAGAAAGACATCAACGAATTCATACTGGTGAAAAACCATTTGTATGTGAGTTATGTAATAAAAGTTTCACGGTTAAAAGAAGGTTAATGAGACATCTGCAAATTCATACAGGAGACAGACCTTTTGTGTGTGATATCTGTAGCAAAAGTTTTACAGATAAATATCACCTAGAAAATCACCGTCGAATTCACACTGGTGAAAAACCATTTGTTTGCGAAGTTTGTGACAAACGATTTTCAGATCCTTCTGCTATATCGAACCACCGTCGAATGCACAGTGGCGAAAAACCTTTTGTGTGTGATGTATGCAATAAAGGTTTTACAAGAAAGTCTTACTTGACACAGCATATGTTAATTCATACTGGTGAAAAACCATTTATATGTGAAGTTTGTAGAAGAGCTTTTTCAGAAAAACGTGCCTTGACATCCCATTATCGGCTTCATACTGGAGATAAACCTTTTGTGTGTGATATTTGCAATAAAGGTTTCACACAACAGATAATCCTAACAAGACATCTTCGAAATCATTCATAAAGAAATGAAAGCTATCTGTATGATGTAGTAGATTAAGAATATTTTAAACTGTCCTTTTGTTATTACACTAGTAAATTTATTCCACTTTTTTTTTTAATGCTTAGCAAAATTTTATTTTAAAATTATTTCATAGTGTAATAAATTTACATTTAAAATACTTAACCACTTAACACCTTAACAGTCTCCATTGTCAGACATATGACTAAGTGCAGGGTGATCATAAAAAAAATTTGTCAATACATGAATCGCTTGCAGCTGCTCTGAGCTGCTCTGTACAACCAACTGAAATGAAATATGAGATATAGTTATTTGAAGGTAGGTGCTCAAGATTGTGGTGAACAAGAACAATGGAGCCCGCAAGGTTACATTTACAATGACAAAATTTTTAAGTTTTCAAATGACAACACCCACTTTTTCCCATCCCAAAATGATCAGTGCGTTCAAAAATTATAAATAGAGTTCGAATGGTACCTGCAGCACAAAAAACGGAGACGTAGGAGACATGCAAAAAACAGCATTGCAAACAACCAATAGCGACAGAGATGAGAGGAAATTTTTACTGAGAGTAGAAGCTTTCCACACTGCTTTTTAAAGATTTTCCATAAATGATGATTTGCACATGGTTTTCTATGATTGGTGCTTCTGTGCCTCGTCTCTCTGTAGCTATTGATTCTTTGCATATGTTCTATGTTGCTTTTTTCATGCTACATGTACCATACCAATACCATTTAAGCTTTTTCCATGCTTTGATCATTTTGAGATGGGAAAAAATAGCTTTTGCCATTCTAACATTTTGAAAATTTTTCACTGCAACTGTAATTGTGCAGACTTTTTTTTTTTTTTTTTTTTCTCCCAAAAAAAATTTGTTTGCACTTCAAGAAGAATTACACTTAACAAATTAAAGATTTTTTTTTAGTTACTAAATTAGTCCTAATTTAAAAAGACTGTTAAACTGTCAAAGAAAACATATTTCTTCATTTGAAAAAAATATATATACAGTAGACTCCTTCAAATCCGCGACACCCTGAAATCTGCAAATGCATAAAATCCGCACATTGTTTCAGATCTAAACATTTAAACTTACAGTTAAGATGTAGGTGAAAAATTCAAGATTTAAAAAAAAAAAAAATTATATCATTCTATACACATTTTAATATGTAATTCTGGTTAATATGATTGAACTCATGTTTTCACATGAAGGAAGTATAAATTTATTTTTGAAAAAATTCCTAACAGTGGTGATCGCGATCTTTTTACCAAATAGTACATTTATGTATTAATCAAGCTTTTTTGGTTATTAAGTATGGCTAAACATGAAATAAAACTTTGTTATTTTAAGATTTTTATGTAAATTATTAATTATCAGTGTACCTTTATAAGGCGAGTTTAATTGAATTATTCAAGAGAAAATTATCTCATCATTATAATGCATATTTAGTTATGCATTATTAATTATTTACTTGACCTTAACTATTAACATTTAATTTTTTTTTTCTTATTTTACTTTATTGTAAGCACATATTATAATGTAGAGTGCATTATTACATTCAAATTAGTGTTTAAAAATTTAAATAAAACAGTGACCAGTAAACTAAACAGTTTTGTGTAAATCCACAAAATTTTAAAATCACCACAACCTCTGGTTTTAAGCAAGCTATGAGGTTGTGCATATATAACGTTGTCACTTTAGGGGTAAGGAGGGGGGATCTGGCACTTGATATCATATCTCTAGGGGGAGGAGGGGTTTTGTTTATGATATCGTTATAATTTTTTATTCAACCAAAATTTTCTCTTTTTTTTTTTTGTAACTCTTTCTTTACAGCATAATATTTTTTTTTTTTTTTTTTTTTTTTTAAATCTGTTATCTATTTTTATTTAAAATACAGTTATTATTAATACCATTAAATGATTATAAAATTATTTCATTTTAAAATGCGGAATACACCAACATTTGGCATCCCTTTTCTTCTGTAATATGTGCATATAATTCGCTGTTGGAGGTTGTGCAAAGTATGTTTGAAATGAAAATTGTTGTGATTACTAGTAAAGAAAACAGAAAAAATGTTGCCTGTCTATTTTGTTGATGAGAAGTTCTGCTTAGCCCCTCCCCATGCAGGGGCAAGTGCAAGAAGATAATATTACTGTTGAATGCATTATGTAGAAAAAAGCTATTATTAAATGCACTTTAAAATAGTAGCTATTTCTGTTAAGTGTTATTTGATATAAAGTTATTACATATATGATAGTGCTATTTTATTGACTTCTTTTCATACGAATCAGTAAAGTATACAACTAATAAATGTATAACTATATCCTTATATCGCTGCAAACATATAAAAAGATAAAGAAAGAAAAAAAAAAAAAAAGAATTTTTAGACACTCATAACAATATCATTTGGGGGAGTTGGGGGTTCAAGGAATGATAACGTATGATTTTATAAGGTGGGGGAGGGGTTCAAAATTACCAAAAATTTGATAACATTATATATGTAGGGTGGGTCGAAAAAAACGAAAAAGTTGTTTTTCAAATAAAAAAATTTCATTGTTCATATTATTTTCATAGCAGGGATTTTAAAACAATTGAAGATGATTTAAACATTGAAGGTATATTATATAATATTAAAATTGATGAAAAGCTCAAATTTAGAATTTTTTTTTTTTTTTTTTTTTTGTAAAGCAGGTATAAAAGTATTAATGTCTGATTCTACAAATATTCTTGATGTAGTTAAATGTAGTATGTTTGATGTAGTACTATAATTTATTTATTTTCTATGGAAGACTCAAATGAGTAATGTAATCATAATGCTAATAAATTTCAACATACCAAAAAAAAAAAAAAAAAATGATTTTTTTTTTCTGTAAAATGAATTTTTATATTTGTATAAAAATGAAAAATAAATATATTTATATACTAATTAATTTTTCAGCAGAGCTGAAATTATGCTGTAAATTAATGAAATACAAAGGATGTGATTTATCACTTTACTAAACAGCGTACAACCAACAGAGTGAAAAAATGTCCATGGCCATATAAGACTGAGAGAATGTTAGACCGGATGGCTTAATTGGTAAAGCTATACTAGGGGATCCGGTATCGAACCGTGGTCTGGACATCTTTTCACTCTATTGGTTGTCCGCTGTTTAGTAAAGTGATAATTTACATCCTTTGTATTTCAAATCTATTTATATTTGGTCAATTTTACTTATTTTAAGTTTCTTCAAATCAATATCACTCATAAATGTACCAAGCATTGTGCAATAATTGAATTTGCCTGCTGCACATTCAAATATGTTAAAATATGCCTGCTTGCATATCTAATCCTTGTTAAAAGTTTTATAATTGAAAATTTAGAGCTGTAAAAAACAAAAATGTTGAATACTCATAATTTAAACACTTTTTATTCAATAAAAAACTTCAATTCAAATCCCTATTTCATTTTATTCACAATAACAAGATAGCACCATTCGGAAGAAATCCATCTCACAACTGCAAAATAGGAAACAGATGATAAAGCACTTAGCATGAAGATGACCTAACATACTGGCCCCCATTGAATGAATTTCATTAAACTTACAATTACATTAAATTAGTGCACTTAATTTTAAACAATACACTATATGCTGGTAAACAATAAATCAACACATTTCAAAGAACTGATAATATAATCATTTTTCTATGAATAAGAGACAAATTTTAGTAATTGGCCCCTTAAGAATTCCTCGTTGTGTTTTTACACTTACTACTCTAATTCCTCCATCATTACCTGGAAGTAATGCAATAATTCTACCTAAAGCCAATTGTAAATAGCAACATTGTTTTCCTTATTTGAACATTGTCTTTCTCAAACATCTATTTTCCATTTTGTTCTAAGGAACTCGGAAAATCTGTGGACACTTTTTTTAGAGGTGCAACGGATGTCAATTTGGCCAGATTCTGGATATCCGGCATAACTTGCAGCCAGACATCTGGCTGCAGTATGTTTCGATCTGTCCTTTTTAAATTTTTATTTATTTTTAACGAAATTAAATGTATGTTTAGATTAGCTAGCTATCACTATGTTATTTTCTTTTTTATCTAATTTTTAAATTTAAAAATTATTTTTATGATAATTTCAGTTTTAGTACCAATATTATAATTACATTATTTTAAATTTTTAGTTATAATAATTTCAGCTAAATAGTTTAAGAAAAAATAGGTTAATTTTATGAGAAAAACTTACTACTGAATACTTTAGAAAGTCAATATTTAATACTTTGATCTTTCCCCTTTTTCTTTAACAGTGTGATGTTCAAGCTATAAACTCCCTTCATTATCTTTTATTGCTTTAATACTTAGAAAAGTTTTGTATTGTGATAACAAAAACTTGTTCTTGCTAGTTTCTACTAACATAACAACAAAATTAATAATTTAATAGTAGACTATTTTCACAAAAAAAAATTAAAACTGAATATTTTTGTAACAAAATGTTTTATTTAATATCTTCGCTTTTTTTTTTTTTTTTTTTTTTTTTTGTTGAACTTCATTCTAATCTATGCACCACTTTACCTTATAAAAACAAGTTTTGTGTTATGGGAACAGAAAACTTCTTGCCTGCTACTAACACAGCAGAAAAAGGTTCTTATTTGATGAGTCATTCTGCCACTTTTTCTTTTTTTAACTGTGCCTGTTGCTCATATATGAAGCACATATGTATGAACAGTTATAGTTGTCTGCATGTTTGCTCTTTTATAGGATTAGAAACACAATTTGTCATAAATATAAGTAAATTATTTTTTTGTTTAAAATGAATTAATACTTTGTATTTTTCCAGCTTAAACTCTAGGCCTTAATAATCTGGAAATTTTAACAATGAGTTCAATGAAATAATTTCAGGCCGGATAACCATAATATCCGGCATAGCAATGTTGAATTCAGGGGATGGTCCAAGGGGGGACATTCCCCCCAGAGCATTGTAATGTCCCCCATGGAAGATTTGAGATTTTATGTTTTTAATGGTTAAAAAGTGCAATCCCCCCCCCCCCCCCAGAGAGATCCCTCCAGGAGAAAAGTGTCTGAATTCAACACTGCAGCATAGTGGCTGGATATTTGTTGCAACCCTAATTTTTTGCATATAAATTCATTCCTTGTTGTTATTCTTTCTCGTAATTTTAGTTTGTAATCGTAAATATTAGTTACTTTAAGTTTAACAATAAACTTGATTGCCCTTCCAATAAGAAACTAGCCAGGAGTCAAAGCATTCAGATCATCTGGATCAGATGAGAATGGTACAAGGGAACATGGATTTAGGATTCTTTCAGTCTGTGCTATAGCCAAAAGGCCCTCATATGTTTATTTGGCATTTCTAGTCACTTGCTCCAGATAAAATTTGGAAGATTTGACTCTTGCTTTCCAGAGATCTCCAACATTTGGAGCCCTTGGTGGGATAAATTTCCAGTTAATGCCTTTCCTACTCAAATATCCAGACAAATTATTGTCAGGAATTTTAACTAGATTATGTAACCTCTCGAGTTTGATTACTACCTATGAAATATTTTGCATTATCAGAAAAAAAAAAGACTAGCAATGTCTTTCTTTTTCTAGCAAAAAATATCTAAAGTTTCTATAAAAGCTTTCAAAGTTAATTTGATAACAATCTCTAAATGGATTGCACATGTAGTAAAACAAATAAATTTGGCTACATATACTTTATGATAAATTCCTTTATGCTGGTACTTATATGGCAAAAGACCCAGTGAAATCGACACCTGAACAATTAAATGGTTAGTTCTTAGTTACTCTTTCTTTTGACAAATTTTCCATGAACTGTTGAAAAGAGATAGATTTTGCCTTAAATTAAGTAATACAATTATGAAATATTTTCTACATATATGGCTCGACCATTTAGGAGGCAAAGCTTCTGTGTTAATTGAAAAAGTAAAGCTGGTGGACCTAAATCTAAGTACCAATGATGAAAATAATCTACTATCAAATGAGTAAATTTACTTTTATTATGCAGCAAAATTGGAAATTTTTGGTTAGCATTTCAATTACTGTTTACGAAACAACCTCCTACTCTAAGAAGCCCTCCTTCCTTAAGAAACAAACGATATTTTTCGATCTGACTATTATGATTAATCTTACCTGTTTTTTGCAAAAATTTTATTTTTTTGTTAAATAGTTCCCATTGTATGTTCTTTAACAACAACAAAAAAAAATGTGTTGAGATCTTTGAAATCCAGAGGACTGGGGAATAGAATGTAGTCAAACATTGCTAGATTTAAAAGTAATAAACAGCCTATATAGCAACCGTGGGAAACTAATCTTCCTTTTCAATTAAAAATATTCCTGAATCCTGAACCCATCTCTGAAAAAATAATAGGCTAAAAGTAGGCACCTCTATATTGAGAGTGACGACATACAGGATATAAAATTTGATTGTTTTGGACAAAAACTAATCACTAAGCATCTTGGCGAGCCTGACATTCTCACCAAGCTGATGTTTGTTAACTTGGCTCACTCGTCCAGGCGAGTATCGCTAAGTTCTGGAATGTGGGTTTGCTATAGTTTGGGAAAGAAAACTTCTGAGTATGCCCCCTCACAGGGCTATGCGTATGTCGCCACTCTTATATAGGGCAGTTGCGAGGCTAACGAAAAAGACAGGCTACCGCGGTGCATTCCACTTATCTTTTTTTACAGACCGCTAGTGTGGCGTGATGCTCTTTTCGTACACCTGTATTGGTGGATTCGAGCATCACGTGACTCCCGTGGTCTGTAAAAAAGATACGCCCAAAGCACCGCGGTAGCCTTTCTTTTTCGTTTGCTTCGGGGCAGTTGCAATTGACGTCACGTTGGAGGTAAACGAGGCTAACGAAAAAGACAGGCTACCGCGGTGCATTCCACTTATCTTTTTTTACAGACCGCTAGAGTGACGTGATGTCCCTTTCGTACATCTGCATTGGTGGATTCGAGCATCACGTGACTCCCGCGGTCTGTAAAAAAATATACGCGTAAAGCACCGCGGTAGCCTTCCTTTTTCGTTAGCCTCGGGAGGTAAACAGTACAAATAGGCAGTTCTGATTGGTGGAATTACCCTTACCTCCAAGTGAATACAATGGTTGATCAGCTGATTGCAACTGCCCTATAGAGGCACACAGACTTGTCAAGATTAATTGCAATTCGTTTTTATGCAAAATCGTCTTGACCAATTAAGTGGTTCATTCTTTTGCCTGTATGTCGCCATTCTGAGATGTAAAAGGATATTCTAGTCGAAAGATTTTGAACAAAAACGTCGAGACTGCCGTTATCACCAAGTTCAGGTTTGTCTAACTTGCCAACGAGTGTCGTCAAACTCTTAAATGTGGCTTGCCATAATTTGGACAAGAACTTTGAATATAAACACCACAATCAATGTTGAATTCAAAAAATTTTCTCAGAAAGGGATTTCTACTACTCCGAGGAAAGGATATTTTCATAATCAGCGAGGGCATGGAGATAGAAATAAGAAGGAGAACAGTGAAGATAGGCTTTCAAGATCACAACATGGACCGGGAATTAGTACCCAGTTTGTGGCGCTGGTGCTCCCAAAGGCCGGTCATGTGACCTGTCAAACATGACAAATTGTCGTCTGCTCTTCCTGCATTTTGGTTTCGAGCATGGTAAAGAGATAGAGGGCGCTACACTTCCTAAAGGCCCAAAAGACCAGAAGCGCCGCCATACTAGGTACCGCTTTTAGTTCCATAAGTAGAAACATTATCTTTGTTCTCCTTCTCTCTATCTCCATGAGCGAGGGAATCTCCCGGAGCCACAACCACGTGCGTGTTATTGTTTGTTGTCATAGTTTCTGTGATTAAAAAAAATAAATAAAAGTATATGGATCATTCGAGACGACAGCCTTGTAGCTATAGGTCTCAAAGCCCACCTCCCTTCGAATAACCCTCTGAATTTCTCACTGACCACAGCCAGGTTTTTTTTTTTAACTAGTGTGCCTCTATAAGAAAGTGGTGACATACCGAAGCTAACGAAAAAGACAGGCTACCGCGGTTCATTCCACTTATCTTTTTTTACAGACCGCTAGAGTGACGTGATGCTCTTTTTGTACACCTGCATTGGTGGATTCAAGCATCACGTGACTCCCGCGGTCTGTAAAAAAAGATACGCGTAAAGCACCGCGGTAGCCTTTCTTTTTCGTTAGCCTCGTGACATACGCACATGGCGCATTTTCAGACAGAAGATTTAGTCAAAACTACGTACGGCAAACCTAAACTTGGCGATACTCGCCTGGACGAGCCCGATTAGTTAACCCGATTAGTCACCCTCGTCTCACTAAAGTGCCTATATGTATGAGAGTGGTGATATACGGGATATAAAATTTGATTGGTTAAGACGATTTTGGACAAAAATTAATCGCCAAGTATCTTGGTGAGCCTGCCATTATCGCCGAGATAATTAATTAACTTGACTCACTCGGCTAAGCGAGTTGTGGAATGTAGGTCTGCCATAGCTGGACAAACACTTTTGTCTGAGCATGCGCTCTGTACAAAAGCTCAGCTGACGTCACTTCGGGCAAAAGACAAAATCAAAACAGTCACATTTGCAGACCTCTGGATTGACTAGATCAGCGCCCTTAGAATTTAGAGGGCACTGGCTAACTACAACGTTTTCAATCTACCAATCAAAGTTACGTAAAGTTCACTTTATAGTGACTTTTTTAATGTGATTTTGATTCATTCTTTCGAGAGTTTTAAAATTGTAAATACGTGTGAATGAATCATTCAAATGTACTTTGTTCTGTATTATTTTATATTTTTCAGGCAAACCCAAACAATAATTATCGTAAGTTGCATGAAACTTATAAATCCTTTCGGAAAATTTCACTTTAGAGTAATATTTTTTTGTTTTTTCAAGGAACTTTGTTTTAAATGTGTGACTAAATCCATCTGCGTCTATGTGTTCACATTATATTTTAAGTTTTAAGTTTAATAGAATTATAATTTTAAATTATAGATAAATAATAATATTAATATGGAAAAAGAAAATTTCACAGAAGTGACACACACTTTTCCGTCATGGTATAGGTGTGTTTCTTCAGTGATGTATTACTTTTCTTTCAATATTTCCTCCTGATATTGTCTCCTTAACATAAAAATAGTACATCAAGTTTCCGTTAAATTTTATTGCAAGTATATAGTCTTAATAAATCCTTTTGGTGGTATAATCAATTTCATAATACAATTAAACATTAACGACACGAAAAAAATCCTTTTAATTTTTTTTTTCCCTGTTATCAAACATGGTTATTGAATATGAGCACCTTTAAAAGGTTTTAGCAATACAGCAAATCGTGAAAACTAATAAAAATTTCAAAATAAATATTTAAATTTATTTTGATTTTAGAAATGCTGTTCTGATATATTGTTTTTGAAATATAAGAAGAAATTTTGAAAACAAAATAAAAATATCAAATTAGGTTTTCCCTTTCCATTATTACCTAATATTAATCAATGTATTTTAAGCACTATATCCATGGAGGCTTGTTTCACACCTAAATTAGCTTTGTACTTAAAAGGAATGTAGCCCAAACTTTCAAATTAAACTTTTTTTTTTAAATGTTAAACCAACATTCATTTATCTTAATATATAGCAGCATCGATTTTCTGAAATATCTTTTATATTAAAAAAAAAAAAAAAAAAGTTTTTATGTATTCCCTCCATGTCACACCTGCAACAAATTAAAACTTTATTATTATTATATTTTTAAATATGAAATTGATGTTTCAGAAAAATCGATGCTGTATTAAGACATATATTGTGCTGTCCTCTAAAAAAAAACATTTTTAAAATTTTTGTCTGATAAAGAATTAAAAAAAATTAAACATGGCTAAATTTTTACAGCTTGCTCTGACTAAGATGTTAATGTTGGGCATTTTTCATTTTATCACTTTATTACAAAATGGCAGCCAATCAAGCGAGAATTTGAAAAAAAAAAAACACCTTTTCCAAAAATTAACCTAATGTTACCTGAAAAAAACTTACACCTGACATAATCAACGAAAAATGAAGCATCTTATTACATATTAATGGTTAAACTTTAAAAAAATAAATATTTATGTAGATCATTCTAAAATTATGTTATAAGAAGAAAATCTGTAAAAATAAAGCTTGTGTTTTGCCAGAATTCTGCAATTGTTAATTTAAATTATTTTGAAACTAAATAAGTACCCATTAGGTATTTTTATTATTCCAAATGGTGCATAAAACAGGGTTGCTACGCCACCTGGAAAAGTCAGGGAATTAGGAAATTAACACAAAAAGTCAGGGAACTTCATTTTATTCTTCCAAAATCTGGAAAAGTCAGGGAATTTCGCAGCGATCGCCAACCGAGCGAAGTCGGCACCGATGTTGAAACCCATCCAGAATCTGGCTCGGAGCCAGATTTTTCCCCACGCCAATCCGATTGGCATTGGAAGAAGCATAAAAGATAGCAACTATAGTTATAGGATATTAATTTATTGATTCTAAATATTCAAAATTGAGATCAACCTTATGTATGTTTTTTTTTTTAATTGAATTTTACATTTTTTTAAATAAATTACTCTATAAAAGATTTTTAGCACCTTAAAAGTGAAGAAGTGGATTTCGCAATGATTTTTTTTTTTTTAAACAGTTAATAGTGGAAAAAAATTCATTGTTTTAGTAAGTTTCATTAAAACTATTATGAAAAAATTGTGTAATTATTTTATTCTTGTTCTATGCATTTCTTTTATTTGGTGTCTAGATGAAATATAAATTCCTTTTATTTTTAAACGTATGTGACTATATCTCAATCAGTAAGTTATATTTTGAACTGACTAAATACTCGAGTTAAAACTGTATGTATTTTTTATTAAATAACATTGTTTGATATTATTTTAGCATTTTTCTTTCTTCACTACAAGATTCAAAAGTGGAATGTTAAGTTAATCTTATCTGTACTTAGAAAAGTTTAGTTTTTTCAATTGATAATAAACTTAACTTGCCTTCACTGCAACCAATACGTATTACCACACTTGTCGGGAAATTAAAAAAAAATAGTCAGGGAAAAGTCAGGGAATTTTTTTTCTCCTGCTTGAGTAGCAACCCTGATAGAAACAGAAAAAAAAAAAAAGACTTTAGTGAAATATTTGATGAAGTACTAGGGTGGGTTTTTTTAAAGAAACATTTCACTGTGGGTTTTTTTTTTTTTTTTTTTTTTTTTTTTTTTTTAGAGGATAGCACAATAAATGTTGCATAAATGTAAAATATTGAATTTAAATGTTTGGGGGTTTAAATTATTTAAATATAAAGTTAATTTATGTGTAAAAGTGTCAGATATACCAACACCTGTCTCCGTAGATTAGGCGTAAGACAAGCTGTTATTTATAACTTCTGATCCAGTAAATCATATTATATGATCTTTCTGGACCGATTTCATTATTAAATATCACTTAAAATAATTCTTATATTTGAAAATAGTTTTCTTCAGTCTATTTATCATGCATTTCTGTATTTAAAACTAATTTTTACATGTAGGGGAGACTGGAGTACAGTGGACCACTTTTTCAGTTTCAAATTTTTTTCTCTTTAACGAAGACACCGATCTGAGTGAAAATATTTTGAATATTCTTTAAACCTTTTTATATTCTGCAGAATTTTCTCAAAACATAGTTTTCATCAAAATACATTTTTCTAAATAAAAATATTTAAATCTTATTTTTCATTAATCTAATTCTTCTTTATTTCCCCTTTACATCAAAAAGAGCTTAATACAAATTTGCAAGTAATATTTTCAAACAAAAAATATACAAAACAAAACAAAAGAATTATTATATCATAAGAATAATAACAGATTATGATACAGGAACAATAGCAAATAAGTTGAAGTTATTAATTAAGTGCAAAAAAAATCAGCATACTTTAAAATTTGCAAATCAAATTCCAAAATATTTATGAGTAAGGCTGAGCCTGGAATTTTCCTGGGATACTTTTGCGCCTGGGAGCAACATTACACTATCACTGACATCAACAGCAGATTCATCTACAGTTTCTGGAAAAATAAACTGATTTTTATTCAATCTGTGTCTCACGAATCTTACTTGAATAGAATAATCATCATCAAGGCTACAGTTATATTTTTCAAAGGCAGTAAATACAAAGCAGAATATTTCTTACTATGTTAAATAAATTGTTATTTTTCTTTGTTTACTTTATTTTACAGTTGAATAACCATTTTTAAACAATATTTCTTTATTGAAAATAAGCAATTATTAAATATTTTGAAAATTCTGCATTACAGGAACAGTGTGGATTGTGGTCCACTGTGCCCCATGCTGAAGTTTAATAAATAATCATATTAATATTGTTTATAGTTTTCCTATTAAACATATTAACTTTAAAATTAAATAAAAACAAGTTTCTTATCTTTCCAAAAAAGCTGTTTTATCTTATTTATTTATTTTAATTACTGAAAAAAGAAAAAAATATGATGATGAAAATGTTTACTTTTAGAAGTTCAAAACAACCAATCAGGATAAAATGGTTCTTTCTTAGCTAAACATATTTTCTTAAGGCTATAAATAATCAATCCAGTGTTGTTGTCTATTAGGATAGAAGAGAAGCTTTAAAATTTTTTTTAATAAATAAAATATTTGGGGGGGGGGGGGGTTTCCACTGTGTCCCTAGCTCCAATGTGCATTGGTCTCTCCTAATAGTTAATAAGTTAAAAATCCCTGATGGCTCGGCCTACAGGCACAGGTAGATTTCAAAGATGCAGACCATAGGGCAACTGTTTATTGAGAATTGCAGAAGAAATTACCCTTTTGCCATGATGCAGCAGTTAGGACTACCCACTTCAAAATCTACCTGTGTCTGTAGGCGAAGCCGGAAGGGATTTTTTGTTTTTAATTTTTTTGCTGTAAAGGTTGGTAATATAAAAAACTTCTCAATATAATAGTTGTAGATAATATTGAGGATTTATAATAAATTTAAGCTGATTTGATATCTTGTGAATTGACGAAGTTATGAATTTTTTTCTTCTTAAACCCCTATTCCCCCCCCCCCCCCTTGAGGCCATTTTTAATGATATAAAAAATCTGTCATACATAAATTTTCTGCCCTTTGCCTAGAAGTAATAATAACTAAATGGATTCGATATATATCAATTAAGACGTTAATGGTTTTTTTTCTGTTTTCACAAAAAGCTAACCCCTCCTTAGCCTGATTTTGCTCATTAATGAACTTGACCAATATTTTATGCCTCTTCATTTTTTGTATCAGTTTGGAAGAGATTTGTGCAGAATTATGGAAGTTATTGTGGCCATAGAAAAGTGATATAGATAGACAGAGATACCAAGTTTTGAAATGGGGGTGGTTTGTTTGGGATTATATAGGAGTCATGATCGATGTAGATCTGCAAAAAATTTTCAGTAATTCTAACATAGGAGAGAATGTAATAGGTAGTATTTCTTATGAAATCTACCTAAAAAGTAAAAAGGACATTTTGTTTTTGTATTCTAATATGTGGCTGTCTCAGTGGTAGTGACATTTTAGAAACAGATAAGCTATCGGTTTATCCCTCCCCTTTATAAAAAACAGCTTGTTTATCTTTGGACTTTGTTCTACTGGTGCGTATGTACAAGGCCATAGCCAGAAAAATATTTCAGAAAGGGATTTAAGGATTTAAAATTTTATTCTTATTTTATTTTAGATTTGATTTTTACTAACGGAAAAGAGCAGATAGTGAAAGGCTTATTAAGTTTAATTGTGAAGTCAAATAATTCAATGCAGTTGAAAAAAAACATAACTTCTTCATTGCAAATAAATTTACAATCTCATTTGTACTTATGCTGCTTCACCGATGTATTGATAATAGAGTTACCAGGTTTTACGTTTTCTCTGTAAGTTGTATGTTTAAGCCATTCCTGTACGAGGATTTCTTCTGTTTTAGGTAGATTTCGTAAGAAATACTACCTATTGCATTCTCCCCTATATTGGAATTTCTGAAAATATTTTGCAGATCTATGCCAATTATGACTCCCAGAACCCAAAACCACCCCAGTTCAAAACTTTATCTATTTATATAACTTTTTTATGAACGCGATAACTTCAATAATTCTGCACAAATCTCTTCCAAACTGATACATAAAATCTCGGTCAAGTTCGTTAATGGGCAAAATCAAACCGGGGGAATGGGGAGAGGGGGGCCTTTTCATGAAAACAGAAAAAAAAACCACCATAACTTCTTAATTATGATATGTATCAAATCCATTTAAAGTTATTATTACTTCTAGGAAAAGGGCCGAAAATTTATGTATGACAGATTTTTGATATCATTAAAAATGTCTTCAAGGGGGAGGGGGGGGGATAAGGGTTTAAGAAGAAAAAAATTAATGAATTCACAAGATATCAAATTCTCTTAAATTTATTATAAATCCTCTTAATATTATCTACAACTTTTATATTGACAAGTTTTTTACTGGATCAACCCTTACAGTAAAAAAATAAAAATAAAAATAAAAACAAGAAAATCTCTGCCGGTTTCGCCTACAGACACAGGTAGATTTCGAAGTGGGCAGTCCCAATTGCCACATCATGGCAGAAAGGTCATTTCTTCTGCAATTCTCAATAAACAGGCACCCCATCATCTGCGTCTTCGAAATCTACTTGTGCCTGTACCTGTAGGCCGAGCCGTCAGGGATTTCTTTTAAACATATCTTTTAATAATTTTGAGAATATTGCTCAGTTTACTTCAAAAATTTCATACTTTCATGCACTTTCTGCCACAAAATGGTAACATTTTGTGGCAGAAAGTGCATGAAAGTATGAAATTTTTGAAGTATCAAATTTGATCAGCAATGATACAACTCTGTTTTAGAGTTGTATCATTGCTGATCAGGACAACAAAAATCTTGGGAGAGTTGTGACACTGGTAACACTTCCAAGCGCTTTCAACTGATATATCTGTTCACTAAGCTGCAGGTTTCACTGCAATAGAAGCATTAATTTAATGTAATTCTAGAGAAAAAAATTAAAGAGAAAACAACATTACAATTGTGGGAGGCAGGGTTGTTTGATTTAAATCAGCTTGATTTAAATCGCGATTTAAATCATGATTTAAATCAAATGATTTTTTTAAAAAAATCTTTGATTTAAATCAGTTTTTTTAACATTCATATTTACTGGCTGAATAAGTATCAAATTCCGCATTCATGTTAAAATCATTCATTTCAGATTAAAAATTACCTTTTAATAACATTAAATAAAACTTTTATAGATTAAAAATACTATTATATTATGAAAGTAAATGCAACACTGCATTAAAAATATTATCTATCCATAGTACATTCTCCAAAACTACTGATAAATACTTACTAATTTTTAAAGTTTTTTTTTTCTTAGTCACTTCCATTTTTTGAAAGCAAGATGCTGAAGCTAAAGTTAAATCTATTTAATATAATAGTATTTTCAGTGGAGAGTCACTTTCTCTAAAGCAAATTATACATAATTCACAAGTTTGTTTTACATTTACCTGCAAATTACAATGTCCCATATGTTGATGTTGATGTATTGATCATATAATGTGATCAATACATGAACTAATTATAACATAAATATTTGGACTGTTTGTCTAACATAGAATTAATTCCAGTTTCGTGTTTCTTCTATAATTGAAAATACTTTAATCCCTGTAACTAACTGATCCCTTTCCTCTTTCTTTTCCTAGAATTCATTGCTTATTGCAATGGAAAAAAATAAGAAATGTTATTGTACTAAGCTAAGCACTAAGCAGTCATTCTTATTAAAGATAAGTAAGCAAGATTGTTTTCTAAAATTGACCATGGCTGAGTAAGGAGTGGGGGGGGGGGGGGGGGCAATAACACTGATAATTGATAGCTTCACACTTTTAGTTATAGGATTACCTTGCATTTGATGCCTTAGAATAGTATAGTGTGAATTTGACTAATGATGAAAAAAAGAAAGCCTTACTTTTTGCTAAAGACAAATACAGTTCACATTTTATATCCGTTATAATGAAATTTCAAGGAAAATCTGATCCTTTTTCTGAATTTTTATTTGATGAAGACATCGTAACAAAGATTTCTCCCTTAGACTGGTGGAAAACATACTTAGATTCAGAAATTTGTGTATCAGATGGTGAGGGTAGTGTAAAGAAAGCCATTGAGCAACTGTTTACAGCAACAGTTACTTCTTCCTCCGTGGAACGGATTTTTTCAACATATGGTTTAGTTCAATCTAAACTTAGAAATAAATTAGGAAATGATAAAGCAGCCAAATTGGTGTTCTTATACAAAACCTTAAATGCATAAATAGTTAAAAATGTTAATATAATTACATATATGTAAATAATTACAAAATAAAAACCAGATTTTGTAAGAGATTGAATTGTAATTAATATTAAACTATAATTTTATATTAATGATTTAAACAATTATCTGTTTATAGATATTCACCAATGTTAAACTGTTTTTGTTTAATATTTTGTCATAACTTAAAAATTATAGAATTGTTCTTGCATGATGCATAATAAATATATACCCATATGCATTTAGCATTCTTTGTTGTATTTATTATACATTGTTATATAAAATATGTATTATTTGGAGTAATACACGAAAGAAAATTTTAATAACTTTTAAATTAAATAGAAATTTATACATATAACACACATATTTATATGTATAACAATTTAATATTAGAATGTTTTAAATTTTAAATGAATCATCTAAATTTGTTTTCAACAATTTTAAATTTAAATTATTTTGAATTCTTATCTAGAAATTGTAATGAAATTAATAGAAATATGTAAATCTATACAGAAAATATAAATAAATATGTGCAGAGTACACAAATAGTATTATACTATAAAAATATTTAAAAAAATAAAAAAAATCCGATTTAAATCAAAAAAATCCGATTTTTTTGATTTTTTTAAAAAAATCACGATTTTTAACAACCCTGGTGGGAGGTATCGAATCCCATTTTCAACCCTTAAATGCCTAGAGTATCAAATTTACAACACTTTTTATTTAACTTTTAATAAATAGATCAAGTTCTTCGCAACCACTATATTTATACCAAAATATTAATCCTGTAAAAATAACAATAAATATGCTACTAAATAAAGTTAAAAAGATATCCTAAAATTTCTTGTGTCTAATCCTTAATATAAGTAAAAAAAAAACCACAATTGTCAAAGAAAAATTCATGCATTGAAGCGTTAAGGATTAGACACCAAAAATTTTAAGATATATTTTTAACTTTATTTAGTAGCATATTTATGTGATTTTTACAGGATTAATATTTTGATATAAATATAGTGGTTTCGAAGAATTTGATTTATTTATTAAAAGTTAAATAAAAAGTGTTGCAAATTTTATACTCTAGGCATTTAAGGGTTAAGAATGCATGCACAAAAAGACAAAAATCTTTGAAAGAAATAATTGGGTTGCCACAGCATGTTTGCTTTGTTTTTACATACAAACATTTCTTTTTGTAGGGCGTTTATTACCAAAATTTTCATGACCATTACTGGATTTTAATTTTTTTTTTTTTTTTTTCTGTGATTGCAAATAATCTCTCATTCATAATGGGAAATATGACTACAAATTTAGTTGAGCATTGTTGATAGAATAATGCAATACAAATACATTGGTAATTAGCAATTATAACTATTAATTAAGGGGCTGTTTTAAGGAAAATTCCTCAAAGAAGACATTACTGCTACTTTCAACTCTGTTTAGTAGGGTATGAAAAATGATAGTAGTATATGATATGATACCAAAGCAAACTAGTTTGGATAGAAATCTTTCTTTTTTCTGAGTGGTAAATTTGAAAACCTTAGTGTCCACCAATTTAACATTTTCTGGAACTTTGTACATGTGTTTTAAATTGTTTTATTGTCAAAAATATCTTGTCAGGCGAATGTACATTGTAACAGCTAAGTTTGCCAAACTTTTTAGGTACATTTCATAAGAAATACTACCTATTACATTCTCCCTTATGTTGGAATTTCTGAGAAATTTTTTGCAGATCTATGCCGATCATGACTCCCAGAACCCAAAACCACCCTCAGTTTAAAAACTTTATCTATCTATTTATCTATATCACTTTTTTATGGATGCAATAACTTCCATAATTCTGCTCAAATCTCTTCCAAACTGATACATAAAATCAGGGGGCATAAAATATCGGTCAAGTTCGACAATGGGCAAAATCAAACCAGGGGGGAGCCTTTTGTGAAAACAGAAAAAAAAAAACATAACTTCTTAATTATGATATGTATTGAATCTGTTTAAAGTTATTATTACTTCTAGGAAAAGGGCCAAAAATTTATGTATGACAGATTTTTGATATCATTAAAAATTTCTTCAAGGGGGGGAGGGGGGGGAATAGGGGTTTAAGAAGAAAAAAATTCATAACTTTGTCAATTCACAAGATATCAAATCAGCTTAAATTTATTATAAATCCTCTTAATATTATCTACAACTATTATATTGAGAAGTTTTTTATAGGACCAACCCTTACAGCAAAAAAATTAAAAACAAAAAAATCCCTGCCGGCTTCGCCTACAGACACAGGTAGATTTTGTAGTGGGTAGTCCCAACTGCTGCATCATGGCAAAAGGGTAATTTCTTCTGCAATTCTCAATAAACAGGTGCCCTACGGTCTGTGTCTTTGAAATCTACCTGTGCCTGAGCTGTCAGGGATTTTCTTTTTTAAGTTTATGGATATTTAGAAATAAAACTCTCACTGCATTTTTCAAGGGTTTCAGTTAAACAAGTTTAACTAGATAATCAGCCTGTTGTAGCCACTTGATAATGTTGAAATTCTGCTTTTCCAGATCTCATTCTGAAAAACTCATACAATATGTATGAGTTTTAATATCTGTTTTAAAAAATTTCCTAGAACTTGCTTTCATTTTTGCAACATGTTTACAGAATCAAGTAATAAAGAAATATTAGAATGGAATCTTTAAATCTTGACTATCTTTTCTGATACTCATTTTGGCATATTTATAGTCATCCAGTAGAAATTAGGGGTCTGTCCAGACTTTTTCACAGGGTCCTGTTTTTGTGAAATTGTGAACACCTTTTTGTATTTGTGAAAAATCTAATCATAATTTTGTGAATTTGAAATGGTCGTTATATTCAGGTTCTTGTTTATGCATTTTTAAGAAGCTATATGGATATAAAATACATATATTTTCTTTATATATGTAAAAGTGACAGGTCAGATTTTACTTTTAAATGATTAATTTGTGAAATGTTTTGCTTAAAGATGGAAAAATTTTGTGAAAAACCTATTTTTAAGACAAAGAATTTTGTGAAGGGTCCTGTTTTAGGGAAAATAATTTTGTGGAGGGTCCTGTTTTAGGGAAAATAATTTTGTGAAGGGTCCTTTTTTGAAATGAAAAATTTTGTGAAGAGTCCTTTAAAGGACCCAGATTTTTCCTAAACAGATCCCTGAAATTTCATAGGGGGATCATTCCACAGGCTATGGCTTTGTTCTTGTAAATAACATAATCATATGGATGTCTGATGATTCATTTGTATGTTGAAACTTGATGTGTTGAACATTTGATCCCCCCCCCCCAAAAAAAAAAAAAAAAAAATTGAAAAATCGTTTTTTTGACAAATTTTAGTTTAAAATTAATTTATATAATGTTTTATTTTTTAAAAAAAATTCATCCGAAATTTCACCCCCTGCTCCCATTTTGAAAAAATTTCCTGGCTATGCCACTGCGTTACTTGAATGAACGTAGAATAGCAGAGTTCTATTTATTTGCTTGTGCTCTCCATTCTCATACATTCCAGAATGATCTGCCCATGGTTTCCAGGTTTTTCTGTCAGAATTCGCAAAAACGAATAAATATCACCATGGGAAAATTTTCTACCGGTCACTGGAGGGGGGAGTGAATTTAGTTAAACAGTTGCGGGGGAAAAAAAAATCGGGAATTTCGTCAAAAGATCTCTGAAAAAAATCGCTAAATTTGCAAATTTAGTCAAACAGTCATGGGAAAAAATCGCAAATTTCGTCAAACAATTGCAGAAAATGATCACAAATTTTAAAAAAATGATTGCGGAAACAAATCGTGAATTATGTCTAATGATCACAGAAAAAAAATCACAAATTTCGTCAAGAGGTCACATGAAAAATCTCAAATTTCATAAACTGGTTGCAGAAAAAAATTGTAATTTTTGTAAATCAGTTATGGATGAAATTGTGAGTCAGGCAATTGCAGAAAACAATCGCAAATTTTGTGAAACGTCATGGAATAAAATCGCAAAATTTCGTTAATTCATCGAGGAAACAATTGCAATTCTCGTCCAGCAGTCGCGAAAAAAAATCATGAATTTTGTCAAACAATCGCAGAAAAAATTGCAAATTTCGTCAAGAGGATGTCTAAAAAAAATTGTGAAATTTGGATGAAGGTGAGAAGATTCTGAATTTTGGAAGGACCCAAAATCCAGGAAGCCTTCGGTCCCGAGATTTCCTGATAATGGGTCCTATACTGTACTTTTATTAATTATAAAATTAAATTTTCAACATTCTACATAAATTTAATTTTATAGAATCTGTATTTATGTTATTTCCAAATTCTTAACAATCTTAGCATGGAAAATAATTAAAATAAAATGAAACATTAGAACAGGAAACTGCACACCTTAGAAACAATGTGATTTTTATATAAAAATTTAAAATATTTTATTAAATTAAATGAAAATTCTGGTTTAAAATATAACACAGTTTTTAATTTGTTAGATAACTTCCCTTTTCAGATCAAATTTATTCTATTCTGCCTTGGAAAAGTAACCTTCATTAGCTCTCTCTCATTGAGTATGGGCAAGCTATTAACCAATTGTAGTAACTCCGTGAGGTAAAGAACCTTCAAATATTAAAACCGTACTTATTTATTGCATTGCATTAGAGCCAAAGTACAGTTCATGTTCAATTTTTTTTTTTTTTTTTTCAGATGCTACTGATGAAACAAGTGATCTTCTATTAGATAAATATATGTACTAAAAAAGTATATAAATATAATGTAGGGCGATTCCACCGTTACGTGTGTGACTTTTAGAGAGTGTTATTTTGCAAATTGCATTTAGATAACGTTTTACTTTTTTTATTCCTATTACAGGACACATACAGAATCATTTTTGTAGTGACACCTTTAGTCTAAAGTAATAACAATTTCTGTATGTGATGATTCTGTATGTGTTCTGTAATAGCAATAAAAAAAGTAAAACGTTACCTAAATAATTTCACTTCCAAATTTGTTTCAATTTGCAGAAAAAAAAAAAAAAAAACTCTCTAAAAGTCACACACATTGTAATGGTGGAATTGCCCTGTACATGAATGTTATTTAAAGAAAAAAAAAACCTTTGAATTATTTTAAAACATATGAATACTTCATGTACCAACTCATGTGTCAAAATTCCCCATTCCAAAGGTTTAAAAAAAAAAAATTCTTCAGTAAATAAATGTTTTGTAGCTTTTTATTTTTTCCAGTTTTTCTGAAATTCATTAGTTTTTGTTTTGTTTTTTTATTTTAGATTCTCAAAGGAACTTATGAATACTGCTTCACATCTTTTTTTTTTTTCTTCATTTTCTTGAATGGCAGTATAAAGAAGATGTTTATTGAGCTGTGTATCAGTGGTTAATATTTTAATACAGTAATTAATGTTTCTTAATAATTATTTCAAGCAGTAAATCTCATAATTTATGAAATAGAAGCAGTGAATGCAACAAGAGCACATAACAAAAAATATCTCTTGTAATTGACAAAGGCAGAAATTGTGCCAATGGAAGCAAAATTCACAGAGAAAGATACAGCTTTACACTCCCACCAAAGTGATGAAATTTTCACATGTAATATATGTGAAAAACTGTTTGCTCGAGAAGCACATTTAAAAGAGCACATACGTATGCACACAGGTGAAAAGCCATTTCCATGTAGCAAATGTGAGGAACAGTTTTTACGTAAAGGAGATTTGAATCGGCATATTCGAACACACACTGGTGAGACAGAGTATAGCTGTTATAAATGCCAGGAAACATTTTCAGGGAAACAGCATTTGAATCGACATATCTTAACACATGCAAAATGTATAACTTCTGTGAATAATGTACGGCAAAGTGATTCAGATAATAACTTAGATGATTCTATCAGCATTCAGTTGAATGCTCTTCTTGATGATAAATTATTTACATGTGATGAATGTAACCAATCATTTATATTGAGAGAAGAATTGAATGCACATGTTTGTGATCATACTGGTGACAAACAACCTTATATATGTCATGTATGTCAAAAATCATTCATTGGAAGAAGTTATTTGATTATACATCTACGAAGTCATACAGGAGAAAAACCTTTTGTTTGTACTGTATGTGAGAAATCATTTTCGCAAAAACAGCATATGAAACGGCATCTTAAAACCCATACTGATGAAAAACCCTATGCATGTGATAAATGCCAAGCTGCCTTTTCTCAAAAACAGCACTTGCATCGGCATCTTGCATCCCACATTGGAAAGAAAGAATTCGTTTGTGATGTGTGTGATAAATCATATTCAAGGAAAGAAGATTTAAATGCACATATGCATCATCATTCTGGAACTAGGCCTTATGTATGTGATAAGTGTAAAAAATCTTATGTAAAGAAAAAATATTTGAATACGCATGCTTGCAGAGCACGCATACCAGAATGAATTCAGAACAAGCATTTAATCTGACTGTTTTTTCACTTTCTCCATTTTTTAAAATTTAACATAACACCCAGTTTATAAAATTGGGGCTTGTTTGAAAAGACAATAAGATTAGAAAAGGTATTTACATCATTATACTGAAATATTTTTTGAAAAGGTTGTGAAATAAATTATTTGAATATGCATATAATTCAACAACAACAACAAAAAAACAACAGATGTATAAATCTAAAAATGTTCAGAGAGACTATATTCAGATTCATCATAATTTCTATTTTAAAATGTAGGAGCTTGTATCATAGTTTCTGGCATATAATCCATGGATAAAAAAAAAAGTTCAGACACAAGAATTTTATTAAGTAACATGTAGCTTATTGAAGTGTGGCACTTATTTGACAATTAATAAACAGTTTCTGGGTCTTAAAATGTTTCTTTAATGTGCAAGTTATATGCTGGAAATTATGGTAATGGCTTAATCAAACAAAATTTAAAAAAAGAAAACATCAAATATTTCGAAACATCAAAATTTTTCAAGTATTGTTAAAGACAATGGCAGTTTATCTAAACAGTTATGCTGTATATAGTAAATAAAAATATTTCAGAGACTATTCAAATTCATTTCATTGTAGTGTCTTTTGTTAAGAAAGCACAGCATGTAAATTGTTAAATTGTACAAAATTTTAGAAAGATCTTATATTTTAGAAATGAGTTTGGGCTCTTTTTTTTTTTTTTTTATAGTCTGAGCTTCGACAATTTGAAATCCGAGCACAAAAAATTTTGTCATCAAGCCCACTACCAAAAGTACTCAATAGATAATATTTAATAACAGTTCAAAATTTCAACTAATCAGTTTCAAGATTAACTTTATCTTTTAAAAATCTCTTCTTAGATAAAAATAACTATTAATTCTAACTAATCCCCTTTGACAACATTTCATGAATTTAATGACCTTTAAAATCTTTTTACAACACTAAATTTGTTATCTATACCCAAGCATTGGCTGAAATCTGCAAAGGTCACAATTCTTATTCTTTTAAAATATCATTGTACAACTATTGCAGAAAAATATAAGTTCTGTTTTCCGGTAATGCTGAACAAGAACTTCAAATAACATAAATAGTTCTTCTTTAAAAAAAATGCTTTCTTAATTTTTTTTTTTTGTCTTATGACACTTTATAGAAAATAGTAGGCTATGTCAATGGGATAAGGTTATGGAAGATTAATGGATTTAAATGGGAATTTTGCCAAATTAGCCAGTTATCACCAAGTTGACTTCATATATGGTAACTTATTTTTGTTGCCAAATTTGGTGATATCTTGCCAATTTGGCACTATTGTGGTATCCTTGTCAATACATACTCATTCATATTCATATATATTCCATATAAATGCTGACGTCGCATTGATGCGGGTAACAATGTGATTAAAATGGATGAATGTTACAACAATGGAGCTATTTTATTTCAATTAATATTAAACAATCGCAACATTATTTCTATGGAGAAAATGTAAGTTTTGGGCCAACGTTGCTCCCCCTTAGGGATAAAAAAAAAAAAAATCAGTGTCCAATTCATGTATTGCCCTCAGGAATATATATATATATTCCAAATTTCAAAGCTCTGTGTCAACAGGAAGTGGGTAAAACATGAGTAACAAAATTTGACTGCTACATACATACATAATTGTAAGGTAAAAGAAAGCATGTAAATAAAGATAGACAAGGGATATTCCACAGCTTCTTTATGTTACTACCACTATTTCAGAAATAGATAGAATATTTCTCCTTATATCTCATCAATACAATAACAATTCAATTCCCTTTCCAACAGATTTTTAGAGGATTGTGAAACATTTTTAAAAACTTAAGACTACATTCTTGTTTCTTAAATGGGCATTTCCATGTGTGACGGAATGACATTTTGAGTTGTAGAATTAAGTTAAAGCAATTACCTTGAAGCTATTTACAAATGAAAATTGACTTTTCAGTTTGCACATGACTGTTATTGATTAAAAGATTTAAAAAAAATATATGAAACAATTTTTTTAGCTATTCTTTCATTTTTTAGCGATTTCTTATAGTGTGACAGAATGACATTTTTGCTACCATGACTCTAACCTGGTATTTAAAACTAGAAACTTTTGTGAATTAAGAAGCCATTCAGTTTTTAAACTAATTCATATCTTAAATATGATGCATAAGCAATATAAAATTATAATTTAGAACAACCTACCTGTCCTAGGGTTGTAGTTTTTAACTATCATTTGACGTGATAGAATGACGGAAAGTTTCTTAAACATTTATTAAAAGAAAATCGACTAAACTAATACATTTTATATATTTTTTATTATCCAGAATGATTATAAGAAATTACATTATATAACTATTCACATGCGACAGCTTTTTCAAAAACATATCGAGCACGATGACGTAGTTTATTTTGCATGCACATTATCAAGTATACAGCTTTAAGACTATTGTAAACCATTAAATATTTTACTACATGCATTTATTTATTAAGAAACTACAAAATAAACAACAATTACATTCTTTTTCACAGTTTTATTCAAAGATACTCTTTGTACAAAACTGCAAATATTTTATTAACCTAAACGTTTTGAATCTAAAACATTAATTTGAAAACTTAGAATATATTTTCTAACTTAATTTATAAAAATTATTAAAAAAATTTTTTGATAAAAGTTGACACTTTTATATAGTATCTGGCAAGTTTTAATTTGGCACAATACAATTTTTTTACTTTGAGTCCAAGCCTAAAGACAAGTTTAAAAATTAAGCCTGAACTTATTTCAGGATGAGCATGTCTCATGTCTAATATATATTTCACATATGAAAATGTATCAAATATTATTCAAGATAGTGGTAGTTAATTTAAGCATTCATAATTTTTTTTTTTTCAAAATTTTTTTGGATAAATAAAGTTTTGTTTCCTGTGCATTAGAATAAAATGATTGATTGTCAAGACATCCTTATTATCTATAAGACCTTTCCAATCTGAATTCGCTTTGCATCAGGGCTGTAATCATATGGGGACAGGGTGGGCTGAGCCCCTCCTAGCAACTTCTTGAGCCCCCTCTGGACTTCATAATTTTTCGATATGAATAACATCATTTATTACATTTAAGAATTTTAAAACTTTATAATCAAAAGTTTTATGACAGTGGGGACTTGCTTTCTACTTCTGTCTATATTTATAAATCCTTAAAATAGAGGGAAAAAGAGAGGCTGTGAATTAACCCCATCAAAAAATTTCAAAGCCCCCTCTGACTTTGACGACTGGTTACAGCCCTGCTTTGTATTGTGTATCCTTTTGCTTATAGGTTGATGCTGTTAATTGTAGAAAACATTTGGTTTAACAGTTAATGAGATTTCTCATAGGTGAAGCATCATTGGACATGACATATAACCCTTTGTTTCAGCTGCATATTCCAATGATTTTTCTTGTAGGTGGTGCTGTCAATCATCAACACAGTTTTGTAGTTGAACAAAATTTCTCTTAAGTGGAGCGTTATTGGATAGGTCAGAAAGATGGTAAGGATTTCTTGTTTTTCATCATGGGAAATAAATTCAACATGATTCTTCATCATTAAAAATAAAAAAGATTATCATAACTTTTTTTTTTTTTTTTTGTCATTTATTACTTTAGATTTCTCCTTGCACATTCTTTTGTAAATAAGGTTTATGAGAATTCTTGTTTGAGATTCACTATTTATTTTTCATTGAAGGAAATGTGCAAGGGGCCAGACAAGGGTAAGGGTGAACAAATGCCTCTTATTAACCCCTTGGGGATGAGCGACACATATACGTGCCACATAAGATGCTAAGAATCCTCGATTATCCCCACCAGTTATTTTTTATTGTAAGCTTTGCCTTATTTAATCATAGCATTTCTGCGATTCAATTAGGCGAAAATTTCTGTTTTGAAAAACTGGTGGTAAAAGATTAAAAATTCTGTAAAGGACACTTGTCGCAAAAGGGTTAAAAATGAAAAAAACTGCTAGAATGGTGAAAAAAAAAAGATGTGAAATATTGCATTTTATTGTTATTCAATAACATAATCAAAGCAATTAGAACAATAGATGATTAAAAATGCATAAAATGATGAATCTCTACAAAAATCTTCTCTATTTATGAAAAGTAACCTCTTAACCTTTTGAGGACAGGTTTTTAAGTTTGATCAGGAGCCAGTCATTCCTTTTTAAAAGACACAAATCTACCTTAAAATCTAGCTGGCACTTATTTTCCTCACAGTTATTGTTAATCAAACCATCTCAAAGCAAACGTTATAACTGTGGTGGAAAGAAGCACTTGGTAGATTTTACGATCATTGCTGTCTTTTAAATAATAGGCATGCCTTCTGGCTGATATTTAAACCACCTCTCTTGAAAAAGTTAATATAAAAAATACAACTAACTTGATAGAAAAAAATCCATTCTGAAATTTATCTCTAAAAAATTATAGTAGATCAATAAAAAATATTGTTTTGGATTTAAATCCTTATGTTAGTATTTCTGATCCAATATGTTCATGTTTCTTTGTTCTCCATTAAAATCCTTGAATTTTAATTACAACATAAGGGTAAACAAAGCATTGTGTCTACATTTTATATTGGCATCAATACAACACAATGAAAAAAGAAAAAGAAATCATTGAATACATATTTGAATAGCTAAGCCATGCATAATTTTTTAATTACTTGCATTGAAGCTCTTAATCAGGGCCGAAACTAGGATTTTTTTTCACCCGAAGCAACCATGAATTTTGCTGCCCCCCCCACCCCTCTCATTCCTTTCTTTTCAAAAATAAATTCATAAACAGAAGTTTTTGATTGATTGCTTTTATTTTTTATTTTAAATCTGAAATAATTGCTAGAATGTTATATTTATCTTAAGATTTTTAGTTTGGTTTCTTGAGAAATTGACCCATTGCAATCATTTCATCTTGTCATCTTGATAAAGTCTGAAATACTGAACCATTTTGAACATAATTGGGACAGTAAATTGATCTGCTAGTATCTTGGATGAATTTGTTAATCAAGTATGTAGCTGTTATAGTTCATTTACAGAGACACACAAAAGCAAAAACATTCAAAACTTGTCATCATGATAACATCCGAAATACTGAACTAATTTAAGGTAGTTCTCAAATGATCTGCTGAATAACACAAAACTTTGATGTAATTTTTGACTCGCTTTTAAATGCAAAGGCATAAAATTAGCAGACCTGACTATTGAAACGATTCAGAATTGAAATGAGTTTCCATTTTTTGATAAATAAATTACTTATCAAGTTATACGCTATTCGTGTAACGTGACAACCCATTTTTCTCCTTTCTGGCAATGAAGCATCAGGAATTCAGTTCAAAATGCAGACTTTGACTGTGTTTTCTAAGATCTGCCTTTACAAAAAAATAGAAAACATGTGTCGATTACAAAGTTTCTGAATAACAACACCTGCCTATTTCATGTGTTTCCAAACAAAAATGAATTAAAAATGTGTCTGAAAGTAGCCCCTTTGTATTTGAGAACAGTCTTAAACCGAATTAGGACAGTGTATTGATCTTGCAAGTATCTTGGAAGAATTTGTTAATCAAGTATTGTTTTGGTGCCCCTATGTGGTCACCTAATGAAAAAAAACCAGCTCTATTGAAAGCAAAGAGTATAAAATCAACGGATACATTTTTATTTTAGGTGGCCTGATTGTAAGTCTTTTTTGTTCGAATTTCGTTATTTGTTTTTTGTACGGAAAGAAGAATCAAATCTTTTTTTGGTATCCAGGGTATATGCCACCTTTGCTCTCCCTAGTTTTGGCCTTGCTCTTAATTGCCATTATTGAAATTTCTGCTCACTTCAGGTGTAACGTAAAAATTGCAAACACAATAACTTAAGTTAATTTAAACATACTAGAATTGGACTTCGTATGTATGTCCACCTTTGTCAAAAATTCTGTTGGTACCACACAATTGATGTATTATTGTTTATAAATATGTAAAGTATTTTGTTTGAAAAGTGCAATAAATTATCTTTCCTACTGAAAATGACTCGTGTGTTTTTGAATAAAATTATTTTTTCCTCTTATAAATAAAATTAACAAGAGTATATTTAAAATATAGATAAAAATGCTTAAATGATACAAACAGAACACAAAAAAGCTATAAAAAAAAACCCTTTTAATATAAAGATATATATTTTTATAAGCCTTTTTGTGTTCTGTTTGTATCTCTTAAGCATTTTTATCTATATTTTAATTAATATTAGTGATCTTATTATATGATTAAGAGTGTATTTGTTTAGTAAAAGTCTTAGCTATTTAGGTTTTAGGTACTACTTTGTTATATCGCCCCCATAATTATGTTTCCAGCAAGTTGCAGTCAATTTCATGAAGCTCGAAAGGTAGTCTGCATGTATAATTGAGATATAAAAATAAATACCATTGCATTAAATAATATAATAGTTTAATAAGAATAGATTAAAATGTTTCATAAAATTTCTTACAATGCTTCACAAGAATAATTTTTTAACACTTTTCTTGTGTAACTATTCCAATCAATTGTTGCATTTAGTTGTTTTTTTGCACCATTTATGGATGTTAATTCCTCTTCCCAATGGTATATAAACCTTAACAGCAGTTATGAACAGTATTCTTGAACCACTAAACCAATTTCCAGTATGGAGAACTTTTTTTTACAACTTTTTACATTGCGTCTCCATATGAGGGGGTTAGAATGACAGTGGAGTAAGTCAAAAACTTGGAAAATCGAGATAACCATATTTTCACTGAACGTATATTAATTTCTTATTCAGTGTGACATTCAAATAAGTCATAGTTCACTTATGCAGTCGGTTTATGGCAGAACTAGTTGGACCACTCAATGCAACGGCATACAACAAGTTTCACAAAACTCTTCATTTCTCTAATCACTAAATTGTGACTTACTCCGCTGTCATTCTAACCCCTCATATAGCTTCACCATTAGTAACATAGTTTCATATCATGGCCATTTCTGCATAGTTGTTTGTTGGGTAAATGCCCTCACTTTTGAAAAAAATGATATTGCATCCATCTCAGTACCCCCACATAAAGTAAATCAAATATTATTTATTAAAATAAATACAGGCGATAATATATATATATATATATGAAAAATATTCTGGAACATCAATGATAAAGGAACATGATGATAGCATTAACAGATGCTGTTTCTTTAGGATTGCAAATCACTTGACGATTCATCCTTGGGGACCACTATCACAAGAAAGTACCGCTATTTATCTTGAAAGAAAATTCGCATTTGGTTTCATGTGCTATTTCTATAGGAACGCGCAGTTTAAAAAAAAATAAGTATTATACATTTGCATATTTAATATGTTTTTCAAAATTGTGCTTCTCTGTAAATCACTGGTAATATTTTGTATAGACTAGAATGTTTCGGTGAACTTAAGTGGGTTTTTCAACTGAAAGACATGGAATCAAATTAAAAGTTAATATTTCAGAAAGTTTTAAGTTAACATTGCTAGATTGTAACTATAGCAGAAGACTAGGCATGCTGCTAATATATTTAATCAGCATGATGCAGTTGAATTTACCAGTGAGAGTCATAGACATAAAATTTTTAATCTAATATGAATCTTTTGCTTACAAGTATGTATGTGTGCATAATAGAGATTACCTATTTAATGTTTTTTAAGACTTTTTTTTTACTGAAGCTGTATAGTATCATATATATGCTTTTTTTAAATTACAATTGAATGTGCTATATAAAAAAAATTAAGACAATGTGAAGATTCGAACAACTGTTCACAAAAAATGATATACTCATTGTTATTTACAAAACATCTATATTAATAAAAGAAAAGACATTGTCCATGTGTGTATGCATCTGCAATGTGACTAGCAAAATCTACTGCATATAAAGGTCGGAAAATTTGGATAAGGATAGTCCTAATGCACCTGAGGCTCAGATTTTTCATTTTTTGTTAATTGAGATATTAATTAAAAACTGTAATGAACATATGGCAAAGAAGCAAAATGGTGAGAAAAGCCTCAGCGATGCCACTGAAAGCGCATTCTGCAAATGAAAAACCGAGAGTCTGAAAGCGAAATATTTTTTTAGTGTCTGCCATAGTGCAAACTATTTAAAATATGATTTAAAAAATACATGCTTCAATTTTGTCAATATTAACCCTTTCAGAAAAATTATTTTCAAAATGTCTTTTTTCGTGTTTTTTCCTTTTGTTTTTCGAAGCCCGAATTGGGTTAAGTATTTGAAATACAAGAAAACAAAAAATACCAAGCTATATATATGTACTTTTATATTTCCAACAGTGCAATCCATTTGAAAAAATATCAATAATAATCCTTTATAAATATATATATATATATACATACATGGTGGTTATAATATAAGTATCTCTATTTGGATCTGTCTGTAGCTTGAAGGAATAACCTGAATGAAACCAAAATCGGTAAGCTTACTATTCAAGAAGGAGGAAGAAGAATGAAACAGTAAAAAATAGTTGTAATAATGTCCAACAGATGGCGCTATGGGGCCTGTCAGTGCAAATGCCGTTGTGTACCTTGCAGGAGTCGCAAACCTCACTGACTTAAAAGATCACATATCACAACATATGTGTGAAAACATCACTCCTGATGCGTTACATTCTGCAGTTGAGCATGTCATGCACTGCCTGGATTGTGCCCTCCTCACAATGGCCATGTGGAACCTGAACGGCACCGTCATGCAAAAGTAACCACATTCACTGTGACACTTTCCAATAAATTAGGTTTGTCATGCAGTTTTATGTCTTAGTTCATCGTTCTTGTATTACACATCACATTTCACACTCGAAAGTGCCATCTGTTGGCGACTTTTGCAATTTTTTTTTTTTTTTTATTGTTCCATTCTTTTTCTCCCTTCTCAACTAGTATGTGTACCAATTTTGGTTTCATTCAGGTTATTCCTTCAAGCTACAGACAGCTCCAAATAGAGATACTTATTTTATAACTAACCGGTATATATATATCACAAAGGCATTTTAGCAATTTTTCTACAATTTTTGAAATTCTGCAACCATTTTCATGAAAAAAAAAAATAAAAATACCAACTTATAAATAGTACCTTCTCCTTTTTAATGATGTATTTGTTTAAAAAATATATTAATATTTACTATTTCAAAAAGATTCATTTCTGGAATGCCTTTCACATATTCACGAGGCTTTTTCTCTGTCTCTCTGCTCTAGAATATTTGTTGAGGGGTTTTTGTTTGTGAGCATGCACTGGGAAACACATCTTCAACAGGAAGCGATATTATTTTGAGTTTAAAAGAGGGAGGGATAGTGTTTTATACTATTTGGGTTTTCTCAGGAACTTTTGGTCAGAACTGTAAGTTTAATGCATGTAAATGCAGGAAATTAAATTGGTAACCACTACAGTACAGGACCTATTATCCGGAATTCTCGGGACCAAAGGCTTTCCGAGTTTTGGCATTTTCTGGATTTCGGGTCCTCCCGAAGTTCACGATTATTTGACAAAATTCATGGGGTTTTTTTGTGATTCTTTGACAAAATTTGCATTTTTTCTGCTATTCTTTGACAAAATTTGCGTTTTTCTTCTATGATCCTTTGACAAAATTTCATTTTTTCATAGTCCTTTGAAGAAATTCGCATTTTCTTTTTGCGATCCTTTGAAGAAATTTACATTTTTCTGCGATTCTTTGAGGAAATTTGCATTTTTTGCTATTCTTTGACGAAATTTGCCTTTTATTCACGATCCTTTGACGGAATTTGCATTTTTTCCATGATCTTTTGACAAAATTTGTGTTTTTTTTCTTCGATCCTTTGACGAAATTTCACTTTTTTCGCGATCCCTTAACAAAATTAGAAATTTTTCTGCAGTGCTTTGAAGAAATTTGAGTTCTTTTTCGCGATCCTCTGAAGAAATTCATGTTTTTCTGCGATTATTTGACGAAATTCGCAGGGGTTTTTTTGCGATCCTCTAAGCAATTGTGTTTTTTTTTTTTGCGATCCCTTGATGAAATTTTACATTTTTTCGGAGTCCTTGGAAGAAATTTGCATTTTCTTCGCAAGTCTTTGACGGAAATCGCATTTTTTGTGCGATTTGTTAACAAATTTAGTGTTTTTTCGCAATCCTGCAACAAAATTTGTGTTTTTTTTTTTTATCCTTTGACGAAATTCACGTTGTTTCCGCAATCCTTTGAAGAAATTGTCTATTTTTTCTGTGAACGATAGACATAATTGATTTTTTTCGGCGACGATCGTTCAAAATTCGAGATATTTTTTATGTTTGAATTTTTGGACTAAAGACTAAAATTTTCGAAACCGAATGCCTTAAATTTTTAGGAAAATTTGGAACAGAATCACCCCTGATGAAATAAATATATTACTATTTTTTTGTTTCTAACGAATCGTAATAAAAATTAATTTTAAACTAAAATTTGAGAGAAAAATGATTTGTTTTTAATTTTGGGAAGATAGGGAGAGGACCATGTTCACCCGCCACCGAAGTAATAATATTTTAATGATTACACATTGAAACACAATGGGCTGAAAAAAAATTAGAACTTGGTAAAATTTTCGAAAAATTTCAGAAATTCTAAAATTTTAGTAAAAATTTACAAATTTAGAAAATTTTTAATTTTTTTTTTTCGGACTTCGGGTCTTTGGAATTCCGGATAATGGGTCATATACTGTATAACAAGTGCTTCTTAGTTCCTTTGGATATATTTTCATTTAAAAATATAAAATCATGCAAATTTGAGGGGGGACACAACACATTAGGTTCATTTGGAAATATTTTCATTTAAATATATCATTCTACATTGACTTTAGGTATATTTAAGGTTATTATCACAGGCTTGGGCAATACCAGGTGGTCAGCTAGTTTATAATAAAATCACAACAAAATTCAACTTGAAATAATGTCTTCTTTCAAAAAATGAACATATGTTTTTCTTACTGTTATTGTGTTTGTACATATATCTTTCAGCTACAAGAGTTAAATTACAAATATAGCACTCAACAAGAAAAAAAAATGTATTTTTCTCTCTTATCAAAAAGAAGAAAATTTTTAAAATTTGTGAAAAAAATTATGTGATGAAAAAAGGTTTATTATTTAATGTTTCTATAAACTATTAGAAGGTCAAAATCTGAGAATGTTTTAATCCCAATTAGATAAAGAAAGAATTCATCTTAGTAATTATTAGTGAGACACATACAGTTCTATGCCTATGATGAAAGTGTGTTTACAATATGGTTTTATTTTTATAAGCATTTTGTTATGCACAAAATTTTATCCATTCTAAACAATGCTATTTATTTACTTTTTGGACAACAAAAATATTATAATAAATCTCTAGCATAAATGAAATATTTATGCAAAGAGTATGTATTTTTGGTACATGCATGTAAGATTGACAGAATTTCAACAGCTAATCAAAGTTAATATCTATCTTGTCACTTGTTGCTTGATGTAACTGAGACACATTATAATTTTAAAAATTTACTTAGGCTGTGATGAATTTAGGAGGGACACCCTCTCCTTCCGCAGCATCAAAATGACCAGCAGGATGATTTGGGATTTTACACTTAACAAGTCTTAAAAGTGTAATCCCCCCCCCCCCTCCCTTGGGAGCTTCAGAAATCCTACCTAGAGGAACATGTGTGACTTCAACACTTGTTTGAGGAAGTTGGATTGACTCAAATACTCTAACCAATTCTCCATTAACCTTCATCTGATGGTTCAACTCTTGGTTCAGAAACTACAGGTTAGCGATTGTAACCAGCAATCATACTATTCTAATTCTCCATTAACTTGGAAGGAAAATCTACCCGATCAAAAAATCTACTTGAATCGAAATAACAGCTCACTGGCCAAAAGGATCACATGATCTAGATTGAAATATCTTAAATTTACTTATTGATGTAAAATTAATACTATTTCAAAAATCTATTTTGATTTGAAGGTTTTGCCCATTCATAAAATTACATCTGAAGATCAGAATGCTGATACAGGTATAAGATGTTCAACTTTTTACAGAATTTCCAGGGATCTGTTTAGGAAGAAATTGGGTCCTTTAAAGGACCCTTCACAATTTTTTTCATCTCAAAACAGAACCCTTCACAAAATGTTTCATCTCAAAACAGAACCCTTCACAAAATGTTTCATCTCAAAACAGGACCCTTCACAAAACTTTTCACCTTAAAATAGAACCCTTCACAAAATTCTTTGTCTTAAAAATAGACCTTTTATGAAACTTTTAATTCTCTAAACTAAACCTTTCACAAATTTAACTATTTAAAAGCAAAATCTTACTGTCACTTCTACATATACAAAGAAAAATTATTTATTTTACATACATATATCTTCTTGAAAATGCATAAACAAGAACCTGAATGTAATGAGAATTTCAAATTCACAAAATTATGACTAGATTTTTCGCAAATGTCGAAAGCTGTTCACAATTTTACAAAAACAGGACCCTGTGAGAAAAGTCTAGACAGACCCTTGATTTTGGGTGACATTAAAATTCTTAAGCAGTTACTTGATAAAATAATATATACAGGGGAGTTAAAATATAAGTATCTCTATTTGGAGCTCTCTGTAGCTCGAGGGAATAACCCGAATGAAACCAAAATCGGTACACTTACTATTTGAGAAAGTGAAAGAAGAATGGAACAATAAAAAAAATTAATTGCAATAATCACCAACAGATGGCACTGCTGAGTGTGAAATGTAATGTGTAATACAAGAACAAAGAATTAATGCATCAAACCGGATGGAATGCCTAATTTATTGGAAAATGTCACAGTGAATGTAGTTACGCTTTTGCATGGTGGTGCCGATCCTTTTCAGATTCCATATGACTATTGTGTTGGAGAACACAATCTAGGCAGTGCACGACGTGTTCAACTGTGGAATGTAATGCATCACGAATGATGTTTCTCACATGTTATGATATGCGGTAAAGTCATTGAGGTTTGCGACACCTCCACGGTACACAATATTACACATTACATTTCACACTCAAAAGCACCATTTGTCGTGATTATTGCAATTAATTTTTTTTATTGTTCCATTCTTCTTCTCCCTTCTCGAATAGTGAGTGTACCGATTTTGGTTTCATTCCGGTTATTCCTTCTGGCTACAGACAGTTCCAAATAGAGATACTTATATTATAACCACCCGGTATATATATGTTTAAATAGAGCAATTTTTTTTTGTTATTTAATCCGTAAGTTTAATAAACAATTTTTTGATCAGGATAGCAGTAGTAAGTTGGATAAAAGTAAATAATGAGTTAGGTTTAATTCAGAAGCACCATTTCAAAGATTTCTTGGGGAGGACAAAGTTTTTTTTTGAGAGAGGTCAAAAATTTATTTTCATTTTGTTATGAACAGCTGAGAAGCAAGTGATACAAATTTATTTTCACATATATCTTCAAAATTAGCCAAAGTACTCATTTATAATAAATATGTCTCATTTTGTGAATAATGTATTAGCAAGGCTTTCACAAATATTATTGATAAATACTACTAATTTTTGTGCTTGTGTTTATTTAATGCTAATGTTTCTACCTACCTTATGGGGACTACCTCTATGGCGCCCCTGGATGATTGATACTCTGAAATATCAAATTCCTTGACGGAGGAAATTGCTCTCCTAGCCTTCCTGATTTAATTTTTCATTGTAGACATACTTATAAACATTTTCATACATTTATTCGCTTAAGTAATCGATTATAGTTACAATTAAAATATCATGCATAAAATTGCATGCCCAGTAGCACAAAATATAAGATACGTTTTTTTTTTTTAATTAGATTATTGTTATTAAAGAATTAGTTTTAATTTCTTTTCAGTATTTTTAGAAAATGATGCAATTTTCCTACTATAGAGCAAAAAATTTCAAGGGATCTTCTGAAAAATTTCTCTTTTAAACAAAAATAATTATTTCAAAGTTAACAAGCATGTAGGTCTATAAATTTATTATACCGTATTTTCGGGAGTAAGCGCCGCGGCGCATACGTGTTTGAAAGTTCAAAATATCGGCGATGCGGCGCATACGCAAGGGCGGCGGGTACAATGATTTTTTTTTTCCTCAACATAGCAAAATCTGGATATTGTGAAAAACAGGCCTTCATTTCATGTTTTTTTTAGTCTTACTGCCTTAAATACACTTTTAAACACATGGATTCATTAACATTCATTCATATTTCACCTTTATTTACATTCATTTAATCTCAGTATAAAGTTCATAAACAGTACATATCACAATATATCTTTATTATAAAACCGTAATTACTATAGTCAAAATATATTTAACCTACCCATATTTCTCTATTTTCTGTTCAATATTAATAGCTCACTCTTTAAAAGTATTTATTGTATACTTTACAATAGGTGATAAATTATATTTATTTCATAAGCACATAGCATACGGCGATGTTCGATTAAAACGATAATCGAATAATCGATTGGCATAGTACGTATTTTTTTTCCTATTGTATTTTAAGATAACCTGTTTTATTGTTAATTCATATATCTTGATAGATTTTATCGCTATTCTTGTTACTTTTAATCAAATTTTGCCGATCGTTTTTTATCGTGACTATTTCATTTTTACCGATTTTTCAATGATGCGGCGCTTCTAATGGGTGCAGCACTTACGTGTATATTTGTTCTTTTTTTACCGATTTTTCAATGATGCAGCGCTTACGATGGGTGCGGCGCATATTCCCGAAAATACGGTAGTTTAACAGAATATTATTTATCTGTTATGAATAAATTAACATATATACACAATGTTTAAACAAAAATACCTTCTTCTATAACTGCATGCTGTAAAAAACTGTGGGTGGGAGGGTGAGGGTAGTTAGTGAACTGAAATGGAAGAAAAACTGTTTTTCTTATTAATTCTTTAAAAAAATTTGAACCATACACTGCAAAATTTGTGCTGTAAGAACATTTTTTTCTATCATTCACTAGATGGCACTGTAAAAAGAAATTGTAAATCTTATACTAGTGTTGAAAGCTTAAAGCTCTATTATAAATTAATATAATTTTGAGTTCATAGAACTAAAGTATTAAAAAAAATAAAAAGGCCTACAAAATTTAAAGTAAAACATCTTTCATATTAACTTCTTTTATAATTAACATTTTGTTTAATTACTGCATCACAAAAAGTGTTGACTACAAAAGAAGCATCATAGCCCAAGTTAAAATGGCTGCCATCTTCAGTACATGTACAGGTGATAAACCTACTGTTTTTAGCAAGGGCGCCCATATGATTAAATTTAAGGGGGGGCTGAGAAAAATCTATACTTCCACCAAAGCTATCATACATTTTAGTAAATATTTAAGGTACTTTGCGTTTTTTTACTGTCTTTTGACAAAATTTGAGTTTTTTCCCTCGATGTTTTGACGAAATTTGCCTTTTTTCGCGATCTTTTAGCGAAATTTGCGCTTTTTTCACAAATATTTGACTAAATTTGCATTTTTTTCGCGATTCTTTGACGAAATTTACTTTCTCTCACGATTCTTTGACGAAATTTCGTTTTTTTTTCGCAATTCTTCGACGAAATTCAAGTTGTTTCCCCCCCCCCCCCCCCCCCCCCCCCGCAATCTTTTGACGAAATTTGCCTTTTTTCGTGATCCTTTGACAAAATTTGCGTTTTTTTCGCTATTTGATGAAATTTGCATTTTTCTCGTGATCCTTGAACAAAATTTGCGTTTTTCTGCGATTCTTTTACAAATTTTGCGTTTTCCCAGGATTTTTTGACGAAATTTCGTTTTTTTTCGCGATTCTTTGACAAAATTTGAGTTTCCCCCACCCCCGCGATCCTTTGACGAAATTTGCGTTTTTTCGCGATCTTTTGAAGAAATTTGCATTTTTTCGCGATCCTTTGAGGAAATTTGTGTTTTTTCGAAATTCTTTGACGAATTTTGCATTTTTTTTTAGGATTCTTAGACGAAATTTGCGTTTTCTCCACGATTCCTTGACGAAATTTCCGTTTTTATCGCGATCTTTTGACGAAATTCGTCTTTTTTCCTTGATCTTTTGACGAAATTGGCGATTTTTTTTCTGCGAACGATTGGCGAAATTGGTGTTTTCAGTGACCATTTGTCAAAATTTGTAATATTCTTCCGTGATATTTTTTATGTTCGAATTTTCAGAACCAAATGCCTTAAATTTTCAGACAATTCGGAACATAATCACCTTCACCACTGGCCTGAGGGTACTAAATAAGGGGCTCACAACCATAGTAGACAAAGTCCATTTTGAAAAGAAATGACATAGTCCGTTGAGAAGGTGCATAAAATATGTTTTATCCACTCCCACAGTAAACATAGTCTGTAAACAGATGAAATATACAGGGCTGCCACGGGCGACTATTTTTCTATTCTATTTACACCACTATTTAAAAAAACAAACAGATTTTGTAGTATTTTTTTCTTGTATTCTCACCACAGTCTTTGCTTTTGCACAAATCAAACCATGTTCTTGCTTCCGACTCCAAATTCTCAATATTATAAAAATGAGATAACTCCTTGATTTCTTTGACAAAAAAGTTTTTTTTTTCCATATTTTTCATCATATTGGGACGAAGTAAAATTGCTTTGAATGACGTTTCACTTCGATTCAAATACCTTGACTCAAGGGATATGATTAAAGAGTCTAAATATGCTTTTATAAATGCTGCTCTGTAATATTCAAGAGGAGTGGCCTGGTCATAGGAAGTTTCGAACAGTAAGATTATCTAGTAGACATTCTATACATTTTGATATCAATTTCTTACAATTACAATTCTCCATTAGCTCCATGAAAATTTCTGAAAATTCTTCTGATTCCATTCTGTGCATAAGAAAAATCTCAAGAAGTTCCATCTTTATGTTCTGATAAACCGAATGTAAATCTTAATCTACTGATTGTAATTTGTTTACAACTGGCTCCAGATAGAAAAAATATCGAGAAATTATTTTGAGATATACAATAAACTTTATAGATGATGTTGCAGCATCTAATCTAAATGAATGGTTTGTGAACGTGTTTCTTGGTTCGTACTATTGTCTAGAGAAAGAGTACAGAGATTTCTTTAACAGTGGCAAAATGATTAGAAAAATATAGTGTGGACTTATACTTTTCTGTTCATATTGTTTCATATAGACCAGGAAAGTGTGATTTACAAGAATTATAAGGTTTCAGGTCGACGAAAATTATTTTGTCTTGTTCTGTAGACTTAAGATAGAATTTTCGAGTTCGGGCTGCGTACAATCTGACGCATTCAGGATTCTAATCTTTATTAGATTCGGGAAAAGAATTTTTCAATTAAAAATTGCACTGTACCGTTCACATCTTATTATTAAATCTCTCTCTAATTTCTCAGCGTTTTGTTCATGCAAAATCAGTTTTACCTGTGAAAATGGATCCTGCCTATAACTAAATCCTTCCTTATGCAGAAAAAGTGTTATCTTGCAGGGAAAAAAACTACACAGTAACATCAGCTAAGGTAAAAATCGTCTAAAACGGAATTTGCTTTCTATCTTGTGTTTTTCCTCTTTGTAAGAAGCAGACTATTGAAAAGGACTAATTAAAAACTTATGAAAACAGAACCTGTCTAAAACAGAATCCAGCTTTAAAAGAAAAAAAAAATTATGGTTATGACAAAATGAATTCCTAACAATTATACCTGCTAAGACGGAAACCCATCTAAAACGGAAATTTCTTCCGGTGTCTTCTGATGTTGTCGAGGCAGATTTTATTATGCTTTGTTTTTACAAGAAAAAGTTAAAATTCTCATATCTTGCAACTGATTTATATTAAAAAAATTTGACAAAACCAAAATCTAGGGGGGGGGGCTCAAGCCCCACCTTGCCCCCCCATATGGGCGCCCTTGGTTTTTAGGAAGGTTGAGTTACTCAACTTTAGTTTAATTTACATGATTAGTTTGAGAGTTGAGTTAATGGTGAATTTGATTTCAAGTTTAATTCAGAGTTCAACTCTTAACCTGCATTTGAGGTTAATGGAGAATTAGCCAGTAAGTCTAAACATGGTATTACTTGACATTTCATTAGATTTGTTTTTTCTTTTATTAATACATCTTACATCATAAGGAAAATATTTGTTTGATATATTAAGAAAATAAAGATTCATAATTAAGGTTAAGTCACCAGATTCTACCACAAAAGTTTCTTGATAGAAGAAAGAAATAAAATGTAGGAAAGGAGACATAATTATATACTTTAAAATTTGAATTTCTTCTATGTGGTGTTGTCAAGGGGGGGGGGGGGGGGGATTTGTAATGTTGGAAAGAAAAAAAAAAGAGTGTGATGAACTTGAATGTATTTTATTTTATTTATTTCTTACAATGCTGATTAATTTACAAAATTTTACTGAAGACAGAACAATAGTACGATAGAAAAGAATGAATCTTGCCTCATTTTGTCGATGATTCTTCATCCCTCACATGCAACTATAGGCCAGATAGCCAATCAAATTGTTGACAAATGACGCTAGAAGACAGTGATCAAAAAGTTTGTGTTCCTTGAGATGATGACTATCATTAACCACCAAACAAGTGTTTAATTTTATGCATTTCTGTAATCAGCAACATTACAAACTAATAACAAACAACATTAATAACAAAAACAAACTCATTTTCTTAACTTTTAAAACTTAACATAATTTTTTTAGAGTGACTGCTGTCAACTTCTTCTATATTTTTCTTTTTACTATCTTAATGAATAAGCTGATCCATCAACAGAAAAAAATTATTCCACTTATGTTTTTCTTCAGACTGTGAGTCTATATATACTTTAAACTTTGTCTTAAATATGTTTGTTATAAAACTGACATTGTTTCAATCTCGCTTCATTCTTAGCTACAATGCTTTTACTATGGACTCTTCTGTTTCACTAGGGGTTAGTTTTTGTAAAAAATATTCAACTGCAGTTTTATTACCATATTTTGAAGTACAGTCAAATGCATACTGATAAGGCGAACAACTACAATTCAATCCAACTCTTCAATCTAGCCATTTCTCCTCTCATGTCATAAGTACAACAAACCACCAATTCTCGATTATAAATATTTGTTAGATCTTCTTTATTATATAAAGATTTTCTTCTATAATCGGGTATTTTACTCCACAATGTCATTCTCTAAGCAATAATTACATGCCAAATTATAGCGATCGATAACATCTAGCTTTTCATCTTTAACACACGCTTCAGCTGTTTTCTTCTTATCTATTGTACCTTGTGGTGTCCAACAGAATTCTTCTGGCATATGCGTACCGAAATATGAATTGTCATGATGAACTTCCATCCATTCCAGTATTTCTAAACCTATTGGATGAATAAATCCTAATAGTTTCTCTTTTAAAAGACCTGGTTGTGGAAGTTGCGATACTTTTTCTATAACCTTTTCTTCAATGTTCTGCCATCTTTTCTTTCTAGTACAATTGCCATGTATTAAAACCTTGCAGCATTCTGTAACAGGATTTTGCTGAGCAATATCAGCTCTAACATCTCTCTGGTTCCACAGTGTTACAGCAACTTTAACAAGAGCAATATGCTCGAGCGATGGCTTCAGAATATACTTCATTATTAACCTAACTGAAACACTTAATACATTAAAATATTTTCCTCACTTTAGGAAAAATAATGAAATTTTATGAGATTTCAATACTTTTTTGCTTTAGTTCCTTCAAATGAGCTGGTTTTAAATTAATAGTTATATATGATTATCGTCTTAAGGAAAAAAATAACGAAATTTGTTGAGGGTTAGCATCACAAAAATCTTTTTCATGTATATTTCAATATTTTATTGAATTAGTTTCACTCTATTATCCGCAAATGAATTGGTTTTAAATTAATAATTACATATGTTTACCATCTTAATGAAATAATAAGAAAACTTGATGAAGTTTAACATCACAAAAATCTTTTTAACATATATTCAATACTTTATCTTAGTTTTGTTGTATTATCCTGAAATGAGTTGGTTTTAAATTAATAATTGTATATATTAATCATAAAGCACAATGTAAACACATTGATAAGTTACGTTACTATCGAGGTGCAATAAATCAAAATACAGCTTCAAAACATTAAAACTGTAAAATGTTAAAATTTCATGAGCTTACGGCTAAACATTAGCCTTCCTCAGATGAACAACAAGCAGTCGAGGAGACGCTGCTCCGAAATGGCGCGTTTTGGACAGGCTAGGAATGGGCGAAACCAAACAGACGTGAAATGAAGGGGGTGACTGAAGTCCGGATGATACCATTACCAGCTGGGGTGGGTCAAGAGAAACCAAAAACCCCAGTGATATCTAGTATATTGTACCATAAACGAGGGATCTGATAAGATAATACATCATTACATGCATTATCACCTCTTTTCAAAATCTCTAGGGACTCTCTGATTATGCAACTATAATACTGTGAACCTCGTGAAATTATTTTAGCTTTACTGAAAAATACATCAATATCTTTGGCCTGATTTAATCTGGATAAAGCAGTGGATAATTTACCTTTCTTCATATCAGCTGTATGCTCTTTAATCCTTTCTTTTAATTTGCGAGTTGTCATGCCTATATATGAATATATTTTAGAACTGTCATTAACTTTAAAAGGAATAATATAAATGCCAGATTTATCTCGGTTATCAATAGGGTCGATCATTCTATGTACCAAATATTTAAGCTTGGTTGGGTGTTTAGCGATAAGAGTTACATGATATTTCTTTAATGCGTATTTAATCCGCTCAAACAGATGCAGGATATAATCTATACTATAGAATTTTGAAGATTGCATATATTTTTTTTTTAACTATTGTAGCTTGTTTATTTCTGTACTCATAAATTAACTTATTAATAAATTTGTTTGAAAAACCATTTTCATATGCAATCACTTTAATTTTGTTTAACTCCTCATTTAAATAACATTCTGAACTAACTATTTAAATGAGGAGTTGAACAAAATTAAAGTGATTGCATATGAAAATGGTTTTTCAAACAAATTTATTAATAAGTTAATTTATGAGTACAGAAATAAACAAGCTACAATAGTTAAAAAATATATGCAATCTTCAAAATTCTACAGTATAGATTATATCCCGCATCTGTTTGAGCGGATTAAATACGCATTAAAGAAATATAATGTAACTCTTATCGCTAAACCCCCAACCAAGCTTAAATATTTGGTACATAGAATGATCGACCCTATTGATAACCGAGATAAATCTGGCATTTATATTATTCCTTTTAAAGTTAATGACAGTTCTAAAATATATTCATATATAGGCATGACAACTCGCAAATTAAAAGAAAGGATTAAAGAGCATACAGCTGATATGAAAAAAGGTAAATTATCCACTGCTTTATCCAGATTAAATCAGGCCAAAGATATTGATGTATTTTTCAGTAAATCTAAAATAATTTCACGAGGTTCACAGTATTATAGTTGCATAATCAGAGAGTCCCTAGAGATTTTGAAAAGAGGTGATAATGCATGTAATGATGTATTATCTTATCAGATCCCTCGTTTATGGTACAATATACTAGATATCACTGGGGTTTTCGGTTTCTCTTGACCCACCCCAGCTGGTAATGGTATCATCCGGACTTCAGTCACCCCCTTCATTTCACGTCTGTTTGGTTTCGCCCATTCCTAGCCTGTCCAAAACGCGCCATTTCGGAGCAGCGTCTCCTCGACTGCTTGTTGTTCATCTGAGGAAGGCTAATGTTTAGCCGAAAGCTCATGAAATTTTAACATCTTACAGTTTTAATGTTTTGAAGCTGTATTTTGATTTATTGCACCTCGATAGTAACGTAACTTATCAATGTGTTTACATTATGCTTTATAAATATTTTATTGGGTGAATTTGACGTTCATATTATATAGATTTTTCTATATATTTTTATTTATATTAATCATATTATGAAAAATTTAATGAGATTTAGAGTCACAAAAGTCTTTTTTCACACACGTTCAAAACTTTTTTGCCTTTCGCTTTATTATCCTCAAATAAGTTGGTTGTTTTAAATTATAATAATTATATATTATTGCAGTCTTAACTAATTCATAAGTTTTCATCAATTAATATTGTCAAAGTGAGTTATAATCAAGTAATAAAAACATAAAGTATTCTTATCCTTGTAAAATGTTAGTTGAGTGCAGATAATTTAGATGAAAGTTTTAGAAAAGGTGGCAATTATAATTAATAATTATGCATAACAAAAATATTCATGCTTCCAGATTCCTTATGTGATTAATGTACAATTAAGGATGACATTGCATAAAATGAATAGAAAAATACAAAACAAAATCAGGAGGGTGCAGGCAGATGAATCTATTTTGAACACTACTGACAGCAAATACTCCAGCTATGCTTCCTGGCATACTAAATCAAGTTCTGGATATTCAACGACTGACAATAATCAATGTTACCCAAAGATTAGAATATCAGATTGTGACCTACAAAGAAGAAAGAAAGAAAACACATGTCAGTCTAAGGAAATGGTTCCTTTTCCACAGTAGATTTTATAATTAGCTTGGTTATTTCCAATTATTAATAATAAAAAAGAATTACAAATTGTGTTTCAGACGCAGTGCACTAGAATCAAAATTTTTAAAAATGTACACTTGAGATCTGTCAAAATTGCACCGAGTCAAACAGGAGTACCCAGTGAAACAACATTTGCCTTAATAGAAAATGGTGACATTAATGGCAATAGTATAAGGACTGGACTTACTTTGGTCTTGAATTATTATTTTTATGATTTTTGTAGAACTGTGTTTTGTCTAGCACTGCTAAAAGAAGTTGTGTATGATTTTTTTTTTTTATATATTGATTAAACAAAATTTTATCTGATTCAAAATATTGAAATATTCCATGATTCCAACAAATATTTGCCCCAAATAAAGAAAATAATATTTCTTTTAGTGTTTAGTAGCATCATTTTTAGTTTTAATAACAGCACACAATCAACTTGCCATGTTAATTATAAGTATTTAGCAGTCTTTTTTGGGAAGACATGCCCATAACTAATTTTATGCTGGTCATAAGAGCCTTTTTCATGCTGACATTATTTCTTGAAGTATTTTCTTCATTATTTCCGATATCCATTTTTGACTTCAATCCACTGAGTTTGGAGAACAGCAAAGTATGATGATGTTGATCTGGTACTTCAGCTAATTCTTAATTGACTTGATTCAAGAAGTTGTGTCCTGTTTGCCAAGATTCGCCAGAATTCATACTGATTTTCAAAGAAATATTTCGCTGAATTATTTTCCAGGATCAATAATTTTTGAATATTGACAATCATAATCAGTAACAGAATTTGGCTGCTTGAGAAGGATTGTTGACTAATGTTAACTTTAACAAATGATTGGATGTTTTTTCCAGAGTAATTATGCAGTTTTTCCAAGTTTTGAAGGAAATCAACTTCTCTTGTTAAAAATAAAAATTCATGAGCAAAACTATTTCAATAAAATAATAGGTTGAAAATTTAATGTAAAATTTGAAACATGCATTTATTTTTCTTGGCATAGCTGCAATTTTCCATATAATCAGAGGATAATCATCAGAAATATTTAACTCTTATTAGAAAAATTCTTTTTTAATAGCATGCAATTGAAATTATTTACTCTTTTCAAGCTTTTTTACTTAACTATATATTTTTTAAATATAAATGCATACAAATAAATTTTGCAAAGAAAATGTAAATAATTTTCTGTGAAAAATTTAGTTGAAAACATTTTTTATAAGTATTCAAAAATCCACCTGTTTTATAACTTTCATTAAATATATATATATATATATATATATATATATTACTTTCATATTAAATATCTAAAACTTAACCTAAAATCAAAACATAGTTTTGGTTTGGGTCTAAACTTAAAAGCTGTACCAAAACTAAATATACAGCAAATGAAAATTCTAACTGTAAGAAAAAAAATAAAACAATTTAATATTGTAATTACCAAATTTAAGTAATGGAAGATTTAGATAACATTTATGCCACTACTACAATAATTTGTTTCTTTAAAATGACATTATTTATATGCTAAAAAAAAAACAATACTTTGTAGAGCAGATGTATAATTAGAGTTTAGATTTGCTGTGAACTATATATACATAACTGCAGTGATATTGGTTGAAACTCATACAATTTTTTTTTTATTGTTATTCTTTAAATTAGCTCAACTGGCAATTGAAGAAATGCAACTGAAAAATCATTTCAACAGAAACAGAGACATGATATATTACAAACAATGGGGTTAAATTAAGCAAGAAAAGCCACTGTGAAAATTCTGAGACTGAAAAGCTAAACTTTTAAAAGATGACTTTTTTCCACCTTCAGCTTATGGTATTGTCTTGTATGTCTCTGTTTTCAGCAACTACTATTATGATGATTATTTTTAAACCATCCAGTTTCACAATATTGTTTCGATACTTCTCTGACATTTGAAAACATTTTAAATAATGAGCTATAAACTGCTGATGGTGCTTTTGTTTATGAAGATCACTACAAAGGTCCATAGACAGTAATACAAATAAAAGAAACTATAAATATTTGGTACTTTCAGGTTATAGCAGAAGCGGCCCCCGAGGATGAATCGCCAAATTATAAAGCATATATGACGTATATAATATTTCATGATGCATATGACGTAGTTATAATCATACATGATATAAATATGTATATAATGATGTATATGGCCCATATATGAGCGTTTGGAGTATATGTGTATTATATGATGCATATCTAAGATTTGCAATGATCTTGGTCAAATCATAACTGCAATCTTGGCATTATCATAATTGTGGGGGCTGCTATAACCAGGGTTGTAAAAAACCCAGCCCGGGCGGGTAGTTGGGTGGGTACCAGGGCAGCTACTCACTACAACCCTGGCTATAACCCAAAAGTACCAAATATTCTTATATATATTTTTATCAAGAAAAAAAACCCAGTCCGGGCGGGTAGCTGGGTAGGTACCCAGGCAGCTACCCACTACAACCCTGGCTATAACCCAAAAGTACCAAATATTCTTATATATATTTTTATCAAGAAATAAACATTAAACAGTCAATTTTTTATGATTAGTTTATAATAAAAAATTTATTATCAAAATTATTACATATAATTATTTACAATCAAAATTTGATTTTTATTTAAAAACATATTTTATAATTTTTTTTATATTTTGAGATATTAAAAATCAGAATTTGTGAAACAAAACAAAATAAAAAAACATGATTTTTCTGAATAAATGTTTCTCCAAACACTTCACTGATGGAAAGTTTCACCAGGTATTTGTCATTTGTGTGATCTAGAGTAAAACATTTTCAGTAACACTACTTCTTGTATTATTTGGATCATTCTCAGATAATGGTATTATTTTATGTCCATAGCTTATAGGTGCAGATTCCTAAAATTTGGAAGGAGCCAGTGGCTCCTAAACCCAAAAAATCTAGTGGCCACAATTGTGAAACAAACGCATAAAAACAATAGTGTTTATATGGAGTAAAAAGCTAAACAAAAAAACTCAGGAATTCAAAGTGTAAAGTAATTTATTTAATAAACACACACACACACAACAAAATTTCAATATTAATTAAATGTAATATAAATTTTAAATCATGTACAGTTGGGAAAGATACAGTTTTGTAAAAATTTGTATAAGCTAAGCAATCATGATAGTGGGGTTGGTTGGTTGTATAGGGTTTTATGTCGCAAGGTCCCATTGGGGACAAGCTGCGCCAACATGATAGCGGGGAATATTAGAAAAACAATATTTTGAATGGAACAGATGTACCATTCACCCTCTGTCTGCCATCTTGTTTTTTAAATCAAAACTCATTTGTTTTGTTTCTCATTTCCAAAATAATTTTCATCCATATTTACTTATTATAAACACATTATTTAATTTAATTGACTAATTTATTTATATGTAATAATGAAAGTTTAATAAAAAATAAAAAAATAATAAAAAAGATGACGGACTGAGGGCGAATGGTACATCCAAATCGGAGCACACTTCCAACATTTGTTTTTCTATTAATATATATATATATATATAGATAATCACAGACTATGTAAAATTATCCGACTCAAACTTTTATGAATAAGTTTGTTGTGTTAAACAGTTAATTCTGAAATGTTATTAAAATATAATAATAAAGTTTGTTACGTGTTTTGGCAGGGTTGGCAAAAACCCGGGTTTTTTCAGAAAAAACCCAACCCAGTGTGTTTTTTCAGGGTTTTTGGGGTTTTTTCAGGGTTTTTGGGGTTTTTTCGGGTTTTTGGGAGTTTTTCAGGGTTTTTTCAGGGTTTTGAGGATTTTTCTTCTTGCTGTTCTTTGTTTGTTTGTTTTGTAACAACTATATAATTAATGGGATGAAGTTTTAAAAAATAAATGTTAATACTTTAATAATTTTTATTTAATATATTACTTAATTATAATTATTTAGAATTTTTATTCAATATTAAAAATAGTTTAAAAATTTGTAATGATTTTAAAGACATTTTATGACTGAATTGAAAGAAATTTTTTAAAGTCAAAATAATTAAATTAAAAGTCTAAAATTTTGTTTATTTCCCTTCTTTTATAGATAAAAATTAGATTTAAACAGTGAATCATTTACTTTTGTTTTATTAAAATTTTCTTATGTAGTAGAATTTTATCAAATGTTTGGAATTATTGTCCTACTAGGGGGGGGGGGGATGAATTCACTTTTAAACCATCTAAATTGTAAGCTTAAATTCCTAAATCTTCCAGAGATCTTGATGTATGGGAGGGGGGGGGGTTGCATCTCAATAGCACAGAATAGCTGCATGTTGTGTCATAGTCTGCGATCGCCCATCCTTCTGCTTTTGGCGAAATTAGATAAGGAGGGGGGGGGAGGTATAAACAATAGAACTATCTCAAGAATAAAGAAATCATTATTTTTAAAGAACTATTTAACAAAGAACTTTATACTACATTATATTTTAAATACTATATTTACGTAAGAATATTTTATAATTGAATTTGTTTGGATCATCAATACTTTAATTGGAAAATGAAAAAAATACACTCCAGTGTATCTTTCTTTTGTTTTATTGATGGATTTTTATCAGGTCAATTTTCTTTTCCCCAGCTGGCTGCTGATGACTGAGATTTAATTAAAGTTTTAAAGTGCAAATAGAAATAATAATAATTAAAACAAGAACTAAATGATACTTTTTTCTTTTCCTTACTTATTTTTAAAAAAAATAAAACTTTTAATTATCCGATTGTGTTTAAATTTTCAGCAAATTCAAATAATAATAAATTAGGCAGCTTACCAAATTTCTATTAAAATACAATAAGTTTTCAGAAAATTAGAATCCCCCCCCCCCCAAAAAAAAAAAAAAACTACTATCACTATCTTGATAATGAATGTTCTTAGCTATGCAGAAAAGATTCATTATTATGGTGGGTTGTGCTGCACTATAATACTATTTCACTAAAGAAAGTGAAATGAATCAATGATCTACCCTTTATGTTTTGTTCAACTTAATTTAGTTTTACGCTTAATATATTTTGAATCATACTAAAATACTCGTGCCTCTAATTTTTAAGAATTGATTGAACCCCCCACTGTTTTCATCATATTGACAAATAATCCTGATTTGTAATTGTTTATATAATTTTACATGTATTTTTTTTAAGATAATTATTTTCTCTGTGATTTTTCCAAGTTTGTTTCAGATAGAGCAATTATGCCCATTTAGAATTTTCTGAAAACCATATCTGTGACATATAAAATGTATATTATGTTTGGTTTAAATTGATATATTTATTATTAGTTAGATAAGTGGAATTTTAAATAAAGATTTTGATAAAACCCACTTGGGTTTTTTCAAGGGGGTTTTTTCGAAAAAACCCACCCGGGTTTTTTTGGGTTGGGCAAAATCAAGCCAACCCTGTGTTTTGGTCTTAACCTTTAAAAAAAACAATCAAAATTTCATGATAATGACTGGGAATACCAGAAATTGATCACTTTTAATCACATGGCGACTTAAACATCAAAAGTTAGTGGCCACAGCAAAAAATTTAGTCGCCACGTGGCGACTGGCGACCATGAATCTGCACCTATACCATAGCTAGAAAATGTTAATTAAGCAAGTGAACTATGATTGTTTAAATACTTTATCAACATTTCTTTCTAAGCACTACACTGTACACAAGTTTGAATCTAAATAATAATAATAATTTCAATTCTTAAAAAATTTGAAAAGTTGTGAATCAAGTTTATTATTTTTTAAATGCGTATAATTAATAATTTAACTTTGCTGAATAAATTATTAAAAAGAAATTCAGATTAAGTATACCATAAGCTTTCAATTGTTATTGTGTAGCCCTAAAGTAGGCCGAAAGATCCTCTCATTTCATGTGAAAACAGCTGCTTGCTAATGTTAATCCTATGGGACAGTTCATTTCTAATATCTCATTTGTATTTCAACATTTTTAAATGTTTGTATTTTTTGCATTGGATACCTGAGATCAATCTCTACAGTGCCTTCTTTTTACTTTTTCGATTTTCTTTGTGGATTTTTTTTAAGATTGTATTCAAATCCAAACTGCTTATTTTGAGACACATTTGTAAATTCATTTTTGCTCTAAAATGCATCCAATTGGCAGGTTCTCTTATTCAGAAACTTTATAATGTCCGTATTGTCTCGATTTTTTGATAAAGGCAGAATATATTTCAAAAACTGCTGTCAAAGTGGACATTTTGAACCGAATTTCCTGAAGCGATAGCGCTGGAAACAAAAAAAATGATCGTACTGTGAAAATAATTGTCTGTAAATCAATTTCTAATTAATTGAACAAAAAATAAAAACATGGGGCCCTTATAAATGTCTTTATAAATCACGTCGCCAAGTTTCCTGTTGTAACTTTTAAAAATGAGTCTGAGAATGTGTCTCAAAATTTTGAGTTGTTGAGTGTGGAAAAATATTTTTTTGAATACCGCCTTAATGAGGATATTTCCACTTTTAAAACCGGTTCCAAAAGTAAAAGTATCTTCGTAAAAAAAAAATCCGCAAAGAAAATAAAAAAAGTACAAAGGGGATGCTGTAGAGATCAATCTCAGCTATCCAATCCAATGCAAAAAAAAAAAAAAAAAAAAAAAAAAAAATCATTGAAAAATATTGAAATACGAACTAGATATTAGAAATCAACTGTCCGATAGGATTAACATTAATGAGCAGTGTTTTCGCATGAGGCGACAAGAACCGTAACATTAAATTAATTATAGTAGTCATTGCCACACAATTTGGAGATATGCTTTCAGGAACATAGTAGACACTTTTAAAAATTCTTTGCTATTCCTTAGCAAAAATTGTCATAATTTTATTATATGGAGTAATTTGAGTAAAAAATCAGGAATTAAAACAATAATTTTTTTTAAACCAAAATTTACCATTGTCTGAGAATGATCCATTTTGTAATTACAGTAGACACTCCCATAACCGAATTAATGTGGACTGGAGTAATCGTATATGAGAAAAATCTGGATAAGAGAGAGGGATATATTTTTTTATTAGTCATAAATGTACCTATTCGACATATAAAAACGTTTATTTTCACTTTTTATTATATTTACACATTATTTTGCTATGACAGTTTGAAATACATAAATTACTAATTAATTTTTTTTTTTATTATTGCTTTAAATTTGTTTGTTTATTTCTTTGCTCAATTCGCTGATGAGCTGCTAACCTAACGCCAATGCCTCATTATAATTACTTCAGAAAGAGTTGATTCGCTGTGCTGTTCTACAAATCATAAGGTAACCTTTATATAAAAGGTATTAAAAATGTATAAAATTCAGTGTTAACTTTAACCACTTCAACGGCAGCCCTGTGTTAAGTCGGGGGTAATAACACTGCTTCCCTATCTATGCGACTGTTGAAGTGGTTAAAAAAATAAATAAATAAAGGAAAATGCATAACTCTAATGCTTGAAATGCTTCTTCTGAAGAAACGCATTTCCTTTCAACAGGTACTTCATCATCACTGTTTACATCCTTCTTATTTACAGAATTTAATTCTACTAGGGCTGAAAAGATACAAAACATATGAGGGGGTCAGGGCAAGAAAGTGCCAAGCCACATTTTTGAACTTCTGAGATATTTCAATTTGAAAATTTGACTGAATACTCAAATCAAGATATATAACCTAAAGTTTTTTCCCCAATGTCTTAGTAACATTTGAGATAGTCTGAGTAACAATATGGCATTACTTTAATGATATTAATATTACGTTTTTTGTAAATTAACTATGTTCATTGGGGGCCTAAACATCTGGGGCAAAAACGAAACCTGGGACATATGCTGCCACCAAGTGACATTACAAACAAATTATATGTTGGATATTAATTGGATATTTACAATATTAAGCAACAGTTTACAGTGTTAGATTTATTTCAATTTCACCAAAAATGTGACTTGGCACTTTCTTGCCCCGGTCCCCTAATTTCTCTGGACATCTTTCATGAATACATCAAACGAGTAGGCAGAATTCTGAAAACAATTTAAAAAAAATTAATTTACAAGCGTGCAATAAATTTTGAGCTTTTATCAGTTCGGATATGGAAGAGTCCAGATATAAGAGGGCCCGATATGGGAGAGTCTACTGTACTTATCTCTGAAAATATTACTTTAGTAAATTTCACAAAGGTTTTCCCTTTTGTGTAACAACTCAATCAAACTGTATCTAGGTGTAAAAGCTCTCTTGAATTGTCTGCATGCTTCATCCTACAATGACCATTCAAATGATGTTTATATGCAAATGCCTTTCCGCATACTTCACACGTAAAAGGTTTCTCCCCAGTGTGCATAAGGTAATGTCTACTCAAACAGTGTTTCCACTTAAATGCCTTGCCACATATCTCACAGGCGTAGGGTCTCTCTGCAGCGTGAACGCGAGAATGCCTAATCAAATTGCGTTTCAGATGAAATGTTTCATTACACGCTTCACAAGTAAAAGTTTTATCCCCATGAATGTAAGAATGCAGAGTCAGAGAGTATTTACTTCGAAGAGTTTTACCACAAATTTCACAGTTGAAAACTTGTTTCTCTGTTGGGTTACAAAGATGAGATGTTAAATCCTGCTTCTGAGAAAAAGTCCTTTGACAAACCTCACAAGTAAATTTCACGTGTTCTGAGTGCATGCGCAAATGAATATTTAAATCTTTCAGATTTGAAAATAGTTTTTGGCATATTTTGCAAATAAATTGATTAACATGAATATGGCTATGTAAATGACCGATTAAATTACTTCTTTCCGAAAATACCTTTCGGCAAAACTCACAAGTAAAGGGCTGCTCCTTTATGTGGCTGCTCAAATGATCCGTCAAACTGCAATCATTTGAAAAAGCTTTCTGACAAATGTCACAGACAAACGATGTCACTGTTGAATGGCATCTCATATGCAGCAACAAATGGTTGTTTTGCTGAAAAATTTCTTTGCAAATTTCACACTTGAAAATCTTTTCATCCTTATCAACGCAAGGATGATCAGTAAAACTGCTTTTTTCAGAAAACCCTTTTAAACACTTTATGCAAAAAAAAACTTCTTTGTGAAAATTAAGAAAATGAATTTTCAAATTTTGTTTATGGGAGTATATCTTTTGACAAATATTACAAATAAAACCTTTCTCTGGTATGCCCGTATGCTTATATAAGTGTCGAGTCAAAGCAGATGCAGAACTAAATGGCGCTTCACATATCTCACAAACATAACGCATCTTCTTTGTATGGATCTGTAGATGGTCAGACAAAAGTTCTGCAGAAGGCAACGCTTTATGACACAGGCTACAAACATAACGACAATTTTGTTTCATACATAAATGCTCAGAGAATTGTTTTTCTTCAGTAAATGCTTTTTGACACATTTTACAAACAAAGGGTTTCATATCTAAATTCATTGGAAAATGTTTAATCAATGATTCTTCTTAGAATATATGTTATGACATGATTTAACAATAAATATTTTTTATTTTTTTTACAGTCGCACTGCAGTCTGTTTATACATGTTTTCAGAAAGAAGAAAGAAATATGTATAATGAACAAGATGATTGTTCTGTGATAGAAAAGTCAGTAGAGAGATTAGTAATGAATATATGTTGAATAAAGTTACCTGCTGAATACTGTACATAAATATTAATTTGAAAATTCAGAAAAATTCACCACCTGAAATGAAACAAAAAACATCACCAGTGAGTATAATAATCAGCAAAATCACACAGTACTGCTGTCTGAAATTGATTTTATGTTAATAAAATTTCAAAGTTTGTCTTTTAACCTTCTCACCGCAGTGGACTGATATATCCGTTCACTATGCTGCGGGTTTCACTGCAATATAACCATTATTTAAATTAATATAATTCTGGAAATATAATGCAGTTTTGAAACATTGGGTAATGATTAATATGCTCAAGGTTTATAGTCATATATATATAATTAAGTTTTTATATCAAGTTTGAAATTATCTTTTTTTAGCATTTAAGAAAAAAATTACAGTGGAAACAACATTGCCCTTTAGCTCGGCTGTCAGGGGATTAAAAGAACACTTCCTTAAACAAGGGGAAATTTAATACTAAAAATTACAACACATATTACATTGCAAAATCTTTGGTAATTTTATTGTAGAATTACCTAATTCAGCTCATGTAATTAATTCATTCAATGTTTGAATAACATCCAGTTTCCAGAGGATTATTTAACAGTCAGTCTTGATATTATCTCTTTACACTCATCCATTAACAATCACTAACTTATAATAAGGGTAAAAAACTGCATTGGCATCATAAAGAATATTAATGAAAATAAGAAAACCACTTTAAAAAATGTTTTTATCTTATAGTTAAGGACGATTCCACTGTTATGTGTGTGACTTTTAGAGAGTGTTTTTTTTTTTTTGCAAATTGAGACAAATTTGGAAGTGACAAATTTAGATGACGTTTTACTTTTTTCATTGCTATTACAGGACACATACAGAATCATTTTTGTAGTGACACTTTTAGTCTAAAGTAATAAAAAAAAATTTTTAAATAGTAAAGTCGTCGTTACGTGTGTGATTTTTCTGAGTCACACACGTAATGACGACTTTACTATTTTTTTAAAAATTGTTATTACTTTAGACTAAATATGTCACTACAAAAATGATTCTGTATGTGTCCTGTAATAGCAATAAATAAAGTAAAACGTTATCTAAATAATTTCACTTCCAAATTTGTCACAATTTGCAAAAAAACACTCTCTAAAAGTCACACATGTAAGGGTGGAATCGCCTTCTACTGTTCTAGAAATGAACTTGAACACATATTAAAAAATATATAAACATCACAATTTAAGAGTAAAGCATCAAATTTCAGCATTACAAAATATTTTGATTTCTTTTCGTAACATTATCATGATAAAACAAATACTAAGAATTCTAAAAAAATGTTAGACATTCGAGAGAATACAAATAGGGAATAAATGGTTTTCTCAAGCAGTAGCACATGATTACGACTTTAGTATATTTTTAATGCAATATCTTAATAAATAGACAAAAAAGAAAACATTGAAATATAGAGAACCACATGTTTCATATTAGAATATATAATTCAGTGTTGAATTCAGGGGAGGGCATCCCCCCTGAATTGCCCCACCCCGGAAGATTTGAGATTTTATGCTTTTAATGGTCAAAAAGTGCAATCCCACCCGGAGAAAAGAGTCCGAATTCAACACTCTTATTTCATAAACAAAGTTACGTAATTATAAAATCATTTAAATTGTTATTTACATTTAATTTGAAAAATAAGTAAAAGGGTTTTTTGTTGTTGTTTTTTTCACTTAAGTTAATATTTTTCTGAAAATTAAATCAATTATCATTTTACACATTCATTGCAATCAAACATCATATTAAACAACAAACATATAACAGATTGGTTGGTTGACTGATAGAATGCATTGCATGTGCTTGAAGGGAGGCAGCATGAACCTCTATACAGGACTTCTAACGCCGTGTGATAACATCGTGCCGAGACTTCGGCACGAAATGGCAGCTGCCACGGAGGAAGATAGATGGAGGGGAAAGTAACGTTGAAATTTTACAATACAGTTTTTCTCCTTATAGATGGCGCCACGGTAAACTGAAGGCTATCCTAACCTGCTTCTGCAATGCTTTTCAATGCGAAAAGCATTCATTTTTTAAATGTTTTTGATTGAAAATTTGAACTTTAAAAAAGTCAAACAAGTAGAAATTTCATTAAATAAAGTTTTCTTTACACCATGCATATATTTTAATAGATATTTGGCGTTCCGATTGTTTTTTATAACTCTTTAAATAAGAGTTCATCCTGACAGAAGCATCTGAATAGTCATTTAAAAATAAATATCACGGATATTGTACTGCGAAGAAATACGGAATGGACGTATAATTTTTAGAGATTAAAAATATTATTCAAATAAAAACAGCTTCAGATTACAGCCAAACAAATAGCACTCTATAAGACAATTTAAATGGCCATGTCAATTAGCCACAGACATTAGCATTCATTAAGTATAACATTTTAAAAACATATACACTAAGATCGATATACTAGAATAAAAATTTCTTAGTTTAAAAATGATTATATGCATATAACTTTAAATTAAAGTATAATAAAAAGCACTCACCTTTGGAGCTATAAACATACTTAAAAAAAAAAATTCTTCAATTTTTCTTTTGTTTATCTCATCATCATAGCCCGATCTACATCCCGGAATAAAACATTTATATCCCATCTTAAATTTATGACATATAATTGCTATAATTAAAAATAATCGAGTAAAATACTTTCGGAATTTAACATGTAATCTAATGACATTCTGTTTAAAGGCAGCCGCCAAATTTTACAACGCCCTCTTTCGTTAAAAAAATATGACTTGCATTTTCGATATCCTCGCCTATTCTAGTTTCCCCTCCAGGTTCTTTCTCCGTGGCAGCTGCACAGCTACGCGCACCGTTCTGCGCAGCTGGCCAGAAACCGTGCTGCACTAGCGCCACCATCAACCATGGCTGTCACTGTCAGTGTCAAACGGTGAAGCAGACGAATTTAGTGACGTAGGCAGAAACCATCTTCACATGCGCCACCTATTTGAGGCTTTTTTCGAGGAACGATTTCCTTCTTGGAAAGGCTATTTCGTTAGAAGTCCAGGTATATAGGTTCATGGGAGGCAGTCTTCAAACTTTTTGTGATTCATTCATTTTTTGATTAAAGAATCGGTCTCTTGATAAAATTGCTGACAAGCGTCTAGCCCCTGCACCCTCTGCACGATTTCAAAAAACGGATCATTCTGCGCGCATGCGCGCCGTGATCTGCTGCGAGAGAGTGGAAAGGTCATATTAATTTTATTCCATTCCACGGCAGTTTTTATAAATTCGTAAAAAGATTTTGATTTAAAACATTTAGCGTAATATAACTAAATATTTTCTTTCACAATTTTCATTATTTTTAGTTTATTTATTTTTTCAACATTCTTAAAGAAATTCAATTTCAGACTTTTACTAAAATACATTTTTTTTCCTCCGGATTTTTCAATTTTTAAGGATTTTTAACGATTTTATAGCGTTTTAAAGCGAATTTTTAACATCCAAAAAACAATTTTTAACATAAAAAAAACATTACTGGACACACGAAACTCGCTTTGCAGCAATCTCTAGAATGCACGAAATTCATTCAAGCCGCGGTCAACAACTTGTGTATGTATGCTTCGCGTACATTAACCGAAAAAAAACATCACTGGACGCATGAAACTCGCTGAACAGCATTCTCTAGAATGCACGAAATTCATGAAAAAAAACATCACTGGACGCATGAAACTCGCTGTACAGCATTCTCTAGAATGCACGAAATTCATTCAAGCCGCGGTCAATAACTTGTGTATGTACGCTTCGCGTACATTAACCGAAAAAAAAACATGACTGGACGTATGAAACTCGCTGTACAGCATTCTCAAGAATGTACGAAATTCATTTATAACCAAATTTCATATTTATTTCCATTTTGTTTCAAACTTTCCATCGCTTATATGTTGAAAAATGGAAACTTTAAATTTTTTTTATTCAAATTATTTTTTATAACTCAAATAAATACTGAAAAATAAAACTTTCCGCCGCTGGGATTCGAACTCAAGACCACTGAAAGGAAGAGAAATGACATACCACAGAGCTATACGCACTCATTTTGAAATGGCTTAGAACAAAATTTTAAAGTATCAGACAAGCACGCATGCGCGCAGTGATCCGTTTTTTGAAATCGTGCAGAGGGTGCAGGGGCTAGACGCTACTAAATTGCTGTGGCAGACACTTCTTCCTAACCAATCAGAGTACACTTCGCATTTCGTCGCCGTAACAAAGAATTCAAAATTACCCAAGAGTAACTTGGGTTAATTTCAAACATTCCGTTGTTACCGCATGAAATTTTATGTTTTACCACAATTTTTAGCTTTGATACTTCAAATAAAATAAATAGTTACTGACTTATAACTATGTGTGCTGATTTTATTCACCCCCCCCCCCCCCCTAGTCTTAGATGCACCCCTTCTTCCTCCGCAGGTAGCACAGCAATATCGGCCACTATCGGGAACAGCGATTTCGCAATATCGGCCAGTATCGGTAAACACAGGACCGGTCGATATTACATGGCTAGCTTTTTTTCCAATATCGCCCTATATCGGGACCAAATTTTGACCGATATCGGTGAACGCAAGACCGGCCGATATTGGTCAAAACTGTACACAGCACTATACAATGGCAAAACTTTTTTTCCCATATAGGGAGATATTGATTACCTATCTTGGCACAGTATTAGAAATCAATAACTCTTTACATTAAGGGGGGGAAATATTTGCCATTTTATATTATTAAGTCCAACTTTGAATTTTTCTATTTTTAATGAGAAAAGTAGCATTTAATTATCTTTTTTACATTTTAATGTTTTCACATAAAACACTAAACATGAAAAAAAAAAAAAAACATTTAAAATGTAGCTATTATAAAATTTTGATTAAATTATTTTATTAATATTAAATTTAATAAAAGGCTTTTTTAGTATTCTTTCATCCATAATCTTTAATAGCAACTGTCATGCCACATGGATTAACTGTTTTGTTAAAGGCCTCATTTTTTATTCCCTCGGTGTTTATTATTATATCCTTAAAGATTATGAATGAAAGAATACCAAAAAAGCATTTTATTAAATTTAATATTAATAAAATTATTTATTCAAATTTTTATAATAGCTACATTTTAAATGTTTTTTTTTTTTTTTTTTTTTTATGTTTACTAATCTATGAGAAAACATTAAAATATAAAAAAGATAATTAAATGCTACTTTTCTCATTAAAAATAGAAAATCATTATACCCATAACAACAATTTGTGGAAATGGTAAGAATGAAAATTGTAACATATAGTATTATTTATTTATTTATTTATTTTGCCATATTACCAATATTTCATACATTTTTTCCACATAATCAATAGAAATATTTAACCATTATTAAAAATTTAAGAAAAATAACATGAAGTTGTAAAGATTTATTCTTTTCTGATCTTGCCATAAATATAGATCTTCAGATTTGTTTAATTGTATTTATATGGATAAACTTTGAAAAAAAAAAAAAAAAAAGTAATCTTCTGGCACCAAAAATCAATACAAAAATTTATCAGATTCTAATTTTTTCTTTGACAATATATATATATATATCTTTACGACTCTCTTCATTCTGAATCAGAGTCTCATGTCTCATGGGGAATAAACACTCTGTTGGAATTCTATATTTTTCATTAAAATTTCATTAAATATCTATATTTTTCATTAAATTTCAACGAATATTGGTTGAAATTTGTATACAAATTTCGTATTTTGTATACAAAAACATATATGTTTTATTTAAAAATTAGTTTTAATGGCAATTTTAAATAGAAAGTGCAACTGAAATAACCACTTCAACAGTCAAATAATATATTACAAACAAAGGCGTTAAACGAAGTAAGGAAAGCTATTAGAAAAAGTTTTCTTATTTGTAGAAAATGTTTTTTTTAATCATTTCAAAAGTTCCAGAAATTTTACATCTCTACAAATAACATACTAATATGACATGAAGGCTATTTAAATTTCAATACAGAATTTCCAATGCCTATTTAGTTGACGAAATCAGAAAAAAACAGTAATTGATAGAAAAAAAAATATTATAAATACAACACATTTCATTTTTGGCATCCCCCCCCTCCAAAAAAAGGGTTGGGATCCCAACTTAATAACTGATGTGTTATTTTCAATAATATGAAATAAACCAATTAATAAAAGTACTCAGCAAAATTCTATATATAGTTTTTGTGTGTCTGTATAAATATAAATCATTATTAAAAAGTCAATTAGTAATTCTATAGTCCAACAAATACTCGTACATTCAAAATTATCAGAGAGAGAGTGATTTATATGGTCCCCCCCCCCCCTCCCCATTAGTAATTTATAATAATAATATCTATTTATTATTTTTATGAAAAAACAATTTGGGCAAAAAAAAAATAAAAATAAAAAAGGCTGTAACACTATAAGCCTTTTTCCCCCAGCCAAAAAAGATTAGCTAAAATCATAGCTACCAACATTTACGCTTTTTTCCTACCACTAAAATTTTATAGTAAATTTAACTTTATTAAATCGTCGAAATCATGTGATTCAATAAGGTAAAAATTTCTATTAATTTTTAGTGGTAGCAAAAAGAAAAGTAAAAGTTGGCAGCTATGTAAAATAAATTACATACAAGTTTATACTTGTAATGAAATTACAGAAAAAATAAACAAAACTTTACAAAAATTAAAATAAAAACAATAAAATAAGATTAAATAAAACGAATAAATTATAACTTTAAAATAAATAAAAAACAGTTTTTTAGATACTTAAAAATCAATTTAAATCATTTTAGTTTGAAATGAACTCGATATATAACATAGTTATATATTCAGTTTATCGTTATATTTTATAGTAGCTATAAACTGAAATTTATCCTTTAACTGTTTATTCATTTTACATTTTTAGTTACTAAATTTAAAACTATTAATATATGTAATTGATTATAAAACTAAAATTTATTAAATTAATAATACTATTAACTTAATTTTTTTATTTAACTTAAATTAAATATTAAATTTTAAACGTGTATTATTATTTTTATTGTATTATTTTTTTACTAATTTTTTTATTTTTTATTACAGTAATAATTCTATCATTACTAATAATTTATTAAATTATTTATTTAATAAATAAATTGTTAAATTAATTGTTAATATAATTAATAATTGATTTATTAATTTTATTATTAATTATAATAATTAATTTAATATTTAAATGTCATTAGATAATTTTTGATTGTTGATTAAAAATTAATTGAATTTTCATTGTAATTTATTGAGATTTGTTTTAAAAATTAATAATACTTTTTTAGCAAATTTTAATTAATTTTTTTTATTAAAACAAAATGATTTAGAAATATTTAAATTAAACAAACAAATAATAATAACTTTAAAACAATAAAATAGCTTTTTTAAAAAGTTAAAAAAACTATCATGTAATAAAATTGCAATCTTGTAATAAAGCGGTTTAGCCACAATCAAAGCTTTTATAATTATGTTCTTTTGGTATTAAATTCTTAAATGGCTCAAACATTGGTGGGGAGGGGAAGAGCTCCTCAGCAACCCCTGTCTATGGATGTTTGAATTATTTGTAACTACGAAGAGGGACTTATATCCCCTAAATCAGTGAAAAGAAAAAACTCTTAAAGAATTAAACAAAAGAGGGCAATAAGTTTTATTTTTTTTTTCAACACAAATTCACGTGTCCTAATCAAGAGCTCAATATTTCATATATGAATCAACGGCGTAGCGCAGTCGGTGGAGATAGCGTAAAAATACTTCACTTTTGGATACCAATATAAGATTTTGTACAGTTCTTATATACATGCTAATTATAAGGTTTTAAAATATTAAACATGTTAATTATAAGGTTTTAGAATATTAAGATGGTCGATTGGAAGAGCGATATTCAAAAACAGCGAAATGTTAAAACAAGAATATTTTACCAAACATCAGTCTAGCTTTCTTGCAATATAAGATAATAGAAGTAAGTTATGAGGTCCGTTTCAGTTATGTACAAATACAAGCAAAAACAATCAGCGTGGAAAGTTCAATTCTGAAGTGTGTCCCAGAGTCTTGGACTGTTTTTTTGTTTTAAAGTCACTATACTAGTCTCAGAAATACCTCATTACCGATTAACAGTAGGGTGCTGGAATATACTATCAATTCTGTAATCAGAACTTGGCAGTTCACAGGTTTCTCACTCGGAATGCATGAATGTGTTTTGTCAAAGGTCTCTCTTTATCTCTTAACACTTTCGTTGATTTCACTATAAGTACTTCGAAGAATCTTAATGTTGTCTTTAGACCGATGTCTTTGCAGATTCCAGGATGCGAAAACTCATTACAGGCGATCTAGTGCGAATGCACCTCACCCGCCACACTTAAGTTCTTCTCTGGACCTCTGAAATACCACAGGATATCATCAGATCGAACTCACTCCGTTACAGCGGGCTCTGAGGCGTCTCCTCTCCATTCAACCGAAGCGTTCGACCTCTCCTATTTGAATCCCCCTTCTCTCTTCCTTTAGCATCCAAATCCTCAAAGTGGGGGGGGGGGGAGTAGAAAACAGGATTTCCTCTTCTGCTTTCCTACGCTTCCGAGGAGGGGTCAAAGAAATAGAACATGAAGAAAGACAGCTCCCGTAGGGCTAATGTAAAACTCGGACCCGTACGTTTCCGCCGGGTAAAGTGTTGCTGCAAAACAAACTTTACAGGGATGAAGCGCAGCGATGCATGCGCGCGCTTTTGACTCGAAACCAGAATAAAATGTCTGCGCTTTTTTCGTGCGCTTTTTTTTGTTTAATCAAACTGTTTTTCATTGCAATTTTTGAAAGTCAATAAAAGTATCATAATCTATGGTATATTCTTTGGAGGGGTTACGATCAAAGCGAGCCTTCGATTCGCCTTTCCTCCTACATTCTCCGATTTCACCAGAGCACCCGGCTATATCGTTTCTCTGTGTCATCTTTTACAAGGATTTCACTGCGCCAATTAATCAGAGTGTTCCATGACAAATTTTAGGATTGTCCGCATTATATTTTAGTGTCACAAATGCCGAAACACTAGATGCATCGTTCCTTTACTAAAAAGACCTCACAATAGATTATCACGGGATATCCTTGGTATATACCTAGCTTCTTTTTAGTTAGAGAGGTTCTTGATAGCTGAGAAAATAATTTAATTAATTAATGAAGTTTTCTACAGCTAACCTCATCCTTGATTGTGATTTTCGAGTTGTAATAGCTGAAATCATATGCCACAGGGTAGAAACACAAGTTATTTCAACAGAAGCTTTCAAATGATTTCTAAATTAATTTAATAATTAAAAAATAATAATACACAGAAATATAGATTACAATACAAAGACATTAATTTAAATAATTTAATACAAGATACTATGCACAAGTTTATCTTTATTTCTTATTACTCTAATCTGCTAAAACTATCGACGTGTGGGATCGGTATCCTGGACGAAGTTTAATTGTTGTAATAACTCTTCTATACCGACCCGATAATGATGGTAAGTGGTAGCGAGATCAGATCGTTGGCAAAGAGAAATTCTCGCATAAATTAGAAAATAGAATTTTATTGCATGACAATATTAATTCTAATAAAAATATGTACAAGATGTTATTACAGCATTTAATTATTTTTCATGGGTCAATCGCTTATAAATTAATGTCCTCTTGACTCTAAGTGCAACTCAAACTAAACAAAGTCTCAGAGAATTACAGTCAGTCGTAACTTCTAGACAGAGTTCATACGGATCAAGGCACGTCCGTTCCTTCTCTTTCGGAAAATCTACTAATTCTCGATGATTCAGAGTTTAAGAACTCTCACTCTCGCACGGGTCGTGCTTTTCTCTTCACTGGGATTTACACCTGATACCTGCTGTATCAATCAAATAGAGGTCAGACCTCACTAGCGCTTCCACTGCGCTAAGTCCCGAAACTGACGTTCCTTCCTCCCTTTTTCAGAGAGTCACCACTCTCGTTCAGATCTATCCAAAAGACTGTCCTCTCTCACTTTTTCATTCTCGCAGGGGATCTTTCCCTAGGGGCGGGGTTTTGGTCGAGGCGGAGCACTTAGAAACTCTCCAACCTCTTAGCAGCCTTGAGATACATATCTTTCATTTATAATCAGTCCGTCATTGGACATTCTAAGACAAAGGGCATAGTTTCGTGTGCAAACCTAAAAATCGTGTGCAGAGATCGCTTCCCTCGCAGATGCTATCTTTCCTACGGTTTCGGCACAGATCAAAGCATAAGACCCCTTCTTGGGTACCACCCTACCAATGCATCAGTGTCCGAACATTTCGCTGGTAGTACAATAGATATTCGGCATTTTGCCTTCCTTCAAAGATACGCTAGCGTGGGAAGGTATGTAGGAAAAGTTCCCTTCTAAGTGCTCTCACAGGAAAGTTTAGGATGACATACGCTGCATCTGAGTGTAGAGGCTCAATTCTCTACAGCACCCCTCCTCAAATGATTCTTAAGGGTGAAACACTAAGAATCTCTAGGTGGCGGACAAAGAAATTCAAGCTCAATTTACATCAGAGTGGCAAGAGATAAAACATACATGAATAAGATAATACTACTTTCATTTTCTTTTTGCGCGCTCTGATAAGAAATCATGAACATATAATGAAATAAAACACAGTGAAATAAAAAATAAAGAACCTTAAAATAATTATATACAAAAGTTTAACAAGAAATCTCATTCAATTCGACTCAGACAATCAACATGCGGAATGTCTCTGCCTGGGCGATGAGAAATTGCATAATTATAAGGTTGCAGAGCCAAGGACCACCTTAACAATCTAGGATTATTTCCAGAATTTCTTTTTAGAAATACCAAGGGATTGTGATCCGTTTCGATAGAAAAGTTTTGTCCATCAATATAATGCCTTAATTTTTTTATCGCGAAAATAATTCCCGCACACTCTCTTTCAGTGGCGCAGAAACTTTTCTCACTATCGGTAAATTTGCGGCTTAAATATATAATGGGGTGTTCTTCCGATCCCTCTCTTTGAGCCAAAACAACGCCAATACCTAAATCACTGACATCAGTTTGTACTATGAACTCTTTCTGAAAATTAGGAGCGTATAGTACCGGTTCTTCCGTAAGTTTCGTTTTCAATGTCTCAAAGGCTTTTCCCATTTCGTCGCTCCATGCGATCTTTTCCTTTTTATTTTTCCCTTTAAGCGCTCTCGTCATTGGTTCTACAATCATTGCGTAATCTTTTATGTAACGGAAATAATATCCAGCCATTCCCAAACATCTACAAATTTCAGTTTTCGATTTCGGAACCGGTAATTCCTTAATTGCCTTTACCTTTGCCTCAGATGGCCTACCACGTCCCTCTCCTACAATATGCCCAAGATATTTTACGGTTTTCTGAGCGAACTTGCATTTCGCCAATTTGATTTTGAGTTTCGCGTCATTAACCCTTTTAAGTACTATTTCTAGATGACGCATATGGTCCTCCCAACTATCTGAAAAAATCGCCATATCATCTAGATACGGTAAACAGAATTCCTCAAGTCCGTTTATCTCTTGCGTTAAAATATTTGATAACTCCACCCGTTTTCTATAAGGCTTTACTAAACTCACGTGAGAAATCTGGGATTTCTGTCGCCCCCCAGGAACATTCACAATATAAATTGTTTCCGAGATTTTCGATTCAATCTTTTTCGGCCCTATCCAACTATCCGACATTTTATTTGGCTTACTGGTTGCTAAAACCACAACCTCATCCTCCACATTAAACTTCCTTTTTACCGCCTTTTTGTCAAACCAAAATTTCCTCTTTTCTCGTTTTGCTGACACGTTCTGAACGGCTAAATCTCGATATCTTTTTAATCTGTTCGTGAGGTTAAACACATATTCCTTCACGAAAACATTTTCCTCCGTTTCTCCCATCCACTTTTCAAAGAATAAAGTTTCCAAAAGCCTTCTAACTTTTCGATGCCAACATGCAATACTATCGCTTATTTTGCGACACACTCTCAAATCGCTCAACTTAACACCGAACCTTTTTAGAAATGCGGTCGTTATATTATTTATCAATCTTCTCCCAAGGTCTAAGTAACCTGACACATTTTCTTTAACTTTCGTTTTCCCTAAGTGAAATGTCACTTTTTCTTGGCACGCGCCAAAAATATCTACCAGATAATGCAATGGGACAAGCACCTGCTTTCCCCCACTTACGCGATTTTCTTCCGCTTTTGCCACTATCAAAGAATCTCCTGCATTACAATGCGATTCTTCGACTTCCGTTTTTTTACTAATCTCTTTGAGAGATTGATCCCTGTCTAGTTCAATTTTACTATCCTTCCCTCCAATTTCTGCTAAGATCGAAGATCCCTCACATATTGGCAAAGGCGATAATCCCTTATCCACACTTACCAGTTCAATAGGGCTTTCTAGATTTTCACCCTCTTTTTTTGAATTCAACGCTTCCGCTTCACTGCTCTCGTGAAATTTTCCCCCTTCTCTTTCTTTTACCGAATTCAAAGTTTCCGCTTCAACACTCCCGCTAGAAATATCTTCTTCTTTCACCGAATTCAAGGTTTCCGCTTCACTGCACTCGCGAAAATTTCCCCCTTCTCTTTCTTCCTCGGAATTCAAAGTTTCCGCTTCAACACTCCCGCTAGAAATTTCTTTTTCTCCCTCAGAAATCATAATTTGTTTATTTACCGGATTCGGAGCTTGGTCACCCTTTTCTCTCGTTTGAGCGCGTGTCAAAACTGCATTCAGTAATTCGGGTTTCTTCTTCGCCTGTTCTAACAATTTTTGAGTGTGATTACCCAACAAATAGTAATACATATCTGAATCTCTATTGTTAACTCCCGCTTTCGTTTCAATAACCCCCACACCTTCAATTTATAAAGTGACCTCTGTTATAGGTAAACAGTATAATTTACTGTCCAGCGGAGTCTTAATCCATACGTGGTCTCCATTCAATTTATCTTGACTGACTAAGTCGTATGCGATTATATCAATTTCACTCCCACCGTCCGTGAAAGCAGTTGTCTGAATTCCATTCACTAATACTTTACTCAAATAAGGGGAGAAGGTTTCTTCAAGTGTCGGCTTACTTATTAAGTGACCGACCCGCGCAGCATCTCTCTTTTTAATTTCCGGACAAATCACTTTGTAGTGACCGCTTTGCAAACACGCATAACACTTGACTTCCCGCCTTTTTTCGAACGCCTTTTCCCTCTCTTTATTATCATTTCGATCCCTCCAATTAAAGTTAGTCTCCGGATTTCTGTTACCGTTTCGCCCATTTTCAAAAGTCTTTGGTCTTTCAAATTTCTTCTCTAAAGGGAGTTTCGGATTCCACGTTTTTTTAGATGGGCGCTTGATTGCCTCGTACACATCTAAAATCCTCACCAACTCTTCGGGGTCTTTAATTTCCGCCCAATTATCCATAAAATGTTCGCGCATTTCGGGAGACGCCCTCCGTTTGATCTGGTCCGTGACAAGCAAATTTTTCAATCCTTCAAAATCCGAAACTTGTAAGCATGACAGCCAACCTTCTAAAAAACTATTAAGTTCGAAGATCAGGTCTTTCCAAACTGAATTAGGATTCCGTGGATGTTGACTAAATTTTTGTCGATACGTCTCTGCATTCAAACGATAGCGTTCTAACAGTTTTTCTTTCACATATTGAAAATCATCAATTTTGTCCTCGGGTTCTCTTAAAATTAACTCGGCCATTCCCACAGGTAATAATGATAGTAAGTTCGTCACCAACTCATCCGAGTTTAGATTACATTTTTTTGCCTGTCTCTCGAATAAATTCAAAAACAATGAAATATCTGAATTATTTTCGTCAAAGCGATGCATAATTGTTTTTAGGGGTAAATTACTCGTTCTAACTGAGACACTACTAGATGCAGTACTCCGGTCATCTGACTCTTGTGTCGCTTTTAACCTAGCTAACTCATGTTCGCGTTCTTTTTCTTTTTCTGCTTTCTCCCACAATCTCTCTTTCTCTAACTGAAGTCTATCTTTCTCTTCCTTCTCTGCCAATAATTTATTTTCCCTATCTTTTTCTATATGTTTAATTTGTGCTAATGCTCTTTCTCAAAACCCTCTGACGACTCTATTTTTTTTTATAATTTTCGGTACTGTATCATTCTCTTCTAACATGACCTCAAATTCGCAAGCTAACGTTTGCAAATCAGCTTTCCTAAAATATTTAAGCTCCGACATTTTTAAAGTTTAAAATTAGAAATAATCTTTCCCACAATTATAAAACAATACAGTAAGATTAAATGTAATTTCTACCAAGTGCACTAAAATAATACTGAAATATACACTCATAAAAAGTACGCATAACAATAATATATAAGAAATATGCAACTAAATATTCTAAACTAAATATTCTTGAACTTTTTGAAGAAATCGTTATATTCCCATGAATATACGTGCTATTCTTACACAAAGGAATACAAATGTTGTACAAGATCCACATAGCCATGTGCTGGAGAAACAGATCATTTCTTGTATTTTATTTTACAGGGTGATCCCAAATATTATTTTTTCTGCTATTTGTTGTTGGCCCTTTAATTGCCTTCGTGATAAAATTTTCTTTGAAAATTTTGTTCTTTATATTCCCGAAGTTCTAAAAGAATTCTTCCAATACTTCTCTAGACATTCGATAAAATGTTAAAGTTGGTGAAAAAATTGAAAAATATACCATTGGTAAATTATTTTTAAAAAAATTGAATTTCTTTGTTTACATTCATGCATACAACGAAGATTAGAGAAAGAAAATCATTTTTTTTTTCTAATCTACATTTAAAAGAAGCTTAGACTATTCTTATAGGAGTGACAACGATATAATAGATATATATTTCCAATCTTTAATCTTTCAAGCATTGTTTAAAATGAAATAAATTTATTTTATATATGGTTACATTTTAAAATATAAAATGTATAAAATGGATTTTTCATTCATTGCAAAGAGTCTTTCCCAATTTCCGTAAAATAAAATAATTTTTTTTAGCTTATAGAAGTTTGTAACATTATATTCTTAAAAAATGAACAAAATGTATTGCATAATATTTGGCAAAATAAATTGCGTAAATCTCTAATGATTTTTTGTTTAGTTGTACAATTCCTTTGTGTCTTTCACAGTATATATATATATTTTGTGAGATGTAGAAACTATTAAAAAAACGATTAGCATATGTCAGTTTTAAAATTTAATTTAACCCTTTCTATAACCGCGTTGCATATTTGCAACATATCCAAAAGTTGATGTTACTTATATACAGGGGGCTTTAAAAGACAAGTAGCTGACCCGCTCGGCGTTGCCCGGCCCCGTGATAATAATAATAATAATAATAAAATCAATTTTCTATTATTTTATATCTTTAACCCGATTTTGTATGAAATTATATTTTAAAATGAAAAATTTCGTAAAAAAATATTGATGTTTAGTGATAAAAGCGCTCATTTTCGTGTTCTTTTTGTCCGAAGTCCTTGAAATTTTTATTGGTTATAAATAAAACGGTTTTACAGCCAGTGTACAAATTTCGTGAAAAAATATTGTTATCTAGTTGTGAAAGAAATGTTTTCTTCTCGCTTTTTTGTTTGTTTGTTTGTTTTCGCGTTGGCTCCTTTAACATAGCAATAAAAAAAAAGTACTCATCTTCCGAACTCTCTGACATTTCAATCGGTTTTAAATATAACTGTATCCAAGCTCACTTTAAAATTTTACGAAAAAATATGCATATTTAGTAGTAAAAACATGAGCAGTGAAAACATTTTCAATCCCCCTAGGGTAAACAGCTCTTGGCTAAACAGGTGAGGCCCAAACACGTTTCCCGTTTCTTAGGGTAGAAGTTTTCAAAAAAACGTTGAAACATGCGCAAAGAGACGATTTTCGCGTGTGAATTTGACAGTTGGCGCTTTTCGCTTTAAATATATAGGTTTTATTTATTAATACTATCTTCCAACACAAGTAGTTAATATAAATTGTTCATATAATTCCCAACAGACTGCATTACTGAATTAATTTCATGCCAAAATTTAATTTATCATTTGAGCAGTTTGACATCGTTATTGTTAAAACGAACTTCGTAAATTTTGTAAAATTAAAAAGTCTAGAGCAGGGTTCGTACGCTTTTACCACAATTTTTTAATAGAAAATTTCTATTTAATATTTAAATAGCAGAAATGGTAGACGCTTCGTTTAATTTCAGGATTTATAATACTTTTCTGCATTTAAATAAGGCGAAAAAATTATATTAAAAAATTGTGGTAATTGACGTTCGAACCCTGTACAGACGTAAAAAAAAAAAAGATTTTCTATAAAGGTAAATTCGTATATTTTACAATTTTGTATTAGAAAATTTCCAATTTTTATGAGAAGTGTGTAATTTTCTGTTTATTGCAGATGTGAAAAAAGTACTTTGTAGTCAATAATTTTTTATTTTTATGTTCTAAATATTTTTAAATTATTTTTTACATGCTTAAATTGATGTATTCTAACATCTGAGTAAATATTTTTCAAATCGGTGTTGTTGAATCACAAAGGGTTAAGATGATGGTTTTAACATGGTTTGCTGTTTTCCCGTCTTCATCTTTTCAATGCAATTTTTGAAAATGTTTATGACAATACAAAAGCGCATGAGTGCTACCGTCCTAATTATTTTAAAAGTAATTCCGTGTAAATTTTTATTTTGATTTGCTATGGCGACGTATATCACAACAAAGTACGCTAGATTGTCTTTTCACCTTTTATAAAATAAATGAATTTGTTTCGAACATTTAAAATTTTAGCTTTGCTCTTTAACGACACATATTTTAAAACTTAACATTGTTATGTTAATGTCAGGAACATGCGTCAAAACACGTATTACGAAAGAATGATTAGTAGTTTTTTCGTTGAAATATTGTTATTGGAGATTAAAAACGGTGACTTTTTTTTAATATACATATTTTTCCATAAATCTTCCATTTTCTATTTTAACTAGTAGATTTTATCATACATCTAAATAGGTTTTTAATTAAAATAACTAGAAAAATACTGCGGAGGTTGAATAAAATCATCTGATTTTATCAGAAAGATGCAATGCTTTGTGTTCTGTTGTTTGTGAAATAACTATAAAAAGTTAATTAAAGAGATTATAAACTGTAATTTATTTCAAACTCTAGTATAATCGCAACATTAAGAATAAAGATACAGTGCTATGAAATCTCGTCTTTTACTTGTTATATTTTTAATGATTTTGGGGTTTTGACAACAACAATAATGATATACTGTATAACACTGTGATTATTTTTTTCTCGAACTTTCGCTTAATCACAACATTGAGAATAGGGATATAATTCTATTACATCTTGTATTTTTAACTGAAAGATACTTTTCGAAGTTGTTTATTTATGTAACAGATTTGTGGAACAATTAAAAAAATTTGAAAATAATAATTAGTAATTATAAAAGCATAATTTTTTTCGAGCTTTTCTCTAATCAAAACATAAAGAATAACAAAAAGAAAAAAACAAGTTCTATTAAATCTTGTTGAGAAATCAGCGATCGAGGTTCACTTTTGAAGACAGGTAAACTACGTCGGATATAATTTTATAAAATTTTCGTATTAATGATTAAAATTTAATTAGAAATGTGTGTGGTACAATTATGTAAAGTCTCAAGGAATTCTTTATTTCTTACTTCCTAATTCAACTTTGAATACATTAAAATCACAACAAAAGTATTATAATATTTACATTTTCATAACAAAAATCTCTCTATAAAAGAATTGTAGCAATTTAAAGTGCCAAAATTTATGTGAAAGTATTTACTTGTGTCAAAATTTATGGGACGCTATTCACTTGCATCAACAATTATGAGAGAATATTCATTGGTGTCATAATTTATGAGAGGCTCATTTCATTTGCGTCAGAAAAATAAACTAAACAAATTAAAAGACGAACAAATGTTCTGAAATAGAAATATTGCATTTCAAAATATAAATCTTCTGAAAATTTTATAATACAGCTGTTTAAATGGAGGTGTACATGCAACACAGAAACATGTTCCTAACTAGTTCAATTTAGAACGGCAGAATTTTGCATCTTGCAAAAGAAATATTAGAAACAATAAATCATTAACAACATCACAAGATTAATAATATTACTTTGAAATTCGCGTAGAAATATTTAACCCCTGTTTATAAAAAAAAAAAGCAATGTCATTTTTTAGAAAAGACAAGATTTTGTGGTACGTTTTGGCTATAATCGGAATCAACATCTCGAAATTTCATCTTGGAATTCGCAATAGACGTTTTTCTGTTTTCATTCAGTGTGTACTCTCTGTTTCGATAGTTAATTGGTTTTCAGCAGGAATCGTCTGCTCTGTAACGAACAACGTCATGGCAGGAATTTTTCACTCATTTCTCAGCGGGATTACAGGTCTTATGTGGTACTTTCTTAAGAAGAAAAAAAATGTTATTGCAAAAATAATAATACAGTTAAATGAATATAGAAATCGCTATGATGCAGCAGTAAACAGAGATTCATACTTTATTACAATAGGAACAATCATATTGATATTATTACCATTAATCACATCTTTAATAGTTTATTTTACAATCGAATTTGATGCATTAGTAATTCATTTTTTCACTTACGGCTACAAATTATCCAATAATATTCTAAAAACATTTTTCATGTTTTATTCAGTCGTAATGTATTCGACTTGTTGCAATATTTTCGTTCTAATAACCTTATCACTAAGCCTCATCTTCTACAGATTTACTAAATTATTGAAATCGTTCAACAAATCACTTCAACTAAATTTTGTTACGATAGATCATCACCGTAATATCGGATTGTTTACAGATTTCTTCGCAGTTTTGAAACTTTTGCATAAGCTGGATCATATTCTGGCATATCCTTCATTTTTGATCGTCGTTTATGGCTTGCAAATAATTTTCACGTCATTTTTCCTTGTATTGTCAATGAGAGAAAAATTAACACTGGATGTTCTTATTTCACTGCAGCTAGCTTTTAATTTCGTTTGTGGAACGTTCCTGATAACGATGTACACCATTTGTTGTTCCATGGTTCCAGAAGTATTAAGTGATATTAATGAAAGTGCTCAAGATATATTGAACAAATATGGTAATAACTATTTCTTATCTGAAGATGATGCTTTCTACTTAAAAGAAATAGAAAAAGAAGATGTCCTTCATATATCTGCTTGTGGCATGTTTCACTTCACTCGTAGTTTTATTTTAACAGCTGTTGGATTTACCCTTACTTACGCTATGCTGATTATTTACTACAAAGATAATTTTGCATTTACTGGAAATAATTAGTTTTAGAAGAAAACTACAATACCAATATTTCTTTCAGGCACCTCTCCTGGAGAACAGTTCCACCACGGAACCATCTACTGTCCCCCTTCTCGGAGAAAACTGAGTTACATTACAGGTAATGAACTACATCTTTAAAATTTGTGTACTCCCATTCGGAACAAATGGTATGCAAGAAGCACTGTAAGTCACAATCATGGACTCTGCTGATTTAGGCTGGAATATCCCGATTTTTGGTCTGGCTGCTAAATCTTTATTAGGTGCTTCGTAATTATATAAATACGTAGCACCTATTGTCGTCGTCTGGTCCGTCCGTCTGTCTGTCTGTCCGTCCGTCCGTCCGTCTGTCCGTCTGTCTGTCTGTCCGTCCGTCCGTCCGTCTGTCTGTCCGTCCGTCCGTCCGCATATAACAACGCAAAAACTACCCAACCGAATGGTTTGAAAGTTAAGATATATTATCTTTGCATAATTTTGTCAATACATTTCAAATTTTATGAAAATCGGATCAAAACTTTAGAAAATATTAATAAAAACATTTATTAAGAAATTTGAATTTTTTTTTCAAAATCTGTGCTTTCTTGTTATAGGAGCTTCCGAGGTTTAATCGTCAAGCGACCGAGATAACTTATTTTATGACAGAAATTAATCTGAAGACGATATAATTCATTTCACAGAATTAAAAATCATCAAGATCTGAATATTTATATAACTAGCTGTAGTACGAACGCACCTCATTTGTCACGTTTGACGTACAATTTCCAACTTGTTATTCTTAAAAGGGTTGATCAGTCAGATCTCAAATTCCCCTCGTTAATATTAAAACACATGAGAGTGTAATGATTTCTTAACATATCATAATGTACTTTTAATTCATTTTTCACGTCTATTTTTTAGTCTGTTTTTAAAGCACTTTTCACAAAATAATTTTTTTACATACTATACATCTTTATAATGCTCCTTGCGTTTTGATTTTCGTTCTAAATTCGTAATATGTTCAAGGGAAAATCTTAATACATAGTACAATAAATATCTGTGAACATCCGTTTTAGAATAGTGGTTTATTGAGGTCTTATTAATAATGACGTACATGTGAATTTTTAATCAATTTTCAGTTTTGTGTTAGTTCTTTCTTTTTCTTTTAATAACTCTCTGATGAATTAAAAGAATAGATGCACAGATTTTTTTTTAATAAATGCCTTTTAAGTAATAAAACTAGCTGGCTTCGCCCGCCAGCGGGCCCCTAATTTACATCGGTGCCTCGAATTGTAGAAAATCTCGAATCTTGTAAAACCTCAAACCGGACGAACCGCCGACCCGGGTCCCCGCTGCCTTCGGCACCGTATACCGGTCGTGCTACGCACGCACCGGGTAATCCCTTAATTAGCACATTGAATTGTACAAACCTCTAACCGAACGAACCTCCGGCCCTGGTCCCCGCTGCCTTCGGCACCGTATACCAGTCGTGCTACGCACGCACCGGGTAATCCCTTAATTAGCACATTGAATTGTACAAACCTCTAACCGAACGAACCTCCGACCCTGGTCCCCGCTGCCTTCGGCACCGTATACCGGTCGTGCTGCGCACGCACCGGATAATCCCTTAAATTGCACATAGAATAGTATAAACCTCTAACTGAACGAACCTCCGGCTCGGGTCCCCGCTGCCTGCGGCACCGTATAGCAGTCGTTCCGACCCTAGTCCCCGCTGCCTTCGGCACCGTATGACGGTCGTGCTACGCATGCACCGGATAATCCCTTAAATTGCACATGGAATAGTATAAACCTCTAACTGAACGAACCTGCGGCTCGGGTCCCCGCTGCCTGCGGCACCGTATAGCAGTCGTGCTGCGCACGCGCTGCAGTATACGTTAGTTTCACCTTCCGCCACCAGGTGGCGCAATCTGTTTATATGATCATAACTGAAATCGTTAAGACTTTCGATGTCTAGTCGAATGAGCCATACCCCGTCCTTTTCATGCCCGTAGAACCGAAGATAGGAAAGCGCCCCTAGTGGTGAAAAAACGAAATAAAATCGGTAAGCTCTATCGATGTCGAGTCGAATTGATTTAGACTACCTGAGTTCTAGTTCAAAGACAGGGACCTGTAGAAAAACTTAAAACTTAAAAAAAAAAAAATCGATAACGGGCGAAGCCCGCTTTTCCCTATCATAATATCTGGATAGGGGGTCCTTATTACTTTAATTATGATGTTTGGAATCAGTTTGGTGGACATCCGTAACATAGTTTCTTAGTTATAGAAACGGACCACAGTTAAAAGAAAAAAGCGGGGGGGGGGGGGGGGTTGGCTGGCGATGACACTGCTTTTCCTCAAACAACTTATGTAGACGAGTTCTAGTTCAAAGACAGTGAGCTGTAGAAAAACTTAAAACTAAAAAAAACAAAAAAAAAAAAAAAAATCGATAACGGGCGAAGCCCGCTTTTTCCTATCATAATATCTGGTTGCCACTCTAAAACAAAAACTGAAAATACTCGTAATGCAGTTTTTAGACGCGGCCTACTTCTTAAAATCGTAATATCTAGCCGGCACTGTAATGGAAATCTTTCTTTTGCTTTAATTATACAAATAACGATGATTAATTATACAATAAAATAATATATCGGCTCCTAATGAAGATATGAGAATAATTTTTAGATATTCTGAAAGCAGAATCCATTTTGAGTCGCCCTGTCAAAGTTTGAAATTAATGCGCCCCTTAGATTCGGAAATGCCCCCCCCCCCCCTCTGAAAAAACGCAGTTGACTATTTTATCTCTTTCAGAAATGACTTATCCACAGACGATTTGTCTCCGTTGAATGTTGAAATAAAAAAGAAGCTGTCTCTTCGGAATAGAAATAAATTCATTTGCCGTGTCATTAATGAGTTGTAATTGATATCTTCAAAAATTACTGGTCGATTTTTACGAATTTTTTTTTGTTGAATTCGCGATTTTTTTATACACGTGTTAGCAAATTTTTGCGAATGTAGAGTCATTATTTCCACTTGTTTCAAAAAGGACTGGGGCGATTCGATCTCGGATCTGTCGACCTGCATTCTTTACGGCAACCTCTTTTTACGTCTGGGGTCGATGTTGGATGTCTGGTCAGTTTTTGGCCGAAATAAAGAAAAGTTACGGTCCGAATTTCAAAAAATTTGACGTTTTGCAACGACAAAAATCGGCCGCGTGTGTACCCCGATTTTTGGATCGATACCTCCAGTACATTTTTTTTTATTCGATGATGCGTTAAAAAGCGACGATTTGGATGTCTGCGATTATCAAAACGGAAGGCGAACTTTTCGCTGTTTTGACTTCTCTTCCAACTTCGGTTTCGGTCGGTAATTAAAACACTTTCGCTCATTAATAACTCCCCGGGTCCGGGTCGGAATCCCGACCCGATCGAAACTTGAGCGTCGCGCCTTTTTTGCGAATTTTTCGGTCCGCGTCCGCCGTCGGTGCGTCGATTAGTCCGGGAGCCTTTGCGGGTACAAAGGCGGAGTGCACAGACACACACACACACAGACGTTTACCGTGCTTAATATTAGTGATGAAAACATAGAGGGAATATTATTTTGAAAAATGGAACACGTGGAGCGTTATTTTTCTTTCTTTCTTTTTTGTACTAATTAATAGTTTAAAAAGATATTTTCACTAAATAGATTTTTTTTTAAATCTTTTCAAATGAATGATTTTTTTTCTTTTCAATGTTTGTTTGGAGAATTTCATCTAGGAATAACATAAAAAATAAAAAATAACTTTGAAATTCCGCCGTCTTTTTAAAGTAATATAACGGTCATTTTTTAGCCTTTTTTATTTATATATTTACAAAGAAATGCATTTTTTCTGATATAAAACATACATAAGAAGACTTCCTGCTTTATTTCTTCTATAACATCTTCTTCTATTTACAATATGTTATAGATTCTATGATTGATTAACTGCAAACACAGCAGAGCCGTACCAACTCTATGTGACGTCTAGTTAAAAAAAAAAAAAATTCTAATCACCAATGACCAATATATCTGTAGTTTAATTGACTGTGTTGATAAAATGCTAGTTTGGAGCCTGATGCCGGGACTTCGTGTAAATATCTGAGGAGAAATATTATTAAATCAAGAAATCATCTAAAAATGCAGGAGGAATAGTGATATCATTGTAAAAATCAATAATTAAAAAAAATGGAAAATATATAATAGACAATGTTTTTCCTTTCTTTTTTTTCTTTCAGATGATGAATAAAAATACGATTCAAGGGACGCTGCATCATTTTACTTTTACCACCAGTATTATTATATGCTAAATTTGATCTTCTTTAATCTTTGAATTGTTATACACGATTAAATAGGGAAAAATTTGGTACATAATAATATTTGTAGTCAAGTGATGCAGCATCCCGGTCGCTGCTAACCACTGAAGCAATTAGCAGCTTTCTTCGTCATGTGAAGGCAATCGGAGTTACCCCCAGCAAAGGTAAAAATATTCGGAAGTAATGGACTTTATGCGCATGACTGAGTTCGTCATGCTGGCGGTATTTATATTTGAATATTAGCTATTAGCATAGCGTTCTATAGGCAGTATGTGTTATTAAAATAGAGCGTCAGATATTACGAAAATCTCCTTTTCTCAATAGATGGCACTGACTTTCGCATGGGAGATTAACTTCTTTTTCTGGCAGCTCCATTTTCTGTGAAACGTCACTTCCCGTTTGAAGTCGCATCGGAGTAAACTCAGGGACTCTAAACCGGAAAGTTATAGAAGATTAGAGGTTGCAACTACAAGCAAAGAAGATGAATTACTATAAGTATCTAGTTTCTTTGCTACAAGGTTGATTCATTTCACCCCTAAGCTAATAGGGAGCGACACGCTGTTTTATGTCACTACGCGCGATGTTTGATTCTCAGTTCTGTTTTTCAATAGGTTTTGTATGAGATGCGCCATTTTTAATTGATGAATATCAACAGTAATTTTTCTGTGAAAAATAAAATATAGAAAACAGAAAAATATATTCTTTATACACAGGATAAGTATCATATAAAATTCAAACTATTAACTGTTTTCAACATTCCTAAATTTAATGATTAACCCAAGTGGCAATAAATAAAAATGTTTATTCAGATAATTAAGGAATAAAATCATACTAAAATAGAAGTTCATTATAATTTATTTTGTAGGAAAAGTGACACTTAAGACGATATTAATTACAATATTCATAGAGATTAGGGATGCACCGAATATTCGGTATCTATTCGTTATTCGGCCATATTACAGAACATTCGGTTAGGCCGAATATCAAGCTATTCGATCTGCCGAATATTGTTTGGCCGAATATCGAAAAATTCAGCCAAACCGAATACTCAAAATAACTTTTTTTTAAATATTTTTAAAAACACACAATTTCTACTTTTAACAGTCAATTAATAAAGATATTCAAAATAATTAGAAACAGAATCGTATTTCAATGAAAGATATTCCTTTATTCAGAGGGCAGCTGACAGTGCTACTTATAATGTGTTACTGGCTAAAACTCAGCAACTTCCAATAATATCGTCATATTTGCTACAAGCAAAATGAATATGATGCAAATCTCGCTAAAATATCTTCATTGTTGTTAAAGTTGTGAACGAAAATTCAGTTTCAGCTTGTGGTAACACACCCTGTGTTTTTGGATCTAATGTATTGTTTTTTGATGGAATAAGAGGATTGGGATAATATTTCTTGCTCAAAAAACGTTTGCTTTGACCACATTATCTACGCAGAAAGTTTGTTCCAAGATGTATGAACACTCTGTATATTTACAACCTCTGAATATGATCGCCCATTCCAGACACATGCTCTCTTGGTTCATTTAAAAACTTCTTTGCCAAATCAAAAGCAGCAGGAAAGTTATTCTTACTGATTTGCCACCATTAGGTAGATTTCGTAAGAAATACTATCTGTTACATTCTCCCCTATGTTGGAATTTTTTGCAAAAATGTTTGCAGATCTACACCGATCATGACTCCCAGAACCCAAAACCACCCCCAGTTCAAAACTTTTTCTCTCTATCTATCTATATCACTTTTTTAAGGACACGATAACTTCAAAAATTTTGCAGAAATCTCTTCCAAACTGATACATAAAATCTCCGTCAAGTTCGTTAATGGGCAAAATCGAACCAGGGGGGGGGGAGGGATGGGGGGCTTTTGTGAAAACACTAAAAACCCATAACTTCTTAATTATAATGCGTATCGAATCCGTTTAAAGTTATTATTACTTCTAGGAAAAGGGCCGAAAATTTATGTAGGACAGATTTTTGATATCATTAAAAATGGCCTTAAGGGGGAGAAAAATAGGGGTTTAAGAAGAAAAAAATTCATAACTTTGTCAATTCACAAGATATCAAATCCACTTAAATTTATTATAAATCCTCTTAATATTATCTACAACTTTTATACTAACAAGTTTTTTATAGGATCAACCCTTACAGAAAAATAAATAAATAAATAAATAAAAATCCCTGCCGGCTCCTCCTACAGACACAGGTAGATTTCAAAGTGAGCGGTCCCAACTGCAGCATCATGGTAAAAAGGTCATTTCTACTGCAATTCTCAATAAATATGTCCCCCACGGTCTGCGTCTTTGAAATCTACCTGTGCCTGTAGGCCGATCCGTCATGGATTTTTTTAATATATTGAATTGTTTTACTTTAATCTTTTCCTGACAAGCACCATATCACTGTAAAATGTTTCTTCTAATTCATTCAAAAATTTTCTTTGATTTTAAAGTATTTGTTTTAGAATATAGTAACATTTTATAAATTTATTTTAATTCACAGAAGAAACTATAAAGTTTAAAGCTTTATTAATTACAAAAGTTTTAAGACTGTCCTTTTTAGGGTTTCGTTCATCTCACGAAACACTATTACTCCCACTGCGTTGTCTGTCCGTCACAGAGCCATTCTCAGAAACTATGTAACTTACAGAGTTGAAACTTTGTGTATGTCTAGCTGAATACCAGCTATGAAGCTCAAAATATTAAAATTTGAAAAAATCGTATTATTTTAATAAATAGAGATAAAAAACCAAAATTCTAACAGCTTTTTCCTATTAAATTTAAACATTTTTCTTTAAAGCAGTTGCCAAAAATTAAAAATCTACAATGAAATTCTTTCTACAATAATTAATTTTATATTGAACGATTGAACGTGAAAAATGAAAATGAAATAAAAAGTTTCACCAATTGAAAAAAAATATTAATCCTAATATCCTAATAATATTATAAATCCGATTGTGTGCAAATGTTAGGCTGAAGCCAGCGTCAAAATGGAAAATTTAATTATCCTGTATTTTTGCATATAGGTTTATTATAACCCGGAAATGAACATAGGCTGATTTTTGTTTATTTTATTCAAATATTTTTCTTAATAATTCAAAATTTCGTTATTTTCATAGAGAATGAATGGACATTTTTTCCCTTTAAAATTTAATTAATCATTTTACGTTGCTAAGCATTACCGTTGCCAATAAATACAGAACTTGGAATAATAATTTTTCCTCAACAGTTATTTTTCAATTGAACGATTTCCACGTAAAACATGAAAATTAAAAATAATTCAAAAGATGATTAATTGCCGTGATATTTAAAAGCAAATATTAAAGTATTTGTTGTTATACATGAAGTATGAATATCAGTTACGTTGAGAAGACATTTTCTGTCAAAGACTGAGATATAATTAGATAGAAAAATGAATAATAATTATATTTTTAAGAAAAGATTTCGCTTGGACCATGGAACTATGAAAAGGATCCTCCTTGGCTTGGACAAATGTGACGTCATAAATAAGACCATGTACTTTCAAATATTCCTAATAATACAAGGAGCATGAATATCAGTATATAGTAGTATGAAAGTAGATAGATAATGGACGTAACATTTAAGATGAAAAACTGAAATATTTTTTTTTATCGATAATGAGATTGATTGAGCTTGAATATCAGTTACATAGAGGTGTGAGTTTTCTCCTAAAATTTACGTCATGATTGCCAGGAAAAGAAATTAAAAAGAATTATATAAATACAAAGGATATGAATTAGCACTTTACTGCACAGCGTACAACCACGAATTTAAGAATTATATCATTAAAAAGATATTTCTCTGTGGAAAAAGTGTCATCATATTGTAAATAAAACGTGAATTTTCAAATATGTTTTAAAAGGAGCGTGAATCAATTCCATACATTAATAATACAAAGATCAGTAAGTATAGAAAGTAGATGAGTTTCATGCCATATTTAAAACGAATAATAGAAATGTTTTTTTTAGCTATACTAATTATTAAGCATGATTATCAGTTATATACAGATGAGATTTTTCTGCTAAAATCACATCATAATTTTAAGAAAAGAAAAATGAACACGAATCTATTATATTAAAATCTGACCGTCTGTTTGTATTTCGCAACTACTCCTCTTAGACGATCTGACGCAACGCGATTTACTTAACATCGGTTATCTTTGATCCGAGAATGTTACACAAACTCTCAGAATTTAAAAAATTGAATTAGATTCCGATATATTATTATTATTGCTTGGTACTTTAAGAAACTGGTATAATACGCAGAGTGATGCTTTAAGCGAGTGACGGTTTAACAATGTCTTATTGTAGTTAAATTTTTAAAGTAATTAAAAAAAGGAAAAAGTAAAGTACTGAAAAAAAATTAATGTGATTTCTGATGTTGCATCTTGGATGCCAAATGATTGATATCGGGCTCACAATTGGTTATTTTTAATAAAATGCATCATGAACTGGAGTCATCTGACATGTGGATTCGATTTGAATTTTTAATAATGTTCATCTCTGAAAATAATATTCACAAGCATGAGTAGAGGGAAAGATTGTCAACATGGCAAATACTAACCTCTTTAAACAACTATAAGTGTCTGGAATTGAATTCCAAGTGGACATAATTTTATTATAAACATGATGCCTGATAGTCTTTCTTTTTCAATCATCTCCAAATCCTCTCTCAATCTGACAAATTTATGAGCCCATATTGAGATGGATTTAAAGTCGATAAGTTCCATTTCAATTTCCAACCAATCGAATACAACCAAGTTCAGTTCATCAATTAGAATGACATCTGGATAGAGTCATAAATTCAAGTGTTTCCGAAATACTTTTGAGTTCACGAAAACTTGATGCAAACTCTTCTTTGGCATTTATTACCAAAATAATAGCTTCAGTGAAACTTGATTCGTCTATTTTTTCATGTCAATTAAAATCCCGAGCTATTTTTTTAAGTTTGGGAAATACAGTTTTTGGACACAATGTTTTTTCTAAATATTTGCAGTTTCTCTTCAAAACCTCGAATCATGTCTATCATGATGAGTGTTATTTGTTCCTAGGAGCTTTAAATTTAAGTCTTTTAAATGTTGGTACAAATCCGCAAATTACATTAATTTTGCAAGCCATTTAACATCCATCCATTGCGTATATTTCTCAATTTTACTTTATTCATGCAAGATAAGCCGGATTTCTTCCAAACAATCAACGAATCTTTGTAGCACTTTGCCGTGTACACGGAGTTGACTTCATCTAACACAGCGTCAAACTTTCGTTTATTTAAAGCATGTGACGATATTAGATTAACTGTTTTTGTGACTACAACCAGAATATTACCAAGAGATTCAAAATCAGCCTTTGCACACAGGACTTCTTGATGTAGGATGCAGTGAAATCCAAGAATAATATGTCCAATGCGAGTTTAAAATAAACTGAAATAACCATTTACTTTATTCATCTTACTAAGCAACCCCCCCCCCCCCCCCCCCCCGTCAGTTGTAACACAAACTATTTTAGACAACTATATTTTATTTTCAATAAGTGAATTTATAACTGCTGATTTTATATCTGCACCATAGGTTGTAGTTGATAATAATAATGAGAATAATTCCTCTTTAATGTCATTTTAAACAAAATACCATACAAACACAGCTAAACGAACAGATTTGGTTACATCTGTACTTTCGTCAAGACATAGTAAGATAAAAGGAGAATACATCAGATTTTTGTTGCTGTTGATATCAGATTTTTGTTGCTCACCTATATTTTCTGCCAATTTTATTATTCTACCTTTGACTGTATTCCTTGATAAAGGAATATCTTTAATTCATTGAATTATTTTATCTTTATTTTTAAATTTGTCAAGAAGTGATGGAGCGCATTTTAATCATAGGCTTCCTTCAAAAACTCTCCATCGCAGAAAAGTTTACCATTCAGGGCAATGAAAAGTTTACCATTCGCAGCTGAGAAACTTGCGACAGTAGTTTGAGATTCATTGCTGATATATTTAATCATAGATGTCGACAGTTTATTTTTCTCTTTAATTGTATTGCCAATGAAGTTCCACTGAATTTTGATTTATAATTTAAATCAACGGCGTGCCAAAAATATCCTCTCGCGTGCCAGCTACGGCACGCGTGCCATAGGTTCGCCGACCCTGAATACTAATGAAAGAAAGTTTCGCTCTGTGTGTCAGTGTGTGTGTATGTGTGTCTGTTGGCGATGGCTAGGAAAATTTAGCGTACCTAGAAGTCTGTAAATTTAGATTTAGGTAGTCCAAACCCTCTCCTGGTATACCTGAGTCTTAGAATTTTAATATTTTGATAATTACTCTAGATATTAATTAGAATATCATTAAACATCGCATTGAAAATGCCATCTTTTAAATCAAAATGGCTAAAGAAAAGACCTGTCGTTGTGGATTTGGAAGCGGAAATGAACGAATTCGAAATTATTTTGCTAATTAGTGAATTTTAAGGAAACTAATTAAGATATCAATTTGAAAATTTCTGAGCATATGTAAAAAAAAATTCTGCATCCGTCTATGCAATTTTTTAAAAATTCGGCCGGTAATTTTTCTTAATTTGTACAAAAAACTGCTAAAAATCTGCTGGCGCCAGTGACAAAAATCCGAGAAAGTTTCAGACAAGGATCTGCTTTCATTAAAAACTTAACTACAAAGAGATCTGTTTCTCTGGCCGATTCCTCCATTTAGTTTGCGAAAATGAAAGGAAATAATTGCCAATTTTTACTAATGAACAAAATTTAGATAACTAATTAAGATATAGATCTGAAATTGAGGATGGGAAGTGTTGTCATCTGCCGGCTATTTTAGCGTAATGTCTTCGTTATGTTCTAGTTATCAGAAAAATGTAATTATTGTTTTAATGATCGCGTTAATGTAGGTGAAGGTGGTTTTCTTGAACAAATTATTCGTTATATTTGCGGGTATGGGGAGGGAGGGGGTTAACGTCTTGCACTGAGATTGTTATTATCTCGGGCCCGGGCAACGCCGGGCGGATAGCTAGTATTTATATAAAACAAAGTTAATATGATAAAAAATTTCTTTAAACAATTCTTTTTTTATTATCAATACTAATACAGTTGTGAACGAGGATTCAGATTCTAGCGAGACACCCTGTATTATTCATTAAATAAGTGGTTTGCGACTTAGTTTCATGCACAAAACTTGTTTTTCTAGCATTATTGCTCCTAAAAGTTAGTTCTAATAGTTTAGAAACATTCTCTATAACTAACTTCTGAAAATAATCGTTCAGTCCAGACTCTTCTTGCTAGGGAACTTGCTATACTTCTTTGCTGAATCAACTAGAAGCCGGTAAATTATTTTTGTGCAGTTGCCATCATTTAAATATCTATATATATATAAATAATATCTTTGAATTTCAAAAAACATATCAAGTTCTTGTAACATTCTAATTAAATCTCCTAAGAGATAATTAGTAATAAAGTGTAGACAGAATACCACATAGTTAATAAATTAACAAGTGCAATCATAATTTTACCATAGCATTTGCTTCAATGGTAATTGGCCAAAAATACTGAAAATATGAAGAATATTTAAAAAGAGGGAGAGAAAAAAAAATTATATAATAAACCATAAAATGTTATAATTTGAAGTTGATATCAAGTGAATACAAATGGATTTTGAAATGAAATATGAACTAAATATAATGGAAAATTGGATGACAAGATATTTAAATTAGAATTTGATATGAAAAAACACGTGTAGATATAATCAGCAGCCTGGATGTATCCACACGTGTTTTAAAAAATAATACAGTATTTCATAAATATACTGGCATTTATGCTAAGATCAGTATATTCATCCAGGTATACTGTATTATTACCAGAAAACAATTGAAAATAGTAAAACTGGAAATAAAAAAAACTTGTAAAGAATGGATAAAATATTTTATTCACAATAATTATGCAAAATTCCGTGAACATCACAATTCATTTTATAGACTTTTTATAACTGATCATTAGTATCACTTAATATAAAGGTGATCAGCTAAACGCACATTCACCATGACTATATAAAGTGTAAACAATGTTCAACCAGCTTAATATATATATTGTCCTTTCTTGACAAATAAAAACTATATGACTGTAAGTATTTCTTTTCAGTCAATTATAATGAGGTTAGAGAAAAGGGGAGAGGGGATTAGTTCATAAAAAACAATTATGGTTTTACAAAAACAAAAATCGATTTTAGAATGTTTGTTTTAGAGTTTACGAAATTTGTATTAATTTATTTTAATTTACAGAGAAAGCAAAAGTTAAAAGTATTATTTACAAGTATTAAAATTATAATCTTATTTAATAATTCAAAACATAGATTTTTTTTCTTCTCTTTTTAGTATGAAGTTTACTTGTGAGAAAGTCCTGGTCGTAAAAATAGGAACAAAATTTACTATTATAGTTTAGTGGTAACAAAAAAGCGTAAAAGTTGACAGCTATGCAAGAGTATATTTTTACAATTTCATTAACCTGAAAATAACATTTTAGTCCTTCAATTTTTTTCTCGACCTTCTTATCTTAATCTTCCTGTTATGTAGCTGATATTTGAGACTTTTTAACACTAGTAAAAATGTGTTACTAAAATTATTAACACTAAAAATATTAAAAATTTCTGTGAATTCTTCTGCAATATATATATATATATATATATTTAAATTCTAGGCGAAATATTTTTGAATATCTTATAATCACGTTTTCTCACATCTTTCTTATAAAATCTAGTAAGTCTAGGTGTTTCTTGAAAACTTGAAGATGAGTTAGTTCATAGTAATAATAATAAATTATTCCATGCGTAAGCAATGTACCTTTTTTTTTTTTTTTAACATTGATAGACGATACCAATATCTTTCTAGAATTGACAATTTTTCTTAGCAGGAACGGAACCCAAAAATGCTGATACCGAATTTCTCATGTAATCACAAGGATAAAAATTATCGGAACAAATTTGGGCTTTTTCAGTATTAAAGTTATTATATGTTCGTTTGCATGCAATGCATACAACCAATTGCAATTCAATTGAATACAATCCTTACAATATATAGGATAAAACATTGTGCATTTTATCCGAACGATTAGTACATGTTGCATGCACAATAAATGGTACTAGTGAAAGCTGCTAAATATCTGCTTCGCATTAGAAAAAATGATCAGAAGTTTCGCTTTCACCGATTCAATAAATGTTCCCTACTAAGCAAAGACAAATTTCCTTTTACAGAAAGAAAATGAAATGACCACAAATGTTTACCCTACTTCCCCCCCCCCCCCCTTTCAAATGCAAGGGTAGAGAAAAAGTCAAAAGTGATATCGGAGTTGACTCTTATAGTTGGGAAGAGATCTCTTATCTCTTCCCAACGCACCCCTGTTTGTTTGACCCACCGGAAATATTCAGGGTTACTGCAAATGTGAAAGAATTTTTCTTTCAGGTATGGAAGATGAGAATAAAATTACTATAGCAAAAACAAAAAGGCTTATTGAACGATATATTTTATAGAATATCGTGTAAAAAAACCCCTTATTAAATTTATAACAAGATAATGATAACAATTAACAAGAATATATGTAAAAACTGGCAGAAAAAATCGTTTTGTAAGCTATGCGGAAAATCTGCAGCATTGGTACAGCCATCTGGTGAAATCTATTGGAAACAAATTAAAAAAAATTTAATTTAAATTAAAAAAAGGGTAATTACACCTCACTTATAAAATTTGTGTCATTTCAAAGAAATAAGTCATATCTATCACTAAAAATTTTTTGAAATAAATCGGTTCAATAGTAAATGCTCAGTTCTGATGTTAAATATATAGCATTAGCAGTATAGGGGAAAATATAAGTGATGATTAATTGTTTAATATACCCCAAAAAAAATCACTGTGGTAGCAGTAGATACTTTTAATATTGTAATATAAATTCGAAATCTTGTTCTGTATCCGAGAAAAGTCGCTAAATTTTCAAAAATTCGGTTAAATCTTATGCACACCAACTGGGTCGAGTTAAAATTCATCTGCTGGCAGCATAGAGTTAATTAAAAAACGAGAAGGAGCATGACAAGCCTGTTTAGCTCTGAAGCGCGCTGTAGCTGATGGGAAGGTAAGACGTGAACTGCTCGCACTTTTTACCTGTACTGCTCGCAACAATACTAGGGCTGGGATTGCGGTGCCTCGCTTAAGATCAACTTAGAGACTTACGATATAAACAAAACGTAAACGGCATTACAGTGCCTCGCGATCTTACGACAGCTTCGAAGCAGCCGTAAGTTAAGACGCAAGTGGATGCGCGCGCAACCGAAACAAATGTAACTGCGGCCTCTGATTGGCTGACTGCAGGAGGACTTACACCGAAGCACGAGGACTTACGCTGAGGCACCGTAATACGAAGTTACGACTGATCGCAGGAACGCCTATCCTACGATCGAGCGTAAGATACGGTAGAGCGAGGCACCGTAATCCCAGCCTAAAGCTCCTATAATACAGGCTGAATCATACCGCCATTTAATAACCCAGCGGACCAAAAACCAAGCTAAAACCGCAAACCGGTTAGCTTACCGTACTAGTGGACGGCGAGTGACAGTAACGGGGACGGCGAACACCTGCTCAGGCGGTTTCCTAATGCTGAGCTAGGTCACAATATGGCGGTTATTTTGGGCCACAGAATGGATATGCGTCAGCTCCCCTTATAGGAGCCTTAAACAATACCGCTATACGCCAGCGAAGTGTGACGTCACGGTAATGGCTGCTGGAGACAAGAAGTTTCGGTTTCCCATTAAACGTTAATGTAAGCAAAAAATAAAGTCGTGTTAACAGTATTAATAAATTTTTTTAAGAAATTTCTGTTACAGTTTTGCTAAATCTTAGGTAAGGCATTCATATGCATTCAGCAAACTTCTGATTAAGTGCGTCATTTTTTTTTTAATTCATCAAAAAAAAATAAGATAAACCTTCATGGAGAGCATCAATGGCGGATGTTTTGAATATTTGAATGTAATTTTCAAATGTTTTTAAGGTTTTAATTTCTTTTAGTTGATATTTCTATTACTCAGGCGTACTCTATGTTAAGTTTCATCTGAGTTAAAATGTGTTTCTGCTGTTTTTTTTTTCTTTTTTCTTTTCTTTTCTTTTTTTTTCTAACAGCTCTAGAGCACTAATGATAATTTTATCAAATGATTCTTCATAGTTATTGAATTATATTTTTTTGCGCGGTCATCGCATAATTAAATGCAGGAAGACTGACTATCTTTATAAAATTTTATTAAATACTAGGAAAGTAAACAACTGAATATAGACATTTTCGGTAATCAAGTAAAATAATTAAGAAAAAACAACACAAATAACATGAAAACGACTGAAAAATACATTTAAACTGCAGGAATATCAAGCAAAATATATTAAAATACCACCCTTGCTTTACGATTCAGCAGATAAATTTATGTAAATAATACACCAAATGAAGAAAAAAAAAAAAAAAAAAAAAAAAAAAAAAAAACCAGCAGAAACACAATTTAACTCAGATGAAACTTAACATAGAGTACGCCTGAGTAATATAAATATCAACTAAAAGAAATTAAAACCTTAAAAACATTTTTGATTGATTGACCATTGATGCTCTGGATGAAGGTTTATCTTTTTTGATGAATTTAAAAAAAAATGACGCACTTAATCAGAAGTTTGTTGAATTCATATGAATGCCTTACCTCAGATTTAGCAAATCTGTAACAGAAATTTCTTTAAAAAATTTCTTAATACTGTTAACACGACTTTATTTTTTGCTAACATTAACGCTCAACGGGAAACCGAAACTTCTTGTCTCCAGCAGCCATTACAGTGACGTCATCACTTCGCTGGCGTATTGGTCTGCTTGAAATTAGTTTCGGTTTCGGTAGCAAGGACAAGTTAAAAAAATCACGTGGCAAACAGGCAGCAGGGAAGATCCCTTGTAAATCACCCTCATATCTTTCTCATTTCTTCTTAATTCTATGGGTATTTGCGGTTGCGCAAACTGGTATTCTGGCGGGCGGTACAGTAACTAGAATAGCGAATCAAAATACTGCCAGCTCTGAGTTGTGACGTGCCGTGCATAAAATCCGTTAATTAGCGATTCCCTTCCTCATGTGAAGCAGATGAGAGTTACTTGAGCAAAAGGTCAAAATAATTTCGGGAGCAGTTAACTGGCGGCTCATTTCCGCAGATGAAGCAGGTAAGAATTAACCAGCAAATGCAAACACCATTTCTAGGATATCTTTATTTGTGTTAGAGTAACTGTTATCTGCTTCACTTGAGGAAAGAAGCCTGTAATTAATTGCTTCCGAAACTGTAGTCGTGCTTTTACTCATCTCTTCTCATAGATAAATGTTAGTCTTTATCAGTGGCGGTCCTGTTTGGAAAAGTAGGTGAAAAACAACAAATCAGTATGAAAATGTCATAAGCGGTCAAGTACCTTTTAAAGTGAAAAAAAATAATAGCTTATATTAAAATTTGATTCTTTAGGAACATTTTAAAAGAAACAAACCCCATGCGAAAATTCAATTAAGAAAGAAAGTTATGTCCAAAAGAGTTTGAGCTCTTTTTATGTGATCAAGAGGTAATTTGATCTTTAAAGTCGTTTTTCTCAAAAAAGGTAATTTTAGTCACTGCGCGCATGATTTCTACGAAATGGCTGTATATAATTTCATGAAATTTTGACTGAAGATATAAACTTTGTAGTTGCACAAAATGACTTACTATTATTTTTATCAAGCAAAAAATTTAGAAATTGTGACTATTTTTATTTTAAAAAATTTCAAATTTTTTACGTTTAAAAAAAATTAGCATAAAATAATCATATTTTATTCAGTGTAGGTAGTTTTATAAACACATATTATAATCTCCACTAAAAAAAATTCGGTCCACTGTGAAAATTTCATTTTATGAATTCCTGCGCGGAACGCATATAAGGTAAATTCATTTATTAAAATAACATTAAATTTCGAATTAAATTAAAAAAAAATACTTTGTATGAATCTGGAGTCTTTTTTAGAGCATTAACTGTTAAAATATATCAGTTTTAATGTGTGCTTAAAATGTCATATATAAAAAGTTAATCAGAGTGAAGTTAATTGCAATCCATATTAGGCTCACGGTCCCATTTACAGGTAATTTATCAGTTTCAAAGGTGCCGGACCCCTTAAAAATGAAAAAGTATCTTTAATTAATAGTGTGATATCTTGAGAGACTTAAATATCCCAGCTAATACAGTTTCTCGCATAAGATCCTTTCCCACGTTAGAGAAGATACCACCCAGGCACGGAAGATCAAAGACACCCATCGGTCTTTTTCTAGTGACAGTTTCGACTACTAGTTTGAATGAGCTACACATCGTGGCGACCTGATATGACTTAAATGGATGACGGAGACCCACTCCAGATTTTACTATTGCAGCAGTTTGGATCCCACACGCGTTTGAGGTCATGATGAAATCACAGTGATCCAATGGAGTCGATAGCTCGATCCCATAGGACCAAAATGTAACAGAGTTCACCGCCTATGCACCCCCCCCCGGGAGACTGAGGAAGGAGAGATTGAAAAGAGGGGACTCATTTTGGTTTGGAGAGTGAATAGAGGGAGACCCCTCTCCCTGCTTCTAGGAAATTTTAGCTGAGAGAGGCTAAGTGCCGTGAAGAGACAGCAATCCCTGCTGCTCCCTGATTTAAGAAGTATCCGGAGTAGATATCCGGAAGAGAAACCTAGAGGCTTAATCTAGTGAACAATTACTAAGTGTGTAAACGAGCTATTTTATTATATTACCGTCACCTTGTCCTGTTCCAAAACAGCACTTACCCACGACAGTAAAAGTACGCTGTTTTATTAGTTGAACTGTGTCCCGTGTTTTACACGTTACCGCAACTCACAGATCCCGCTCGAAACACTGGGGTTATGACAATAGTCTAGATCTCGTGCACAATATCACTATCTTTAATACTCATCCTGACACTAACGTTACAGAAATTGCGTTAAAAATATATAAACAAATAATAAATAAATGTTCACAGATGAGTACAATGCAAAAAAAAAAAAAAAAAGACTTGATTTTACAGAACAAAAAATTGTCAGGCAGGACTCCAGTAAAAAACCGTATATTTTAATGAAATAATCTGTATTGATTACAAAAATACGGACAAAATCTGTTAAAATAGCAGAAAGATCGTAATAAATACAGATTATTTCCGTAAAATAAACAGTTTTTTACTGTCGTATTTATTACAAAAATACGGACAAAATCTGGTAAAATAACAGAAGGATCGTTAGTAGTAGGATAGTGGGGGTTCAACGGCCACAGGAAGAGCGAAGAGATGCGCAATTGCGCAAATGCGCAATCAACGCTCAATCCATGATTAAAGTCACTCTTCGCTTTACTGTACGGTTCTGTTAATCACATTTTGCTGATATATCCGATATTTCGTTAGAAAAATTTGTATATAAGAATATGTTTTGAGAAGTATATAGATAATACATTTTATCATATGTAATTTTCTTTGTTTGTAATGTCTGTCTGTCTGTTTAGAACTATGTTTATATGTATTTGTGTATGTTTATGCATAAAATTTATAAGTTTTTATAAAAAATGTGTGATAATTTAAAAAAAAATTAAAACTTAAATTTATAAAAAAGTTAAAAAAAAAATAAAATTAAAATTAAGAATTAAAAAGTTAAAAAAATAATAATAAAAAGTAAAGTTAAAAAAAAATTTTTAATTAAAAATTAAAAAGTAAAAAAAAAAGTTTTGCAATATTTAAAAAAAATAATAAAAAATAAAAAATAAAAATGTTTTTATTCATTCTCGAACTAACAGAAAAAAAAACGTTTTAAGAAAGTTATAAGTTAACAAAAATGTTCTAATCTATTAAAATTATTACTTTAATGTATTTCATAACTTATAAAAAAAATTTACTAAGCTTTTTGCACATGATTAACGCTTTAGATCGATTTAAAATCATTTTGTAATACTTTTAAACAAGATAAACTGTTTTTAAAACATGGTAAACCGTGTAAACCTCATTAGACGGTGTGTGTGTATGTGTGTGTGTGCGTGCATGCATACATACGTGTACGTGCATATAGATAATGTTTTATCAGAAATGATTGTATAAAAGTTTTAAATAAGTACACAAAAATATAATTAACGCTTTTTATTAAAACAAAGTAATTTACAGAAAGGGTTTATATACAGAAAGATATTTACAAATCAGCAATTTTCTTCTTCATTACAATCTTGGTTAATCTCATAATGTCCATACGCTAAGCTGGATATTCCATTTTCTAAAATGTATCTCTTGTCATCAAAAGGACTTAGACTAATTTTATTTTGGGTTAATGTATATAAATTATGAGAATCCTGAGCGATCCTTATCTGTTTCTCCATGCTTGTTTTTTGCTGTTGGAGACACTCTAAGTAGTCTTCATGCTTGATTTTCTGTCGAACAATCTGCGTAGACACACCCTTTGCACGCTTTTTCTCGTCTTTAAAGGATTTCAGCGAGTACATTTTTGATTTCAGTCCGACAAACCCAAGGGTTAATTCACCATTAAGTTCATCCTTGAACTTGCCGAGAACTTTCTTATTATCCTCAGAGTATAAATCATGTGATTTCGGATACTCGGAGAAGTCAAACAAATTACGGTATTGTTCCATATCCTTATAAATATTGTTTGTTTGAATATGGTAAGTTAAGGAATCTGTATCAGTGAATAATAGGGTTGACCGATCTTTATATGTTTTCTTTATGAAGTTATAATGAAAATCATACATAACTAATTTAGAGAGTTCCAAAATAGCGAACCCAACATAGATAGGCCGATTCATTAAAATACTAGTTTTCAGTCGTTCTACAGCGGTTAAGTCTTCATCAAAGGTTTTAAATGATTTAAAAGTAGGCGAAGTTACTAATTTTTTGGCTCTTTTTTCACCATTACAAAGCACAATGTTTCACCTTTTTCGAAGATTCTCCATTGTCTTCCCAAAAACAGAATTATTCATCAACTTAAAAAAGTCCTTTTCAAAAGAAGATTTAGCCTCTTTACGTTTCTCAGTATTGAAATTAATATATTTCTGAAGCCAGGGTGTCTGTTTAAATTTTAGGGCTTTATGTACAGCTGTAATTTTTAAACCAAGTTCTAAATAAAATTTAAGATTACGATAATGAGTTATATAATTTCGTTTATTATTTAAATTAGGTATAAGTTTAGGGGTACCCACGAATTTTCTATTGTTAAGTAAGTTTCTTGCATGAGAAGACAACATAGATTCTTCTACTGTGATCCTCTCGGGAACAACAGGATATTCATTGTGCAGAGGGTGTAAATGTTTTGGGTATACCAAGTCTACCTCGAAAAGGTACCCAATTTCAGAGCTATCAGATAGCGATAGAATCCACTCTTCTGTGATATGACTTGTTTCACTCCATTCAAAACCACCACAAGGTAAAAATTGGCTCATAGCCCACCCATATAAGTTATTAGCATCCCAGTACATGATGTAGCTGGGTGCCTCATTTTTCCTATAATCGGGTGTATCAGGTATGTTTGCTCGAGCATATCTTTGACTAATCATACTGATACCCCCTCGTATACCATTTTCAACCATAAGCAGCATATCTATATCACTGAGTAACTCTAATGATGTTTCAGACATCTTCAAACAAGCTTGCCATGCGAGTGAAGGTGCTGTGAACAGGTGAGCAGGGTCAATTTCATAATACTGCTGACATAATTTCCTAAAGTTTTGAAATATATCAGCAAGTAGTAGAACATCTGTCTTAACATAAAGGTCATGGTAATCACCGAGAGTCTTGATGTCAAATGTTTTCCATACATTTTGGGCATGTTCATAATCTTTTTCATCTATTGGCTCATTGGTCAAACTATTAAAAAATGAAGAAGGTGGGGGAAGCTGTTTATCATTAAATTTATCGAAAGAAGTAAAATAATCATAGGGGTAAACCCCTTTACGTATAAGTAAAGATAAATTATTATTTTCTGGGAAATTTTCTTCAAGTATTGTGAATTGCTCAGGTTGAAGGTTTTTAACAAGTTTTTCCAATGACGTGGGCAAAAATTGAAAAGAATCGATAAAAACCATCTGAATAGAAGATGTAGGCTTTCTGATTTTAAAAGTGATATAGTTTTCCATAGAAGTAGCAATCACATCGATTTCATGATCTTTAAATTTTCCAAGCTTTGTCATAATATGATGACCATCATAGTTTTTCAAGTTATGGAATATAACAGGAATTGTTTTACACTGCTTATAATTCAAGTTACATTCCACGTGTGCAGCTCCTCTGAACGCACCTGACAGGTGATCATGATCACGTGTGCGTTTCTCATCTAAAGTTTTCTTGCAAATATGACAAAATTCTGCTTCTCGAAATGCCTTTTCTTCCTCGGTAGAAAGCTTCATAGGTTTAATATTTAGTAACTTTTGTCCTAAAATTTCCTTCTCTTGCATCATTCTGTTTAAAAATGTTCAACGCAGTTTCTACCACGATATACCTGTGCTTTCTTCACACATGTTCCATCGGGTCCGATAACCACATAGGCATATCCACACGGTAAGTGGTAGGTTGTTTTCTCGGTATAGGATGCTTTAGAAGAGGGCGGGGCTGATTAAATAGGTATAAGTAAACTCTCAAATTCCGCATAAATCGTATAGGCAACAGGATGTTGTAGATGAATACCAGAAAACTTTAATATATTATCATTTTCATTAGGCATCCTTATAGCTTGCGCAACATGTCGAGAACAATATTCACTATGCTTATCCAATAGATCTTGTCTTGAGAATCGATGTAAACATCGATAACAATAGTAGCCAGCGGCTTTATGCTTGGTAAGATCACCTAAAAGTCTTGAAAAGCTTCTGATCAAACAATAGTGTTGCTTTTCACCATCACCAACCAATAACAAATTAATCACATCGTGATCCCTCTTTTCAGATATATACAGGGGGAAAACTTCCTCCTCTTCATATCCAAACACATTAACCCGTAAATTGTTGAGTTGTTCAATAACAGGTATCTTCTGAAGGGGTACAGGACATTCTACACTACCTAATTTAATATCATACTCATAGGGTCGATAATGTGAAACATGTTCAGGCTTTTTTGTAAAATCCAAATTCAGTTTAAAAGCCAAAAGGCACCACACTAAGCATTTATTGTCTTCGTTTTTTATATTCAACACTGCTTTTTTATCATCCAGTTTTTTACACAAAGGAATGTAGGAACTCGCAGCGAGGGGATGATATTTTGCAATCTTGAGTTCTAAATGATGAATTTTTCTAAGTTTCCACCCAGAGCCTCTTTGTACAAATTCTTCAAAGGATTTAATAATCTTCGAAAATCCTTCTTCTATATGTTGCGAGATAGTATCTTCTACAAGTTCGATCATACACGAACATCGGAAATAAGATTGAATTTCCTCAAACTCCTCATTATCAGTCAAACGTTCAAGTGCTATTTTCTCTACCATATACCATTTAATTGAACCTTTTTCATGAATTTCGCTTGTTAAACGTTCCTGTATTTCTGTTCGTAAATGCCTATGAAATACCTCTAAATCACTTTCCTCACGTTCATCTGGATGCAAAATCACTGTTTTAAACACATTAAGTGCATCAGAATGCTTTATGTTTTTCGACTTCGCATTAGATAAACCCATTTTACGTTTTACGCTCACAAGAGGTGTTCGAGAGTGTTGGGTGCGTACATGTTGTCTCAATTCAAATTTTCTCCCAAACACCTTATCACAATCATGACAAGAAAATGTTGAATTCTGATGTGACTTTAAATGATATTTCAAATTATCCTTTCGCGTAAAAACTTGATCGCACGTGTTACATTTTAATGTAGACTGTCCATTGGCATTATGTATTTCTGAATGTCTTAACAAGTTTGATTTCCGTCCAAATACCTTCTGACATATATTGCAAGCATAGAGCTTCTCTTGTGAATGTATCTTCATATGTCGCTTCAAGCTGAAAATGGTTGTTAAGACTTTGCTACAAGTGGGACAAACATGCTTCTTCTCAGCATTCATGTGGGTTGCAGTTTTTAGAGAAAAATCTTCTTTTTCAGCATGTTGATCAAAATTCAAAGGGATTTGAGATATAGTGTCTTTTTCTATAAGAATTTCAGGGAATCCATCATGCTGTAACAATCCAACACTATCATGTGCCTTTAAATGCCTTTGTAGACTTGATTTCCGTCCAAAAGACTTCTGACATTTTGCACAAGTATATAATTTCTCATCAGAATGAGTTTTCATATGTTGACTCAAATTAAAAGGAGTTGAGAATGTCTTATTACAGGTAAAACAGGGAAACATCTTAACAGGTACAGAATCTTCTACAGACATGGCTTCATCAATAGGCATGAAAACATCCATAATATAGAAACAATTAAAAACTTTAACTCTTAAAAGCAAACAAAAATCGTCTCAAACGAATCACACTGATAAAAAGCGAGGGCACTTTAAAACACGTTTAATCACTAGCGCTATGAATCATCAAATGATGAAAATCATAATTTCCCCCCTCTATTTATACCAAACCATACACCCCCACGACTCAAAGTCAAAGTTGTAGTATTGTTTGATATGGTTGTTATCAAAACCTAACATATGTCACACTCTACTTGCTTTCTTCTAATTTTTGAAATATAACATAATTATTACATAATCTCTAATGTATAAAAAATTAAATTATTTAAATTAAAATTATTTAATCTCACACAAACATAAACAGAAAAGACTTAATGTATAGTTCTGTGTCTTTTAAGGTCACACTTATCAACACTAACTAAACGAACCCACACTACAGTGACGTCACAAGTCTTGTATTAAATCGAATCAGGATAAGATTAAGCTGATAAGCATTCGTACTAATCAGGCATTGCTCTTCAAGACATCGCATGATACGGTTATGTGTTCAAGATGCTGCTGCGTAAGGTAAGAACAGTTTATTATAATATGATTTTAAATTTCTTGGGTAGATGTTAGAATTTGAGTATCTTAAAATGTTCATACTAAACGATGTAATTATGATATAATTATACTCATGTTTGTGGTAAATGCAAGTGTGATAACTTGTTTATACTACTAAATCTATAAGAATGGTTAATCCAAAATAATAATACTGCAACTTACAAAAATCATAATCTAAAATGAATTGACGAGAATTTATATAATTTTAATATTAAACTATAAAAATTTCTAAAGTGATTCAATAAAATACAAGTGAATTATCGAGGAAAAGTGCAAAGTTTATCAATTTACATGGGTGTTAAATACGTTTTCAAGCCTTATCATAAGTAACAGTTTAATTCATGTGGCCTATTTGATTTGTTATAGGTTTAACTGATCAAGATGATTACACAAGATTTAAGATATTTGTGAAAGGAATCATGTGATTTTTAATTTTGTCTGCTCAGTTTCAATCATATTGAAAAAGATAATGTTAACTTTTTGTGATTATCGTGTAATAGACAGCTTTCATTAAAAGGGATTTTCGATAATTTTAGAATTTTAATCTGGCAGGACACAAAGTCTATGTTGGAATTTTTCTGAGAACATGTCTGTGTTTGTATTTTTATGACATTTTGAACTATACGAGCTTTTGCTAAGTATGTGTTTCAATTTCAATGAAGAAATAAGTGATCAATCGACTTTTTTGAGGGTGTGTTAATACAATCATGTGACTTTTTAAGTCAATAAATGTTAATACTTTAAGACGAGTGTCCCCTTATCATTAAATGTTCTATTAATACCATACTTCGCTATCGTTGTGAAAGGTTATGTTTTTCGGTTAAGTTAGCTTACATTTAACTAATTATGGAACAAACCATACACTCTCATGCCTTAAGTGTTGGCGATGAAACCAGCTTAACGTGTCAAACTATAAAATAAACATATTCTTAATATTATTTTTATTCAAAATTAATGTAATCTATCATTCTTATACGAAATATCTTGTATTCTTAATACTATTTTCATTTTTAAAAAATCCATACTTCTATTCAAAAATAATATAATCGATCATTCTTATACAAAATATATTGAATAACATCACTTATTAAAAAGTTAAATGCGCACACGCTTTCGTAAAATATAAACACAATTTTTTATCCCAAGAAATATCTTTATTTTTCTTCATTTAGCAATCAGATAAAAAAATATAGCTAATTCACATTATTCCACCAAATATGGCACAACAAAATAATCTTACTGAAATTCCATAAAATTCTATACTTCTACATTAGAAAATCGTCAATATTCAAATTTTAATACTATAAAACACACAAAACAATCCTTATCGAAGAGTATTTCCGATAAAAATATCATATCAGGAAGACTCAAATTCGAAACTTTACACCTGAGATCAATACCAACTTCCAACCACAGAATGATGAAACTAAGAACTTTAATTTAAAAAGGCACTTCTAAAACATCTCATAGATGACGCTGTTGAAAAAAATTAATTCAAAACTTATTTAAAACACTTTAAAAATTTTAATCAAACTTTGAACTAACACCGACTTGTAGAACATTCACTTATAAATATTTTAAGATATTGGTTACTTCTAAAAAAAAAAATCTCATAGATGGCGCTGCTAAATATTATTTTAAAACTTTTTTTTAAAACACTTTAAAAAATTTAAATCTAACTTTAAATTAAAACCGAGTACTAAAACAATCACTTACAGTTATAAATAATTTAATATATTGGATACTTCTAAAAAAATCCCATAGATGGCGCTGTTGAAAAATTTATTCAAAAATTCTCAAAAACAGTTTATAAAATTTAAATCTAACTTCAAACTATTACCGAGTACTAAAACAATCACTTACAGTTATGAGTAATTTAATATATTTTTTACTTCTAAAACAGCTCACAGAAGGCGCTGTTGAAAAATAAATAAATCGAAACTTTTAAAAAATTAACTTTTAACTTGTTTAATACACTTCTACAAAAAATTCAGTCAAAATACCGACTAACACATAGTAGGGAAGAAAGGAGAGTTCACTGAATAAAATTAAGCCCCCCTAAATTTTAAGCCCTCCCCCTCCTAAAATATCCCCCCTACTATAACACACTCACCTCATTCCCACTCACAGGTGGAGGTGGCCCTCCTCTCCCACCTACAGGTGGAGTAACTCCCTGCTCCTGCTCCCTGCTCCTACTCCACACTCCACCTGCTGAGCGTGAACTGTCCTTTCTTCCCTACTATGTGTTAGTCGGTATTTTGACTGAATTTTTTGTAGAAGTGTATTAAACAAGTTAAAAGTTAATTTTTTAAAAGTTTCGATTTATTTATTTTTCAACAGCGCCCTCTGTGAGCTGTTTTAGAAGTAAAAAATATATTAAATTACTCATAACTGTAAGTGATTGTTTTAGTACTCGGTAATAGTTTGAAGTTAGATTTAAATTTTATAAACTGTTTTTGAGAATTTTTGAATAAATTTTTCAACAGCGCCATCTATGGGATTTTTTTAGAAGTATCCAATATATTAAATTATTTATAACTGTAGGTGATTGTTTTAGTACTCGGTTTTAATTTAAAGTTAGATTTAAATTTTTTAAAGTGTTTTAAAAAAAAGTTTTAAAATAATATTTAGCAGCGCCATCTATGAGATTTTTTTAGAAGTATCCAATATATTAAATTATTTATAACTGTAGGTGATTGTTTTAGTACTCGGTTTTAATTTAAAGTTAGATTTAAATTTTTTAAAGTGTTTTAAAAAAAAGTTTTAAAATAATATTTAGCAGCGCCATCTATGAGATTTTTTTTTTTTAGAAGTAACCAATATCTTAAAATATTTATAAGTGAATGTTCTACAAGTCGGTGTTAGTTCAAAGTTTGATTAAAATTTTTAAAGTGTTTTAAATAAGTTTTGAATTAATTTTTTTCAACAGCGCCATCTATGAGATGTTTTAGAAGTGCCTTTTTAAATTAAAGTTCTTAGTTTCATCATTCTGTGGTTGGAAGTTGGTATTGATCTCAGGTGTAAAGTTTCGAATTTGAGTCTTCCTGATATGATATTTTTATCGGAAATACTCTTCGATAAGGATTGTTTTGTGTGTTTTATAGTATTAAAATTTGAATATTGACGATTTTCTAATGTAGAAGTATAGAATTTTATGGAATTTCAGTAAGATTATTTTGTTGTGCCATATTTGGTGGAATAATGTGAATTAGCTATATTTTTTTATCTGATTGCTAAATGAAGAAAAATAAAGATATTTCTTGGGATAAAAAATTGTGTTTATATTTTACGAAAGCGTCTGCGCATTTAACTTTTTAATAAGTGATGTTATTCAATATATTTTGTATAAGAATGATCGATTATATTATTTTTGAATAGAAGTATGGATTTTTTAAAAATGAAAATAGTATTAAGAATACAAGATATTTCGTATAAGAATGATAGATTACATTAATTTTGAATAAAAATAATATTAAGAATATGTTTATTTTATAGTTTGACACGTTAAGCTGGTTTCATCGCCAACACTTAAGGCATGAGAGTGTATGGTTTGTTCCATAATTAGTTAAATGTAAGCTAACTTAACCGAAAAACAAAACCTTTCACAACGATAGCGAAGTATGGTATTAATAGAACATTTAATGATAAGGGGACACTCGTCTTAAAGTATTAACATTTATTGACTTAAAAAGTCACATGATTGTATTAACACACCCTCAAAAAAGTCGATTGATCACTTATATCTTCATTGAAATTGAAACACATACTTAGCAAAAGCTCGTATAGTTCAAAATGTCATAAAAATACAAACACAGACATGTTCTCAGAAAAATTCCAACATAGACTTTGTGTCCTGACAGATTAAAATTCTAAAATTATCGAAAATCCCTTTTAATGAAAGCTGTCTATTACACGATAATCACAAAAAGTTAACATTATCTTTTTCAATATGATTGAAACTGAGCAGACAAAATTAAAAATCACATGATTCCTTTCACAAATGTCTTAAATCTTGTGTAATCATCTTGATCAGTTAAACCTATAACAAATCAAATAGGCCACATGAATTAAACTGTTACTTATGATAAGGCTTGAAAACGTATTTAACACCCATGTAAATTGATAAACTTTGCACTTTTCCTCGATAATTCACTTGTATTTTATTGAATCACTTTAGAAATTTTTATAGTTTAATATTAAAATTATATAAATTCTCGTCAATTCATTTTAGATTATGATTTTTGTAAGTTGCAGTATTACTATTTTGGATTTACCATTCTTATAGATTTAGTAGTATAAACAAGTTATCACACTTGCATTTACCACAAACATGAGTATAATTATATCATAATCACATCTTTTAGTATGAACATTTCAAGATACTCAAATTCTAACATCTACCCAAGAAATTTAAAATCATATTATAATAAACTGTTCTTACCTTACGCAGCAGCATCTTGAACACATAACCGTATCATGCGATGTCTTGAAGAGCAATGCCTGATTAGTACGAATGCTTATCAGCTTAATCTTATCCTGATTCGATTTAATACAAGACTTGTGACGTCACTGTAGTGTGGGTTCGTTTAGTTAGTGTTGATAAGTGTGACCTTAAAAGACACAGAACTATACATTAAGTCTTTTCTGTTTATGTTTGTGTGAGATTAAATAATTTTAATTTAAATAATTTAATTTTTTATACATTAGAGATTATGTAATAATTATGTTATATTTCAAAAATTAGAAGAAAGCAAGTAGAGTGTGACATATGTTAGGTTTTGATAACAACCATATCAAACAATACTACAACTTTGACTTTGAGTCGTGGGGGTGTATGGTTTGGTAAAAATAGAGGGGGAAAATTATGATTTTCATCATTTGATTATTCATAGCGCTAGTGATTAAACGTGTTTTAAAGTGCCCTCGCTTTTTATCAGTGTGATTCGTTTGAGACGATTTTTGTTTGCTTTTAAGAGTTAAAGTTTTTAATTGTTTCTATATTATGGATGTTTTCATGCCTATTGATGAAGCCATGTCTGTAGAAGATTCTGTACCTGTTAAGATGTTTCCCTGTTTTACCTGTAATAAGACATTCTCAACTCCTTTTAATTTGAGTCAACATATGAAAACTCATTCTGATGAGAAATTATATACTTGTGCAAAATGCCAGAAGTCTTTTGGACGGAAATCAAGTCTACAAAGGCATTTAAAGGCACATGATAGTGTTGGATTGTTACAGCATGATGGATTCCCTGAAATTCTTATAGAAAAAGACACTATATCTCAAATCCCTTTGAATTTTGATCAACATGCTGAAAAAGAAGATTTTTCTCTAAAAACTGCAACCCACATGAATGCTGAGAAGAAGCATGTTTGTCCCACTTGTAGCAAAGTCTTAACAACCATTTTCAGCTTGAAGCGACATATGAAGATACATTCACAAGAGAAGCTCTATGCTTGCAATATATGTCAGAAGGTATTTGGACGGAAATCAAACTTGTTAAGACATTCAGAAATACATAATGCCAATGGACAGTCTACATTAAAATGTAACACGTGCGATCAAGTTTTTACGCGAAAGGATAATTTGAAATATCATTTAAAGTCACATCAGAATTCAACATTTTCTTGTCATGATTGTGATAAGGTGTTTGGGAGAAAATTTGAATTGAGACAACATGTACGCACCCAACAGTCTCGAACACCTCTTGTGAGCGTAAAACGTAAAATGGGTTTATCTAATGCGAAGTCGAAAAACATAAAGCATTCTGATGCACTTAATGTGTTTAAAACAGTAATTTTGCATCCAGATGAACGTGAGGAAAGTGATTTAGAGGTATTTCATAGGCATTTACGAACAGAAATACAGGAACGTTTAACAAGCGAAATTCATGAAAAAGGTTCAATTAAATGGTATATGGTAGAGAAAATAGCACTTGAACGTTTGACTGATAATGAGGAGTTTGAGGAAATTCAATCTTATTTCCGATGTTCGTGTATGATCGAACTTGTAGAAGATACTATCTCGCAACATATAGAAGAAGGATTTTCGAAGATTATTAAATCCTTTGAAGAATTTGTACAAAGAGGCTCTGGGTGGAAACTTAGAAAAATTCATCATTTAGAACTCAAGATTGCAAAATATCATCCCCTCGCTGCGAGTTCCTACATTCCTTTGTGTAAAAAACTGGATGATAAAAAAGCAGTGTTGAATATAAAAAACGAAGACAATAAATGCTTAGTGTGGTGCCTTTTGGCTTTTAAACTGAATTTGGATTTTACAAAAAAGCCTGAACGTGTTTCACATTATCGACCCTATGAGTATGATATTAAATTAGGTAGTGTAGAATGTCCTGTACCCCTTCAGAAGATACCTGTTATTGAACAACTCAACAATTTACGGGTTAATGTGTTTGGATATGAAGAGGAGGAAGTTTTCCCCCTGTATATATCTGAAAAGAGGGATCACGATGTGATTAATTTGTTATTGGTTGGTGATGGTGAAAAGCAACACTATTGTTTGATCAGAAGCTTTCAAGACTTTTAGGTGATCTTACCAAGCATAAAGCCGCTGGCTACTATTGTTATCGATGTTTACATCGATTCTCAAGACAAGATCTATTGGATAAGCATAGTGAATATTGTTCTCGACATGTTGCGCAAGCTATAAGGATGCCTAATGAAAATGATAATATATTAAAGTTTTCTGGTATTCATCTACAACATCCTGTTGCCTATACGATTTATGCGGACTTTGAGAGTTTACTTATACCTATTTCATCAGCTCCGCCCTCTTCTAAAGCATCCTATACCGAGAAAACAACCTACCACTTACCGTGTGGATATGCCTATGTGGTTATCGGACCCGATGGAACATGTGTGAAGAAAGCACAGGTATATCGTGGTAGAAACTGCGTTGAACATTTTTAAACAGAATGATGCAAGAGAAGGAAATTTTAGGACAAAAGTTACTAAATATTAAACCTATGAAGCTTTCTACCGAGGAAGAAAAGGCATTTCGAGAAGCAGAGTTTTGTCATATTTGCAAGAAAACTTTAGATGAGAAACGCACACGTGATCATGATCACCTGTCAGGTGCGTTCAGAGGAGCTGCACACGTGGAATGTAACTTGAATTATAAGCAGTGTAAAACAATTCCTGTTATATTCCATAACTTGAAAAACTATGATGGTCATCATATTATGACAAAGCTTGGAAAATTTAAAGATCATGAAATCGATGTGATTGCTACTTCTATGGAAAACTATATCACTTTTAAAATCAGAAAGCCTACATCTTCTATTCAGATGGTTTTTATCGATTCTTTTCAATTTTTGCCCACGTCATTGGAAAAACTTGTTAAAAACCTTCAACCTGAGCAATTCACAATACTTGAAGAAAATTTCCCAGAAAATAATAATTTATCTTTACTTATACGTAAAGGGGTTTACCCCTATGATTATTTTACTTCTTTCGATAAATTTAATGATAAACAGCTTCCCCCACCTTCTTCATTTTTAATAGTTTGACCAATGAGCCAATAGATGAAAAAGATTATGAACATGCCCAAAATGTATGGAAAACATTTGACATCAAGACTCTCGGTGATTACCATAACCTTTATGTTAAGACAGATGTTCTACTACTTGCTGATATATTTCAAAACTTTAGGAAATTATGTCAGCAGTATTATGAAATTGACCCTGCTCACCTGTTCACAGCACCTTCACTCGCATGGCAAGCTTGTTTGAAGATGTCTGAAAAATCATTAGAGTTACTCAGTGATATAGATATGCTGCTTATGGTTGAAAATGGTATACGAGGGGGTATCAGTATGATTAGTCAAAGATACGCTCGAGCAAACATACCTGATACACCCGATTATAGGAAAAATGAGGCACCCAGCTACATCATGTACTGGGATGCTAATAACTTATATGGGTGGGCTATGAGCCAATTTTTACCTTGTGGTGGTTTTGAATGGAGTGAAACAAGTCATATCACAGAAGAGTGGATTCTATCGCTATCTGATAGCTCTGAAATTGGGTACCTTTTCGAGGTAGACTTGGTATACCCAAAACATTTACACCCTCTGCACAATGAATATCCTGTTGCTCCCGAGAGGATCACAGTAGAAGAATCTATGTTGTCTTCTCATGCAAGAAACTTACTTAACAATAGAAAATTCGTGGGTACCCCTGAACTTATACCTAATTTAAATAATAAACGAAATTTTATAACTCATTATCGTAATCTTAAATTTTATTTAGAACTTGGTTTAAAAATTACAGCTGTACATAAAGCCCTAAAATTTAAACAGACACCCTGGCTTCAGAAATATATTAATTTCAATACTGAGAAACGTAAAGAGGCTAAATCTTCTTTTGAAAAGGACTTTTTTAAGTTAATGAATAATTCTGTTTTTGGGAAGACAATGGAGAATCTTCGAAAAAGGAGAAACATTGTGCTTTGTAATGGTGAAAAAAGAGCAAAAAAATTAGTAGCTTCGCCTACTTTTAAATCATTTAAAACCTTTGATGAAGACTTAACCGCTGTAGAACGACTGAAAACTAGTATTTTAATGAATCGGCCTATCTATGTTGGGTTCGCTATTTTGGAACTCTCTAAATTAGTTATGTATGATTTTCATTATAACTTCATAAAGAAAACATATAAAGATCGGTCAACCCTATTATTCACTGATACAGATTCCTTAACTTACCATATTCAAACAAACAATATTTATAAGGATATGGAACAATACCGTAATTTGTTTGACTTCTCCGAGTATCCGAAATCACATGATTTATACTCTGAGGATAATAAGAAAGTTCTCGGCAAGTTCAAGGATGAACTTATTGGTGAATTAGCCCTTGGGTTTGTCGGACTGAAATCAAAAATGTACTCGCTAAAATCCTTTAAAGACGAGAAAAAGCGTGCAAAGGGTGTGTCTACGCAGATTGTTCGACAGAAAATCAAGCATGAAGACTACTTAGAGTGTCTCCAACAGCAAAAAACAAGCATGGAGAAACAGATAAGGATCGCTCAGGATTCTCATAATTTATATACATTAACCCAAAATAAAATTAGTCTAAGTCCTTTTGATGACAAGAGATACATTTTAGAAAATGGAATATCCAGCTTAGCGTATGGACATTATGAGATTAACCAAGATTGTAATGAAGAAGAAAATTGCTGATTTGTAAATATCTTTCTGTATATAAACCCTTTCTGTAAATTACTTTGTTTTAATAAAAAGCGTTAATTATATTTTTGTGTACTTGTTTAAAACTTTTATACAATCATTTCTGATAAAACATTATCTATATGCACGTACACGTATGTATGCATGCACGCACACACACACATACACACACACCGTCTAATGAGGTTTACACGGTTTACCATGTTTTAAAAGCAGTTTATCTGGTTTAAAAGTATTACAAAATGATTTTAAATCGATCTAAAGCGTTAATCATGTGCAAAAAGCTTAGTAAATTTTTTTTATTAGTTATGAAATACATTAAAGTAATAATTTTAATAAGTTAGAACATTTTTGTTAACTTATAACTTTCTTAAAACGTTTTTTTTTTCTGTTAGTTCGAGAATGAATAAAAACATTTTTATTTTTTATTTTTTATTATTTTTTTTAAATATTGCAAAACTTTTTTTTTTTACTTTTTAATTTTTAATTAAAATTTTTTTTTTAAACTTTACTTTTTATTATTATTTTTTTAACTTTTTAATTCTTAATTTTAATTTTGATTTTTTTTTTAACTTTTTTATAAATTTAAGTTTTAATTTTTTTTTAAATTATCACACATTTTTTATAAAAACTTATAAATTTTATGCATAAACATACACAAATACATATAAACATAGTTCTAAACCGACAGACAGACATTACACACAAAGAAAATTACATATGATAAAATGTATTATCTATATACTTCTCAAAACATATTCTTATATACAAATTTTTCTAACGAAATATCGGATATATCAGCAAAATGTGATTAACAGAACCGTACAGTAAAGCGAAGAGTGACTTTAATCATGGATTGAGCGTTGATTGCGCATTTGCGCAATTGCGCATCTCTTCGCTCTTCCTGTGGCCGTTGAACCCCCACTATCCTACTACTATCGTTGTAAACACAGATTGCTTCCGTAAAAGAAACAGTTTAGTACTGGCGTCCTCTGTGAAATTAACGGATTTTTTTTTTTCTTTTTTGACAGTGAAAACACAACACTGATAATGCAAAAACAATATTGATGAAAATATCCGTATATAACAAATCTCTGAATAAATTAATATAAAGTCTCAAGTTTTTTTTTAAATGTACCTTTTTAATATGGGGAAATGTGGATTATGTCATCATAAAATAATTGTTTATTTATTTATTTATTTATTTATTTATCTATCTATTAGCAGCAATAACATATCTTTCTTCATAGAATTATTTGAAAAAAACAAGTCTTTTCTGCGATATTATATTTCTTTAAGGAACGATAAATTCTTTTAATAATTTTATTTAATTCTTAAAGATGGAAGCATTAAAATAATCGATACAGGCCTGTATAAATATCCCATACCTATGACTATCTCGCATATGGTGTTGACGATATATTTATCAAATTGTCATTATTGAAAACAATTAATATTAACATTTCAAAATTAACATAAGATTTACTGTGTTTTTTTTTTTCAGTACAAGAGTAAAACGATTCTATTTTTTATGACAAAGTACATCATTTTGGCATTTGACATTATGACATTTGAAGGTGAATTGCTTTGAGACCAATAAGCTACAAGGCTGTTGTCTCGAATGATCCATATTTTTTATTCACAGAAATACATACAGGACTTTGACAAATTACATAAATCTTCTTCTTGGGGACGGGATAGACACAGGAAAGTTGACAGCACTGACGATACACACACAATGACATCCATGCCTCACCCGGGATTCGAACCCTGGGCCCTCACCGTGGCTGACGCCTCCGCTACCAACCACGCTGCCGACAAAGTATATAGCTTTTTATTTTCATCTTTACAGCAAGAAATTAAATGCCATGTTATTAGCAGATTCCATACTAAAAATTCTATTATGTACAATACACTGTATAAAAACACAAATGTTTCTTAATTTACAAAAGTATTACTATAACCATGAATGGAAGTATACAATAACCTCTTTCGATTTACCCGTGATTCCGAAAAGTGTTCTTTATCTCAGAAAACAATATATTTTCGAGATTCAAAGAAGCATTTATGAAAATAAAGCTTCTTTTTACTACCATTGATTTTCGGAAATGTTTCCGAGTGGTTTTTATAGGGTATTAATCATGGAACTAGAAATGATTACTGGAAGGAAAACCCCTATCTCTCAACACAAACGAGTTTCTGGCGAAAGCTGCCACAGATTTTTGACTACCTGGGGGGTTTTTGACTACCTTGCAGGCAGGGCAAGCAGGCGGGGCAATAGCCTGGCGTGATTATCGCTGTTTGGCTTTTTTCCTCTCTCTCTCGATACTTCTGTTTTTGTTGTTACTGCTTTGTTTTGATGTTTAGTTCATTGATAGCGCATTTCGCATACCTGGTCGGTGGATTAAAGTATTTTAATGTTTTCTAGCGATTCATTCTAAACATTTTTTAACTTATATAACATTTTATACTGAGAATTATAATTTAAAAAAAATAATATTAAAGAGATGAAGAATTCTTAATAATAGTAATTTAATTTAATCAATCTATTTGTTTATTATTCTATTAAAGTGATGCATTTATTTTAATTTTAGCGATAATTTTATCTTTTTGTAATTTGATTAAATATATATTTTTAAATACTGAATTCTATAAAATTACAGCTATAAAACTTTTGAGACAGTAGAAAGTTTTAGAAATGACACTAAAGAAATCAAAATTCACAACAAAAATATCTCATTTCCTGTTCTAATTTTTAAGAGTGAAATTTTCTTTAAACTACAAATAGAAATTTTAAGTATAAACATGAACTAGGGCTGAAACTAACCCCTCCCCGTAGTTTCAAAATAGTAAAAAGTTTTTGAACAATTGCTTTTATGGGCTCCTTTTATGAAGCCTTGAAACTTGAGTGTCAACGATTTTTATTAGATGATTTAAAACAGTGATTAAATCATACAAGGCAATCATCTTAGGCAATTAACAGTGATTTTTAATTAAAACAGTGATTACATCATGGCTGATTTATATCATAAATTTTCTAAATGTTTAAACTGACCAAAAAAAAGTATTAAAATAAGATGAACAGAATTTGAAAAGTTTCTGAAAAATATTTAATATTTTTTTGTATTATATTCTTTAAGTTTAGACTAAGGCAATTTGATTTTTTAAGTACAAATGCAAAACAAACTGCAAATGATATTTGTTTGATTATTTGTGCTACTAATGAAATAAGCAGTTTTTATTAATTATGCAATTGCTTACAGTTCCCTCTAGGCCATTTTTTAAGGGCGCAACACCCTGTCCTTTTATAAAATTCACCACCACCTTTTTTTTTTTTTTTTTTTTTTTTTTTAATAACGAATACATTTTTACTTCCAGTTGTCAGTTTGCATGATTTATTTTGAACAAATCAAATGTTATTTTTACACATGGTGCATATGTCCAATGCATACAAAGTTCATTGTGTTAAGAAATGCAAAAGAAAAAAAAGTGCAGATGAACTAGAAGTAAGAAACAATGCAATAACAGCAAAATATCATGGAACTAAATATATGTTATTATTGCTTCTACTTTTTCTCATTCTCCAATTTTATTTCGAGGTGAACTTTGAATTAGGGGCTCCTTTTATGAAGCCTTCAAACTTGAGTGTCAACGATTTTTATTAGATGATTTAAATCAGTGATTAAATCATGTCTGATTTAAATCATAAATTTTCTAAATGTTTAAACTGACCAAAAAAAAATTAAAATAAGATGAACAGAATTTGAAAAGTTTCTAAAAAATATTTAATATTTTTTGTATTATATTCTTTTTTTGACCTAGGCAATTTGATTTTTTTAAGTACAAATGCAAAACAAACTGCAAATGATATTTGTTTGGTTATTTGTGGTATATTTTACTTAAATAAAAAATCTTACTAACCGGATTAAAAGTGTCACTAAAAATTCGTTTACAAATCGATAGTAAAGAAATGAATTTGTTTAATCCCATCTGAACCAGCAGTACATACATCAATTTTATCTAGTTGACACATTTTGCACTATTTATATAAATAAACTCAGAAATTAAATAAGGAAATAATTTTCAGAATTATTTGTACCAAAAAAAAAAAAAAAAAAAGCCAAATGTGTACCTTTTGAAAGCGCATATATGCAACTCTGGTCTTGGAGAAGTTAAATTAATCAAGTAAGATGTTAAAATAAAATTTGTAAATGACTTCAACACACCATAATATTTAATTGAAAATGAAGTAAAAAATCTTTTTTAAAATAAAGTATTTTATTATATAAAAAGAATGATAAAGTGCGTAGCGATCCGATAAAATCATGGCTGAAAATGAGCGCCAAAAATTCGCCAAGCGCTTCGAGTTACTGGAATCGCGTTACCCAGAATTCCCTGACGAAACAATACCGAAAGTAACTCCTGATGTTCCTTCCTGTTTGTTCATTCTTCCATGGTATTAATCAGTTTTCTCAAACCGTAATATCGTTTTTAAGATGCTATTAAAATTAATTCTAATTAAACATTTAGAGATAGTAATCAAAAAGTACCCAGAATGGTTGCATAAAACAAAAAGTATCAATTTGTTGGTCAAAATTTATTGCATCTGCTTCAAAGTAATCTCTTCCGACTGTAATGCACTTCTGCCACCGTTTTTTCCCAATCATCAAAACATGTCTTAAAGTCGGTTTTGTGAAACCCCGTCAGAGTTCATAGAGACTTTTCTTTTATCTTCAGTTTGTTAGGAATTGATAATGCACAACACCACGACAATCAAAGAAAATAGTCAACATTACCTTGATTTTTGAGTGACGGATTCTCTACCATCTTTAAACTTTTTATACATATCAAATACTGTTGCTTTTGATAAACAGTCATCTTTACAAGCTTTTAGCAACATTTCAAATGCTTTTGTAGCAGAAATTTCATTGCGAAAACAAAATTTAATAAAAAATCATATTAAATATACATATATATGCGTCAGACTCCTATATTTGCACTAATTGGCTATGAAGTTATGATATACATAATTTAATATTAATAAAAAAACATCTTAAAATGCTTAAACTTCATAGTAATATTCTATATTTCATAAGTTAAATACCCAGTTTTTACGATTTAATCGTATGCAAAATAATTCCTTATTAAAAATAAATAAATAAATAAATAATAATAATAATAATAATAATAAGTTAAAAAGGTAGAATGAGAATCTTTCGCGTTTCTACTATTTTACAATTTTTAAAAATTTTATCTAACTCCCCCCCTCCCCCTTCAAAAAAAAAAAAAAAAAAAAAAAAAAAAAAAAAAACACATTGTAATTGATATATATCACTAAGGTGCATTACAAGAAGCTTAATATGGAATAGGATGTGCATAGCACTTATAGTTACTTTACAGGGACAGTCAAAAGAATTCCGTTACATTACGTCTATGGAGAAAAATCGTTTGCGGTTTAATTAAATAATGTTTCACTATTTTAACCCTTTGACGGGCGGTGGTATATATTGTATACCACCTAATTTTAATCCGATTCAAACCAGAAACTTTTAATTAAATTTTACTTTTTTAACTTTGACGAGAAAAAGTTGAAAAATTGCTTATTCTTATTTTGAACTAAATTCTCTCCTAAATTCCGGTGGGAATTCAACGTTACAGGAGCACAAGTGCTTGCCCCTGAAAGGGTTAAACACATTGAAATTTATATATATCACTAAGGTGCATTACAAAAGGCTTAATACATAATATTGTGTGTATAGCAGTCATCGTTCATTTACAGGGACACACAAAAGAATTCTCTACTGTCTGTTAAAAATAATTCCTGGAATTGCGTTTTAAGTTGCTGAACGCGATTTTAAATTTGCCTCACTTTTTGTCTATTACTTGGTGTGTATAAATTCTGTATTTCATATACAGGTCAGCAGAAAAGTTCGCAAACACATTTCCGTTTATTGACAGAAACTCCAGAAGGAGAATTTTAAACTGTGCTACGCGTTTCCTAACTAAACTAAAATTTAGCATCCTATGTAGTATATATGCAAATCTATAGATCATATACAGGGCTGAATAAAAGTATTCGAATAATTTTCCGAATATTTTCTATGTTGGAAATTCCTGAAATTACGTTTTTAAATATGTTATGCGTTTTCCAAATTGTTTACTTAGATGTTTTCTTTCAGCTTATTAAACGGTAATGATTTGTAAAATTATTTTGGAAGCGTTGGAAAATGTTACATAATCTATGCTAGACGCATGATTTTTCGTTCTTGTTTATTCTTACAAAAGGAAGACGAAAATTCCACTTTTGTGTTTTACTCATATTCGTCATTGATAAATTTCTCCTATGTTGAATAAATGAAATTGATTTTTTTTTTATTACAGTGAAATGATGCCATGCACATGTTAGTATCAGTTTCCAGTTTTAACTTCTATATAAATTGGTCGTTAATCGTCATTATAGAAGCAATAAATATTTCCATTTTATCTACTAACCAACTCATAATTCTGAATTTCGGTATCATGGTGTACAGATGTACCCACGCTAGTATCATGGTGTATCATTCGGTATCATGATGTACCCCATGTTAATTCTGTGCCTCTGAATCCAACACGCAACTTATTTTGTTTATATATTTTTTCATATATATGTTGTATTATAAATGAAATGATTGCGTATATATCACGCAATCTTGTCATTAACATTAAAAACACGTTATTAATAAGAACATGTTTAAAAATTGCGACATGATTATGAACACACCAAACAGGAATGTTATTGATTTTTGTCATAAATCTGACTAGCCTATTTTATATCTCCAAATTTCATTCATACATGAGGATAAACAAATGAGCTAATAATAAGAGAAATTCAGAAATATAGGGAGAGATTGTTAACATTGTCAGAGATCAGCTATTTTCGATTTCCTATGGTTATTATTCTGGTTTCCTTATTGTAGGCTTGAACTATATAACTAATTTTATTATTTGCATTTCAAAATTGTATTCCTCTTCGCCCAACGAAATATCACATTTGAGATGTGAAATTATACGTTAATAATTAACTGCTACAGAAAAATATGCAGTTGTTTGTAAGTAAAAGCCTATTTATTTGAATATATGTCAACATATTTGTCTTGAACGACAATTTATGTGTATAGAAAAATATCTGTTCTGAAAACTGCTAATTTTTATTTTATAAAGTATCCATATATTGTACTGCATTGGTCAAAATATCTGAAAAATATGATCATACGTTAATGATTCATTAACCAGAAAACGTACATTCGACCATTTTTTTTCATAAGTCCTAAAAACATTTGTAAATTATATTAAATCATTTTATTTTCACAAAACTATGTTTAATCAAATCTTGTTATCAAATTAGATTATTCTGTCAGTTTATTTGAAAATTTTAAGCATTATTTTAATCGAGTAGGATATAGCCAATAATGATATAAAAATGTTCTATGTTCTGCTTTTCGGCAGAGAATATTTTCCATATTTATAACATTCACAAACTATAGAATTATTTCGCTTTGTGCAAATATTTTTTAATTCATTTTGCAAGCAGCATTATATTTTCCGTTCTGTATTTCATATTAAAGGATTATTCTATGATTTTAATGCAATGTTGTACAATATACAAAACTAGAATAAAATAAAAGCATTTATAGATAGTTCGCTTGGACAGCAGTAATCCATAATGCTGAAAAAAGATACTGTTTTATGGTACATTATGGCCATTGTTGGAATCAATATCGCAAAACTTCAACTCAATGCATGCGAAAAATGTTTTTCTATATTATTTAAATCTGTGTTCTTCATTATGATTATTAATTGGTTGTCAGCCGGTATCTTTTCTGTTTTTACAAGCTTTATCATAGGTGGATTGAACCAAATCTGCTTGTGTGGGTTTATGACACTTACATGGTATTTTATTAACAAAAAGAAAAAAGGACTGTCGAAAATTGTATCGCAGTTGTACCTCTACCAAATTCGTTATGAAATACCCATAAATCCTCATTCAGATATTTTAAACATCGCAATTATTGCAACTTTAATAGTGTTTACTATAGTAATTATTTCGCTCCCGTTCATACTCAGATTCGACATGATTGTTGTAGGATTTTTCACCTACGGATTATCCTACCAGTTACAAAGTGAGACCTTAAAAAACTTTTTCCAGTTTTATTCATTCGTAACTTATTACACGTGTTGTAGTGTTTTTCTTTTAATTACAATTTCTCTAAGTGTAATATTTTTCAGATTTTCGGAAACTCTTCAGGTTTTTAACAAGCTATTACAACTGAAATTGTACACGAAGAATGACTGCAAAAGTGAAGAGTTTTTTGCTGATTTCTTTGTGATCATGAAACTTCTCCGAAAACTCAATCATCTGCTTGCATATCCTTCGTTCGTCATAATTGCATGTGGCTTGCAAATGCTTTTTGCGACGTTATATCTCGTTATAAATGTAAAAAGATTTCTTCTGCAATTTGATCTTCTACTGGCAGAGCTGATTTACAATTTCGTAAGTGGAATGATAATTATAGTGATTTATACCACTTGCTGTTCCAAGATTTCTGAAAACTCAATCAAGATCAAAGAAACAGCGCAAAAACAATTAAACAAAAAGGGGTTCAGAAATTTACTTCCTCAAAATATATTGATCCATTTGAAGAGAATCGAAAGGGAAGACATCCTGTATATATCGGCTTGTGGCATGTTTCATTTTACAAGAGGATTTATTCTGACTACTATTGGAATTACACTTACTTATAGTTTATTTCTAATCAATTTTCAATGAAAAAGTACCCTGTCTCTTTCGAATTTTGAAAAACAATTACAATGGAAATCGAACCTTATGCCAAGCAACAAGTGATCTCTTCTTAATAGGACCGGGTACAAGAAACATTCCTGGAGAACCAGAACTAGTAGTCAGCAAAGCTACTTTATTTTTGGAGCGAGATACAACTACAACTACTTTATCGAAAATGTAGTTAACTACAGCTACAACTACTTTAAAAAAAAAGTAGCGATTACAAACTACTTTTCAAAAGTAGTTGCTACTTTGTTACTTTCAGAGTTTGTCAAATGATTTAATCTACACTTGAAATTGAGGACACGGATTAAGTATAATACAACGACACCTTGTTATATCGTGTTTGTCTGGATATAATTAAATAAATGCGATAAAAAGAAGGACAATAAAATAAAGAAAGATAACATAAAAGAAAATGTTTTGTATTATTTTCTAAATTGTTACTTTAAGCAATTATTACTCGTTATATGCCGAGCAGAACAATTCAAATTTATTTTTCTCTGTCATAAGGTCGAAAAATAATAAACAAAATTTGTAAATAAAGCAATTCCAAAAGAGCAAATGCAGCATTAAAACATGAAAATTTAATAGTAAGTATGTAGACTGGCTTTTTCAGCAAGAAACTTAATTTATTTTATTGAGATTTTGGCACTTGGATTTATAAACAAGTGTCAATGGAAAAATCTATGACGTCACACTATGCACTCCTAAAAGTTACAGCTGAGTATCTGACATTCGCAAATTGTTACTCAGAACACATTTTTCACAAAAGAAGTACGTTACTATCACGTAACTAGAAGAATGGCGCCTTTTTTCCCCTGAAGTAGCGTTACAAGTAGCGCCACTGTTCGCTTCAAATTGCTGATTTTGTGTATCTCGCTATCCGCTACGTTACAACATTTTCAAAATGTATCACGCAACACTACAAGCTACCGAAAAAAGTAGAGACCACTGTAGTTTCGTTATTTATAGACTAGACACTATACATGCACCAAAATATACATACTCCCCCGTTTACAATAAAGTATATGTATATACATAATCTTTTCTCATTAAAATTTATTTTTTTCATTCATATATTAAATATATTAGCATAAAATGAGGCTCTACTGTATTTTGAAATTAACGAACAAAGAAATAATTTTTAGTTTGATATTAAGATAATTTGAATAATTTAATAATAACAATAAAACATCTTTATTTACTCATTCATATATAGAGCAGTTCACATCACGTGACTTTTACCGAAAAAAAATGAAAAAAGCGTAGGACACACAAATAGAAAAAGCATTGATAAAGGTAGCGATAGCTGTCCTACAGCAGCAGCAAAAACCTGTTCGTGACGTCACCTTGCACAGCTCTATAAACGCTTTTTAACATGGTGATCAAAGTGAACATATGAATGTCCACATCTCTTGTTGAACCATATGCGGGTATGTACCCTCAGAAAAAGACTGTTTATTGGACGAAGGGGAGGCTGTGTTAAAATGCTTTTCACGCCTATTGGTGTTTTTCTTCTCTATACCCGCAGCTGACATCAGATGGGTAAAGTTCATTGCTTGCGGTCACTGGAATGAACTTTGCAGGAGCGCATACGAGTATACTAGATAAAATATAAGGATTATTCTGTAATGTCCGGTCGTCGTGACGACTGAATGTCACTGAAATGGAGTTGAATTATCTCGTCTCAGATAAAGGAATAAAAGTTTAATTTTGATTAAAATGATAAAAATTTGACGTAATTTGAGCGTGGTGAAAAAAGGGACATGTAGCGTCCGGTTTAGCGGTTCCAAGGGCAGGGTCCTTGGAAATCAGGTTGTCCCGCATAAATAGGGGCACCTGAAAGCACTGGTCAGGACTAAATGATGCTACCTTGATAATTGCATCAATATGCCATAAAATTGAGGGTTCTGAAAAAAAATTTTGGATTTCTAGGTGGCTCCAAAAATAACAATAAGGAAAGGACAGCTGACGTCACTGTTGCTTAGCAAGAAAAACCCGTTCCTTCGTTATGACACCTATTGTACACATAAAACGAGAGATTGTATTGGTCTACGTTAAACTGGTTTATGATATGATTGGCCTACGTTGCCATGACGATTCCTGCACTGATAGCTACGACAAAAATGTAGTGGTAGATTGGTTGATGGAACTATTTGTTTGTAAACATGTCTTTTCCTTATAGATTTGACGCCTCGCTGTCAGTTGAAATTTCAATGCAGGATTTTCCTAATGTAAAATTTGCAGACGATAGAGTCAATACCCCGGAACATGTAGTGTAGATATACTGTTAGAAGCGAGAAATTTGTATGAGCTTTTGAGACCGAGACAAATTCGTGCCAGTAACTCCGATCTTATTCTGCAAGACACAGTATTTGGTTTAGTTGTGTCAGGGAGTTTTTCAACAAAGAATGAAAACAGCTTCCATTATGGGCTGACAAAGAAAGAAAACAACCTAGACAAAAACCTTAAGAAAATCTGGGAGATAGAAAACATAGCGATTGAAAAATAAAAAAATAAAGAGATTTTAATTTGTGAGAAAAGTTTCGTAGAAAATTATACACGATATAAAATCGGTAGGTATAATGTTAAAATGTCCTTAAAAGTAAATCCAACTACTTTAGGAAATTTCAAACAAATTGCAACAAAAAACTAAATTTTTCAGGGAATTGTTTAGATAAGGATCCTGAGTATTGAAGATTATATTCAGATTTTTTAAAACGCTACATGATTGAGATTAGCGAAAGCGATGAGATAAGGGATCGTATTACATTCCTCATCTTTGAGTGAATAGAAGAGTATAGAAAAATTTGTCAACTCCTCTAAGAGTAGTATTCAACTCTTCTTATAAGAGAAACTCTCTTATTTCTATACTATATAATGGGGGTGTAATGCAGGATAATTTATTCTCAATTATTGGGAGATTTAAAAAATATCTTTACTTTCACTGCAGTCATTCAAAAACTGTATAGAGCAATTTCTATCCATTCAGATCAGAGAAAGTTACAAAAATTTTCATGAAAGGAATCCCTTAACGAACCAATTAAAAATTTTAAGAATTAATCACAGTTACTTATGATACTGTTAGCACACCTTTTCTGACCATGAGAGCACTTCTTCAGCTGTCTAGAATGAAAGAAACAAGTGCCTTTTAACAACACCTGTACTGAAAGAAGACCTGTATATATATAGGACGATGTTCTTTCTAGAGTCGAATCTTTAAATTCTGCATTGTAGTTACAAAATCAATTAACAGAATTTTTACAAAGATGAGGCATAACATTACACAAATGGTGTAGCAATGCCCCCGAACTTTGTCAAACAAATGACAAGATATAACCTTTTGGTGATTCAGAAGATTCTAAGGCGTTTGGTGTTTTGTGGAAGTTGAGGCTCTTCTGGATGTCAAAGAAATCAACACAACATAATTTTTTTTTTGTTAGAAAGCGTATAATGAGAATTATTTAACAAGGAAATAAAACCTTTGCAAAAACAAGGTAAGATTAATCATAATAGTCAGATTAAAAATCTTCATCCATTTGCTGATGAAGAAAGACGTCTTATAGTAGGAGGTTGGTTAGTAAACAGTAATTTAAATACTAACCAAAAATTTCGAACTTTGCTACATAATAAAAGTAAACTTACTCATTTGATAGTAGATTATTTTCATCAACTATATTTACACTTAGGTCGGCAAGCTTTACGCTTTCAATTGAAACAGAACTTTATACCTTCAAAAAGTCGAGCCATATGTAAAAAAATAGTTGATAGTTATATTAACTTGTTTTAAAGTAAAACGTATCTCTTGTTAACAGTTTATAGAAAACCTGCCAAAAGGAAGAGTAACTGAGAACTATCCATTTAATTGTTCGGGTGTCGGTTTCACTTGGGTCATTTCTCATAAAATAGAAGTACCAGCGTGGAGGAATTTATCATAAAGTATATGTAGCCATATATATATATATATATTGTTTTGATATACGTGCAATCCAATTTGAGATTGTTACCGAATTAATTTTTTTCTAGGAGAGGAAAACTTCTCTGGTTTCTGATATCGCAACAGAAAAAAATAGTAATAAACAACTCAAAAACTTACATAATCTAGTTAGAATTACTGACAATGATTTGTCTATTATATTTGAATTTGAATAGTGAAACTGAAAACTTATCCCACCTAAATCTCCAAATTTTTAAGACCTCTGTTAAGCAGGAATCAAATCCTTCAAATATTATCTGAAGCGAGTGGCGGAAAATGATAAATTAACATACGAGAGCTTTTTGCTCATAATAACACGGATTAACGGAATCTTAAATTTATATTCCCTTGTACCTATATGCAGATGTTCTGAACGCTTTGACTCTTGGCTATTTTGTTATTGGAAGATGGAAGGCCAATCAACTCTATAGTTGAACCTTAAGTAACTAATATTTATGATTCCAAATTACGATTATACGAAATAAGAGCAAAAATTATTAAAATTATTTGGAAAAAATGGTCCAAAGACCATATGAGTTCCTTACATAAAGAGGAAAATGGATGTTTGAGAAAGACAAAATTGAAATAAATGACTTGGTTGTTATTAAAGAATAAAGAGGAGAATAATCCTATTTGCAATTGGGCTATAGGTAAAACTATGGAGTTATTTTTAGGTAGTGATTGAAGAATTAGAATAGTAATTGTAAAAACAGTGAGAGACTAATTACTAAAATTTGTCTCTTATCCATAGAAAAAATGATTGCATTATCACTTCTTTCTAATTTTTTTGTTTTATTGTTTACCAGCATGTACTGTATTAATTGTTTAAAAATGTATGTATAATTTTAGTGTAATTATAAAGTTGAATGAAATTCGTTCAACGGGGGCCGGTATGCTCGGTCATCTTTATGCCATGTGTTTTAATAATATGTTGTATCGGCTGCGTTTCCTTCGTCAGTGAATTACGTTGCAATATGGATCTGTAACCAGAAGTATCCATAAGCAGCATTTTCTTGATATTGATGTAAAATTAAATATAATATTCCTTTGATATGAGTATTTATTGAGTAAAGATAGTATTAAAATTAGTAAGCAAATGTCTTCAACTATACAAACGATTATAGTTTATTTTCTGTGGAATGAATACATTTTAAAATCCTTCCAACTTATAATTCAGTTTTAATTAAAATAGAGAAGGTGAATTGTTTTTAAATGTGCATTTATAAATATATGTTTAAGCAAATATAGTGTCCGAGATTACCACTTCTACCGAATTAATTTCGCAAAATTTTATAGAAACTTTTAAGAAATTTTTCTGGCGAATAGGGTTAACTTAAACATTTTCAGTTTCAAGTCATCTCAGATTACGGTTTTGTTTAAAAAGGAGTACAGAATGCTGTTTCAAATCATTACACGATATTTGTACTATGGATGAATAAATATAGAGCAGAAAGTCCAAATAACGGCTAGTAGGTGTTCTGAGAACTGAGCGCCGCAGCCTAGTGGCGATAATCAGGGCTTAATTTCTAAGAAAAAAGTACCGGGCCCTAATATTCTGCAATACTAACACCCGTAGCGTACCCTTACCCCCTCCGCCGTCACTCCAATCTGCATATTTATATTTCATACATTATATTCAAAATTAAAAGCATTGTTTTTTTATTTAGCAAAATAAAAATTTTAAATACATCTATCCGCATATACTTAGCTATCCACTATTCCACTTTTTAGTTATTATAGTACTCTTCCAAACAGAAACCTTTGCTTAATCTTAATGTTAATTAATCGCAGAATTCTACGATTAAACAAGCTGAGGATTATGATTCGAAAATAGTGTTAACACCAAAAATTGAATAGTTCGCAGCTATGCAGAACATATAAAAGACTATTTCTGTTTACTCTTTATTCTGATCAAAATAGCATTGAAATGATTTGAAATTGAAATAAATAAAATTTTGAATTTAAGACAGATTGAGCTCAAGTCTGCCCAAACCCGAAGACTGATATAAAAATAGAGTCCGTTTCATCTCCATCTCCTTACGTGAGCTACACATTACTGGTGTCACTAAATTTCACAGGCGGCAAACCACAGCTGGTCAAAATGACCAGACAAGACATTGAAGCTAGAATACAACATGACGCTCAGCGCCGCAATTATGGTAATGGACCCTATTCTTCGTTTGGGTTTGAGGCTACGATTTCCGAAATGTTTCCCCAAAGCACGTCACTCAACATCACGAAAATCCGGTCCGTTGCTACTCTATAACATCCAGGCTTGAGTTATAAACGAGTCGTTGCATAATTAAGGACTACAATTTCGGCAATGTTTCCCCAAAGCACGTGACTCTGACGTCAGTTGGAATAGGGTCCATTGACACAAATAATACTAGAACCACACGCTCAAGGAGCGCAGCGCAAAATCAACAAATACCACATGACAAAAACCAAACTAATATGCAACAAACACACGACACCCTAAACATGATACAAATTAACCTACACGGTAGCAATAAACCAACAAACACACTCGCAGGCTATGTCGCAACCAAAGGAATACAAGTAGCACTCTTACAGGATTTCCACCAAAATAAAAAAACGGGTAACATAACAGGGTTCAAACCAGAAAATTGGAATGTCACAAGAACACCACAAAACAGATCTGCGCTTATAACCCGATTAGGCACCAAACCAATAACAATACTAATAAGAGAGTTCACAACAGCTATAAAACTAGAAAACAAAGACAAAACTTTCACAATAATAAATACATACGCCCCCCCCCCCTGGCGGACACTTCTCAGAAGTACTAGACGAGATAGGCGAGGCCCTGAGTAAAGCGGTCGGAGAAGTACTGCTAGTGGGGGACTTTGATGCACACTCAACAGCATGGGACTACGATGACATAGACCACAGAGGGCGCGAGCTAACAGATTTCCTCCTGCTACACGCGTTGTTTGTCCACAACCCGCCGGATGCACCACACCTCATTCAAAACTTTACGAGGGAAATACAGGGATGGCCGGACTTGACAATAACAACGGCAACACTAGGTAACGACATAAGTGATTGGCATGTCAGTGCTGATGTCTCACTCAGTGACCACAGATACACAAAATTTAAAATTTAAAACTACGAGAACATAGACTACCAAAGACATGGTCTACAAACAAAGATAGGCAAACATGCAAAATTTGATAAAAACATTAGAAAAATCAGAAACAAATACATTAAAGAACTCCAAAAAGCAAGCACAACAGACCAGCTGGACAACATAACACTCAGATTGCAAAATGAAATCACATCGATAGCGTTTGCAAGCTATAAGAAAAAATCTACACCTGCGGTCACTGCCCCACCATGGTGGACGGATGAAATTAAAACAGCGAGGAACAAGGTTAGGGCACTCAGGAGGAAATTTCAAAAACAACAGAACGAAGAATTAAAAGTAAAACAACACATAATCTTCAAAAAAGAACAAGCCGAATTAAAAAAACTAATAAACAGAACAAAATCCAAAACATGGAAAGATTACTGCAACAAGGTCACAGACACAATGGCTCCCAATATAAAAACGCTAGCAACAAAAGAACAGGTCCGGTAAAACTAGTCAACATTCTATCCCCAAATACAAAAATAACCATTAAAGACACACTAACACATTTCCTGGACAACTTATACATAACAGACCAAAATATACCCCACACACTAACAAAAGCAAATAAAGAAAACAACGAACCAGCACCACCGGTAGTAACAAAGGCGGAATTAAACAGAATAATCAGAAACATTAAACAAAATAAAGCACCCGGATTCGACTTCATAGATTACAACCTAATTAAAAGAATTAATAATGCAACACCACAACTACTACTGACACTCTTCAATACATGCCTAAGGTTAAAATACTTCCCAAAATCGTTTAAAATAGGCATAGTGGTACTGTTTCAAAAACCAGGTAAAGACCGAACAAATCCAAAAAATTACAGGCCAATTTGCCTCTTACCAGCGCTTGGCAAAATGTTAGAACGCATATTACACGGTCGGATAAACTTCCACCTAAACAATAATAACTATTGGAGCAACAAACAGTATGGTTTCAAACAGGGGATCTCAACAGAACACGCATTAGATAACTTAATCAACATAATAAAAGAATATAAAACAAACAAATAAACAAATACCAAACACTCCTAATAGCCATGGACATCAAAGGGGCCTTCGACAACATACGCTGGCCAATATTAATTAATAATATTAAGCATAATTACTGTAATATAATAATAGACAGTAATATAATTAATAATATGATATATATTATTAATAAATTTCCAGTTTACCAGGTATCTCCCTGTCCAGGGTACCTGGTAAACTGGATAGTGAGCTTCCTCCAACACAGGTACGTTTCACTAGAGGAAAACGGCATTAAAGTCACAAAGCAGACATTTGGCGGATGCCCCCAAGGAAGTTGTCTCGGCCCGCTCCTCTGGCTATTAATTGCAGACACAGCACTTAAAAGAAATTGGGGAAAACATGTTAGATTACAAGCCTTCGCAGACGATTTTATTATAATTCTAAGAGGCAGAACAAAGGATAAACTTAATAAATTAGCAAACAAAATACTAAAGGAATTTAATGACTGGATAGAGGGGAATAACCTAACGCTGAACAGGGAAAAAACAGGACTATTATATCTTAACAGAGGACACACGGGAAACCTTCCAACAGAAAACACCAATGACATAGAGGGAATAGAACTCAACGGCCAGAGACTAAAAGTAAAAGAACAGATAAGATATTTGGGAGTCATACTGCACAAAAATCTAAACTGGATACCACACTGTCAAACACAAACAAATAAGGTACGAGCAAACTTCACAAACTTAGCACATATGGTAGCAAAAGGTTGGGGACTAAAAGCAAATATACTAAAAATCTGGTATACAACAGTAGTGGAAAAGCCGCTAACCTACGCAGCACCGGTTTGGGGACACTGCCTCAGCAAAAGGTGCATACAAATATTGTCAAGCTGCCAGCGACATTTTGCACTGGCCATAGTCAGGGCCTATAGAACGTCCCCAACCTCGGCACTTCTGGTACACTCAGGCCTGATTCCAATCCATCTTAAAGTCTACTACGAAGCAGCGTACGGCACAGTCTCAAGATTAAGGAAAAATGCAACAATACACAATGAAACTTTACACCACATCGAATACGACAAAAAAAATAAACATATGGGAGAATCATCCAGCAGACACAATAGAACCTAGGATAGGGTACAAGACACAAGACACAACGATATACACAGACGGCTCTAAATTGGAAACAGGTGCTACAGGTTCGGCCTTTGTAGCATATAAAAATAATCAAAAGATAAAAACATGGTCAGTGCCGTTAAGGAACAGCAACAGCGTCTTCCAGGCCGAACTACTGTCAATACAAGAAGCAGCAAAATGGGGCAACACCACGGGTGAGTCATATAGAATCCGCTCGGACTCCAGATCTGCCTTCGAATCACTTAGTAAACCATTCAACGTAAACAAAACAGTAGACACAAACCAAAAACTAATAAAAGAAGCTAACAACAAATTTAAAATCAGCTGGGTTAAGGCGCATGTAGGCATCCAAGGAAACGAAGAGGCAGACATGTTAGCCAAAACCGCAGCTCTAAATGTAAACAACAAAAGTAAATACAACCTCACTAAACCATTCTCAAAACTTAAAAGAACACTAAAAGATATAACACTAAAACAATGGCAGTTCGAGTGGGACTATGGGGACACAGGTAGGGAAACACACAGGTACTTCCCAAAAGTAGATAAAAATAGACTAATAAGCGATTACCTGCTAGCACAGTTATACACAGCTCACGGAGCTTTTCCAGCATACCTACACAGGTTTAAGAAAGCGGACACACCGGACTGCGCATGCGGAACGGTGGGTTCACCAAAACATTACCAAATTCAATGTCCACTCACCCAAGCACACCACCTGGCACAAATAACAACAGACAACGAGAAATTATGGTATGAACAATTAGCGAAAAACAAACACGTACAAAACAAGGCAAAGACAGTAATCAGGTGGCTCCAAGAAAACTGCGACAGCATCACGACACTAATACAAAACAACACACAATAATATTTAGCACCCCAGCAGCAGTCGAAGGCGGAAGGTAACACAACGATAAAATGAATATGTATATGTGTTTATGTGTTTATGTGTTATATGTTTAAAAAAAAGCCCTAGGAACAATCCAAAGCCACCAAAAAAATTAAAAAAATTGTCCATGGGTATTGTCCAATGGCAGTGTGTGGTAGTCGCACAACATCAGCTGCTTCCAAGGCCCGAAAAAGGAGCCCCGTTATCACAAAGTTACCAGCACGACGTACGTCACCAACGGATCAGCAAGTTGTGCATTATGACACAATAAGAAGCTTATAATATCCCCCGGCACTGTCTGTCCGTCGTAGTGTAAAAGGAAAAAAGTGTTTATTTATGTGTTTATGTGTTATATGTTAAAAAAAGCCCAGGAGCAATCCAAAGCCACCAAAAAAATTATAAAATGTCTATGTGTTTTATCCTAGTAGCAGTGTGCGGTAGTCGCACAATATCAGCTGGCACCACGGCCCGAAACAAGAGCCCCGTAATCACAGTATTACCAGCACGACGCATGTCAGCAACGGTCCAGCAAGTTGTGCACCATGAGGAGCTTATAATAGCCCCGGCACTGTTTGTCCGTCCTTGTGTTAACAAAAAAAAATAATAATAAAAAGAAGGGGAAGAAGACAGATGAGAAAGAAGAAGAAGAAGAAGAAGAAGAACTGGAAGGAAAGAGGTGATAAGTATAAAGGATAAGTATGGAAAGTAGACCGTGTACGTTAATGGGAGCTGGTGCACGTTAAATCTGTTCGTGGCTCTAATGTCCTCCAAGTTCTATATAAGCGTTACCTATGGGGGTGCCAATCCAGATGCAGGTCTCTCATCTGGAATTAGTTCAAAATTAGGAGACTAATTTCACAGTTATATGGATCATGTCAGCTATATAGAAATAAAAAGCTGCAAAACCGGGCCCTTGGGCCAAACCACCACCACCAACAACAACCCATTGGGCTTATGGTTTAGTCAGTTAACGACAATAGTACTTATTTTAAATTGCAAATTGTTAATTATTTAACAACCTTTCATGGGCCCAATGGACGGGTAGCCAAGTCAATTAGCACAATAAAAGTAAATTAATTTCAATAATGTAGTGAAAGTATAATTCAGAATAAGTTCAGTTTAAAATGTTACGAACATTCTTCTCTTTCCCCTTGCAGTTCCTCGTGTTGCCGGTTGGGACGGGCCAACGGCCGGCCCCAACTGGTAGCACAAGGGTTTTTTTTAGCAGCAGTTTTTTTATTCATTTTATTTTTGACTGTTCGCCTCTTTATTAGGTGCAAATGGACATTGTCGCACAAGCTACCGGACCCGCTCCAGTGGGACAGCTCACGGAGCCAGTTTTTACCAAGTGAGGTACGGTAGAAAGGCGCAGTCCCGTCAGCCCCTGCAGCGTTTTAGTCTGCCTTGCTATTCGGACCCAAAATTTTCCTTGCTGATACGACTTAGCTGTTGGCAAAAAAAAAATTAAATTTAGTGGTTTTAATTGTTTTCCCTCAAAATTCTCCCCCCTTTTTCAAGTTAAGCTGAGTACCAAAGTTTCAGCACTAAATTGTCCAGCCCCATTCCAACTATCATGACATCATGACGAGTATGTGGCGTGCGGCAACAGATCTCAGAATACTAAAACCTAGGAGTGATCAACCCAGTAAAATCCGGACTTGATTGGTCAGCCGACCTGGGTATTTGTCATTGTGGATCGCCCCATGAGGCGATCAGGCGAATTTCACTCCACTCTCCAGGCACTCAAACCCGTCAAACTGTTTCGAATCCCGGTAGGTAAGGGCCTGGACAGCGGTCTCCGAGCTACACATTACTTCCCTTATAAGTGTTTTGATACAAAAGAAGGCAAAAGATTGGAGATGGGAGGGAAAGGAAAGGGTAATTTAGGATTCGTTTTCCGGAAGTGCTATTTCACTTAGCTCCGGAGCGCAGTGTTTAGGAGCTCCGGTGAATTCTGGCCAATATTTAAATATTTACTAAAAACAGAGAAGTAGCGAAGCTGAGCTCCGGTGGATTCCGGCGAAAATTAAGCCCTGGCGATAGGCAGAATTTGTTCCTTTAATTGAGAAAATAAAGTCACGAGTAGTACGACACTGAAGTATATCTCATTTACAATCAGTAAGAGCAAAAGTGTCTGCACGACGAAACCTGGGGTATCAAAAGTTTTTTAGGTAGATGCTTCATATTCATGCTTCATTCTTTATTCAAATAAACAAAACAAATACTGATCGCATATTGACCACACAGAGTGGTCTAAAGTTTTTTAGGTAGATGTTTCATATTTGAAAAAACAAAGCAAATACTGATCGCATATTGACCATACAGAGTGGTCTAAAGTTTTTTAGGTAGATGTTTCATATTTGAAAAAACAAAACAAATACTGATCGCATATTGACCATACAGAGTGGTCTAAAGTTTTTTAGGTAGATGTTTCATATTTGAAAAAACAAAACAAATACTGATCGCATATTGACCACACAGAGTGGTCTAAAGTTTTTTAGGTAGATGTTTCATATTTGAAAAAACAAAGCAAATACTGATCGCATATTGACCATATACAGAGTGGTCTAAAGTTTTTTAGGTAGATGTTTCATATTTGAAAAAACAAAACAAATACTGATCGCATATTGACCACACAGAGTGGTCTAAAGTTTTTTAGGTAGATGTTTCATATTTGAAAAAACAAAACAAATACTGATCGCATATTGACCACACAGAGTGGTCTAAATACCGGCTAACCGGTATTTGCATATCTATGGGTTCAGTGGCGCAACCAGAATTCGGATCTAGGGGAGGGGGGGGGTTGAGTTATTGATAGCTAGTCCATTACTCGCCTCTTATTAGAATAACTGGTTAATCGAATCAGACTTTTTAATAAATTAAATCATACCACTACTATTCAAATTTTTTTTTAAATTAATTATTAATTTTTTTAATAAATTCATATTAAATACTTGGAAAGTTTTCCATCGATGGAAAACTTTCCAAGTATTTAATATGAATTTATTCAATTACCGATGCTGGATTTTCTTTGATTTCGTGTTTGCCCCAGTGTTGGCGGCTCACAGAAAAATATTCCATCTTGTGCTGCGTTTGTAGCCTTGCCAACATGTTATGGTGAAAAAGTTCCAGGCTGACTATCGTTCCCAAGTGGTTCAGTTGGTAGAACGCCAGTGCGCTATACTGATGACCCGGGTTCGAGTCCCGGATTGTAGTACTTTTTCACTATGTTGGCATTACGCCTATTAAGGAATTAAAAAAATGAATATTATGCAAGGCATGTGAAATTTTCTATGAAAAACTTCCCAAGTATTTAATATGAAGGTATACTAAAACTACTAAAAATACTAAAACTAGGTTTTAGTATTCTGAGATCTGTTGCCGCACGCCACATACTCGTCATGATGTCATGATAGTTGGAATGGGGCTGGACAATTTAGTGCTGAACATACTACTACTTTTTTCCGTTTATTAGAATCAGACACAGTGCTAAACATGATTCATTTAAACGGCATTTACCATCTTAGAGTTATAAAACGTAAAATTCATCAATGAAATAATACAAAGTTGATGTTACATTTATACAAATTGTTTCAACAAAGATGAGACAAGCTTTAAGGGGTGAAAGAATACACTACAGGAAACAATTTTTGTGTAGGAAACCGGGATTGCAACTCATTTGTTCAATCAAAAATACCGAACACGAATTTTTGTTCATAAATTTAAGGTGGTTTCTCAATTGATCTACTCAACAACGCGAAACATTCTGACACATTTTCTTACTCATTTTTAAACGCAAAGGCATACAATTGACAGTCCTGACTATTGAAGCGACTTGGAAACGATTGGAGTTTTCCATTTTTCGATAAACAAATTACTTACCGAGTTATAAGAGATTCGTGTTACGTGACAACACGTTTTTCTCCCTTCTCATGCTATTGCGTTAGAAATTCGGTTCAAAACGTCCATTTTGAAAAGTATTTTCTGAAAGATCTTTTGTCTTTACCAAAAAATGGAAATGTCTTTCGATTATAAAGTTTCTGAGTAAGAACGCCTGCCAATTTCATGCGTTTCTGAATTAAAATGAATTTAAAAATGTCATAAAGTAGCCAGTTTGGATTTGAGAACAGCCTTAACAATAATGGAGCTATTTCAACAAAATTGTCAATAACCGTTGTGTATATGAAATGATATCACAAAAACTGGTAGAAGTTATCATTATCTGCGTCCAAACAGCACTGAACTAGACGCTCTATATTTTAGAATGAAGTTCAAATTTTCTAGGATGTCACTGATCGAATTACTGTGCATTTCTAGCATTTATATATATATACCGTGAGCAAGGTATAAGTCTGTTGAAAATTCCGTTAAACATCTTTATGTACTGTTAAATGTCTGCATAAATTATTAGGGTTCGGCTTGAAGTAGATACCATACCTTATATGTTTGTTTGATTAAATTAATTGCGATCCTGGTTTCTTGGCCGAAAATTGAGGGGGTCGGGGCAAGAAAGTGCCAAGCCACATTTTTGGTGATATAAATCTAACACTGTAATCTGTTGCTTAATATTGTAAATTATAATATCCAACATATAATTTGTTTTTAACGTCACTTGGTGGCAGAATATGTGGCAGGTTTCGTTTTTGCCCCAGATGTTTATGCCCCCAATGAAACTAGCTAATTTACAACTATCGTAATAGTAATATCATTAAAGTAATGCCATATTGTTACTCAGAATATCTTATAGATGCAACTAAGACATCGGCGAAAAAACTTTAGGTTATATATCTTGATTGGAGTATTTGATCAAACGTTCAAACTGAAATATCTCAGAAGTTCAAAAATGTGGCTAGGCACTCTCTTGCCCCGACCCCCTCAATTGTTTGTTGTAGTTTGCTTTACCATCTCTTGCAGTTTGTTCCGTCTTTTTTTTTCTTTTTTTTTTTTTTTTTTTTTTTTTTTAAACAGCCTGTATGTCACAAATATTTGTGATTCTATGACTGCACATTTCTATGTGCACATTGTGATTCTATGACTGACACACGTATGGTAACATTTTATGATTGCACAATGTCCGTTTTGTGTTGTGCTTTTGATATTTTGAGCTGACTGTGTTGCTTTTTTTCTCTCCAGAAGAAACAATAAAAGTTTCTGGTTGTCAGGGGAGGTTTTCTCGGACCGAAATTTCTAAGACCGGACCCGACTCGGCCCAGTTCGTTATAAAAACTAAAAGATTAACCAGGATCCCTATGAAAGCTTTATTGGCAGTACGCGGCATTTACCAAAAACTAAATATTTAACCCGGTTCCAGTTCGTGCTGTTTATTTTTTCTTAGTTTATTGATCCAGTCCGACCCAATTTCTGTAAAGTATGCCGATATTTCTTATTCAATATCATCCTACAGTTTAAGTTAACAGAATATTGCACACATATGTATGTAAACATTTTAAGGTACAGAAAATTATATGTCCGCAATCTATGAAGTACGAAATAACAAAATACAATGATCATATTTAGAGACTAGGACATACATGAACACGCACTGAAAAATGTATGTAGTTTTGAGTGAAAGAAAAAGTTGGTTCATAAATTTAAATCACAATTTTAAAGCTCTAATGTAAGAAAAGGTCATTTGACATATTTTTCTGTTATTTATTAAACCAAATTCCATTTCTAAGGATTTTTTAAACAAATATCACTGTTAGTTTTACAAGGAAACTGCCACCATGACGCGAGACAATGGAAATTTTCTTTCACTCGGCTTGGGCCTGAAAAGAATGAGAAAAAAGTAAGAATCAGTTCCAGCCCAAAATCTGTAGAAAAAAAGAGTAAGCCGAGACCCCATTGGTCCGAGTCTAATGAAAGAAATTTTGAACCATACTAAACTATAACACCGGTTTATAATTTATTTAAGCCTGTGGAAACGGAATCAATGGGGACCGAGAAAAAGTCTGTTTTTAAAAAGTTCCCATCTTAGCACATATAATTGTATGTTTTCTTTTCGTCGGGACCAAAAATTATTTCGATTTAAGAGACAGGATTCCGTTATAGACGGATTCTGTTTTGACAAGGTTTATTGTAATTAGATCAAATTTCCCCCAGCTTTAACCCATTCAGGGGAAAAGTACATCTGTTGCTAAAATGTTGAAATGATTTAATGATACCAGGATTTACGAACAAATTTACTTGAAAATATGTAAAAGCTTTTCTTTACGTACATTATAAAACCAAAACTTCAGAACCTACTTCAGAAACTACAGAATTCTGGTGGCATTTTAATATTTGGGAATTAAAATTAAGTGGGCTGTATAATATCCCACCGCCCTTCAAGGGGTTAACAAGTAAACAGTTCAAATTCCATTTTTGTACCTTCAAAATTTATCATGCATTTTAGCGTTTCTAGGTTTCGTTCATCTCACGAAACCCTATTCGTCCCGCTACGTTGTCTGTCCGTCACAGAGCCGGTTCTCAGAAACTACATAGCTTACAGACATGAACTTTTGAGTACTTATAGCTGAATATCTACTATGAAGCTCAAAATCCTAAAATTTTGAAAAAATTGTATTATTTTAATATAGAGAGATAAAAAACCCAAAATCTAACAGCCTTTTCCTATTAAATTTAAGCATTTTTCGTTATAGCAGTTGCCAACAATTAAAATTCCACAATAAAATTCTTTCTACAATAATTAATTTTCTATTGAAAGATTTCCACGTGAAAAATGAAAATGAAATAAAAAGTTTCACCAATTGAAAAAAAGAGTAATATGATATCATATTGGTAATAAAACGGAAATTTTCAAAGATTTTTCAATAATACAAGGAGTATGAGTATGTGAATCTGACGTCAGATTGGAAGTTTAACGGACTTTTTCAAATGTTTGAGAATAATACAAAGAGAGTATCAATATGAGTAATAGAGAAAGCAAGTAGATATGACGTCAGCAAGTGATTATAACGTCATATGAGTTTGAGGAACGTATTGAATCATGATAAAAACCCGACTATGGAAATATTGGTATATTTTAACATTTTGAAAATCTCCTTTATACATGTTTAATTTTGAAACTGATTTTTTTCTTACTATCGCATTTAGACCACATGGCTGATATTATTATGACAGAGTATAATAGCGGGCTTTGCCCACTATCAGAACGGTTCAGATTTTCGAAAACACGAGAATAATAAACCGGTAAATTTTTACTTAATAAAAAATAAGTTTTTTTTTTTTTTTTTTTTTTTTGTGGAAAATGAAATTAATTTGGATTTATTAAATAAAGGATAAAGTGTTTTGAAAGGAATATTAAACGAAACCCTTTGTGCGATCTTCGATCACACTTACCCACTTGTTTATTATATTTTCCTTATGGAATTTGATGATTTAAGGTTTAGTCTCATTTCGGAAAAAGAAGCAGAGAAAATAAATCAGTTAAAAGACTCGCCACTACACAGTAGTGCGACAGGATGCGAAAACTGCTATTTTGCAAAATAAGTGATCAGTTTTAATAGCTAGCTAGTTATTATGCTCCCTTTTTAAGTACAGTAATCGCCGTTTTAATGAATCATCTTTGTTGAATATAATCTGATTCTATAAAGCGGTGGATTCAGACTAAGGTAAAAATACCAATACTGATTTTTGGTTTGCTTGATTCCTAAAAGCGGCTTATTTGATAAACCAGTAATTCATATAAGTGGCAATAACTGTATCTTTTAGCTCTGAGAGGGGTTTTAACCCCGAACCCCCCCCCCCCCCCCCACCCCTTGGCTGCGCTACTGTATGGGTTTACTCTGCGTGAAGTGGAGAAAAAAAACTAATTTAAATCGTCCGCAATAAAAGGGAAAAGAAAGAAGAAAAAACTGAGAAATTCATGCGAAAAGGGTAGAAATTGGATTTTAAAAGTTAAAAAGGGAAGATATTTGACAGCGGAAGATGATGCAATTTGTGTCTTCTATGAAGGTGCTTTCCCTGTCGGCAAGAAAGGGAACTCTGAATTCGATGTTGAATGGTATATGTGGGCCCACAAGTAAGAAAGTTGATGTTAACCGATGCCAAAAGCGAGGCAGGAAGACGTCAAATGAAAAATTTAGTGTACTTATGCCAAAATAGAAAAATAATGCAGTTAGCAAAAAACTTTGAATTTGGAATAGCACAACGAAGCGTTTAATGTGGCTCTCTCCTCCTTCTCTTGGAAGTTGTAGCAAAGCCGTCATCTCTACCAGAGATGGCAAGTGGTCTCTTCTTCCTTCTACTGCTAAGTACACTATAGAGTTGAATGGACCGCAACGCTTCGTTGGGTATTATAAGGCGATCTCTGTGCAAGTTTTTCAATAACTTGCGAGACAGGCTTAATATTGAGATCTGCATGGATGACGTCATTCCAGACAAATGTTGTCGCCTGCAAATCCTACGTTAGAATGTTGAGTCGAGTGTTTGAGCCTCAACCCAAATTGCTCACGTATAATAATCGAATTGGAGGTAATTAACTCCTTCAGACGGCTTGCAAGTATGTATTCATAGACCTTAGATAAACAGGGTAAGAGGGAGATAGGTCGGAAGCTAGAAGAGGCGTGCCTGTCCTGTCCCGGTTTTTGGGATCGGGACAACCAGTGCCTTCTTCCAGCAGTCCGGGAAGCGAAATTCTAAAATATAGTCACGTTTTAGCATTATTGGCAAATCCAGCTACCTCATTGGTCATTTAGAAATGTCTTTTTCAGAGAGTAATCCCTTGGCGGTAGGGAAAAGGTCGCCAACTCGTTTGTGTATTTCTATGATTAGAAAACGAAGAGGAAAAAATAAGTTGGTAATTTTGAAGCTAATGTTATCTTCAGCTTACATTTAAAATAAACCATTGAAAATAACTTCAGATAGTTTGATGACATTTTATAAAGCGAGAGGGGAACGGTTTAGATTTTAAGCTCTATAAATATTTTTAAATTATGTGACAAGTACTTTTTCGGAAAATGGAAATTTAAAATGAAATTTGCTTTTTAAATCCAAAAGAATAGGAAAATTCTCACATTGCTCTAGAAAATTTAATAACTGTCGTTAGAAAAACCTCTTTTTACAGTTTAAGATAGTATAAAAAACTTTCAAAAAATATATAAGCTCTTATTAAATAAATATAAACGTCAATACTGAACATTTTCAAAAAATTCTGTCTAAAAGAAATTAACTAAAAAGACGCTGTAAGTTTTTAAATAAATTTGAAACGTAATGAATAAACATTACAAAAAATGTTATATAAAATATTTTGTATATCTAAGTTGATTTTTTTTCTTATTTATGCTACGCTGTCCTTTTAAAATAAAAGTTTAATATTATGTAATATATATATATATATATATATATATATAGGATTAAAAAAGTAGTATTTATACAGGTGTAATCCATTAAAGCCTTATACTAATTTTTACTAATCTATTTCAAATAAATAATGCTCTAAGCCATTGTGTATTTCTGTAAGGCTGTATTTTCCGAATAAACTTAATATGCATAGGCATACGCAGGAGTGTGCAGAGGAAAGCTACGCCCTGCCCCCTCTCTAAATCTTTCAATAAGGTAAGAATTTAAAGAAAAAGTATATAGAATATAAGTATCAAAAGGTGCAAGTAATTGTGATTGAACAGAGTTTTTTGGTTATTGCACGATTGCACGATAATCGATTTTTTATACACTTCCTGATAGGCTAGAATTATGAAAATAATGTACACACGTGTGTTTCCGATGACAATACAACATTTTAATATATTTAGAATGTAATTATAAATTAATATTAAGGCATTTTAACGTAAGCAAGGCAAAGTTGGTAAATTGCCAAAACAAGCTACAACAACAATGGGGGTTAAGGTTATGTGCCAAACCCTGTTCTTAAAAATATGCCAACTGGCTGTGAAAATGCACCAATGAAATATTTAATCACTAAAAAGTAAAATATAAATAAAAAATAAAAAGTGTAATTTAAAAAAAGGTATGCTTTTATCAACTATTAGTTTAAAAATTAATTAAATTATGATTATATGTTGTGAAAACAATTTAGAAATCCTGTACAGATAATTTAAATAATCATTTTACTCTTTCCTGTTACCATATGTTAAAACAAGAGCAAAAATTATAAATCTTAATAAATTCACTAGTTCGCGCTTTCTACCAAGCATAAATAAAAGTGGTGAATTTTCTATAAACGGGGTCCACATCAAATTAACACATTGTAATAGGAATTTTTTGAAACAGCATGATTTGCAGTCATTAAATTAGGCATGATTTTTACAATAAACATTCATTGCTTATAAAAAAGTGTAAGAAATTTTTTTTTAACTTTCATACTTATTTTATGGGGGAGGGAACCTTATATTTTTTTAGCTACAATGCTAAAAACATTTAGCTATTTTAGCTTTCTTTAAAATAAAAGTACATGATAATTATTTCATTTCCCAATTAATATGGGGGAGAGACATTTTTATCAAAACTTGATAAAATTAGGTAATAATTTTAAATACATTATTGATGTTTTTTCTTACAGAATTTTTATTCTACCGTTTTTCTGCTGTTGAAGGTAGATTATTTCCATTCCTTCTACCCCCCCCCCCTCCCCGAATAGCAATTTTTTTTTTAATTTTGTACTATTTACGCTGATATTTAACGAGAATTTATAATATTTAATACATTTTTATACTATCTTAAAGTCTATCCTTTCTGATGGTAGTTATTAACTTTTTCTAGGTTAATTATGTTGCTTTAAATTAGGTTAATTTCTATGAAAAAATAGTAGCATGATTTAATATTAAATTTATGGAAATAAAATAATGTATTAAACCTTCAATTTATTTAATAAAATTTCTTATTTTAAAAATCTACATTTAAACGAAATGCACAGAAAAAAAATATACAGCTTTTTAAATAATATACAGTTGTTTGCTGTGGGGTAATAATAATCAACAGTATGAAGACCAGCCATACTAATTAAATTTTATTATTGGTCATGTTTTTTTTAATTACTTAAATTTAAGAGAGGAAAATCAGACACCAGTTTGGATGTAGCATTCAAACATTTCAATTCATTTGACATCATCTACATCAAGGACCGTCATTAAAACGAAACTTAAACTGTATTTGTAAACTATTCAATTTTCGAAAATTTCCAAGACATATAGGAGCGCGCCAAATCTAAAACGCCAAGCACCAACAGCATCTATGGCACGTGACTGATGACAGCGAATGAGAACGCAGTTCAAGTCAATAATGCTAAAACGTGACTATCTTTTAGAATCTCGCGTCCGGGAACATAGAGAGTTTTAACATGCAGTTAATTAGAATAGTTACAAAGAAAATGAAGTTAAGTGGAAGATGCAAAAGCATATTGGTAGAGATTTTATCGAGACCGAGCGATTTGTTTTTCTTGAGATTCACGATATAAGAATTCACCTCAGAAGGGAGATAGACACTGAAATTTTCAGTAAGGGTTTTACCGCGTGACATAAATTCTTAATAAATTTCTTTGCCTAATTCATTTTATGAAAACCATCTATCTCTTTGTCTCACGCTGATGTGGGAAGCTATTTCTTTATCTAGTGTTTGGAATAATTTATCCGATACTATAAGTTGCTTAAGAGTCTTGAAATTGAATACTTATATAACTTTAAATAATAATCCCAGTTGGTCACTAGACGTGAAACAAACTGTACATGAATTTCAAGTGGTTGGTTAAGAGCTTTTCTAAAGTGTTCTAAACTGAAATAAGGCGTTGGTTGAAACTCTCTTAATACTAACTATTTTATTATTTTTTTGAGAATTCGCGATATAAGTAAGTTTTTATGTTAGAGACTCTATCCCCTAATAGATTTAACAGAATTTCTACTTTAAATTGTTCTGAAACATTTTTAATGTTAAAAGCTCGTTCTAAGGAAGAAAAGACCCCCTCCCCTTTAACTTTCGTGATGTATAAGAATTTTTACAGTTAAAAGTCGAATACTTTTTTAATTCATTTAACAATTCTGATTTTATTTCGCTTTCACTAATTAGAGTATTATTTTTCTTAGTTCAAATTGCTTTTGCTCCTCATGTTTACGAATTTTAATTACAGAATTTGCTGTTATCTGTTACAAAGCCGGGAGCCCCTCCAGGTGGTTCGGACTAGGCCCCTCAAGGGGGGAAGTGCCAGGCTCTCCAAAAAGCGCGTCGACATGTTGGAGACAGAAATACGGACGAATCATAATCTCCTTGCGGGCGGTGCTCGGCTGGAGAGAGGTAGCGATAAACCCAGTGATCGCGGACTAACCGGACCATCCCCGTGCAGCTCCGTTCTTGAGCCAAATGGAACTAGGCGTTTCATGGAGGGAGGTACCTCGTATGTCAATCCCTGTGCCCGGCTTAGGTCTGGGTGTGACTCAGGCGAAGACTAGCAAATGTGATAGAAACTTATCCACTATTGTCTGGTGAGAGACAGAAGCAAGGATGCACTGTTAAAAATCTTCAGCTTTTGCTGCAGACACACTCTACCACTTTTAGAGAAAACGGTTACTTTACTATATTATGGAGCATTTTCATTGGTCAAAATAGAGATATTCTATAAAAGCGGTGGAGTGACCATGCAACGAAAGCTAAATTTTTTTTACAGTGTAGGCTTTGAAGGCAAGTGACGTTGGGAGGTTCTATTGAGAGCCTAGTTCGAGTGCGAGACGACCACTATTCGGACATATAGCGGTTGAGTGAAGACTGTAATTGTCCGAAACCAGTGTCTCTGGTCAGTTTACCTGAATCTTACGACCTGCGTAAAGCCTGGAGTTGATTCTCCACATCGGGAGATCCTCTGGAGATATAGTTCGTTTGCGCCTAGGTCGTCGAGCAAGACAGCGAACGAGATTCGCAGATTGGCCTGAGTCATGACCTTATGTTATACACGGCCGGTTCATGATTTTTAAAACGGAGTGGTTTGTCTTTACGCAGCGATTGGCACAAAACGATGGGCACGACGCTGTGTACCAATAGCCGTTAAAAGATGATCCATCCCTTTTGTGACGTTTTAATCGTCATGAACCGGCCGTGTATAACCGCGGCCAACGTTATACACGGCCGGTGCATGACGTTTAAAACGTCACATGGTGTGGATCATTTTTATACGGCGATTGGTACAAAACGGGGGGCGCGCCGCTTTGCACCAATCACCGTGCAAAAATGATCCACTACATGTAACGTTTTAAACGTCATGCATCGGCCGTGTATAACGTAGGTCGCGGTATAACCAGGGCTACACTAGATACCGGGCCTGCTCATTCATGATCATGACGTCGCAAAAGGTGACTGGCCGCGACGAAAGACATACAGCGATTGGCAGAAAACAATGGGCGCGTCGCTTTGTACCAATCGCTGGTAGCGTTCAGTCACTATTTGTGACGTTATGAGAGTGAATGAGCAAGCCAGGTATCTAGTGTTGCCTTGGTATAACGTAGGTCGCGCTCTAGGGTGCTCCAGATAGGGTAGGTGCGCGACCTACGTTTTACACGGCCGGTGCATGACGTCTAAAAGTCACATGGACCGGCCGTATAACGTAAGTCGCTGCCTTCCAAAAGTGGTTCTTGACGAGTGTTTCGGAACCGCTAGCCGTTCCCCCAACACTTCTTGTTGCAAAAGCGGTCGAAAATTGCCCTTGATTATCGTCGATAGGGAAGTTTTCCAGAGTACAGCTCGCGGAGTGGCAGTCAGATGGCGTTCCGATTTGAATGGCTAGAGAGACTGACCGAAGGCCCCGCCCTGTGAAGCGGCGGCAGGCATATGAGCGTTGTCGGTTCCCCCGATCCGCAGAAACCAGTCCAACTTATATGTGCGTAACCAGAGCTTTCTGTGCTCGGTGGTTGGATTAGCAGATCAAAAGTAAGTTTAACCCTACTAAAGCCCGACTACTATGGCGCTACTATGGTGTTCGGAAGAAAAGTTTCCTCAGTCTTCCTGGAAAACTAGGGATTACTAGTTATTCTCCTTGGTACTGAGTACATTGCACGATGTGCCCGGGAGGCGAGGTAATGGTCCAGTTCTGAGGTCGGTGACTGGGAAACCGGTCCTGCGACTCTGACGGGCGCGTGTAGTGATCATCTGGAGGCCTTGTGATCCACGAAGACCTACTCGAACCCAAAGCCTAAGCAAGTACGTGCCTATGCGTACAGGGAGGATTTTCCGAGACCTCTCGGGCTCGCTAGCTAATTCTATCTTCTCTCATCCACTGCCGACAGGCTCGTCACTACACTTTATAGGTTTTGATGTCCGAAAGCTCTGGTAAAGCAACGTCGTGTTGGCGAACTTCGGGAAAAGATCTCGGGTCAGGCGTCCTTATGAGCGTAACAGTTATCCGACGCCACTCGGAAGGAGTCGGCACGGTTCGTTCCTCTATCTATGGGAACAAACTTTTGTGACTACCAGGTGTCCTTTTGAAGGTTGAGGAGTGATTTGTAGTTAACATTGCTCCTCCTCTGCCGTAGAATGCACCAGAACTCACCTGGTAGTGCTCGTTAAAGGTTCTTGAAAACTTGTGTACGACAGTTGGTGACGCCTAGAGGCGCACGTGGTTTTATATTTAATACAAAAGTAGGTTTATTTTTATGTATGTCACTGTTTTCAGTACTACCCCTTAAATCAGTAATGGTCCTTTTATCATCAATAGATATATTTATTTCCAACACAATAAACCTTAAAGCTTCCCTTTTAGCACCTCTGAACGTTTTTTCTTTTGTAACAGTGTAAATAAGAATAAGCAGATTCACTTCTGAAATTGAGATTTTGAATTCACTAGGCCGACACGGAACTCAGTTGCACTTTGCGATGAATGTTTTTTGGATTCACTTAAATTATATCCGAAGCATGTCAGAAATTTAAAGAACAATTCTCACTATTACAAGTTGTATTCTCTGTTGTCGAGAAACCACGTAGATTACACAATAATTTTGAATACACTCAATAAAAAACCATTTTAAATAAATATTATATTTAATTTTACAACAATATCAAAAAGGCGTCGCTTATGGCTACCTCTCAGATCCATATTGCAAAGAGAACGCCGATGATAAATCATACTGCTAAAACACATTTTATAAAGATAACTGACAATTTGTTTTAATTTTCTTCTTATTATTAAATACATGATCATGTTACGTTTTCTATATTCTGAAATAATAAATTAAGAGAGAACAACTTTATGCAGGAATACTTCGGAGATTGTGAAAGTGTATGATCAAAATATTAAGGGCCCTCCGTGGCCGAGCGTAAGAGACAGTGTAGGAGGCGGGTTCGACTCCCATCAACTCCATTGCACATTTTTTGTGGAGTTCGGGCTGTAATTCTTAATTTCCTTGTGGTCTATCCAGTCCTCATCTTGATGGAGATGTAAGCACACAAATCTGATGTATATGTTTAATAAACAAACAAACAAAATATTAATGTGTGAGTTCTCTTCTTTATTAAGTGTGTATTAATGGTGTTACTTATTTTACCCGACATGATGAATTCGAAACCTTTTATTAATGTTAGTTTTGACTGATCTGACTGATAAGTGTCTTGCATGTACGGACGGTCGAAAAGAGAGTACCCCCAAACTATTCCATCTCAAAGTTGTCGCAAAGAGACGTACTGGGAATAGGGCAGTTGGTTGGAAGTCACACACTACGAATAGGCAGTTCTGATTGGTGGAAGTACCCTGAACTCCAAGTGATGTACAATGGTTGATCAGCTCTTTGTTTAGGTATAAAGAAATCTTAAGAGAACCCACCGTCTCCATGTTAAAACAGACACAAACTTAAAAATTTTTTCAATTTTAACGTCTAATTTTGTACGACTAATTTTGTGTGTGGTGATAAAATGGTAGTATGGAGACGAATCGATAAATCGCAGCTGTCCAAAACTCCAAAAGTTCAGTTTTATCAAACATAGTGTAAAATAAATGTGGTGGCGCCATCTAGCGAGCATTCGTCATGTTTAAGCTGATATTTTTCTACAGTTATTAGCAATTTTAATTTAAACTGCTTTGAAACAAAAAAGGAAGGGGGGGGGGACTCTATATGTAGGGTTGATATAAAATAAAATGTGAAAAATAAAATTTTGCAATTAAAGACAATTTAAATTAAGAATTTATTAGTAATAGATTTTTTTTTTCAAGGGTCCCTTTTGATTAAATTAAATTTTGTGAAAGGCCCTTTTTAGTAAATAGAATTTTGTAAAGAGGCCCCAATTTTTCCGTATATTGACTTTAGATATAAGCTGTATTTATCATTATATATAAATATAAATTATATTTTCCAGCTTTTATTGGTAATATTTATAATTATTAATAAAATATTTATGAGATATTTTAAAACCAAAATCTTGTTAAACATTTAAACTGTAATTATGTAGATTTTGTCTTTAATTAATTTTGTACAATCTTTTTGGGCCTTTTTTTTTTTCAAAAATACATGTAGATTTTTTTTCTCTTGTAAAAATACTGCTATTGTATCGAAATTGTGATTTTACTTTAAGAAAATATTCAAATGTTGTAGTGTCTTCACTGGTGCACCCAAGAATTCCGTTTGGGAGCGGTTTTGAATCATTGTTATTGAACCAGGTGTCGATCCAGGCAAAACTTGGGCATATTTAGGGCCACGTCACAAAATTCCATTTAATACAATAGAGCTCTTCTCAAAATTTCTCCTAATAAAACGACTTATTTATAAAATTCCTTTTATTTAAAGCAACTTCTTTGCGAAAATTTTCTTCATAAAATAGACCCCTTCACAAAATTCCAGTTCATAAAAAACATACTCTTCATTAATTATTTTTATTTTGTTAGGTTTTATAAATATGTAATTTGCAAATAATATGAGTTCATCAGAAAGGTAAATTTTAGCAGAAATACTTAACAAAGTTATTAATAAATACTTGTTTCGAATTTGAGTAATTGGATTTCATCTTTCTTTACTTAATGTTAATATTCACAAAAATATAATAAATTTCACAAAATTCCCCCCCCCCTCCCCCATCCCAGGCAAAACAGAAAAGAAAAAAAAACTTCCATCGACCCTTATGAACAATTTCATTGTTTTATATGTGTATGACTTTTTTATTTCCTTAAAAAAAAATGTGTTATAACCGAAGTAAAGCAAACCACATAGTCATCTAGATATGAGTTGAAAGCTATTTCAAGGCTTCATAAAATAGCCCCTTTTAAAACGAAACGAAGAGTAGTGGCGTCAAAATGCATGTGCTGCTGCTATTTCTAATTATTTCTCTCTATCTTTCTTTCCCTCTCCCATTTTGCTCTTAAATTGCTTCTTTTTATGAAGTTTTGAAACAATTTAATGCTAATTTTTTAGCTATTTTGTGTTTCAGTTACTTTTTACACATTATTTATTCCCATAACGCTCCTTGTATTCATCTTATATGCTGTCAATTGGTCTGGGAGGAGTTTTAAAAACCGTAAATCCAGTTTTCTTCTGTGGCAGTGCTAGCTCAAATATTGACTGCAAAATTTTTACTGCTTTTAACAAAATTCTGATTTTTAGTAAAAGGCTCCTTATAGTTCTTTCTTATTAATAAGTAAAAAAGAAATTTATAAGTATAAAATTTAGTCTTAATAATGAGGTTAAATTTAATACTTATAAATTTCTCCTGAGTATCATTCTAGTGCTATACAATCATGTTGGGTGGGTGGTGGGGGGGCGTCATTATCTTTTAGCTAAAAAGAGTCAAGTGATTTCTGAACTGTGAGCACATTAGATATAAACCCATATAAATAGAAATAAATTATTTTTAAATGTTACGGTTTTATATGCAATTTAAGATAAAAAATATTACATAATCATAAGGGGGGGGGGGGGAGAGCCAGAAATTAGCTAATTTTAATTTATAAGGACTTGTAAAAATTCCAAAATTTTTTATATCTGGAATAACCCTCCTTAAGTAAGCCTTTAAATAATGACTTAAATTTTGTACAAACACAAATTCATTTATTTGGTACATTTTCCTTTTCCTGCATCAAAACAGGTATTTTTAAAGAATAAAAGTGATCAACAGATTCAAATTCAGTAGAATCATTTAAAATTTCTTCTTGTAGATCTACCTTTGTACATAATTTTTGCAAATTTTGTTTTGTTTTGTTTTATTTTTTTTCTGGATTCGTTGAATAAAACTAACATTGTTTTTCTACATTTTTATTTCCTGAAATTTAATTTCACGTTTCGTACGTCCACAACGACCTAACATTAACAAAACACAATCGAAACAAACCACAAATAAATCCCAACTCCATGCGCATGCGCGGAACAGTGCTTGAGAAAACTGAACTTTTGGAGTTTTGGACGGCTGCGATTTATCGATTCGTGTATGGAGGACTCCTTTTATAGGGCAGTTGCAATCAGCTGATCAACCATTGTATTCACTTGGAAGTAAGGGTAATTCCACCAATCTACCTCCAAGGTGACGTCTTTGAAGTGTGTCAGTGAGATTTGGCGTGAAAGAAGAATGGCCAATCAAAACACAGACTTTGAAAAATATTCGAACATTGCAAAGTTTACAAAATACAGATTTTTGATTGGTTAATTTCTCTCCAGATATTGCTGTGATATTCCTGGCGATAAATACAATTTATTGATCGTTTTGATTCATTCAATGTCTGCTTTTGAATCAAATCTTGTATGTTGATGTTGTCAATCATATATTTATATCAGCTGTCAGCACTGTCGGACTATTTAATTTCAAAGTTTCTTCATCTGTTAAAGGTTGGTTTTCTTTCATGTTTTTAACTCAGAACTTACTTTTTTCATTCTTAATATGATCCCTATTACGTTTAAATGTGGGCTAAAGGCTAATTGTGTGAAGGCGTTATTTAGACCATAAGGATTTATATAAATACTAATTTATTTTTTTCACAATATAAATCACTGTCATGGTTTTCAGTTTTTTTTTTTTTTTAATTCTGGTGAAATTGATTCTTTTTTATTTGTTTAATTCACTGGAGCATTGCGTATGCAATTTGTTTTGTTTATTCAATTGCATATGAAAATATACACGGTGCCTCAAAAAGATTGAAAATAGTGATGTAACGAATATTTTCGCACTTCCGGTATTCGGTCTTTTTGCCGAATATTACTACTGAATAAGTAACATAATACTTTCAGGATCATCTTAATACATTAATCTTTTTTTTTTTCTTTCTCTTTTTCTATGCAATGCTTTTCTCGAATCCAAATTGGGAATTTTCTTATACATCCATAAAGCCATTTTCATTGTTAAATGGCGAAAATGTTCAGCTATTCCGATTCATATACAAAGAAATCAAATAATGTTCTATAAAGGCTAAACATCTTTAAGAAAATGATTTCAAAGTTGGACATTTAAACCAATTTTATAAACACAACTCTCAGGGAAGGATCTTGATTGGGAAACAAATGTTTACAACCCAAGATGCAATACATTTATAAAAAAATGTTATTCGATTCTAAAGCACTTGGTTATTAATGTCTGTAAATATCATTCACATATAAAAATAGATTTGCAAATGTTCAGCATTTTTTTTTTTTTTTTTTTTTTTAAGAATAGCTTTAAATATATTTAACGCAAAGTATTGCAGAAAATTCAAGATAATAATAAATACTATTGGTTTCAGTTTCTGTACTTAGTTTCAATATGTGGTCAGTAAGTTGTAAAACTTTGTGTCGTACATATGCTGGTTCAACTATTAAAAGTTTTGTTAAATATGTATTTTCTGCTTTTTACTAATATGTTGACCAAAAGCAGCACAAACACCCAACAAAAAAATGTACTTGACTAAGTAAGGGTTATTTCAGGAAGTGTCTCATTGTCATTGTGAATCATGAGGGAGAGTAAGCATTGTGAGTAGAGTTACAAGATTTATTTATAAGGGACAATTTTTGTTGGTACTATAGTTTGTTTTGGTTTCATTAGACTACCGTCATTTTTTACATCCTATTAAACTATGTTAGATGTGTCAGTGATGTCTTTTTTAAGGAATTTTCCCATAAACCAGTTCTTTAGTTAGGAGAGACTGGTACACAGTGGACCACTTTTTCAGTTAAAATTTTTTTCTCTTTAAGGGACAGACCGAGCTGCCTGAAAATATTTTGGAATGTTTCTTAAACCTTTTTACATTGTGAGAACATAGTTTTCAATACATTAAAAAAAAAAAAAAAAACATATCTATACACTTGTAAAGTGGACCAGTGTGCCCCGGAAGTGGGGCACAGTGAGTGCTATTAGGTATTATCTGAAATACGTTGTAAATCTATTTTTCATTAATCTAATTCTTTGTTATTTTTTCCTCTTTCCAATATAACATAGTAATATAAATTTGCAAGTAACATTAAAAAAAAAAAAAAAAAATCAAAGAATTTATATTTTGAAAATAATAAGAGATTAATACAGGAACAATTGCAATTTAGATGAAGATATTACTTAAGTACAGAGAAACCAGTGCACATTAAAATTTGCAAATGAAATTCCAAAATACTTATGAGTAAGATTGAGCCTAGAAATTTCCTGAAATATACTTTTGGGTCTGGGAGCAACATTATGAAATCATTGACATCAACAACAGATTCATCTACAGTTTCGGGAGAAATAAACCGATTTCCATTTAATTTCTGCCTCATGAATCTTAATCACAAATTAGGCTACAGTTATATTTTTCAAAGACAGTAAATGAAAACAAAATATTTCTTACTATGTTGAATAAATTGTTATTTTTCTTTGCTTACTTTATTTTACAGTTAAACAACTATTTTAAAACAATCTTTCTTTATACAAAATAAGCAATTATTAAATATTTTGAACATTCAGCATTACAGGAGCAGAGTGGATTGTGGACCACTGTGCTCCAGCAGTAGGTGGTCTACTATGTCCCATGTTGAAGTTCAATAAATAATCATATTAATAGTGTTTATAGCTTTCTTTTAAACAGATTAACTGCAAAGTTAAATAAAAAAAAGTATTTTATACCTTTGCAAAATAGCTGTTTTATCTTATTTATCTACAACCTTTAATTACTAGAAAAATAAAAACATGATGATGATAAATTTTACTTTTAGAAGCTCAAAACAACCAATCGGGATAAAATGATCCACTCTGAGCTTCTCTGAAGGCTATAAATAATCAATACAGTGCTGTTGTCTATTAGGATAGTAGAGAAGAAGAGAAGCTTTAAAATTTTTTAAATAAATAAAACATTAGGAGGTGGTCCTCTGTGCCCATAGGTCCAGTGTCATTTGGTCTCCCCTAATATTTGATATTATTATTTTCTAAAAATATTTGTATCACCTTATTCTATCAACACCATTTAAGGGCCCTCTCCCCTCAAGCGAAAACCCTGCTTTCTAATGTTAATCCTATGGGACAGTTAATTTCTAACATCTCATTTGCATTTCATTATTTTTAAACAATTTTTTTTGGCATTGGATAGTTGAGATCTATCTCTACAGCATCTCCCTTTTACATTTTTGATTTTCTTTACAGATTTTTTTTTTTTTTTTTTTTTTTTTTTTACAAAGATACTTTTACTTTCAGAACTGTTTTTTAAACTGAAAGTAAAAAAAAAAAAAATTCCACAAAGAAAATAAAAAAAAATAAAAAAGCAGTGCCGTAAAGATCAATCTCAGCTATAAAATGCAAAAAAAAAATTCATTTAAAAATATTGAAATGCAAGCACGATATTAGAAATTAACAGTCCCATAGGATTAACATTAGGGAACAAGTGATTTGCACAGGGACCCTGAGCCGGTAAATTTTTTGATGCTCCAGCTCCAGCCTCAGATAACAAGCTATGGCTCCGGCAAGAGCTCAGACTCCACACTTTTGAGTTTCAGATTTTAACTTGCGATTTTTATTATTAAAAGGAACATTAAAAAAAATAATAACATACTCATCAGGTCACACTGAAAATACAAATTTAATTAACTTCACAGTTGAGTTATTTGTTCATTCTTAAGAAAAGAATTGAATCTAATAAATCCTCTTTCCTATTTGATCTTAAATCATTATAAATGTATTTTAATGAAGAGAATAGTCTGTCTACAGCAACTTTTCTAATGGACAATGCCATGCGTCAGGCCTCTTGCATGTCTGTAGGATACGATGAAATTACTTTAAATGGACTAACATTTTTCTTTAGTCTTGGCGTATTTTCTTTTTTTTTACAAGATTTAAAAGAATATTAAAAAAACTAAAGGAGCCCTGGAGCAGGGGAAAATTTAGAGCTCCAGCTCCGGAGCATGCTGGCTTCAGTCTCTAGCTCCGGGTCACTGGTTTTGCAATGAGGAGAGAGGACCCTTAACTAATTTTGTAATCATACTTCCCATTGTGAATAAAAAATTAACTGTAGCAACAGCAACAAATCAACTATCCTAAAAATATCAATGGTCATGAACATTATAGTAATAGAATCCCTACAAAAAAGAAATTTTGTATACCAATTTAAAGCAAGGTAATCAAATAAATAAAAGATCTAAACTTAAGGTAGAAATATACTTAATTAAAAATTTTCTAATGGAGATACTTTCAACTTACAATAATATCAAGTTTAGGTAAAAACATGACAATAAAATGAAAGTTAGCCTTAGGTCATGTCATCATCTGAGTGAGGTACTGCACAATTATGGCACAAAACGTTTTGAGCATGGGTTTTTTTAATTATTTAAGATAAGTATATGTAGTATAACTTCTTTAGTCTGAAATCATTGGGACCACACAAATTCCAGATTTCTGAATTAAAAAAATTTTGAAACTAGAATCCATTTAGATAAATAATAATATTATCAGTCATTAGTATGGTGATTCAAAAATGCAAGCACTTTGATAATTTAAAGTGATTACATATCACTAAGAAATTTCAATTCAAAATGTCCCAAAATATATATTTTATAGGGTATCGCCATCAGTTGTAAAGTACCAGAAACAATAACGGTACAGTTTATTTTTTATTTTTTTTAAATCAAGATTTCGGATTTAATTTCTGATTAAATAACAGAAATAGTGATACTTATCTTAACTAAAAAAGTGATAGTAGATATAGCATAGAAAATATTGCAAATGAAACTAATTTTCTAAAAACAGAAGCAAAATGTTATAAGAAATTTAATTAAGATTTATAATTATTCAAAAAAAAAATTATTATTACATTAACATATATAAAATAATAATACCTGCATAAGAGTAATGTTATGAAAAATGAGATATGTTGTACTGATAAATATCAAAAGCAAACAGAAATTTAAAAAAAACAAAAATTGTATGTATTCTCTATCTCTCTCTCTCTCTCTCTCTCTTTTTTTTTTTACCTTTAAATTGAAATAATTTTTATTTCATATAATGTATTTCCTGTTTATTTCATGTATTTTTATTTTCTTTCAGATATCAAGAGTACATATGAATATTTATGAAGAAGAATCAGCTTCTTAAGAAAATAGTCTTTGTTTAGTAAAGGAAACAGATGATTTGAAGATGAAATATTTCAAATTTTCTCCTATATCTCATCAAAAGTAACAGTTAAAAGTGATATATTCCTGTTTGAATAAGTGTTAAATGTGTCTCAAATTGAATCAACTATTCAACTGTTCGATCTTTGTAATTTAAATTTTCTTTACCTTTTTTTTTTTTTTTTTTTTTTTTTTTTTAAAGTCAGAAATGTATTTTTTAATGTTTTTCAATTTATTATTCGATACTTCTCAAGAAAATATTCAAGTTGGATATGTTATTTAAAACAGAGTTTTACTTTTAAATTTTTCTTTCAATTCTTTGTCATATTAGCATTTAAAAAAAATAATAATAACTGTGTGTGTATATGTGACACATGAAATAATATTTTTTAAGTGTAGTATGAACATATATTAATATTGCAATTTATTTCTTTTTGAGGAAGAAATTTGTGTATTTTGGTGTCAACAAATCACAATTTTTTTCAGAAAGTTTAATCAGGAGTCACAGAAAGTTTAATCAGGAGATTAGAAAATTTTCATTCATTTAAAACATCATAACTTTCATTTCATTTATTTACACTTTAAAAACCTCTATACACAACATTTTTTAATCTCTTATAGGCACTTTAAATAATGCTAGTTGTATACTTATTTTTGAAAGAAAAAAATATAGTTAATGTGTTGTTCTAATTTCATTTCTTATCATATAGTTTGTCTATAAAAATGTTTCCTTGAAGATAATATTAAATGAAGTGAAAAAGAAAATGTTCATATCTTTTTAGAAAATATATGTTTCATATTAAGTATGCCAAAAATGGAATTCTGTGGAATAGTTTTTAATGGATTTTCATGTACACCAATAAATAACCATTTTACTTGAATATTCATTCAGCAATTCATGTTAGATTTTTTTCTCTTTAATTTTAAGAAGCCCTTTTTCATTATATCCATCGCTAGAATCAGAATAATTTCTAGCAGTTTTCGACAGCAATATAGTTTTTAACCATAGAGGAAATATGATGGAGAAGAATAAAATTATTGAGGAAAATGTTTACAGGGTTATAGTAAAATTATTTACTTCTCAAAAATTTATGCTCTAATATCACATCTCTTACAAAAAGAACAAGTTTAATCAAGGTTTTGCAGTTTTATTTTGTACATACAACATGATTTCATTTAAAATTTAAAGTTGTTAAAATAAAGTGTGTTTTTAGCAATGTAAAGAAAAATATATTCTCAATTTCTTTTATGCTTGTATGCACATATGTGTGTGTATATTACCACAGAACTTCATACTGAACTAACTGATTTTGACCATTCTTTTTTGTTTGAAAAATATGTTTTCTAGATTGTCTTGTAAAAAAAAAAAAAATCTCTTATTTAAATGCATCCCCAAACAAAAAAAATTGTTCACCTTCTTCCAAAACTAAATAAAAGAATATTGGTCTCAAACTTATCTGAATAAAAAAATCTGTACCAAACATTTCCTACCCTGCATTTTCCTATACTGGCATTCCGTTTAAATATGGATCAAACACAAAAAAAGTCGTTTCCTTGTGAGATATGCCAGAGGTCATTTCCGGCTAGAAATAAGTTGACTCAGCATATGATAATACATTCGGGTAAAAAGCCATTCAGTTGTGATGAATGTCAAAAGGCATTTGGTCGAAAGAGTGATCTTAATAGACATGCTCGAGTGCATACAAAGGCCAAACCTTACACTTGTGATAAATGCCAAAAATCTTACACACAGAACAGCTCTTTAAAAGAACATATAATTAATCACCATTTTCTGGATTTAGAAGGCGATGCTTTAGTTGATGATGGAAACCAGAATGAGGATGATTGTGCATCAAATCTGCTTACAGATTTTCTTACCGATGTCGGTGAAAAAAGATTTGTGTGTAATCTTTGTCCAGAAAAATTTGCCCTGAAAGAAATGCTGAAAAAACACCTCAGAATTCACCCGGAAAATAGAAAATTTGTTTGTGATATTTGTCAAAAGAGATACAGCACTAAATCAGCTTTGTCTGCACATCGTGTTTGCCACAATGGAGAGAAGCATATATGTGATATGTGTCAAAAAGTGTTCAGTTGGAGATGGTCCTTGAAAGTGCATCTTAGGTCACACACAGGTGAGAAACCTTTTGAGTGTGATATATGTCTGAAGAGATTCAATCACCGAGAATCTTTAAAACAGCATCTTTCCGCGCACACTGGTGAGAAACTCTTTTCTTGTGATGACTGTAAAATGAAATTCACTTACAAATCCTGCTTGATTCGACATAACTGTAGTCAGCGTGAAAATAAACGTAATGTGTGTGATGTGTGTCAGAAAGCCTTTTCTGGAAGAGACTCTCTTAAAAAACATAATTTAGTACACACAGGTGAGAAGGCTTTTACTTGCCCTATTTGTCAAAAAGCATTTGCTGTGAAATCCACTTTGAAGACGCACATTCGTACACATTCACAGCTGAAGTCTTTCACTTGTGAGGTGTGTCAAAAAGCATTCACTAGGAACTATAGTCTGGTTCTTCATCTTCGTCAGCATTCATCTTCAGAAACTTGATGATGTGAAAAAAACAAAAATGGACCGAATGACTGAATAGGACATCCTCATATCTGTATAAATGAAAACCCTTGAAAAAAGAAAACAATAGTCTAATGTGAGCACATTTATCTTGATATTGTTTACACAATTTATTAATAAAATAAAATTGTGTAAACAATATTTCTATTTAAAGATTTTGTCCATAATGTTATTTTTTTTTTCATTGTGTTTTCCACTTACTTTTAAAAGAAATTATAAACCTTGATGTATATTATAAATAAATGTTTATAGTTTAATTTTATTCTTTATAATTTTGACAAGAACTATTTTATATACCAAATTTCTATATATATTTAATATTTTTTAAAAATAAGTTATGCAAATGAAGTATTAAAATATATTATTTAAATGTTTATGTTTTTCCTAAATGATCATTACTAAACCTTTTGTTAAACTGTTAAATTAGTTAATAAATTATTAGTAGCATTTGTATATGTTTGATTACAAGAAAAATAGATTCTGAAAATAGAGTGTATTGGTTTGTGGCACTGAAAAAGAATCTGTCATCTGGAATGAGTGCAAAAACTGTTTATTTTATGTAAAAAAAATTGGTCTTCTATTTATAAACCTTCTGTTTTTAATGGTCAAAGAAATATTTATAGATTTTATTTATTTATTTTTATGTGTGCAAATAAATATCATTTTAGAAAAAATACATAAAGCTTCTAACTTGGCCTCTTTTTCTTTTCTTTAAGTACTACTGGCAATAATTTATAAATCATCTAATTATACAATTTTTTTTATTTTTTAACTTGCATATAATGATTGAATCTGGTATAAAATTTTAGTTTTACAACCATCAAAATATATGAATAATCATTTTCCCATCTGAGCAAAAATGTGTCCATGCTGGGACTCGAACCCAGAACCTTTGGCTTCAATTGTCAATGCTTAATTGGATGAGCATTGACAATTGATGAGTGCTAATTTTTCCATCTGAGCAAACATGTGTCCAGGCTGGACTCGAACCCAGAACCTTTGGCTTCAATTATCAATGCTTAATTGGATGAGCATTGACAATTGATGAGTGGTAATTTTCCCATCTGAGCAAACATGTGTCCAGGCTGGGACTCGAACCCAGAACCTTTGGCTTCAATTATCAATGCTTAATTGGATGAGCATTGACAATTGATGAGTGGTAATTTTTCCATCTGAGCAAACATGTGTCCAGGCTGGGACTCGAACCCAGAACCTTTGGCTTCAATTGTCAATGCTTAATTGGATGAGCATTGACAATTGATGAGTGGTAATTTTCCCATCTGAGCAAACATGTGTCCAGGCTGGGACTCGAACCCAGAACCTTTGGCTTCAATTGTCAATGCTTAATTGGATGAGCATTGACAATTGATGAGTGGTAATTTTCCCATCTGAGCAAACATGTGTCCATGCTGGGACTCAAACCCAGAACCTTTGGCTTCAATTATCAATGCTTAATTGGATGAGCATTGACAATTGATGAGTGGTAATTTTCCCATCTGAGCAAAAACGTGTCCATGCTGGGACTCGAACCCAGAACCTTTGGCTTCAATTATCAATGCTTAATTGGATGAGCATTGACAATTGATGAGTGGTAATTTTCCCATCTGAGCAAAAATGTGTCCATGCTGGGACTCGAACACAGAACCTTTGGCTTCAATTGTCAATGCTTAATTGGATGAGCATTGACAATTGATGAGTGGTAATTTTTCCATCTGAGCAAACATGTGTCCAGGCTGGACTCGAACCCAGAACCTTTGGCTTCAATTGTCAATGCTTAATTGGATGAGCATTGACAATTGATGAGTGCTAATTTTCCCATCTGAGCAAACATGTATCCAGGCTGGGACTCGAACGCAGAACCTCTGGCTTCAATTGTCAATGCTTAATTAGATGAGCATTGACAATTGAAACCAAAGGTTCTGGGTTCGAATCCCAGCTTGGACACATTTTTGCTCAGTTGAGAAAAGTACTACTCATATGAATTATTCACCAATCAGTTGATTGTGTAAAATAAAATTAGCATGAAAATGTAATGTTAAAAATCTTATTTATTTAAATCAGTAATTTTCAGTTTCTATGCCGTTGTAAGAGAATTTTAGGTATGCTGTAAAAAGACTTTTAAAGATCATTTATTAAGTTACTATTTCAGAGTTTCTCCCAGGTTTAAAAAAAATCCCTGACGGTTCGGCCTACAGGCACAGGTAGATTTCGAAGACGCAGACCGTGGGGTGCCTGTTTGTCGGGAATTGCGGAAGAAATGACCTTTTTGCGATGATGCTGCAGTTGGAACCGCCTACTTCGAAACCAAACTTGTTTGCAGGCGGAGCCAGCAAGGATTTTTTTTTTTTTTTTTTTTTTTTGGCTATAAGAGTTGGTCCTATAAAAAACAGGCCAATATAAAAGTTTTAGATAATATTAAGAGGATTTATGATAAATTTAAGCGGATTTGAAATCTTGGGAATTGACGAAGTTATGAATTTTTTTCTTCAAAAACCTCCCTCCCCCTCCCCTTAAGGCAATTTTTAATTCTATCAAAAATCTGTCATACATAAATTTTCGGCCCTTCTCCTAGAAGTAATAATAACTTCAAACGGATTCGATACGTATCATAATTAAGAAATTATGGGTTTTTTTCTGTTTTCACAAAAAGTCCCCCCATCCCCCCCCCCCCTTGATTCGATGTTGCCCATTAACGAACTTGACCGAGATTTTATGCCCCTTGATTTTATGTATCAGTTTCGAAAAGAAGCGGGAGTTGGAACCGCCTACTTCGAAAAATAACTTGTTTGCAGGCGAAGGCGGCAGGGATTTTTTGTTTTTAATTTTTTTTGCTATAACGGTTGGTCCTATAAAAAACTTGTCAATATAAAAGTTTTAGATAATATTAAGAGGATTTATAATAAATTTAAGCGGATTTGATATCTTGGGAATTGACGAAGTTCTGGTTTTTTTTCTTCTAAAACCCCCTTCCCTCCCCCCCCCCCCCTGAAGGCAATTTTTAATTATATCAAAAATCTGTCATACATAAGTTTTTGCCCCTGTTTCTATAAGTAATAATAACTTTAAACGGATTCGATATGTATCATAATTAAGAAATTATGTTTTTTTTTCTGTTTTCACAAAAAGCCCCCCTATCCCCCCCCCCTTGGTTCGATTTTGCCCATTAACAAACTTGACCGAGATTTTATGCCCCTTGATTTTATGTATCAGTTTCGAAAAGATGCGGGAGTTGGAACCGCCTACTTCGAAAAATAACTTGTTTGCAGGCGGAGCCGGCAGGGATTTTTTTTGTTTTTAATTTTTTTTGCTATAACGGTTGGTCCTATAAAAAACTTGTCAATATAAAAGTTTTAGATAATACTAAGAGGATTAATAATAAATTTACGCGGATTTGATATCTTGTGAATTGACGAAGCTATGATTTTTTTTCTTCTAAAACCCCCCTTTTTTCCCCCCCCTTGGAGCCATTTTTAATTATATCAAAAATCTGTCATACATAAATTTTCGGCCCTTCTCCTAGAAGTATTAATAACTTTAAATGGATTCGATACGTATAATAATTAAGAAATGATGGGTTTTTTTCTGTTTTCACAAAAAGCCCCCCCACCCTCCCCCCCTTGGTTCGATTTTGCCCATTAACGAACTTGACCGAGATTTTATGATCCTTGATTTTATGTATCAGTTTGGAAGAGATTTATGCAGAATTTTTCCAGTTATTGTGGTCAGAAAAAAGTGACATAGATAGATAGATAGATAGATATATAAACTTTTGAACTGGGGGTGTTTTTGGGTTCTGGGAGTCATGATCGGCGTAGATCTGCAAAATTTTTTCAAAATTTCCAACTTAGGTGAGAATGTAATAGATAGTATTTCTTACGAAATCTACCTAAAAAGGCAGAGTGCTGCTGGTGAGAGAAGGACACTTTTTTTAATTGTTAAAAGGTATTATTTTAGTTTTTAAAGCCACTTTTGATATTTAAAAGTCAGGGCACTATTTTCAAGACAACATTGAGTCAATTTTTTAATGCAAAAAGGGAGAAAGGGCCTTTTTTTTACTGATGGGCAAGAAGGGTGCTATTTTGTAAACCAAAGGGCAGGCAGGATGCAGCATCCTTCTGAAACTGTCTGGGGGAAAACACTTCTATTTATTAATTATTCTGCAAGGGTGAATTTCAAATATTGAAGAAAAAATAATGGAAATATTTGCTCCATTCTTTTTAAAATCATATTTGTATAAAACAAGTTTTTCTGCAATGAAAATTAAAAAACAAAAATAAATCATAGCAAGTATGCTTAGAATAAAACTTAAATGTATATTTATACAGGATGAAACAGGCTCAAACCAAGCCTATGAGCCTGAAATGGGCTCGGGCTCAAAAGGAAAATTTTATCTATTCACAGTTTTAAAAAAGAAAGAAAAACCTTACTATTTGAAAACCAAGAAAGTAGTCTGAGTTTCTTAAAGTGTTTTACAATCTTTTAAAAATTACTTTGAAAGGGAATTGAATTGTTATTGATGGAATATAAGGAGAAATATCCTATTTAATTCTGAAGTCTTTGCACGGTCATTGTTAGTAACATAAAGAAACCATGGGATATCCCTTGTCTATCCTTGTTTATTCCAGTACTATTCCAGAATTACTGGAAAACAGAACTCATATCTTTCTGCCATATTTGTACAATGACATTTTAAAAGAATAAGAATTGTGACTTTTGTGAATTTCTGTCAGTGGTTGGTTATAAATAAAAAAATTTGCTATTTTAAACAGATTTTTATGAAAATCACAAAACATTGTTATGAGGTTGTATTTAGGATTAATACTTATTTCTATGTAAAAAGATATTTTTAAATAAGAAAATTAACCTTAAAACAATTGTAAAATGTTATCAACAATTTTCCACTGCATACTTTTGGCATCATCAACTTTTGTTCAGATGACACAAAATATTTTGAGCTTTGCTTTCAAATTGTCAGGCTCAGGCTGTGACACAAAGCCTGTACTCGCCTCTAATGTCTATCCCCAAAACCCTCGTTCAGCTACTACATATGTAAAATGCAAAAACAAATTTCACTCTGACTGCTTATAACTTGAGTTTTGCTGAATAGATTTTAATGGGACTTGCACTGTTAGGTAATTTTTCAGGGAAGGTATTAATATATAACATATCATTCTACGTTGCTTAGTTGTAGAATTATAGGAGAAAGTTCTATAATGAGGTGAACCTTGAAATATTAGCCTTTTTAAAAAGTTCTACTGGATGTATTTAGTTAGTTTGTTTGTATTGTTAGATAATTTTTCAGGTATGGGTTTAGCATGGTTCTACTTTCTTTACCAAATCCTACTGTAAATGGTCAGCTAAAAGAGTTTGTCCTTAACAGCTCAAATTTTGTCTGCATATTAAAAAATATAATAGTGCAATGGTGTTCGTATCGTTTTCAGCAATGTGGAAGGACATTCCATGTAAAGGTCCATATTGATTTAAAACACAAGGTCAAATTCACCAATATATTTCTAGGTTTATTTGAAGAAACCAACCAGAGTAGTGGCAGAAGCCTGCTAGTATATAAATAAATGAATATAAATAAGTATTTAAAAAATGTTAATTGTTGAGACATAAAATATTCTGGGTAGTATGTAACACCATGAAATTTATAAAACACTATGTTTATTTTGGACTGAAAATTATACACTTGGTCCTTCTTTATGTAAGTAAAAAGTACAGCAAGAAAGCAACACACATAAATGTTTTTGATTGTGCATATTGCTTTCTTGCTGCACATATCCTTTTTCACTCAAATATAGAGGGACAAAGTGAAAAAATTCCAGCTTCTTTATTATTGTTTTTTGAACAAAAAAGAATATTTTAAATTCAAACATCTATGGTAAATTTTGCTATTTTCTTTAGGCATTATGAATCAGGGCTGTACCAGGCACCATCAGTTAGAATAGGCACTAACAAGCTTAATCGGCGCTGACACTAATCACTACTCATGCATCTACAATTGGTAGAAAAACTAACAAGGGGTTTTGCACAAGGTGCCAAATAGAGTTGTTGCGGTGCTGTTATGCATTTAGAGAATGAACAATTTAAGCAAGTGCAAGTAAGACAGAGTAGAAGCAGGGCTGTAGCTAGAAGTAGACAATAGGGGTGCTCAAGAAAATGTAGGGGGAGCTCATACCATTTCTCTCTCTCTGACACATGCATGCACAAACACAGATATATATGATCAAAATATTATATAGAAAGGTAAATTAGTGCATATTCATATTGTAGGTACTATGTTTCTTATTAAACTGTTTATAATAGCTTTATTTGAAGGCTAAGAAAAGTAAAGGCTGCAGGCAGGGATGTAATGGAGGATATACTGTGGATACGCCGTATCCCTTCTGGATTATTTTAAGGAATACTGTATTTCCTCTTCTCAAAAAAACACTATAGCGTATACTCTTTAGGGTATATCCTCTGCCTACAATGTAAGCCCTCTGGATTTTTTACTACTACATCACTGACTACAGAATGAAAATTTTCAGTGTATAATTATACTCAGAGAAATAATAAGTGATTATGTCAATAAGTAAATAAAAAGCTGACAGTTCACTTGTTTCAAAAGAGTTGCAACCTTTAATTTTTTTCTGAATACTCCCTGCCCTTAAGGATTCTCAAGAATAAAGGATAAATTTTACATTTTAAAATTATTTTTGTCTCTAGTCAAATGCTAAAACCACTTGTATTTAAATTGGCTACTAGCTTTTTACATTAGTATCATTTATAAATCAAGGATCTTATCTATCTATATGTATCTATATACCCATATATATATATATATATTAAATTAAGATGACTCAAATACGAAACATGATGTTTATCATAAGCATCATATTTACTATCAAATTCATTAGAATAACTTTGTTTTATGCTAATAATGGAAAACGCTGCAAAATGAAAAATTTCAGTATATAACTAATGCAAAAGTCAATGTTTGCATCAGCAAAAAGTTGCTAATTCTGAGTATGTGCAGAGAGGATGCACGCATATTGAAGCCCTTATTTGCAGTTTTTAAACAAATACACTACAATTTACTATTTATGCAAAACTGTAAAAAGCCCCCAAAACTAAGTTCAGTTTTTGAACAGAGTTTCATTTGGATTTTTGAAACAGAATTTCATTTGGTGGCCTTGGCAACTTTCCCAGGAAAGGGGCTCAAAAATTTTCAGGGGGTGCTCAGCCCCCCCCCCCCCCTGGTACCCCTCTAGCTACGGCCCTGAGTAGCAGTATTCAACATAAAGTGATAAAATATATAGCACAGGGATCTCAGGTGGTGCATACGACAATTTCTCTGGCATGCGAAAAAATTTTAATTTGATAATTATATAGATAAAATTCATTTTCCCTCTTGTTATAATAAATAAAATTTTGTTTAACACATACAGACTATATATAATAATGCAATTATTTTTGTATACACACTACAAAATATTTTTTTTTAGTGACCTATATGCAATGTTTTCAACTTGTTACTATTTTGCCTTTCTATGTGAATTTAAAAAAGCTTTATTTATTCAGATGAATTTCATAAGACAGTCACTACAATAAAATGACAACTGAATCCGAATTTGCTATGTATATTAGTAAAAATAACAAAATATGAACCAGTTATAAAGGATTCTGAACCGAATGCACAACGGTAAAACCTACATTAAAAAATTACTAATATATTTTTATGCAATTTGTATTGTTAGATGTTGCAGTAACCCCTGAAGTGTTTCTCTTTTTTTTCCCTTTGACACAATAAACAAAAAATATAGGCCAAACACTAATTTTTCAAAACTAAAATATTTGCCTTATTTAATCGATAGTGAAAACCACTGGTATAGTTTCAGACGGCCTTTGCACATTGAAATTTGTGACATTTATCCACTGCGACTGGTAGTAGATATAAATCTGGACTGGTAGCCTCTCACACAAGAGCTAAAAGAGTCGTATTAATCCAGTGCGACGGTACCTCAACCAGTTGAAAATCAGATCTACAAAGAAGCTGGACTGCAGATCCCTGTGTGCTCAGGAAAGCGTTTCTTTATCACTAGCTTAGGTAATATGAGAATATATCTGAGAAACCCATTTCAGAACTGTGGCACTATGCGCATAATGAGATAGGGGCTTCTACGGGGCTGTCAATAATTACATTCCCTCAACAATCGGGAAAAAAATACGCAAAAATTTCCTCTTTAGGTACTAAATAGATTTGCAGCTATGAACCAGTGGATAAGAGTAAATAGCTAGTGCTCTCCGAGAGTGCAAAAACTCCCTGTCAGATGTACCCTGCATAAATATGTCTTGCTCGGATTTTAGTAGTGTGAAAAATATTAGAAAGCGCTTCTACTACTCAGATAGATGGCACATAAATTCTCAGATGTGCTGAATTGTTGGCAGCCTTGAGAGACAGAACCCTTTATGGGTTTGAATATCTTTAAGTCCCACAGATTGGGAATTGCTTTGTGTCATCCATACTTTGCTTGATGTTTGTTTTATTAAGAACATTACATCTGGCTTGTGTGCTTGATACAAATATCCGCTTATAAGTCATCGTCTTGAAGAGGATTGGATAGACAGAAGGAAATAACATCACTGGAGAATTACAGCCCGGACCGCCACAAAGAGTGTGCAATGGAGGTGTCGGAAGTTGAAACCGTCGCCCCTACGCTCTAATAAAGCGATTAGCGGAGTGGTTCCTTAATCACTCGACCACGGAGGGCTCAACTTTGATAATGGACACAAACTTGATAATGGACACAAATAGATGTACTTCGCAGCTCTAGTTAAAAGGTAGTAGTGCATTTATACACTACAAAGTGGCGAAATACAGGTAATAAAATTTGAATGATCGAGACGATTTTAGACAAAATCTTTACGGACCTGCGATTATCACCAAGCTAATGTTGATTTGTCGTTCATCCACACAAGAGTTGTAAAGTTTAGTCAGGGCTACACTAGATACCGGGCTTGCTCATTCATTATCATGACGTCACAAATGGTGGCTGGCCGCTACCAGCGATTGGTGCAAAGCGAAACGACAAAATGAAAGACATACAGCGATTGGCACAAAACGACGGGCTCGTCGCTTTGCACCAATCGCTGGTCGCGGCCAGCCACCTTTTGTGACGTCATGATAATGAATGAGCAAGCCCGGTATCTAGTGTAGCCTTGGCGAGGCTAACGAAAAAGAAAGGCTACCGCGGTACTTTACGCGTATCTTTTTTTACAGACCGGCGGAATCACGTGATGCTCGAATCCACCAATGCAGGTGTACGAAAAGAGCTTCACGTCACTCTCGCGGTCTGTAAAAAAAGATATGCAGAATGCACCGCGGTAGCCTGTCTTTATCGTTAGCCTCGAGCCTTGGTTTAGTCGAGGCTAACGACAAAGACAGGCTACCGCGGTGCATTCCACTTATCTTTTTTTACAGACCGCTGGAGTGACGTGTTACTCGTTTCGTACACCTGTATTGGTGGATTCGAGCATCATGTGACTCCCGCGGTCTGTAAAAAAAGATACGCGTAAAGCACCGCGGTAGCCTTTCTTTTTCGTTAGCCTCGAGTTTAGTAATGTGAACTGTCATAAGGAAAGGGCAGCTGACGACACTGTTGGTTAGCTAGAAAAACCTGTTTGTTCTTTATAACTCCTACTGTACATATGAGATGGGTGATTTGATTGGTCTACATTAAACACTGGTCTATGATATGACTGGTTTACGTCGTCATGACAATTCCTGTAATGATCACTATGACAAAAATATAGTGGTAGATTGAACTGTTTATTTGTAAGCATGCCCTTTCCTTATAATTTGGTCAAAAACTCCAATCTTAGTATGTCGTCATTATAAAGGCACTCTAGATACCGTCCTGTCCTGTCGCTGCTAGCGCGACCAACGAAATACACGATCGTTCATGACGTTTTAAACGTCACATGAAGTGGATTATCTTTAAACGGCTCTTCCCATGGTTTTGTGCCAATCGCCGTTTAAAGATGATCCACTCCATATGACGTTTTAAAAGTTATGAATCGGTTGTGTATTTCGTTGGTCGCGCTGCTAGTCGGTGGAACCCTTTGTTCGCTCCCAACTGGTAGAGTGCCTTTATAAGAGAGGCAGTAAAATTTGCTTGACTTGAGAAGGTTTTGCATAAAAACTTGACAGTACTCTCCTGGACGAGTGAGACAAGTCAACAAACTTTAGCTTATCGATAATAATCCAACTTTCTGTCCAAAATCGTTTTCAAAAACCGCGCAGGTCGAAGTAAAAAGAAAACAACGACAATTTTCCATTTCGCCATATGCGGTTTCCATCTAACTACGTGTAGGTTTCGCCCTTGATGAAGGATTTTATATGAGTCGAAACGGCACTGCAATGTTTATTTTATTAATTTTTATGGTGATAGCAACAAAGTTTTCTACTTTATACAACACTACATGTATTTCTAACTTGCATAATTTTATGTTTCATGTGATATTAAATAAGATACGTTTCAGTTTTGCTAGAAACTTGCTGAAAATGATGTTGCATGAGCTACTACGAAAATTTCGCAAGGATAAATCTGACCAGCAAATCATAAGTTGAAAGTAAGGCATCCCTTATTAATTAGTAACTATGATCACGACCTACGATACGATCATCTTTAAAGTTTAGTATCATCTTTACACAGAAATTGGCCCAAAACGATGGGCGCGCCGCTTTGTACAAATGCAGTGTAAATATGATGTACTGCGAGGCTAACGAAAAAGACAGGCTACCGCGGTGCATTTATCTTTTTTTACAGACTGCTAGAGTGACGTATTGCTCTTTTCGTACACCTGCATTGGTGGATTCGAGTATCACGTGACTCCCGCGGTCTGTGAAAAAAGATACGCGTAAAAGCACCGCTGTAGCCTTTCTTTTTCGTTAGCTTCGATGTACTGCGTGTGACGTTTTAAACATCATGAACCTTCTAGACCGGGAGCCGGCAGCACAGATAATCACCTCATCGAGTTCACGGATGAAATTCTAGAATTAGTTAAATCCGGATTCAGGCCTGAATCGCATATTAAAACGCAATCGGTCTGCCAAGTCATATCTTGGTGGGAAACACCTGAAAACCCGATTTTAGCGGCTGACTCGTAGGTTTACCATTGTGTTTTCCTGCTCCCAGTCCTCCATGTTTTCACATCTTTTGGTGCAGGAAAACACAATGGTAAACCTACGAGTCCACCGCTAAAATCGGGTTTTCAGGTGTTTTCCACCAAGATATGACTTGGCAGACCGATTGCGTTTTAACATGCGAATAAAAATTTAACTAATCCTAGAATTTCATCCGTGAACTCGATGAGGTGATTGTCTGTGCTGCCGGCTCCCGGTCTATTCCGTGTATCGCGATTAGAGCTCCTATAATAGAGGCTGACGCATCCTCGCAGATTTAGCACCCGAATTGGAGACCAGTCGAAAAACCAAGCGAATTAGGCAACCCCAACTCCGTCTGCGGTACTGGGTACCAATAATCCGAAACAAAATGTATATACGTCAGCTTCTGTTATAGGAGTCTTAATCGCGGTATGATAAAATAATTTTGGTTGATAGAATTATTTTCCGACAGTGCCAACGCTTTTGATAGACCAGAATTAGACTTGCGAAATTTTCGCAGTAGCGCTCGCAACATCATTTTCAATTTTCAGCGGTTAACTCAGGGAGATAGAAAGAAGGAGAACAAAGATAATGTTTCTACTTATGGAACTAAAAGCGGTACCTAGTATGGCGGCGTTTCTGGTCGTTTGGGCCTTTAGGAAGTGTAGCGCCCTCTATCTCTTTACCATGCTCGAAACCAAAATGCAGGAAGAGCAGACGACAATTTGTCATGTTTGGCAGGTCACATGACCGGCCTTTGGGAGCACCAGCGCCACAAACTGGGTACTCATTCCCGGTCCATGTTGTGATCTTGAAAGCCTATCTTCACTGTTCTCCTTCTTATTTCTATCTCCATGGGTTAACTCCAGCAAAAGCTGGAGTTACATGTGAAAGAATCATATAGGAGAATGACTCGTAATAATGAATCATAACTCATATTGTTATTTTTGGGCAATGCATTGTTATGGTTTCGTGATTATGTTTTGTAATGAAGATTAATCGTATTTAACATTATTGTTTCTCCAAGAAATCAAGCTTGATGTATTTTTGAAGGTATTTTTTTATCCCTTTTTTTTTTCCTGTTGTAGATTCAGTATCTTTTCCTGTAAACATTTTCTGTTTTACACAAGTTTGGTTATCTAATTTGTTGTTGAAATCCCAATAGTTAAGCTCAGAAAAAAAAAAAAACCTGTTTTATAAGTAGGTGTTTTGAAAATTTGAAATATCGTTACCGTTTTGAAATGTATAGGATGACTTTTGTTTATATTTAATGATTCGGATTTTGATTATGATAATTTTTTGTCTCTATGATGCATACAAGAAAAATGATATTACTAGGTTCAAATAATTTGTATATATTGTTGATCCTACATAACAACTGTTTTGCATGTTTAAGATTTAAATAAATCTATTCCCCGAATTTCAATGCAATACATTATTTTGAATCGGGGGCGGGGGGGGGGGGGGGAATCGATATTTCACTCTGTTTAGCAATCCAATTAATGCCAAGTGATTAAAAAAGCTTCCCTGTTTTTAAGTATGCCGTAAAGACAGAGTTTTCTTAAATTTAGTTAAATAAACAAAGTGCAAACATGATTTTCGTGTAAACAAAATCAGTCTTTCTTCTCTTCTTGTATTACTCTACATATAGAAAACTGGATACTTTCGTGTTATAGCGGCTCCCGAGGATGAATCGCCAATCGACCAAGATTTATCGCTAAATTATAAAGCATATATGATATTAAAATAATATATGATTTATATAATATTTCGTGACATATATTTCCCAGTTATAGTTATGTATGATGTGTATAAGATATATATCAGCGTCAGGGGTCTGTCCAGACTTTTTTCACTGGGTCCTGTTTTTGTGAAATTGTGAACAGCTTTTTATATTTGTGAAAAATCTAATCATAATTTTGTGAATTTGAAATGGTCGTTATATTCAGGTTCTTGTTTATGCATTTTTAAGAAGACATATAGATATAAAATACATATATTTTCTTTATATATGTAAAAGTGACAGGTCAGATTTTACTTTTAAATGATTAATTTGTGAAATGTTTGGCTTAAAGATGGAAAAATTTTGTGAAAAACCTAATTTTAAGACAAAGAATTTTGTGAAGGGTCCTGTTTTAGGGAAAGTAATTTTGTGAAGGGTCCTCTTTTAGGGAAAATAATTTTGTGAAGGGTCCTTTTTTAAAATGAAAAATTTTGTGAAGAGTCCTTTAAAGGACCCAATTTTTTCCTAAACAGATCCCTGTATATTATGCATATATGGCATATAAGATGTAAATAATATGTATATAATGATATATATGAGCATTAGAAGTATATTATATGAGGCACATATCAGCTTTACTAACTTGAGAAATCGTAACTGCAATCTTGGCATAATTATAACTGTGGGGGCCACTATAACACGAAAGTACCAAAAAGTGTATGAATGTAATGCACTGCAAATTATAATCAAAACACTGCTTATTATTTCCATACCTCGAAGTGCTTGATGATTGTATTTTAAAATCTATGATCAGTAGCATGCTTTGAGGTAGCTTGGAACTATATTATGAGTTTTGTACTAAAATGAAACAAATACTGTTATAACAATACATCTTTCTTTATGTATCAGTATTAAGAGAAATGTCTTAAATTTTTGGTCCCTTATGTACAATTGAAAAAATTGTGAATAAATGGTTTAATGTGGTAGTTTGTAACTTGAATTTAACTCAGTTTTATGCTTATTGTGTGTAAAAAAGGTCCTAAATCCTCTTTCTATGTATCTTAAAAATGTCACATTTGATTGTTGATTCTTTCGCAATGTTGCAATTCTGGCAGTTAGCAGTTTATTTTATTCAGTTATTATTTGCCATTAACATTGTGCAAAGCTTATGAGTACTGTTTTGTTATCTCAGTGTCTGAAAACATAAATTTAAATAAGTATTTCAAACATCTGCTGCACTTAGAGGTAAATTATGTTTGGCTAGAAGTATAATAATATGTAGTATAATATATTACACCTTCCAACTTAGCCAAAAGAAATTGTTATTTTCTGCCATCTTATTTATTTATTTTTTGTTACGTAAATTATTTCAATTTTTGTAATTTATTTCAAAATTCAGGAAAATATCCTAATTTTTTTTGTGCAACCCTGTATATAATCTATAGATTTGTATGCTAAAATTTAGTACTGTTAGGAAACACATAACACAGTTGAAAATTCACCTTCAGCAATTTCTATCAATAAATGGAAATGTACTCAAGATCTTTTAGTGCAGGCCTGTATATGATCTACAGAATTTATACATACCAAGTAATATACAAAATATTAGTTAAATTTAAACTTGATACTGCAACTGAAAATGCACTTCCAGCAATTATCACTAATATAGTATAACAGTACTGTAACTGAATTCTTTTGTGTGTCCCTGTAAATGAATGATAAATGCTATGAACACCCTATTCTGTAGTAAGCCTCTTGTCGTGCACTTTAGTGATATATATCAATTTTAATATGTTTGAAACAGTCTAACTTCATTAAAATACACTGCAAATGATTTCTCCCCGTAGACCATAATGTAACGGAATTCTTTTGAGTGTCCCTGTAAATGAGCTATAAATGCTACACACTTCATTTTCAATACCGAACATGCCCTAGTAAACCTCAGTAATATTCAATTGCATGCAAATCCGACTATATTTACATGAGCTATTGCATAGACAGACAGACAAATCGAAGTCATTAACACTTTTCAATTATGTTGGAAAGTGTTAAAAGGCTTTATTGGTTCTATAAATAATAAATGGAATCTCTGAGACTGCATGTCCCTTTTTATGTTTTACTTTTTATCTCCTGTTATGAGTTAATTGAGACTCTTATAAATGTTGTGCAATCCCATATTTTAGTATGAATCTTATTTTTATTATGCTAGATGATTTATAACTCTGAATTGTAGTAATATTATATAGAAGAAATTACCAGTCATGGGGGTTAATATTTTCTAATTTCTATTTCTTTAATGTGGCTGTATAATTTTGTAAAACAAAACAAACAAAGAAAATTGCATTAAAGAGAACATTTTCAAAATGAGAACTTTTATAATATTCATCTTTTTAAAATATTCATCCTTCCAGAATATATAAAAATTTTGTTGCATGCAATATGAGCCTTCTTTTAAAGTTAGAACAAGGGTACAAACCCAGTAGCAGAAACAGTGCCGCACGGCAGCAAGTGCTGCAGATTATTTTAAACATTGCAGATTAATCTTACAGCTTAAAAAAAAAAAATGCTAGGTTTAAAAAAAATTCAAAAATTTAGTTTGTCTCTAGGTTTTGTTTATGGTATATATATTTTATATTTTCTTTGTAAATTTAGGGGTGTACCGAGTAGCACTTTGGCCGAGTAACCGAGTACCAAGTACTCGGCCGAGTACCGAGTTGCCGAGTACCGAGTAGTTGTGTGTAAGAAAGAACTATTGATGCGCACATGAAGTGAGCTTAAAAATAACATGTCTGTGTGTGTAGATATATATAAATATACTTCTTGAGCATGTAGTCATACATTTAACTTTACAAAAAATTTCAAATTAACTAATTAAATTTGAAATTCAATTATGCACCTATTAAAGACTATTTTTGAAAATTCAAAAAATTTAAAACAGTACCATTATTTTTAAAAGATAGAAAAAAAATTAAAATTAGCCAATGTGAAATTAAAACCCATTCTTCAATTTATCTAACTCACTCTGATACCTGAAATCCGTCTGTCAAAAATTGGTATTGAATACTGTAATTTTGAATAATACAAATTGTCATTGAATAATGCATAAAGCTGATGTTAAAAGTGTGGCTTGCACTATTCACAATGTGCAACTTATAATAAAATCGGGTTTATCTACCCTACATGCTTTCTGACATGTTAGTTATAGCTAAAAACATTGATGGACATTTTAACCACTTTGTAGCTGCATGTTCAAATTTTAAAAAAGTTCAGTCACATTTGTCTGAATCCAAAAAAATTAATCATTTCAGTAATTAACCATAAGATGAAACTCAAAGTATAATATGTTGAAAATATTGCATGAATTAAAGCTGCCTCTTTGCCTTTATGCTACTGAAAGTAAGATAAAAAAATTTAACTACAGTTCAGTAGCAATTACTGGAAAGTGTAATGAAACCTTTATTGCCATTCTGAGTAATACTGAAAAGCTCAAATGAAAGTTCCAATAATTTTGGTTGTGGTATAATGAAAGGGACATTAAAAAGTGAACTATTAAAACTAAATTTTGAATTGCTTTGGTTTTTCTTAACTTTTCTGTATTTTGTAAACATATTTCTATATACGAAGTAAATAGTTTTTATGAATAATTGCATATATTATATACAGTGAAACTTCCACTTAACGAAGTCTCATCGTTACACTTAAATACTTCGTTATGAAGAATATTCGTTAAATAGAAATCAACTTAAATTTATGTAACTTGTATACACATAACCCACATAAAATGAAAAGTGCACATAAAATGAAAATATTACAAAAATGTATTTTAATTCGGGCAGTCTTTTTTTTTATTCAATGTAGATATGAGAATAAATTAATTAGAATAATGTCTAAAAGAACACATAACAAAGAGAAGTAAACATAAACCAAAGCATACTTTTTCTTTTTTCGTTAAAAAGTGTTTAAAATTGTGTGTTTTGATTTAATAATTCAAATGTATTCATTTTCATACAGTCCGCCAAAATAAATTCATACACCCATCGCAACAACAACCTCTTCGTTTGAATGCTGTACAGTACACACACGAAAGTGCAATAAACTTCGTTATATAGAATAAGTTTTTCGTAATATGGAGATTAATTTACATGTTAATGATGCTCAAAGTCAAGGTCCTGTAGAAAATTTCGTTAAGTAGAAAACTTCGTTAAATAGGGACTTCGTTAAAGGGAAGTTCCACTGTATTTTTATATTCAAATAACTTTTACAGGTCAATTATAAATTCCTTTGGCTTCAAAAATGATAATAATGCTTAAAAATGAAATTCTTACAACTACTCGGTATTGTACTCGGTACTCGGCTAAATTTTGGGCCGAGTATGCCGAGTACCGAGTAAATACAGAGTACTCGGTACGGCCCTATTGTAAATGCAAATTGTGGTTATTTTATAGATTACTAATTATTTCTTATAATAGTAGGCTTGATGTGGCATTGTTGGATCACAGACAAATTTTGGTTTGCTGCATATTGACTCAGAAAATTCTTTTACACAGACTGACAATCATTGAATCGTAATACATTTTTTATGAAACCACCTACAAAACATTATCTTGGTAAAACAGAAACCTAACAAAATATCCAGAATAAAGTTTAAACTGGTGGGCTGAATTGAGAACTGTAGCACTACAGGCCAGGGATAGGGAATTACATTAGTTACTCACCACTGGTGAGTGGATTTTCTAACGAGGCGAATGAATTTTCTGTCTGTCACCATTTTCTCCACTTTTCAAGTTATGAACTGTACAGGCTGTGCAGTGTTGAATTCAGAGGGTGGCCCGAGGGGGACATTACCCCCAGAGCATTGAAATGTCCCCCCCCCTCTCTCCCCGGAAAATTTGAGATTTTATGCTTTTAATGGTTAAAAAGTGCAATTTTCTCCCAGAACTCTATAATGCTCCCCCCCTCCCCCTGGCCCACAGAAATCCTTCCCGGAGAAAAGTGTCTAAATTCAACACTGGCAGGCCACACATTTACGTTAATACTAGACATAGGATGTGCTGATGCATTCCAGAATTTTATATTTGAAGAAATTGAAAACTTAAAGTTTTATTTATCATATTGTTTATACTAGAGCTTAGCACTTTTCAACTATGTTGGGAAGTGTTAAAAGGCTTTATTGGTTCTATAAATAATAAATGCAATCTCTGACACTGCATGTCCCTTTTTATGTTTTACTTTTTATCTCCTGTTATGAGTTAATTGAAATGATTCTTATAAATGTTGTGCAATCCCATGTTCTAGTATGAATCTTATCTTTATTATGCTAGATGATTTATAACTCTGAACTGAAACTTTTTTTTTTTGACTAGTATCAAATCTGATATATTACTGATATCACTCTTAATAAATTACTTTTCCAGTCCCATAAATTATGTTCAATTTTTAGCTGTATGTTGCATCTTAAGCGCTGGTATAAAAAAATTCCTTGACTGACTAAGATTTTATGAAAATTCCCCACCCTTGCTACAGGACGTAAAAATATCATTCTTTTATTTACTTTTTTTATATTTATATTTTATTTATTCATTAGTAAAGACATGAAATTTGCAGAATTTCGGGATATGTCACCGACAAAATTGTGGTCATTAAAGATATATTGGCAAAACATATGATTCAAGGTGTATTAATTTAAAAAGAAAATTAAAACTCTGTTTGATTCTTATGCACTTGAATGTTATATCCTTTTACAGTAAGCATCCCATTCAAAATTTTTAGTTTTTTTCCATCAGCATTTCCAAATAGGAATCATTGCTTAATTTGATCATAAAAATTATATGATTATAATGCAAAAATTACTATTTGAAAATACTGGTTGGCAGGGCTGGCTGGCTGGTCAGTAAATACATTGATTTCTAAGAAAAAAAGTACCGGAGCCTTAATATTCTGTAGTACTAACACCCGTGGCATACCCTCCCTCCCCTGCTGTCACTTTAATCTACATATTTATATTTCATACATTATTTTCAAAATTTAAAGCATTGTTTTTTTATTTAGCAAAATAAAAATTTTAAATACATCTATCTGCATATACTTAGCTATCCACTATTCCACATTTCAGTTAATTTGGAAATAGAAACACCTTTGTCTAATCTTAATGTTAATTAATCACAGAATTCTACGATCAAATAAGCTCAGGATTATGATTCGGAAATAGTGTTAACACAAAGAATGAATAGTTCACACCTATGCAGAATAGAAAAAGACTATTTCTGTTTACTCTTTATTCTGATCAAAATAGCATTAAAATGATTTGAAATGGAAATAAATAAAATTTTGAATTTAAGACAGATTGAGCTCGAGCCTGCCCAAACCTGAAGACTGATATAAATATTGAGCTTGTATCATCTCCATCTCTTACGTGAGTGCCACATTACGTCACTTATAAGTGTTTTGATACAAAAGAAGGCAAAAGATTGGAGATGGGAGGGAAAGGAAAGGGTAATTTAGGATTCATTTTTCGAAAGTGTTATTGTACTGGGCTCTGGAGCACAGTGTTTATGAGCTCCAGTGAATTCTGGCCAATTTTTAAATATTTACTAAAAAGAGAGAAGTACCGGAGCTGAGCTCCGGTAGGCTCCAGCGAAAATTAAGCCCTGCTGGTTGGAAAAATTAAGGATCGTACGAACCTTGTAGGTCGCGTATATGTGATGCTTGTTCTGAAAGGATTTCTACTTTGATTTCTAAGGCAAATAGAAGTGAAGATGAGATTGTGAATATGTCAGAAAAATTCATGTTTTTGAGTGGAAAAAAAGGGAAAATTGAGAACACTCTTAAACAAACTGTAGCTCAACACATAAATAATTGTTTGACTAATTCATAATTTTTATTTACTGTCAACCACTGGATTTTATGTTGAATATGATAAATAACAGTTTCCATATTTGAGTTGTTAATTTATGAAAACAAGCTTAGTAACATTTAATTAATTTTTGTTCTTTGTTTCTCTTTAAAATTTAAAAAGTGTATTATTAAAAATGGATTTGTTTATTTTTCTGTCAACTTTTTTTTTTATCACCAATGTACATATTGCCAATCAGTGTCACTTAACACCCATAATGGATAAGCATGATGCGGAACATACTCATAATAATTTTCGATAAACCAGTTTGTAAAAGTTTCATGTAGATATGTGTATGCAATTGCAATCTTATTGCTCAAATATCACTGTTCTTTTTAGGTGCTTTCGTAATTATATAAATACGTAGCACCTATTGTCATCGTCTAGTCCATCTGTCTGTCTGTCCGTACGTCTTTCCGCATATAACAACGCTAAAACTACCCAAACGAATGGTTTGAAATTTAAGATATGTTATCTTTGCAGAATTTTGTTGAGTTATTTCAAATTTTATGAAAATCGAATTCAAACTTTAGATGATATTAATAAAAATATTTATTAAGAAATTTGAATTTTTTTTAAAAATTGGTGCTTTTTTGTTATAGGAGTCTCCAAGGTTTAGTCGTCAAGCGACCGAGATACTTATTTTATTACAGAAATTAATCTGCAGACGATATAATTAATTTCACAGAATTAAAAATCTTCAAGATCTGAATATTTATATAACTAGTTATAGTACAAATGCACCTCATTTGTCATGTTTGACGTACAATTTCTAACTTGTTTTAATTTAAGCTGTTCTCAAATCCAAACTGGCTACTTTCTGACTCATATTTTAATTCTTTTTGTTCTTATTAAGAAACTCTGTAATCGAACTATTTTATTTATATTTTTTTTCGGTAAATGCAGAAGATTTTTCACAAAATGCAGTCAAAGTTAGCATTTCTGACTTTCTGGCCAAACAGTGCAGGAAAAGAAAAAAAAACTGCTATCCTGAGAGAACAATCTCTTATGACTAAAAATGTAATTCTTTTATATCAGAAGATAAAAGAACTGTTCAATTACAAATCACTTCAATAACCATGTCTGCAAATATCATGCTTTTATGTTTAAAAATGAGCCAAAAAGTTTTGTATTGTTGAGCGAGGGAAAATATTTTTTGACAACCATCTTAATAATTTTTTTAATTGTCTGTAAATAAACTTTAGTACAGTCACAAATGTAATTTTGGAGCCAACAAGCGACATTTGTTTTCAAATAGACATTTGCTTTTGGCAGTTTTCACATTGCATTCTTTATCTGTTTGTAGTTTGTAGATAGTCTCAAATCATGCTCATTAATACACTCTTTTCTGATGTCAGAATCCCATAATCTTTAATACAGACGAAAAATCCCAAATCTTTATCGATTTTTTTTTTCAAAATGTGAGAAAAAAATAGATAAATATCAAGTGGCTTCATTACAAAAACTAAACTGATTTATTCACAAAATAAATAAAAATTAAATAATGTATATAAGTGTGGGACGTGTAACACCACTGCTCATAACAGACACATGGCATCATGCTTATCCATTATTAAAATTAAATCACAAATTTATGGTGATAGATTTTGATTACTGTAAATACAGGGGTGATTGGGCTCAGGTTATATACCTGAATTCAGTTATTGTATTCATTTTCAGTATACTGAAATTCCGATTTTTCTGATAGTTAAATTCATAAAATAAGACTAAAATATCAATTTCATATGGTTGCTAAACATAATTAAAATTCATATTTTTCCTAAACTCACAATCATTCCTGTAAATAGTCGACGGGAATGTAAGCCAATATCCTAAAAAGTTATGTTGATGATTATAGCTAAAGAATTATTAAAGATAATAAAAGATGTAACTTAAGTGGTTTTCTGTAATTTTGAACAGATCTAGTTTTATCTATAAAAATCGATGTATCTAGTATTTATTTATTTAAACCTGAATTTTTTTTAAAAACATTTTTTGTGTTGGCATGCCTTATTCCTTGTTGAAGAATCATTGTGTGTTAATGGTTAATTTAAAAAACAATCTCAATTTTCATAGGGGCCGTTTTGGGATCCACACCATTTTCTGAGCTGAAGAAATTCATTTCATCTTGTTGCTCGTGGCAAAGTGAGTTGTCAAGGAAGGTGATTTTAACTAGTATTTTCTAATACGTATAATGCCAGACATCAGAGATCATCTTTCTTGATTAAGGATTTTTTATTTAGTATTATCTTAATCATTCTAAAGACCACACATACAAACACACACACACACATATATATATATATGTCATGAGTGTGGAAGAATCTGTTTTACCAGGAAAACATATTTTACCTAACATACAAGATACACAATGTGATAATGTCAATACAGAAGAAACACAGCATCAGAACGTCAGTATAGGAGAAACACAATGTCAGGATACCAACATAGGAAAAACACAGCATCAGAATGTCAGTGTAGGAGAAACACTATATGAAAATGTTAATATAGAAGAAACACAATGTCAAAATATCAATATAAGAGAAACAGACCATCAGGATGTCAATGTAGAAGAAACACAATGTCAAGATGTCAATATAGATGAAATACAGCATCAGAATGTCAATGTAGAAGGAACACTATATGAAAATGTTAATATAGAAGAAACACAATGTCAAAATATCAATATAAGAGAAACAGAGCATCATGCTGTCAATGTACAAGAAACACAATGTCAAGATGTCGATATAGATGAAATACAGCATGAGAATGTCAGTATAAAAAAAACACAATGTCAGAATATCAATGTAGAAGAAAATCAGTGTCAGAATGTCAATATAACAGAAACACAATGTCAGACTGTCATCACAGAATCACAGAAACCATCTTCACAAGAAAATGTTGTGAAACCTACCAATTCTAGTGGAAAACCTTTTAAATGTGATATTTGTCAGAAAGAATATTCACATAAAAGCACTTTGATTAGTCATCTTTTCACCCATACTGGTGAAAAGCCATTTGAGTGTGATATATGTCAAAGAGCATTTGCTCAGAAAGGAGACCTCAGAAAGCATTTTCTCACTCATACTGGTGAAAAACCATATTCTTGTAGTGAATGTGACAAGTCGTTCGTGAAAAGAAGTAATTTAAATCGTCATCTACAGACCCATTCCAGAGAGAGACCATATGAATGTGATACGTGTAAAAAATCATTTTCGCAAAAGTGGAATTTAAAAATGCATCTCCGCATCCATACTGGAGATAAACCACATGTGTGTCACGTATGTTTAAGGTCATTTTCACAAGTAGGTGAATTGAATAGGCATCTTGTTACTCACACTGACGACAAACCATTTCTGTGTGAGGAATGTGGAAAAGCATTTTCTGTGAAAGGAGACATGAACAAGCATATTCTTACTCATACAGGTGAAAAACCACATGTGTGTGACATATGTCAAAAAGCGTTTTCGTGGAAGAGTTCATTAAGTAAACATCTTTTGACCCACACTGGAAAAAGATCTCATGTGTGTGAAGTATGTCAGAAAACGTTTGTGCACAGAAATTCATTGGTTGTGCATCTACGTACACATTCTGGTGAAAAACCTTATGCATGTGATATATGTCAAAAAGCATTTTATCACAATATTTCTTTGAAAAATCATTATGCTACCCATACTGGGATAAAACGATATGTGTGTAAAAAGTGTCCAGAAGCATTTTTTACAAAAAGAGAGTTATATCGACATCAGTGTGTCCATACTGATGATGGAGATGATACATGTTTACAATAAATATGAATATATATATATTTTAAATACTTAAAATGATTATTATGCAAATTATAGTTAAATATATTGGTACTTCTCTATTATCCCGTCGACCACTTTTCGTAACGAAAAACTATCGCCAAACTGTAAGATTAAACGCCAAAATGCAGCCCTTTTTACTTGATGTCAGAAGCATTATACGTGTTTGTTATGTCATCAAGTGGTTTTTAATTCAACATTTGCGTGTATTTTTCATTACGTTTTACGGATTTATTAGTTATTTCATTAATTAAACTAACAATTGTGTCCTTAAATTCTTATATTTTATTTATTTATGTATTTTGATATTCCAATGGCAATGTTCTCCTGTTTTTTGGCGTTACAGTTTGGCGATAGTTTTTTGTTAGGAAAAGTTGTCGACGGGATAATAGAGAAGTACCAATATATTTGTATATAGCATGATAATAACTTTAATTGGTATTCATTCTGGTTTAAAGCTATATACAAGGGATGCCACTTATGATTTTTACTCCAGAAAGACTGCAAATGCTTATTATTATTATTATTTTTTATATATAAAGTTTATGTAAATCAAAAATGTGAATGTAGTGCATAGCTATTTTTTTATTGTTAATAATTTAGTCCTATAGAGTATGAAATTGTATAGAAAATTGAAAGACTTTTTGTTATGAATTATAAATAATATTTATTTTCTCTGGTTACTTTCATTGAAAAGATATACAAATTTACATTTTTTTTCTTTTATATCAAGAAAATAACAACTATGTATTAATAATGATTAAAAGTTATTTTTAACAAATGAGAATTTACACCAACATTTTTAAGTGTAAATTTTATCAAAGTGATTTATGTATTTTTTAATATATACAGTAGAGCGCCGCTAATCCGCAAACCTGTAATCTGCAAAGGCCTCTAACCCGCAATCAATTTATGAATGTAAACAAAGAAATTTAATTCTTGAAAAATGCTTCAATGGTGACAAAATTTTGAAAATTTTTTTCACCAATTTTAACATTTTTCTTATCTTTATATATAGCTATTATATATCATATAACATTCTTCTTTATAGTTTAAAATGAAAGCACATTTAATTAGTATATTATTTTATATATTCATTTCTTCCTACAGTACTTGTAAAATACAATTTAAGCTTTTGTGATTTTTTTTTAAATTTTAATGATAAAAAATCCTTACTTAGACAATATATTTAATTTATATATAATATATATAATTTATTTATTTTTTCATTAAATCGTAATTATAAAATTGAAAAACACATAAAAAATACATATGTATTGCTTTTGAACTCTTACTTAAAGATAAAATTCAACACTATAAACCAAATGTCTTAAAACAGACAACAATTGATGCCATATTTAAAAAATTTAAAAAATAATAAATTATTTTTTACATAGTTATTACTTTATCTATATATTAAAATGTGTAATTTATTTATATTTTAGTATTAGCAATCTAAATTTGTCCAAAATATGAATTTTAAAAAATGTAAACAAAGATTAAATAGACATGGCCTGTAATCCGCAAAAAGCCTCCAATCCGCACAACACTTTGAACCAAGCTTTGCGGATTAGAGGCTTTCTACTGTACTACACTTTGATATTCTATGAATGTAATATTAGTTCTTCAAATGTTTTACCCGCATAAACTTATACCTTGAACTGTCAAGCAAAATAATCTTAATTTTAGGACTAGTAAAATAAATTTAAATCTTTATTTTAATTAAATTGAAATGAAAAATAGTGGTTGTTCTCCCCTCCCTTTTTTTTTCGTTAATCAGTCTTGTAAAATATTACTTTCAATAATGTCACACGAACTTTCGGTTTATTGAGTCCAGGACAAAAACTCCACTGACAAAAACCCCACCGGACAAAAAATCCCACCGGACCGGACAAAATCCCCACGGGCAAAAATCATCAAAATCATCCTTATATGATGTTATTTACTAAAAATCTGCATCTTCTAAAATTGTGCCTGAAAGACTGTGATAGATTGTATACTTCCTCCTCAGAAAATGGGAGGGGGACGAATTAAAACAATCATTACATTTTTTAAAACAAAAACCCGTATAATCTTAAAAATATTAATACTTGTAGAAACGAGGTATAAAATTTAAACTAAATATGAAACATTAGACAGACTTGAATACATTAAGCTTGAAATTTTTTTTTAATGTTTGGAGATCCTTTCTGCAAAAGAAACTTGGTCAAAATAGAGCTTTTATTCAGCAGGGAGGAGGGGGGGGGTTATGTGGTGGGTTTTTTGTCTGCATCCCCAGTTTATTTATGGTATTGTCCCTTTTAAATAAGTTTTCATTTATTTTCATAGTTTGAAAAATTATACTCTCTGCCCCCAAAGCAGAATATTTTGCAATGTTCTGCAACGAACCTTCAGCTGATCAAAAATGTTCTGCAGAAATAAAAAAGTAAAACACAGGGAGATTTTCTTGTATATGTAGGAGTGTAATTTCATCTTGTATAGAAATGCGAGAAATTTTGTAAAACGCTAACACACACACAAAGCAAAGAAATGACGAATTTCGTGATTTTACTCCGATCGAATGACAAATTTCACGTTTTTTTCTCGTAATCAATGGACGTTTATTGCAATATTTTTGAGATTTTTTTCTCAGGTAACTGGCGAATTTCACGATTTTTTTCTCAGAACTGATCATTGAACTCCATAATTTTTTTCCCACAACTGATTGAAGAATTGCGAGATATTTTCCAACACTTCACTGACGAATTTCACATTTTTTTTACCTGCAACCGATTGGTGAATTAAAAAAAATTTCGATATTTTCTTTTGACCGATTGGCAAATTTTTCATCTCTTTCTTAGGACCAATAGGCAAAAATCACATTTTTTTTTTCAAGCGACTGATCCACAAATTTCTTGTTTTTTTTTTTTTTTTAACCCACAACTGATTGTTAAATTTCGCGATATTTTCCTTATTGATCGATAAATGTTGCGGATTTTCTTGCGACATATTGGAAAAAATTGTGGGGTTTTCTGCAACTGATTGGCGAATTTCGTGATTTTTTTTCCTGACGATCCACTGATGAATTTAGTTTTTTAACCTGTGACTGATAGGCAAAATTTGCGTAATTTTCTTTCTACAAATTGGAAAATTTTATCGCTTTAACTTACAACTGATTGACAAAAATCGAGGGATTTCCCACAACTGATCGACTAATTTAGCATTTTTTTCGTCGCGACCGATAGCCAAATTTCGCGATATTTTCCTTCTACAGACTGGCAAATTTTGCAGCTTTTCTTGCGGTCAATTGGCGAAAATCATGGGGTTTTTTCCACAACTGTTCTACGAATTTTGTATGTTTTTCCACAAACAGCTGAAGAATTTTGCCATTTCTCCCCATGACCGACTGGCAAATTGCGTGAGCTTTTCTTGCGACCAATTGATGAATTTTGCAATCTTTCCAATGAACGATTGAAGAAGTTTTCCAGTGATTGACAGACAAATTTAGTGCTTTTTCCAACGAATGAATAGTGAATTTTGTTGAAAATGAGAATTTGAAATGTTCTGCAGAGAAGTTCACTGTTAAGCGACGTACGTCGCACTTTTAAGCATATTCTGCTTTGGGGCTCTCTGCTTGCTGCAGCTGTCATTAATACTGTTAGCAATGTAAAATTCAGTTTCAGAATTTTTTATGTCAATTTGTAGCAAACCAAAATTTATCTGTGACCCAATAATGCTAGCCCAAGCCTTATTATCAGAAGAAATAATTGTAGCCTATAAAATAAGCAACATTTGCATTTACAAAGAAAATATAAAAAGATACAAAAAATCTAGAGGTTTAAAGTAATTTTTAAAACAATTTTTTTAGTGAATATTTCTTTTTAGGTGGTTAGATTAATCTGCAAGGGCTAAATAATCTGCAGTACCCACTGCTGTGCTACACTGTTTCTGTTATTGAAATTGTAAAGTCAGCTTTATCTATGTCTAGGATATAATTTTTGCAGGTCATATGTTTGATAATAAAATTTAAGGCTTAAAACTATATTTATTCATTGGTTATGTGTTATTTTGTCTCAAAGTCTTTAGTTAATTGTCTTAGTGTCATATTAGTGCAAATTATGAGCTAGAAGTTTTGTCTGGTTACGATACTAACTTTAGTTAATCTTATCAAACATTGCACCTTCTTCCTGCAGAATATTTTGCATATTCAATACACAAAAAGTTTCTTCCAGTTTCTGACAGTTTTCTGCTTTGAATTTCAGGTGTGAATTTGTCAGAAAATCAGCTTAATGTGTGATTAATTCCTTTCTTCTGTTTCTTTTTTATTACTATATATTCTGGCATCAGGGCTTAATTTGTGCTGGAGCCAAGCGGTACTTCTCTGTTTTCAGTAAATATTTAAATGTTAGGCAGAATTCACCGGAGCTCATAAATACTGCGCTCCAGAGCCCAGTGCAATAACGTTTCTGAAAAACGAATCCTAAATTACCCTTTCCTTTCCCCTCTCATCTCAAATCTTTTGCCTTCTTTTGTATCAAAACACTTATAAGTGACGTAATGTGTCACTCACGTAAAAGATGGAGATTAAACAGGCTCATTTTTTATATCAGTCTTTGGGTTTGGGCAGGCTCAAGCTCAACCTGTCTTAAATTCAAAATTTTACTTATTTCCATTTCAAATCATTTTAATGCCATTTTGAACTGAATGAAGAGTAAACAGAAATAGTCTTTTTCTATTCTGCATAGTTGCGAACTATTCATTTTTTGTGTTAAAAATATTTCTGAATCATAATCCTGAGCTTATTTAATTGCAGAATTCTGCGATTAATTAACATTAAGATTAGGTGAAGGTTTCTATTTGGAAGTTGTAATAACTAAAAAGTGGAATAGTTGATAGCTAAGTATACGCAGATAGATGTATTTAAAATTTTTATTTTGCTAAATAAATAAACAATGCTTTAAATTTTGAAAATAATGTATGGAATATAAATATGCAGATTGAAGTGACGATGGAGGGGAGCGGAGGGGGGGGGGGGTATATTATGGGTGTTAGTACTGCAGAATATTAGGGCTCTGGTAGTTTTTTCCTTAGAAATTAAGCCCTGTCCTGCATATAACACGAACCTTTGATTTGAGACTGTATTTTTCTATTTTTAGCTATAGTCATCATATTATGCATACCCCCTTCACAAAGAAACCTTTACACATAATTTTGCATGAAAATTCAATAAAGATAATTAAAAAGTATAATAACTAGCATGAACATAAAGAAAATATGAAGAAATTTGAACTGAGAATGCAAGATAAAGTCCATCTGTCTACCTGAATCCCAACAAAGCATTTGGGGTCATTCTTTGTTTCATTCAGTTGATCATGTCTTCTTTTCGTCCTTCATTAGTGTTAAATTTCTTATGTTTGTGTTTTCTAACCTGTTATTTTATTTTTATGCTCTGTGTATGATGCATACCTGTAAATTTTAATCAATTATCTTGTAACAAAAGTGCACGTTATGCAAAAGAATGTATGGTATATTATGTATGCAGTAGAAGATCTTTATAACACAAACCCAAAAATGCAAGATTGTGTGGTATATAGATCATTACACTTACCATGGCACAATATGTCTAAAACATATCAAAATACAGGGTAGATCAGGAGTTGTGGAGATTTTTAATTTTTGCATCATTTCAAACATTGCTAAATTTGCTTTATAAACATCATCCAAATATGCCTGGACCAAATCGTTCATATATTACTCATTTTCAAAAACTTTTATTGTAAAAATAGATATTTTTTTCTTTAAAAAGCTCTGAATTAAGGAGATAAAGATGAGCTAATGTATCAAATTTTGTCCTCTAGAGCAGCGCTTCCCAACCTTTTTTTTTTCATGTACCCCTTACTTGGGCTTTTCATTTCAGAGTATCCCCATTTATCATAACCACCCTCCCACTCCTCTCTTCCCCTACATATTATTAAAATCTTCATCTCCCGTGAATGCGAAATCCATATTTCAAGAATTATTCATTATTAAATTTTCTATTCATTAAGGGAGCACTGATGTTTTCAGTATTATTTAAAGAATTATAAAATATTATTATTCAGTATTTACCCGTTATGAGAATATGCTTATTAACAGCTGCACTCATGTTCTCTTGCAATTCTAAATAATCAAATTGTTTCGAAGATTTTGCAGTTTCCGAATCATCAGGTTGAATTTCAATCGCAGTTGCAATACTCTTAAGAGTTCCAGATTTTAACCAGCTTTCCATTTTAAATATAAACCAAATCATTCAAATAATAAGTAAACGCTTCAAATTAAATACTCATTAAAAGAAAGGAAGCTTTCTAAATAGCATACGTTAGTGATATACAGGTAACTCCGTAACCTGTAACTCCGCCTATTCAAAAATGAAAGGGCTGCTTTTCAACACATTTTAAAATAAAACATTAAAACCAGAAGCTCTGGCATAATTAAGGCGTTTTGTAATTATTATTAACAAGAACAAAAAATCATGCGTCAAGCATAGATTATGTAACACTTTCCAACGCTTCCAAAATAATATTGCAAGTCATACTGTTTAATAAGCTAAAAGATAACATCTGAGTAATCCGAATACTTTTATTCAGCCCTGTATAGGATCTATAGATTTGTATATATACTACATAGGATGCTAAATTTTAGTTCAGTTAGGAAACGCGTAGCACAGTTTAAAATTATCCGTCTGGAGTTAAATAATACGGAAATGTGTTCGCGAACTTTTGTGCTTCCCTGTATAGGATCTACAGAATTTATACACACCACGTAATAGACAAAAAGCGAGTTAAAATTAAAATCGTGTTCGGTAACTTAAAACTCACTTCCAGGAATTATTGTTAACATACAGTAGAGAATTCTTTTGTGTGTCCCTGTAAATGAACGATGACTGCTATACACACAATATTCTGTAGTAAGCCTGTTGTAATGCACCTTAGTGATATATATAAATTTCAATGCGTTTAAAATAGGGAAACATTATTTAAATAAACCGCAGACGATTTTTCTCCATAGACGTAATGCAACGGAATTCTTTTGACTGTCCCTGTAAAACAACTACAAGTGCTATGCACACCCTATTCCATGTTAAGCTTCTTGTAATGCACCTTAGTGATATATATAAATTTCAATCCGTTTAAAATAGTGAAACATTATTTAAATAAACCGCAAATGATTTTTCCCCATAGACCGCAATGTAACGGAATTCTCTTGAGTGTCCCTGTAAAAAAACTATAAGTGCTACACACTTCCGTTGAAATAGGGAACATGCTATAGATAACGACTATAACATATAAAAATTGCAGAGCAATCTGAGCATATTTACGGGAGTTAGAGCACGGCCAGACAAACCGAAGTCATAAACACTTTTCAACTAGGTTGGAAAGTGTTAAAAATGGGAATAAATAAAGAGTGGGAAAAGAATATTGTAAAATGATCAATGATAGTATCAGCAAAAATTGGGGAAATATTTAAGTACTCATGCAATATGATCAGCAGTGGGTGGAGCTAGTGACATGGAATTTTCAATGGATTATTAAGTCTAGTGGGCTTTCCCCTCATTTTGAGTGTAACATATTGGAGTTACAAATGAGACTAACTTTGTAATCCAAAATTATCAACTTTCTTTGTGTGTTTTCAGTTAAATAATTTTTATGATTACTGCCATTACTGATATGATTTTCACATACCCCCAGCAGGCCCGCCACATACCCCAGGTTGCGAATCGCTGCTCTAGAGAGTAGCAAGTATTTTACAATGTGGAATGCAGGTACTTCTTAACTGCAAAATTCACTGTTTTCATCTCAGAACTTGCATGTTATATAGAGAATTTCGTTATATAGAACTGTATTAGAAATATCTTTTACTGTATGTATATATATATATATATAATGCCAATAGAGATAAAATCAATTAATCATTGATTTCATTCTCTTAAAGACATGGCGCAGGCAAAGAAATTTTTCCACCTAAAATATCTTTTTCAAATATTTGTAAAACTTGTATATACAGTTATCTATAACTGGGTAATACTTTTGACTTTTTTACTCAAGACAGTAGTTTAGATTTTATTTTAAATGTTATAAACTTTATTATATTTTATGTATTTTGTTTAGAATGATGATCTTTTACATTACGTGGCATTGTCATTATGATGTGCTTTTCTATCATAGTCTGAGACTTTGTAATTGTACAAGTTCCAAAAAATTTCCATTGTTTTATAACGTAGGTGCTCTGATAAATTCATCTAGTATTTTTCAAAAAGAGAATTTACTTTCAATCTAATATAGATTACAGTTTTATTAATTGGTCAAGCACATCCTATCAGCTTGAACTTTATGTAGATGTAATGGTCTTTTTTCATTCATTTTAGATTTAGAGACGTATTGTTATTTATTATATTATTATTTATCGTATTATTTATCATATTTTTTTATCATATTATTTATCATATTTATCATATTATTTTTCATCATATTATTACTTATATTATTATTATAGATTTAGTTCACTGAATGCTTTTTTATGTGAGTGTGTGAGATATTTTGTTGTTGATGGCTTTAAAGAAAATGGAAGATAACTCAATTTGATAATTATGTAGATATATTTTTCAACCTGTTCTGTATCTGTTCATATAAAGATAAAAATTATAATTTGAAAAAGTAGACAGTACAGAATTATGTAGGCTGCCACCTTGGTAGTCACTTTTTCTTCTCATTTTTCATTGTGTAACTTCCTTTTTCTAATTAAGCATGCAATTGTGATGCATATTTTAAAATAATCAAAGAAAGTGTCTTTTAAAAAGCTGTTTCTTATCTTTAAAAAATTGTGATAACTATTAAAAAATGTGTGTTAAAAATTTTGAGTTATACCAGCTGCAAACTATTAAACAAATTTTCTAATTTTTACTTGTATGTTCACATATATTTGAATGATTTATATATACAGTAGACTCTCTCAAATCTGCAACCCTAAAATCCACAAACTCCTAAAATCTGTGTTTCAGATGTAAACAGTGAAACTTACAGTTAAGATGTAGGGGGAAAATTCAAATTTTTTTCTATTTTTATATCATTCCGTACACATTTTAATATTTAATTCTGGTTAATATCATTGAACTCATGCTTTCTTATGAAGGAAGTATAAATTTGTTTCTGAAGAAATTCAAGATAGCACTGATATCAGTGGTGATCGTGATCTTTTTATCAAATACATCTATGTATTAATCAAGCTTTTTTGGTTATTAAATCTGGCTAAACATGACATAAGATTTTGTTATTTTATGGTTTTGATGTAAATTATGAGTGTACCTTTATAAGGAGAGTTTCATTGAATAATTCAAGAAAAAATTATCTCATCCTTATTATGTCTAATTAGTCATGCATTATTAATTAATTATTTATTTTACCTTTGCTTAAATTTTATTATTTCACTTTATTATTTTAATATTTTACTTTATTGTAAGCATTCATTATAATTTTGAGTGCATTATTACATTTAAATTACTGTTTAAAAGAGATAAACAAAACAGTGACCAAAAACCCGCAAAATTCTAAAATCTACACAACCTCTGGTCTCAAACTGTGCAGATTTGAGGGAATCTACTGTATATATAATAAAACTTTTGTGTAGTATATATATATATATATATATATATATATATATATATACAATTAGAAACTAGGGTCGCAATCCATTTACACAGTCAAAAATACATTGATTTTTTTTTCATAACTTTAAAAATAATGAAGGTATTTTAACAAAATTTTCAATAGACTTACATTGCTTTGTGTAAAATGTGATGACACTACAAAAAGTGATGGAAGAGAATAGTAATTCAGTCAGTGACACATCATATGTAATGTAAACTGCATTCTGAAACATGTTGCATCAAATTCAGTGTTGTTGGGATGCAGATAGTGGTCACCTTCACTTATGATATCGTTAAATTTTACATAGGAGAAATTAAATCTGCAACAAATTCCATTAAAATACGATTGTTTAATGGGCTCTACCTTCCCTTGAAATTCGTACATTAATTCTAAGTTTATATGTATAGATTGAAATGCTTCTATTTCCTATGTTTTAGATTCCTTAAATAATCTAAAATCATGACGTTTGCCATTTGAAAATGCTGTGCATATTATACGCTTCGTTTTCTTATCTACAATAACTTGGCTCTTTAAGGTGTGCCTTACCTGAGTAGTAACGCTTTTGCCTTTTTTTGGGCGTCCTATCGGAGTTTCGGTGGCGTCTATGAGTACAACATCGTATTCCATATCGCTTTTTAGAAAAGCTTTGCATCCAGGCAACCCAAAGTCAGGATGTTTGATAAGCGTGTCTTCTATCCATCTAATTGCTTTATATGCAGCACTTTCAATTACTCCCTAACTCTGACTCACATGATATTAAACTTCAGTATTTTGGAAAGCTAAAGATTGTTGCTAAGGGAGATTTATATTTAGATGAAGTAACTTTTCTGAATACCTCTGAAGTAGAAATTACAGCTGGTTATGAAAAGAACAATGACATATTAGCATTAATTACTTGTAGCTATGTTTGGCTCTCAAGCACAGTCGCTCCTGAATTTCGCATACATGATATATCAAGCCTTTCGTTAATTGGAGATATTGTTGCGTGCAATGCATTTAAGCTTATTTGCAATAAATGTTAGCGTATCGTCATAGCTACTGCGGTTCCAAGATGCAGTGTTGGATGCGGACATATCTAAACTCTCCTGCGCTTGATGCATTTTATTCGTATGCAAATAATGCCTTATTAATGAGTTAAATGATTCCACTAAAGACGTTTCAGCCTTAGTAGAATAGTGTTTTTAGCAATCATAAATTTTTCATAAATATCATAATGATCGCTGCATGATATCTCTATACTATAATTCATCTGCAGTCGCATTGCCATTGGCAGATAGGAGTCAAAATCCCTGGTAATACTCACTTCAAAATCAACAACTTTATTTCTGTCTCTATCAACAGCAAGCCAAATTTTTAGACGAGGCAGGGCTTGCGTCAACTGAGCAAATTCATGGTTTACTCACTCTCTCTAAAGAGCTCAAGTTTCATTTAATGATGCTAGGAGATGTGAAGCAGCTGGGCGGGGTAGAAACTGGCAAACCATTTCATTATTTGCAGGAGCATGGTTTTAATACTGTCTCGATGAGCACAATTAAAAGACAGCAAAACAAAGAGTTATTGAAAAGCGTTGTGCTGGCAGAGTCTGCAGTTGATGCTGAGATGAAAAATTAATCCACATAAAATCAAAAGCTATCTTTGGTTAGCAATGCCATATGTACTATGCATAGCTGGACAATTGTTGTAAGAAAAATTGCGTTAATAGCTTCTGGACAACCCTTTAAGCCAACTCAAATGCCCAAAACCTCCTTCTTACCCTCTATATTCACGCCAATTGCTATATAAACAGCCTTATTAATGATTGTATGGTTATCTCGTGCCTTTACGTATATGCAATCAAGGTGTCGACAAGCAAAGCTTCAAAATTGGCGTTGTCATAGTGTTTCCTATGTATTTTATATACACACCCTGGCGTAGAAATTAACTAGAATGCCAAGCAGATCTCAATTGTTGAGCTGGATGAGCTTTTTAGTTATTGCCAAAAAAAGCTGAATCTTATATAAAACTGCTTCACTTGAGTTATAAAAAAGCAGATAAAGCAGTTAAATCAGAAATGATTAAGAATGAAAGAGAGATTAAGCGGTCGCTAAAGAATTACTTGAAGATGAAAGAAATTATCAAAGATGATAAAATCTCAGATATTGAGTTACAATTTTGTTGAGTTGAGTGCTGTTGTTTATTGAGTGCAATTTGAGAAAAAGATCTATATCGATATAGGTGTATTGATTAACAAGGAAGGCTATTATCACATACAAATAACAAGATAGTCAACCTTTATTTGCTACAAATATATTTACTATATCACATTGCTTTATTGCATTCTTAGAATCAATCTCAAGTAACCTGGACAGCTTTTGATTAAAGGCAAGCCTTTGACCAATAGTTTTTGGTTGTAATTTTTCCTCTAAAGCTGCTGATAGCAATCCACGCCTCGACTCTTCAAATCTTGCTCTTGAGAAAAAACTGAGCTTCTCAGCAGAACTGGACTCTTTATTAAAGCGAATCCTATAGTGTATCATAATTGCTTGCAGGCCAATATATAACACCCTCAGCTTCTTAGAGTTATGACGCATGCGACTAGTTCAAGTATCATGACAAATGTATTTTGTAGTTATCCGCTGATTATGCAACAAGTAACCTGAATGATGCCACAGTTATTAATTAACGCGAGTTGCCAATTAATATTAAGCATCTAAGCTACTAATTACCCGCAATGCCGTTCAATGCCGCCCAAAATAATCTTTGCAAAGCGAAATGATTTCAATCCTAGCATCGGCCGTATTCTGTGTTTGATATTTCTGTGATCTTGTTCAATCATGTTATTTAGATATTTGTTTTTTCGGATGCCTATAGCCTCTTTCTCCAGATTTAGATTCTTTTAATAGCGCCAGGGAGTTAGCTGCTTATGCAGGACTTACGCCTAAACATAGAGTATCTGGAACATCAGTGAGAGGAAAGAGCGCTATATCAAAGATTGGTTCTGCTAAACTACGTAAATCATTATATTTTCCTGCCATTGTAGCTAAAAAATTCTTTGTGCTTTCTATGCTGCCACAATGCTTACAATTTAACATAAATCCATACCTTAAGATTTAACTGCAGATAGCATATAAGGCAATCCACATAAAATCAAAAGCTATCTTTGGTTAGCAATGCCAATGTTTTGTAATTATTAAAATTACAGCATAAAACCAAACGTTACAGCAAGGCCATAGATATGATCTACAACTCTATCCTAATGCTTTTTAATAAGAAGTTATTGATATCTATCTTTGGTTAGCAATGCCGATTATTTAAGGAATCTAAAACCCATATTAATCCTAAAATCAAAGTCATTACAGACACAGGATACCAAGGCTTGCAAAAGTTGCATAGCAAATCTATTGCCGGTGGTCCTTTCGATGCTGGGACCATGCCGGTGGTCCTGTACAAATTCTATTAGAATACAAAAGACTGGAATACCTATTTCTCTGTTTGCTCTAACATTCATAAAAATTCTTTAATGGTCATAAGATTTAAACATGTTGATGAGGTAGACAGCAAGGTTTTCAAAACCCTGGGTTTAAAAAATAAACAGCCTGGGCGAGTTTTATTAAAAAACCCAAATTTTCATGAACAGAAAACTCTGGTTTTTAGGTAAAATGGGATGTATAATTTAGAGAACAAAGTAACTGTTATTTTTCTCAGTCTTTCTTTATTTCAATAAAAATGCATTTTTAATTGTACTTTAGACATCTTAATAATCAAATTTTAATTGCTTAATTGGCGTATAGCCAACATAGTGAAAAAGTACCCAAGCCGGGACTCGAACCCGGGTCATCAGTATAGCACATTGACGTTCTACCAACTGAACCACTTGGGAACGATACTCAGCCTGGAACTTTCTCACTATAACATGTTGGCAAGGCTACAAACGCAGCACAAGATGGAATATTTTCCGTGAGCCACCAACCCTGGGGCAAACATGAAATCAAAGAAAATCCAGCATCGATAATTGAATAAATTCATTTAATACTTTGGAAATTCTTCCATAGACAATTTCACACGCCTTGCATTCATAATAATCAAATTTTAATTGCTTAATAGACATATAGCCAACATAGTGAAAAAGTACCCAAGCCGGGACTCGAACCCGGGTCATCAGTATAGTGCATTGACGTTCTACCACCTTCTAGTAGACATCTTATTCGAACTATTTCTATAATGTACTCATTTTTCAAAAATGTATCAAGCATGCACAAATATAATATGATAGTAAAGCATCTTCAATATATTTTTCTTATATGCATTGTTATCGATTACACATCAGTCTTTTCTAGTACTATTGTACAGTACAAAGTACCCTCCCCTTCTGATTATTGCAATAAATAATGTTTGGTCAATAACTGAAAGTAACATTTTAATGAAGAAAAGTATTAACAGAGGAGGGTATCATTTCAATGAGGCCATGCAAGAATATGTTATAGAGGAAAGGAGATTTTGTAATCTTGAAATTTTGCTTCCAAGTTTAGTTTACTTTTAAAAGTAAAAATTTATGCAAAGTTTATTTTCATCAAGGATAGGTTATGTCTTCTATAAAAAAATAAATCCCTCTTTTTAATTCATTCAAAATGAGCATATTACAAATGTATTCAAGAAATATTCACTGTTGCATTTTTGTTTTCAAAAAATACTTAAGTAAAAATGTAAAATGCTATTTTATTAGATAAAAACCAATCCTCCCTCAAAAACAGCCCAGTGGAGAAAATGGGTAGCAAATCTGGCAACCTTAGTAGAGTATTTTGTGTTTTAAAAATAGTCATGTAATGCATAATATTTTTACAAAGATTCAGAAAAATTTGAATATATTCTATCACATAATTTTTTTGTAAAAAAGATCAAATTGTAATGATATTTTAATCTGTTTTTGATGTTGATCAGAATATTTTTTCTTTTGAAAATGGCCATTTTATCATTTTGTATATTTTTTCTACACACATGCATACAAATTTAGGTAGTTATGATAATTATTGTTTAAGCAATTCATATAATATTTGATATTTTAAACCGTCTATCACTTTGACACAATGAATATTATTTGCATTTTATAATTTATTTACATTTTTCTAATTAAACAATATAAATAAAAGGAAAAAAATGTTCATAGAATTATTATTAAAAAAAAAGAAAAAAAAAGCTGAAATTTTTATTTATATAATTAAGCTTTCTTTCAATCTTTTTTTTTTTTTAATATATTTTAGAGTAAAAGATAATTTATTTAAAAAAAAATAATTTTATACTTGTTTATATTTTACAAATTATTTATTTAAAAAGAAAGATGGATTCTTTCATAAATGTAATATAACTGAATGCATTTCTGAAGATGCTGATTTTATAATATGTTTGTACTGACTGTGAAATAAGAATTTGGATATAAAAATTACTTTGAAATATATTTGACTCTGTATTATTTATGTAATTTAATTTAGTCTGATGATTTTATATGCTAAATCCCTTGCATGTTGTATTTTATTTATTTTTCCAAACATAATTAAATATACAGGGTGTTCAGTTATTATGGCAATTAATTCACAGGGGTGGAAGTACATGCTGATACAAACGAATTTTGCATTGGAACCCAGAGTTACATTTCACTTATGCAGTCAAAAAATATGGAGTGCCTAACTTCTAACCACACTTTGGTTTCCTTTAATAACTTTAATAACAATGAAGAAATTGCAACAAAATTTTCAACACGCTTACATTGCTTTGTACAATAAGTCCTGGCATCATCATGTAAAGGGGTAGTAATATACCATAATTTACAGAAGAAACACTGCAGTGTTGACAAGTTTAAAAGTAAAAAATTATTAAGTACAGCGTTTCCATTTTTTTTCTTGCTCTGGATAGTTATAGATACTAACTAATGTCTATAAGCTAATAAATTAGATATAAATCTTTACAAACAACTTAATACTGGATTAAAGTTTAACAAATGTCATTTGCCACATAATTTTACAATATTCGGTGCAGTGTTTACAAATTTTTTCTGCTTTATGAGACACCTCTTTACTAGTGAGGTGCTTATGGCAGTGGCAGGTGCAGTCTTTCTTCTGTGAATTACAGTACAATAATTCAGTCAGTGACATCATATGTTCTTCCTAATGTATTAAAAAATATGAAACACCTAGCACAGTGTTTGGATGCGGATGTTGGTTACCTTCAGCCAGCACTTAATTTGTGCCAGAGCTCAGCTCCGGTACTAGTGAATATTTATACATTGGTCGGAATTTACTTGAGCTCATAATTACTGTGCTCCGGAGCTCACCGATGTTTTTTGTTCGTTGATACGAAGAAAACTTGTGGTGTTTGAGATATTTTGAAAATTCTCCACTCCTGATTTTAATGTTTTTGCTGTTTATTTATTAGATTTTATTATGATAGTCAAAATATATCAAAAAGTTTCTTTTGCTGAAGACAAAATTGCTTTAAATTTTGTAAATTGTGTATGAAATATAAATATGTGATAGCAGAGGACGGGGGAAAAGAGGAATTCAATGCAGTTGTTATTATTGCAGAATATTAGAGCTCTGGTAATTTTTTTGTTAGAAATTAAGCCTTGCCTCCAGCACTTGTTTTGTCATATTTAACCTAAAGTATGGTTAAATCTATTGAAAATTTTGTTGCGTTACCTTCATTGTTGTTAAAGTTATTAACAAAATTCTACTTGTGGCTTGGAGTAAGTCATCCTGTATTTTTGACTAAATAAATGAATTGTGATCCTGGGTTCCATTGCAACATTTCTTTATCTAGATGTGGAATCCTCTCAGTTTGTTGAGGTAATATATACAGTTGCTGAACACCCTCTATACTGCTAACACAACCTTTGAATGTGTCATACATTATGCATCTATCAACATGCCAAATATATATATATTTATCAATACATGTCAGTGCAGTTGCTGAACACCTTCTATACTGCCCTCTATACTGCTAAACACAACCTTTGAGTATGTAATAAATACATTATGCATCTATCAACATGCCAAATATATATGTTTATCTATACAGATAATACACATACACAAATCATAACTTTCATTTTAAATTTCTTTCAGCTTTAAATATTTAAAGAAAGTAAACTACTTTTTATCCTTTCCCTTTCAACATATAATTTATTTTATATTAAAATTTATTTTAAATTTAGTAGCATAACATGATATATCCTATACTAGCTGTGCACCCTAAGTCTGGGAAAATAACTTTAAATATGCCTAAAATTAATGTTGAACTCTGACATTTTTTCCCCAAGGAAGATTTCTACAGCTCCAGGAAGAAGGGAGAATTGTATTTCTAGAAAATTAATTAGCATAAAATCCCAAATCTTTCAGGGAAAACATTTTTTGGGGGGGTGGGGGGGGGGGGGGGGGGGAGGAGATGTCATTTGAGCCTGTCTTCATCCATCTATAACCAAATTTGCAGATCTCTATGTGTGATATATTTCCCTAGTTATCACCAACAGACACACAGACAAACATCTTTTTTTTTAATTAATATAGATTGTTTATTATATTAAAATTGATGACATGACACCTACTGTTTTAATTTTGAATATTTCATTTATTTTACATTGATTATTATATTAAATTTAATAGCATCATATTGTTCTTTTTTATTTTTCAATATTTCATTTATTTTATATTAATTACTAACAAAAAATTTAAGAGCATGATATTGTATTTTTTTAAATTTTCAATATTTCATTTATTATACATTAAATAATGTGTACACTAAATTTAATTGTACAACATTATAGATGTGAAGTAGGGCTTAGCAAATTTTCTTCTGAACTAGACACTAGTTCTAAAAAGCCGAATGCCACAATAAGTAAGTACAATTTTATGCATAGGCCAACATGTTTTGGCCTACACTACAGTCATAAAAGTTTCAAACTTACTTTGGTGTGCATTCATTTAACATTAGCAGAAATTAATAAAGTTTTTTTTAAACAATAAAAATGAATAACTGCTATTTGACTTTAAATAGGTCAAAACACTATGATCTGTTTGATTAAACCTAGAAAAATTTTGCTTTAACCCCTTCGCGACGGGTGTCCTTTACAGAATTTTTAATCTTTTACCACTGGTTTTTCAAAACAGAAATTTGCACCTAATTGAATCGCAGAAATGATATACTTAAATAAGGCAAAGCTTACAATAAAAATTAACAGGTGGGAATAATGAAGGATTCTGAGCATCTTATGCGTCACGTATATGTGTTGCTCGTCTCCAAGGGGTTAAATAGATCAAAATCCTATTATGTTAATAAACATCAAATGTTTAAGGTTGTCCAACTTCATTGATGATCAGGTTGGGTTCATTAAAATAAACCTACTTTCACGAGAGGCACTTGATATGGATAACATTGACAGAATGCAAAGCAACTTCAGGTAATTTGGAAATCTGTCTTTGCTTTGCATGCTTTTGTAATTCACATGACATCTGGCTATACTTAACTGACAACATACGCAATTGATGGGAATCAAACACATTTAAGATTCAAAGTAATTGGGAACGCAATCTTATAAAGAATTTATTTTAATTTGTTTTTGATCATTTGAAGTATATAAAATTCAGAACTTCCAGCTGGTAAAAACTATAGGGTATAGGAATATTGAACTTAAATACTGAAGTGAGAAAAATAAAGCTAAGCACCAAATCTATATTTCCAGTTGCCATGGCAACCTGATGCTAGGGATTTATTGAGCCTTTCTGTAAAGTACAAGTTGTGAAAAAAAAAATCTAGTTTCACCTCTGTGCAGTAATTAATTCCTGTTTTTCTATGAAGACAATGCAGATATCAACCACCATTGATGTAGAATTAGAAGTCTGCATGGGGACTGACGTACTTTTTTTCTGCAGACTCAGGCCAGGCTAGGTCTAATGAAAAAAAATTGGCCTGGGTCCATGGCTGGCATTATTCTTTTTTTTTCTTCTTAAAAAATAGTAATAATAATAATAATAACCATAGTGATATTCTATATTTATTCTACAGAATCTTTATAAAATTATTTTGATTTTATAAATTATAAAGAAACATTTTTAAAAATCTATTTTTTTAATTCTTTCTAGAACTTTAAAATTATAATTTCCTTTAACCATCTTTTTATTTCTTTCTAAAATACATTAGTTTAATTAGTCTTCATGTACATAATCATTTAAGTGACATTGTTATTTGTATTCCATGATTTGCAGACATATAATCTGAAATTCTGTACTCTAAAAATTGTGCAAAAACATTTATGTAATATTCTTTCAAAAAAAAAGAAAAAAAAAAAATAATAATAATTGACGGATAACGAAAGTTAAGAAATATTGCATATTTTGTAAAAATTGAGTCAGGTTAGGCTTGATTTCATTGATTTTTTTTTTCACAGGATGATCCTGAAAGCTTCGACCCTTGTTGACTTCTTATTTAAATCAACATTAAAATTTATGTTTAACTGAAATTTTTGAAGCTATACAGTAGACTTTGGTTAGTTAGAGCACATCAGTTTTACCACTATTTGTCCCAATTATCAAACGCAAAGTTAAAAATATTTTTGATTTTGTTCTTCCCAATTTTGTCTCAAATTATAACCGTAACCTGCTTCATTTGAATAATTCTAAATCATTATTCACAATCTATGGCAAAACAACTAACTTGGACTTGTTCAACGACCACCTCTATTTATGTAACTATTGTATTTTTAAAAACGTTTTGCAGTAAAAGTTATCTAATTTCCCACATACATTAGGCCAGTCTTTTTATTAAACAAAACAATTTTAGAGGAATTTTTATTTCACACCATAACCTCCTTTTTATGATTGCTCCAACCATCTAGATTTCTGCATATCTGAATTGCATTCAGAATACATTAGTCCAGATAATTGGAATTTCTTTGCATATAATTACCACGGCCATCGACAGAAGCTGTTGACAAAAATATTTGAAGATAACCTCTTTCAGCTCAGGATAAAAGGCAGTTGGCTTTTTTTAACCTTCCTCTCCATGTTACTGATCATTAGCGGATAACTGTCATATTAAAATTTTGTTGAAGCCAAAAAATATGTTATAAGAACAGATATCTGCCCAAAAGTTATAATACAGAGATGTGCAAACACTGATTTGGTTATTGCAATCATTTCTAATTGAGAGATCATAATAGTAGACCGGGAGCCGGCAGCACAGACAATCACCTCATCAAGTTCATGACTGAATTTCCAGAATTAGTTAAAACTTGATTCGCATATTAAAACGCAATCGGTCTGCCAAGTCATATCTTGGTGGAAAACACCCGAAAACCTGATTTTAGCGGTTAGCTCAGTAGGTTTAACATTGTGTGTTCCTGCTCCAGTCTTCCATGTTTTCATACCTTTGGGTGCAGGAAAACACAATGGTAAACCTACGAGTCAACCACTAAAATTGGGTTTTAAGGTGTTTTCCACCAAGATATGACTTGGCAGACCGATTGCGTTTTAATATGCGAATCGAGTTTTAACTAATTCTGGAATTTCAGCCGTGAACTGGAAGAGGTAATTGTTTGTGCTGCTGCCTCCCGGTCTATAGGGAAAAATGTATGCCAGCAGGCTTTGCTTGCTAGGCTGGTCATTACTAGGGCCATCAACAAAAGCTGTTGACAAAAATGTTTGAAGATAACCTCTTTCAACTCAGGATAAAAGGCTGTTGGCTTCTTTAACCTTCCTCTCCATGTTACTGATCATTAGCAGATAACTGTCATATTAAAATTTTGTTGAAGCCGAAAAAATATGTTATTTGAACAGATATCAGTAACTGTCAAAAATTTATAATACAGAGATGTGCAAACTGATTTGGTTATTGCAATCATTTCTAATTGGGAGATAATAATCGAGGAAAATGTATGCCCAGCAGTCTTTGGTTGCTAGGTTTTTGCAAACAAATCTTGAATTTAAATTAATTTTTATTTAAATTAATTATTTTCATTTTTAACAAACTTCAAATCAAATGAACTCTATGGACACTCTGTCTTTTTGCAAAAGAAGAAAGAAATTTATATGATTTTATATTTCTAAATGAAAATCTTTCAAAACAGACCTAGTGTTGGGGAACCCCATTGCCATTGGCAGTATACATCCCAAATTTGTATGATTTTATAGTTTAAAATGAAAATTTATCCAAATGAATCTAGGGTTTCGAAGCCCACTGCTTTCGGCAGCGTACACCCAGTTGTACTACATACACACCAGTCAGTTTTTCTAAACAACCCTAAAATTTTTATGATTTTATATTTTTAAACGAAAATCTATCCAAACGAACCTAGAGTTGGGGCTCCTACTGCCTTCAGTACTTTACATCCAGGCGTACTACACATGCTCCTATCTGTTTTTTGCAAACAAGCCTTGGATTTGTACGAATTTATGTTTTTAAGAAAAAATCTTTCCAAATGAACTAAGGGTCCCAATTATAGTGATTGCCAAATTATCTTCTGACATTTAAATATATTATGCTTTCAATTCTGACCAAAAGTTCCTGAGTGAAACCTAAATAATAAAAAAAGAGCATCCTGAGTGGTAGTGATTTTTAAACCTTCTTATTCTGTACCTACCTCTTAAAAAAAAAAAAAAAAAAAAAAATTATATGGGTCAATTAGTTGTGTAGAGTTAATTAATTTTAACATTTTTAACTTTTCGAAAAAAAAAAATCTCTCTTGCAATTTTTTAAAATCTGAAATGATATCTTTATAGATATCAATACGAGAAATAGAAAAGCAAAAGTTAATCAAAAACTCTGGCACAATATGATATTGTCGAAGGCATTGAGGGAAAAAAAGTTTGTGCCATGTTCAATGAGGTTTTTTTTTGTAAATCACTAACCTTCAGAAAATATTTTTTTGAAATAGTAAATATTAATAATTTTAAAACAAAAGATACCCAATCAGGAATGAACCCTGAATAAATGCTGTTGTTTTTTGGCCGGGAGAGGGGATTTCTATCTGGGGAACAGGGATAGCATTTTAAAACTGCAGAAAACATGAAAATGAATATGAAACTGATCTTCAGAAAACATTTCTTTTGAAATGGTAAATATTAATAATTTTTTAAACAAAAGATATTATTACAACTGGGAAGGTAGCATAAATAAGTGTTTTTTGTATTGACTAATTTAGTCTGATTCCTTAGCATGACATCTTCAGATTTTTCTTTCTCGAATGGTGCCAGTCTGAACCTTGAACCATCTCTGGAAGAGATAGAGTTTCAGACACATACTATAGGTGCAGATTCACGGTCGCCAGTCTCCACGTGGCAACTAAATTTTTTGCTTTGGCCACTAACTTTCGGTATTTAAGTCGCCATGTGATTTAAAAGTAATCAATTTCTGGTATTCCCAGTCCCTATCGGGAAATGTTGATATTTTCTTTAAAGGTTGAGATCAGAACACATAACAAACATTATTGTTATCTTTTAATAACATTTCAGAATGATCTGTTTAACACAGCAAACTATTAAATATATTGGAATAGCAATGTTATTCGTAACAGTTTGAATTTGATAATTTTACATAGACTGTGATTTAAATATATACATATAAACAAATGTTTAAAGTGTGTTTTGATTTTTATAGTGCAAAATAATCTCACAAATTCAGATTTTCTTTCATATGTACTTTTGTCTGGCAAAATCAAAATAAGAAATATTGTTTTTCTGATATTCCCCGCTATTATGATTGCTTAGCTTATAACATATTTTTTTTAAACCGTATCTTGCCCAACTTTATCTTCTGACTGTACATGATTTAAGATTTAATTAATATTCAAATTTTGTTGTACACGTGTTTATATTAAATAAATTACTTTACACTTTGAATTCCTGAGGTTTTTTTTTTTTTTTTTAGTTTTTTACCCCATATAAACACTATTGTTTTTATGCGTTTGTTTTACAATTGTGGCCACTGGATTTTTTGGGTTTAGGAGCCAATGACTCCTTCCAAATTTTGGGAATCTACACCTATAACACATACACAGAGACAGACAGACATTTACAGATTTTTAATAGGATAGACAGTTCCTTGTGTAAAAAAAATGCCATATCAGAAAGCTATACTTGATTGATATGTTTTTTTTTTTTTAATTGGAAGTTCTGTTTCTGTCATAAGAGATTTAAAATATAAAAATTATAATATCTATTTTAAAAAATCACTCTCTCTCTCTCTCTCTCTCTCTCTCTCTCTCTCTCTCTATATATATATATATATATATATATATATATATATATATAGATAGATAGATAGATAGATATAATTTTTGTTAATCAAAAAAAAAAAAAATGGTTCATTATTTCTCTGACAGTTCTTGAACCAATCACCCATAGCCAAAATTGGGTTTACTCTGTACTATGACCATCATTTGTTTTACTGAATTTTAATTCTTTTTTATGTCCTTAATCCTTTACTATACTTTGTAGCAGTTTTGTATATTCAGTTTTTAAGATTTTTAAAAAATTGGATTTATAACTTCATCTCTTATTATTAACTGAATGTTGAAATACTGATCACTGAAAATTTTCATGATATATTTCAGATTAATTTTTAGATTAAGAGAAAAGTAAAACAATATGCGTACACAGAGATGCCAATTTTTAGATATTATGAACAGTAATTTTGTGTCTGCTTCAGGCCTTGCCTCTCCTCACTGCAAATAGATGTTAACATGCATAAAGTAAAATAGTTAACCTAATTAATGAAATAATTAAAGATAAATTAATTTAGTTATGTAGTTGATGAAATAATCAATTATTATCAATATCAAATATAACTAAAGTTCTGTTAAAAAAAATATATATATATATATTAATTAAAAGTTTTTTTTAAAAAAAGTACTTATTTTTAATGTACTTAATTTACAGATGAATTAAAACAAAGCAATTAGTCAAATTTAATTAAAAATGAAAAAAAATTGACTTATTTTACAGATGAATTAAAAATACAAATTAATTAAAAATTTCCTCCAAATCATTTCTCAGAATATGGTCAGTAGAGAATTAATTTATTGTAATTAATTTTTTGATTAATCAATTTGTTGATTTTCATTAATTGCATGCTTTATTATGGGTTACAACTCCAAAACTATATTCATAAAAAGGATGAAGATTGTTTTCTAGTATGAAAGTAAATTACTTATTATATAAAAAAAATGGATCAGGAATTAATTCGAAACTATTATGTCTCGAGTCAAAAGTAATTTATTTATATTCGTATAAGTTAAGTTATGACTGATTATTTGAAGATTTGTAGATAGTAGGTTGCATAATGTACAGGGGTCGATGCAGGTATTTTTTCTTGGGTCCCATTTTTGTGAAATTTATTATATTTTTGTAAAAAATAACATTTTATAACGAAAGTTGAAATCCACTTACTCAAATTTGAACCAAGCAGTTATAAACAAATACTTTTTTAAATCTTTTTGCTGAAGTTTTCCTCTCTGGAGAACTTGTTTGTTTACAAATTACGCATTTTAAAACATCACAAAATAATAAATAATTAATAAATAGTAAGTTTTTATGGAAAAGAATTTTGTGAAAGGGCCTATTTTAGTAAAAATAATTTTGTGGAGGGTTTTATTGTAAAAAATTTTGTGAAGGGGCCCTTTTTATCAAATTGATTTTTGTGAAAGAGCCATTTTATTAAATAGATTTTTGTGAAGGGATCTGTTTTATTAAATAAATTTTTGTGAAGGAGCCTGTTTTATTAAATAGATTTTTGTGATGGGGCTCTAAATAGGCCCTAAATTTTGCCTGGATCGACCCTTGATGTAAGATGTAAAAAATAATAAAACCATTGTAATTCAGTCATTATTAAAGATATTTAAATGTTTTTAGTGACAGGTTTCAAAATATTTTTGTGATTCACTCATATTAATATATAAATTTTATTTATTTACGAGGTGAGTTCGGATCAGTTTATCTTTCTAATTTTCTTCAAAAATTTCCCTTTTTGATGCATTTTTTATCCCAAAAATGTGTCGGCAAAATTAACCAGTGTTATTAGAATGATGTAATACAAATAAATACATTTGGAAAATAACAATTAATTAATGATTTGTTTTTAAGAAAAATTCTTTAAAGAAGATATTATTGTCATATTCAACATAGTTCAGTAGGATGGGATGTGGAAAATGACAGTAATTAATGAAACAAAAGTCAACTAGTGTCATTAAAAATCTTCTGTTTTTAAGAGAGATTTCTGGAAACCCTATCATCAACTCAATTCATCATTGTCGTCGCCATGACAATGCTTATCTTACAGTTTTTGACAAACTCAAGAATTTTCGAATAATTTCAAATAGGACATTTTTGATCACCACCCTTATAGTCTGAACTTGGCACTGTGTGATTTTCATCTCTTCACTCATATGAAGAAGTGGCTTGCACAGCATTTCGATGTTGATGACAGACATCAAAATGCTGTGAAAAAGCGGCTACTTACCCAGGCAGCCAAATTTTATGAAGAAGGAATTTGTAAAAAAGTGAAATGCTCTGACAAATGTTTAAGCTTAAATGGTGACTATATTGAAAAATAGTGAAAAGCTGTAGTTTTAAAATTTATAAAGTGAAATATTATGTTCTACATAGATGTTTTATTTATAGCCAAATTACTTACCAAACTCGACTTGTATTTATTTATTTATTTGAGTTGTGTTATTTTACAAATAAGTGTGTTGTTTGATAACGTAAAATTTTCCTCATAGTTGTCTTTTTCATCCTTTAGCTGTAGTCATCTCCATAAAAAGCTGCCACCATGGCTTTTTATGATGATCATCGGTTCATACTGTCCCATATCCATCATTCCTTCATTACATGTGACGACACTGGCATGTGTGAGATGGCTATGCTCAATGAAGTGGTTACCGACAAGTTCCAAAGCAAAGATGACCAGCAAGAACCTGAAGAGAAAATCTTGAATTACTACTCAGAAGCTATGGAATCAGAATTGCTGGAGGCTGGTCAGTCCTACGATGTTACAACAGGAATTGGATTTATTGGTGGCCACAGGCATCGCTCCAATACTGCCCAGAGATTAGAGAGGCTCAGAAAAGAAAAGCAGATGCAAGCCAAGATTGCCTACATCCAATGGAAAGAATATCCAAATCAACTGTCTGGTAAGTAGGCTTGTAATTTTGAGAAAATGCATATTATGTTTAATTCTTAAACCATATATCCTGTTACAGTTGACCCTATAGACAAGGGGAGGCATAAGAAGACAGTTACTACTCCCTGAGTTTAAAAATTTAATTAAGTAAATTTTCTTTTCTCTGTTGTTTCTTGAAAAAAAAAAAATCTCCGAAACTGAAATTAATTAAACGCTAAAAGGAAAATAAATTACTTTTTTTTTTTTGTTAGGTGGACCCCTTCCCGAACAAACAACATTGGCCGATGATTCAAACTTCCTATGTCAACAATATGAGTTTGTGCGAGTTTGCCACCCCCATTGAAGTCTCATCTAGGAATATTTCATATAATAACTTTTTTTTAAAATGTTTTAACAGGATGAAATTTTTTTTCATTTAATTAAAAAATAATACTAGAATAAAACCTTATTTTGCCTACTAATTATTGAAAAATTCTTTATAATGATTAAGTTAATAATTAACATACCCCAATACATTAATTTCAGAATTAAAAAAAAAATACTAAAAATATTAAAAACTTTATAAAAATTGTACTTTATTTTTTGTTTTTTATTTAACTTGCATTTATTTCATTTGAAGCAGATTATTTTTAATGTAATTAAATTCTGTATGTTCATTTTCTTTATTTTCTTAAATAAGATTCTTTTTCATTTAAATTAGGGCTTTTTTTTTTTAAAAAGAATTATTTAATTTCTTTAAAAATTATTAATATCAGGCTTGGCTGGTTAAACTTTTTTTTTTTTTTAAACTGGAGATTCAGAATATCCCTTGAGGAAAAAAATAGTAAACTGTTTCAATTCTTTATTTTGGAAAATCTGGTAGAAGCTTGCTTTTGAATTTTTAATATTTCTGATTTGTTACATTTATGTATTGTTTTTTATGTTGATATTTTTTAAAATTGTCTTGTTGTTCTGACAAAAAATTGTTAACTTGCTTATTTCATGTTTATATTGTACGTTAAAAAAAAAACAAAAAAACATGGCCTTGGCCATGAACATTGACCATTTAAAAGAAAAACATGGTCTCTCTCACTAAAATAAACCAACTGGTCTGCAATCATTTCTTTTATTAAAAAAGAAAAGAAAAATGTTTATTGAATCTTCAATAATTGGAAGTGGCGCCTCTTTTTTAAACCATTTATAGACACTGTGTTGAATTATGTTGTTGTTATTTGTATGTTAAATATGGAATGCTTTAAAAACTGTGTCATTAGATTTTTTTCCTTTTCAATTTTAGAAAAAGAGCTTTGTGAATTGTTTCCAAAAAAGGACTTAAGCCAAGAAAAGAAACAGCCTGTAAAATCAGCACTGAGTGAAGCCCTGGAACTATTCCCAGCTGTGGCTAACAATCCTTTCAATGAATATGCTCGTTTTGATGGAAGGGTAAGAGATTGTTACTTATTTCATTTTCACATTTATTGTAGATTTATGTTAAACATGTATGCTTCTTTTACATGAAAATCATAAAGAAACTGTGAATCCTTGTTAAGAACTGGAGATATAGTTAATTATTTATTCATTATTCATTAATTACTGCAAACACCAACAATTAGAACAAGTGCACCATTTGAGGGAGGTTAAGGAGCCTCCCCCCCCCCTCTCCCCTTCCCAAAGAATTTGATTTCTAAAATGTATCAGTCATCACAGGTCAGAATCAGAGATAGATTTTCCGAAATTTCACAAAATTTCAACAAGTTATTTTAAACTTGTTAGACTTGACTAAAATAGAAACATTATCATTAACTAAATACTTTAGGTGCAGAAATAATTGATTACCAATAATATTGGCTAAAGCCTTGATATTGCAACATTCTCAAAATGAGACACATTTATTATAATGCGTAATTTGGCTAATTTAAATAATAGATATGAGAATAAAATTATATCAATTGCTTCTCAAATGTGCATTAAAAAAAAAAAAAAAAAAAACAGAAAAATGCCCCTCTCAAAGAAAACTCTGCCCTACCCAAGAAAGTTTGAAATGGCTCCCTTGTATTAGAAAATAAGTAATAATTGTAGAAGTTGCTACAGAATATTCTTCAAAATCCACTGGGAGTAAGACCAGGAATGTAGTACAGGATATATGGTGGTATATGCTGTATACTTTCTGTGTAACTCCATTTACTCTTTGTAGCTATAGCGTATACCTTTTGCCTATAACGTATAACCTCTGATTTTTTTTTTTTTTTACTGCACCACTAGGTAAGACCAAAGGCTTTGTGGATTTCTGGAATTTTGTGAATTTTAGATCAGTGCTTTGTTTGCATTTTAAAACTTCATGGAAGAATGATAGCTTTATGAAATAACTGTGTTATAAAAATTAAATGGTAATAAATGCCAATATAGTTAATGAATATACAAATATTTCTTTAAAAAAAACTTTTTTTTATGAATAATTTTGATAAATTATAATTACTATCATAAATTATAACTTAAACTTTGTTAAACATTTGATTAGTAGTAATTTATTTAAGACTGTTCATTTTATGTTTTAAAATTTGTCCTTGCAACCTTTGAACAGTCAACATTTCTTGTTCTTTCACAATAGTCTGTATCATTAAAAAAATACAAATATTTATTGTCATGAGCAAGTACCTCATCAAAAGTAAATTTCCTTTCAGCTGATTTAGTATCTGATGCTTGCTCTGAAGATTGCATGATCAATGATGTATCTAAGCTTTTTATATTCTGGAGGTACCAGGCACTTCCATAAAACCGGGTCCTTTTTACACTCTTTTATTTAGCTCAACTTGGTATCTGTTTGTAAAGATAAAATTTTGCAATTTGATTATCTACTCATTTCCTTATATGCAAGAATTTAAAAGAAAACTAGCTGACCCGCCTGGCATTGCCCAAGCAGCCTGTCATTGAAAAATATAACAAAAAATTAAATAAGAGCTAAAATTTCAAAAGTATAACAGTTACGTTTAAAAAATGAAATGGGCAGGGAAAATTATTACACTTACTTTTAAAGAATGAAAAGGTTAGGAAAGTTCTTACAGTTGAACCTAAATTGCATATCGACATAAGATCGAGGCTTGATATATGGCAAATTAAGATTTGTGAAATGCTAATGTGATGCATTTTATAAAATTTCATTATTGCCATTAAACAATTAACAAATAATCCCGATTTCTGTAAGAAAAGTCTTGGCAAAAATTGCACATTTCACTCATTAAAAATTAAAAAATCGTGGAGGGATAAATTTGCTATATTAGGCCGCTATTGAAACCGGATTCCTTATTTTTAACAACATGTATTTCAAAAAATGTCATACATGCCTGAACAGAGATTTCCAAATGGATCTGTGGCTTGAATCTCGTCAACAAATTTGTTTATTCTGAATGAAAGTGATAGAAATCATTATAGTATAGTCATTATTTTTATATCTATCTATAAATATGTTGAAAATTTATTTAAATTAAATCCATGGCAAATTTTGTATACCATAATGTCTAAATCTAAGAAGAATTTACCTCAGCCTAAATCTGCCAAAGGACTTTTACCAATGAGATACATTTCATTCGGGCGTTGCCATTAAACAATTAACAAATAATCACGATTTCTGTGCCATGTATGATAACATAATATATATATAGGTTATGTTCACAGGTGTGTTTCTGATGACAATACAACATTTTAATATATATTTTAACTTAATTATAAATTAATACATTAATTTTAAGGCATTTTTCCTTTTACTGCCACGGATGATGAATTGCAAAATATTCTTGAGGGTTACAATTGTATACGAGTTACAACAACAATGGATTTGATTAGGCGCCAAAATAGGCCAAATGGTCGTAGTAAAACTGCAATGATTCAATTTTAAACACTAAAAGTTGAATGAAAAAAAAATAGTGTGTATAAATTTAAAAAATATATTCTTTTATCAGTTAATAGTTTCATATTAATTAAATTATGATTATATGTTGAGAAATCTAGATATCCTAAAAAGACAGTTTAAATAATGTTTTCTTTTCTTTTCTGTTAGCCATATCTTGAAACAGAGAAAAATCACAAATTAAAAAAATAAATTCCCGATTTCATGCTTTCTGTCAAGCATAAATCAAAACGTTGAATTTTTGGGTTTGGTGCCTACATCATATTCACATATTTTAACAAAAATATTTTGGAGAAAAAAAAAAGAATTGCTGTCATAAAATTAGGCATGATTTTCAAGATAAACATTGAATGTGTATAAAAGTTCTTTTCAAAAAAGCTGTTTTTACATTTATATTTATTTACTTAAATAAATCCTCTTTTTAAAAATAACATCAATTCAATGTATTCAATACAAAATGTGCCTATTATGTAATTATCTGCAAAATATTTTATTCCTTGCAAGAGAATAATTATACATCATGAAGGACCATCACAATTTTTTTATGCATCCCTTTCTCAAAATTTCCCCTTGAATAGTATGTTATAGCACATCTGCGGCATCACTGATTATAATTTTTTCCTCTGTGAGATGCTGAGTGATTGGTGCTTCATTGATACAAGTCACCCAGCTTACAACCAACCAATCAAATGCAACTATTTTGATTTTGTTTACAAATCTTAACTGAAAGTTTCATTAACAATATAATAAATTATAACACCTTCTAATAATATATTTCTTTTAAATGCTAAAAGGTGTAAATTAACAACATTTACAAATTAAAATAACTTTTATTAGGTTGTTTGACATGTTTTGACTCACTACGAGTCATTTTCAAAAACAAAGGAGAATATTCCATATTTGCACGGGCTTTGATGTTATTATTTTCATGTACTTAATTAAAAATTACGCACGTTATCTTTTATTTTTACTTGGTTGTTTATTTTCATATCTATGACCATGGAGTAACTCGAGCCACATTTTCGGTAAATTAAAAGATACTGCATCGTTACATATTGTATTTTTGCGTGTTAGTATCTCTATGGTTTCTCTTATTATGGATGGATAGTATAGATAGACTGGAGGGAAATATTATTTTACTTTCATTGAAATTTATTTGGATGGTTTCTTCTTGATATAATCTTGCCAGGGCTGTGGTTTTTCTATTATATTTAATATCAGCTGTATGCTCTTTATTTCTGTAATTAAATTTCCTGCTGGTCATGCCTATGTATGTATATTCTCATTTGTTTATGAAAATGACTTGGAGTGAGTCAAAACATGTAAAACAACCTAATAAAAGTTACTTTAATTTGTATTATGTTGTTAATTTACACCTTTTAGCATTTAAAAGAACTATATGAAAGTTTCATTGTTTACATTGCGAATGATATATGAACTTTAGGCATTTGCAGACTTTTGAGAGTTGATTTAGGCATTGATCTCAGAAAAAATACCTTCAGGGAGACTTTTGCATAGAAAGTTAGTAAAATTCTCATTACCCGACTGCCAAGAAAGGTTATGTGTTTGATGCGTATCTGGGTATGTATGTATATGGATTTCTTTATGCCCTCGAAACATCCCAATGGCTGGATGGATTTTAATGAATGAGGTCTCTACCAATTCGCCTTAACCGTCCGATGGTTATAGGCTATGTTTTGTTTTCATAAATTCAAAATGGCGGTAGAGACAAAAAAAAAAAAATTACACACCATACTGAGTGGCATATTATTGGATAACTCTTTCAAAATGAAGAGGATGTTTCCTAGACTACAGTCAGAAGCTCCGTTTAAATATTACACAACCTGAAAGTTGTGTAGGTAGGATCTCTAGCTTAACTGTAAGTCTAATCTTCATAGACACCTATAGGCCTCATCAAAACAGTGTTTATAGATAGGAACTAACAATTAAACGCAACTTACAAGTAAATAAAAAAAAATAGGTAAGTAATATAAAAAATAGTTTTACATTGATGAGAAATAATTAATTTTTAGTTCGCTTTTTACGCAGTCGGTTTAAAAAAAAAAAAATTTATTCTTACTTGTTTTTGTTGAGGGAAATTCTGAAAAATTTTACGCAACCACCTTATTCAGGCTAGACAGTACATATCTCTGAACTTCGGCTTTGAGTTTGCATTGTATGTAATCAGCATTCAGACCTTCAGTAAAACTGATAACTAACTAAATCTTGGTTTTATACCAAACTATTTTTAAACTAACTGAGATTATAAAATTGCAAGCAGTTGATATAATAATTATTTTAATTCAGTCAAAAATAAAAATGTTATGATATGTTATGTTTTTTTGTTAAAATAATTGTCATAATTATTAGGTGATTTTTAAAACTAAAACTGAAAGTTATTCAGCTGGAAATAACTAAATGTTTATCTGTTGTTTCATGAATATGTTTTTTCAGAACTGAGTTTAAGTGATTCTATAGTTGTACTCTTTGTTTGTTTTCTTTCTCTGATTAATGAGTGAGATCTTGGAAACGCAACTAAGAGGGGAAAATACTTAAGATACGGTTTTCGGAATTGACTTTTCAAATCATTCGGAGGAATAGAGAGTGAATGGAGAAAAATTTGCATTCTGATACATAAACCGATTAATGTATACTAATTGAGAATAAGGAGGGGAAAAAAAGGGCAGTTTTATATCTATAAAATTTGTTTTGGGGGTTATTCGTGTTAAAGTAGTATACTTAAAATTTCCAGAGATTACAACTGAATTTGATTACATAGAAAATTCTGAATCTTTTAATTATCCTAAATACAAATGTCCATATAATACGAACATATAATCTGAAAAATACTCTACTTTATTTTTTTCATAAAAATGTATGCATATTCATTTAAATTTCTTTTAATATGTTGAATAATCAACATTAAAGACGTGAGTATAAAACATCACAAATTTACTGAATGGTGTATCCAAATGTCAAATTTAAAATTTTATACATACATTAAAATTAAAAATATCGACGTTTCGACCACCTTCTTTGGTCATCCTCAGGAAATTCCTGAGTATGACCATAGAAGGTGGTCGAAACGTCGATATTTTTAATTTTAATGTATGTATAAAATTTTAAATTTCACATTTGGATACACCATTCAGTAAATTTGTGATGTTTTATACTCATGTCTTTAATGTTGTAATGTTTCATGGTGTAATCATCCAGCATTTATATTAATGTTGAATAATGTTGATTAAAAAAATATGGGCATTTTTGTAGAATTGATGTGGATTAGATGAATTGTGAAAAAGTAAATGTGTCTATGCCAAACATTTAGCTTCTATAATGCGTTAGGTTAGATCAAGATAACTTTTGTCTGGGCCGTCCTGACCTGAGCCTAAAAATTTTGGACCACGCAAACCACTAATGGCAACAAACTGTACAGTAGAACTCCAATTATCCAAATCAATTGGGACCGGACCCTATTCGGATAATCAAAAATTCGGATAATTGGATTTTTTCCAAAAAATGAGGTATATTTTAATTAATTACTGTATGTATGTTGAAAATAAGAGAAAAAATATTTTAAAAAAAAGAGCTTTAAATTAAATAAATGTAAATGCAACACTATTACATGTTAAGCGTATTTACAAGTGCTGTACATTAGTACAGTATGTACGTACCGTACTGTAAATGAAAGTAATTACTTGCTGAACATCTCGATCAAAGTAAGCTGTTTGACAGTCTTCGTCTGTTTTCGGAGAGCCAAGTCGCACATCCGCTTGACAGTCAGAAAATGCATGTGATCACACTCGGGCTGACGCTCCATCCACTTCTACGCAGTTTCAAGGCCGGCAAATTCTTCACTAGATGATGGTCCCGTGTATGCTTCAATTTCGACATTAAGGTCATTTTCTTCTTCGACAATTTCTTCTCTCACGCTTTCAATGAGTTCATCATCATTTAGAATTTGAACCCAGCGTCTTTGCGGCGGGAAAGAGCGCGCATAGACATAATCATTATTTTGGGAATTGCAGTACGTTTCCGCCTTCATTTGTTTTTTTCTGTAATTCTGAAAGCGATTCGGATAATCAGCGATCCGGATAGTTGGAGTTCTACTGTACTTTAATTTTACTTCTTACTGTTATGACATTCAAAGTTACTTCAAATATTTGGTTCTTTAGCTATTCTAGTGAGTTAAAATATGGAAAGTAACCACTTGAGAGGTAAAAAGTATTTAACTAGTAGTGTTTTTGAGTTAGAATTTTTTGTTCATTTAATTAAATTAATAACAGAATAAAAAGAAAAAACTTCTTAGAAACTTCATAAAAATTAGAGATATACATATTAATTACAAAGCAAAATTCATCTTGCTTTGTGTTTTAGAGTTGGAGCAAGACAAATTTTGCTCCTACTCTCAAAGTGGTGGCCTATCTTTTTGTGCCTGATGAAGAAAGGCAACTTGCAACATGCTGTGCTGTTCTAATTTTTATGGTGTTTCTAAGAAGAGGTTTTTTTTTTTTTTTTTTTGTATAGCCTTTTGCATTTCCCACCAGTATTTATAACTTTTGTTGTGAGTTGCTGTATGTAAATACAGAATTTAAATGCCTGAAACATTTGAATCTTATATGTTCTATTTTGTTACAGATTAATCGAAATGCTGCATCCAAAAAAATTCTTATCTACATGATGATGTTGCCACCTGAGGAAAGGAACTATGGCATGGAAGTCATCTGTTTGTCTAGTGCCCGTGTTCAAGAATTGATTGGACTGATTTGTTGGATGTATACTTGTGAAGGAAAACAACCGAAACTCCAGTAAGTTACTATACATTTTTTATGTAAACATTTCATTGGATAAAATAATTTCATTCATCATATTTTTGCAGGAGTTGCAATCAAAATTATTTTGTTTATTTAATAATACAAATGTCCATATTAGTATCATCATAAATAACAAAAGTAATTAAAAAAAATTATATTAACTTTGAGAATGCAGCATTAAAAATGCACAAAATTTTGTAACTAATAACAGTTAAAAAGTAAACAAATGTTGTTAAATAAGAATTGGAACAGAAATTTCAAATATAGGAACCAAACATTGTATAATAAAAATTTAAAGTCTCATTCAGAATCAATTAGTTTATCACACTGCAGCATACTTTGACTTTTAAATTTGTAATGCTTAAAATAGTTAGTTTTTCAAAAAAAGTCATATTTAATCAATTAACCAATGCAATATTTATCAAATTTATGTGCAATATCAAATTAGTATATCAAATTGGTGCATTGTGGAACTTAAAACAAGATAGTTTTCTTATGTATGAAATTATAGGCAGTTGTAGAATTTTTTACATTATTTTACTGCTTACAAGAATTTGCAATTAGTTCTTATGAATTACTGACTCAAGTCAATCAGGAAAACTGAACATTTAAATGCATGATTTTAAAACACAAACTTATAACATTCACTTGTGATCCTTGATTCAACTATACAAAACTGACTGAAGAACACAATTAACTATGGAAAAGAAATATAATGTTTGCATAATATTTTACTTAAGCGTACCATATTTTGTAGTTAAGTTTCATTCTCTTTTTCTTTTTTTAATACTTACTTTTAAGGCATGTTATAACTTAAAAAAAAAAAAAAAAATATCAAAAATATCTCTACTTTTTTTTTTTTTTTTTTTTTTTTTTTTTTAAACCACAATTACACAGTAATAATAATGTTTTTTTTTTTTTTTTTTTTTTTTTTTTTTTTCCAAATGAAAAAGCACATCTTGAAGTTTTAAAAACAAATTTTTTATTTGGAAAATGGCGGCCTTTAATACAGGGGTGTGCAAAAAGTGAAACATTCTGCGATACCAGATAAATCTCAGAATCTGCTTATCTGTAACAAAAAAACAAATAAAAACCTTAAAGTTTACGATATTTTCTAGTCTTTCTTGGATGGGTTTATCAATTTTTTGATCCTGAGGAAAATGGCAGCTGTTCAAATTTCAGTTGCAAAAATTATTGGATTTAAATCATGCAAAAAAATAATAATAAATAAATTACAATTCGAAAATTGAAAAATGCATCCATGAGGGACTAAAATATAGTATATACTAGAAAAGTATAAAAATTTCAACCTTCGACTTCCTTTAACAATTTCGACTTCTTCTTTCTCAATTCTTTTGTTTCTACCTGCGTGCCACATGCAATATGCTAAATTGAGCCTGTTCACTGCAATACCAAAAGATGGATAATTTTTAAACCAATACGAATTTAATAAAACCTGCTTTATTACGAAGTTTTTGAGGGTAAACAGTAAAAATATGCCAATTTTTTTTTTATTTAAAAAAAAAAAAAAAAAAGTTATAACATGCTTTAAAAGATATTTTGCAGAAAAGAAGGAAAATGCACAAGAATAAGAAAATGTTGTAGAATGATGGTGTTAAATTTTATATCAATCCAATTGTTTGACTTGTCTATTTTTATTTTCATTGCATTTTTTCTTTTTCTCTGTATCTTGGTGGTTTAGATTGAATAGTTGTTTTATAATTGTACCTGTATCATGTAATATTTTTAAAAAATCCCATCTGTTACTTAAATCAGTTATTGCACATAAATTTAATAAATATTGCATTGGTTAATTGATTACATAAGACTTCTTTTGAAAAACAATATTTTTGGCATTACAAATTTAGAAATCAAAGCATGCTGCAGTATTACAAACTAATTGATTCTGAATGAGACTTTAAATTTTTATTATACAATGTTTGGTTCCTATATTTGAAATTTCTCTTTTGCAATCTTTAAACCGTAAGTTATTGTAAATAAGTTATAGAAAAGTACAGTCAAAGCACCTTATAATGAAATCGAAAGTGCTCCGAAGATTTGCTCGTTAAAACATTATAACGAATTACTTCATTAAAATGTTATAAAGAATTATTTCGTTAAAACGTTATAATAAATTATTTTGCTAAAACGTTATAACAATTTATTTCGTTATACAGCAAGAACTCCAATTATCCGGACTAATGTGGTCTGAAGTTAATCTGAATATGTAGAAGTCTGGATAAGGGGAAAAAAAGGCAGTTTATTACATAAAAATATCTCTAACAATCACTTTTGTTTAATTAAAAAGAAAAGCTAGGCCTTATGTATTACTAAATAAGTTATGTATTCATATTAAGCCTTCATTTAATGGATAACTTTTACTACAAACAATAAAATGAAAAAAAGCGTTGATTTAAAAGGGAATTTCAAGATAATTATATTTTTACGAATTCATACTTACAATTCATATCACAAAATTTTTAATTTGTGATTATAGATCTGGATGACTCTATTTCAGATAATTGGGGTTTTAATGTATTATTTTAATGGTATATATATAATATATATTACTATGCTACATATGAAAAAAACGGACAAATTTAAATGTAACAAAAAATTATTCTTTATTAAGTAAAAAAAAGTGAAAAATTCGCTATATAATTTTTTTCTCACTTATGCTCGAATTTTTTTTGTTATATCGTGCTTTTCGTTATATCGTTTCGAATTCAGTGTTCTTTAACATAAGACCAACTAAATGGTTATGAGAATTTCGTTATATAGTGCTTTTCGTTATATCGTAATTCGTTATAAAGTGCTTCAACTGTACATATTTCATTAGATGTTATAATTGTGCAAATATCTCATTTAATCTTCCTGTTTTCTTAGGCCACCTGTGTCCAATTATTGTTTGAAAATTGCTGAAGAAACGGGTGAAGTAGATGAGGATTTCCCAAATTTAGATGGAAATGAATTTGTCGGCAAGTTTGGATTTCCTTATTTGGCTTTGATTGAAAGAGCGAACAAAAGTGCTTCTATATTAGTTACTGTGTAAGAAAGTAAACTCTTTACTGTTAATGTGTAATCTTAACAGTCAGGAAATTCCGTATTCAGTTAGTAATTAATAATAAATGAAAATATAAAATGAGCTTCTTTAAAAATTGCAGCTTGAAAAGATTATTATTTTTATTATTATTTTAGCATTATTTTGTATGCATTTAAGCTTATATGCAGTGAAGGGAAATAAGTAGTTAATTCTGGAAAAAAAAAACCTTTAAAAATAATTTGTTTACATAATGAATTATAATGTGGGCTGTAACATAATATGTGTATATAGGAGATATTGTATAGTTTAAGTATAATTTTAGCTAAATTCTTCTTGCAGATGTATATTTATCATTTTAAAATTTTGAAAAAAGATATTTTAAAATTTTGAAAAAAGACATTTTAAAATAATTATTTGATTAGAAAATACAGTAGACTCCCTTAAATCCGCATAGCTTAAAACCAGAGGTTGTGTGGATTTTAGAATTTTGCGGATTTCTGGTCACTGTTTTGTTTACAATTTTTAAACAATAATCTGAATGTAATAATGCACTTGAAATTATAATGAATGCTTACAATAAAGTAAAATAATAAAAATTAAGAAAATTTAAAAAACATTAAAAGTAAAGATCGAGTAAATTAATATTGCATAATGATGATGAGATAATTTTTCCTTGAATTATTCAGTGAAACCTGCCTTATAAATGTGTACACTAATAATTCACATCAAAATCTTAAAATAAAAAAGTTTTATTTCATGTTTAGCCATACGTAATAACCTGAGAACCTTGATTAATACATAAATACCACTGATATCAGCGTTATCTTTAAATTTTTCAAAAATAAATTTATGCTTCCTTCATGAGAAAACAGGAGTTCAAACATATTAACCAGAATTCCATATTAAAATGTGTACAGAATGATGTAATAATTTTAAAAAAAAAGAATTTTTCACCTACATCTTAACTGCAAGTTTCATCGTTTACATCTGAAATGGTGTGTGGATTTCAGGCATTTGTGGATTTTAGGGTTGCAGATTTTAGGGAGTCTACTGTACTACATTTATCATGTTTTCCTCATTAATTGAATGTAAGTAAAACATTTGTTTTTCATTCAGCTATATATCATAAGTAAAGCTTTTAAATTGCATTAAATTAAAGCTATAATTAACTACTACATTATCTATCTATTTATATATATACAGGGTGACAATTATTGAACTATATGAAATAAAACATAAATTATTTAAAAACTACTGAGTGCACAAACTTTATTCAACATGTAAACGTCACTACAGATATTCGGATTTATGTTATGACATGTTTGATATGGCTGCGATCATTGGCTATGATGTGGCGCAGACGAATAGCAAAATTCTGCCTGACCCGCTGAAGTGTCTGAACATCAATGCTATCAATGACCTCCTGAATGGCAGTTTTCAGCTAAGAAATGGTTTTGGGGTTATTTCTGAACACATTGTTTTTAATGCAGCCCCTCAAAAATGAGTCAAATGTGTTCAGATCCGGAGAATATGGCGACCAAGCGAGTCCCATTCCAGTGGCCTCTGGGTACCCCGGAGCCAAAATGCGGTCCCGAAAGTGCTCCTCCAGACATCAAACACTTTCTTGGTCCGATGGGGTCGAACTTCATCTTACATGAACCACATCTTGCCAAAATCAGGGTCACTTTGGATAATGGGGATGAAACCATTTTCCAAAACCATCACATATCGTTCAGTAGTCACCGTGCCGTCAACAAACATCGGACCGATTATTCCTTGATTGGACATTGCACACCACACAGTCACCCGTTGAAGATGAAGAGACTTCTTGATCGCGAAATGCGCCCAGGCATGCTGTACCATGACATTTTCACTTGCAAATGGCCGACAACAACAAGTTGCATGCGCATGCGCATACTAATTCCCATCATGCCATGCAGCCAACCACGAAGTTTGAACTTCACCAGGCAAACCGCTAAGAAGTTTTGACGGTTTAATTTCGTATAGTTCAATAATTGTCACCCTGTATATGAATGTACACCATATCTGAAAAGTTTTTCCCTGATTATAAAATTTATTCATATACACTAGATGTAAGATAGACATGTCAGACTGGTAGCCAAGTTTAACGGACAAGGACAGGGATGACCACCTCGGGAAACCTGGCCTAAGCCTTAGAGTTTTAGTGCAATCCCGAGGGGCTAAGTTTAATGGACAATAGGAAATAGAGACACACATCTAATTTCTTGGGACTTGACGCACAAAAGACTGTCTCGCTTCTTTCAGCTGAAGTTGATGGTCAGCCAGTTCTCGGTACATCAGCAACAGTGCCTGTGGTCTTAAACTTGTCATACCATGACTCAATGCTCTTGACATAGAGTGGCATTTTTATGTACATTATTTGAAAGTTCATCTGTACTGTTTTTGGTGACCAGGTCTCATGATACCAAAGGACACACTGAGCTTTTTCCTGATTTGTGAACATTTCCAGTTTCCTGGAGACTACAGTCACATTATGGACACCTGCAACCTAAAAAACAGATAGTTTTCCAACATTTTGGCACCAGTTTCACACATCTATCTTATAGGTAGCGGATATGAATACATTTAGTAAAATTAGGGAAAGACTTTTTGGACACCCTGTGTGTATGTATATATATATAATCATACCTGCTAAACTTTTTTTTTTTTTTTTTTTTCAAGTCAAATAAACATAATTGGAACTAGAAAAATTATTTAATGAAAGATTTCTTGTTCCTGATTGATTATTATTATTATTTAATAAAATCTCCGCTATAATTTGAATTGAAAAGAGGAAAAAAAATTGAAAGGCTGGCAGCTATGTAGAATGCATATACATATTGCTGCTTATGTATAAGAAACGGTAAAAAGAAATTTTTTGTTATTGTTGTTTTGATAGTCGTTGGACTACAAAAAAATAAAAAAAATAATTAGTGTGTGTGTTTTTTTTATAATTGTATTTTATTGAACTTCAACATTATAGTATTTTATTAAAAAGAAAAAAATATATAATTTGATCCTTGCTAATATTTTTTGGATCTTTTTTATCTATTATGAGGAGCTTAATATTGTCATTTTTAAGCTTAATACTAATAATATTTGATGAAATAACATATTTTTACTATAAATTATTCTTATGAAGCTCCTCTGGTTATACCATTAGATATTCATGGTTTTTCATATTTGTATTTTATTGTGTTTAATTTATTTAATGTATTTTTCCTTTTATTTTTATATTGCCTATTCCTTCAATTTTCACACATGTGATTGCATTACATATATATATATAATTATAATATCTATGAATTTCAAAAAACATATCAAGTTCTTGTATCATTCTACTTAAATCTCCAAAGAGATAATTAATGATAATGTGTAGACAGAATACCACATAGCTAATAGATTAACAAGTGCAATCATAATATTACCATAGCTTGTGCTTCAATGGTAATTGGCCAAAAATACTGAAAACATGAAGAAAATTTAAAAAGAGAGAGAAAAAAAAAAAAAAATTGGAGTTGCTATCAAGTGAATACAAATGGATTAAGAAATGAAATATGAACCATATACAATGGAAAATTGGACAACAAGAGAATTAAATCAGAATTGGATATGAAAAAACACATCAGCCTGGATGTACCCACATGTGTTTTAAAAAATAATTCAGTATTTCACAATTCTACTGGCATATATGCTAAGATCAGTAGAATCACCCAGGTATACTGAATTATTACCAGAAAACAATTGGAAATATTAAAATTTGAAATAATAAAATTTGAAATAAAAAACCCCATAAAGAATAGATAAAATATTTCACTCACATCAATTATCCTAAAATCTGTATACAACATCTCACTGAATTACTACCTGATATCAGTTTGAAATAATAAAATTGGAAATAAAAACCCCGTAAAGAGTAGATAAAAATATATATATATGTATACAGGGTGTGTCAAAAAATGTATACTGACACTGTTTAACAGGTCATAACTTTCGAATTTTTTTTTTTTTTTTTTTTCAAAGTGTAATTAATTGGAAATAATGAGTGGAGCAAGATTAACTTTCGAAAAAAGAAAATTTATTTTAAAATACTATTGTAAGCATGAAAATGTAGCAGAAGTAAAAAAACAATATCGCAGGGAGTTTCTGGCAGATCCACTTATGTGCGACTTACAATTCATCGGATAAAAGATAAGTTTGAAATGAGTGGATGTTCATAGACAACGTTCCGGAAAAGCAATTGAGCAAGAATGTGCCACAACACGAAATGAAATGTTTGTTGAAGTTTGTGAATCAATAGCCTACCATTATAAGCAGTGTGTTGACCAGAATGGTAATCATTTTGAACATCTGTGGTAGGAGAAAAAGTTATACATTTTATGTAGATTCTTTTGAAATTTAACCCCTTGACTACAGCCATGTATAGGGCTTTACAGATTTGAAAAAAATCTGGTAGCCAGAAAAATTCTAGTTGCCAGTAAAAAATATGTACCATGCCACTTTCCCTATCATTGATTTCCAAAAGGCACAAAAGTTTTATTAAGAATTAATTGAGAAAAGAAAATAACAAGCATAGTTTAGAATTATTAATTACACAGTTTAGAATAGTACCGAATTTTTTTATTTAATTTTTTTATGTGATTTTTACCATTTTTTCGAGTTTTGCGGCAATTTTTGGACAATTTACTATTAAAATGGAAAGAACTCTCCGGTATGTATTCTAAATGCTGTTTGTGCTCATTTCTTAAGTCATTTTTTGTATAAAAGAAAATCAAACCACCAGATAAAATAACTTGATCGACAGAAGAAAAAACTTGATCGCCAGTGGCGAACTGACGACTGCATTTGTCAAGCCCTGGCCATGTATGATGCATACATGGCACAAATCTTTGAAACTAATGTGGGTTACTATAGCAACTTAGTCAAGGGGTTAAATATGTATGTGAATAAAAACTTGAGTTATAATCATTCAAAGTGTGTTTACATTTTTCTGACGCACCCTGTGTATGCTTTTTTAAAATTTGAAGTATCAAGATTTTATTTTACGAAAACGATATTTTATTATTACAATGAAAATGTGTATTTGATGTATATTATATTAACTTTATTGTTACCTCTAGACATATCAATGATGAAATAGCCAAAGTTGAAGTTCCTAACTTGGACATGACTCTTAGAGAAGTAGCAGACTTAGCAAGTCAGAAAGTCTCAGTTACTGAGTCCAAAGGTATCTTTTTTACAAACGTGTTAAAATTCATCCAACATTTATTGCATTGCATACGTGATAAAAATGTAACCAGCCATTTTTAACCAATTTCTCAAAGAGGCAATTATTTAATTTGATTGATACATTTGATGTGCATCCATGCATAAATTTGAGTTACAGTAATCCCTTAACATTCGCGAGGGTTACGTTCCAGGAAAACCTCGCGAATGTCAAATCCGCGAATGTTGAATCTATCTCTCTGCACTAAAAGGGAGTTACGTTCTATGAAATTTTAATTAGAGTGGCACAGCATTTCAAAGAACAAAAGGATATATTTATTAATAATACGTTATGCCTAACATATATGTAGAAGGTATATATGTTAGGTATATAGGTACGCACATATTCATAAACATGACATTTATTTTCCAAAGATAATTCAAATTAACTGACTAGAGAAGTAATTACAGCTAAAAAAAATCATATGTTTTTGTATAAAGTAGTTTTGGCTCTCTCTATTCACAAAGAGATGATAATGTATTAGTGGGTCGGTATGCTATACAATATTAAAATACAGTATTTAAATACAGCTAAATGTTTCAGAAATGCTTTCATTTATTTTCCATCTAAGAGCAGTTTCAGCTGTATCTCTACGACAACCTGAGCATGTTAGAGTAATACTAGATTAAAGATGCTGTTACCACTTCTAATATCACTATTGCATTGAATATTCTACTGTTGTTATTATTTTACTTTTCTACAATACTCACTCGTTTTTCATTTTGACAACAGAAAATTGATTTGAAAATAGATACTAAGAAAACACAGGGAAATAATCTTTAACCACGATAAATTCTGAAAAAGAAAGAGATAATAAAAAAAAAAAATCGCGAATAATCAAATCAGATTCTCGGGAATGTTAAGTTTTTTCGCATTTTCATGTTCGCGAATAATCAAAATTCGTGAATGTTAAAACCGCGAATGTTGAGGGATTACTGTATGTTAATTAATTTTGATTTTTTTTTCTTTAAATGAATATGTCTTTCAGTGATACCAAATAAATTTCATTAGAATCAGATGTTACTGTGTCTATTTGACAGGTTATTTATTAATATTATTTTATCTTTCAAAAATTAAAAAAAAATAAGTATACATGAAAATTTGAAAATTCAATTGATATTTAATCAAAAAGAGACTCAAAAATTAAAAATTATTTCTTTCTGAAAGATAAAAAGGTGTTTTAAGAACTATTTTTATTTTCCAATATTGCCTTTCACAACTCATATTGATTGTTTAAATATAAGCTGAATATTATATGAAAATTTTATTACTTTTGTAGGCATTTAATCTATAAATATTTACAGCTTATCACATGGAAAAGCCCAGCGAACCTTGTGTTCCAGTTCCTCTAGACCTTAAACTAGTCAATTTCAATAACCTTGATTTCATCTTGGTGTTTGAAGAAGGTAAGTATATATATATATATAAATATATATATATATATTTCTTTTTAAAAGTAACATAGGGTCAATCCATGTCAAATCAACCAAAAATTTTCAATATTCAACCTGACCATTTCAGATTTTAATGAAACCTTCAGGAATCATTCTCCCCGATGATGTAAATGAGAATATACTTTCATATATTTTTTTTTATCTCAGTAAGTTTTCATACAATTAATTTTTTAAATTTCGAAAAATCATTTTTTGGCTTGTATAAAAGTTTTCAATTTTAAATTTCTCAAGTTCTATCGGGCATAGAGAGTTGTTTGACCCTTCATTTTAAAGAGAATTTGATAAGGTTTAATTTGATATGCAAGTTGACTGTGCTTGGGTTTAAAAAAGTTAATTTAATTTAATTAAAAAAATTTAAATTAAAATTTTTTTTAAAAAAATTGAAAAAAATATATGTTTTTTGTAATATTATAATCTTTAAATTCTGAAAGTTTTAGAGTGGGATCTCAATCGGATCAGCAGTTATAAAAAAAAATAATGTTTAAAATGAATAAAATAATTCTATCTTTAGCACAATTATAAAGTTGGCAAGGTGCCAACTTTAAAAATCAGCCCCAACTGGTGTTTAACATTAGTTTTTTTAACATAACTGCTGATCCCATTGAGATCCCACTCTAAAACTTTCAGAATTTAAAGTTTATAATATTACAAAAAACATATATTTTTTTCAAAATTTTTAAAAAACACTACTTTAAAATTTTTTTAATTTAAAATGTTTAAATTAAATTAAATTAACTTTTTAAAATCCAAGCATAGTCAACTTGCATATCAAATTAAACCTCATGAAATTTTCTTTAAAATGAGGGGTCAAACAACTCTTTATGTCGGATAGAACTTGAGAAATTCAAAATTGAAAACATTTATACAAACCAAAAAATGGTGATTTTTCAAAATTAAAAAAATTAATTGTATGAAAATTTACTGAGATAAAAAAAAAATAATAAAAGTATATTCTCATTTATATCATCAGGGAGAATGATTCCTGTAAGTTTCATGAAAATCTAAAATGGTCAGGTTGAGTCACTGGTTGATTTGACATGGAATGACCCCATACAAAAAAGAAAAAAAAACAGATATTCACAAACAATTCTTTAAAATGAATTTTATTTACTTTCTTAGTTACTTTTCATTTTTTCAGAAATTTAGCTTTTGACACTTAAAATTAATAAATTATCTATGAAAAGAAATGAAAAAAAAAAAAACTTTTAGTAGTATAATTATTTTTTGCTTTATTGACAAATACAAAAAAAGAAATAAAGTTGTTTAATTACAAATTCTGATGTTTTTGTTTTAAGATTCTTTTTCTTTTCAAAATTCATCTACATTTTTGTCGAGAGGAGAGGGTTATCTATCACTGGGTTACATATTTTCAGATAATGCCATCTACATTTGTGCCATGATACAACTATTTGATTTATAGGTGATTAGTCAGTGACTTAAGAGTCATGCAAAAGAAAGACGTACGCTAATGTTAAATCTATGGGAAGGTTCTTGGCAGATTTCTTGCTTGCATTTTAATATTTTTAAATGATGTTTTTTGCATAGGATAGCTGAGGTCAATCTTTCTTGTACTTTTTCGATTTTGGTTCCAGTTTTTTTTATATAAGGGTACTTTCACTTTCAGAATCGGTTCCAACCGGTTCCAAAATTAAAAATGTCTGCTTATAAAAAAATCTGTAACCAAAATCAAAAAAGTAAAAACTAACAACATTAGAGGTCAATCGCAGCTATCCTATGCAATAAACATCATTTAAAAATATTAAAATGCAAGTGAGAAATCTGCCAAGAACTTCCCATAGACTTAACATTAGCTTGAGTGTTTCTTCGCGTGACTAGCATAGGTTCTTAAGATGGTTGGTTTATATTTTTCCTATTTTTGTTTTTATACTCTTGTGATAGAAACTATGATAGGAAGAATATAAATTAACTCTTCTAATATAGGATTTAGAATAATCCTTATTTGACAATGTCCAGCTTTGGTTTATATCAGTGTTTCCCAAACTTTTTTTTTAAGGCCCAGTTTGCTGTTGTAACTCTCCTTTGCAGCCCTCTAATTTTTTTATTCCTACCCCCCCCCCCCTTCCTCCCCATTTTTAAAAACAATAATATTTCTGGTAAAAAAAATCTATTGGTATAAAAATAAATAAATAAAATAAAAGGCCAATTATTATGCTCAAATAGTTTAAATAAAAAGCCTTTACTCTTTCAAAAATATAAAAATAATTATAAAAATCCTTTAATATGAAGTGTGATGCTGTTTCTTGTTAACAATACTTTCCATGTTTACAGGAAAAATTGATAACTTCTTAAGCTTGGCATGACTTGTGTCAGTTTCTATATTTATTAACAGAATTCCAAAGTGAAATATCATGTTTTCAAGGCTTTTTTATGCAGCCTGTCATTTTGTTTTCGAGGCCTGGTGCTGGGTCTCCACCCGGCATTTGGGAAATACTTGTCTATATGAAACTTAAATTAAACAAAACTAAATGTACAATTAAAAATGTAGTTCTGCCTGGAATGAATTTGGGAATTCCATTTGGATTATTGCATTAAACACATGATTTACGATTTAAATTTTGTAACATGGAAAAGTTGAAAAAATGTCATGATTTTTGGCAGAGTGGATTTGGAATTTTTACTTTCTTCATCTTTACAAGAAGAAAGTATTGGATTCTTGAAAAAAAAATTTCCCGGTTTTCGACGGATTTATACGTTTTAGAAGGTCCTGAACACGATTTGACTATTTTTAGAAAATGTCTGTCTGTGAGTCTGTGACTCTGTCTGTATGTGACAAAAATTTTGTGAGTGCTCTATCTCAAGAACTAAAGCACAAAATTTAATAAAACTTTATATTCAGTTAGTCCCTGATGTAAATTGGTGCTGATTAGTTTTTGGTTAAAATCGCCCAATAGGTGGTGCTGCTATGCTGCATTTTTCGCGATTTCTGCAATAGCCCTATCTCAAGAACTATTGCACTTATTTTCATCAAACCTCAGATTCATTTAGACCTTGACATAAATAGGCGCTGATTATGTTTTGGTGTAGGTATACCGACAGGTGGCGCTGCTGTACTGCTATTTTCATGATTTATACAATAGCTATATTTCAAGAACTAATGCACAGAATTTCATCCAACTTCAGATTCTGTTAGACCTTGACATAAATAGATGCTGCTTACGTTTTGATGTAAATAGCCCAACAGGTGGCGCTGCTATGCTACTTTTTTCATTATTATCATGATACCTATATCTCAAGAACTAATGCACGGATTTTCATCAAACTTCAGATTCAGTTAGACGTTGACATAAGTTGTTGTTGATTAGGTTTTGATCTAAATCTCCCACCAGGTGGTGCTGCTATGCTATATTTTGCAGGATTTACACGATTTTAGCAATAGTCATATTTCAAGAACTAACGCAAGGAATTTAATAAAATTTAGATTCAGTTAGACCTTGATATAAATTGGTGCTGATTCTTTTTAGTGTATGTGAAACCTGTGTGAGATAGAAGAAAGTTTTAGCATACGACTACTTTTATTACTTACCCATCATACGTAGTATAGGGTAAGTCTAGTAATCGTTTTGAAAATCGAAAATTTTTTTTTGACGGATTTACACGTTTCAGACACTGGAGATTCCGAAAAACATATTTTTAGAAAAAATTTTTTGCCGTCCGTCTGTGTGTGTGTCTGTGTGTCTGTAAACGCTCTATCTCCCGAAAAAATTGAGATAGAGACTTGCAATTTGGTATGTACTTAGTATGTAATAATGGAAAGAAGCCTATTTCATTTCAATAACTCGATTAACCGGAACAATTTTTTTCGGACTCTCGAAATATTCGTTCTGATGAAAGGTATATACAAATTTTCGAAATTGTTTATTTTAAGGAGTAAATATAAAAGACAATAAAAAAAACATAAATTTTGAATAAAGCATGAAGTCGATCGGATAATTAGTTGCCGAGATATTTGGAATCCTATTTTCCACACTCTTCGATTTTTCATGACCCTGTATTTCATCCAAATTTCACTTCAAAGATATATTTTAATTGTAAATTTGACGCTTAATCAGATGCAATAAACCGCTAGTTAATAGGATTATTATTTTTGGAGTTATAAGGAAAAACCTCTTTCAAGCAATTCAGTAATCGAGCCTTTAAAGTTTGTGACGTCATCAAGCCACGATTTTATTTGAATTGCAATGCATTTTATAAGTAGTTTACACATTTTTATTTTAATATTTTACATTATGCATATCCATGATGGGTAAGTATTACGGTGGCCCCCAACGACTAGTTTTTAGCATGTGTTAGTCATTTTAATTGAAAATATTTATTCAAATAATTAACACAAGAAATACACTTAAGTAATATAATTGTCCCCATTTAAACAAATAATTAAATACTGAACAGAGGCTAATGTATGAGGGAATTATTTTACATAAACCAAAATAAAGTATATTATATTATCAAAATATATAAGTTACTTTTGATTCTTGTTAGAAGCAGTCAAATACCAGCCAGCCTGCCATCCCAGCAGAATGAAAATTTGAGAGATTTCGCACGTAACACAATTCATAGCATAAAATGAAAAATTAACAGATCAAAGATAAAATGCAGATGCTAACATTTTTCTTATGAATGGAAAAGAATTGAACTAGCTGTAAGCTTTGGAACAGTGTTTAGCAACTGATCATCAGTGAAAATTTTCTTACCTTTTTGAAGTAAAAAAGGTCATGACTAGCTGCATACTTGTCATCATCTATCAAAAGTCCATAGTGTTTAGGGTCAGTAAACAAAGACTATAAAAAAAAACTTGTAGGTTAAAAAAATTATAAAATCTTTTTTTATTTTCAAAATCAATTTTCTAATTTCTATATTGTGTGAGAACTCTTGACCTGAGTCATTGTTTTCTTGTAATACATTGGCTATTTGTAGAGGATTGTGTTTGCATAACACTTATAATGATCTTTTGTCAGAATCTTGTGGTGTTATTATTAATATTAATTACACTGGGCAACAATGGTTCTGTACCAAAACTGAAATTAGTTGATCCTACATCAGTTTCTTGTGCTGATTCCGAATATACTTTCTGTTTTTCTCTAGGTCGTCCAGTTTTGAGAAATTTGTATATTTACGTTTATGCAAATGTAAGCTTTTTTGTGTCGTTTTATGGAAATTTGACGTACAATTAATGTCAGATTGAATTGCTTTTTTTAGATTATGATTACTGGACCATTTGCTTCAGGTAAATGTCACAGTCTGTACATTCTTATTAACATTTACCTGTCAGTTACTAAGCCTAATTTGTGTATTTTTCAATAGCGTAATATTTACATTACTTTCAACTTTAAAGTAGTTACTACAGAATTGATGCAATGTTTTCCTAGACTAAATTTTTATGTTGATTTTGAGTCTGCAATCCGTTTCCTTATATCATGTTTAGATTTTGAGTAAAATGAATTTCTACTTTTGTATTGTATTGGCACACGTTTGATATAAAATGCTTTTTAGGGATACCTCATTGTCAAAAAGAAGTACAATGTCAGATTCCTATCAGGGACATAATCGCCAATGGGTACAATCGAAAAACAATTGAAAAAAGTAGTGTACACCACAAAGTAGCATAAAAAGCATTTTCTGGCTTTTTTTTACCAAAAAATAAAATTTCACTTTTTTAAAACACGGGACATGATAGAAGAAATAGGGGACACTAGATTTGAAATCAGCGTAAAAAACTGGTTTAGAAACATATTAATGTACTCCTTTAGCAGAAATATTTGGACGTCAAGAAATGTCATTAGAAAAAAGTTAAAAATATGTAAATTAGGCACAATATTACACTGACACATGTCAGTATAATCTCGGACACAACATTTTTGTAAAGGAAACTGGCCAGTAATCATAACATAGAACTTAAAATCCAGTAATATTTTATACCTTAAATTAGCGTATAATTGTACAAAAATTCCAAATATTGCATAAATCAAAATATGCAAATATTTCAAAACCTGGACGTGCTAGAGAAAATCTAAAACTAGATTTGGAATTAGCACAAAAAACTGAATAAGAAACAACTAATTTTATTTTTGGGGCAGATAAAAAGTTCAAATTTGTTGTCCAGTGTTATTAATATTAATGACTATTTTGTGATAAGAAATATATTGAAGAATTTTATTTTATACCAATAGTAATCAAATGTTTTTTGACAATTTATTTCTTTGATAAATTTTGAGTATGCATCTAAATTTGAACTATGTTTTGTTAGTTTGATAGCCGATTTGTTTAAAACAGAGTTATTGCAGATTTTTTTAATGTAACGAAAACTTTCTTAAATGCATTACATTAAATATTTTTATTCTGTTATTGTATTTACTAATATGCTTTGCCTGATATACTGGTCGATTTCTCCAACAAACCTTCAATCAATCGAAATATATCGTCTTTCATATCAATATGGACCTTATCTGGAATGTCCTTTTGCATTCAGGGGTCGATGCAGGTTTTTTTTTCTTGAAGCCCATTTTGTGAAAAGTAAAGGTTATTTTTGTGAAATATATTATATTTTTGTGAAAAGTTACATTTTGTAACAAAAGTTGAAATCCAGTTACTCAAATTCGAACCAAGTATTTATTAACAAAAACTTTTTAAAATCCTTTTGCTGAAGTTTTTCTTTCTGGTGAACTTGTTTGTTTATAAATTACACACTTTAAGAGTCACAAATAATAAATTAATTCATAAATAGTAAGTTTTTATGGAATAGAATTTTGTGAAAGGACCTATTTCATTAAAAAGAATTTTGTGAAGGTACCCATTTTATCAAATAGATTTTTGTGAAGGGACTCATTTTATTAAATTGATTTTTGTGAAGGAGCCCATTTTATTAAATTGATTTTTGTGAAGTGGCTCTAAAGAAGCCCCAAATTGCCTAGATCGACAGACGCTTGACATTTCTAAAAACAATACAAACACCATTGCACTATTACGTTTTCTAATGTGTCAGATAAAATTTGGACTGTTAAGGACCAACTCTTTTAGTTGATCATTTACAGTGAAATTTGGTAAAGAACAGTTAATGATATGCAGTATACTGAAATCATCCCTGAAAAATTATGTAACTAACAATGCAAGTCTCATCAAAATCCATTTAGTAGAACTTTTTAAAAAGTGTAAACTTTCATAATCAGATTCATGCAGGGTGGCTGCAGATTCTGGAAATCAGGGAGGTTTATCAATCTGAAAAAATCAAGGAAAAGTAGGAAATTTTGTAAAAGTACTTGAAAATGAGGGAAATTTGTCTGTATGTGAAACTATTTGTCTTTTTGCGTGAGACTGATCCATCAACAAACAACTGACATCTAAGCCAATAATAGTACGCGATAAAGGAAAGTAACATTTATATATATTTTCTAAAGATGCACATGATATGAGTTTTTGGTATTTAACACAAATTAAGGTAATCAGATGTCCTTATTTTCTGTGTATATTGCTTATATTGAAGGCAATTTACCCATTTTCGAAAATTTTATGATACATTAGCATAAGCTGAACAGGTGGCCAGCTTAATCCAATTAGTTATCCCGTCAGAATTGAATTCTTAGAATTGAACATTCTTCAGAAAATGATTAAATTTTCCTGTCGCCATATATACGTGGCCATACCATATTCTGGCCACTATATGAAGTTGTTGGACTAAATTTTGAGTTCAGATTTTTGAAACTGTGAACAGGTACTTCATCAATATTGTGAAAATATGTTTTTGTCTTTTTTTTTTTTCTATCAAATGAAGTACTAGCAAGCTGGATAAGTGTGTTATACAAGGAAGCGTCATACATTAAAAAAATAGCGTATGTGTATCGTTAATAATGGAAATCAGGGAAATCTGATAAAAGTAGTCAGGGAACTTTTTTTATGCAATTTCTGTAGCCATCCTGTCATGTGATAATAGAACTTGCCTCCATAATTCTGTAACTAAGCAACATAGAATGATATATTATATACAGTATGGAACCATTTATCCGGAATCCAGTTAACCGGAAAACCAGTTATCCGGAATGATATTTCCAACTGATTGATTTCAGAATCTTTCCAGAAAAAAAGTGACAGTTTGACATGGGCATTGCTTGATAGATTACCACATACATTGTACAACTTGATCAATATCTAGGTTTTGAAGTGAAAGCTATTTAGTTAAATATTGAGTGTTTTAAGTTTTATGCAGTATTATTGTTTAAAAGGTATTACCGGAAATTGTCTCCTTTCAAACTCTGATTAATTTTTGATCTTGATTGAATCTGATTCTTAATTTGTGTAATTCAATAATTAATTTGATATTTGTAACAATGTTACAGCCACATATATTCTACAAATCTCATCAAATGGATGTTGCTTTAATGTCCAACCAGTTATCTGGAAAACATCTGGCCCTGACCATTCTGGATAAGTGGTTCTATACTGTATTAAAACATTACCTCAAAAATTATCAAACAGTGCAAGTCCCATCAAAATCTTTCAGCAGAAATGGGTGGATGGAACGAAATTCCCATTTGTATTTTATATAGAGAGAGGATGATTATAAAATCCATATGGTTCTTGCTGTGTGACATGGAAGTGCCCTCACTAATTTCAACTCATGCTACAGACAGCTCTTGTCAAATGTTGGCAAATAAGCTAGCTGTCAAAATTTTGACTTTCATGATTTTCATAACTGTAGACTCTTACTTCCCTTTCATCTCCCTTTATTAAAAATATTAACGATCTATAGAAAATTTATGAATGTAATAAGGAATTTTGAAGGATTTTTCTAGAAGCTTAGAATTTGGAAAATGTTTACATTTTTCATCAGTTTGGAGTCTTCCAACAGGTTTGAAAGAGTTAACAGTTATGGAAAACCTTTTTACAATATGTTGTGCTGATCTCTTTTTACAAAATCATTCACAAGTACTTATAATAGGAATAAACTGTTCACTAACCATTAAAGCTGTTAAGTAAGAATAAATTATTAGGCCTAAAATATGAAACAAAAATTGTTTTTATCCTTCCTCATTTTACAAATATTTTTTTTTATCTTGTCATGAAATGGGGCAAATTATCCATTAACATATTGTTTTGAGTGTCCACTATCATTATACAGAATGTCTCTTTTATTAAGGACCAAAATCTTACAAAAGATGCTAGGTATTTATGAAGATTTCATTATTCAGAAGTGTTTGTTAGTAGAAGTTTCATTGTATTTTTAAAAAAATTATTAGTAAAATAGGATTTAACAATTTTTTTAAAATTTAGTATTAATTTGTTTCCTTCAAATATGTTGTGCTATCCTCTAAAAAAAAACCCCCACTGTGAAATGTTTCCTTAAAAAAAAAAAAAAAAAAAAAAAAAAAACCACCTTAGTACTTTATCAAATATTTCACTAAAGTCAACTTTTTTGTTTTGTTCCGTTTTTATACACCATTTAAACTAATAGAAATAGTTTAAAATACCTAAGTGGTGCGTTTATTTAGTTTTAAAATAATTTAAACTAACAATTACAGTATTCTGGCAATACACAAGCTTCATTTTACAGATTTTCTTGTTATAATAGTATTTTAGAATGATCTACATAAATTTTTAATTGTTTTTATGTTAAACCATTAATATGTAATAAAATGCTTCATTTTTTGCTAATTACGTCTGGTGTGAGGTTTTTTTTTTTTTTTTTTTTTAAATTTCCGGTTTAGTTTTTGAAAAAGTTTTTTTTTTTTTTTAAATTCTTGCTTAATTGGTTGCCACTTTGTAATAAAGTGATAAAATGAAAAATGCTTACCATAAAAATCTTAGAACAAGCTGTAAAAATTTAGCAATGTTTATTTTTTTATTATTATTTATTATTATTATTATTATTATTATTATTTTTGCATTCTTTATTAGATTTTATGTAGGGAAAATTTCAAAAAACTTTTTTTTTTTTAGAAGACAGCACAATAATTTTTCTAATATTAATCTTGTTTCATTTGTTTATAGAGATCAATAAATAATTGTTATGAAATTTTTGTAAGTGGACATATAACTATTATTATTAAAAAAATAAATTCATTTTAGATGTTCGAAATTCTCAGCAAGCTGAATTCCTAACAGAAGATGTGTATGATACCCACATGAGAGCTGTAGAAGCACCTTTGTATCGATCCTATAATGTTTGCCAAATCCAGAAGATGGGAATGAATTTTGAAGTACAGCTAGGTAATAATCACAGTTAAAAGTTTTCTACTAGTTTAAACACCAGGATTCGAAATGTACTGGAGCAAACCGGAATGATATTCTGTTTCATAAAATTATGACAAATATTGTTTTGGTTCATGAAATTATGGTAAATATTGTTCCGGTTCAAAAATTGTAATTATAGTTAGTGTTATTTTCTCGGTAGTCAGTAATTTTGCGTGCTCTAAAGCAATATAAGTAATCAATTCTACTTTCGGAACAAAAGATAGGTAAGATATTGCTTACCTCCATTTTTCAGCATTCATAGTCACTCCTCATTTTTCCGCGTGCCAGGTCGCTAGAGTCTCCATTTGATTAATCCTTTATTGCAGAAGTATTTCGTTGTATCCAAAATGTAATATCCAGTAATTGGGGCACACACAATGTTTTATGTTCATGTTGACTCACTATGTGATTTGAAATGTGAAAATATTATTAATTAATAAAACATATTCATAATTTAATTTAAATTATTTAATTATCCTTTAATTACATTTTGCTGTTACATTAGTTTTAATTATTAATCATTAGTTAAATTTAATTTAGTTTAAGGGAGATCGGAGTATACAGTTCCAACTCCATCGCGAGAGAAAAAGCATCTATTAAAGTTCTATAAAGCAGAGATGCAACAGTCTTAGTCCTTATCAAGTGACATCATTTTTAAGTTCTTTCATTGGATGGTAATGACGTAAAGTCAATTTACGTCACTAATACGTATTTTAGTCTTTCACTTCCTTGTTCAGATCACGTGTTGTAAAAACCTCTTCATATTGCATCAGGCAATTTCATTTCCTGTTTGAAATTCTAGATAATTACTTTTTATCGGGATGAGTTTTAAACGATGTAAATAAACTGTCATAGAAATTAATTCCGGATATTAATCTTTTGATATATTACCAACAATTATTAAAACATATTGTTAAAGTTCCTGAAAAACATTAATATTTCCATTCCAGTTCAGGTTCATCAAAAAAAAAAAAAAAAAAAAAAAAAAGGATAGAACATGCATTGATGCCACTTAACATCACTGTAATAAGCCACCACCCATACTGAAGTGATGTGAAGCGATTGTGATTGTTCCTACTCCAAGTGAACGATTCTCGATGACTGAACTTGACACTCGTATCTCATACAGCGATCACGATCCTAGATCCAACCTGTGACTAAATAAATATAATATGCCATACATCTAGGCTTTTTAATTTTATTCTTTTGCTATATAACAAAGATGGAAGCAGACTGAATTTAGGCCCTTACCAGAGACACAGAGTTTGTTTACACTCCGCTTGTTGCTATTGGCAAAAGAGAAAATTATTCACCGTTGTCCGCCATGTTAATGTAGTGTTTTATATATATAGCTTATTGTGCTCTCTGTAATTTTTTTTTAAAATTATTATTTAGGGTCTTGAATGTATTTTTTAAATTGTTTTTGTATGGTTAGAAATAAATTTGTCTATAGTTTTTTAAATTTTTTTGATCAACAATAATTTTGATATGGTGTTCCGGTTCGTGGATTTTTCCATTTTGAGCCCTGTTAAACATCCTTTATCTAGTATTATTTTTATTTATAAATAAATTTTAAAAGTGTTGAGGAAATCTACCTTTTTAAAACCAATTTTGGATATTTGAGGTAGAAGGTCTGCACAGGCCGAAATTTCCAGGCCCAGGCCCGGCCCGACCCGTTCAAAAAAAAATTTGGCCCGATAAAAAAATTAAAAGTTCGGCACAATTTAAAAGTTCCGCCTGAGCCCGGCCCGAGTGAATTTCTACAAAACATTGATTTTTACGTCGATTTGGTTAAAAATTTGCCTGGTAGGAGGAGATCTAACCAAAAATTCCTATCTTAGCCTTTTTTTCATGTTTATAATCTTCATTTTTATAGAGGTGCCGCCACAACCTGGAATATATATATTTTTTAATAAATCTCTATTTGTTGTATGTATGTGTTTAAGTTATCATTAATATTGTTAATCCATATTCCATTTATTGAAGTGTTAAAAATCAGAAAAATGCTTTACAGTAAAATCTTCTAAGATGGAATTGCATAGGGAAGAAAAAAAAAGAGTTATGGACAATTTGCCTTCTTAGCAGGTGTAAATGTATTATATATTCTTTTCTTACGTATTAGTATATTCATTTTTCATGGATCAATACATTTTTCAGTTTAAGACAGGAATCCGTCATAAGCCGGTTCTTTTTCACACGTTTTACTATATTTTAATTTAGCCATATTTTAATAAGTGTATAAATCTACTATTCTTTAACCCTCTGAGCGTTTTGAAAAAGGGTAAAATTGTAATGTTTTTTTCTCTGTATTTTGTTTTAAATGCTAAAAAAAAATATGATTCTTTCAGCATTATAAATAAAACATAATTACAAATATGAATGTAACCCTTGAGAGTATTAATCATTCTTCAATCTTTTGAAAATTCATTAAATCTATAGAATTATATTATCTTAAACATTGCATGTATTGCAGTGAAATCTGGAGCTTAGTGAACGGAATATTACGTTCCACACGCTTAGAGGGTTAAAAAGAATAAATTTTAATGTTTAATTGAAGAGTAATGGCGATTTAAAAATGTATGCATGTTTTGCAAAGATTTTTGTGCCAGGTCTTATTTTACTGACCTTCGAACGGACCAGGCCACGCCGAGACAATGATTTTCATACGGGTCAAAACCAGAACTGAAAATTTTGGGGTGTGAAAACTAGGAAGAATGAAACCAGTCCCGGCTCTGTACGGAAAAAATAATTTAAGGTACGGCCTTATCCTTCAGGAAAAAAGTAAGGCCCGGCCCGTAAAGAGTAATCACTAGGCCCGGCCCAGCCTGAGCCTTCAGAAAAAAGTATGGCCCGGCCCGGCCCGAATGCTGTGAAGGAAAATAGGCTCGAGCCCGGCCCGTGCAGATCTCTAATTTGAGGATTGATGCAAAAAAACAAAGAAAATATTTTGTGCATATTGAGGGTTGGAGGGTCTGAGAAATTTAAGTCTCAAATAACTTTTCTATTCTTTCTTGAAAGATGAGCTTATGTTATGAACATTTAAAAATCATATGAATAAAGTTGTTTAAAATGTCTGACTTTAAAAGAAATAAAGTTTGCATAAGGTTCGGTTTTGGAACATATAATATTTTGGCCCATCCCTATGTAAATAGTTTTAGATAGTTTCAGTGTAGTGAAGGTGTATTGCTGGGACAAAGACAAAATTGACATGGAAGGATCTAGCACAGTTAAAAAAAACCTTTTATTTTTCATAAACATGATGAGAAAATTCTGGAAAAGAAACAATCCAAAATAAGATGTGGCTTGAAAGATGTACATAAATTCATTAACTATATTTGGACTTAACCTTTAACAAACTGTCTTCCATTATCTTTTGATTCAATGATCTACATTCATTGTTAGTTTAAATTTGATTTTAATTTTTAGTATTTTCTAAATTAAGATAAAAAAAACTGAAATAATCTTACATTATATTCATTTTTTTGTAAATATCTGTTAAAATGTGATTAAGTTATAAGAATTTATCATCGCCATAGCATGAAAAAATTTCAATCTTTTGTTTCTTTGGATCACTTTCATGCCTGTTTAAAGCATACAAACTTCATATTTTATGACTCTGTGGATTCCTCCATATATTTACTGTCACAACTCATTTTAAGTTCTTTAAAAAAATTCATAAAAGTGCAGAGTTAAAATAATAAGATTAAATCTATATTCACTAGATAAAAACTGTCTTGAAATTGTCAGCAAAATTTTTGCAATAAATGAAAAAAAAAAAATAATACACATTAAAAACGAATGCCAAGCCATAATTTGCAAATATAGCTTGGTTTTGGCAAACTTTAGGTATTTGAACTGGTGTTAAATGATAAATGAAAAGTGACTAGAAATGATGTTACTTTTACACACAATCGCAGTAAAATATTTCAATTTTTTAAATGAAAATATGCATTTTCATTTAAAAGTGATCTCTTCTGAGTTTAGAGCCTTGTGAATTGAAAATCAATGAAAATTACACCAGTTTAACTCAAAGTTTTTAGACTTTATGAATGTAAATAAAAAGTTTTATATTAACCCTGACATCATTTTTAACAGTAAAAACTTTTTGATACTGTATTGATATTAATGCTCCATGTATCAGTAAAAAAAGATTTCCAGGCATTAAAATGGCAGAAGCTTTGTTTTAAATATTCATGTGTAAATATATATTTCAGTATGTGATTTACAAGGAATAGATTGGTGTGAAAATATTAATTGCGGGTTCTTTAATGAAAATGAATTTCTGTATAGAAAAATCAGCTATTTTTTTTATTTGAGGTATACCAAGCAATTATCAGGGGTAGTACTTGTCCTGAAATTCCTGAAAAAAAAATAAAAACGTCCTGAAATGTCCTAAAATATGGTAGTCTGTCGTAATATTCCTGAAATTTTGCGAGTTTTGTGCTATATCAGCATTTGAAATCATCAAATTAGGTGTACCTTTTTACTGATGCAAAATGATCACAAAAGTCGCAATTTCCTTCAGTCTATCGTTAAAAATAGTGATTTTCGTCGATTTGCACAAAAAAAATTAAAATATTTTGTGTTCAATTTCCAAAAATCACAATTTTTATCGATTAGTCATTAAAAAAAAGTTTGCTATTTCCGTCTGTCAGTCACAAAAAGTATCAATTTTTACCAGTCAGTTATAAAAAGAAAATCCTTTGCAATTTTCGTCGATTAGTCAAGGAAAAAAATCGAGATTTTTGCTTTCAGTAATGCAAAAATCGCAGTTTTTTAGCAACTTTCTCAAAGAGTTCTGGTAAAATTACTTTTCTTTTAAATGTATACTTTTACAACAAAAAAATTGTGTATATAGTGTACTATTTATCATAATAAAATGTATTGAACAGGGAATTAAGGGTTTTTTCGTTTCGGTTTTCAAGCAAATGTGTCCTGAAATTGTCCTAAAATATCGTAAAAAGTATGTCCTGAAATATCTCCTGGGCTAGTACTACCCCTGAATTATGTATTCAAATAATAAAAATTTGAAATTTATTTCATAAACCAGAACAATGTAATAATGATAAAATAAATTTTATTTAAGACAAACATCAAATCAAATTTAAACTGTCAATATTTTAAAAACAAAATGCTTTGACACAAAATTAAATTATTTTGCGTGAAAATAGTAAATTAAGAAAACAGATTCTATGAATAGTGCATCAGAAGAAGTCATGATTTTGATTTGAACAGTCACAAAATCAATGACTTCATTGGAGAAAATGGACTTTATTGGCTATATATAACTCTACTGTATGATTTCTCATTCAGTTTCATGTTTGATATAAACAGCTTTTTAATTATTGCCGAATTTTTATTATTGTAAATAGCAAAATAAGAGTTCTTATGTATTTTCATAAATATTGGATCCTCCTATAGCTAAATATTATATAAATATTCAACTGATCAATTTGTATATATTTTTTTCTTTAGTTAATAGTAGAAAAAAAGAGAGAGAGACAGAGAGAAAAACTTTGTCATGACTATATTTGAGGAGCAGGGAAATAAATAGCTTTAATAAAAATATGTGTCAAGGATTTTTTTTTTATTATTATTATTATTTAGGCAGAATTATTTTTCTTTCTATTACTACATAGAAAATGACATTTTTTTAAATTGATATTATTTAAGAAAAAAAAAGGGGGATTTAAGTTTCAATTTTCCCAAATTTATTATTGCAGCAATTAAAAAACTAATTTTGTAACATAACTGATATGAGTTGAAAAGATATAGTGGAAAAGGTAAAAACATCTCAGTATCAAATAAACTTTTGTGTAACTTATTTTGCTTGAATAAAATTGAATATAAAACTTTAACTAAGATGGACTTTCTGACCCTTTAGTACTTACCTTGGTCAGCACTGAATGTAATCTAAATTAATTAAATGTTTTTATAGTTATTTTGATAAAGTTGATTTTTTTTTCTATCTTTCTATTTTTCTACTATCTTTATAAAAAATAGAATTTTTTAACTGATATCATTGTAGAAAAATATAATGATTTAAGCTTAAATTGTCCAAAATTTATTATATGCAACAAATAAAAAACTACTTTTGTAACATAACTGTTATGAGTTGAAAAAATATAGTGAAAAAAATAAAAACACATCAGGATAAAATTAATTTTTGTTTCACTTTGCTTTTATAAAATTGAATATAAATTTTTTAACTAAGACATACTTTCTGACCCTTTAGTACTTTATCAATCAGCACACATGTAATCTAAATTAATTAAATGTTTTTATAGTCATTTTGATAAAGTTGAATTTTTGTTTTCTATTAATTATCTTTACAGAAAATGGAATTTTTTAACTGATATTATTGTAGAAAAATATAATGATTTAAGCTTAAATTATCCAAAATTTATTATATGCAGCAAATAAAAAACTACTTTTGTAACATAACTGTTATGAGTTGAAAAAATATAGTGAAAAAAATAAAAACACATCAGGATAAAATTAATTTTTTTTTCACTTTGTTTTTATAAAATTGAATATAAAATTTTTAACTAAGACATACTGTCTGACCCTTTAGTACTTTATCAATCAGCACACATGTAATCTAAATTAATTAAATGTTTTTATAGTCATTTTGGTAAGATTGAGCATTTTTATAGAAGCATTTGTAATTATATAAATAGTAGCATCCTATAGTCGTCGTCTGGTCCGTCCATCTGTTTGTCCGCATATAACAGCACAAAAACTACCCAACCGAATGGTTTGAAATTTAATGTATATAATCATTGCAGAAATTTGTTGAGTCATTTCAAATTTTATGAAAATCAAATCAAAACTTAAAAGATATTAATAAAAGTTTTCTTTATTCTATTAAATCTTATCATACGTAATCTATATAATAAAAGCGCAAGTCATGAGACTGAGGAAAACAAATATGGGCTAACCACATCTTTTTCCGTATGCCAAGCGGCCATTTTTATTTAAAAAAAAATTTTCGAATAAAATTGCATAAAAGTTACATTTTTAGAAAGATCATTAAAAAAAAATTGTTTGCTTGAGAGATGAGTTACATTCAATTATGTATAGATTCTGAGATAACTTGTTTGCTTGAGAGATGAGTTACATTCAATTATGTATAGATTCTGAGATAACTTGTTTGCTTGAGAGATGAGTTACATTCAATTATGTATAGATTCTGAGATAACTTCAATGAAAATTAGGTTAACAGCCGAATATCTCAATCCATTAAAGTAAATAAACTAAATATTCATTCATCGTGAGTCATAGAAATCTTAACCATGGAGGTAATCATTCGCAAAGTAAAATCTGCATGGTGAATTTACAGCGCTGTCTGGTATCAAAAGAAGAAAAAAAATTTGCATCTGTAAACATGGCATACGTAATAAGAAAAAAAAGAGGCATCCTCATTTCGTTCATAGCAGACGATATAATTTATTTCACTGAAATAATAACGATGATTTGTTTACATTGTAAAACTAGTTATAGCACGAAACGAACGCACCTCATTTGTCACGTTTAACGTACAATTTCCAACTTGTTTATATTTTGTGCTTTTGATAGTAGTTGCTGTGGATAATAATTCAGTTTTGTTGTGTAGGAATCTCTGGTGAGAAAGTGGAAATACATCCTCTGCCCCCAAAAGGAGCTGCCAAAATATTGAGTCGTCCTCAAAAACCTACCGTTCATTATATGAATTCTATAGCAAATTGTGAAATTATTTCAAAGAAATACAGTATGTATACTTTTTTTTTATTTCTTAATAATTATCATTGATTATATGTAATTATTTGGAGGTTTACTTAAACAATTAGTCAAAATAATTAAGAATTTTAATTCATTAGATAGATACAGGGCTTGAAATTCAATTTTTCTAAGGAGGGGAGGTCTCCCTACCAACATTTTTAAATGGAGGAGAGTTGTAATGTTTGGGAGGGAGAAAAAAAATCTTTAAAACCCACTATTATTTTACGTGTTAGTTAAAGAATTACATTAATGCAGACATGAAAAATACCATTGAAAATAATAAGTCAACTGAGAATGATTATGTAAAATGTTTATTTTTATTATAAAAAAGGGAAGAAAGTTAAATTTTATATATGCAGTGTATTTTTCAAGTTCCACCAAATGTGTTAGGGACCCTTAACAATTAGGTTGATAAATGAATTTCTGAATTTAGAATTTATTTGATTTAGGGGTGCTGAAGCTTCTTTCACAAGGTACACTTTTACTCTTTCACAAGGGTTAAAAAGGTTTACACCTCAAGGAGTAAAAGTAATAAGATCTTTGCAGCTCTTCTAATCTCATTTTTGTTTAGTGCTGACTGTAGGCCAATTTAACAGGGTGCAGTGACCGGTGGCTCTTACTGCCCTTTTTTGTTCTTTTCCCTCTTTTCGATCGGAGGGAGAAAAAATCTTTAAATATGTCTAGTTGTCGTTGGAAAAAAATGTGAATTTAGTCAATTGGTTGAGGGAATAAGATAATGAAATTCGTCTTACGCATGAACAGAAATAGAGAAGGATTTCTAACGAAATAGTGTTAATATCGATTTGCGACTTTGGGACTTCATGGCAGCCAGTGTACAACTTTGCTAAGGTAAAGCCACCTACAAACAAAAATACGGATAAATACCATAGAATAAATCTATTATACCTACCAGACGCTGGCTGTCAAGCAGACAGTTTTAAGAGGTAGATGAACTAATACAACTGTTCTACACAGACATTGTATTTGAAACATTTTTCGAGAAACTATTTTCTTCTTCGAAAGGCTATTTTATTAGAAGTCCTTATCTACATCTATGTTCATAGAAAAAAATCGCTAAATTCGTCGATCTGTCGCGGGAAAAAATGGCGAAGTTTGCTAATCGGTCGCAAGAAAATAACACGAAATTCGTCAGTCAGTTGCGGAAAAAAATCTTGAAATTTTTCAGTGAGATGCGAGAAAAAAAAAGTGAATTTCATCAATCTTTCACCAGAAGAAACCAATAATTCACCAATCGGTTATGGAAAAATTCGCAAAGTTCGTCAGTCAGTCAAGGAAAAAACAAAGTTCATTGATTGCTCATCAGAAAATACTATGAAATTCGTCAATCAGTCGCAGGAAAATATTGTGAAATTCATCAGTCGGTCGCGGGGAAAAATCGGGAAATTCATCAGTCGAATGCAGAGAAGAAAATCTAAATTTGTCAGTCAGACACAGGTAAAAAAAAAAAAATCACGAACTTTGTTAATCTGTCGAAAAAAAAATCAATCGCGAAAAAAACGCAAATTTCGGCGATCGATCGCAGAAAAAAACGCAAATTTCGCCGATCGATCGTGGACAAAATGCAAAGTTCGTCGATCAATTGCGGAAAAAACACAAAGTTCGTCGGTCAATCGCAAAAAAATGCAAATTTCGTCTATCTGTCGCCAAAAAATGCAAATTTAGTCGATCTGTCGCCAAAAAAATGCAAATTTTATCGATCTGTCGCCAAAAAAATGCAAAGTTCGTCGATCAGTCGCAGAAAAATGCAAAGTTCGTCGATCAGTCATGGAAAAAATGCAAAGTTCGTGGATCTGTCGTGGAAAAAACGCAAAGCTCGTCGATCATTAGATTTTCTTAAAAATTCAGTCATTTTAAAAAAGCATTTTCTTAAAAAACTAAAAGTTCGTTGATCAGTCGCTCAAAAAGTGCAACGTTCGTCGATCAGTCGCTTAAAAAACGCAAAGTTCGTCGATCAGTCGCAGAAAAATGCAAAGTTTGTCGATCAGTCATGGAAAAAATGCAAAGTTCGTCGATCTGTCGCTTAAAAAATGCAAAGTTCATGGATGTCACGGAAACAACACAAAGCTCGTCGATCAGTTGCTTAAAAAACGAAAAGTTCGTTGATCAGTCGCTCAAAAAACGCAATGTTCGTCGATCAGTCGCTTAAAAAATGCAAAGTTCGTCAACCTGTCGCGGAAAAAAACGCAAAGTTCGTCAACCTGTCGCGAAAAAAATGCAAAGTTCATCGATCTTTTGCGAAAAAAATGCAAAGTTCGTTGATCAGTCGCTTAAAAGATGAAAAGTTCGTCGATCAGTCGCTTAAAAGACGAAAAGTTCGTCGATCAGTCGCGGAAAAAACGCTAAGTTCGTCAATCGGTTGCGGGAAAAAAAAATCACGAAATTTATCGTTCAGTTGCAGGTAAATTAAAAAATGCAAATTTCTCCGGAAAATGGTGAAATTTTTTGGGCGGGAGGCTCCTGCCCACGATCTTTTTTGGGACAGGGTTTCAAAATTTTCGGCGCGAATCCCGCCCTAAAATTCAACCCCTGTAGTAATGCTTCCCCTAGACAGGAATTTCCCCCTGACAGTTTCAGGAAGATGCTGCACCCTACGTGCCCTTTAGTTTCAAAAACAGCATCCTTCTTGCCCCTTAATTTAAACAAAAAAGTGCTTTTATTGCCTTTTATATTTAAAAATTTGCTTACATAATAAAAATTTACTCATTGTTGTGTCTTGAAAAGCATACCCTGAATTTGGAATATTAAAATTGAGTTTACAAATAAAAAGAATGCCTTTAAAAAAAAAATGCCCTGTAAAAATCTAAACAGTACCCTTAAGAGCCTACATCAGTCATGCAAAAAAACGTGCAAACTAATGTTAAGTCTATGGGAAGGTTCTTGGCAGATTTCTCGTTCACATTTTAATATTTTTAAATTTTTATTGCATAGGATAGCTGAGGTCAATCTGTAATGTTGTTAGTGTTTACTTTTTCAATTTTGGTTCCAGTTTTTTTATATAAGGCTACTTTCACTTTCAGAACCGGTTCCAAAATTGAAAATGTCCGCTTGTAAAAAAAACTGTAACCAAAATCAAAAAAGTAAAAACTAACAATGTTAGAGATCGACCTCAGCTATCCTATGCAAAAAAAAAAATCATTTAAAAATATTAAAATGCAAGCGAGAAATTTTCCAAGAACCTTCCCATAGACTTAACATTACCTTGAGCGTTTCTTTGTGTGACTAGTGTAGGCTCTTTCTTAAGAGTTTAAAATGTGCCCTTATGAATGTAAAATGTATCCTTACAAATCTGAAAAGTGTTCTTTTCCCACCAGCAGCACCCTGCCTTTTATTTAACCTAGGGGAAAACTCCGATACTTTGACTACAAACCAGAAAAATATGTCCTATCAACAGTTAAGAAATTTGCATTGGGATGAAAATCATTCTGAAACTTGTTGTAACGAATTTTGCTCAAAACAATTTGTGAATGATTATGCTTAGATGGCACCACTTATTTTGCCAAATGGATTATATGAAATTTTCAATTAAGATCCATTTTTGATCATTTTTTCATTTGATAAATGTTTCATTTGGTAAAAGTTAACTTATAAATGGTTAGTTATAAACTTCTGTTAATAACCAAATTTTATGCATAAGAAATTCAGAATTTTATGCATTTCAATGGGGCAGTTAAATTCGACAAATATTTTTCAATAAAAATCATATATCTCATTCATTATGTTTTCAAAATCTGTTACATTTGTAATTCAAAATGACTATAGTGCTCATTTAAATGAAAAATGGAACTGGGAAAAAAAAAAATTAGCCACAGTGTCATTTAGATAAATAAAATTATAATAATAATAATATGTCTAGTTCAGGGCACGAAATTTCAGCTCCCCATTGACGAGCAAATATTTAAGGTTGGCGAGTAAGTTTCGTCTTTTGAAATGTTGTGCTTCAAATCAAACTGTATACGTTCTGAATATTGTGCCTCAATCTAGCGACATGCGAAAGTGTTTTAAAATCAAGCGACAGCATTTATCTTCCAAATGAAGAAAAAATGCCGCATCACTCACTTCTATTTCTCTCCTATGGAGGAACGGATTTCTCCCGTCTGCATTCGTTCTCCCGCTTTCGCACCGCGCAAGCTCCAAAGCTGCTTTTTCGAGGCCGAATCTGATCGCTCTTCACTCCTGTGCGAAGTGAATCAGGTTTCGCCACCTAAAACTCAGCAGCTTGAAACACAGTAAAAATTATTCACTTTCTCCCGAATTTTTAACATTTTAAAAATTGTTCATATTGATTTCATTGATCATGATGATTTTTCATCAAAGTAAAAAATTTTTGGATTTAACAGACGGCTCCTTCTAACAATGGTCAATTTAAATGCAGTTTGTCATAACTAATTCCTTTTCTGGGCAGGTGTAGTGGCCGACGTTACTGTCTGAATGAATGTAAAATAGTGGCGAGCAAAAATTTTAGTCTTGCTAGTACCTTTTCAATTGAAATTTCATACCCTGGTCTAGTTTAAACTAATAGACGATTTCAGTCTGACATCAAACTGACTCCTAACAAACGGGTGCTATGTTTTATTTCCTATTTCATTTGCATATTATAACTATATCTTATAGCTATATTTTATAACTGAAGTGTTTTAATGTTTTCTATTTCTAGTTAATTAAATATTTCTAGTATTTATTATTTATATATATTTTCTACGATTTATATATATTCGATAAGCAATTAAACATAGCAACCATTTGTTTGAAGTCAGTTCTTAGATTTTTAAACCAAAATTTTATGACTAATGTCTGACTGAAAGCATCTATTAAAAATGATTGCTTACTTTTCCTCAAGACTCATATTTATTTATTTCATATTTAAATTTTGTAGTAACTGAGCTTAATTGGTACAGGCTGCATAGTGTTGTAAAAGTAACGACTAAATGACTACCCGTATATATTCATTACTTTCAAACTCACTACCCATTAGAAAGTATTCGTTACTCGTTACTTTCGTATTTATTTAGAAAACGGATATTAACAATCGTCATAAGTACTAAACACATATTTGATTTATTTTCTAATTTTCAGAGGAATGTTTTGATTACAATTAACTTTAATTATACATTAAAACAAAAATAAATGTATCTGGATGCATGCCTTAATTTAACACTTCAGAAAATATAAAACTGAGCACTCTTAAAGTACTTGCATGTGAAATATATGTTCACAGAACTGCATAAAATCTAATTATATACTATACATGAGGTGATTGGAAAACTGTTACCTAGACCCATAACAGAATCTTGTTACTAAGCACCCTCTCTGTAATGGAAATCTGCATAAAAGTGAAAATAATTAAAATATAATAATAAATACCATATTACCTGTAAAAATAGAAGTATGTCTTGAATAGAAATATTCCAATGTCCATTTCTCCGAAAATAATCCAATACAATTTCATGTGCTAAGACGGAAAAATCTGTACAAATCAGAATTTTTCTGCAGTTTCTTACAATTTCGTCTCAGCAGGTTTTACTGTATATATTAAAGAAAAATACTGCTTCAGTATTTTTAATAGAAATACTCATTGTTTACTGAAAACAGTAAACCTACAATGCTGAACCTGTCTGTAATGAAAAGTAGCATTAAAACGGTTCCCAAAAAACATATTTTCTCCCGCTCAATATAGCAAAACATTCTGACACATTCATAGACTCATTTTAATACATAAAATCAGAAAATGGTCAGTCACAATGATTGAAATAGTGTGGAATCAAACAGCGTTTTTCATATTTCGATAAATGTATTACATCTCGAGTTATAACCGAGTGCTGTTTTATGACGATTGTTCCATCACTATCATGTCTAGAAATCCGGTTCAAAACACCCATTTTGACAGTATTTCCAGAAAACTCTTTTGCATTTAAAGAAAAAAAGAGAGACGCTAATCGATTTCTTAATTTCTGATCATGAGTACCTGCTGATTTTATGCGTTTATGAATAAAAATCAATAATTAAAAAAGTTATACTTCATAGAAATACTTTATCATTATATCCAATGGTTGGAGTATCATAGTTGAGATTTTTTCCAACAGAGCGAAAATATGCCGGGACCAGGACTCGAACCTGGGTACTTTGGCTTGCCGTACCAACGCTCTCCCTACTGGACTATCCCAACGATATCCTGGCTGGCATATTTCTTTCTTATTTGTTGATACGATTTGTTGAACCAATATCTATTGAGGTTGGCTTTAACTTGTACGCATGCACACATTCTATGTTTGTTCAGATCTCAGACACAGTGTTGTTCAGTGAGTTATCTTAGATGGGTTTTGCGGTGTGAAAAGGTATTCAATTCCGAAAGGGTACCACTTCAAAAATGGCGATCTAAGATTCCTTAAATATCCGGTGCAAACAGGGTATTAGCATCTTCTATAAGATGTATTTTTCAGATTCTCAGCCACAATATTCACTTGTTTTACTTAGCAGATGTTACTGTTTATGGGACTAATATAAAATAATTGTTTCATTCACTGTGAATTCTCCTCTATCTGTCCTTTTACTGTTTTATTCAACAAATTCTCAAACCATGAATAAAAAAATTTCAGTGTTAAAAAAATCCACACTTATGTATCATAGTATTGATGCTGTTGCTTTATCAGTTATAATTTTATCTGCATACAGTTGTGTTTCAGCTAAAGGAATGAGATTGAGATGGGGAAAAAAATGTAGTTTAAATAACCAAAACAAATATTGAAAAATTAAAATTATGAGGATACATGTGGATTTTATTATCTCGAATTATCTCATAATCTTGAGGCAAAAATTATGCAAATCTTTTTTTTTTTTACCCAAATTTTTCTTCAAAAGTATAGGGTGCATAAAATACGCAAGTAAATATAGTATCTAAAAATATTATTACATTGTTTCTAGTATGCTGTATCATTCTTCTCATTCGTATTTTTTCATTCTTTAGATCCAGGAAAGTGTATTTTCAAACTAGTGCATTATACTGGATCGGAATTCAAGAAATACACATTTGAAACAGATCCACAGACAGCTCAGGAGATTGTCAAGAAAGTTCAGATCATTTTAGAAATGCATTCTAGCAATGCTAGCAAAGAATACCAACTATATCGAGAACGGAAACTACAAAAGAAAGTTCAAAGATCTCAACAAACTCATCTAAAGTGACAAATGCGTATTTTAATTGTGATTGTAATTGTTAATTGAAATTTATCACTGTAAAAGTATATAGATCTATCTATCATCTGGCCATGTGCTGGATAGGTGTGCTAGATCTATGGGTAATATCATGTGACCGTTGAAGATAGGATCATACATGCCATACGAGGTCTGTGAATGCAGAATGTATAGTAAATCATGCAATCATATTTTAGTAAAACTTTGAAAAAATATATTTTATGTTCAGATTAAAGTTCAGTTTCTTTATATGTTACTAGTTGTTACCCAGGACTTTTTTCATGTGAGATTTAAAAAACAAGTAATGTGACTAATTAAGCTGCATGCTTCCTCCATTAATTATAAAAATGCTACCTTGATTATGGAAGAAAAAATAAACAATAAAAAATTACATTACTTATTCATCATTTCAGCTGTGTGAGACAATATAATTGATTAGCAAGTGCCAAAATTCCTTCAAGTTAAATTAAAAAAAGAAAATTAAATCAATTTTTTTTAAAATATCTCTTTGAAGTGTTGTTGCTCTCAATTTGCATATCTTTGTGTCAAATTTCATAGTAGTGGGCCTTTATTTCACACCATTAGGCTGTCGACAGACAGACATTTTTTTCTTTTTATTATTATATATTTTATAATTAAAATACTGTTTAAAATTCTAGATCATACTGTTTAAATGTCTTTATTGGATGATCTTCATGTAATCTGGCACACTTCTGGTACATGTACCAGATTAGTAACAGTCTACTGTTTGTGATTCACATAACTGCATCGTTGAACCCCAGTTTTACTGCTTTCCTGTAACTAGCAAAAATGGTTGAAAGTTTATTGGAGTTTGTGCTAAACATAAAAAGCAGAGAGAGCTTAAAAAAAAAAGAAGTATTGTTGATATTTAATTTGGGTTAACCTCTTGTGCTTGGTTAATTTTCACCTAATATCAGGGAGCTTTATGCATGTCAGTAAAATAGCATGAGGAAATGCATGTGCACTTGTCATTTTCAAAAAATATAAATTCTTATATTTAAAATCACCACAGAATTCTTCACAAGTTACAAAACATAGCTGATTTTTTTTTAAGAACTCTGATAGCTTTTTTATACTTAAAATATTTTTTGATTGCCCCTAACACCACTAAAAAGCATTTTATATGAAAAAATATAAATTTATTAAAAGTGTTAGTTTCATATTTTCTGCATGTCAAAGGTTAATAGCTGAAGAAATCACCAACGGTTTTTTCGACTTGCAGCAGCTTTTTTTATTCTGTTTATTTCAGTGTTAAAATACCATATCTGTTAAATTTATGTTATTTTATTTATTTATTTATATATTTATTTATTGATAAAGTATTAATTTCATTTATATTGTTTTAAATGCAAACAAATGAATCTTCTGTAATTGAGCTAATTGATAAAAAGTATTCAAAAAAATTGTCTTGTAAAATAGATATGGTGGAAATATAAAATTTTGACTCTACTGTATTGTACAGAAACATGTATATAAGTTTTATAAATATTATAAAAGTCTTTTAATCCCTAAAAAGAGATAAAACTGTGTCTTTCAGATGAATATAAGGAACATTTTTACTATGAAAGATTTCAAGCTGGTCTGTGTAACTGCTTGAGGAGACTTGATAAATTCATGTCAATTGAAGCATTTTAATCAAGAATTTGAAGAATTTTTGTTTTTATAAAATTTCTAAATAAAGTGATAAATTAACAAAAGTTGTTTTTCTTCTTTTATTAAATGTGAATGCTACTGTAGATTTAAATATTACAAAATTTGACTTTTCTTCACAGAGAGAAATGTTATAAACAAACAAACAACCTTTCTGAATATGAACTTAAGTGATGTTTGCCAATTGTGAAATTACATGTTAAACTATTGGCAAATTTGATTACTAATTATTTAATGCAATTACCAAAATTATGGATAGACAATATTTTCATACTACATTTTCAAAAATTATTTTTTTTTAATTTTAAGTATTTTTTAAAAGAATCCTACATGTGCTTTAATAGTTTATTTATTTTTGGCTTTTTCTTTCTTCACAAAAATATAGAAAGTGAAGTTTTTTCTTTTTTTCCTCAGTTGAGTATATTTGATTAAAAATTTGCCATGTATTTCAAGTGTATGAAATGCAGGTTAACACTATTTTGAACGGTTATTTTTGGCACAACTTAATTTTATTTCAGTAAAGAAGTATTATATAAGTTAATGTAGCACATTTTAATGTTAGAAAAAATAAACTTGTGTTTTGCATGTTTGTAAATCATTTACCTGCTATTTAAAATAATAATAATAATAATTTTCTTTAAAGAACTATGTTTTTATTGGGGGGGGGGGGGGAGATTTGATGGCATGATAACTAGATACTGTTAAACCTTAGTACAGGAACTTATGAGGTAACTGTGCAAACATTAGCCATATAATGTGGAGTATTCCTTTACTGAAGTTGGTTTATATTGTGGTTTGCAACACGAGGCAATACCAGAATAGTAATTAATCTATGAGCACTACAGATATTGTAAATTGAATTAAATACCATATTAAGTTATGTATAATGTGTTCTCCTTTTTTGAATTAGGGAAAATGAAAATGATGTCCCTTGCATCTTTCATGATACACACCCAAGTACTTTAACAAGATAAAATCCAGGAATTTGTAGAAATTTCTGCAAGAAAACTGACTTACAAAAAAAAGAAAAACAAATCTCGAGCCTAAATTTTTGCATTTACTCTTGTATACTTAACCATACCATAAAATTCACAATATATACCTTTCTCACATTAAAAACTTTGTTTTAAAATATTTATGGACATGGGAAATGTAATCCAGTAGATCTTTATAATGCAATTCTCTATATAATGCACAACTTCTCAGATGTGAACAATGAATTTTGCAGTTAAGAAGTGCCGAAATCCAGATTGTATTGGCAGGTTGAATAAGTTTTCACTGTTTCTTCATGAAAATTAATGCTGTATTTAAAATAATTAGTAAAAAACATATTACTGAAAGTCTTGTCCATCGTTAGCCATTACTTTTTCAACATCTTTCTTGCAGCATTTGAATTCCACGTCAGAAAAACAACACATCTTTTAAGGCTATTCCAGAGTCGACCCATTTTTTAGCATCTTTATAGGAATGGAAGTGCCATTGATTGGAACAAGTGATAATCGGAAGAGTCAATGTCTGGTGAAAACAGTGGGTAGTGTAGGGCTTGCTTCTCATTTAAGCATTTCTAAGTAGGTTTTCACCAGTTTTGCAACATGTGGCCGATCGTTATGTTATCATCCATTTTTCCTTTAATATTCTGCTCAAACCCATCAATTGTAGTTGATAGTGATCTCCTGTGATGGTTTTGTTCAGTGTAAACTACACACAGCTGGCCCCACTAAATGCAGAGCAGAAGCTTGGAACCATGGATATTCGGCTTTGCCAACAATGTTGATGCATGGCCGGGATTATCTCACAATTTTGTACACTTAGAGGAGGGTTATCATAGTGTATCCATTTTTCATCGCCAGTCACGGTACGATACACAAACCTTTCCTTTTCTGCCATTGACGCAGTTGTTCACATGTGAAATGACAACGTTCAATGTCTCTCGTCTTCAGCTCGGACGGCACCCAATGCCTTTGCATTAGAATCATTCCTTTTCAAACGTTCAGCTAGCATCTGACATCAGTTTTCATAAAGTAATGCATACAATTCTTCAAACTTTTTCGAGGCACCAGAACGTTGTTTATCTTCAACATCAAAATCATTATTTTTGAAGCGTCTAAACCAATCTCTGCATGTTGTTTCTGACAGAGCATGGTGGCCGGAAGTCTCAACAAAAGTTCTGTGTTCTTCAGCTGCAAATATTTTTAAAAAATAAACTAGAGTAGTAAAGTTCCCCACAAATACTATTTTTTTGGCACGAAATTCGACATATTTAACACTATGAAAATTTTTTTTGTTTACACTTCAGCGAAATGACATACACTGAATTTCAAGCTTATTTACAGTACTTCTTTATAGATGTGTTACCTTCTTAAACTACAGGTATAGGAGAAAATTAGCGGTCGCCACTCGCCACGTGGTGATTAAAAAATCAGCCATCGATCGCCACCCTAGTCGCCGCGATTAAAAAATCTGTTATCGACCGCAGAGTGAAATACACCATTTTTCATGGAAATATGCATCTCTACATTGATTACATCTAATTAGAGAACTGGTTAATTCTTTTTCCTACCAGATGCAAACAGATTTCAACGACTTAGCTGTATTTTCAATATTTTGGCTTTTTCTCATGTGCTCTTTAGTTGGATTATTTTTTCAAGAAATACAGTTTTATTCTACAAAATTATATGTCAAAACTTTTGCAAAACTATATTCATAAACTAATATTTATTCAACTAATATTCTGCAAAACTATATTCATCAGCTTTGATTTCACATGCATTTCAAGTAATTTATTCCTTTTTTCTCACCGGATACAATCGGATTTTAAGGACATTTCAGTATCTTCAATATTTTGACTGCTGCCACATGCTCACCAGTTGAATTATTTTTCTTAAAGAGATACTGTTCAATCATGCGAAATACACTCATACTCATACAATAGGTATAAAACTCTTATTAGAAAAATGTTTATATACAATGATTATAATTTATCTAGATGTCAAGAAAGTTTGAAACATAATAGTGGCCACTAACTTTAAAAAGTGGCCACTAATGAAACTGAGTCCACTGGCTACTAACTAAATTTCCCAGTTTACACCTATAACTACAGGGTAAGTCAAAATGAATATAGCGATTACAAACGGCTATACCTATTTAATGGAAATAATTTATCGATAAGATTAACATAGAATGTAGACGGAACTTCAAAATTTTGTATACATACGTCATAGATGTTCTATGTGACTTCCCTTGGCCAACATCTAGGTGATAGTCCATTTCACGCCACACATTCTGAAGCATTTGTTTTATCACCGACGCAAAACGCATTACAAATGTGTACTTTGAGTTTTTCAATTGTTTTGTGCATGGGAGGCACATACCCCACTTCTTTCACATAACCCTATAGAAAAAAATCGCAGGGTGTCAAGTCCGGAGATCTTGGTGGCCAAGAGCAGAAGACATCGTCGGCTCCACTTCGACCGATCTATGGGGTTATGTTAAAGACATACGTGCCTCCCATGGCCAAAACAATTAAAGAACTCAAAGTACGCAAACAACATAAATAATCAGTCTATTTAAAATTTCTGTTTTTTCCTAAAGAAAGTGCATAAACCCTGTATGAGTGTAAAATTTTAAATTACAGCAGTGCTTTGAAAAAAGCATTACATCAAAAAATATAACACCGAATTGGCAAATGGTAGCCTCTATTTAAATCGTATTTTACAGTATTATCGTTCGTATTTTACAGTAATTCAAATTCTGTAGGATCAATTTTTAAATCATCTCAACAGACAAGGTAGGAGGGAACATACAAATGAACAAAAATTATTTAATTAAGGGCAGAAATAGGAAAATTTTAGAAAAAATTACTAGCCAAGATTTTTTTTTTTTTTTTAAGACTCTACTCTAGTGTAAAATTAAGAGGTGTGCAACAGAAGAGAGTTTGTCTGCTAAATCTAAGTTTGTGATTTTTCTGGGAAATGATAAATTAAAATTTACAGGAAAATTAGCAAAATATTTTAGTTACCATTTTAATTACATTAAAGGAGATATATTTAAAATAATGTGGCAAATAAAAGTTTCAAATTTTAGTATTTGCAAATTAAAATAGTCGACTCAGAATAAGGGCTCTACAACTACAGTCGCCAGGTTGTCATCAGTGTCTTTGTTTATACTACAGGATGACTACAGAAATTGCAAAAGAAAAAATCCCCTGATTTTTCCCTGACTACCCTTATCAGTAAAAAGTTAAAATTTCAGTGCAAATTCACCTTGTTTAATAATTAAAATTCATAAAGATACAACTAAATGTAAATATATTGCTTGAAGGTGCGTAAAAACATACATAAAAACATTTAATAGCTCATTAAAGTCCTTTTAAAAAATCAAAATGTTTTCAGCCGAACTTAGTCGGCAATCATCAGTTTAAAACTAATAGTTAAGTTGAGTTGTCATCTCTTCGTGTTTTCTAGCTTGCTCGGAACAAGTAATCACCAGGAAGCTATCATAAGAGAGTCTCTGGAAATAATATCTAAAAAAGAAATAGTCTGTAACGATGTATTATCATATGAGATCCACACAGTCTGGAATGAATTAATACATGAGTGATTAACCTGTACTTGTTTTTGAAATGTTGAATGACCTTTCCTATCCCACCTTATATTCCACACCTTTGAAGTAAAATGGTTTGTTCCGGGCAAGCTAGAAAACAACTCAACTTAACTATTAGTTTTTCACTGATGATGACCAAGTTTGGTTGAAAACGTTTTGATTTTTTAAAAGGACTTTAATGTGCTTTTAAATGTTTTTACGCACCTTCAAGCAATATATTTACATTTAGTTGTATCTTTATGAATTTTAACTACTCTTATCAGATTTCCATTATTAACAATACATACAGTATTTTTTAATGTATGCCACTTCTTCAGCTTGGTAATACCTCATTTGGGAGAAAAACATAAAAATTGCACAATATTGATGAAGTACTCGTTCAGTTTCATAAATCCGAATTCAAAATTGAGTCAAACAACTTCATATAGCGGCCAATGAATACATGGCGATCAGAAAATCTCCTCATTTTCTGAAGAATGTTCAATTTTAAAATACTTAAAAAACCTTCTACGTTAGTAGTCCATTAAGTGTTCTCGAAATTTGCATTTTCAGAAAGTTATGCCGCTGTAAAATCAATAAGTATGATTTTTGTAGACAAATTTTATCAGTTCCCTAACTTTGGTCTATAGGGCTATAAAATGAAGCAGGTCTCAACACTAGTTGCAAACTTCACTAAATGGGGTCTCATTGTTAACAAAATAATATACTAAATGTCTTTTCTTTATGCAACAAAATTGAAGATCAACTAATAATTGAAAACAAATGCAATTTGCTTTTACTTACCCATCATACGTAGTATAGGGTAAGTCTTGTAATCGTGTTGAAAATCGAAACTTTTTTGACGGATGTACACGTTTTAGACACTGGAAATTATGAAAAACATATTTTTAGAAAAAAAAAATTTGCTGTCCATCTGTTTGTCTGTAAACGCCTCCAAAACCCAAACAAATTGAGATAGAGACTTGAAATTTGGTATGTACTTAGTATGTAATAATGGGAAGAAGCTTATTGAATTTCAGCAACCTCCAGCGGAACTATTTTTTCGGACGAAAATTGACTCGAAATATTGGTTCTGATAAAAGGTATTTAAAATTTTTTGAAATTGTTTATTTTAAGGAGTGAGTGTAAAAGAAAAAAAAACATAAATTTTGCATAAAGAATGAAGTCGATCGGATAATGAGCTGTCGAGATATTTGTAATCCTATTATTTTATAAATAGTTTACACATGTTCTATTTTCATATTTTATATTATGCATATATCTATGATGGTCATGGGTGAAAGTGAAAAATTTTCACAGGACTGAAATTTTTTTAACATGCTTCCGTAACACTCTGACAAAATGTATGTCGATATAACATAATATCCAATTCAAAACCAAAATTTCCGAGTATTGTGTACATAATATTATATAATGATAAATATAAATATATGTATGTATAAAAACCTTAAAATAACATTATATAAAGAATAATAAACATTAGTTATAAGAATGATTATAGTAATAATTGAAGCTTAAACTTTTTAAAATTTTCTTATTTCCTTGAAAGAAAACTATCATATTAGTTACAATAAAAACTTTAATCACAATGCATATATATTTTTTGTGGATAATGAAAAAAATTAGTATTAAATGAACAAACAAGTTTTTTCCTTCAAATAAAAATTTAAAAACTTACCAGTAAAGTAGGATGAAACTTGTTATTTTATAGATGTTAGCAATTATACTAAGTGAAAAAATAGGGCCAACACAATCAGTTAAAATTGAAACAAATTAATCAAAGTTCAGACTATATTTTAAAGTCAAAGTCTAAAAATATACAAATGACAAAATAGATCCTGGCAATTCCAAAAAATGATTCATTTTGTAAAATATCTGACATAAAAAAAAATAAATATTGAGATTTATAGTTTTGTCTGTGGTCTATATGATAAAAATTTCTCAAAATTAAACAAAGTTATCAAAATGATAAAAGTCTTTAAAAACATTCAAGATCATTTTCTGTAGCAATAATTTTTTTCAGATCTATCAATATTTTGGAAAAAAATTGGTAATAGTTTTTAGAACTTTTGATGACTTATTTTCAAAAAACGTCTCAAAATTCAACAAAGTTATCAAAATGATAAAAGTTTTCAAAAACATTCAAGATCATTTTCTGTAGTAATAATTTTCTTCAGATATCAATATTTTTGAAAAAAAAAATGATAATAGTAGTTGTTTTTAGAACTTTTGATGACTTCTTTTCAAAAAATTTCTCAAATTTGAACAAAGTTATCAAAAGGAATAATTTTTTTCAGATATCAATATTTTTGAAAAAAAAAATGATAATAGTAGTTTTTAGAACTTTCGATGACTTATTTTCAAAAAACTTCTCAAAATTTAACAAAGTTATCAAAATGATAAAAGTCTTCAAAAACATTCATGATCATTTTCTGTAGCAATAATTTTTTCAGATATCAATATTTTTGAAAAAAAATTGATAATAGTAATTGTTTTTAGAACTTTTGATGACTTCTTTTCAAAAAATTTCTCAAAATTCAACAAAGTTATCAAAAGGATAAAAGTCTTCAAAAACATTCAAGATCATTTTCAAAAGCAATAATTTTTTTCAGATATCAATATTTTTGAAAAAAATTGGTAATAGTAGTTGTTTTTAGAACTTTTGATGACTTTTGCACCACGTGCGTATTTTGTTTCTTTGATGATCAGTCTCATCTAACCAAGCAAACCTCCATTTATTTCTGATGCCGGTATCTTGAATAAGCAATGCATCTATCTCTTCTATCGGTTCAAATTCCATTATCTATCACGTAATAAATATAGGTGAAAATGCCGTTGCCGAAATGCAGCAGTAAAAACACAACATAAAAAGACAACAATAAACGATTTTACATCTCACTTCACTTCTCTTCGTCAAGAACCTAGCGGTTGCCTCACCGATCAGAGGAGAACGAAAAAACTACTCCTAAACTCTCCTTCCGAGAATGCGCCAGAAATTGCACAGACCGCTTTCGAAATAACAGCTGCTGCCTCTCTCCGTTTCATGCGGATTGAAAGCTGATTACTCAAGTGCATGCATAAATAGTCAAAGAGAAAATCTGACACGGAGACGCTTGCTGTGTAGCTAGAACCGAAGACAAAACAAAACTTGCTCTTCTCTCATTCAGTCAAGTATTTGAAAGCATCGCAGGGGAATTGATTGCGGTTTTTTGACTGGTGATTAAGTACAAAAATAAAACATAGAGAAAACTGAAATCAAGAATTATTATTAGGCACGTTAAAAATAGATTTCTTTGTTGATATTTATTTCCGTCTCGTTCCGTCCGTATTAAAATCGCCAGGACGGAAAACTTTCACCCATGATGATGGTTAAGTATTACGATGGCCCCCAATGACTAGTTTACACTCACAAAAAACAAACTATAGGATTTAATATCAAGAAAATTGTATGTTTCATACAACAAAATTTTAAATACAAAATAATTTGGTTTTATTTAAAAAAATTGAAGATAAATGTAAGCTTATCTGTTTTTCATTCCCTAACCTGTTGTGCAGTTTAAACTGAACTAAACCAAAACCAGAAAAGATTCTTTCTAAAGAAGCTGTAAATAAGTGGTTATCTAAATTAGACAGTTTATCTTTCAATTTTTAATGGCTGTTCTAAGTAAATATTACTCCACATAATTATTGGTTCTACATTTAAACGTTCAGCTTCAAACTTAAAGCTTAGAAAGTTTTTTTTTTTTTTTTTTCCCTGAGAGGATGGGGGTGGGGGAGGGTGGGTACTAAAAAAGTCATTGTCAGGGTAAAAGTTCTTTATCTACAGAATGACACAGTCAATAACAGTCGAAAAATTCATTTACACTTGTTTTCACTAAAAATGTCATATGCAATTTATTTAAAAAATAGACATCAAATATCAAACATCATGATATTTTAAAAATAAATATCGGATAATATATCATGATATATACAGGGTATTTTCCTTGGGTCTTATTTTGTGAAAAGCAAAAGTTATTTTTGTGAAAAATAACATTTTGTAACAAAAGATAAAATTCAGTTACTCAAATTCGAACCAAGGATAACTTTTTCAAGTCATTCTGCTAAAGTTTTCCTTTCTGGTGAACTTGTTTTGTTTGCAAATTACACAGTTTAAAACCAAACAAAATAAAAATAATTAATCAAGAGTATGTTTTTATGGAATGGAATTTTGTAAAGGGGCCTATTTTATTAAGAGGAATTTTGTGAAAGGAACCTGTTTTATTAAGAGGAATTTTGTGAAGTGGTCCTGTTTTATTAAAGGGACTTTTGTGAAGAGGCCCTTAAAATAGACCCCAAATTTTACCTGGATCGACCCATGATATATATATCACCAAACCCTGTTTAAAAGTTGGGTTTTGTCCAGATTTTTCTCACAGGATCCTGTTTTTGTAAAAATTGTGAATGCCTTTTTATATTTGTGAAAAATCTAATCAGAATTTTGTGAATCTGAAATCAACGTTGTATTCAACCCCAAAGCAGAATATGCTTAAAAGTGCGACGTACGTCGCAGAACATTTCAAATTCTCATTTTCAACAAAATTCACCATTCATTCATTGGAAAAAGTACTAAATTCATCTATCAATCACCGGAAAAACTTAACTTCTTCAATCATTCATTGAAAATGATTGGGAAAGTCACCAATTGGTCGCGGGAAAAGCTCACGCAATTTGTCAGTCGATCATGGGGAGAAAGTTACTGGAGAGAAAAATCACAAAAATTGTCAATCGATTACGAGAAAAAAACTGCGAAATTCATTATTCGATCCAAGTAAAATCACAAAATTTGTCATTTCTTTGGTTGGTGTGCATGTTAGCATTTTACGAAATGTCTTTTCTTTAGCATTTCTATACAAGATGAAATCACATTCCTACATATACAAGAAAACCTCCCTGTGGTTTACTTTTTTATTCCCGCAGAACATTTTTGATGAGCTGAAGGTTCGTTGCAGAACATTGCAAAATAATATGCTTTGGGCGGGTATTCAAGTTCCTGTTTTAATTGAAAAAAATATATACATAAATGCATTAAATTTAGATATAACATGTAAACATATATTATACTTACATATAGTTTCTTTAGTGACAGGTTGTTTTGGAACAGGTTAAATCTTACTTTAAGATGATTAATATTATAAATAACCTAGTTTTGATATGAAAAAAATTTGTGAAGGGTCCTTTAACGGACTCAAATTCTTCCTAAACAGACAATCTCTGAAAAGTAACAATTTTTACAGAAATGTTAGCATTTTTATTCATGTATTTTGCACACCTTTTCCACCATTTCTTCAGTTCTAAAAAAAAAAAAAGAGTAGTGGGAAAAAGACATCAGTTTATTTTATAGTACCGTAATTCAACGCGTGTGTGCTGCACCTTAGTTAAGTCTTTTTCAACCAGAAATTTTATTGAAAATAAGAAGTCAAATAAGTGCTAAGCAGAAGTAAGTCACATTTTATTTAAAATAAATTCTGGTAGGAAATCGAATTGTCTGAGGTGCGGTGTATATGCGCGAAATTACGGTATTAATTTTTCTCAAAGGACTAGTTTCACTGAATAATTCAAGAAAAAATTATCTCATCATCATTATGCATATTTAGTTATGCATTATTAATTATTTACTTGACCTTTACTTTTAATGTTGTGAATGTTTTTTAAATTTTCTTAATTTTTATTATTTTACTTTATTGTAAACATTCATTATAATTTCAAGTGCATTATTAAATTCAAATGACTGTTTAAAAAATGTAAACAAAACAGTGACCAGAAATCCACAAAATTCTAAAATCTGCACAAACTCTGGTTTTAAGCTATGCAGATTTAAGGGAGTCAACTGTATAAGATTCAGCATAAACTATCAAGAAAATTTTATGTTTTATACAACAAAATAGGTTTTCTTTTAAATTGAAAAGTTTGAACATAATATAAGTTTGTATGCTTTTTCATTCCCTAACCCAGAGTTTCCCCCAGGTTTAAAAAAGGGCAGGGCACTGTTTTATTCTTAAGGGCACTTTTTTAATTGTTAAAAGTATTCTTTTTGTTTTTAAAGTCATTTTGGATATTTAAAAGGGAGGGCACTCTTTTCAAGACAACATTGAGTCAATTTTTACTATGCAAGCACATTTTTTAATGCAGGAAGAAGAAAGGGCACTTTTTTTTACTGAGAGGCAAGAAGGATGCTAATTATTTTACTGGTGGGGGGGGGGGGGAGAAGGATGCTAATTATTTTACTGGGGGGGGGGGAAGAAGGATGCTAATTATTTTACTGGGGGGGGGGGGGAAGAAGGATGCTAATTATTTTACTGGGGGGGGGGAAGAAGGATGCTAATTATTTTACTGGGGGGCAAGAAGGGTGCTAATTATTTTATGAGGCAAAAAGGGTGTTTTTTTGTAAACCAAAGGGCAGGCAGGGTGCAGCACCCTTCTGAAACTGTCTGGGGGACACTCTGCCTAACCTGTAGTACAGTTTAAACTGGACAATAGCCAGACCAGAAAAGATTCTAATAAAGCTGTAAATAACTGATAATCTAAATTAGACAGTTTATTTTTCAATAGCTGTTCTAAGTTAATATTGTCCCACATGATTATTAGTTCTGTATTTAAAAATTCAGCTTCAAACTTAAAACCTGGAAAAAAATTTATTTCCTTTCCTTTTATTTATTTATTTTTTTTTTTGTGGGGGGGGGGGGGGGGGGGAGATGAAAAAGGTCACAAAATACTTATTTACAGAATGACACATTTAATAGCCATGTTGAAAAATTCATCTTCAACTGTGTTTGACTGAAAATATAAAAAATATCATACAAAATCATATTTTGAAAATAAATATCAGAGATATACAGTGAAACTTCCATTTAACGAAGTCTCATCGTTACACCTAAAAACTTCGTTATGAAGAAAATTCGTTAAATAGAAATCAACTTAAATTCATGAAAATTTTCCTTCAGATATGACAAACAAGTATTGGATTCAGAAGCATTTAATTCATTTTCTATTATGAAACCGTCTTTTACAAAACAGTTGTGTACGATTCGATGAAATCACGTCACATTCCCAAGGTTTCACCAGTTCTGATACACAGGTTCTCAAACTAATGTTTTCACTACATTGTCTTTTTCGATAATGTACTTCAAGATTTTTTTATTTCTTAGACTAATGACTGAAGTTTAGAAGTTGTATTAGCAGGAACAAAAATAACTTTGATGTTGTACGATTTGCATTTTGAAGCACATTCTTGTGGATGTACAAAGTAATTGTCTATCAGCAATGGAAGGTCAGAATGGTAACTGTCTGACTCTAATTGATATTTTTTGCTTCAGTGCATCTGACGCCATTATGTCAAAGCATCTTCTGTATTATTGAATGTAAAAAGGGGATTTTGACTTCCCCCAACTGTCAGCGCTGAAGTGTCATTGTGAAAAAGTAATTATAACAAGTTCTTTTCTTAGTGTGAAAAAAAAATGTTTTATTTAGCACAAAGCAGAATGTAAATTATTTAAATGTGTTCATTTTCGTACAATCCGCTGAAATAATTTCGCATATCCATCGCAACAGCAACATCTTAGTTTGAATTCTATTCACGTACAATAGAGGAATAAACTTCGTTATATAGAATATATTTTTCGTAATATGGAGATTAATTTGCATGCTAATAGTGTTCAAAGTCAAAGTTCTGCAGAAAATTTCGTTAAGTAGAAAACTTCGTTAAATAGGGACTTCGTTAAAGGGAAGTTCTACTGTATCTTGATATATAGCACCGAACCCTGTGAATATGATAATTTATAATGAATTATAGAAAGCTACCACTCTTTTTTTCTTATTATTATTGTATCAGAGATGGAATGACAGTTGATTTAAACAGTCATGGAAATGTAAAGTTAAGATAATGAATATATTTCAAAATTTATTTTAAAAACATTTATTGAACAAATGACATTTATCACATACAGCACCATGGAAAACAGTACAAAGATTTGATGAAGTTTATTAAATAATTATTTTTGGAAGCCATTAAATGAATAATAAGTATAAAAAATGGCAAGAATAAATTCAAATTGAGAAAGAATAAAAATTACTTATCTAAATAAATCAAATATGTTCCTAATTTCACATTTAAGATTTTTAGCTTGTACTTTTGTACTAGTAACAAAGAATTAATTTTCACCTGTTCACAATATCAAACATTTTAAGTGACTTAACTAGACAACATTTTCAACTTTTCCTATGTGTTCCATAAATGTAAAAAAAAAAAAAAAAAAAAAAAAAAAAAATCATAACAATAAATAAAGGAAATAAATCTACACTCATATCAAGATCTTAAGGGCTTTGCATACTTATAAAAAAAAAAAAAAAAAAAAAAAAAAAAGGAGGGGGCACAATGCTCAGCTAACTTATGTACAAAAAACATAAAATATATATACATTATAATACAAATGCAATTTAATGGATAAAATACAAAATATGTTAGTAATGTAAAGCCTAGTTGTGAATACTTTCACAGGTTATTAGTACTTGAGTAAGACATTTCAAATATTGTTTAAAAAAATTACTCTCTATTTTTTTTTACTTATATTTTCTACTTTTTAGTATTCAAAATATTTTGTTGTTGCAGTTTCATAGCCAGTTGATATATTTTGGTGAGAGTGGTTTGGTACTTAATTAACTCCATTGTTTTTGTAACTCGTAAATAGATGTATTGTAACCAGAGTTTCCCCCAGACAGTTTCAGAAGGGCTCTGCACCCTGCCTGCCCTTTGGTTTACAAAATAGCACCCTTCTTGCCCCCTCCAGTAAAATAATTAGCACCCTTCTTGCCCTCAGTAAAAAAAGTGCCCTTTCTCCTTTTTGCATTAAAAAATTTGCTTTCATAGTAAAAACTGACTCAATGTTGTCTTAAAAAGAGTGTTTTGACTTTGAAATATCAAAAGTGGCGTTAAAAACCAAAAAAATACCTTTAACAATTAAAAAAGTGCCCTTAAGAATCCGAAAAGTGCCCTCAAAAATCCGAAAAGTGCCCTTAAGAATTAAAAAAGTGCCCTTTTCTCACCAGCAGCACCCTGCCCTTTTTTAAACCAGGGGGAAACTCTGTGTAACCATTAAGATTTTTTGTCGATTTTTGACCTGCTTCCAACTAATGGAAAAAAAGCTATAAAATTAATTTATAATTAAGTTAAAAAAATATTAAAATGTTGTATTGTCATCAAAAACACACATGTGTATACCATATTTTTTACAATTCTACCATAACAGGAAAACAGTGAAAAATTAATCTTTACATACAACTAAAACCTAGTTAAATTAAATGAATGGTAAAAGAAAATACGTATATAGATATGAAAATGGAAATTCATTTAGTGCTGATAGATTATATTAAATTAATTTTTTTTTTTAGGACTGTACAATAACTTCATTTTATTTTAAATGTAGATAACATGGTTTTATAAGTAAGAAAAAAAAAAAAAAAAAAAAAAACATAAGTCAGTATTAAGCATTTAAAAATGTAGATTAATAGTTTACTATTTATGTTTTAAACATTTTCATATGAGAAATGTTTTTATTTATTAAGAAAAACAGAAGATAAAAATACTACTCAATTAACTACCCTAAGTTTGGTAATATATTGTACTGTCTTCTAAAAAAGCCCAGACTGAAATGTTTTCTAAAAAAATCTACACTAGTACTTCATCAAATATTTCACTAAAGTCAGTTTTTTTGTTTTGTTCTGTTTTATGCACTATTTAGAATAATTAAAATAGTTAAAAAAATACCGAAGGAATGCTTATTTAGTTTTAAAATAATTTAAATTAACAATTGCAGAATTCTGGCATGAATGGAAACATGAGTTTCATTTTTACAGATTTTCTTGTTATAATAGAATTTTAGAATGATCTACATAAATTTTTAATCGTTTTTATGCTAAACCATTAATATGTAATAAAATGCTTCATTTTCAGCTGATTATGTTTAGTTGTGAAGTTTTTTCAGGTAAAATGGGTTATCTTTTTGGAAAAGTGGGTTTTTTTTTCCCTTCAAATTCTCGCTTAATTGGCTGCCACTTTGTAATAAAGTGATAAAATGAAAAATGCTCACCATTAAAATCTTAGTCAGAACAAGCTGTAAAAATTTACTAATGTTTATTTATTATTATTTTTTAATTCTCTATTAGACTATATATAGAGAAGATTTCAAAAGGTGGATTTTTTTAGAGGACAGCACAATGCATGCGTGAATTAAAGAAAAAATACCACTTGTAATACCAAAATAAGAAAGAATTATCTTCTTAATCTCAGAAACAAAGCATGACGACATTCTTTTGAATCGTGAGGCAAGTACTTGTCATAATAGTCACGAATGAATTCTTCGACTTTAAAACCAAATTTCTCATACAAGTACACAGCTGAACTAGTAGCAGATACATGAAGTGTTATATCTTTCCCCATACATGTTTGTATCAAGTGATATATCATAAAAGTAGCAATTCCAGCCCGTCTCCATTCAGGGTGAGTAAATACAAATGTAATATAAGCCTCATTGTATTTTACATCAGGTACCATGAATGCAAATCCTACAATGATTTTACGATACAGTGCTACACAACTAAAATCAGGATATTGTAGAGTTTCTGATAAATCTATACCAGGCCAAAAATACTCATGACACAAAGCATTTATGGGAGGAATATGTTGAGGTCTTACATAGCAATAATCAATAGGACTTCGTTTAGGGGGCACAAAATCTGGATTGGATTTATTTGCATAACGGACTATCTCTTCTAATAAACACAGTTTAAGAGGTTTACTTTCATAATCTCTGAAAATAAATGGTTTTAAAATCCTTTCTGTGTAAGGGCTGATAATACTTTCTTGTTGTTCATCTTCGATACCCATTAATCTTGTTATGAACGAAGAATATTGTTGGGATTTACTTCTAATGTTATGGCAGTTTATTTGATAACGATCAAGAATTGAACTGGAGTTGGAATTGAGGTCAGTCTTTTTACTACCATCATCTCTCTCATAATATTCCGGAGGATCCATTCCCCTGATTGCACGAACCTCAGCGTCAATATCAAACAAAGGTAGATTTCTTTCCCGTTTCAACTTTCTTACTACAAGTTTTCTATACAACCGTCTCAGTTCTGTTTTTTGTTTCATCGCATTAGGATAACATTCTAATTTTTGTAGCAGTTGCTCTTCATCGTAAACAGACATTAAAGTAAATTTCGGTTCTGACGAAATATTTTCTTTAATCGGATTTTCATCTTTCGTAACGGCTTTCTTTTTACGACTAATGTCTACATGCTGCTGTGATTTTTTCAGGCTGCTTACAGTCTTCCCAGAATTGCTGGTTTCCTCTTCACTCTCCTGTCTGGTAGGTGAAGATTTTATGCTAGATTTATCACAACTGATTTCTGTAAAGACATCTTCAAGTAAGGAATTGAATGTATTTGATGAACCTAAAGGAGTTGAAAGATCAAACATACTACTAGGCAAATCTTTCAAACCTAAATCCATTTCATCTGAACTTTCATCTGGTTTTGGTGAAACACTCCTCTCAGTCTTGATGATAATTTTTGGTATTATTTTAGAACCATCACTCCCACTGCTACCTTGAAGTGTTTCAGCTTTAGGTACGATCAATTTAATTTTATGATTAGGAGGGAAAATGTCACATTTCGAATAATTATGCTTTCTTTTAACTTTAGGTCGGTTATCTTCAATAATGCTAGCTTTCTTTTCTTTTAAAGATAAAGCAGCTTCCAAAATATTAGAATTTTTCCTCCGAGATCCTTCAACAATTGCAGACATATCTTCATTCTTGCGTTTTCGATTTGGTTTCATAGATTTAGGTACATTTTCAACTTCTTGGAGAGATGGTAGAGTTTGCGACTTCAAAGTCCACCAACCATTTTCTCCAAAAACTTCATGACCGGACATGAAAAATTTACTTGCCCCATTTGAAAGGCAACCTGCAACTGTACCTTTCCATGTGGTACTTTTCTTTTTATCATTTCCGAAAAATGTCTCCCAGTGTTTACTGATGAAAGAGCATATATGTTCACGCCAGCGAAAATATCCACATTTACCACCTCCTTGGAGCTGAAGATTGTATAAAGACAAAATCAGCACAGTAGTCCACTGAAGTTTTAATCGCTGGAAACTTTCTTGGCCATCTTCGGAACAATTAGCGCACGTAAATTTAAAATATATATCACCAGCTAAATCCGATGGCTTTCCCGATTTTAAGCATGAGATATGAAATTTCAATTTACATAATTTACAAGAAAACATATGAGGATCGAGTGTTTTACTCTTGCAATAACACTGATTTAAGGGCTCTTCCTGCTCAGATTCCATTTTTTAAATAATTGTTACACTTTTTTAGACAAAAAAATCAGTACTTTTGTCTCAATTTGAATTTTTTCCACATCTACTGAAAACTGACAGAAAATAAACAAAGAACAAGCGCTTAACCGGTTTTAATGTTGCCAGATTCGTTTTCAAATTGCCAGAAGTACTTCGTAGTTCATCAGTGTGAAAGATTGGTGAATGGTGATGAAAATAAATTCATCTTTCTGCAAGCATTTCTGCCTGAAGTTCAGAGAAATATTTCAGATTCAACTATTTTAATTACATAAAAAAAAAAAAAAAAAATCATTTACCTCTACGATTTGATTGTTGAATGAATCATTAGCTATTTGAATCATTCACGATTCGTGTATGTTTACTTTTTTTGGTTTGATTCATGAACATTTACAGAATTTCAAATTGAATATAAGTTTTTGTGTTTTGTTCAGAGTCAGAGTCGAGATATAAAGCCATTCTTCGAATGTAGTTACAACCCGGTCAATGAGATCTTATTTCCCTGTCTTCCTTTCAGATGTTTATGAATAAAATAATGAAATTTTTGAAATGATGTTTCAATTTCAATGCATTCACTTACAAAAAAGCAAATAAATTTAAATGCATTTTTTAAAAATCTGTTATTTAAAAAATCGTTGTACTTTAAGCGATAATTATTAAGTGTTAAAGCATTGAGTGAGTAAAATTTTAAATTCTGATTTTATATTTTATTCTTTTGAAATGAAATAATTATTTATATTTATGTCATAATGCTGTGTCAATCATGGGGTAATGTTCTGCTACTTACCATTTGTTTGCTGTTTGAAATATAAGAAATCTATTTTTATTTATATTTATGAAGCTTTAATTTTGAATGTATGACAATTTTATCGTCCAACTTAAAACTGTTCTTAAAAAAAAAAAAAAAAAAAAAATCCTTGCACAATATGAATTTTTCTGACACATTCAAAACAGTGTTATTTTTGCATATAAATGAGTTAAAGCTTCATAAGGGGATATTTACCAAGCTTGGCAGCAAATAAAATGTTAAAACTATTTATTATTTTAGTATACATAATTGTTTGAATGTAAATACCCAAATGAAGTTTTAAAAGTCTGATAGAAAAAAGGTGTTTATTTTTTTTAGTTATCTGATTGTTAATTATTCCTGGTAAAACACTCTTAATATTGAAAAAACTATTTATAAATGTAGACAGGGGTTGACAAATCCTGTATATACCGCATTGCCATGGTTACTGAAAATTATAGTTTTAGTGGCTGGCTAACTTTTTTTTAACTTTGGTATTTAACCCTTGAATGGTAGCATATAAATTTTATTCACTTGCTTAATATGTGATGTGCGTTGTGAACTCAAACACACTGGTATTCTACGGTTAAGTGCAATGTTCCTATCCTATGCAGTTTTTATTAGCCAAGAGTTCAAATTTTTATGTTCTCCAAAGGATTAAAAACAAATAAATTTTTTTTTTAAATAAAATTGAGTTTCCAATTTACTTTGAACCTTAAATATATATAATTCCAATCAATTGCAAGTGTTGTCAATTTAAATACCTTACGAGCAGGGAAGACCGAGCTATGATCGGTCAAAATTAAATTTGAGTTCAAATATCATGACCTATGACCAAAATGACCCACTAATTGAATTTTCTCGAACATGTGACTTAGCCCAACAGTCTTCTCGTGCCCGAAAACCATAGGATGCAAAATTTAGTGTAAATAGTCTGAGCCATTTTGAAGATAAAATAGCTTGACCCATAATGACCCATGACCAAAATGACCCACTAATTGAAATTTCTCGAACATGTGACCTAGCCTTATAGTCTTCTTGTTCCCTAAACCTGTAGGGTGCTAAATTTATTTCAAATCCTCTGAACCGTTTTTAAGATAAAATAGCGTGACCCATAATGACCCATGACCAAAATGACCCACTAGTTGAATTTTCTCGAACATGTGACCTAGCCCAACAGTCTTCTCGTGCTCGAAAACCATTGGATGCAAAATTTAGTGTAAATTGAGCCGCTTTTTAGATCTTGACCCAGAAATGACCCACTAATCGAATTTTCTCGAACATGTGACCTGGCCCAATGATTTTCGCGTGCCCGAAACTCGTAGGATACAAAATTTAATCAAAATCATTAGAGCCATTTTTTAGATGAAATTAATTTGACCCGCTTTGACCCAAAAAGTACCCACTAATCGAAAGTTCTCGAACATGTGACCCAGCTCAATAGTCTTCTCGTGCCCCGAAAATAGTCAGATACAAAATTTCGTCAAAATTGTTTGAACCGTTTTTTAGATACAATTAGCTTGACCATGACCCAAAATGACCCACTAATTGAATTTTCTCGAACATGTGACCTAGCCCAACAGTCTTCTCATGCAGTGACGGATCTAAGGGGGGGTTAGCCGGGGCAGCCGCCCCAGGTGCAAGACTTGGAAGGGTGCAAAAATGATGAATCATAAAAGATTAAGAATAAAGGAAAATTAAAAATTCACATGAAAAGATATTCAATTTTAGTTTGTTCAACGGAGGTTTACTTTCGTTGACGATTGGCAGGTCTGTAAAACACTTAAATGGTCTCATGCATAAGGATAAGAAATAAAAAATAAATTAATTTATATTACATTATATAAAATATCACATTTCCACCAGTATTTTTTAAAAAAGTTATTTATTTAGAATTAAAAGATTTTGTGTTATCTCTTTTTAGACACCGTTCTATGTTGTTTTACAGCGTGTGCAGTATTTTATTTCAGTTATGTCTAAAAGACATTCAGGTTACAGAAAGAAGGCTAAAAAAAGAGAAGCGGAGGCTTCACAGCTTGTTGTTATTTTGGCTGTTATACAGCACCAGTAAAAATTCCTTGTATTGTATGTATTCCATTGAAATTATTTCCACGCGTGTTTCCTGAGCACAAATTGTCATTTTTAGCAAAAGAAGGATTTACTAAGTGAAAAAAACTTAGTGAGAGAATTCCCGAGCACGAAAATTCTTTGTTTCATAAAAGAAACTTTTGTTCGTGGAAAACGCTCGAAAATTCACTTTCTAAAGTTCGTGGGTGTTGATAAAGATTTTCAAAATAAAATTTTGGAAGAGGAGACTCATTGGAAATCCGTTCTGCATGTAATAGTCGATGTAATAATCTATTTGGCAAAGACAGGTTGCTCTAGAAGAGGATCACATGAAAATCTTGATTTCTCTAATCATAAATGCGAAAATTTCTTAAATATAATTGAGAAAGTATCACATTATCATGCAGATCTTCTGCGATCATATTAACCGTCATAAGAGAGGTACTTTTCACATGACATTCAAAATGAATTTCTAGAGATTATTGTTGCGAAAATAATAGAACATATTTTTAGTGATATCAAAGAAGCAAAATACTTCTCCATCTTGTTCGATTCTACTCCTGATGTAAGCCATTTAGATCAAATGTCACAGGTTATTAGATATGTAAAGTTGAGTGAAAATTGTCCTGAAATAATCGAAAGTTTTATTGACTTCTTCAATGCCAGCCAAAAAATTGGAAAAGCCCTTACTGAACTCATTTTACAGAAATTAGAAAATGATGGTCTATACTCCGTTCGCTGAAACGAGATAACGAAAGTAAACAAATGCGCGTGCGGATTGGCGATGCTTAAACCTGGCGCTGTGCCAAAAGCGCCAAACAGATTTCTTGAAGTGTTGAGCTTCTGCTTTTTTCCCAAACGTCTGTTTGTTGCTTGTCTTTCACTTTTAAAATTGACGATTTTTTTCGATTGATTTGGTATTTTGTATACACAAATGGAGTGTGAAAATTCTTCTTTGAGCCCGCCTAAGAAGAGAGTAAAAAGAAAAGCTTTGAGTAAGGTGGAGAAAGATATGATTTTAAATGTATATAAAACGAACTTGAATCGAATCCTGAACTTCCGATTTCTCATATAGGAGATAATGCTGCTCGTATAACAGGCGTAGGTAAAGCTTCCGTTTTTTGAGTGTTAAGAGAGTATAAAAAATGTGGTGTGTTAAACTCGCCGAAGAAAATAAAATTACGTAAACGTGTTTTAGAAAATATAGATGATTTTGATAGGAATGCTATTAGGAGAAAAATCCACGAGTTCTTTTTCAGGAATGAATTGCCCACTATAAATAAAGTTTTGGAAGTTGTAAATGATGACCCTGATTTGCCAACCTTTAAAAAGGACAACATTTTATCATCTCCTGAAAGAATTAAACTTTAGATATTCACGGAGAGGACGAGACAGTACTGTCATTGATAAAAACGAAATAATTGTGTGGCGAAGAAAGTATTTACGGCAAATCAAATCTTTCAGAGAAGAAGGGCGCAAAATATATTATATGGATTAAACTTGTTTGAATGCAGACCATACAGTTAGTAAAGTTTGGAAAGATACATCAGTAAAATCATCAAAACAAGCATTTTTATCTGGTCTTTCTTCAGGATTAAAATCTTCCGGAAAAGGAAAATGGATGATAATTACCCATATTGGTAGCGATTCTGGTTTCGTGGATGGAGGGCTTGACTTATTCGAATCAAATAAAAATAAAGATTATCACGAAGACATGAATTCAGAACGTTTTGAAAAGTGGTTTGGTGATATCTTATTTCGACTGGAAGATAACTGTGTGATAGTAATGGACAATGCTCCTTATCATTCCCGAAAATCAGAAAAAATACTGAATACTTCGTGGAGAAAACAACAGATTGTTGATTGGCTTTTAACAAAAAAATATCCCTTTTGAGGACGGAATGTTAAAAGCGGAACTGTTGCAGTTAGTGAAGCAAAATAAAAATAAATATGACAAGTATGCTGTCGATGAAATGGCAAAAGCACAAAATAAAACTGTCTTACGATTACCCCCCTATCATTGCGAGCTTAATCCTATTGAACTGATTTGGGCACAAATAAAGAACTTAGTTGCGAAAAAAAAAAACAACATTCAAAATGAGCCTCATGTAAAAGATATATTCTCTCAAAGTATCAGCAAAATTGGCACTGAAGAATGAAAAAGATGCATTCAACATGTAACAAATACAGTGGAACAACAAATGTGGGATTTAGATAATGCTATAGATAATATAGTAGATTCCATGGTAATCAATCTAGATTCTAATAGTTCCGATACTTCAACTTCATCTTCTGAATGATTTATGAGGTAAGTGGGCTTCAATAATGTAAGATATAAATAGTTTTGTACTATTTTTTATTTAACAAAATTAACTCCTGATGATGGTTTATAACAATGTTGAACTCAGACGGTTTGCCCCGGGAGGAAATTCCGTTCGGGGCATTAAAATGTCCCCTCCCAGAATATTTCAGATTTTATACTTTTAATGGTCAAAAAGTATAATCCCCCCCCCCCAAATATATAATGTCTCGCCTGGAGGCACAGAAATCCCACCAGGAAAAAATATCTCTGAATTCAACGCTGTTTAAAATAAATAGAGAATAATTTATATTTTGACATCTTAAACTTTTACATTTTTGTTTAAAATCTCGATGTAAGTCAGTTAGCAACTTGTGTTGTTTTCATATACTTATCAAAATAAATGTTTAAAAAATTAACAAATCGAAATAAAAAATAAAATTCGCCAACCTAGGGATTTGTGCCAAATGTGTGGCTCCTTGACGATTTTTCTGCAACCCGTTTGTTTACTTTCGTTATCTCGTTTCCCTGAACAGACTATAGATATAAATAACTGTAGAGGCCAATCCTACGACAATGGCTCTAATATATCCGGAAAATATAAAGGAGTCCAAACCCGAATACTGCAAGCAAATGATTTACCGTAATTTCGCGCGTAAGCGCTGCGTCTTAGTTAAGTCTTTTTCAAACCGGAAATTTTATTGAAAATAAGAACTCAAATAAGTCCTAAGAAGAAGTAAGTCCCGTTTTATTTAAAATAAATTCTGGTATGAAATCGAATTGTCTGAGGTGCGGCGTATACGCGCGAAATTACGGTAACATTTTTTGTTCCTTGTTCTGCTGCGTCTTAGTTAAGTCTTTTTCAAACCGGAAATTTTATTGAAAATAAGAACTCAAATAAGTCCTAAGAAGAAGTAAGTCCCGTTTTATTTAAAATAAATTCTGGTATGAAATCGAATTGTCTGAGGTGTGGCGTATACGCGCGAAATTACGGTAACATTTTTTGTTCCTTGTTCTGCTCATACCCTCAATCTTGTTGGTGTAAATGCTGCCAAAATTTTACCAGAAGCTGAGACTTTTTTTTTTTGGTATCTTAAATTGCCTTTACAGATATTTTAGAGTGTCAAGTAGTAGATGGGACATTCTAAGAAAACATGTTCCTCTTTCACTAAAATTACAAAGTACTACTCGGTGGTCATCAAAACGTGAAGCTGCAACAGCAATTTATAAACATATTGGAAAGATCGTAAATGTTCTAAAGTAATTACAAACCGACATATTAGCAACTCATGAAACAAAAACAGAAGCTTCTTCACTACTCTTTAATATTACCAAATTTTAATTCATAGTGATGACATGCTTCTGGCATAAAGTGCTGACTCAACTCGATATAGTGAGTAAACTTTTTCGAACGAAAGACATGACGATTGGCAGGTCTGTAAAACACTTAAATGGTCTCATTAAAATGTTAGATTCCGAAAGGGCAAGTATTACAACTAATGCAGTACAGGATGCAAATGGTATTGCTACTGATATTGGTATTGAAGCAAAATTTAGGGAAACGAGGAAGACAAAAAAGAAGAGGTTTTTTGATGAGCTTTGTGAAGATGAAAGTAGTGCTATTTCTGATGAGGAGAAATTCAAACTAAAGATCGTTGAAGCAGTGGACAGAATCCTAACTGAATTAAGAAACAGATTTGAAGCCATTCAAAATCTCAATGGCATGTTTAGTTTTCTTTATGGAAGGCATTTCCTAAAAATGTCAAAAGAAGAATTACAAGCGCAAACTGAGCAGTTGGTAAATATGTATATAAAAGATATAGATAAAGAGGAATTTCTTCTGGAAGTCGAAAGCTTCAAATATCATGCACTGGAGTTAGACCAAAAGATGAAGTCAAGTTCGGCTATTGAAATGCTAAGAAGGATAAATTTATATGGACTTCAGGATGCTTATTCAAATCTAACTACTTGTCTGAAAATATTCATAACACTACCCGTATCCGTCGCTTCTAATGAAAGAAGTTTCAGTAAATTAAAATTGATTAAAAGATGTCTAAGAAATTTAACAAAAGAACAACGATTATCCATCCAATTTATGTATAATAAATTTAGAAAATGAGATAGCTTGCAAATTGATCTCATGACGGCATAATAAAAACTTTTGCATAAAAGAAAGCTCGCAATCTTTAATGATGCAATCTTTAAATCTTTAATGATGTTAAAACCGGTATTTTTCTGTAATTTTTGTATTGTGTAATATTGTACTTTTTATATAGAAAAAATGCATAGTAAAAATACAGATTTTGAGTATTGAGTATTAATATTACTTAAGCAATTGGTTACGCAGATCTTATTCTGATATTCCTGGGAGCAGGGGGGGGGGGGGGTGCAAATCTACAAGCTTGCCCCGGCTAAAATTTAGTCTAGATCCGTCTCTGTTCTCATGCCGAAAACCATTGGATGCAAAATTTAGTGTAAATTGAGCCGCTTTTTAGATCTTGACCCACAATGACCCAGAAATGATCCACTAATCGAATTGTCTCGGGCATGTGACCTAGCCCAATGATTTTATCTTGCTCGAAACTCATAGGACACAAAATTTAATCAAAATCATTAGAGCCGTTGTTTAGATAAAATTAATTTGACCAGCTTTGACCCAAAAATGACTCACTAATCGAAAGTTCTCGAACATGTGACCCAGCCCAATAGTCTTCTTGTGCCCGAAAATAGTCGGATACAAAATTTCGTCAAAATCGTTTAAACTGTTTTTTAGATACAATTAGCTTGACCATGACCCACTAATTGAATTTTTTCGAACATGTGACCTAGCCCAACAGTCTTCTCGTGCCCGAAAACCATTGTATGCAAAATTTAGTGTAAATTGAGCCGCTTTTTAGATCTTGACCCACAAATGACCTACTAATCGAATTTTCTCGGACATGTGACCTAGCCCAATGATTTTATCGTGCTCGAAACTTGTAGGACACAAAATTTAATCAAAATCATTAGAGCCGTTTTTTAGATAAAATTAATTTGACCCGCATTGACCCAAAAATGACCCACTAATCAAAAGTTCTCGAACATGTGACCCAGCCCAATAGTCTTCTCGTGCCCGAAAATGGTCAGATACAAAATTTCGTCAAAATCCTTTGAACCGTTTTTTAGATACAATTAGCTAGACCATGACCCAAAATGACCCACTAATCAAATTTTCTCGAACATGTGATCTAGCCCAATGGTTTTCTGGTGCCCCAAAACGGTAGGATACGAAATTTCGTCAAGATCGTTAGAGCCATTTTTAAGATAAAATTTGCATATATAACCACACACAAGATTTGCTCGTATTAGAATATATGATATACCCAATTGAAAAGTGAATTACAAATGCACTCAGAGCAGACAGTTAATTTCCAAATTTAGCCAATGTTGCTTTGCATTGTATCAAGAAATTATCTTTTATATGTGTAGAATTTACCACCATAAACCACCTCTAACTCTCTCTTGCATAATCTCATTACATTTTCTGGTTCAAACTTGTGATTTAAAAAAATTCCACTGAATTTTAACATCATCTAATGCATCTTCGGAGTTTCTCTGGGTTTAAAAAAAAAGCAGGGTGTGGCTGAGTGAGAAAAATGCACTTTTTAGATTTGTAAGAATAGTTTTTAGATTCTTAATGACACATTTTGGGGCTTAGATGTATCTTTCGCCATCAGTCTGCCATCGTGTTTTTTTTCTTTTTTTAAAATTAAACTCTTATTATTAAATATAACTAAATTAGTCAATTAAATTAAATAACGTGTTTATAATAAGTAAATATGGATGAAAATTATTTTGGAAATGAGAAACAAAACAAATGTGTTTTCATTTAAAAAACAAGATGGCTGACTGAGGGCGAATGAGGTTCTGTTCCCATTTTGGATTCTAAAGAAAACTTTTTAGTTTCTTATGTTTACTTTTAATATTTAAAAATCAAAACACTCTTTCCAAGACACAAAAATTAAACTGTTTTTACTATGTACAAAATTTTTTTTGACTGAAGGGCAAGAAGGGTGCTATTTTTTTTGGGATGAGGAGCAGGAAGGGTATTACTAATTTTTAAAACAAAGGGCAGGCAGGATGCAGCACCCTCCTGAAACTGTCTGTGGAAAAGTCTGTATCTTTTTAGAGCTAACTGTGAAATGTTTTTGTGATTTGTGGCCAGGGTTTAAATTAGCAGTGGTTAGATGCATTTTACATGTATAAATTCTGATTTAATTGTTGTGATTTTATACTTATTCGTCATTTCTGATGCCTAACATTTTTAATTTTCTTTTGCTTGTGTAGATTAGTCTTGACCAAGGCTTGCTATTGATTTAAAGTGTAAAAATATAGAATAGAATAAAACAAGGCACAATAAAAAAAAAAGTCATCATAAATTTTTATTCATGAATTTAAAAAGGAATTTGTTTATTAATATAATTCATTGCACAGTCTGTTTATCTGAATATAATACAGTTGACTTCTTCAAATCTACACATCATTGCAGATGTAAACAATGAAACTTACAGTTATGATGTAGGGGAAAATTCAAGTTTTTAAAATTTTTTATATCATTCCATGCACATTCTAATATGTAATTCTCGTTAATATGGCCAAACACATGTTTTCTCGTCAAGGTAGTACAGTAGAATCTCGGTACAACGAATGTCACTTTAACGAATTTTTCTGTTTAACGAACATTTTTTGGATTGTTAAAAAACGTCCTATGCTTTCACATTATAAAAATATTCACTTTAACAAATTACATTTTAACTAATTTTTCAAATTAATGAATTTATTGTAAGCTTAAACAGAATAGTTACTTCAGTTTTACAAAAGTTAAGTTGACAAGAAAAAAATATCTTTATTGAAAAACCGGAATTTGGAAGAAAACTTTCGTCGGAAACTCAATGAAGGAGAATCAGACGATGGTGAAAATGAAACTGATGGTGATTGTCCATCAAGTACCAAAGATTGTGTTGTACAATCAAAAGGGGGTCTATAGAACATTGAAACTCTTAAAAAGTAATTATCCCAGGTAAAGTAATGTTCCGAAAACATTTTATACAATTTGTTTTGAAAAAAACATTGTCAACTTCAGTAAGACAGGAAATAAAAAAAATAAACTTCTGATTATTTTGTAAAGAAATAAAATTATGTTAACAGCATATGTCAGTGTGGTTTTTTAATCCATCAGGTATATCTAAGATAAATTATAATTATTTTATAATAGTTACGATTAAAATCTTGAACCTTAATGAATTTAATAATTATCCAAATTGTAAACTAGTAAGTTTACAATTTATTATGCGCAAATGTTAGGCTGAAGCCAGCATCAAAATGGAGCGTTTAATGATCCTGCATCTTTGCATATAAGTTGATTATAACCCTCAAATGAACATAGACTGGTTTTTGTTTATTTTATTAAAATATTTTTCTTAATAATTCAAAATTTCGTTTTTTCATAGAGAGTAAATGGACATTTTTTTCGTATCTATATATATATTACGCTATCGTACGTGGCACAGAAATCGCGATTATTTATCATTTGCCGATGGCAACGAGAGGTTTGTTTTCACTAATTTGCGAATATTAAGAAAAGTATTTGAGGTATCGATTTAAAAGTCACCACACATGTGTAGAAAATTTTTTTGCATCCGAAAATACAATTTTTTTAAAAATTGGCCGACAATTTTTCTTATTTATTTTAAAAAACTAGCTACTTTCTAAAAAGGTAAGACAATAAAGTGCGAAATCAAACCAAAAAAGTGCCATTTTGTTATTAATTAAAACATTGACTCCATTGTTGTACCTTATGCAGTTTAACCTCATTGTTGTCCGCATCGTTATGACGTCAATGTTACGAATGCACATATTTGTTATTTATAATATAGATTGAGTAATAACAAATAAATAATAATAATAATACTAGAGTGCAGATGCTCTGCGCAGGGTCGTCTAGTTTATTATAATACTGTATATTTATTATTTACTGATATGTGTGGCTGTTAAACGAAATTTAAAAAAAGTGTAATAATAATATACATATGTTTTCATTTAATATGCATGCAAATTTCTTTTTTTACAAAATGCCATATTTGAATTTCACATTAACGAATTTTTCAGTATAACGAATTTAATCGGTGGTCTCCAGAAATTCGTTATAACGAGATTTTACTGTATAACTTTATTTTGTGAAAAAATTCAAGGCAGTGCTGATCTGAGTGGTGATTGCGACCATTATTACCAAATACATTTCTGTATTAATCTAGCATTTTTAAATATTATGTATACTTAGTTTGGCTAAGCATGAAATAAAACTTTTTTATTTTATGATTTTTATGTAATTTATTAGTGTATCTTTATGAGGCAAGTTTCATTGAGTAATTTAAAAAAAATTATCTCATCAATATTATGCCTATTTAGTTAAGCATGATTGTTCACTTGACCTTTACCTTTAAAATTTTAATCATGTTTTAAATTTTCTTAATTTTTATTACTTTACTGCATGATTTTAATATTTTACTTTATTATAAGTATTCATTATAATTTACAGAGCATTATTATATTCAAATGACTGTTTAATAAATGTAAACAATACAGTAACCAGAAATCCACAAAATTCTAAAACAGCGCAACCTCTGGTTTCAAGCTATGCGGATTTGAGGGAGTTTACTGTATAGGCAAATAAATGACTTCAAAACTGAACCTAAGTAGAACCTTTTGGTAACTAAGAAAAAAAAATAATTAGGTGCCATTAATGCCTGACTGTTTTCTCCTCCAGTACCGGAATTTTCTGTGTCAATCGGTAGCAAACCAAACTTTATCTGTGACCCAACAATACGCTTGACTAAGTTTAATATCATATAAATAGTAGTAACCCGTAAATAGGTAAACTTTGCATTTAGAAAGAGAACATAATAAAATATAACAAATACAATAAAGTTAGAGGCATATCAGGGATTTGTTTAGGAGATAATTGGGTCCTTTAAAGGAGCCTTCACAAATTTTTTTATCTTAAAACAGGAGCCTTCACAAAACTTTCCATACTAAAACATAACCCTTCACAAAATTCTTTGTCTTAAAAATTAACCTTTCGCAAAACTTTTCCATCCCAAAATTGAACCTTTTAATTTTTTTTAATTTTAAAGTAAAATCTAACCTGTCACACAACAGCTGAAGTTGTCAAAGAACCTATTATCTAGTTTTTAAATAAAGGAACTCATTAAAAATGTATAAACAAGAACCTGAATATAACAATAATTTCAAATTTATAAAATTATGACTAGATTTTTCACAAATATAAAAAGCTGTTCACAATTTCAGAAAAACAAGATTCTGTGAAAAAAGTCTGAACAGACCCTTGCATATGAAGTAAATTTTAGAATTTCTTATTAAGGGTAATGTTCAGTGAGATCCCAAATTCTCCTCACTAATGTTAAACCTATGGGAGTGAGGTGCATTTATATATTTAAAATATCTACTTTCAGGAAATTAATATTTTAAACTTATTTTTTCTGTATGCTCTTCTTAAAGGATGTTTCCGTTTTTTAAGTAAACAAAATATTTATAAAATATTTAAGTAGACTCTCTCAAATCTGCAACCCTAAAATCCACAAATGCCTAAAATCCACACATCATTTCAGATGTAAACAATGAAACTTACACTTAAGATGCAGGTAAAAAATTCAAGTTTTTTTAATTTTTATATCATTCTATTCACATTTTAATATGGATTTCTGGTTAATATGATTGATCTCATATTTTCTCATCTGCAAAATTCTAAAATCTGCACAACCTCTGGTTTTAAGCTATGCAGATTTAAGAGGCTACTTCACTCAAGCGAAAACATCCGCTCGCTAATGTTAATCCTATGGGAAAATAATTTACGATATCTCATTCGCATTTCAACATTTTTAAATGATTTTTTTTGCATTAGATAGCTGAGGTCAATCTCTATGCAAGCTTCTTTGTACTTTTTCAATTTTGGTTCAGTTTTTTTTTTATTGAGGATACTTTCACTTTAGAAACTGGTTCTGGAGGTGAAAATATCTTAATAAAAAAAACTTGTAATCAAAATCGAAAAAGTACAAAGGAGCGTGCATAGAGATTGACCTCAGCTATCCAATTAAAAAAAAAATCATTTAAAAATATTGAAATGCGAACGAGATATCCTAAATTATTTCCCCCATAGGATTAACATTAGCGAGTGGGTGTTTTCGCCTGAGTGAAGTAGCCTCTTAAGGGAGTCTACTGTACTTAATTTTATTTGAAGTGTTAAAATTTCACTCAGTTTCACTAAGATTTTAACGCATAAAATTATAAATTAAGTACGTATTTTAGAAATATTCTTTTTACTGAAAAAGAGAGAAATTTTTCAAGAAGAGTACACAGATTTTTTTTTTTTAATTTAAATTTCCTGAGGAGATATTTTAAAAATACAAATGCATCATATACCCATAGGTTTAACATTAGGGAGGAAAAATTGAGATCTCACTGACCAACACCTTTAAGCCCTTAGATTAATCTGTGAGGTCTAAAATATCTGCAGCACTTGCTGCTACTGCATTTCCTCCTAATTTCTAAACCTGTTTATGATTGAAAATTCCCGTTAGAGATAGAGCTGTGCTGATTGGGATTGCAAATATTAACTACACAATACTTGCAGTTTGATAATGTAACTTCAATGCTTCCTCTTTCTCCTATTGCCCTGATTTTGCATTTTTAAGGGATTCGCCATTTTCACATTCACTGGCAGAAAAATTCTAAATGGAGAGCAGTTTCGGTTTTATGACTTTCGAATTTTTTTATTAGGGTTTATGAATGAATAAGCCACTTGCCACTGTGGCTATAGATAAAAATTTACCAGCCATACCATGAACTTCACTTGCCACCATTTTCCTTTCAAATATTCAGTGGAAAAAATTGTTCCAGATTTGTGATAGAGAAGTTTTTCTCAAAGAATTTCTGCTTTTGTGTTAAAAAGTTTTTTTTCCACTTTATTTTAATGTATCCAAAGTTTAAATTATTACAAAATACTATCCAATAATTAATAAAAAATTTTTTTAATGCTTAAGAAATTTATATGAGGTTCATTTTCTAATAAATGTAAGATGTTTAAAATTCCAACATTATTTGTTGTTAACAATCCAATTTAAATCTATTTTAAGCGCAAAATATATTTTTCAACCCATTTAAAAATATAATGTATATGCATGAGAGATTTAAAATGTTCTCATAACATTTTGACCCAAAAATTTTTTATTATTTGGGATTCAACCTGGGTTTCCCAGGTTACAGTACATAGGTAAAAACCATTTTTTTGTCAAATTGCAAATTCGAATAGGTTTTTTACATTTAATATATTTTTTTCGTAGATTACGTACTAACAACACTACATCCACTACCAAAAAATATTTTTATTTGAAAGATGTCAATTATGTGTTCAATTACATGTCTGTTAAATCTGTGTCTTATTTATATTATTTTGTTTATTTATTGATGAAGTTTTAATTCCACATAAAATAAACTAGTTTCACATTGCTAAAATTCCTCTTAGTAATAAAATATAAAATTATACAAACAATGTGATTCATTACGTAAAAGATGATTAAAACACTTTAAAATATGTTAAAAAATTACATTAAAATCAAATACTTACATCCTGAATCCTGAAGAAGGCTAAGTACATAGTCAAAAATACTTAATTTTAATGTTTTTATTAAAACTTTTTTTTAAAGTGTTTTAATCATCTTTTAAATAGTGAATCACATTGTTTGTGTAATTTTATATAGTTTTAATTTTGTTATAGAATATTAACCAGAAACAAATGCTGAACTATTTATATGGTTTTAAATGCAGATGGATTAATCTTTTGTAATTGGGTAGTATGCAATAGATATAATTTTTTTTTTTTAGAAAAATTAGTAAATTGAGATACACTTTTCAAACAAATTGTATTTGAAAGAATATTTTTCTTCCCTATTCGGAAATATAAAACTTAAAATTGTGCAATATTTAGAAGTTAAAAAAATTGCAGTAAAACAAAAAAATATTGGTCCGGTGTTGCCACCATCAATATGACATCAGGATTACTCATGGACATGCATTTGCTTTATATTATAGAGATTGGCTATGTAGATGAAAAAATGAGTCTAATTGTCTCAATTGCAAGAAAACTAAAACTTCTTCATAACAAATTTCAGATCATGCAAATACTTCTAGATAAAATTTCAGATACAATTTAAAGAAAAGTTAATTTAAATTAAAAGTTTTTCTAGTTAAGAAACTTCTTTTGTAAAATTGTTCCTGTTATATTTGAAACAAAAAGAAAAGCCAAAAATTCCATTTTTTATACTCACATGAAAAAAAAAACAAAAAAAAAACAATTTAATAATTTTTTGATTAAAAAAAAAAAAAGAATTAATGCTTTTGCTTGTCAAAATAAATTAAGCAATAAAAGTTTGTTAGTTTATTTTAATATTACATATTAATATTAAAAGTGTTTTGTACGTTAATATAACTATTTTTACATTTTTTCTTTTTCTTTTTTAGGTTATTCAGAAAAAAGAGCAAAATTAAACATTTACTCAAGTGAAAAGTAAGAAGAATAAAGTGTTAAAAGTTGCTCAATTTTAAAATATCATACTGCAGTAGGTAGTATTAAAAGCTAATTATATTTGCTAATCATTTTTATTATCAGTCTATTAAGTAATTTCTGTATAACTTATTTTTCCATTTCATCAACTGATTAGGCTTTTCTAAAGTGAAATAAACATATCATGGCATTTCTTTTATACTCTGAAGGCATGAAATAAAAATTGTTCAGGAGTAAAAAAGTCCATTAATCTATAAATAAAAATTTTCCTTTGGAATATAAGCTTATGTTATAGAATTATGGCTGAAAATTCAAATTTTATAGAAAATGAGAAACTTTCTAATAGTGATTTGTTGGAGAAGGATTTTTATGGCACAACCAAGCAGACTACTAAAGTTAAAAGACGTGTTCAAAAGAAAAATTTTCAATGTGAAATTTGTAAGAAAATGTTTAATTCACGGTTTAATTTGAATGACCACATGCGCACACATACTGGGGAAAAACCATTCATTTGCGAGATATGCAATAAAAGATTTAACCAAAAAACTAATTTGAAGAGTCATCTTCTCAGACATACTGGGGAACAACGTTTTAGTTGTCATATTTGCCTTAAAAAATTTACTTCTAAGCATCATTTTTTGCAACATTTGCGCTTACATACTGGGGAAAAGCCGTATGAGTGTGAAATATGTCTAAAAAAATTCAGAATTAGACAAATTATGAAAAGACACATGATGACGCATTCTGGAGTGAAACCATTTACTTGTAAATTCTGTGAAAAGAGTTTTAAGGCAAGGAAAACGTTAAACCAACATATGCATATTCATACGGGAACCATTAGATCTCATGAATGCCTTACATGTAAACAGTGTTTCAGAACAGAAAAAGCTTTACATTACCATTCAGTTTATCATAATTTAGAAAATGCTCATGTTTTTGATAAATTTGAAAAAAGAGTAATTAACAAAGAAAAAGAACATGATCCAAAACATAAAAAATGTTATAAGTGTTGTGAATGCTCGAAAAGTTTTAATCATGCAAAAGATTTGCAGAAGCATATTCAGATTCATAAACTGCTAAAATCATTTATTTGTTATCAGTGTGAAAAAGAATTTACCAAAGCTTATGATTTGATCTTGCATTTACGTTCTTGCATGGGGAAAAAGTCTTATGGTTGTGAGACGAGAAATTTGCAGAAACATAATCAGAAGCATGAGTTGTCAACATCATTTATTTGTTATCAGTGTGAAAGAAAGTTTACCGAAGCTTGTGATTTGATCGTACATTTGCGTACTTGCATTTGGAAAAAGCCACATGCATGCAGTACTTGTGGAAGTGAATTTGATAATAAAGAAATTCTTCTAAAACATTGTTGTAGTACTCAAAATTCTATCATATCTTTAGAATTAGAGGATAACATGTGTGAAGAAATTTTCTGTTCTGAAAAAAATTTAATCGAGGATAATAAAGAGAGTTCTGATATCAAAAGTAGTGAAACAAATCCCAATTCTATTTTAATATTAGAGGAGGTTTCAAACATCAAAAGTTGTGAAACAAATTCCAATTCTGCTTTATTAATAGAGGAGGTTTCTGATATCAAAAGTTGTGAAACAAATTCCAATTCTATTTTATTGATAGAGGAGGTTTCTGATGCAGTTAAGTTAGATGGTACTGTTGAAAATGTTACTCAAAAGGCGCATTTCCCATGCAAAGTGTGTCAAAAAGTGTTTACACAGCAGTGTCTTTTAAACGAACATATGTTTACTCATGCAACAGTAAAACAATCAGATTTAATACAATATGAGTTGGCTTTTGAATGTGAATTGTCGAAAGAAGAGTTATCTGCAGAATGTGCTGTCTGAGAATCTGATGTAGTTAAATTAGGAAACAGTGTTAAAGAAAGTTGTCCAGAAGAAAATTCTCAATGTAAAGTATATAAATAAATGTTTATGAACAAAATCTTTTGAAGAAATATGCACCTATACATAACAAAGGGGAAAAAAATCAATTTTATAAATATTTTATGAAAATTTAAAGTTTTGCTAAGATTTAAGAAAATACATTGCCTGTAACAATGTTAAAAAATAAAAAAAATATTTTGTCGTACTTGTAACAGTTGTTGGAACAACTACTTTTCATTTGTAGTGAACTACAACTGCTTTATCAAAAATGTAGTTAACTGTAACTACAACTACTTGTTTTGAAAAGTAGTCACTACTTTGCTACTTTCAGATTTGTCAAAGGATACAAACTGCACTTGAAATTGAGGACACAGATTAAGTAATATGGTAGCCCCATGTTATATCAGCCAAAATACAATCAAATAAGCATGATATAATCGGAAGTATTAAAAATTAAGAAAGATAACATACAAGAAGATTGAAGATGTTTTGTGTTTGTCTCCAAATTATTACAGTAGAAGATCTTTATAATGCAATTCTCTATATAACACATAACTTCTCTGACATAAACAAAAAATTTTGCACTTCAGAAGCATCGGCACTCTCACATTGTAAAAAAAATTGCTACTCTGTAGAGAACTAAATTTGATACATTAGTTCAACTTTATCTCCTTAATTCAGAGCTTTGTAATAAAAATATTGCTATTAATACAATATATATAAAAAAAAAAGAGTTAATATAATGATAATTTGGACAAGACATATTTGGAACATGTTTATAAAGTAAATTTAATAATGTGTGAAATGATCATATTATGCAAAAAATTATAATCTCTGCAACCCCTAGTCCCAAGGATTGCAATATAAAGATACTCTACTGTATTTTGATATGTTTCAGACGTATTTGATCATTTTTTGAAGTAAACAAAAATATTACGTCTGAACATGTTTATATCTATATTAAAATCATGAAAATTACAGACATTACATTACAATTCAATAAAACATTTAAAACATATTAAAATTGGACGTTTCGGATTTACATGAAAATCCCTCATCAGCAAAAATTCCTTAACGTAAGTCACAATAAGTTCTAAAACATCAACAAATAGAAAATATATATTTTCTATTTGTTGTTATATTAGTTATATATATTAGTTATATATATTAGTTTTTTTTTTTTTTAATGTCAGTAAGATTTTTATTAAAAAGATAAATTTTTAGAAAAATTAAAATATTCTAATTTTTATGCAAATATTTGCAGGACAATAATTAGTATGTAAAATCAATACAGTAGAGCGCCGCTAATCCGCAATCAATTTATGAATGTAAACAAAGAAATTTAATTCTTGAAAAATGCTTCAATGGTGACAAAATTTTGAATTTTGAAATTTTTTCACCAATTTTAACATTTTTCTTATCTTTATATATAGTATTATACATCATATAATATTCTTCTTTATAATTTAAAATGAAATCACATTTAATTAGTATATTATTTTATATATTCATTTCTTCATACAATACTTGAAAAATACAATTTGAGCTTTTGTGATTTTTTTTAATGATAAAAAATCCTTACTTAGACAATATATTTTATAATTTATTTATTTTTTCATTAAATCGTAATTATAAAATTGAAAACCACATAAAAAAATACATATATATTGCTTTTGAACTCTTACTTAAAGATAAAATTCAACACTATAAACCAAATGTCTTAAAACAGACAACAATTGATGCCATATTTAAGAAATTTAAAAAATAAAAAATTATTTTTTACATAGTTATTACTTTATCTATATATTAAAATGGGTAATTTATTTATTTTTTAGTATTAGCAATCTAAATTTGTCCAAAATATGAATTTAAAAAAATGTAAACAAAGATTAAATAGACATGGCCTGTAATCTGCAAAAAGCCTCCAATCCGCACAACACTTGGAACCAAGCTTTGCAGATTAGTGGCTTTCTACTGTATGTAATTTCAGATTTAAGTTTTCTCAAAGTACTTAAGAGTAAAGAATTGTTCCTTTCCAAAAAGCTAAAAGACAGTGGTAAAAGCTAAAATACTTTTTAGGCATTTTTTGAATTACAAATGATGGATCAGTCTATGTTCAGAGATACCGTTCTATATAAAGGACAATATTTTGTATATATCAATGTATCAGGGATGACTCTGGCAAATATTTTTATATTTCAATGGTACCACTAATTTCAAACTATTTTGTGGTAGAATTTTTTTACTTTTCTCCTGCACATGTTGTAGAAATATAACATGAAGATTACTGTTTAAAAGTACTGGTAATCACAAAATATAAAAGATTTGTGTCTCAACACAAAAGTACATTTTATTTACAAAATTCTTTAAAATATTAAATCATTTTTTTAAGGTACTCTGATATAATAAAAAAGAAATTGTGCATTATGGATAACTTTCCATGAGACTTAGGCAGGTTAGTTTTATGTGGAACTTTTTGTATACTGTAATTTGAATATTTTTCATATAGACTTTATTCTAAAAAGAAAAATTACACTTGATTAAGGGGCTAATACTACTAGACATTTATACAAGAATATTTAAGGGATTTTAATCTACTATAGTATATTTTAAAACAAACTGCTTGAATTGTATTATCTGAGAGAAAACCCCTTATAATATCATCAGCCATTTTGTAGGTAACATGAATAAATTAAGCAAATGCAAGAGTGTATAGTTGCTTGCATATAATATACACTCATCTCATGTACAAAATTAAGATAATTTTCATATTTGGTCGATTATATCCAGAACTACCTGTTGGCAGATTTTAATTAAATTAGGTATATATACATAGGCTGATATAATGCAAAAAAAATTCTACAGTTATAATACATATGCATGATCATGTGTAAACCTCATTGGTGTCGGAAGGTATAAAACAGAGCTTACAATATTCAACAAAAAAATGGGTTAATATGGAGTATAGTCCCCTCTTGCAGTTAAATATCTATCACAATGTGGATTCATAGTAAAAATCAGGCAGTTTATGAGTTGCTGTGGCAGTCAGCCCCACTCCTCCAGCAATGCTATTTTCATTCCCTGGGTGGTTCTGGGAGGTGGAAAGCGAGTTGCAATTGCCCTTGTTAGAGCGTACCAGGCATGCTCTACAGGGTTTAGGTCTGGAGATCAAGCTGGCCAATCCATCCAGCGAATATCCTGACTTTCCAGAAATTCGTTGACCAGATGAGGGGCATGTGTCTATTAAATTATTTCTATTAATCTATTAAAATGAAATCAGTGTCAACTGCACCTCTGGAAAGGCGAACATAGAGCTCCAAGATCTCATCCGTATAACTCATACCAGTCACAGAACGTATGCCAAACACATGTAGGGGTGTTTGCCCATCCAACATGATGCCTTCCGAGACCATCAAACCTTCATTGCCATAGTGGTATAGAAGGAGGTATCAGGTCCCTGGTTTTTCCAGGTAAAAGTAAGCCGAGAATCAGTGTTTAGGTTGAACTGAGGCTCATTCAGTGAATAGAACAGTCTTCCATTGATTCCTAGTCCAAAGTTGATGATTTCTGCACCATGCTAAATGGGCTCTCCTGTGTGCAGAATTGAGCAGGATGCAAATAGCCCTTTGGAAACAGTAACCCTTGAAACTTTGCTTCCTGTGGTCACATAATGGTCATGAGAGAGCTGAGAAGCAGTTGCACTTCTGTTACGCCTTGCTGTAATGGACAAATACAGATCTTTATTGGCAGTTATGGCTTTTGGACGACCTTGCCAGGCTTTCTGTCTATGGATCGAATATCTTTCAATTTTTTCCATAAATTGAATATGACACTTGATGCTTCCAAGTCTTCCCAAACTTTTCCACCTCATTTCTTCATTCAAAGGGTGGTAGTTACTCATTTTTACTGTATACTTTTAAATTTCACCGAATGTTGCAAAAAAAAAAAAAAAAAAAAAACACCAAGATATTTGGCGAGGCGTGCAAGTGAACAAAATGCGGAAATTGCCACATGTGCTTAGATAGCTACTCGTTCTGCCCATACACATGTGTACACTTAACTAAAGATTTGCATCTTTGTTTCGAAGCCTTAGTTCAGTCAGACCTTTCATTCAGTACTTTTCATAAAATTCGACAAAATATGAAAATTCTCTTAATTTTGAACATGAGTATAGTTATGCTTTAGCATAATATAGTTGCTTATAGCATCTTTAATATGCAATGCTGCTTTAATGGGTGAGCTAGCAGCAGCGATGAATTCAGGGGATGTGCTGGAAGATTTAAAATTTTCTTCTTATTGATGGTTTACAAGTGTATATTCTCTTTTCGGGTGGGGTGCTACAGGTCTACGGTCTGCATCTCAGACCGATCTGCCCCACTTAGGCATTAAGTGTATATTCTCTCTCAGAATTCCATAATGGAGCTGAAGAAATCTCACCTGGGGAAAAATATTTCAATTCAACATTGGCCAGCAGGGCTTGGGCTCACATCTCATCAGAAGTCTTGGACTAGCTGAGTTTGGATTACTAAATATATTTTTTCTTTATTTAAAAAATATTTAGAATGTGGAGGAACTATAATGAATTGTTGTAATCACTGAAATTCGTATACATTCAAACTTCTATAAATTGAAATCTATAACTTGAATTTTTAATCTCTAAATAATTTTCCATTCTTCAAGGGAAAAAAAAAAAACCACATTGTAATTATTTTTTCATTAAACTTTTCCACGAAGAATTCTTCAAACTTTCACTAGGTTATGAAATGCAAATAGCTTATATTATGTCGCTTATTATGAAAATGGTTGCAGCGAAAATGAACGAGAATAACCAAAGGCTTACCAAATATTCTGTTAAAACTTTTTCACTCTCTGATAAAAGGACAAAATTACATCTAAAAGGTGGATTAAAACTTTGTGCCGTTATATTAAAAATAAATGTACAACGTTAAATAAGCACAAATTAAAATCATTTATATTGGCAAACAGCTGTTTCAAAGCCCTTAAGCTTCATCTTCAGTGCCAATTCAAAAGGTAAAAACGAATTAAAAACTCCTAAGCCATGACAGGTTGCCTGCCATCTCATGCCCGCGTCCAGATGAAATGGCGCTGATTTTTTCAAAACAACAGCAGAGACGAGGAAACACGTGTGACAGAGAGACCAATAGGAACACTCCGCCGACCGGGAAAGTTTAAGTGTGGAGGCGAATAATAGAGGGGGGGGGGGGAAGAAGAGAATGAAATAAGCGAAATGCAGCCAGACGTTTGAAACGCTTTTGACGGCGGAGAAAAAACCAGAAAGGGGGGCAATGAGGATGAATTAAATGAAAGGTAGCCAGACATTTGAAAAATTTGGTGTACTTGACAAATCATTAACCAAGCTGCTCGAATTTTTCCATATGTGAAAAGCTTCCCAGAAATTTAGGTCGTAAATTGATGAGCATTTCTGAATTATTGTACCTTCCGAAAAATTAAAACTGTGATTTTCAGACCAACAATGATTAGCTATTGCAGAACGTTTAATATCACAATTTTTAACATAGTTTTTATGCTCCCCTAAGCGGACTCTAAGTGGTCTCTTGGTTTGACCTATATACATTCTATCACATTCACAAGATATTTTATAAATTCCCCAATGTGAAAATCTGTCTATTGGATATTTGAGGTCTGTATATTTGATTTTGTTAAACGGTGCATAAACTATTTTAAAGTCGAAACTTTTCAAAATTCTAGATATTTGATGGCTTATTCTCGGAAAATATGGAAGTATAATTAAATTTTCATTGCGAACATTGTTAACATTGAAATGCGTACGTTTAATTTGTTTATTATAAATTGAATCAACTATTTCAACAGGATAACCCCGGTCAATGGCTATTGATTTGATGTAGTCTAACTCCGCTTTGAGTAAACTCTCAGATGAACAAATTTTTAGGGCGCGATGAACATATGTATTAAAAGCAGCCAATTTTTGATTCGGGGGGTGAGATGAAAGACTGTGTGGCGGTAATGAAACTGCGAATGGTTTACGATAAACTGTAGTTTGAAATGAGTCATTTTTGCGGTAAACTATGACATCAAGGAAAGGTAGTTGGTTGTTATTTTCAAGTTCAGATGTAAACTGTATATGTTCATCCACAGAGTTCATAACAGAAAGAATATGAGGAATATTTATATCACTAGAATCAACTAAAGCGAAACAGTCATCGACGTAGCGGGTGTAAAATGGAAAATTTAACTTATTGAAAAGGTTTGACTCGTAATAATACATATAGAAATCGCTGAGAATCGGGCTCAGGGGCGAGCCCATAGACAACCCATCGGTCATGCGATAAAAATCCCCATTAAAGATGAGCGTGTTTTGTGATAGACAACTGTCCGTAAGGCGTAATAATTCATCTATTTCAAACTGTGAGAAGTGAAATTCATGAAGGCGTAATTTGAGACAGTTTAAGGCACCTTGAACCGGTACATTTGTAAAGAGGGATTTGACATCAAATGAAACCATACGGTGGCTTTGAGTAAAGGTGAAGTTGCGTAATTTGTTTACGAAATCATAAGAATTCTTGCAGGTATGAATATTATTGGAGAGTAACGGGGAGAAAATAGAAACAAGATGTTTCGCTAATCTGTAGGAGGAGGTACCAATATTTGAAACGATCGGTCTGAATGGAATACCGAGTTTGTGAACCTTTGGAAGAGCATAAAATCTTGCGCAATGTGACACAGAAGGAATGAGGGAAGATTTAGTACTATTGGAAATGAAGTGCTTATTTAACGTTGTACATTTATTTTTAAGACAAAATTACAGTCTTGTTTTCTCTATAAATATTTTAATAGGTTAAAAACAGGGATGTAGTGGAGAGTATTCCCCGTATACCTTTTGGCTAACTCTGTATGCTCTTTGTAGTTATAGCCTATACTCTCTGGTTTTTTTAATGACTACACCACTAGCTAAAAATAATGTTTATTTATGACATTTACACACTTCCAATCTATAATACAGTTAGAGATTCAAAATCCTCAAGGCTGTTGGTGAACTCAATTCTTCAATTCCCCTTGCTGTTAAACCTATGAGCATGGAATGCATTTGTATTTTGTATATTTAAATATCTCCTCAGGAAATTAATATTATTAATTTCTTTTTTCTGTGTACTAATCTTAAAGGAAGTATTTTTTTTCCTTAGTTATCAAGATATTTCTAAAATATACACTTAATTTTAAGTATTAAAAACTTACTTACAGATCATCAACTTTTAACACATAAAATATTGAATTAAGCATATATTTTAGGAATATTTTGACCACTAAGAAAAAAAAAGACATGCTTTAAGAAGAGTACAAGGAAAAAAGAAGATAAAATATTATTTTCCTAAGGAGATATTTTAAACATATGAATGCATTCTATGCCCATAGGTTTTAACATTAGTGAGGGAAATTGGGGTGTTGACTGACCAACCCCCTTAACCCCTTCACAATGAACCCTTGTATTAAAAATTCTTGCCAGTCCCATTAATCTTAGAACGGTGACAGCTATAGTCATAAACATGGTGTCTCGGTATATGTGCTGTATAAAGTGCACGAAATTCTTGAATTTGAACACCAGTAATTTTTGCCTTATTTAATTACAGGTTTTTAGTGATTAAATAAGGCAAAAAATCAATGCCCAAAATTTAAAAGAAGTGTAAAGGAGAAGGGGTTAATCTAGTATGCAAAGGAAGAACTTGGTGTAAATTAATTATTTTGTTACCATTTTGAATGCCAATAGAAATAAAGTTTAAAAAATTTCAGACCTCTATTTTATCAAAGCTAGACTGAATGATAAATTTTTGTTTTCTTATGAAAGAAAAGGGTATGTAATTAATCAGAATAATAATAAAAAAAGAACTAAACATCAGTTGCTCGTAAATCAAACATAAAATGCTGCTTATAGTCTTCAGCCAATGTAAGACAGTAAATCAAAATAAAATACACACATACTCAAATTAAAAAATATATAAAGTTTCATTAATATATAAAATTCTGTTCAATAAAAACACCATACAATAAATATTGAAGGACAGAAGCACACATATATAATGGAATAATCCATGAGTACAAATTTTAGGCCTACAAGATCTTTTATAAATGAGTGAAAAGACAAATCTACAAAACAATCTTTAGATCTTATATTTTTGATATAAAGATAAATGATGACTACCATTAATAATAGCAATTATATAGATACTTTAATGCTTATGTATACACTATTTTTGCATACATGTCATGCCTTGAAGTAACATGCACACACTAATTTTTAATACCTTATTTGCGAAAAAAAAAAATCATATAAAAACATTTTAAACAGATTTTATTACATTAAACTCCTACAGTTACAGTTATGCTTAATAGTTTCATAAATTTAAATACAAAAATTGCTGCTCAAATGATTTCATGCAATGAGTAATAGTCATATATACAAAAATCAGTCAAATCTCAAATGCTTATGTATCATACACATCTCAACTTTTAAAGCACATTTTTGAGGGGGAGGGAACCATACAGCATACACACACATACAAAAAAGTATGTTACAGAATATTGAAGAAGGTTTATGGCAAGAAAAATCTAAAAAGAATACTTTTAAATCAAATTTAAAAGCTGAAAACTTGTACATAAGCAGAGTTGGAAATATACCGGGTGGTTATAATGTAAGTATCTCTATTTGCAGCTGTCTGTAGCTCGAAGGAATAACCCGAATGAAACCAAAACCGGTACACTTACTATTCGAGAAGGGGGAGGAAGAATAGAACAATAAAAAAAATTAATTGCAATAATTGCAGACAGATGGCACTTTTGACTGTGAAATGTAATGTGTAATATTGTGTACCGTGGAGGTGTCGCAAACCGCAATGACTTTACCGCATATCACGACATGTACGAAACATCACTCCTGATGTGTTACATTCCGCAGTTGAGCATGTCGTGCACCAAATGAATTGTATCCTCCAGCACAATGGCCATGTGGAACTTGAACATGATTGGCACCGCCATGCAAAATCTCAACCACATTCACTGTGACATTTTCCAATAAATTAGGTGTGTCATTCGGTTTGACGCCTCAATTCTTTGTTCTTGTATTACACATTACATTTCACACTCAGTAGCGCCATCTGTCAGTGGTTATTGCATTTTTTTTTATTGTTCCATTCTTCTTCCCCCTTCTCGAATAGTAAGTGTACCGATTTTGATTTCATTCGGGTTATTCCTTCGAGCTACAGATAGCTCCAAATAGAGATACTTATATTATAATCACCCTGTATATATACCGTATAAAACCATTTATCTAGAATGGTTGTGGCCAGATTTACTCTGGATGACTGGTTGGGCACTAAAACAACATTCACTTTATTACATTTGTAGAATATAGGTGGCTGTGGCATTGTTTCTGATTTTAAATTAATTATCAAATTACTCAGATTAAGAATTAGATCCAATCGCAATCAAAGGTTAAGAAGAGTTTGAAAGAAGGCAATTTATGGGAATCCCTTTGAAACAACAATACTGCATAAAAATCAAAATGCTCAATATCTAACTAAATATGATTTCATTTCAAATCCTAGATGTTGGCATCAAGTTATACCATCCATGCTTGTGGTAATGTATGAAGCAATGCACAGGTCAAACTGACATTGTATGGCACTTTTTCTGGAAAGATTCTGAAATCAGTCAAATGGAAATATTTTGGATAACAGGTTTTCTGGTTTCCAGATAAACGGTTCCATGCTGTATATGCAGGGTGCCCACTAAAGTCTTGTCCACTCCTATTACCTTTAGAATTGTGACAGCTATAGCCATAAACACAGTGTCTAGATATAATAAAGTGGCTATGCACTATGCGATGAGACCACTTACAGAATCACCTAGCAGTAAACAGCAGAGTTAACATTCCTATCTCAAAAATGGTATGAGATACAGGAAAAAAGTGAATTACAAAGTTCTAGAGCATCCTTGATTTAGAATGAAATTATGTCTTATATGAACAAATAACAATTAAAAAGCCTAAAATGTAATTATTAAAATTTAATATCACCATTTTAAATTTGACACAAATTGCATGCAATTGCAATTGCTGTGTTGCATTATAAGGCAGATTCACATTTACTAGTAAAATTAACACACGTAAGCGAGATACAGTTTATTTTAATATGAAAATCAGTATAGGCATGCTTAACTCTTTAAATCCCAAGCTTTAAAAAACTGAATGACCTTAGAATCCCAATAAAATAGCCCCAAATACTCGCTTTTTTCATTCCCCTCTTTTTCACTAGGTAAGTAGTGGAAATGACCCTACTGCCTTCTCCCTTTATTCAAATTTCGACAGGTGTTATACCCTTCTGTTTATCATTGCTCCAGTTACTGAAAAAAAATTCCTGTTTTTCTTTCTGTACTGTCCAGAAATGCCAACACATTACCCCATCCATCACTGAGAGAGATCACCCCCTTGACAGGACACCAACCCATTTAAGGGGAAGGAAAATCGTTTCAGCTATCCAAGGCTATTGAGTGTTTCAGAGCTTCTGGATGATTTCAGCTATTGCAGGATTCAAAAGGTTAATGTGTCCACAATTTGAACACATGCAGAATGTATGATGCAATGCTGTCAAAAGTGGGCACATTTAGCATACTTATCTTGATTTTCCCTTTAAAATAAACTGTACATTGCTTACTTGTATTGATTATAGTTTTCGAAGTAGGAATGCTAACTTTGTTGTTTACTGCTATGTGATGCTGTAAACGTGATCATCATGCAGCACATAGCCACTTTATTATACCTAAAAGCCACATTCATGATTATAGATGATACCATTCTAAAATCAATGGGGTAATTTACTTTACAGGACTTTAGTAGGCACTCTGTATATAATACTCTCGCTGAAATCTACAAACCTAAAATTTGAACATGCAGTTTATTATGTAAAAAATTATTTTCTGGGTTACTATATATATATATATAATTATTGTTTATTGAGAAATTAAATTTGAATATACATTTTGTTTAAATTTTACAATTTTGTGAAAACCTTATGATGATAATGTTTATGTGGTATACAATACAATATATATGTGATAAAATAGGTAATTTTATAAATAACGGCACAATCTTGAAATTAATTAATGAAATATTTTTAACTAGCTAAAAGATGTTTAAAAAATTTTGATTGAACAAAAATATTTTTAATTAATAAATATTAATTTTTAAAATGGAGATATAATCTCTGCAAACATTCTAGTTTACAAAAACTCTGATTGCAAGCTGTTTTGAAAGACTATATTTTTAAACATAACATAAATATTTATAACAATAACATATAATTTGTTTGTTTCATTAAATTTATACAACTTCGAAATCATATTTCATGGAAAGCTATATTATTTAGATGTTTATTATTAGGAACATTATAAACTGTCAGTTATCAGACAGGAATGTGACAATATTTGATTTGACAGCTTCAGCAGAAGGAAGAATAACTTAAACAAGTTTTTTAATACAGAGTCAGTTGTGCTTATTTGCTATAAATGTTTTTACTTCCAACCTTGTACTCATGTGGGGGAAACATGCTACTTAACTTTTACAAGTAATTACCATTATCACTTATTATGAAATACACATGTTCCAAATAAAGAGCTAATCTTTATAAGACTGTAGCAATGTATTGTTACATGTGAGTGGGTTCTAAAGGTGTTTCACACTATAGTATTGAACAAACTGGTGTGATACCATAAAAACTTCTTAATAACATCATAAAATAAGGAATGCGCAAGGTTTTTTGAAAGAACTTTGTTTTTCTTCGTCAGGCGCAAAGAAGACGTGCAACCACTTTGAAGGCAGGAGCAAGACTCAAGAAACTTGACATTTTTTAAATGATTTCTTTTATCAACATTAAGACTCCATTGAGTAACAATTTTGGTAAACATGTTTTGTTTGTGTGATATTGAATGTTTTATGTAAGCTTACATTATTTAATTCTAATTTGTGTAGATCAGTATTATGTAGACAGAGTTGTGTTAATACAGTAGAAGATCTTTATAATACAATTCACACAATTATAATACACACAACTTCTCAGATGTAAACAATGGATTTTGCAATTAAGAAGTGTCTGCATTCCACACTGTAGTCTAAGCTCTTAGATGACTAAGTTTCAGGCATTATTTCATCAGCTTTTTAATGAAAAAATTTCTATTATTACATTAAAAATTTTTGGAGACGAATAATAGAATAATATAATGATTTGGTCCAGGCATATTTCAACAATGTTTATTTTAAAATACCGTAATTTCGGGAATATGCGCCGCACCCATCGTAAGCGCCGCATCATTGAAAAATCGGTAAAAAAAACAAATATACACGTAAGCGCCGTACCCATTAGAAGCGCCGCATCATTGAAAAATTGGTAAAAATGAAATAGTCACGATAAAAAACGATAAATGAAATAGTCACGATAAAAAACGATAAATGAAATAGTCACGATAAAAAACGATAAATGAAATAGTCACGATAAAAAATTGGATTAAAAGTAACAAGAATAGCGATAAAATCTTACGAGATATATGAATTAACAATAAAACACAGGTTATCTTAAAATACAATAAGAAAAAAAATACACGCCAATCGATTATCGTTTTAATCGAATATCGCCGTATGCGGTGTGCTTATGAAATAAATATAATTTATCAATTATTGTAAAGTATACAATAAATACTTTTAAAGAGTGAGCTATTAATATTGAAACACAGGTTATCTTAAAATACAATAGGAAAAAAAGTACGTACTGCGCCAATCGATTATCGTTTTAATCGAATATCGCCGTATGCGGTGTGCTTATGAAATAAATATAATTTATCAACTATTGTAAAGTATACAATAAATACTTTTAAAGAGTGAGCTATTAATAGTGAACAGAAAATAGAGAAATATGGGTAAGTTAAATATATTTTGACTATAGTAATTACGTTTTTATAATAAAGATATATTGTGATACTATGTACTGTTTATGAACTTTATACTGAGATTAAATGAATGTAAATAAAGGTGAAATATGAATGAATGTTAATGAATCCATGTGTTTAAAAGTGTATTTGAGGCAGTAAGACTAAAAAAAACCTGAAATGAAGGCTTGTTTTTCACAATATTCAGATTTTGCTATGTTGAGGGAAAAAAATCATCGTACCCGCCGCCCTGGCGTATGCGGCGCATCGCTGATATTTTGAACTTTCAAACACGTATGCGCCGCGGCGCTTACTCCCGAAATTACGGTAAATTTAACAATGTGTAAAATAATCTTATGCGAATATTTATAATCTACACAACTTTTGGTGCCAAGGAATGCAATATAAAGATCTTCTACTGTATATTGATATGTTTGACATATTTCGCCATGTTTACAGGGTAAGTTTAATTCTATAATACGTACAACCTTTCGTCTCAAAGTGTCTGTGTTATAAAGATCTTTTACTGTAATATTTCTTACAAATTTAGTCAGAGCAAACATATTACTTTGTTGATTACTTTATGTCATGAACTGCACATGAAGCTCAGTGATTCAGCTTTTGGTACTTATGCATTATCCAGGCTAGGAGATAGATCGCCAAAAATGTTTGCCAATTACCAATCTTGTTTATCATTGCCAATCATGTTAAAAACAGTAATTTAACATAATTAAATAGATAACATTGTTCAAAATGGTAAATAATGTAAAACAAATAAATAAAATAAATGACCAATAATAAATACACAAAATATAAACTATAATAAATAAACTAAATTATAATAAAAAACTATAAACTATAATAAAAAATAAACTATAATAAATAAATAAACTATATAGTTGTAAAAAAAAATAAGGGTTACTGCAATTAGTATAATTCGCACCATGCTTGGCACAGTTGTATCTGAATGGCCCAGATAATGTATAAATGCCCAGCTTTCAATCACTGAAGCTATTTAGTAATATGAATTAATTTAGTGTCTAGAAAGAGGATCAATGCAAGAGCTAATACACTGATATAGATCTTGATTATGACCATGATCATATGTATCAGGTCATAGTACTTAATGACATCATAGATAATCGTTCTTTGAAGAGCTCAAGCTTTTATACCACAATCGTATAAGATTGTGAATACAATTTTGTATTTTACTGCTCATGAGATTTTAAAATGGGAATTCATTTTCCTTACATTTAAAAAAATACTTTCAAAAGTAGTAAATAAGATTCAACATATAACAATAACATGTTATTCAGGTTCAGGTGGTTCAGGCTCATTTATTTCTTGAGCAGTGCAAACATGCTTTTTTAAAGTATAAGGGCGAGTAAATTTTTTATGACAAGCATCACAGGAGTAACGTCCATCATTATGAGTCTTCATATGATCAGTTAAACCACTACTCCTAGAAAATCCCCTGTTTCATACATTACAAACAAACGGTTTTTCACCAGTATGTAACCTTAAATGTGCTTTTAAGGTTTCCTTTCGGGGAAATCCTTTTTGACATATATCACACTTAAAAAGATCCCCAGTGTGAAGGCGAAAATGGGCAGCCAAACGATTTCTTTTGGCAAATTCTTTCTGGCATATATCGCAAGTGAATTTACCATCTATATGAGTCCGCCGGTGTGAATTTAAATTAGATCTCCTATTATATTTTTTGTCACACAGATCGCAGGCAAATAACTGTTCACCAGTATGTGCTAAAATATGAGCATTTAATGTGCCAAGGTAAGCAAACGATCGACCACATAACTCGCATTCAAATGGTGTTTCAGTGGAATGAGTTATTTTGTGCCTATCTAACCCACTCTTCAGAGCAAATCCTTTCTGGCATATCTCACAAACATGAGGTCTTTCACTGCTATGAGTCGTAAAATGGCGATTCAGATGGAAAATGTGATAAAATTTTTTGCCACATATGTTGCAGTCAAAATTTTTCTGCCCAGTATGTGTAAGAGTATGCCTCTCTAAACTCAATTTATGATTAAATCCTTTTTGACAGATGTCGCAGAAAAATTTCTTTTCACTACTGTGAGTCATGGAATGGATTTTATAATAACGCTTCGATGCAAACCCACGATTGCACACTTCACAAACATAAGGTCTCTCCTCCGAGTGAGTAAGTTTATGTCTATCTAAGTCACTTTTTCTTATATAAACTTTACTGCACACATCACACGGGAATTCAAATGCTCCACCATGTATTAAGCAATGCCTTTTCAGATCGTGTTGTCGAACGAAACCCTTTTTACATATTTCACATACATATTTCTTTTTTTCATCATGGATAAGCACATGTTGATCCAAACTGTGCTGTCCATAAAATCCCTTTTGACATATTTCACAAACAAATGGAGCTTCTCCAGAATGGGATCGCACATGACTATCAAAATCCCTTCTGTGAGAATATGTTTTATCACACATATCACATGAGAATCTCTTTAACCCTTTATGAATGAGAAAATGTCTTTCTAAATCACCTTTCCGCAAAAATTTTTTACCACACTCATTACAAGAGAATTTTTTTTCACCAGTATGTGTTTCCATGTGTCTATTTAATTTGTACTTTTGACTGAAGCTTTTTTGACATATATCACAAATAAAAGACTTTTCTTTTTCCTCATTTATTATTCCATTATGTTTGTCAACATGCCTATTAAATCTATATCTCCGACTGAAAGTTTTCTGACAAATAGGACAAATGAATAAATTTTGTTTTGCTTTATTATTTTTCTTTTTCGAGTTATTATTAGACTGTTCATTATCATGTAAACTAGGAACATTGTCTTTTGTAGGTTTTTCAGCATCTATAGAAGCATTTGATACCCCAATATCTGAAACTTCATTTTCAGATATATCACCATTTTTTTCATTTAACTTTAATGTATCTGAAGAAATGTTCTCTGATTCTGATAAACTGAAACATTCAGTTTCATTTGAATTATCATCAAAACATGCATCATTGATTTCTCCTTCATTAACAAAATTAAATGACAAAATATTCCTAGATTCTTCTACATCTCGATGGTCACCTTCAACAGCATTATTAGTGAATGTTTCAATGTCTGTAGAAACATCAGTGTCAGAAAACTCATTTTCAAAATTCAATGTAGCAGAAGATGTATCCATTAATTCTACTACATTAAAACATTTATTTCCATTAGGATTGTCATTATGATTCTTTCCTTCATTAACAAAATTAGATGAGAAAATATTACAAGATTCTCCTGCATTAAGATTATCCATACATTGATCTTTATCTTTTAACACTTCTTCATCAGTCAATGTATTATTATTTGTAGTTTTATTTTCACGAGATTCTAAGTTGAAATGTTCTTCCATTTCAGCTGAATTGGGTCAATAAACTATTTAAAATCTGCCCTGGAATTAACATCTTCTCGTGTTTTTTTACGAAGTACTTCGTAAAATATTGCAGTAAGAATTCACAATTAATGATGAAGGTACATCAAACTTTGGATAAGACAGAAACATACCTGAAATATAAAATAAAAATGTAGAATTGATGAAAACTGATTTTGTGCAATAATAAGAACATAAAGGCAAAAATTCTATAACCCAGAGGTCTCCAAATTATAGCCACAGCAACTGATTGGTTGCACCTTAAATGGTATATTGACTTTAAAAAAAAAAAATGTTTTTTCATGAGTAAATAAATAAGAAACAATCTGATTGTAATTTTCTATAATAATAAAGGGAAAAAAAGTCAATCTACTATGCAAGATACAAGGAATGTCCATTCAAATGCTGTGGGCTGTAGTGCAGTAAAAACTTGCGCAAGGAATGTCCATTCAAATGCTGTGGGCTGTAGTGCAGTAAAAACTTGCAGATATCGTTATTCAGATTCCAAGAAATCTAACATTTTCAATCACACTGACTAACACAAATATTAGAGAAGAAATACCTTAGAAAAGAAATTATGATAATCAATAAGATTTATGTAGCTGGTTTTACAAGAAATAGTTAATTTTCAGATGTGGATCAAGTTTAGTAATGTTGACTATCAAAAGACATTTAAGGTTCAAATCTAAACTTGCTACTTTCTGACACATTAAGAAAATCATTTTTTATTGGTAAAGGCATAAAACTTGAAGATGTTATTCAGCAAGGTCCAGTTTCGGAGATTTTTTTTTTCTTTTACCTTTGTGAAAACTTTAATCATAATTAGTTGAATCTGAAAATATCATTATATTATGTTCTTATTTAGGCATTTTTAACAAGGACCTTTTTAATGAACTAGATATACTTAGGTTTATAAAAGTATTAAAATTATTTGTGTATACATATATATTTATTATAGAGGATGTCCATAAAAGAACTCTGGGGTTTTGAAGCAAAATTTTTTTATTCAGTCATAAAATTAGGTTAATGTTATATATATGCACTTAAAGGTAAATTTATCAAGATTTTTACCATTTAGTAGATTTCAATGTGTGTCCCGTTTGTGGCACGACACACATCCAAATGGTATTCAACCTCTTAGACTGCATCATCTCAACAATTTTTTCGGATTTTGTTCACATTAAGTACGGAATCTATCGACGTTCTCTTCTGACACTTGTGGCCAACCAGGCGACATTTGTCCACACATCCCGTTTCTTTAAACGTACATAGCCATTGACGAATGGTTTTGTCCGCAGGCATATTACCACCATACTCGCGCTGAACAGTGTTGAATTTAGGGGTCCCCCCCCCTCCCCGGAGCATTGAAATGTCCCCCTCGGAAGATTTGAGATTTTATGCTTTTAATGCTTAAAAAGTGCAATTCGTGCAATTCCCCCCCCCCCCCCCCCCATCTCTGTAATGTCTCCTGCAGAGTCACAGAAATCCCCAAGGAGAAAAGTGTCTGAATTCAACACTGGCGCTGAAAGTTCCGCTGTACAATGGTAACAGATCCAGTTTCTATAAGCCAGATAACACACTGAGCCTTTTGTTGTGTCGCCATCGCACTGCATTAACTGAATGGAATGAGCATCTGCTACGTTAGTTCAAAGTCAATATGTGACATGCAGTGCTAATTAGTGTTGAAAAAAAGCAAAAAAAAAAACTGGTGTGGATAAAATTTGGTGAGCTACTGATTTCTTCTAAATTAACTGACCTGACCTAACTCATACCGTTAATATGATTTTTTAAAACTCCGGAGTTCTTTTATGGACACCCTGTATATATATAACTTATTAATTGTTTCTTGAAGGACTTCACCTGTTTTGTGACAAGTCAGATTTTATTTTCAGACTATTACATTTGTGAAGGGCTTATTACAGAGATAAAAAACTTGTAAAAAGTCCGTTTTTAAAACAAAGAATTTTGTGTAGGGTTTGTTTTAAGATGAAAAACTTTATGAAGGGTCCTATTTAAGATGAAAAATTGTATGAAAAGTCTTTTTTTTAAGATTAAAAAAACTTTGTGAATCCTTTAAAGGACTCAAAATCTTCCTAAAAAGATCCCCATTCAGGTTCCAACAACATTTTCTTTTTTCTATAAAAGTAACAAATCTTTTAGAAAATACCATCAGATTGGGCCATGGGTGCAAGACCTCCAGTCTCAGGACTGATTTCAGTTTATGAGAGAGTTTTGACCGATAGTAAATTCTACTTTATGTTCAAACATTTTCAGTCTTGGCTTGAATAGACTTCTAGCACCCATGAATTGGGAATTTTAACTCACTTTTCAGCATATGACAATAGAATTGTAATCAATGGGTAACAACCAGCTATAAAAATTGAAATGTTGTTTGATTCTGAGGCACCTGAATATTAATATTTGAAAATGTCAGGTAAACAAGAACATAAATTAGCTTGTGAATGTATCAGAAAAATTGTGTCATTCAGTGGGGGAAAATAAAAAAGTGAATAGACTCTAAAGATGCTCATCAATTAACTTAGATTTCTGTAAATGATTTTAGTGCATTTTATTTTGGAAAAAAGTTTTTTTTTTCAAATAAGTAATTCTATCGCAATACCACCATGTTAAACCACAAGCAAATTTATACGATTGAACAAACTGTGTCTATAGCAGATTCTTCTAAAAAAATTTTTGGTATCTTTAAAAATATTACTATTTACAAATCCCCATATAAAGTTCTGCAGTAATGATTTTTATACCAGTAATGAAAAAATTTTGAAAAATCTTGAAATGTTTTCTGCTTTGATAAGATCTGAAAAAAAAAAAAAAAATTAAAAGAACTGCTGATGTACTATATCAAAACGATTGAAGACCTCTGACAATGACACAAAAGAAAAAAAATCTACGTGCCATACGTAACAGTGGGTTTTACTAAAATTTTTGTTAACTTTTAAAAGAAATTTCTGCACATTTTATAAGATGTTTATATTTTTTAAGAGAACAGTGTTACAAATATCTTTTTTAATGAAAGCTGTGAATTATTAGAATCATCTCAGCAAAAATGGTTAACAGCTGCTAAAAGTACTTCATTTTTTTTCAGTAGGTATACTTCTATACAGCAAAATACTCAGAGGGTTAAATAACCTGGTTACATAAACTTACTAAATATTGAGTTTCTTATTATATTAAAAATTCTACTAAACATCTTGTACTGAAAAAATATTTCATACAAACTTCTTCAAAGTATCTGAGAATGAATTGCTGAGTGAAAATTAAGTAGTTTGAAACCTATTACATGTAAAAATACTTTTAAGTTAGATGTTTGATGCAATGTCATTATACTACATTTCTTAAAAGTTCTAGATAGTTCTACTATTTATATGGTGTTTCAAAGCTATTTGACACTTTTCTTTTGTACAATTTTTATAAATGAAATATTTCTCTGAAAGTTTTCTTATAATTAGATTTGATATTTACATCTTTACACTTAATTTCTGTCGCAGAATAAAAATAAATTAACTCTACATAAAAAATATTAAAATTATTTTCTTTTGTATATGCTTACTCTGTTGTGATGTATTAAAACTACATAAATGTATTAAGAAACATAGTTGTTTACTCACTAAAACTTAGAAAGGACTCTACTAGTGGTATTATTTCTTTATTTCAAATAGCTAATAAGCAAGTAAAACGGGCTTCAATTTATTATTATTATTTAGTATCTCCCAAATAAAGCATAATACTTTTTTGAATGCTGATGCTCAAAATTTAATAGTGTTTAAGAATTAATCCCCCCTCCCTCCGTTTCTGAATCTCTCTCCACATTTTTAGGTAGATTTCGTAAGAAATACTACCTATTACATCCTTCCCTAAGTTGGAATTAAAAAAATTTTTTTGCAGATCTATGCCGATTATGACTCCCGGAACCCAAAACCACCCCCAGTTCAAAACTTTATCTATCTATGTCACTTTTTTATGGACACGATAACTGCAATAATTCTGCACAAATCTCTTCCAAACTCATACTTAAAATCAAGGGGCATAAAATCTCGGTCAAGTTCGTTAATGGGCAAAATCGAACCGGGAGGGGGGAGGGGGAGGAATTGGAGGCTTTTGTGAAAACAGAAGAAACCCCATAATTTCTTAATTATGATACGTATCGAATCCGTTTAAAGTTATTATTACTTCTAGGAAAAGGACTGACAATTTATGTATGGCAGATTTTTGATATCATTAAGAAAGGCCCCAAGGGGGGGGGGGGAGGAAGGTTTTAAAAGAAAAAAATCATAACTTCATCAATTCACAAGATATCAAATCCGCTTAAATTTATTATAAATCCACTTAATATTATCTAAAACTTTTATACTTACAAGTTTTTTATAGGACCAACCCTTATGGCAAAAAAAATTTAAAAACAAAAAAATCCCTGCCGGCTCTGCCCGCAAACAAGTTAGGTTTCGAAGTGGGCAGTTCCAACTACTGCATCATGGCAAAAAGGTAATTTCTTCCGCAAATCCCAGCAAACAGGCGCCCCACGGTCTGTGTCTTCGAAATCTACCTGTGCCTATAGGCTGAGCCATCAGATTTTTTTTATTACAGCAACATACACTGGCGAGAAAAATTAAAGTAACAACCATAAAAAGGTGCTTTATGTTAATTCTATTAAGGGAACTTCAATGAAAGGTGACTGGTTGGTAACTCAATGTCAACGTTATCATCTAGTCCAATAAAATTAACCTTTGCTACAGAAAAATATAAAATTTTTTATCCTGTTCTTTCGACACGTGTGAAAAGGAGTGCACATGGGTGATTTGAAGTCTAATTTCAAGAATTGTACACGTGTAGTTTGATAAAATTTTCACTTTTAGTAGGTGGAATATGTCATCCAGAAGACATTTGACCGATTGTGAGAAATGGCATGCGATAGGGAGAATGGAAGCAGGACAGACACTGACAAGGATCTGTAAAGACTTAAAAAGAGCCAAAAGTGTCATGTCAAGAATCGGGAAACAGTTTAAAGATACTGGTAATGTGCACAGACAACCAGGTCAAGGTCGAATACATGCCACAACAGACTCTCAGGACAGTTATTTGGCAACAATTGCTAAAAGAAACAGTCAACTGACGTCAGTTTAGATTGCAAAGAAGTTCGCTGCAGGAACAGAAACTCGACTATCCGGATTTAGTGTGAGTGACAGGCTGCATAAAAGAGGGCTATATGCAAGGAAACCTATGATTTGTATTCCACTAACTCCGGCAGTGAAATGTGCCTGATTAAAGTGGTGCAGAGATCATTGTCATTGGAATATCACAGACAGAAGCCAAGTTCTCTTTACCGATGAATCCTGATTTTGTTTGGAGAGTGATTCCAGACATGTTACCATATAGAGGGAGAAAAACACATCCAATAAGGCTACAAATCATCTGTGAAAGCCATCGATGCAAAGGTCCTGGAATCATGGTATGGCCGGGCATCATTTTGAATTACCGCACTGACCTACACATTTTTATTAGTGCAACTGTGAATACTGAAATATACAGATATGAGGTTCTTGATCCTCATGTCAAGTTGTTTAAGGGTACAATCGGTAATAACTTCCTCTTAATGGATGATAATGCACGTCCTCATTGTGCTGCACTAGTGACTGATTATCTTGAGGGCGAAGGAATCCAGTGAATGGAGTGGCCAGAATATTCTCCGAATTTAAATCGGATAGAACATGTGTGGGACATACTAGGACACCAACTTGCATTTCGGCAACCCCTACCTAACACTTTCCAGGAGCTTTGAAGCGCTATTCATCTTGAATACACTTTATTACCACAGGCACTTCTGGATAATCTAATCCACAGTATGCAAAATCGCTGTAAAGCTTGCATTTCGGTCAGGGATGACCACATACCTTATTGATTTTTCCTGTATGTCTCTAAAATGTTGTAACAGTACAATTTCCTTATCCCCTCTTATATTACACATTCCTATGTTTTCATGTAAATTTATTTTTTGCAGAAATAGGCAGTTCTGCATTTTGAATATATGTCAAGCATGACAAAATAAAGATCTTGTGCAAGTTTCATGTTCTTATCTACAGAATTATTCAAGTTCGATGAGTTTTAATAGTTGTTCTTTTAATTTTTCTCACCAGTGTATTATAGATATTGTTAGTGTTTAAATGCAGTAAAATTTTAATAGTCATATGAATTTTCACAATTTTTTCCTTTAAAAATTCTTAAGTACTTTTTTTAAAATTATTATTATCATAATTGATAATGAAGCTTAGATACAATCTATTTTTTGATCATTTTTTAAAGTTAAAAAACTATTTAAGCCATTTGTTGCCAACCACGAGTATGGTAGGTTCAATCATTGTTCAATCTGAAATTACGAATTCGTACCGGAAATTTCAAAAAAAGATTTTTTATTTTATGTAATAACGAAATGTCTGTAATTAAATAAAGTAAATATCGTTTTTAGTATTTTCTGGTATGAATTCGAACTTTCTAAATAAAATAAAATTCTGGTAATTTTAACCCGGCAATGAACATGTTACATATATAAAATTAAACTTTCGGTCAAAAAAACTATTCCAAACTTTGATTAGCATTTTACAAAACTGTGTTGTTACATAAAAATGTACAAGCATTATTCTTAAAATCTAAGAACTGGCAAGAGTATGTTGATTCTATGAAAGCAATTCTTTGACTATCAGCTGTTGTCATATGTTGGTGATATGAGTAAAACCAGAATTCAGTTGTTATGGTTTACGTGTTACAAAAAATGAACTGGAAAGTGTATTGCAATGATAAATAACTAGGTATAATTTTAATGGTCAGACAAAGGATCACAATTATCAAGCTATACAAAAAGGGGGTATCGATACCTACAACACTTGAAAAATCACTGATTTTTGATATTTTTTTTTGCAAAAACTATGCATTGGAATGAAAATTGGTTTAAAGGTATTTATTATATCCATCTTTAAAATCATTAAGATATTTTTCTTTTCTTTAAAGTAACCAGTGCTTTGAAATGTGTATTTGAAGTTGGCTGGCAGGTTAACTTCAGCAATTTTTATTGAATAGTCTGCAAATTTTAACCACATATTCTCAACACTTTTCTCTTGAGAAAAATACAAGATTATTTTATTGATCAAATATTTTAATTTTTACATAATGTAGAAAGCAAAATTTTTATACAAAAAATCATACCCATTTTCGCATATTTGCCATCTTTAATAATCATGTGTAGGATGTAACACGATACTAATTTACAGAGATGTACACAATGTTCTCTTGTAAATTCGATGTAGATTAACAAAAAAAAAAAATATTTTTTTTTGTTCCAGGTTCATTTGGAGCGCACCTGTGCTGCACCCTACTTGTAACACAAAGATTTTACACTTACTAAAATATGCAATCATAAAATATTAATATTATCAATAAATAATGTAATCAGCTTTACCAAATATTTATTCAATAAAACCTGTGAAACCGGAATCGAAAGGAACAGGAAAAAATTTCACTGTATACAGATTTCCATCTTAGCATGTATAATTGTTGATATTCTTTCTGTTGGGACCAAGCATTTTTTACTTTCTTCTATCTTTACAAGAAGAAAGTATTGGATTCATGAAAATTTTCGACAGATTTATACGTTTTAGAAGATCCTGAACACGATTTGACTGTTTTCTGAAAATGTCTGTCTGTCTGTCTGTATGTAACAAAAATTTTGTGGGCACTCTGTCTCAAGAACTAATGCACAAAATTTGATAAAACTTTATATTCAGTTAGTCCCTAATATAAATTTGTGCTGATTAGTTTTTGGTGAAAATCGCCTGACAGGTGGCGCTGCTATGCTGCATTTTTTGCGATTTCCGCAATAGTTCTATCTCAAGAACTAATGCACTCATTTTCATAGAACTTCAGATTCAGTTAGACCTTGACATAAACAGACGCTGGTTATGTTTCGGTGTAGATATCTCAACAGGTGGCGCTGCTATACCACTTTTTTCATGATTTTTACGATAGCTATATCTCAAGATGAATGCACGAAATTTCATCAAACTTCATATTCTGTTAGACCTTGACATAAATAGATGCTTCTGACGTTTTGGTGTAAATAGTCCAACTGGTGGCACTAATATGCTACTTTTTTCATTATTAACACGATAACTATATCTCTAAAACTAACTAATGCATGGATTTTCATAAAACTTCAGGTTCAGTTAGACGTTGACATAAGTTGTTGTTGATTAAGTTTTGGTCTAAATCTCCCAACAGGTGGTGCTACTATGCTGGATTTTGCAGGATTTACACAATTTTAGCAATAGTCATATCTCCAGAACTAATGCACGGAATTTAATATAACTTTCGATTGAGTTAGACCTTGATATAAATTGGTGCTGATTCTTTTTAGTGTATGCAAAACCTGTGTGAGATAGAAGAAAGTTTTAGGATTGACACATCCAACTAGTTTCATTTAGGACAGGTTTCTGTTATAGACAGATTTCCTTTTCACATATTTTAATATAGTTGTAGTATTACATTACAATTGAGCAAGCATTTAAAGTCATAGTGATATGAGTAACAAGAACTAAAAAAACAGAATTTTCTGTAGGCATAACAAAAAATTCCAATACTAATACTGTACAATAACTTTGTGTGCTACAGTCAGTTTCATGGAACTATCACTATTAATAGACTGATATGTCTAGATGCTTTCCTGAACCTAAAGCTAATTTTCAAAATTATAATAGTGACTTAGAACAGAAACAAGCAACCAAATAAAAAAACTATTAAGTGTTTACTAAGTATTTATTTTGTGAATTTTCGATCCTTTAGTTTTTATTGTCCCGGGTACTTGCCCCAACTCATTCCCTCTAAGGCCGGATCTGGGTGTAAAAAAAGTTATTGTAGTATTTTTTTAATTGCTTATTTTCCATCCTTAGTGAGATGGGTAGTCACCAGACCTCACCAATCTTTTTATCTATGTCAATTTTAATGCACTTGGCTCAGTTTTTCTTTTGGATTTTCCAGCTGAAAAACCTTTTTACCCAAATTTCATAACTTCTATCATTTATTTGTACCAAACTAGTGGGCTCTGCCCCCTGCTCGCTACGCTCACTAACCCCCGTTCTGATTTCACACCCTCTTAAAACCTGGTAATTTGTCCTGTTTTAAAAAGATGATGATGATGATATCACGAACGACGACTATCTTCTGTAATCAGGTTATGATGCTTTTTCATTTAATTCATCTTTTTTTTTTAATATTCATGTGTAAACACAATTTTAATGACGTAATTTTCTTTATTTCCTGCTTTCAACACATGATCATTTAATTATTATTTTAAACTTTCATTATTCTTTTAATAGTCTCGCACAAACAGGGGCGTAGCGAGCGGGGGGGCAGGGGGGGGCAGCTGCCCCCCCAATGTTTGGTAAAAGGATTCAGTCGGCTTATCAGCAGATTTAATTAGTGTCTCTGTAGTATGTCAGTAGGCCGATTAAAAAAAACAATTCGGAAAAATTCTGGTTGGTAGGACTTTAAGTCTTCAGAATGCATTTCACTGCAACCTTACAATCATATGGCAAAAGGTAGTCGGTAAATCAATAGATAGGTTATGAATAAAAAAAGTAATGGTTTCAATAGATCTATCTGTTCAGCCGGTATGAAAGTCACGTTTTCACATTTTTGAATCACATAAATAGCTAGTCGGCCTACCCACTGAAAAAAATGATCATGTATAAATCTTGTCTGCAGAGCCGGAAATGTTGGACATATACTATACCTTACCCACACATGGAAAAGCTAAGTCGGCCGTAGATACAGAGGCCAATAGGGGAAAAAATGAATATGATCTATTGACTTGAAAATATCATAAATTTGTCCTACAGCATCACTCGCAACTTATATAGATAAAAACTAACAATATATAAACTAGGTCGACCGAATGCGAAAGTCGCTTAAGAAAATTCAAGAAATTTTATACTTGATAGGTTCTAGAGTAGGTTCTAGCAACGATATGATGTTTACGCCCTTTGGAACTGTTTTAGGAACGTTTGGAAAATAAAAACGAAGAATTTTTAAAACTATTTAAAAAAAGAAAATGAATAAATTATAAATTTAAAAAATATTCGTGCATTTAACATTTAATACCTAAAAAACTTCTTACTTTTTTTTAAAAAATATTTAATCAGCAACAGAAAATATCTTCTTTATAAGACAAATCTTCACACGTATTTTCTTTGACATGTAAAGCAAAATTCTTTCCAGGCCCAGACCACTAGGGATAGATACAGAAAAGGTGTCAGGTCTGGTGTAGATAAAAGTCTTTTGTTATGATCTCCAGATAATCCTGTAAATCCAGTTTTGCACTAATTTTCTGAACTATACATTGTCGGAATTCTACAACTTCCGACTTTCACAATAATATATTTCTGAAACTTATAGAATAGTCCAGTAGAATAGCATTTTACCTTGCAAAAATTCGGGTAACTCTGATTTTTGGGTATGTTGTAAAGGTTGACCCTCTAATAAAAAAAACAAATTTTCGTCCTTCTAGACCTTGTGCGTTTTTTACAATATCAGAAAACCAAAAATTTTCGGCACTTTTTTCGATTTTTCTGAAATAATTCGGTTTCAGTGCATTTTACAGAAAGGGCACGTACACCATTTTGTAGAGGATAAAATTATCTACAACATGCATTATTCATGTTTGTAAATTGTCCAAATAGAAGGAGAGATACGGAATGCGGAGCCGGAAAATAGGGTTAAATTTGGAAAAAATGCAAAAATCCGCAAATGACGTCAGTTTTTGCTCAATAACCCACTTATAGTGCATTTTAGAAACAAAACTATCATAATAAACTTTTTAGAGCATGAGATAGTCTACAGTTTCATTTATTAGATAATTAAATATTGGTAATAGACCTTAAAAATCACAGCAAAAAGATTTTGGGGGAAAACAGAATAATACCACCTGACAAGTTATTAATTTAAAAAACGAGCTTTTATTTTTGATATTGAAAACACGATGTGGTTAATTAATTATAGAATGCACAATAAATTAATCAACAAATACATAGTAAGTATTATATAGTTGCTTTGTCATATATGTTTCCATTTTCTGCTGCTTGGCCCTGGTAATGATGCCATTGTCTCAGATACTTCATCATCCGTCTCTGTACTTGACTCGATTGGTTGTTCTAGGTCATCAAAGTCCTCAAGGTCCAGTATAATATCAGGACAGTTACCACATAGTTGGTTGTGGCATTTCACACAGATAACTGAGCACTTCAAGCCGGATTTTCTACAACTTCACTTCGTACTGCAATCTTTTTTGCATTGGCAAGATATGAAATCGAGTAGAGTTTGAGGGGCGTGTTCGTTCATCATGGTTACTGAAATGAGCCCATGACCACCCCTCTTCCTGCCCCATTCGAGAGGATCCTTTTCGTTTCCCAGCCGTGTCTGAACTTGTAGGTATGTTCGGAATGCATGATATTCAGTAGCATTTCGAGTAGGTGGTAGTCTCGCTAAATTTAATTTAAAATTGTTAGCTGCTCTAGCGAAGCTGACATACCGCAATACATTCAAGTTTTGGCCGGGATCACCTCCATACAGGGCAAGAAGTACAGATTCTGTGGCTTCAACAAGTTTGTGCCTCGCTCCATTTGAATCTTTAAAGATTTGAACTTTTTTGTTCAGGGATGGGTTCTGAAGAATTCTGCAATATTTCATTTTCCCATGGGTGTAGAGCGCAGAAGTGGTCTCGCAACCACTTACTGCATGAATTAAAAGAATATTTTGTGCAACTTCCTTAAACTTGAAACACTTGTTGGAGTAGATAACATCAGGCAGTTTCCCTCTCCCGGTCCTTCGGAAATAAACATTGTCTGGAACTAGAGAAGCAACAAGAACAAGAAGGTCAATGTCTACACCATTGACAATGACAGCATCCTAATCACGGGCTAAGGATATAGCTGTGTTCTCTGTTAGCACATCTGCATCTTCAGTGGCCTGCTTAGTGATCATTTGTGCTTTTTCAAATTCATTTCGAAGCATAGAAATGAAAAGTTTTTTTGTTTTTTTCATTCCCCAACAATTTTTCTTGTGGCATCTGTGGAAACATGGTCTCATTGAACTTAACACCTCAGCAGAAGTATGAATCTTCAAGCGACGAGCTCTTTCTGCACATTTATACTTTTTTAATTATGTGCAGGATAAGTTTCTGATATTTTCTTTATTTTAAACTTTAAAATTGAATTCAAAACCCCAGAAAACAATTCCTCTTTATACAGGTTTCTGTCTTATCAAGTATAATTTTTGGTATTCTTTCTATTTGGACTAAAATTTGCAACCTGAGATACATTTACCATTGACGAACTAACAAAAATATGTGGGTCAAATTAATATAAACACAACAAACCAAATCTTCATTGTGTGCCCTCTTCTCTTTCAATTCTAGCACCCGGGCCACTTGCTCCTTTTGCTCCCACCTCCCTTAGTTTTTGCCTTAGATACTCCTTTTCCCTTTTAAAATTTCTAAATTATGTCTTATTTATCTTTCAAGTATTCTTTTACATTATTCCCAGCTATTAATTTTACTTTTGACTTTGAATTCTTGGCTCAATCTCTTTGCCGCGCTTATATCTACCGACTAGGTTTTTTGGTTAACTTCGCCCCCCCCCCACCCCCTCAACTATTCAACAGTTACCTTTTATTGTACATGCTATAATTAATTAATTGCATCGTTTAATCAATATCAAAAATAAAAGCTCGTTTTTAAATTAGTGACTTGTCAGGTGGTATTTTCCTGTTTTAACCATAAATCGTGTGTTCTGATTTTTAGAGTATTATAGATATTTAATGATCTAATAAATGAAACTTGTAGACTACTTCATGCTTTACAAACTTTATTATGACACCTTTGTCTCTAAAACGCATTAAAAGTTGGTTATTATGCAAAAACTAACGTCATTTGTGGATTTTTGCACTTTTTGAAAATTTTACCCTATTTTCCTGGCTCCGTATTTCACCCCCTATTTGGACAATTTACAAACATGAATAGTGAATGTTGTAGAGAATTTTATCTTCTACAAAATGGTGAAAGTGCTTTTTCTGTACAACGCACTGAAATCGAGTTATTTAATAAAAATCGAAAAAAGTGCCGAAAAATATTGCTTTTTTCGATATTGTAAAAAACGCACAAGGTCTAGAAGGTCGAAAACTTGTTTTTTTTTTATTAGAGGGTCAACCAATGCAACAAATCCAAAAATCAGAATTACCCAAATTTTTGCAAGGCAATACCCTTTTTTGCGCTATTTCTACTGGACTAAGAAAGGGAGGAGACGGATTTGTCCTGTCGGCGCCGAAACGTCTGTGCCTCTACTGAATTTTTTTTAAACTCGGCTCCTTTGGTTAGATGTTTACCGATACAAACTAAAAAAGACTAAGAGTGTGTTACTATCCTCGCGACAGCATAACATACATGTTCACTTCTCTCTATCATTCTAAACACATGTGTTTTCACAAATATAACTGTACGATTTTCTCTTATCAATACATATTTTCTTTCTTTTTCTCCAGTAAAGTTCTTGGTAAATCTTTTAAATAATTACTGAGTTATATCTATAAGAAACATTTTAGGAATACAAAATCATATATTTTATTTTTAATTATCAATTATAATTAATCAGTTAAAATTAATTGCAAAAACTATTAATTAAGAAATAATGCGACAGATTGACTATTTTACATTACTCGGATTTGAAACATTTTTGAGTCGGCCAATCTTGCCTTTTGCCCCCCCAAAAATTTTCTTTCGCTACGGCACTGCGCACAAATACATTTTTTATTTGAGATAAAACATAATCCTTTGCGCTTATTTAGAAATTGGCAACAATATAAAAAAATGACATTTCAATAAAAGATTTTTTACTCGATTTTTAAGGATTTTTTGAGTTTTTATTGTTTGACTGTGATAATTTTTTGAATTTCTGAAAGCTTGTTATATTTCGCGTCTGGTGGTATGATTTTCAAATCCGTAGGATGGCTAGAAAAATAGTAATCACTCGTGAAAAAAGTCTCTAGTACAAAAGCGATGAGAATAACCCGGAATATCTATGCAGATTTTCATTGGTCCATTTCCAAACCATTACTTTTTTTTATATATAGAAGGATAACAAACCCAATCTTCATTTGGCGCCTCTTCTGCCTTCTGTTCTGGGTATGTGCCTCCTCTCCCCTCTTTAGTTTTGTCCCTGTATGGAAACTGGGAATATCTATTTTCCTAACTTAAATAGTTAGTTACTTTTCATCAAAACAAAATTATTTACTCTCATTTAAAGTTGATAATTTTATGTAGAATGCTTGTGTTTCATGTTTTGGGGATAGACCTGCAAACAAGTCCACTATATAAAAATAGATTAAATTTTATGCATGGGTTGGGTGCAGCAGAGTTCGCATTTATGCATTATAGTGATTTTTTTAAGCAAATTCATAGCAAGAAAGACTTAATTTCTGCATAAATTCAGGCCCCGTGAACCAAATAAATCTAATTTGAAAAAAAAAAGTGTTACCCTGGATTTTGCAGATCTAAAAAATCTAATATAAAAGAAGAAAAATGCAAAAAATTCTGCTTCTTTCTATAATTTGGGTCTTCATACTCAAAAAAAGAAGTCAAAATTTTTCAATATTAGTGCTATTTTCAAACAGATTTTGAGGTCAAAAGTGACGTCGGAGTGGAATTTTACAATTTTCACGTTACTTTGGGACCTGCATACTCTGAAAAAAAAAAGAGGGGTGGTTGGGAATTTATAATTTTAGGATTACTTCTGGTCCCACAGTCCAAAAAATTCAAGGGAAAGCAAGGAAAAAAAAAAAAGGAGAAAATTTTACATTTCCAGCATTATTTTGGGTCACGCAGATCCAAGAAATCCGAGCGAAAGGAAAAAATATTAAAGCAAATATTTTATTTTTTCAAGTCCTGTAAATTGTAAACAAATTTGGCTATGATGTCATACACTCATGCACCTTTTTTAATTTAAAATTGATTATAAAAAGGAAAAAAAATCGCCAAATTTTGGGAATTTTTTCCTTTAATGGTAACCTGGCTATTGTATTAAGTTTATTGGTTTAGCGATTGCGCCAATCAAAAAGTTGCTGAACATCAGTGAGTGAGTGTAACACATCTGTTCCAAAAATTTTACCTTCTTGGCTTTATTTCAGATCTTGTGAACTTAAAAAAAAAAAAGCAAACATTTTACAATTCTGGTTGTTTTAATTCCTTGTATCCTTAACCCTCTGAGCGTCTGAGGGCTTTCCTAAATTTTCATAAAAATATTTATAAAACTTAATATAATTTAAATTTTCTTTCCCCGTTTGTTTTTAAAATACACTTCATATCTCTTTATTTTACATATATCTTAAAATACAATTTAAAAAAATATATATTTTGTCTAGAGTCGATTTAAGTTGTTTTTGGAAAACGGAAAATATGGGCTAAACGCTTAGAGGGTTAAAAAAAAACGCCAAAAATTCAAAAGTTAAGCCTGATCCCGGTCTAGTCTTCAAATAAAAACTAGCACAGGGCCAAATTTAAAGAAAAAATTTTCCTCGAACTCGTGCTGTGTAGACCCCCAAATATATATTACAAATTTGGCCTCCTTACCGTGCTTACCCAAATTTGGCTATGATGTCATACACTCATGCACCTTTTTTAATTTAAAATTGATTATAAAAAGGAAAAAAAATCGCCAAATTTTGGGAATTTTTTCCTTTAATGGTAACCTGGCTATTGTATTAAGTTTATTGGTTTAGCGATTGCGCCAATCAAAAAGTTGCTGAACATCAGTGAGTGAGTGTAACACATCTGTTCCAAAAATTTTACCTTCTTGGCTTTATTTCAGATCTTGTGAACTTAAAAAAAAAAAGCAAACATTTTACAATTCTGGTTGTTTTAATTCCTTGTATCCTTAACCCTCTGAGCGTCTGAGGGCTTTCCTAAATTTTCATAAAAATATTTATAAAACTTAAAATAATTTAAATTTTCTTTCCCCGTTTGTTTTTAAAATACACTTCATATCTCTTTATTTTACATATATCTTAAAATACAATTTAAAAAAAAATATATTTTGTCTAGAGTCGATTTAAGTTGTTTTTGGAAAACGGAAAATATGGGCTAAACGCTTAGAGGGTTAAAAAAAAAGGCCAAAAATTCAAAAGTTAAGCCTGATCCCGGTCTAGTCTTCAAATAAAAACTAGCACAGGGCCAAATTTAAAGAAAAAATTTTCCTCGAGCTCGTGCTGTGTAGACCCCCAAATATATATTACAAATTTGGCCTCCTTACCGTGCTTACCCAAATTTGGCTATGATGTCATACACTCATGCACCTTTTTTAATTTAAAATTGATTATAAAAAGGAAAAAAAATCGCCAAATTTTGGGAATTTTTTCCTTTAATGGTAACCTGGCTATTGTATTAAGTTTATTGGTTTAGCGATTGCGCCAATCAAAAAGTTGCTGAACATCAGTGAGTGAGTGTAACACATCTGTTCCAAAAATTTTACCTTCTTGGCTTTATTTCAGATCTTGTGAACTTAAAAAAAAAAAGCAAACATTTTACAATTCTGGTTGTTTTAATTCCTTGTATCCTTAACCCTCTGAGCGTCTGAGGGCTTTCCTAAATTTTCATAAAAATATTTATAAAACTTAAAATAATTTAAATTTTCTTTCCCCGTTTGTTTTTAAAATACACTTCATATCTCTTTATTTTACATATATCTTAAAATACAATTTAAAAAAAAATATATTTTGTCTAGAGTCGATTTAAGTTGTTTTTGGAAAACGGAAAATATGGGCTAAACGCTTAGAGGGTTAAAAAAAAAGGCCAAAAATTCAAAAGTTAAGCCTGATCCCAGTCTAGTCTTCAAATAAAAACTAGCACAGGGCCAAATTTAAAGAAAAAATTTTCCTCGAGCTCGTGCTGTGTAGACCCCCAAATATATATTACAAATTTGGCCTCCTTACCGTGCCCCCCCCCCCCCCCATACCTCGTCATCCAAATTCTGGATAGCAAGGCCTTTTGCTTCAGAGTACTTCATGGCAACTAAAAATTGCAGTTTTTGACTGAGGACGCTAATTTTTTTTTATATTTTGTTAATGAAAGTTATATTTTAGTTTTCAGCAAGTGTGTATTACTTTTAAAAAAGTAGTTATTCATCAAGTGTATTTTCTGTTACCAAACTTAAGAGCACGCTTTTGAATAACTACCAGGACCAGCCGAAATTCTATGCCCTTAATCATTTGTTAAAATGCAATTAAATATATATATATATATATACTATCGATATGAAATTCACCTATTTGTAGGCACATAAAGAATGTAAATATTCAAATTGATATTATTTTGATCAGAAGCACCGGTAATAAGCGGAATAATCAGCTGAAGTAACTAAACTAATAAAAAACAAACCGTTTCTAAAAACGAAAAGAAAAAGTAATAAAGTTGGAAATAAGTAAAACAAACCTAAAATAATTAAATAACAGTTTCAGATGATTTAAAAGGTTTTTAACAATGATTGGGGTCACAATCGTCAGCTAATAAGGACTGAGTTCTGGTTTTGCTTTCAAATTCCTATTTTTCCTGCGTGTATCCGTGTATGTGTGTAAACAAAATCGAAGTTACAGTTATTTTCATCAGCGCGGAACGATAAAGCAGTCCATAAGTATAGCGGAAATCCGGAATTTCATTGGTGGAATATCCCAGACATGACATTTGCTTAAGTATCCGTTCGTATCCTTGAAACGTGTTTGTTTATTTATGAATTGTTGGTTCAGCGAATGAATCGTCTAAACAAAGAAATTGTTATAAAACAGAATCAGTTGCATTTTTGAAATAAATCGTGATGCAGAACTGTACATATTAAATGACCGTGCCTGAATAAAATATTACGTTGTGAAAACATAATTCGACAATATAACTAAATCATCGTGGCTACTTTCATGAGCAGTGATAACACTTCTTTTCACAACGTTTATGAATTTTGCCTTATAATTACTCGCTGTATAACTCTATATTTTTTATTGTTTTCTGCATTATGAGTACATTTTGATGGCCCATGTTTCACCTTTGTTATTCTGCACTCACTGATCCCCTTCTATTTCTTACTCACATGGTATCCTAAGTTTTCTCACGATTTCATCAGCATAACTCAAGTGTTATAATATCAGAAATACTTTTTTTCTTTGTGGAGCTTGAAAAAGAAAAAATCCAGTTTTATCAGTGCAATGCTTTATATTGATTGATTAGTACCTAATTGTATTTTTATAATTTGACTGTGGAGTATAGATTTGTGAAAAATAATCCTAGCATTGAATTTTATTTCATCATGTCTGGAGATAGCAAAGAACTACCAGGATTTTATAGAGATCCCGTGACTGGTAAATACTATAGAGATGTGCCAGGTAATGATAATATTCCTGTAATCAAAAAACTAAAAATTGAAAAAGAGGTAAATGAAGAATTTAAAATTAAGCCTAAAATAACTAATGCCGTTCGTTATTTAAATGCAAGAGAAATAAGGACAATTGGTGGTCTGCAAGACACAAAAGAATACTTGAAAATGAGGTGGCATTTGAAAGAACAAATTAACAACTCTGCATTGAATAGATTGAGAGTAAATTTTTATTTTACATCTGTAGATTACATTACAGGTTCAAAAGATTCGATCTATGGATTTTGGAATGATGAGTATCGGAGATATGTGATTGGCACTATGAAGTTCAATGATCATTCTCATCACAGTTTGTATTTTCATAAAGGTTTTGGCTACGTTATTGACATGTGTGAAGGTCTACATGACGATTTTGTAGTGTTGTATAATTCTTCTTGCCGTAATGGCCTACTTGTTGAACGTGTTGACGAGTATGACCATATGCCCTTGCTTCAGTATGGACAACATTTTGCTGGTAGAACTTTGGACTATTTTAAAAGGCAAATTTTTTGTTGTTGTTGCGAAAAAAATAGTTTGTGTTATGTATTTGGATGCGAAAATGTTGTTGGATTTATTGATGATCATAATAGAGAAGAATATATAAAAATAAATGGAAGAGTTCACTCACTCGCATTTAATGAAACAGGTAATCTAATGGCTTCAGGAGTGCATTATGGAAAACTTTATCTCCATGATTTAAGGACAAAAGAAATGGTTATGAATATTGAAATATCCAAATCTGTTTTAGTTGATTTATCTGTGATGAATTCTCACCATATTATAGTATCAGGAACAGATGATGTATTATGCACTGTAAGATTTTTTCTTCTTTTTTTCCCCTTGTGATTTTATAATAGAAAATAGAATTTTATAAGTCATGTTATAATAGCTTTGCTTTTAATTTGGTATTTCTCTATTATCCCGTTGACTAAAGGTTAAAATCAGGCCCTGACTATCGCACGGGCACCCAGGGCCCATGCCCTGGGCACGAAATTTCTGTGGGGCACAAAATTTTTGATAATTTCATCTAAATTTCCATTAAAAAAAATCATAATTATGCCAACGTTTTTATTTCTTTAGGACTTTTGTTTACATTCAGCATCAGTTTGGTTTTATCATTTAATATCAATAACATCATTAATAAGTAGGCTTCTAGTCATTATTTTCTAGTAATTGATGTACTGTATTTATCAAGTCATTCAATTATCATATTGCACATTTATTTAAAAAGTAACACAACTGAAAGAAATATGATATTTGAGATATTAATACAATGAAATGACAAAAATCTATCTCAGTCTATGGCTAAAATCACAATCTATGGCACATTTTAATAAATGAAAGAAAAAAAAAATATTTTCATTCAACTTTCCGGAAAACTTTTCGAATAAGTGTGTAACATGTAAAAAAAACAAAAAAAAACTAGTATTAATAGATTAACTAATCTGGAGGGGGGGGGGGGGGGCACGAAAAATTGAAAGTGCCCTGGGCACAAAAACTTCCTAGTCGGGCCCTGGTTAAAATTCCCGGTCACCACCGGCCACAGGGCGACTAAATGTAAAAAATTGGTGACTTTATACTAGGCATCTGATCGCCAAAGTGGCAATTTCTATTTTTAATGTAGCAGTATACATAAAATTTTTAGCACCATTTTGTTTCCAGGGATACCATTTTGTCGTAGAACGGCAGATTTCAGCTTTAATTTTTTTTAAAAATCGAATCGGCTATTTCCACAGAAAACAATCTTTCTCAATTTTCGTCAAGTGATAATGGAAAACGATCGCAAAATAAAACTGCGATTTTCGGCAAGCGACCGCGAAGTAAAACTGCAATTTTCATAAAACGATTGCGAAATTAAACTGCGATTTTCGTTAAAAAATTACGAAATAAAATCGTGAATTTTGGCAAGTGACCTCGAAATTATACTGCAATTTTCGTCAAACAATCGCGAAATAAAATTGGCGATTTTCATCAAATGTTTTCGAAATAAAACTGCTATTTTCATCAAATGATCGCCAAATAAAATAGCGATTTTTGTCAAATGATCGCGAAATAAAACCGCAATTTTCGTCAAACGACGGCGAAATAAAAGTGCAATTTAGGTCAGGCGATCGCGAAATAAAACTGAGATTTTCCGTCAGACCATCACGAAATAAAACCATAATTTTCGACAAACGATCCGAAATAAAATCGCAATTCAATAAGGGGCCGTGAATTTCGTCAGACGACGACATAATAATACTACGATTTAGGTCATTACGATCGTGCATTTTCGTCAAACGATCACAAAATAAAACCACGAATGAACAAGAGACCGCGAAATAAACAGAAAATTTCATCAAACTATCGTGAAATAAAACCACGATTTTCGTCAGGCGATCGCGAAATAAAACCATAATTTTCGTCAAACAATGACGAAATAAAACCATGATTTTCATCAGTCGATTGCGAAATAAAACTGATTTTCTTCAGACGATCATGAAATAAAACCACAATTTTCGTCAAAGGATTGCGAAATAAAACCGCGATTTTCATCAAGTGATCTCGAAATCAAACTGTGATTTTCGTTAGACGATCGTGAAATAAAACTACGATTTTAATCAAAGGACCTCGAAATCAAACTGTGAATTTCGTCGAATGATAACGAAATAAAACCGTAATTTTCATCATACAATGGCGAAAAAAAACATTGATTTAGGTCACGCGATTGCGAAATAAAATTGAGATTTTCATCAGACGATCGTAAAATAAAAGTATGATTTTTGTCAAATGATCGCGAAATAAAACTGTAATTTTCGTCAAACAATCACGAAATAAAACCGTAATTTTCGTCAAACGATCGCGAAATAAAACGATAATTTTCACCAAACAACGGCGAAATAAAACCACGATTTTAATCAAACGAACGCGAAATAAATCGCGATTCTCGTCAGCCGATCGCGAAATAAAACCACGATTTTTGTTAGACGATCGCAAAATAAAATCGTAATTTTCTTCAAATGACGGTGAAATAAAACCACGATTTTCGTCAGGCGATCTCAAAATAAAACTGATTTTCGTCAGACGATCGCGAAATAAATCCACGATTTTCGTCAATTGATCGCAAAATAAAACCGCGATTTTCGGAAAAATACAGCGAAATAAAATTGCAATTTTTATCAAATGACCGCAAAATAAATCCATGATTTTTGTCAGACGATCGCGAAATCAAACTTTTTTTTTTGGCAGACGATCGAAATAAAACTACGATTTTTGTCAGGTGATCGCGTAATAATACCACTATTTTCGTCAAATGATCGCGAAATAAAACTGCGATTTTCGTGAGACGATCGCAAAATAAAACTGAGATTTGTTGGAGTAAGTAAACTGCCACTGTGATAATTTTATTTTTATATACTTTAAAAGATGTCTCCATAATATTCATATTTTTAAAAATTTACTTTAAAACTATTTAAATCTACAATCCAAGGTAATAAGTGGCCACTAACTTGACATTAGTGGCTACTAAACATACAGCCTCTACCGGCCATCGGCTACTAATGAAAATATTGAATTTTAACCTTTACCATCGACCACTTTTCATAACAAAAAAGTATCGCCAAACTGTAACGCCAAATAAACGGGAGAACGTTGCCATTGGAATAATATCAAAATAAATAAATAAATAAAATATAAGAATTTAAGGACACGATTGTTATTTTAATTGATGAAATAACTAATAAATCAGTAAAACATAATGAAAAATACACACAAATCTTAAATTAAAAACCACTTGATGACATAACAAACACATATAATGCTTCTGACATCAAGTAAATGGGACTGCATTTTTGGTGTTTAATCGTACAGTTTGACGATAGTTTTTTGTTTTGAAAAGTGGTCGACTGGATAATAGAGAAGTACCCATAATTTTTAAGTAGATAATAACATATTTTAAAGCTGGAGAGAAGGACATTCATAGTTAAAAAAGTGCCAATTTTCTGTAATTGAATCCCTATCCAAGGATGGCATCAAACATAAGGTACAATGTATAGGGAACCACATGTTTGTTTTTTTCTTTTGAAAGTACGAACTGATAGGTAGCCAAATTAGATCTAAATTCTTTGTAACTTCTAAATCGAGCTAATTTGGATTGAATTTTATATTTAAAAAAAAGAAAGGAAATCGAATGCGAATACAGAGAAAACGTATTTAGGTACTTCTATATTCACTGCATGCCAACAGATAATAACCAATGAAATTGAGAAAAATATATTTAATATCATGTATGTAATATATACATTTTATGTATGTATGCGCAAAATCCTAAAACAAACAAGACACCTGATTTGGCATTTTTTTTTTACGTGCGCCAACCAAAAAATCGGCAACCTCCAAATTCTACTCAATCAGAATGTGTGCTCAAGGGTCATTCCATTTTAAATCAACAAATGGGGTGTGCACTACTATTTTTGATTTATATGACAATTTCCATGTGCATTCCCCATGTCTCCAAAACCTCAAAAATGTATTTTTTTTTTTTAATATATAGGCTAATTTTGTCGTTGGCAACAGTAAAAATTTGGTATTTTAATGCTTTGTCTTATGAACTGTAACTTTTTTTCTATCAAAGTTATAGAGCACAACCATATCTTATTGAAAAGCTAAGAGAATGGCCTTTTTCCATATGGTATCAATAAATTTGAGATTCAAAAACAAAGCTTACCTTTTCAAGGTCAAAGTTATCGATCCAAAATTAATTTTATCATTTTTGAAAATTTAAAAAGTTATGAAGGGCTTGGAATAACAAGCCCTCTTTTTTTTCTTACATTCATATATATGGATAGTTATTGTATTAAAAAAAATGGCTTGTTACTCTGCCCTCTTCACAAGATATGGCCTCCCAAAGTTGCACATTTTCTAAAAAATCCAGTTTTCAATGCTAAAAAAATTAATGTGGGGGGTAAGGTAAAATTTTTTGTACTTGTCTGATCTTAAGTACTTCATACCGGTTTTCAAACAAAAAAAAGATTGCTTTGTTATTCAAAGGCATTTAGCAGCTTTAGGGGGTCTGAATTTTCAAATAATTGCTCTGAAACAATGCAATTCTTCCATGTCCTTTTTCTTTAAATATGCATTTATTTTTGCATATATTATGAACTTATCTTATTTAAAAAAGGTTTTAGGTTAACCTCATAAATAGTATTTTAACATATTCCTACCTCTCATCATTTGTAAGCATCCATTTGCCAGCTACGACAGGAATGGCCAGGTCTCAACTTGTCCAGCCTTGCTCCCACATGTAGAGCAAACATGAGCAGTTCTTTGTATATTTCCTACTAGTGGTTGGCACTGTGCCAATGACAAAGCTGTTTACATATTATTGGATACAACTACCCAATAACATCAGGGTAAGACATACTATGATTTGCCTAATGATGTCACTGTCACATGCAACTGCTCAGTTGATTCTTTAACTCTGGAAAGTTGCTAAGCCAGTGTTCCTGTTGTAGTCTTTAGTTTTTCGAACTAAATACTGGCTGAGATCTGAAAGAGAGAATGAAAACTGCTCAGTGTGTTCAGGATAAAGTAAATATTTTAAGTTTGTTGCCTCTAACTTGGAGTTGTGCAAAAATTCAAGCAGAATTTGGTGTCAGCCAGTATTTAGTTCGAAAAACTAAAGACTACAACAGGAACACTGGCTTAGCAACTTTCCAGAGTTAAAGAATCAACTGAGCAGTTGCATGTGACAGTGACATCATTAGGCAAATCATTTGTCTTACCCTAATGTTATTGGGTAGTTGTATCCAATAATATGTAAACAGCTTTGTCATTGGCACAGTGCCAACCACACAGTGGCACATTAGCACAGTGCCAGTAGGAAACATACAAAGAACTGCTCATGTCTGTTCTACATGTGGGAGCAAGGCTGGACAAGTTGAGACCTGGCCATTTCTGCCGTAGCTGGCAAATGGATGCTTACAAATGATGAGAAGTAGGAATATGTTAAAATACTAATTATGAGGTTAACCTAAAACCTTTAAATAAGATAAGTTCATAGTATATGCAAAAATAAATGCATATTTAAAGAAAAAGGACATGGAAAATTTGCATTGTTTCAGAGCAATTATTTGAAAATTCAGACCCCCTAAAGCTGCCAAATGTCTTCGAATAACAAAGCAATCTTTTTTTGTTTGAAAACTGGTATGAAGTACTTAAGATCAGACAAGTACAAAACATTTTACCTTGCCCCCCACATTAACTTTTTTAGCATTGAAAACTGGATTTTTTAGAAAATGTGCAACTTTGGGGGGCCATATCTTGTGAAGGGGGCAAAGTAACAAGCCAATTTTTTTAATACAATAAGTATCCATACATATGAATGTAAGAAAAAAAAGAGGGCTTGTTATTCTAAGCCCTTCATGACTTTTTAAATTTTCAAAAATGGTAAAAAATTAATTTTGCTTTGCTAACTTTGACCTTGAAAAGGTAAGCTTTGTTTTTGAATCTCAAATTTATTGATACCATATGGAAAAAGGTCATTCTCTTAGCTTTGCAATGAGATATAGTTGTGCTCTATAACTTTGATAGAAAAAAAGTTACAGTTCATAAGACAAAGCATTAAAATACCAAATTTTTACTGGGTACTTTTCGGTTAGCCGGGCACCAGTGATTTATGAACATGTATATATACACACATATAGATATACACATATATCTACACATGTACATACATATATATATACACTTATATGTATGAATATATATATGTATATACATATATATTTATATATGTACATATATCACTGGCGCCCGGCTAACTGAAAAGTACCTTTTACTGTTGCCAAACGACAAAATTAGCCTATATATCAAAAATAAATTTTTTAAAAACAAAAAATATATATTTTTGAGTTCTCGGAAACATGGGGAATGCACATGCAAATTGTCATCAAAATTAAAAATGGTGATGCAACAACTTTTTTTGAAAATTTGTTGATTTAAAATGGAATGACCCTCAAGCAATCAGTGCTCAGACAAGGTGCTACTTACTTCCCTACGGCAAACTCTTTCACAAAATAAACATTGATTTTATTTCATTTTGAGGTTATTTACAAAGTTTTAGCAAGTTTTTCTTCGGGATTTTTCGATTTTTACAAACTTTTAGCAATATTTTCTCTGGATTTTTTGATTTTTGCAAACTTTTAACAATTTTTGGTACTTTTCCGTTATACGGACACCATGCCAAAAATGTATGTAAATGTATGCTTGGCGACAATGGTGTCTGTATAATGGAAAAGTTCCCAATTTTTTCCTCCGGATATTTTGATTTTTACAAACTTTTACCAATATTTTCCTCCTAATTTTTCCATTTTTACAAATTTTTAGCTATTTTTTCCTCGAGATTTTTCCATTTTTACAAATTTTTAGTTATTTTTTCCTCTGGATTTTTTCATTCTTACAAATTTTTAGTAATTAAACAATTAAATTTTTAGTAATTAAACAATTAAATTTTTAGTAATTAAACAATTAAATTTTTAGTAATTAAACAATTAAATTTTCTTTAACAATTAAAAGTTTCTAGGAAAAAATTGCTTAAACTTTGTAAATTGTTGCAAAACAAAATAAAATCAATGTTTACTCCGTGAAAGAAGTTCTCATAGAAACTGTGTAAGTAGTGAGTTCTCTGTCACAAAGCACACAGGTTATGATTGGGGAGAATTTCAAGATTCCTGATTTTTCAAATGCACGAAATTCATTCAAAAAGCAGTCAGTAACTTATGTATGTGCGCTTTGCATACATTAACTGAAAAAAAAAAAAACATCACTGGACAAACTAAATTTGGTTTACAGCAATCTCTAGGATACATAAAATACATCTTACCAATTAAAATCAATAGAAATTCACACTTACCTTTATTTTTTTATTTATTATTATTTTTTTTCATGATGGTTCAGTTTATTAATTAATATCATCTTCATTACTGCCCTCAACCAATAATGACTTGCACACATTACATGTATCTTTTACACTATCTTCTCATTCCCCCAAAGTATATGTGCTAAATGTTAACAATCACCTGCAACAATGGATAACTCACTTCACCAGCACCATTTCTGTGCTGCTAACTAGGTGGGCGAAATTTAAGGTTACCCTTAACCAGGGATGTCACTGGATCCTAAAAAAACTGGGTCCCAGGGACCCAGGATTTTCAAATATCTGGGTCCTTTTTTTATAAAAGCGGGTCCCCATTCATAATAATTAAAATTCATATTTTAAAGGAATAAGTGAAGCTTGTTTATTTGGAAAAGAGAAATGCAATAGTTATTGTTTTGATAAAAATTAAATAATGAATAATCAAAACCAGTATTTCCCATTCAAATAAGACAAAGATATATTTTTTTATAACTATTACGAGAAATTTTTTTTACTTTTTTTAATGTAAATGCTTAATTATAAAATAATGATTATTTGAGTGTAGAAGATAACAAGTATCGCTAATATTTGCATTTCTGGGGGGGGGGGGGGGATCATCTCTCAGCACTATTTTTGTTGTTGTTGTTGCAGGTCGGATTAACTTGCGATTTCAGGCTGAGTTGTAGATTCCTGCAAATTGGGTTCAGGTTAACCTGATTTTTCAAAAGTTAGTTCAATATATTGTTTCAGATTAAAAACTATATGCCTATATTTATTAACAAGCATAGGACTTTGTGTGTCTGCTGTTTTCTAAAGGAATATGCTGCACCTTTTCCTCGACTATTTCACAAAATTCATACTTTTTTCATGAACCTCTGATGAAATTAGCAGGGTTTTTTCCCGCGTTCCTTTCTGAAATTCGTGTTTTTTTCTTTTTCATGGCCCTTCGATGAAATTCGTGCTTTTTCCATAATCCTTTGACAAAATTGGCAGTTTTTTCCACGATCCTTTGATGAAGTTGGCATTTTTTTTGTTGTCATTTAACGAAATTTGCGTTTTCTCTGTGGTCCTTTGACGAAATTCGCATTTTTTCCGTGATTCTTCAACGAAGCTCATGTTTTTGTTTTGTATTTTTTAACGGTCTTGTGACAAAATTTATGTTTTTCCGCAGCCCTTTGATAAAATTCACGTTTTTCCGCGGCCCATTGACAAAATTTGCGTTTTTATAGGGATCTGTCAACAAAATTAGCCATTTTCGAGATCCTTTGATGAATTTCACGTTTTTTCTTTGGCCTTTGGACAAAATTCGCATAGTATGGTATAATAAAACCTTTGAAAGTGGAACCTGTCTGTAAAAAAAAAAAAAAAAAAAAAAAATTCTTGGTTCCGAAGGAAGAAACCCCATACAAATATGCCAGCAAAACAAAGGCCTGTCTAAAATGGAATTATAGTCTGATTCCTAGCGATTCCATTTTTACAGGATTTACTGTATGTAAAAAACTACATTGATTTAATATTTACAATTATTTATTAGTTATAATTCCTGTTGGTTAATTCATACAGCAAAACCTCTAAGAACGGAGCCGGTTTATACCAGAATTCTATCTTAAATGAAAAAACTTTATAGTCTTGGTGGAAGGAATACTATACAAATCTATCTTCTAAAACGGAAACCTGTATAAAATAATTTATTTTTAGCTCATAGCTGAATCGTTTTCGCGAGTTTTTATTATAATTTGTAGTTTATTATTAATTAGCTCACCCGCCCGGGCTCGTGATAATAAATTAAAACAAACCTCAAGATTGTATGATTTTATATCTTTAACCCGATTTTGGGGTTTAAAGAAATTTTTAATAGTTTATAAAGTAGCTGGAGGACCCTAGAGCTATGTTTAAGAAAAGTGAAAGAGAATCTGATCATTTTTAAACAAGCTGCGCCAAGGGTTCAAGAAGAAGATTAATATTCAAAATTGGTGGTAGCTGAGGTCCGAGAAATTTTTTTGTTGTTCATGTAGCAGCTGGAGGACCTAAGAAGTTGTTAAAAAAATATAACACTAGTGAATCGGACGATTTTTAAGGGAGCTATAGTAGAGAGCCCAAAAGAAGTCCAACTGATGGGTCTTAAGATGAAAACTTCTTAAGAGGTCCTATAGTTAAAAGTAGAAATTGTGGGTTTTTAAAAATATTTAAAAAAAAGTTTTTTTAAGTGTTCGGTTTGGCTGAATATTTTGATATTCGGCAGGCCGAATAGTTTCATATTTGGCCTAACCGAATATTCGGTGCATCCCTAGAAAATATACTGAAATTTTCTGGAATTGCTTCCTCCAAATGGCTGAAATAGGTAGCTTTTTACTTTTTGTAATGAACAACCAAGCTAATCGGATTTAGCTTGGTTTTTGATCCGTTAGGTTATTAAATTGTGGTAGGATACAGCCTGTACTATAGAAGCTCTAGAATACCCCAGGTCCCATTCATTCCAGGTAACACATCCTATACTGTATACCGTATTATATGTATTGAATTGTAGAACAACAAACCATTTATGAAAAAACTACAGAAGTGCAAAGTAGAAATCTAAAAAAAAAAAAAAATCAGATAATTTTGAAAGAAGGATATATACATGGGGATTTTGGGGATTAAATTGAGAATGTTAAAAATTTTGATGGAAAGACACTGCATATCAAACGTTTAAATATTTACTTTTGTTCCTTATGAAGAGTTTGGCTGTATTTTGATTTAGAATTTCAATCAATGTCATGCCGAAAATATTATGTAGCGTGCCACCCCTGCTACAGATGTTTTTCCTTTGCATATTATACAATTACTGATTTTCTATTTCTAGACTCTGTTTTTTTTTTATCCTTATGACTACGATAGCTGTTCATTTAAAGGGAGTCTTCACTCACTTGAAAACACCCGCTCACTAATGTTAAATCTATGGCCAGGTTGTTTTCGAATTTCTCGTTTAAATTTAAATATTTAAATTGTTTTTTTTTGCATATGATAGCTGAGGTCGATCCCTAATATGGCTATTTTTTTACTTTTTCGATTTCGGTTGCAGATTTTTTTAATAAAGATACTTTCACTTTCGAAACTGGTTTTAAAAGTGAAAGTACCTAAAAAAAAAAAAAAAAATCTGCAACTGAAATCAGAAAAGTTAAAAATAGCCATATTAGAGATCGACCTCAGCTATCTTATGCAAAAAAAAAAAAAAAAAACTTTTAAAAGTATTCAAATTGAAACAAGAAATTCGAAAACAACCTGGCCATAGGTTTAACTTAGCGAGCGGGTGTTTTCAAGTGAGTGAAGACTCCCCTTTAAGGTTTTTTAAGACAACACTTTAAAAAAAAAATCGTAAACATGCATGAGTATTTAATCTATTTTATTTTGAAGATTAAAAGCATATATATTTTTCCATTTTAGTAATATGGATTATTTTTAAATTTAAATTTTATAATTTCACAGAATACTTTGTTTTATTTTATGCCTAAAAAAAATGTTAATATTGTATATCTAATGTCTTTTTTGTGTTCTTTATTTATTATTTGGTATTTTTCTTAATTTCTAGGTTGACATCAGGAAGAAAGAAGTTGTTACTGAATTTTTCACACATGAACAAAAATGTATTAGAAAAGAACCACTTAGTGTAGCCAATAATATGTTATGCGCTCTTGGATCAGATAATAGAATTAGAATTTGGGATTTATCAGGAGGATTTCCCATTCATAAATTAAAACCACTTGAAAATCCACAAAATAAAATAAAAGGTTGGTTGTGTAGCATTGGTAATAGAACATATTTGTACTATTTTGAAGGTGCTGTTAAAAAAGTGTTTAAAATAATGTAATATTAATGTAGTATTGTATTTAGCTGGTCATTATGTGACATCTTTGTTACGATTTGTAATTCATAAATTGTATTATTTTGTTATATATTACTGGATATGCATATTATTTTTGTTATTCTACTATTTGTAAAAATGTAAGAAATCCATTGAACAATATTGTATAATGTTACCCTCATAGTAAAGTGCAAGATTTTTATGTAAACTAGGCATGTGGTGTGTTTTTTAATTAATTTGTTTTTCATTATGTAATAATTATAAACAGTGCCTTTTTTATGTAATAATCTAGTTTCATCATAAGAATGTAATGTCAACTATTTTAATAAATTTTCATTAATTATAGAAGAATTTTTTTAATTAATTGCTAACTTTCAATATGAATCATATGTATATCTCTTTGCCTTGGAATGACAAGGTTCTAACTGAAACCATGGCTAAAATGAGTAAATAAAGGATCTCAGTACATGGCATAAGTCATATGAGTGTATTGGGACATTGTCCCATAAAAAATGGAATTGATGTCCCATGTGTGACAGTTAATTTCTGTTCCACATGTGATGAGGAATACCTTGCAATTTGAATAACATAAAACACATTCTAGCAAGCATTTTGACAGTTATCAAACTTGACAAGATTTTAACTGCTATCTTGTCTATATGAAAATGAAACTTTCATTTCATTTTTTTTTCCCACATAGATAGAAGAAGCAGTTAAAATCTTGTCATTTCAAGGCAATTATCTTTAGAGAGTAACATATTTTGAATTTTTCTTTACATTCATGGGTGCAAGACCTTCAGTCTCAGGACTGACTTCAGTCTTGAAGAGATTTTTGACTGATAGTAAATAATCTATCTACACAGATTCTACTTTATGTACTTAAATAGTAGCAATTTTACTATCAAGAACTTTTAATCACTTTCATTTATTGTTAGAGATCGATTTTTAGCCATAATGTAAAACATAGAAATATTCTAACCTATTTTTATTTGGTTATTCCCAATATTCAGAAAAGTTTTCAGTTTTGGTTTTAATAGACTTCTTGCACCCATTTTTACATTAAAAGATATTGAATATCATCACAAGTTATTTTAACACTTGATTTTCCTTGTACCTGTAAGATACATGGTACCTAAGTTTGATGTTACCTTTTTTTTTTTTTTTTTTTTTTTTAAATGTGAAACTAAGCACACAGTGACAATTTTTTATATAATATTTTTATTGTGACTTATAAGTTTTGTTAGTTTCATAATTTTTTTTTTTTTTTTTTTTAGTTTTTGTGATTAAAGGCAAAAGAACATACATTTCTAGCTAATTAGTATCTTTCTATCAAAATATCACTGTATAAAGTGTATCAATATGGAAATTACATCATGTATCTCACAGATATACACATATGTATATCACATATATACATATATAATGACAGCAGTAACATAAGTTTTTTAAAGCTAGTAATCAAGTGATAAAATATATTTGGTACTTTTCAGTTAGCCGGGCGCCAGTGATATATGTACATATATAAATACATATGTATATACATTATATCTATATATTCATACAGATATGTGTAGATATATGTTTGTACATATATGTATATATTATATATGTGTGTATATATACATGTATATATATCACTGGCGCCCGGCTAACCGAAAAGTACCATATATTTAAACATCTATTATATTATACATTTATGAATGGTATTTTCTATCTAAAAAACAGAGTTAGCACAATTTAAACAAACTTGTTTTTTTCCTTAAAAAAAAAAAAAAAAAAAAGAAAAGAAAAGAAAACGGTGGTGGCTGCACAAATTGTCACCTCATCAAGTTCATGGATGAAGTCCTAGGATTATACAGAACTCGATTAGCATAATTAAAGTGGAACTGGTTTGCCAAGTCATATCTTGGTAGGAACCACCATAGATCAAATTTCAGTGGTTGATTCATAGGTCCCCATTCAGTTTTCTAATGAAATTCCTCTCTACTGATAGGAGCAGTTCCCATTGTAATATGCTACCTGATGCAGGAATTTCATTAGATAACTCAATGCGGACATACCAATCAAACCACTACAATTGGGTCTGCAGGTGATTTCCACCAAGATATGACTTGGCAGAACAGTTCCATTTTAATATGCTAATCAAGTTCTATATAATACTGGAATTTCAGTCAGAACTTGATGAGATGATAATTTGTGCAGCCACCTATACACACATGTCTATAAGAATTTGCTTAAAAAATTAATTTAATTTAATTAACCTTGATTTAATTAACCTTATCTTAATATTTACAGATGGCAGTGTTTCATAATCAAACTCTGATCTCTTTCTTTGAACCTTCTTTTTATGATTCAAATCTCTTATTTAAAAAATCCTGTCCTGTTTAAAAAAAATCATAGCTAGACTGGGTTTTTGGCGGCAGAGAGTGGTTAAAACCGATTTCAGGGTTCCCAGCAAAACATGTCTTGCAATTTCCCTGACTTTCCATGATTTTCCCTGACCAAATACAAAAAAATTCCATGACCAAACGAGCATACACAAAATCTGCTTTAACCCTCTAAGCGTGTGGAACGTAATATTCCATTCACTAAGCTCCAGGTTTCACTGCAATATATGCAATGTTTAAGATAATATAATTCTACAGATTTAATGAATTTTCAAAACTTTGAAGAATGATTAATACCCTCAAGGGTTACATTCATATTTGTAATTAAGTTTTATTTATAATGCTGAAAGAATCATTTTTTTAGCATTTAAAACAAAATGCAGAGAAAACAACATTACAATTTTACCCTTTTTCAAAATGCTCAGAGGGTTAAATAACACAAAATAACAAGCAGCATAAAACGAAAAATCAAAAATTTTTATCGTAATAACAGGGTTACTCTTTTCCCAGGAGAAAATTTAAGCACTTTTCAAGAAAAGTGCAAAATGAAATTCTATAAAATACAGGGTGTCCCAAAAGTCTCCGTACAACTTCAAAAATTTATTACAAAAAAAAAAAAAAGGCCTACAGCAAAAATAATTACAACAGTGTATAGAGTAACTTAAAAAGTTTTTTTCTACTACCTTAGTAAACTTCAAAATGAGATCCTTTCGTAGCACGAAGAATATCAAGACGATATTCCAATTCTATCCACGTGCGTTTCAGCATGCTAACATCAACAGTAGTTACAACTGTTTGATGAAATCTGGACAAAAGTGAATAGTCTCATGGAATTGAAACAAGAGATCCAAACAGCAGTAATTCAATCCACGAACGTTTTTCCTGCTAACATCAACAGTAGCATACCTGCCAACATGTCTATTCAGAAAATTTTACAATTTTTCTGACGTACTTCATTGTGCATCTTCAAACATATATATGTAGTAAAAGGTATTTATGAAGGCGTCTAATAAGGTAATATATGATTTGATACAAAATTTACTGATAACTACAAAAATATTAAATAATAAAAATAACCCAAATATTATTAGCACTGATAATTCTTTTTTGTATACGTTAAATAGGCTGATTTGGCTTTACCCAACAATTCTTTGTCATACATTTCTCCATAGTGATCGTGTTGCATGCTTTTAATTATTAAAATCTTTAGTACTTTTATGTTAGCCAGGCACCAATGATTGCCAAATTTTTTAAAAATCTCGCCAATCATTTTTTTCGCCAATCTTTTAACATTAGCTATTAAAAAAAATAATAAATATTTTAACGCTGCAGTATAATGTCTTAAAAAAATTACTTAAAAATAGCTAAAATATAATCATGATAAAATACGTAAACACAAACACATCAATACAAATAACAAAATCTCAAGAATTGAATTAAAATCAAAATCATTGAATTCAAATCATTTGAATTGAAAGGGTTTACAATTCAAATGATGCCAACTGAAACAAGATTTGGCGGGTTATCACTGGTGCACAGGTAACATAAAAGTACCAAATATTTTATAAATAAATAAAAAAAATCTAATAAATTTCTAATAAAAAAAGTGTCAAAACTTCAATTTTAGCTTTGCTGCGAGAAATTTTTAAAATACACAGCATGACTAAACATTCTGTGGCATATAATAACGTGTTGTGAATTACTATTTGATTGCTGTGACGTACTATATTGATAATCACACTCCTCATCTTTGTAACAAACGCAATGTGTGCATCAGTTTTATTTTTTTACTCGTGTAACATAAACGCAATGTGCGCATCAGTTTTATTTTTTTACTCAAAAAGTAACATATTTGAAGAATCATTTCAAGTTTTATCAAAAAACCTTACAATCTTACCTGTTGCCCTTACAACCTTACAATTGGACCTAAATCCTTACACTGTAAGGATAAACCTTACAAGTTGGCAGGTATGCAGTAGCTACTGCTGTTTGGATCTCTTGTTTCAATTCCATGAGACTATTCACTTTTGTTCGGATTTCTTCAAACAGTTGTAACTACTGTTGATGTTACACCATGCTGAAATGCACGTGGATGGAATTGGAATATCGACTTGATATTCTTCGTGCAACGAAAGGATCTCATGTACAAGTATACTAAGGTAGTAGAAAAAAACTTTTTAAGTTACTCTATGTACTGTTGTAATTATTTTTGCTGTAGGCCTATTATTTTTTTTGTAATAAATTTTTTAAGTTGTACGGAGACTTTTGGGACACCCTATACTATAATGCAAAAAAAACTTCCATCTTTTCAAAGGAATGCCATACAACAAAGTTCAGAATGTGAAATGTCTCAAAAATGTAGAAAACTTTTGTCCATATTATGGTTTTTCTGCATTGCATTAGAAGGAATTTCTCGATATTAAAACCGACAAGAGTCTAGAGATTTTTCAGAGGCACCATGTAACGAGAAATAGTTACATTTTTCTGAAAAAGAAATTATTTCAAATAATTTTCCCCCCCATACCTTTCCATGACTTTTTAGCAAATATTTGTAAATTCCCTGACTTTACCTATATATTTAAAAATTTCCATGACTTTCCCTGACTACTTTGAAATTCCCTGACTTTCCAGATTTTCCATGACTTTCCAGGTCGCTGGGAACCCTGGATTTAAACTGAGAACAACTGGCATAAAAACATTTCGTGACATAATTTGAGACTTTTTTATTAGTATTAAATTTCTTAAGTAGATTTTATTCAGGATAAATAACAAATAAAATATTGTGGATAGTTTAAATTAAAAAATAAATAAATTTGTATTAGAAAAAATGAGTAATATAACGGATAAAATTTTTGTTATAATAGGGTTGTGTAATTTTATTTATAAACAATTATTGGAGTATTTAGAATCTCAGTTTAAAAATCAAAATAGAAAACTACATCCAATTATATAGTAGATAATCTTTAAGTTATTACATTGTATTATTTATTTAAAAATACTCTGAAAAGTGATTTGCTAAAATATCATAGAATATTTTGTAAATTTCATTTTTACATTTAAATAGAAATTCAACTGTAAACAATAATATTATAGTTAAACTTGTACAGCATCAGATTACCATTATGAAAATTTCTGTTTTTCAAGTGAAAGAAAATTAGTATTATATAAACAAAGTATATTTATAGGATCATTTTCAAACTTTTTGCCACTCTGAATAACATTCATAATCTTTATTTCTAATTTTAAACTTAACATATCAAATACATGTGTGAATTATGCAGATTAAAGTTCTTATTAGCATTATTTCTTAGTTTCTACCAATTTTTGCCACTTACTGGCAGAAACTAGTTTCTCCTATGCCGGTTTTAACCGGTTACAACCATTGGTTTCAACCACCCCGGCAGAAACGTGTCAACCCTGGTCACAGCATGTATTACTTAAAGACGATATACGAGGCATTCAGCATCAAAGCCAATCAAATCCATTTTTTTGTTTGACCAAGTTTGAAATGAATTCTTTGCTCTATAAAAAATAATTTGTTAGATGTTGTAACAAGCCAGATTGAAAATGTGAGTAATAAATGGCACTAGTCTCCTATAATTCTCAATGAAAAGCACGAGAGACCCCATTAACTTTATCTGTACAGGATTCTGTCCAGACTTTTCTCACAGGGTACTGTTTATTATTTATTAGATACAGTATGATTTACTAAAATAGAATTTCAAGGGCTTTGAGAAAAATTTTATTTGGGATGACTTTTTATCTTAATCTTCTCACTGAAGCGAACAGGTATATATGTTCACTATGCTGCAGTTTTCACTGCAATATTAGCATTATTTAAATTAATATCATTCTAATAATATAATGCAATTTTAAAACTTCACATAATGATTAATACTCTCAAGGATTATACTCATATAAGTAATTAAGTTTTTTTTATATCAAGTTTGAAAATTTATCTTTTTTTTATCATTTAAAAAAAATTACAGAGAAAACAAGATTACAAATTCACCCTTTTGCTCGGCATTCAGGGGGTTAATAAGCTCAATCTTTTTATAGTTGAAATTCAAAGAATTTGTTTAAAAACCTGGAAAGTACAGATAATTTCAAATTTCTTAGGTTTTTTTTCTTCATACAAGAAATGCTAGTCTCTTTTTTAATCATTGTAAGAAGAAAATTATTGTAGCCACAGTATTTCTTTTTAACTTGTACCTTTCATAGTTGTGTATACAGGGAATACATGTTTCATTGTTTACAGATTTGAGCGGCAACCCTGATATTGTTATATTGAGAAGGAATTGACTTAAAAAATATATATAAATATATGTAACTAAATTAAATTTAAAATAAATGCTATTATGTTCCAGTATATCTCAGATTTTTCACTTGATCCTTCCAGATTTACATATTTAAAACATGTTCTGTTCAGAACTGTGTAAAGTAAAGAAAATAAGAAAAGTAAATTGAAAATAAAAAGCAACACTGAACAATTAAAACTTGCATCTTCCTTTAAGAAGCCATACAAATTAAAACTTAGATTTTCCTTCTTTTTTTATATTTAGCTAGCCATTTCAAAGTAAATCGGATTTTGAAGTTTTTTTTTTTTTAACTGTTTTGAATTATCTTTTGTAAAATGTATTAATTGTATGAAGTCTATTAAACTAGAAGAAAATCTAAATCCAGATTTATCAATATTTATGGATTTAGTTTAAAAAGTTTCTGTGTGCTTTTATTTCTATGAATAATTTCACTAGTTTAATGACCACTCAAAATAATTTATTTTTATTATTTTTGGTTAGAGTCCAAGTTATTCATATTTAACTAGATTGCTTTAAATCTTCACTTAAAAAAGCAGTTTACATTTAAAAAAATAATAATAAGGTAAATTTATGTTTTTGAGGTGAAAACATCTATAGGTGTACCACATACTTTTTTCCTGGGCAGTGGATAAAGTTCATTCATCATTCTTAGAAATAAAATGCTTATTTATGCAACAAAATCTGTGACGTCAACTAAAACTGGTCTATTTTCACAGATTTTATTCATGTACAGCAATAACTTATGTATTGAAACTTTAGAGGTTGGTAATTTAAGTTCACAAATATAAGTCGAAAATTTCTATTTCCCAAAAATATCAATAACCTAAATTCACACAATAAAAAAATTAAGGGCTTTAACCTTTCGCCAGGCATGCCAACTTTCAGGTAATGCAAAATCAATGAGAATGTTGTACTTTGTACAACAGTGCGCCCGGCAGAAGGTTAAATAAATGACTGATCTCACTAACTACACATCGTCAGAAATTTTTATTGTAAAGTATTTTAAGTTAAATAATGGCTACTTTCACTGTCTTGAAGGCGATTTGCAAACTCATATGAAAATAACATTTATTTTATGGGAAAATCAGCATAGATGCTGCCATTTATTGGTTTCGTTTTAAAGAAAAATCATTGAGTTATATAGAAGTGAAATCGAAATGTTAAAAAAAAAAATCATCCAATTTAGTTTTTATAAGGAAAAAAAATCGAGGTCCCCATTTGGGTATTCAGGACTGAAGAGGTTAATAGAAAATGCAGCAAAAGTGCTATTTTTTTTTAAAGACAAGAAGGGTGCAGCATTCCCCTGAAACTGTCTGTGGGAAACTCTGCCTATGTCATTCATTAACAATTGCAGCTACTTAGTCAGCTGAAAGCAAAATTGTAAAATATGGTGCTTTCTTTTTTTTTTACTTTGCACATGGTTGAACAAATTAAAAATAAAATACAAAATACTGTATTCTCAAAATACAGTTTTTATTTTAAATGCAATTGATAAAACCCATATTTCATAAATATACACTGAAGGTTAAAAAAAAAGTGTGGAGGGAGAGGGGAGAGCTGAATCAACCTGAAAGGTTCTATTTCATTTATCTGTTTGTACAATGAAAATGCTTGATAAGCATCAGTCAATCTTTTTATTGAAAAATGAATCGGTAGTTAAATAAATAAAACTAAAAATTATAAAATTACGTACCTTCAGCACAATACAAAAAATTAGAAATAGTCCAGAAATTTACAAAACACATTATTAAACAAGTTGTCTAATATTTGTATTTATTTTTTCTTTATTTTCTTCAATACAAATAAAACATCAGCTTATTTTAAAAATCACTCACATAAATAATTGATAATACTTTCAGTACATGCATTTTTTGTTGAGGTATGATACTGTACCTATGCATGTATACGGTAAAACCTCTGCAATGGACGCCTCTCTATTTAGCGAACACCTTTTCAATCACCAACGCATACTGTTTGTCGATCACAAGAATAGCTCTCGCCGAGAAGTCTGTGCCTGTCTGTTGCTGTGGAAACAAGACTCGCTCCATTTTCGACAGGGGAAGCGAGAAGATAGGCATTCACATTGATTTACTGAGCGCCTTGAGGGGGTGTTGGCGATATTTTTATTATTACTTTTTTTTGGTAATTATTTTAATCGATTCATCGAGTGAAAGAAAACTGTTTCATATATTATTTATATGATAATATTTAGATTTTACAAATGAAAATAAAATATGAATCAATATGAATTAATCATGAAATTTATTACAGTAAAAACTAAATTAAATTAACTTAAATAATTGTTTCAAAATTAATATTTTCATAGCCATTAGTAATTATCAATGACTTTAAATTATTAATACAACGACCGAACTTCAGTGATTATTATAAATTTCAGCATGTATTTTCAAACAATTTGCAAGGATGGATAAATTTTTTTATCATTAAAAATATAAATAATAATAATACCTTCTAAACTTTTAGAATTTTATTCAATCATGTGAAAGTCCTCCAAATCACTCTCAGAAGTCTCGGTTTCTTCTGAATCAGAATCGCCGGTATTAATGTTAAATGACAGTTCGTCCAATAAATCCGCTAACAGTCCATCTTTTTCCCAGTAATTATTTTTAACGTTTCCCACGTGTTTTCAATGCGCTGTCCATTCTGCCGAAGTAACCTCAGTGATAGCTGTTTCTCTCAAATATTTGTGTCTCCAAAAAACAATATCTGGCCTTTCCATGAGAACTTTTCTTTTATTCACGCACTTTTTCCATCGAAAATTCATTGAATGTAAGACTTTGAACAATGTGTCTCTTTTCCACGAAAGTCCAATTTTTTCTTTCAACACGGGTAATAATTTTCTGAGAGATAGTACTTTTCTTTCTCTTATATAAAAGTCTTGACAATGAAAAGTCTTGAATCGTTTGACGTATAACGCACTTGTCAAAGTCATCTATTTCGCAGTTTCGTTCACCAGGTCTTTTACGATGTTTACCAGGTGATTTTAAAACTGTCGATAAGCTCAATGCAGGAACTTAATTTTTTTTTTTTTTTTTTTTGTAGCTTCAGAATTTCCACTTGCTCGGGAGAGGAATTAATACAGCTTTAGATGAAGCTTCATCACTGGAACAAAATTCCGCAACATTATGTACGATTTTACGTGCTTGCGATTTCAAGACTTCACCTTTCCTAAACTGAAAGGGCATCTTTCCACTTTAACAAATTAGCAAAATTATTTAAACAAATGGGAACAAATAATTTAAAAAGCAAAAGCAAAATTAAATCAAAAATAAGATAACGCGTGCAACTGCTGATCCGAGAAGAAGAATGGCGTAGGGTAACCTTTTATTCCGCCAATTCCTCACGCGCATATTCCCCATTCGAAATGGATAGGTCTTGTTACTATAGCGACCGCCACTAACTACTACGACTTTTTGGCGGGAGCTGTTCTTGTGGTCGACAAACAGTATATTAGTTGTATATTTTAACCTCTTAATAGTGGACAAATTTCGCACTTCCGAGCAGTAAATAATTCAGAGGTTTTACTATAATATGCATTCCCTTTCCTTTCCATCCAAAATTTTAAACCTAAAAATTGAGTTGTGCAGAATATTTCTGACAAGTACATGAAAATTTAAAGCATGTTTTCATTAAATCAATGCATACAACACAACATGTAGATTTCGTAATGTACAAATATCAAAATAAAAAATAAATAAATGAAATAACTGTACTTTTTTGTGTGCTGCAATTTGTGTACTGTGAGCACTGTAATTATTTATTTCTGAATCTACTACCAAAGTACCGGAGCCCTAATATTCTGCAGTACTAATACTTGTACCATACCATCTCCCCCTCCGCCGTCACTCCAATCTGCATATTTATATTTCACACATTATTTTCAAAATTTAAAGCAGTTTTTTTATTCAGCAAAATAAAAATTTTAAGTACATCTATCTGCATATACTTAGCTATCCACTTTTTAGTAATTACCACTTCCAAATAGAAACCTTTGCCTAATCTTAATGTTAATTAATCGCAGAATTCTGCGATTAAATAAGCTCAGGATTATGATTCGGAAATAGTGTTAACACAAAAAATGAATAGTTCACAGCTATGCAGAATAGAAAAAGACTATTTCTATTTACTCTTTATTCTGATCAAAATAGCAGTAAAATGATTTGAAATGGAAATAAATAAAATTTTGAATTTAAGGCGGTATTAAAAAAAATATTTTTTCACGCTCAACAACTCAAAATTTTGAGACACATTTTTAAAAGTAAAAACATAAAACTTGGCGACATGATTTATAAAGAGATTTATAAGGAAGCTATGTTTTTATTTTTCGTTCAATTAATTAGAAATTGATTTACAAACAATTATTTTCACAGTACGATATATATATATTTTTTTTTCCAGCGCTATCACTTTGGGAAATTTGGTTAAAAATGTCCACTTTGATAGCATTTTTTAAAATATATTCTGCTTTTATCAAAAAATCGAGACAATTGGGACATTATAAAGTTTTTGAATAAGAGAACCTGCCATGCATCCGAAGACTGATATAAAAATCGAGCCTGTTTCATCTCCATCTCGTACGTGAGCGACACATTATGTCACTTATAAGTGTTTTGATACAAAAGAAGGCAAAAGATTGGAGATGGGAGGGAAAGGAAAAGGTAATTTAGGATTCGTTTTTGGAAGCGTTATTGCACTGGATTCTGAAGAACAGTGTTTATGAGCTCCGGTGAATTCTGACCAATATTTTTTTTTTTTTAAATCTTAATCTAAATTAGCATAATTGAATAATAAATAAACAAACAGAAATACATTTTATTATACTAGTGTTGCACAACCAATACAGTGAAGAATAACATGCACACTTCCAAAATAGCTATTGTGTCTTGCCACTAGAACATAGAATAATGTTTAACACACATATTGATGGTACTATATGTTAGCAGTATTGATAAAGTTTATTAAATTTTACAAAAACTTTAATTTACTGGTAGTTCAATAAAGGGGGCATAAAATATGTGAGTAAATAGGGAAAATTATGTCGGAGATGTTTTTTTTTTTTTTTTTTTCCCTGAATCAGGATTTTTATTTTCAGATTTCTGCGACTAAATTAGTATGTTGCTTGCATCTTATATGAGACATGTTTCGTTTCCTTCCATACTCTTTATGCATGCAAAAATATGGTACACAAATTATTATGATAAAAAAATAAAAATAGAACAGCTGATGCTAATTTTTTTCGCTTCATTAAAAGAAATATGAAACTGACAATTAAGGAATTACAGAAAACATTACTTAAGTAAGTCATAATATTTGTGTTTATTTTCTTCAATATACATAAAAAAAAAAAGAGAAAATCAATCATTTTCACAAAGTATTCCTTCATTCGCACATTTGACAATATTTTCAGAGCATGCCTTTTCCATTCAAGTGTATGGTACGATACAGTCGGGAAAAAAAAAAAACTGAACACCCCCCACTGACTCTGCAACAAATCACAGAAGAAAGTTACTGGTACCAAACGATTGGAAATAAAGTCTGCTTTCAAATTATGTATATGAAATTTGCTTAGGGGGCCATCTATATAACAAAAACAGCTTAAACTTTGTTTTTTCTAATGACAACACCCATTTTTGTCACAATATTTTAAATCTTCGGTTCAAACTATGCCTAGATACCAAATTTGAAGTCATTTGGATGATATCAAATTTGGATGATATTGTTTTAGAATTATAAACATTCAGAATTTAGAGCTTCTAATGCTAAATTGCATTTTCATATTTTTATTAATATCTCTTGAAATTATAATACCAAATGTGCTAATTTTTTTGTTTGGTTATAATACTAAAAAACCCAAACATAAATACGTTGAATTTGTAATTTTTTATAATTTTATAATATGAATTATGAAATTAATAATCGAAAAAATTATGAATTGCAACCTACAATATTTTTGATGGATTTATATTTATTATGTCCTACTTTATGTGCATTTAAAATTTTTCTTCCAAGTAGTTTTCAAATTATGCTTAAGAAACGGCATAATGCTGGTTAAAAGGGCCATCTATGATGTGCAGAAAAGCATAATTTGAAAATATATTTTACGCATTTTATTGTTGATTAGAATAAGATTCTTTTTTTTTTAAACTTTTTTGGGCATGTTTTTAATTTTTTTAAATTAAAATTATGTAGATCGTATTTGTATGAGATATTTTATGTCAGTTATGTAAATTAGTTTTGCTTTTATTTTTAAATTAACAAAGCTTATTTTTTAAAAATGAATAGCCCTACCTTAGAAGAAAAAAATCTTATTCATTATTTTTGTTACCTTTAATTGAATTTCTAGCTTCTTCTCCAGTTTAATAAACCTATTTTATTTTTTCTGCAGTATATGTGTTTGAAGTAAAATTTCTTATAAATGCATATGTGTTGTGTATTTAGTAAACAATTTTTTAAAATATGCCACTAGCAATCGAGTTAAGATTTATATTCAGACTAAAAAGCAGTTTATCTGTTTTTTTCTCTACATCGTTTCCTTATTACTATTTATCCTTATTACCTTCATACTATTTTTTTATTCTAAATTTTGTATTTGCCAATATTCTTCACATATAAGTTTAGAAAAGAGCAAGTAAAATAAATTCAAAATCTGAGAAAAAGCATTATAAAAAAAACTATAAAATTCTGCCACATTCACATATTCGAAAACTGTTTTAATCACAGATAAATATATATATATTTAATCTGATAATTCAACTCTTGTAAACATTATAAAATGAATATTGAAAAGGATTTTACCATAAACATTAGCTGAAACATATTAAGTGAGTAAAATGGTCATTTTTGTTAGAAATAATACATTAATAGAAGTGATTTAGTCATTCTGTACCATTTCAACAATCGAGTACCAAACTTCAATTTGGATACAGCCCTAAAATATGCTCATTTTAAAATAATTAATTTCTCTGAAACTAATGGTAGGATTTTCATGAAATTTGGTATATAGGCATAGTTTGAACGGAAGATTTAAAATATTTTGTCAAAATTGGGTCTTGTCACTGAAAAAAACAAAGTTTGGGTTTGTTTTGATCGGTTGATGGCCCCCTAAGGAAACTTTATATCCATTATTTAAAAGTAGACTTTATTTCCAATCGTTCGATACCAGTAACTTTATTCTACAATAATTTGTTTCAGAATTAGTGGAAAGGTGCTCCGTTTTTTTTTTTTTTTTTTTTTTTTTTTTTACACAACTATACATAAAATGTTAAGATAAAAGAATCAAGACTACAACATTAAAATACCATATTAAAAAAATACATGAAAAAATAAATCAAACACGGACATACTAGAGGAAAAAAATTAGATAGTTTATAATAAACCTTAGTCAATACAATTACAAATCTATTAGTAAAAATCATTTCTACATAAAATTCATGCAAAAGAAATTTGTTAAAACATTTCAACCAGCAGCTAAAGCTGAAACTTTCATAGTTGATATCTACATTATTTATAGTTTAAATAATTGTAGTACCTGAATAATTTTTGGAATTTATTCCACTAATTAAAAAAAGAGGGGGAGAGGAGATCAATATGGTAAAAAGAAATATAAACAACAAAATTTTTCAGTAAAATAAGGAAAAAATAATAAAATTTCAAACATAAATGATCTCTAAAAACACTTTTTAAATTTAATTTATTTTAGGAACTAAAATCAATAAAGGAATTGTGTCTGAAATTCATGGACTGTGTTCTGAAGAGACTGTTACACGCAGAGCTACAAAATTTAGTGGGAAGGAACCTATAAGCATGTAGTTTTGCACCTTGAAGTCCGATTTTGGAATTTTTGAATAGATTTTTTTTTAATTTAAATTTTTATGCGATTTTTAGCATTTTTCCACATTAGTAACAGCAGGAATATGATTCCAATCTTTTAGCCCAATATAGTAAATTTTATCCTCTTTTCAATAAAGTTTATTCAGAATACGTTTAGAAATTTTTGAATTTTTGGTGATTTTTTTCCTTTGACACTAAGAAATTTTGCCCAGAACGCTTGATTGGTTCGGTGGTTGCTTCTATTTTAACATCAGTTACGTTCATAATCGTCTTTTTTTTTCCCTCTTTTTAGCTTGGAGAGACTTGATAATTCATTACAGATAAAAAATCATCATTTTAAAAAGGAAAGGTGGGTTATTAATTATCCCAATTTGAATTTTTTGATTAAATTAAAAAAAAAAATTATGAGTTTTTAAACCTTTTTTTCATGCTTTGCAGCATTTTTTGTATCAAATGACGTCACAAATCGCTCACTAGAAGTCGCACACTGTTAAAGGGCAGTTGTGATTGGTAGATGATAGGATTGTAATCACAGCTGGAAGTCAACCGGGCAATCGTGATTGGCAGATGAAAAGGTCATCAGCTGATTGCAATTCGAACAGTGAGTTGTGAATTTTTCGCGATTTGTTTCATGCGATTTTTAGGGGTTTTTCGTGTACGTGATATCATTTATGTATTTGATTTCAGAAATTGGCAACAATAACTTACTATTTTTGTATGTCAAAAAAAAAAAAAAAAAAAAAAAAAAAAAAAAAAAAGTGTGTGTGTGTGGGGGAGGTGACAGTAAAAAAAACGTAAAAATTCTTAAGGGTGTTGATCCGTCAGGTCTTAAATTCCCCTTGCTAATGTTAAACCTATGGGCATGGAATGCATTCTTATTTTTAAAATACCTCATCAAGTAATTAATATTTTTAACTTCTTTTCTCTGTTCTCAATGTCTCCCTTTTTTAGCTGTCAAAATATTTCTAAAATATATACAGTTTGGAACCATTTATCTGTAATCAAGTTAACCAGAAAACCAGTTACCCAGAATGATGTTTCCAACTGACTGATTTCAGAATCTTTCCAGAAAAAAGTGACATGCAGTGCTAGTTTGACATGTGTATTGCTTGATGCATTGTACAACTTAAATGCCACATGCATTGTACAACTTGACAGGATTTGAAATGAAAGTGACATATGAGTAAGAGCGTATGGGTATTAGCTAATTTGAATTAGGGGTCGTTTGGCAGGTAAAAGGTACCTAAAAATGTTGCTAACCTACATTAAAGTATCAAAGATAGTTTTTAAATATGTTTAATGGGACAGTATTAGAAACCCGTATTCACTGTTACCAGACGCTTCCCGCTGGTCATAACTTACACCAGACGCTTTAAAGTTTGCCAAATTATTGGGGAACCTACGTCAGAGTATCAAAGCTGAATTTTGCATATATTATTCGGGCAATTGTTTTATGATATTTTCTAAGCAGGCAGACCGATCCAATAGGAATAACATCCTGCTGGACACTGTAAAAGGTCCGCTGTATAAGCATAGCATGAGACCATCAGCTGTGCATGTGAGAGCTTTACTGCTGAGCCATGCTTTAAAGACGTGATAATTTAGATGTTTAAACATGTATTTATGAAAAGAGTTAAAAAATTCAAACTTTAAATAAGCTCTAGTTGATTTCTTCATTTTACACTGGGCTACTGATGAAATGGCTTCATTCATCGGTAATAAGCTCATCAATATAAACTTCAGGCAATGCCATTCTTTCATCGTTGAAAATCATAATACAGTAGTGTCTGATATTGATGAAAATTATCATGTGAAGAACATGATGAAGCTGACACTAAAATCATCTATCACACGTGTAACATTGATGCTCAAGTAAATTTAATAATCAGATGTTCTGCTACTGATATTGTTGCAGTAATGCTGGGTCACATATATCAATTAAAAAATAAAGGTTCACATGTTTGGACACTCACAGGCACTGAAAACAAGCTGAGATATGTCGATCTAACTAAGATCTATGCTCAATTGGGTTCGTCTCTGTGTAAAAGCCTCCTTGGATTTCATGCTACCACAGGATGTGATTATAATCCTGGTTTTTTTCCAGAAAGGAAAACTGAGGTCTTTCATAATTTTAAAACAAACCCACGAATATCAGCAAACTTTTCAGAGATTTGGTGATGTTGAGTTATTTGATGATAACAACAAGAAAAAAAAAATGTATTTGAAATCATACAAAAATTTATGTGCGATGTATACAATGTGGTGGCAATAGTAGATGTAGATTCTGCTCAACTTCAGCTATTCATCCATACATACACAGTTTCTGATATAGATGAAACATTCAACAGCAAAAATGTTATAAATTTCGACGCAAGTAGTCTTCCACCTTGCAAAGATGAACTTTTCAAACAATTTCTCAGAGCAAATTATATTGCAAGCATCTGGAATAACGCCTACATGAAAACACTAAGTATTTATCTTACTGAATCCAAGCGTTGGATAATAGAAGATAACAAGTATAATTTTAATTGGTTCGAAGGCGATCAACTGCCAAGCTTTGTCAGTGAATCACTGCAAAGTCCATCAGGTACTTTCTTCAAATTATTTCCATCTATTTATAGCTATTTGCAATCTAATGAACTTATCTATGTTTTACTGATGCAGATGATGACTTTGATATCCAATTAGATGACTGGTGTGGTGATTACATAGAAAACTTAGACAATGATGACAACAATGAAGAATAAATATTTTTTTTATGTATAATTATTTATCAATTTCCATTTTTTAGGGATTCGTTCATCTCACGAAACCCTATTCCCCCGCTCCGTTGTCTGTCTGTCACAGAGCCATTCTCAGAAACTATATAACTTACAGAGTTGAAACTTCGTGTATATAGATGAATACCAGCTGTGAAGAGCTCAAAATATTAAAATTTGAAAAATTCGTATTATTTTAATAAATAGAGATAAAAAAATCAAAATTCTAACAGCCTATTCCTATTCAATTTAAACATTTTTCGTTATAGCAGATGCCAAAGATTTAAAATCCACAATGAAATTCTTTCTACAATAATGAATTTTCTATCAGACGATTTCCACGTGAAAAATGAAAATGAAATAAAAAGTTTCACCAATTGAAAAAAAGATAAATATGAAATAAAATTGATTGACGTCATAGTCGTAATAAAACGGAAAATGTCTAAGATTTCTCAATAATACAAGGAGTATGAGTATGTGTAAGTACACAAAGCAGATTAATATCACATCATTAGAGAATTAAAAAGAAAATCTGACATTATATGGGAAGTTTAACGAATTTTTCCAATGTTTAAGAATAATACAAAGCGAGTATCAATATAAATAATAGAGAATAGTAAATATATGAGTTTGAGAAACATATTGAATCGTGATAAAAATCCGATTATGGAAATATTCGCATATTTTAACATTTTGAAGGTGTACAATTTGTTTAATTTTGAAATTATTTTTTTAAATATTGAATTTAGTCCGTACGACGGATATTATTATGACAGAATATAATAGCGGGCTTGGCCCGCTATCCGGCTGGTTTAGATATTCGAAAAAATAGACCGGTAAATTTTTACTTTATAAAAAACATGACTTTTTTTTTGTTGTTGTTGCTAAATGAAATTTGTTTGAATTTATTAAAGAAAGGATAAAGTGTTTTGAAAGGAATATTAAACGAAACCCTTTGAGCGATCTTTGATCACACTTATCCACTTGTTATGCCTTATTTATCATTATGAAAACTATTAGGAAATTATCCTTTTATTTAATTAATGTGTTTATAATTATTTATAAGATTTCCAGTTTTCATGCATTATTTATTATTATGAAAACTATTAGGAAATTATCCTTTTATTTAATTAATGTATTTATAATTATTTATAAGATTTCTAGTTTTCATGCATTATTTATCATTATGAAAAACAATCGGGAAACTATCCTTTTATTTAATTTATTGTTGTTAAAAAATATTCATTCTCATAAGTACAATTTGATTATATTTACAGTAAGAAATAAAATTTAATAAAACATCGATTTTTTTAAATTGCATTAAATCAATTTAATGCAATTAAAATTACTTTTTAAATTTATCATTAAAATATTATTGAATATTTATTAAAAAAATTCTTTACGATTAATAAACAACTTTAGTTTTATTGAATTGTCTGATAGACCAAAGTAATGCTCTCACTCGCATGTACTGATAATGCCTTCACGCTCGCATTCACAGCAGACCTTTCACAGTGTCTGCTGGGATGTTAGATCCATTGAATTGATCTGGCTGCTTTAAAATACACCTTTTTGCATATTTTTAATTATCGGAATGTAATTTCTTTCAAACAAGAGCATTCCAGAAATTTTTTTGTTGAATCAACAATTAAAGCATTTCTTTCATTCGCGTTATTTATTTTTTATACCATTTAAAATTGTTTGATAATGCATTTTATAAATTAAAAAAATACATGTTTAAACATCTAAATTATCAAGTGACCAGTCTTTAAAGTATGGCTCAGTAGTAATGCTCTCACATGCACAGCTACTGGTCTCATGCTATGCTTATACAGCAGATCTTTTACAGTGTCCAGCTGGATGTTATTCCCACCTAGCTGCTTAGAAAATATCATAAAACAATCGACCAAATAACATATGCAAAATTCAGCTTTGATACTATGACGAAGGTTCTCCGATAATTTAGCAAACTTCAAAGCGTCTGGCGGAAATTATGACCAGCGGGAAGCGCCTGGCAACAGTAAATACAGGTTTCTAATACTGTCCCATTAAACATATTAATAAAAAGAAAACTGCCCAGTTAAATTGAGGGCATTGAGCTCACAGGCTATTCACACTAATTGTATATTATACTCATTTCAAAGAATTTGAAATAAGCCCCTCGAAAAATAAACAAATCAACATTATATTAAGGGGGGGGGGGTCATCTCCCCATTCCCCCTCTTATAATTAACCAATGAACTCCCATAGCTAATCAGAAAAGCATTTTATTACAATATATGTACAAAATTTGAAGAAAATTAGATAATCCTGCATGAAAAACCCATTTATATAAATTTAAGAGGGAGGATTAGCCCTCCATATCCTCCTTTATACTTAACCAATGAACTCCCAAAACTAATCAGGGAAGCGCCTTATCACAATGAACCTATGCACAAAATTTGAAGAAAATTGTATAATTCTGCATGAAAAAGCTATTTATCTAAAATAAGGGGTGGTGCTTAAACCTCCGTTTCCCCTTTTATACTTAACCAATGAACCGTCAAAACTAATCAGGGAAGTGCCTTAGCACAATGAACCTATAAACAAAATTTGAAGCAAAACAGTTATTTCTGTCAAGAGTTATCGCATTACGTACATACAGAACCGGCGGGCACATTAGCTTTCAGGCTTTGGTAGCCTGTGAGCTAAAAAACTAACTTTGATACTTTAACATAGGTTAGCATAATTTTTAGGTAGCTTTTACCTGCCAAACGACCCCTGATTCAAATTAGATAATACCCATACGTTCTTATCTACTATAGTGTACATCCATAGAAAAATTCTTAGGTTTGATATTATAACGTAGGTCTGGCAGCTCTGGGATCTTGGTCTATTGGTCTTGATAGGATATGAGGCTTAATCAGAGTAATCTAATAATTTGAATACAATGTTACAGCCACATAAATTCTACAAATCTCACCAAATGGATGTTGTTTTAATGTTCAACCAGTTATCCAGAATACATCTGGCCCTGATCGTTCTGGATAAATGGTTCTATACTGTATTTAATTTTATTTGACGTGTTAAAATCTTACTCATAGCTCATTAGTTTTTAACACATACAATATTAAATTAAGTATAGAGTTTAGAAATATTTTGTAACTAAAAAAAAAAAGAGAGAGAGAAAGGAAGAAACATCCTTTAAGACACACAGAAAAAAGAAGTTAAAAGTATTAATTTTCTGAGGAGATATTTAAAAAATACGTATGCATCACAAGGCCCACAAGTTTAACATTAGCAAGGGAAATTTGGGATCTCAGTGACCAATACCCTTAACACAGATTTTCCACAATTATTTTAAGACCAACACAATACAAAAATAAAAGAATATTTGTATACTGATCAACTTAACTGTAAAACACATAAAATAATAAATCTAAAAACAGTCTCCGTAAATTTGAAGTCTAAATGTGAAATATATTAATAACAAAATCAAAAATAAGAGCTTAAAAAACTCTTGAATAGGAATAATTTATATAGAGAGTAAACAAGTAAAATAACTATTAAACTATATAAGATGAAATTTCAGTAACAGCAGGCTAGCATTAAAGAAAAATAAATAAAACAACAAAATGTAAGCTATTGCATTCCATTTGGCACAAGCTAAAAAATTATATTTTATGTTGCATTTTTAACACATATTATGAAAACATTAAACAACATATGATTATTATGTACAAGGTGTATCAAAAAGTAATTTCATTGTCTATTTCAATAAAATATCAACAGAAGTAAAATCATTAAGACAGTTAAATGGTTAAGAAGTAAAATCATTAAGACTGTTAAATGGTTAAGAAGTAAAATCATTAAGACAGTTAAATGGTTAACTGAAGGAGTTATTTCTTTAAATGGTCAAAATTTTAACAGAAAACGGTTTTTCTTTGTTATAGCACCCCCCACAATTACGGTTATACCATGGTTATAGTTATGATCCCACCAAGGTCACTGCCAAGCTTATATATGCATATATGTACCCCAAACACACATATATATGTGCCATGTACGTCAATATATATGTAATATTTGCATCTTATATGTCATATATATCATATACGTCTTATACACATGTCATATATGACTATAACTTGGACATATACATCATATGTGATTATAATGTAATACATGTGTTACAATTTGGCAATACATCTTGTTTGGCAAGAGCTGCTATACCAAAGAAGTACACAGAAAACATCACTAAACTTATAATTTCTATTCAGAATAAATGATAGTTTTCACAAGTAAAACAAACTATATTTTAGAAAATTATTTTTTGAATTAATTGCAATATTTATCTTTAAAGCATTTTCAAATTGTACATAATTCTTTTGTCAAAGACTTTTTAATTTGATAAATTTTGCATCTTTAAATTCATAGAGCATATGAAAAAAAAAAAAATAATAATAAATCAAGTTTTTTAAACTTAAACATAAATAAGAAAAAAAAATAATTACATAAAAGTTAATCACATCAATTTTATCAATCAGCTATATAGTTAATGTTACTATTAACTTTCCAAGAAGAATTCACAATTATACCTTAATTTGAAGTAGTCAATAAATTTTGAAACTACTGTAGACTCTCTCAAATCCGCAATTTTCTAAAATCTGCACATTGTTTTCAGATGTAAACAGTGAAACTTACAGTTAAGATATAGGAAGGAAATTCAAGCTTTTTTATTTTTATATCATTCTGTACTCATTTTATTATCTAATTCTGGTTAATAATATTTAACTCTTACTTTTTCATAAAGGAAGTATAAATTTATCTCTGAAAATTTTCAAGATAACACTGATATTAGTGGTGATTGATCTTTTTATCAAATACATTTATGTATTAATCAAGCTTTTTTGTTTATTAAATCTGGTCAAACATCAAATAAAATTTTGTAATTTTATGGTTTTGATGTAAATTACTAGTGTACCTTTATGTGGCGAGTTTCATTGAATAATTCAAGAAAAATTTATCTCATCATTATTACGCATATTTAATCATGTATTATTAATTATTTATGTAATCTTTACATTATTTCCCATAGTTATTTTAATAATTTTATTTTAAGCATTCATGATAATTTTGAGTGCATTATTACATATAAATTACTGTTTAAAAATGTAAACAAAACAGTGACCAGAAATCCACAAAATTCTAAAATCCGCATATCCTCTGGTCCCAAGCTGTGCGGATTTGAGAGAGTCTACTGTATAATTAATACTATAATTAAATAATTTTTAAGTTATAAAAATTTTACAGATCTTTAAAAATTATAATTTACATAATTTAGGAATGTAATTTTTTTTTTTTTTTGTAATTTTTATTAGTATGGTAAATAATTAATAATTTAAAGGAAAAAAAAAACTACGTGTACAATAGAACCTTTTTTATCTGAAACTCTCGGACTCTCGGTTAACCAAAATCCATTTTTAAAGCTTTTTTTTTTTTTTTTTTTTTTTTTTTTTTAACTATCACACTCCTTGTGTGCAAAATCCAAAAATCCATTTTTAAAACTTTTTTTTGTACTATCATATCTTTGTGTGCAAGCAGTCCTTTCCGAACCATTATATTTTGGATCTCCTTTCTTAGAATTCCTTTGAATTCAACTTGAGCTCCCGTAAGCTATTATTATTATTATTAAACTGCAGACCAGGCCCCTACCTGCCGGGCATTATGCCCAGCTTAACGAGTTTGTATACCTGGCCGCGGGGCGAAATTCGCCTAATCTCCTCATAGCGGAGATCCACCTGATTAGTTTCTTGGGTGTCCTTGGCTGCAACGCTATTTCGTGAGAGTTACTTAGTTACTGTGTTAGCCAGTTCTAGTTTGTTAAAAAAATTCAATGAAGCCATGTACGCTAATGGTGCCTGGTGCATGTAAAATCCGTCGTGTGTGCAAAGTCCTCCAAGTTCCGTTTGAATTATACCTCTGGAGGTGCCTAGTCAGGTGAAGGTCTTGTCACCTGATCAAGGTTCTAAATTACGAGACCAATTCCTTTCTCTCTTCTTTTTTTTTATTATTTTAAATCAGCCATTTCAGCGAGGTTGGCTGGATGCCGTGAGCTGTCAAGCAGAGAAACTGTAACAAACCACTAGAGAATACTACAGACAAGATGTAATACATAGCGGAAACACAAATATTTAAACTGAATTATATAAACCTGTCTATATTAGCAACCATAGTCAGTGTGAATATGGCCGAAAGCGAGCTCCCGTAAGCTTCAGAGTGGACTAGAACACAGTAGGAGAAGAGAGAAATAGCGCATATATTTGTCCTTAGTCTTAAAATTGAAGCATTCTTGATTACCCGAAAATTTCGATTTTCCGAAAGATGGTCAGTTCTAATTACTTCGGATAATCGAGGTTCCACTGTACCTTGAATTTAAATTAATTATTTTATTTTTTAATTGATTATTTTAAGCATATTTTTATAGTGCAGAGTTTAAGGTTATTTTTTTAACCTTTACACGGGGGCACAGCATTTGTCCGAGAATACAAGCAAACTTGGACAGATACTATCCAATCCCCCGTGTAAAGGTTAACTGATTACAAAAAACATAAAGTTCTTTTCAACATGATTCCTTACATTATGTAGAGTATTCTTTGGAAAGTCACTGTGCACTTTTCTAATCATATTTTTCTTTATATTTCAGATTTGATGCCAACATTGTTTTAACATATTACATTGCTCATGGGAGTCACTTTCAACATTGTTTATAATGGGGAAGTTGGATTCAATTTAAATTATACTATTTCTTTTATGAAGGACGATCTTACATTCCTCAAAACTTCACTCCGAATCTCAAAAAAAATTTAAATTAGTTAGTTATTGCAGTTTTTAAACTCTGTAAAAAGCAAGACAAAACCATGTGATCTTAAAACGCAATGATATTGGTTTGACATCACTACACATGATACAGGAATTTTGCATTGTGTGAGCAGGTTGTTTTGCATTACTTAATAAATAAAATAAATTAAAAGTCGAAAGATTATTTTAACATCTTAAATATAATGCATAATTAGTTTATTTATTTGTTTATACATTTTTTTGTTGACATTAATTTTCATTTAGAAAATGCTGAAGTTAATTGAATTTGAAAAGTGCAAAATTATATCTTCTGGAAAGATATAATCTTAAAGGCCACTTTTGCAAATATCTCTCTTTCTATGTTTAGATGTTTTTCAAAGATTCCAAAATAGCTTATTTAATAACTCAAGAGATCAAACTTTTTTGATTGTTCCAATGCTTAATTCAAGTATATAATACAAATATAAAAACTTTTTTATAAGTTGACCCTTCCTTCAATAAAGAAAGAAATATTGGTACTTCACCATTATCCCATCGACCAATTTTCATAACAAAAAACTATCGCCAAATTATAAGATTTAACACCAAAAATGCATGATTGTGGCGTCAGAAGTATTACAAGTGTTTGTTATGTCATCAAGTGGCTTTTAATTCGACATTTACCTGTATTTTTCATTATGTTTCACTGATTTATTAGTTATTTTGTTAATTAAAATAACAATTGCGACCTTAAACAGCGTTGCCATGATATTAAAAGAAAAAAAGAACTGAAATCAATGTTGCGATGAAGAGTTACGTACAATAGATCAGTTTCAACTGACATAACAAACAGTTAAACACCAGCTGAGAGGGATAATTAAGAAAAATAATATAAAAAAAATCGAGAATTATTTATCTTCTGTTTTCATTAATATCTTGTAAATTTTATTGTTTAAACTTACTGATAGTTGACACTTTGGTGAGTGCGGCTTTTCCAAATTTTTTGTATTTTATTTTATTTCATTTTTTGAGCTTCCTGTGACAACATTCTTCCATTTGTTTATTTGGCGTTATAGTTTGGCATAAGTTTTTTGTTATGAAAAGTGGTCGACGGGATAATGGAAAAGTACTGAAATATTTTATACTGTGCAATATTAATATGAAATAACAGAAGTACATTATTCTATAAAATACAATTATAGTTATTAACTTGTACCAATATTTCATTTCTACATCGAGATCCAAAAATGATAATACTTAGAACCGCGAAAAAAAAAAAAATCTCACTCGAATTATCTCACAGTATTATTTATTCATCACATCAATTAAAAATACTTTAAATTTGTTTTACTAATAATTTTTAAGAAAGAAAACATTCAGCATAAAGCAAGTTAACCCTGTAGAAAAGTACAAGGGAAAATAAAGCGAGGATTTGTTTATATGTGCAGTGATGTCAGAACCTCTTTCGTCATGTGCCACAGCTTTTTCCCCCACTAAGGAAAAAACTGCATTTTTAAAGCTAATTTAATGAATTATTAGTGTTTCAAATATACATCAAAATAGTATCAAAGTGTTTATATTTTATACAAAATAAAATGAACAATGTGCAATATCTTCCGCATTTAATTTAGATTTACCTCCTATATTCTATTAAACATGTCTGTTAATAAATATGAAAATGCATAGTGACTTTCTGAACATCCAGTATAAAGATTATTCTATGAAAAATGTCTGTTAATAAATATGAAAATGCATAGTGACTTTTTAAACACCCAGTATAAAGATTATTCTATGAAACATGTCTGTTAATAAATATGAAAATGCATAGTGACTTTCTGAACACTCAGTATAAAGATATCTACAGGGATACAAACAAAAGACAAATTATTGTAATTTAGGGTGCATTTTCCCTACATTTAAAAAAAGACTGTTTTTCTTGGAAAAATCTTGCTGGCAAATGTTACAAAGTAACTTCTCCTTTTATATGTACAAGAATGTGTTTTTTTAACACATTTTTGTGAGTAAACTCTTGCTGGCATGTATCACAGGAAAAAGTTTTTTTTGCCATATGAGAACGAGCATGAAGAGCTAACAAAGTTTTGCTAGCAAATGCTTTCTCACATTCAGGACAAGCAAAAGGCTTATCAATGTCTTTCTCACTGTGGATTAGCAGATGCCTGTTTAAAGTAGATTTATCAGCAAAATCCTTTTTACAGAAATCACAGATATAAGGCTTTTCTCCTGTATGTATACGCGCATGCTTAGCCAAATCACCACTCTGAGTAAATCTTTTTTGACAGACAGTACACAGATAAGGTCGCTCACCAGTATGTGTATGAATATGTCTGTTTAAATGATAATTATCAGCAAATCTCTTCTGGCAATATTTACAGATACAAGGCTTTTCCCCTGTATGTGTAAAGATGTGTCTCGTCAAGTGGTAACTATCTGCAAACCCTTTCTGACACACATTGCAAGTATATGGCTTATTACCAGTATGGATATTAAGATGCCTTTTTAAGTGATAACGACCAGACAAACTTTTTTTACATATGTGACATGTATATTTCTTTTGAGGTAGAGGTTGTTGTGAGGTAGCAGGGAGACCTTGCCATTTTACGTCAGAAAAATCAGAACTAGAGCCGGGAGATTTTTGTTCAGTAAAACCAATATAATTGTTTTTCGTATCTAATTTATTTGAAAAACTTTCACCAAATACAAACTGGTTTTTGACCGTATGAATGTAGCAATGAATAGCTAAATCATTTCTGTGGGTAAATCTTTCATGGCAAATATCACAAGCAAATGATTTTAATTCTGTAGGCGCAGCAGAATCATTTGCGGCCTCTGTATTGAAAGAAAAACTTTTTGGAAAAGAGCTACAAGCAAAAGCATTCTGTTCAATGTGAAATGCTGAATGAATTTCTAAATCATTTTTATTGGAAAAAGATTTCTGGCATATATCGCAAACAAAATTATCTTGTCCATGTTTAATATGAAATGCAGAATGAATTTCTAATTCTTTGTTATTAGAAAATGCTTGCATGCATGTATCACAGACATAAAGTGTTTTGTCGTTGCCAGCAACAGAACCGTCCTGCAGAGAATTCAGCTGTGAAAAGTCTGGTTCTGAATTATTATTCTGATTTTCGTTCTCCATGAATGCAGTAAAATTTTCTTTAAAACTTCTAAAATAAATATTTAGGCAAGAGGACAAACTTTCGTGAGCAGCATAGGGAATAGATTGCTATTTAAAATCATCCTTTTTCCAACGGACATGTCTCTTCGTTAAATCACCTGTGATTTGCATGTTACACTTAAATACCTTAACTAAATATCATTTAAAAGATATTTAATAATTTTCTATCTCAATGTTTTAAAATGAATATGTTCCATTAAAGAAATTTTTAGGAGTGATAATTCAACAAAAGCTGAAAAATATGTTATATTTTAATATTTCTTTACTTCAATTTGAAAAGAATTCCAGTTCCACCACATGGTCTACTTTAGTTGCTGGATAATTTTATAATTTTTTAATTATTATTTCTGGCAATGGGTTCATATTCATATTCCACAATTAATCTTTCAAAGGATTCATAATCTAGAAAGAAAAGACAATTTAATTAATTTATATTTCACAAGAGAAAACAAATCTACATTAAAATTTGTTATAATAAAATCATTTTTAAAATAATAAAAATCGTTATACAGTGATACCTCGGTTTTCATCGGTAATCTGTCCGAAAACAATCAGCGAAATCCGAAACCAACGAAAACCGAGGCAATTATTTCCATATGAATCTATGTAAATCCAAATAATTCGTTCTAAACACTCCAAAAAAGTACAAAAAACACATTTTATAGAGAATAAGTATAGCGTTTAATACTAAAAATCATAAGAAATGTTCAATACTATAAAACCCATAAGAAATGTTCTTGGCGTATGGTATCAAAGCACTATATCTGAGGCCACTTCCTTTTTGGTCTTTTGGCAGTAGGGCTAACTTCAGAATCAGAGGACCTATGTCCAGGGGTGTAAAAACTGGGCGCCACTGTGCCGATTGCCATCACTAAATTTTTAGTATTCTTTGCCTAATAAAAATATAATACAATTTCGGAAAACTATACTAATAAAATTTTGGCGAAAAATACTAATAAAATTTGTTGGTTACAGTCGTTAAACTGTTGTCCAGTTTTTACACACCTCCCTATGTCGCTCAAAAAGTTGTCTCAAGTGGTCTGTTTCTGCTGCCTCTTTAAGGTTTGCCCAAAATGGGGCAAGAAATTATCATTAAACAAGTTGCTTACAAGAAACTTTCTTTGGTCTTATGGAGGAGCACTCACAATCAGTAAAAAAAGCACTAAAATACACAAGAAATAAACGAAATCCGAGGCAATGAACGAAAACTGAAACAAATTTTTCATGGGAAAAAATCGACGAAAACCAAAACTGATGATAACTGAAGTCAACGAAAACCGAGGTATTACTGTATTTTTAATTTTCTAATTTTAGCTGGGAATCTAATGGATATTAGGCTAGGCTTTGCTGAATTCCAAATATATATTCAGACAAATATTGTCAGATAGATATTCAAGGAAAAAAGTATATAAATAAATAAACATGCTTTTAAATATATTTGAGAAAAAATATTGGAGAATTAAATAATTCATTTCATTAAATACAGCATCGCCCCCAAAATACACTGCTTTTTTTTATTCTGTTCACATTGTCAGTGAAAGTAATACAATTCAGTATAGTAATTTTAAAAAGTTGGACACATGTGTAGTGATGTGGACGATGTCTATATTTTTTATCAATACTGTCGCCAACTCAATTTTATCAAAACTATAAATGTTTTTTATCGATATCTCGAGTCAATAAATTGTTATTCTTAACCAACATCAGATCCAATTTTATGAAGAATCGCCATAAAAATATTAAAATTAGTTTTGCTGTTAGACTACTTTTGTTGTAATATGAGTAATTTTAAATTTACAAGTAACATTTTGAAACAAAAACAAAAAAATTGATTATATTTTGAAAATAATAACAGGTTAATACAGGAACAATTGCAATTTAGTTGAAGTTATTACTTACGTACAGAAAAATCAGCACACATTAAAATTTGCAAATGAAATTCCAAAATACTTATGAGTAAGATTGAGTCTGGAATTTTCCTGAAATACTTTTTGATCTGGGAGCAACATTATGAAATCATTGACATCAACAACAGATTCATCTACAGTTTCGGAAAAAATAAACTGATTTCCATTCAATTTGCGTCTAATGAAACTTACTTGAATAGAATCATCACCAATTAGACTACAGTTATATTTATCAAAAGCAGTAAATACAAAACAAAATATTTCTTACTATGTTAAATAAATTGTTATCTTTCTTTGTTTACTTTATTTTACAGTTAAATAATAAGCAATTATTAAATATTTTGAACATTCTGCATTACAGAAGCAGAGTGGATTCTGGACAACTGTGCCCCAGGAGTAGGTGGTCCACTGTGCCCCATGTTGAAGTTCAATAAATAATCATATTAATATTGTTTATAGCTTTCTTTTAAACATATTAACTTTAAAGTTAAATAAAAACAAGTAACGTAGCTGTGCAAAAAAGCTGTTTTATCTTATTTATCTACAACTTTAATTACTAAAAAAATAAAAATATGATGATGAAAAATTTTACTTTTAGAAGCTCAAAACAACCAATCAGGATAATATAGTTCAATCGGAGCTAAAGATATTTTCTGAAGGCTATAAATAATCAGTACAGTGCTGTTGTCTATTAGGATAGAAGAGAAGCTTAAAAAAATTTGAATAAAATAATAGGGGGTGGTCCACTGTGCCCATAGGTCCAGTGTGTACCGGTCTCCCCTATACAAGAGTTTAAAAGTTAAAAAAATAAATAAATTATTCAACCTCTACTGAAGAAACTGTTGCTGTGCCAATTTATATACCAATTAGATCATTTTAGGTAGATTTCATAAGAAATACTACCTATTACATTCTCACCTAAGTTGGAAATTTTGAAAAATTTTTGCAGATCTACGCCGATTATGACTCTCAGAACCCAAAACCACCCCCAGTTCAAAACTTTATATCTATCTATCTATCTATGTCACTTTTTTCTGACCACGATAACTGGAAAAATTCTGCATTAATCTTTTACAAACTGATACATAAAATCAAGGTGCATAAAATCTTGGTCAAGTTCGTTAATGGGCAAAATCGAAAAAAGGGGGGGGGGGCTTTTTGTGAAAACAGAAAACCCCCAATAATTTCTTAATTATTATACATATCGAATCCGTTTAAAGTTATTATTACTTCTAGGAAAAGGGCCGACAATTTATGTATGACAGATTTTTTATGTAATTAAAAATGGCCCCAAGAGGGGAAAAAAAGGGGGGTTTTAGAAGAAAAAAAATCATAGCTTCGTCAATTCACAAGATATCAAATTCGCGTAGATTTATTATTAATCCTCTTAATATTATCTAAAACTTTTATATTGACAAGTTTTTTATAGGACCAACCGTTATAGCAAAAAAAATTAAAAACAAAAAAAATCCCTGCCGGCTCCGCCTGCAAACAAGTTACTTTTCGAAGTAGGCGGTTCCAACTCCCGCATCTTTTCGAAACTGATACATAAAATCAAGGTTCATAAATTCTCGGTCAAGTTCGTTAATGGACAAAATCGAACCAAGGGGGGGGGATGGGGGATGGGCTTTTTGTGAAAACAGAAAAAACCCCATAATTTCTTAATTATGATATGTATCGAATCCGTTTTAAGTTATTATTACTTCTAGGAGAAGGGCCGAAAATTTATGTATGACAGATTTTGATATAGTTAAAAATTGCCTTAAGGGGGGGTGGGGGGAAGGGGGGTTTTAGAAGAAAAAAATTCATAACTTCGTCAATTCCCAAGATTTCAAATCCTCTTAAATTTATTATTAATCCTCTTAATATTATCTAAAACTTTTATATTGTCAAGTTTTTTATAGGACCAATCGTTATAGCAAAAAAAAAAAATTAAAAACAAAAAAAATCCCTGCCGACTCCGCCTGCAAACAAGTTATTTTTCGAAGTAGGCGGTTCCAACTCCCGCATCCTTTCGAAACTGATACATAAAATCAAGGGACATAAAATCTCGGTCAAGTTCGTTAATGGACAAAATCGAACCAAGGGTGAGGAGGGGGGGGGGCTATGGTAGGGGGGTTTTAGAAGAAAAAAATTCATAACTTCGTCAATTCCCAAAATTTCAAATCCTCTTAAATTTATTATTAATCCTCTTAATATTATCTAAAACTTTTATATTGTCAAGTTTTTTATAGGACCAATCGTTATAGCAAAAAAAAAAAAATTAAAAACAAAAAAAATCCCTGCCGACTCCGCCTGCAAACAAGTTATTTTTCGAAGTAGGCGGTTCCAACTCCCGCATCCTTTCGAAACTGATACATAAAATCAAGGGACATAAAATCTCGGTCAAGTTCGTTAATGGACAAAATCGAACCAAGGGTGAGGAGGGGGGGGGGGGGGGGGGCTATGGTAGGGGGGTTTTAGAAGAAAAAAATTCATAACTTCGTCAATTCCCAAGATATCAAATCCTCTTAAATTTATTATTAATCCTCTTAATATTATCTAAAACTTTTATATTGTCAAGTTTTTTATAGGACCAATCGTTATAGCAAAAAAAAAAATTAAAAACAAAAAAAATCCCTGCCGACTCCGCCTGCAAACAAGTTATTTTTCGAAGTAGGCGGTTCCAACTCCCGCATCCTTTCGAAACTGATACATAAAATCAAGGGACATAAAATCTCGGTCAAGTTCGTTAATGGACAAAATCGAACCAAGGGTGAGGAGGGGAAGGGGGGGGGGCTTTTTGTGAAAACAGAAAAAACCCATAATTTCTTAATTATGATACGTATCGAATCCGTTTGAAGATATTATTATTTTTAGGAGAAGGGCCGAAAATTTATGTATGACAGTTTTTTGATATAATTAAAAATTGCCTTAAGGGCATGGGGAGGAGGGGGGGGGGGGGGGGTTAGAAGAAAAAAATTCATAACTTCGTCAATTCCCAAGATTTTAAATCCGCTTAAATTTATTATAAATCCTCTTAATATTATCTAAAACTTTTATATTGACAAGTTTTTTATAGGACCAACCAGGGTTGTTTAGGTTTAAACCACGCTGGTTTAAACCATGGTTTAAACCTTGGTTTAAAGCAAATGGTTTTTAAAAAAAAACCAGACTTGGTTTTTTTTGAAATACCAAAACTTTTATTTAAAAAAGAAAAATGGTTGCCCAAGATTTACAATGATGAACTTCAGAGATGTAAAGCTGATTTAGAAAACAAAACAGTTTGCATGGCAATGGATGGATGATCGAACATCCATAATGAACCTATTGTGTGTATAAGTGTTATCAAAGAGTGTGGTAAAGTCACTCTTGTTGATACTATTGACACATCCGGCTCATCACATACTGGAAATTATTTAGCAAATTTGGTTTTGAGTTCAGTGCAGACAGCAGAAGAAAAGTTCAAATGTAAAATATCAAGTTTTGTCACAGACACTGCAAATATGGTTTCTGCCAGAAACATTCTGCATGAAGAGCTTGGTTTTTTGGGACTTGCATATGGGTGCAGTGCCGACATTTTAAATCTGTTAGCCAAAGATTTGGTTAAAAGTGATGTAACAAAACATGTTACAAGTATTTTAAAATATTTTCGCAATCATCATTTCCCGAAAGCATGGTATCATGCAGAAGGTGGAAGTGCATTGGTACTTCCTCTAGAGGTATGATGGAATACTTATTGTGATTCACTTGAATCTTATATTAAAAATTAGTCAATTCTTACAAAAGTTTATGAGGATCACAGATCTGAGATTGATAGTGACATCTCCAGTAAAATCTTAAGTATCTGTTTAAAAAGAAATGTTGAGGACATGATTGCGATTCTGAAACCAATCGCCGAAACTATTGATTTTGTACACAGGAATAGCTGTTCTCTCGCTGAATGTGTATTAGCATGGAAAAAGGTAGAATTGAAGCTAAAAGAAGCATCAACATCAAACAATAAAAAGGCCATATCATCAGCGTATGAACAGAGATATGAACAATCATTAGTAGATGCACATTTTGCTGCATTTATTTTAAGCCCATCAGTATTAATTTCTAACCTAGGAATTGATGTCATAAAGGAAGAGAAAAACAAGGGTCTTGAATTTATCAAACAAAAATGTGGCTCTGGTTTCTTAGCACTTACATTAAAATTTTTGGAGAAGTTGGAACCGTTTCATAATCATGATCAAAATGTTTTTTTTTTTACCCCAAAGTTGTTGATACAATGTCTGACTTTGAATGGTGGAATAGTTTTTATAATATTCCAGGTAAAACTTTGATTACGGAGAATAATTTGAAATTTGTGAACATGCTAACTACAGCCAAAGCATCGACTGCCTGTGTTGAAAGGATTTTTTCAATATTTGGTGTAGTTCATTCAAAATTGCGAAACAGATTAGGAGTAGAGAAAGCATCAAAATTAGTGGTCGTAATGAAACAAATGAACAATGATTGAGGGTAAAATTTATTATTCATTCCTATTATTCAATACTGCTGTAAGATATCTATTCAAGAAATGTCAAGTTTTTTTCTTATTTCCTTAATAAAATGTTTGGACATATTTCATTAGTTTGTGATTCTTTATCTTCAGTTTGCAAATAGTTTTCAAATAGTTGTTGTTTGTGTCAGTTAAAATTTCTTAGTTTAATTTTCTTTAAAAGAAAACATTTTTGTAGATTAAAGACTAGTGTGTTAATAGTAGTGATTGATTTATATATATACATATATAAGTGATAATTTTTATTGTTTATTGTATATTAAAATATTATTATAATAAAAAAAATACTATAATGGTTAAATTAAAATAGTAAAAAATTTATTATACAATTTCAACAAAATAACTTAAAGTAATTTTTGTTTAATGCTTGACTTCAAATATTTGAAAATATTAATATTCATCGTTCTTCTAAAATATAAAATCATTTAAACCAAAAAAACCTGGTTTAAACCAAAAAAACCCGGTTTTTGGGTTTTTTTGAAAAAAACCTGGTTTTTTTACAACCCTGGGACCAACTCTTATAGCTAAAAAAAAAAATCTCTGCTGTCTCCGCCTGCAAACGAGATAGGTTTTGAAGTAGGCGGTTCCAACTGCCGCATCATGACAAAAAGGTCATTTCTTCCGCAATTCCCAACAAACAGGCGCCCAACGGTCTGCGTCTTTGAAATCTACCTGTGCCTGTAGGCCAAGCCGTCAGGGATTTTTCTTTTATATATTGTTTTACAATGGCCGCTGAGCAGATGTCATTCTTTCATTCTTTTTTAGCTCTAATTTGCTATAAATTTATTATTGCAAAAATAAGATACTGAGTATTTATTCTTTTACTAGTAAAAATTTATTATACTTGATATTCTTACTATGTAAAAGAAGGAATAATTTGATTATTTAAAAGAAATTATGACATTGCAAATTATATTAGATTTAAATATCATTTTTAAATAAAATGCTTTTAATGCCAAATATAAACTTGCTTTTTACAAACTTACTGTACTTAATTTTTTACAAGCCTAAGGAATTAAGCTTAGAAACAATTATTTAATTTTTTTTTGTTTGTTTGTTTATTCATAAGGTAAAATATCCATAGAAACTTTCCAAATTATGTTAATCTTAGATTTTATTATTTTTTTTAAGTCATTTTAAACATTTAGTAAATTTATGATTTATAAAAAATCAGTTGATTTAATTAAATCATGCTTTAATCACCGAATTAAATCATCTGATTAAAATCATTGACACCCTATGAAATGTGTTTTATAAAAATGAATTTAAATTTTGACAAAGAAATGCAAAAAGGCAAAAGAAAAATTCTGCTTATTTTATACAATGTCTCTTCTTGTTCATCTTAAATGTATCAAATTTACTTTTTTTTGTCACCTAACACTACATCCAAAATGAATCAAGGAATTATTTCTTCGATTTAAAAACTAAATATCAGAAGATGCTTGGGAAAAAAATAATTGTGAATTCAGATGACAAAAAAAAACAAAAATAGACATACTGAAACTAATTTAGATAAAGTTTAGTATCATGATGTTGCAAAAGCAAGCACAGTGAACACTTTTTCTGTTTCGAGAATTTTCCCATCACCTTCAAATAATAATGAAACTGTTTTTTTTTTACCTGAATTGGAAGATACAGATGAGCAGATATCATCTCTTAAATCTGACTTACTAACGCAATATGTTAATGTTGATGAAGACAATGTAAATGAAGAGTTCAATGAAGATAATATCATTTTAAAAAAATCCCTGATGGCTCGGCCTACAGGCACAGGTAGATTTCGAAGACGCAGAACGTGGGGCGCCTGTTTGTCGGGAATTGCGGAAGAAATGACCTTTTTGCGATGATGCTGCAGTTGGAACTGCCTACTTCGAAACCAAACTTGTTCGCAGGCGGAGCCAGCAAGGATTTTTTTTTTTTTTTTTTTTTTTTTGCTATAAGAGTTGGTTGTATAAAAAACATGTCAATATAAAAATTTTAGATAATATTAAGAGGATTTATAATAAATTTAAACGGATTTGAAATCTTGGGAATTGACGAAGTTATGAATTTTTTTCTTCTAAAACCCCCCTTCCCCCCCTTAAGGCAATATTTAATTATATCAAAAATCTGTCCTACATAAATTTTCGGCCCTTTTCCTAGAAGTAATAATAACTTTAAACGGATTCGATACGTATAATAATAAAGAAATTATGAGGATTTTTCTGTTTTCACAAAAAGCCCCCCCATTTCCCCCCCTTGGTTCGATTTTGCCCATTAATGAACTTGACCGAGATTTTATGCCCTTGATTTTATGTATCAGTTTCAAAAAGATGCGGGAGTTGGAACTGCCTACTTCGAAAACTAACTTGTTTGCAGGCGGAGCCGGCAGGGATTTTTTTGTTTTTAATTTTTTTTGCTATAATGGTTAGTCCTATAAAAAACATGTCAATATAAAAATTTTAGATAATATTAAGAAGATTTATAATAAATTTAAGCAGATTTGAAATCTTGTGAATTGACAAAGTTATGAATTTTTTTCTTCTAAAACCCCCCTTCCCTCCCCACCTTAAGGCAATTTTTAATTATATCAAAAATCTGTCATACATAAATTTTCGGCCCTTCTCCTAAAAATAATAATATCTTCAAATGGATTCGATACGTATCATAATTAAGAAATTATGGTTTTTTTTTCTGTTTTCACAACCCCCCCCCCCCCCCCTTGGTTCGATTTTGTCCATTAACGAACTTGACCGAGATTTTATGCCCCTTGATTTTATGTATCAGTTTCGAAAAGATGCGGGAGTTGGAACCGCCTACTTCGAAAAATAACTTGTTTGCAGGCGGAGCTGGCAGGGATTTTTTTTGTTTTTAATTTTTTTTTGCTATAACGGTTGGTCCTATAAAAAACTTGTCAATATAAAAGTTTTAGATAATACTAAGAGGATTAATAATAAATTTACGCGGATTTGATATCTTGTGAATTGACGAAGCTATGATTTTTTTTCTTCTAAAACCCTTCTTTTTTCCCCCCCTTGGGGCCATTTTTAATTATATCAAAAATCTGTCCTACATAAATTTTCGGCCCTTTTCCTAGAAGTAATAATAACTTTAAACGGATTCGATACGTATAATAATAAAGAAATTATGAGGATTTTTCTGTTTTCACAAAAAGTCCCCCCATTTCCCCCCCCCCCCCCCCCTTGGTTCGATTTTGCCCATTAACGAACTTGACCGAGATTTTATGTCCCTTGATTTTATGTATCAGTTTGGAAGAGATTTATGCAGAATTTTTCCAGTTATCGTGGTCAGAAAAAAGTGACATAGATAGATAGATAGATAGATAGATATATAAACTTTTGAACTGGGGGTGGTTTTGGGTTCTGGGAGTCATGATCGGCGTAGATCTGCAAAAATTTTTCAAAATTTCCAACTTAGGTGAGAATGTAATAGGTAGTATTTCTTACGAAATCTACCTAAAAATCAAAAGTAGTACAGAAGATGAGTCGTGTGATGGTAGTGTCAGTGCAGAAGAAAAATTCATAGAAGCTGCCAAGAAACTTTCTCCATCTGATCAAGGCTGTAGCTAGACATAAATAATAGGGGGGGGGGGATCAAGAAAATGTAGGGGAGGCTCATATTTTTTTTCTCTCTCTCTGACCCATGCACACACAGAGAAATATAGATAATGAAAGTATTATGTAGAAAGATAAATTGCTGTTCATATTGTAGGCACTATGTTTCTTATTAAACTGTTGATAACTTCATTATATACTAAGAAAACAAAAGGCTGGAGAATAAAAATTTCCAGTGTATAGCTAACTAGTGTATAATTATACTGGTGAAATAATAAGTGATGATGTCAACAAGTAAATAAAAAGCTTGTAGTTTACCTGTTTCATAAACAGTTGCAACCTCTAGTTTTTTTCTGAAAATTCCCTATCCTTAAGGATTTTAGTTGTATTTGTGTACAATAAAAAAACTTTAATAAAATCAGGTATGTATTTTGCATTTTAAAATTATTGTTTTTAAAACACTTATTCAAACAAATTTAAAACACTTATTTACAGTTTTTATACATAATATTACAATTTAGAATTTATGCCAAACTGTAAAAAGGCTCCCAAAACAAAGTTCGATTTTTGAACAGAGTTTCATTTGGTGATGGTAGAATCTTTCCTAGGGGAAGGGGGGGGGGCGGAGGGGGGAGGTTGTTAAACTTTTTAAGGGGGGTTAACCCCACCCCCTCCCCTGGCACCCCTTTATTTACAGCCCTGTATCTGATGTATTTGAATATTTATAGAAAATTGTTTGTTACTTACAAAATAAAAACTTGTTAAGGAATGAAATTAAAATGTATTTTGACAAAATAGAGTACGTACAATATTAGACAATGCTGTTTAAAGAATTAAAAAAAAAAAAAAACAGAGCTTGTTCAGAGGCTACTTCTATATAGTTTTGAGGAACGAAGTTAAGAGGCTACTTCACTCACACGAAAATACCCACTCACTAATGTTAATCTTATGGGGGAAATATTTTAAGATATCTCATTCGCATTTCAATATTTTTAAAAGATTTTTTTTTTTTTTTTTTTTTTGTATTGGATACTGAGGTTGATCTCTATGCAAGCTCCTTTGTACTTTTTCGATTATTATTATTTTTTTATATTCAGATACACTTTCACTTTCAGAACCAGTTTTGAAAGTGAAAGTAAACTCAATTAAAAAAAAAAAAACTTGTAATCAAAATCGAAAAAGTAAAAAAAGGCCTGCATAGAGATCAACCTCAGCTATCCAATGAACAAAAAAAAAATCATTTTAAAATATTGAAATGCGAATGAGATATCTTAAAATATTTCCTCCATAGGATTAACATTAGCAAGTTTGTGTTTTTTGCGTGAGTGAAGTAGCCTCTTAACTTTATTCCTTAAAACTATATAGATATGTAAAACTGCTCTTTAAGAGAATTAAATCCATAATATCTTTTAATTTTTTTTTTCATGTGTAGCATAAGTAATATATATTATATATATGCTGTTAAAGTAATACAACAAAACTCTAATTATCTGAAATCCAATCATCTAAATCTATAATCACAAAATAAAAATTTTGTGGAGAATTACTTTGGAGTATTTTGTTATAAGGTGCTCTGACTGCATTAAATAATTAGTTTTTCAGGGGTCGATAGAGGGTTTTTTTTTTTTTTTTTTTTCTCTGGGACCATTTTGTTAAAAGTAAAATTTTTTGTCATATTTCTGTGAAAAATAACATTTGGCAACAAAAGATAAAATCCAGTTAGTCAAATTCAAGCCAAACATATATTAATAAGAACTGTAAGTCTTTTTGCTGAAGTTTTTATTTCTGGTGAACTTGTTTTATTTGCAAATTACACATTTTAAAACCTAAGAAAATAAAAAATAATTAATGAAAAGTATGTGTCTATGGGATGGAATTTTGTGAAGTGCCCTGTTTTATTAAAATGAATTTTGTGAAGAGATCTTTTCTTTATTAAGAGGAATTTTGTGAAGAGATCTTTTCTTTATTAAGATGAATTTTGTGAAGAGATCTTTTCTTTATTAAGAGGAATTTTGTGAAAAGACCTGATTTATTAAATCAAAGAGGGCTGCTTTATTAAATAGACTTTCGTGAAGAGGTCCAAAACTTTGCCTGGATCGACCCCCTAGTTTTATAAACATTGACATTTTTCGGCGTCCCGCAATAATGCATCTAACCAAAATCAATCAAATAAATAATACCTCGAAAAATATAGATGCTTTTTGGAGAATTATACATTCTATATCACATCACAAATCACAACACGGCAAAGTAAAAACAATTCAAGTAGATATATTCAATCAATTATGAATGATTCTTTTTGATTTGTTTAACAGTATGTGTGTATAAATCCTGCATCTTGATATAATGTGATTGGACAGACTTCATCAGCGCTCTCTGCTGGTAAAATTTGAAGAAAGACTGTTGTAGGTAGAAACTTTCAACCGGAAAGGAAAGGTCAGCTAGATTTTGACTGAATGGCGTCGGCGTGGCGTGATCTAAAACGAAATAAACGAAGACATCGGACACAGATATCGGAAATGACTGGGTTCACTTGTTTATTATTAGGAACATTCCTATAAAAACAATCTAAGGTGCGATTTTTAAAATTGTTGATTCTAAAACTAATATTATTTTGTTTACATATGTATGTGTGTGTGTGGTGGGGAGGAGGATGTAAATTAAAAATATACCTTTTTATTTAAGTAGCCAGCGTAAAATATAGAATTATAATATTCGAAAATACTAATTTTATTATAAAGAAGTTCCCCAAAAGAATGTATTCGAGTATATTTATTAATTAAAAAATATTTTGATCGTTTAAATTGGAGCTTTTCTCGAAAGTTCTATTAAATTTGCTTTTGATTTTATGTATCTCGATGTCCAGGTCAGTTTTTAATTAAAGCTTTATATAAATGCTCTTTATAAAAGCTTTTTATAAATGCTTTATTATTTAAAGTTCACTTTATAAAATTATTTTCTTGACATGGATTCAGCACAGTCAGAAGATCTGTGGGAACCAAAGCAGCTAAGAAAAATGAAAATATATTAATATTTTTTTGTTCTTCCAGTTGTAAAGCTTTTTAGAAATGCCTGTTATAATGTTTAACACATATTTTTAAGAGTTTAATGTCTTATTTTGGTCAATTTAAATTTACATGCAGATTTTATATCCCAAAAAAGAAGAATTTCCCCCTTGTATAAAGTACTTTGCACTTTTACTCAGTACCACTACTACCACTTTTGATATATCTTATTTGCTCATTTAAAAAAAAAAAAAAAATGCATAAGTATGTTTAAGACTTTACTAACTAAGCATTATGTAGTACACTATAGAATATGTATAGAATGTGTATACTATAGAATATTACTATAGGGTCAGGGTCATTCCATGGTAACTTGCGTTACATTTAGAATAATTGACTTCAGCAATTTTAGTAATCTAACACCAAAAAATATTCAAAATGTAAAGTTGATGTGATTTGTTAATTAAACCTATCCAAACCAAAATTTGGATGAAAATTACCAAATTTAGTGCTATTTCTGGAACAGTGGCAATTAAATTTATTATGGTAACTTACGTTCTTTTTTCAGTAATGTAAGTTACCATAGTAAATATAATTTCCAGAGCTCAAGAAATAGCATTAAATTTAAGTAATTTTCATGCAAATTTTCCCTTGGACAGGTTTAATTAACAAATCACATTAACTTTACATTTTGAATATTTTTTGGTATTAGATTACTGAAATTAATGAAGTCAGTTATTCTAAATGTAACGTAAGTTACCATGGAATGACCCCTTACTGTTTTCAAAATTTCAATTTAAAAAAATGTTCATGCCAATGAAGGGTTTTATTAATGTGCTGTATCTTGGTAAAATAGATTTTTTTATTAGAGTAAGTAAATAATTTCGATCTGATTCTTGTTAATAATTTCTTCTTAATTTACTTAAAGCTAAATTGATGTAATATATATATATATATAATATTAAAAAAAATATATATTTTAATAGCAATTATAATATTTGTTGCGCTTGAAATTCATAACTATTATTGCTCAAACGTCGTCTGTGCAGTTTTCATCTTTTTTGCTTTTTTGTCAATCTCATCCCTGATTTAACATTTTGTTGTTTCTTTCAACAATTGAAATGCATTTCTTTCTTTCCTGTTTCCATATCTTAAATAGAAACAGCAAAAAGTAAAGAAAAATATGATAACAATGTCTGGACAATATTCAAACAAGTGAATTTTGGGCTGTTTTTAATTTAAATTTGCATGTTAAATTATGGTAAACATATTTAAATGAGTGCTCTTTTGTAATATATATATATATATGTCCTTTCTTATTTTATTCAACTTTGTTTGAAAATGGAGATTTACGATTTAGATACTGATCTCCATCTCCATATTAACAATTTATGCGTGCAAAACATTTAGGACCCTGTTATAGTGACTAACATATTAATGATGTATGATCATCAAACAGACAGTTACCTGTTATGTGGATCATTGTATTAATAAATAGGGATGCAAAGGCAGGCTAAGCCTGGATCTTTGCTGCTAAAGGCAGTGGTGGTCTCATTACTAGGTTCATCTTAAAAAAAAAAAAAAAAAAAAAACCCTGATGCTAACGGCTAGATGGGCAAATTTGGACTAGTTTATTTTTATTATTTTGTCAAATTAAAATATTAAAAGTATTTGTGGCTTCATATTGCTCATGTTTACTTTTTTGTTTTAAATTATTGCAACATTCCTCTTTAATTTATTTGTTTACTATCATTTCTGATGTGCTTATTATGTAATAAGATTTTATTTAGGTTCATCGACTTAAACTATGAAATTTTTAAATAAACTGTTAACATCTGTTATACTAATTTTAACTTCTCAGTTGATTGATTTACTTTTATTTATTTATTTATTTTTTGTACAATTTCTTGGTGTAACTCTGTGTTGAATTCAGAAAGTTTTCTCTGGGAGGGATTTCTGTAGCTCCGGGGGGACATTGTAGAGTTCCAGGGGGAAATTCAACCTTTTAACTATAAAAGCATAAAATCTCAAATCTTCTGGCGGGGTGGGGGGGGGGGGGGGGGGTGCCCCGGTTTAAACCCTTGCATAAAATTCAATTTAAGCAATTTTTAAGACAGGACTTGAAATTTAATTTTTCATAAGAAGGGAGTTTAACTGTTTGGTAGGGAAAATGAAGAAAAAATAAATAAATCACACTATTATTTTACGTTTGTTTTTTTAATTTATTTAAAAAAATAATAATTTGATTACTGACATGACAAAATACCATTGAAAAAAAATTAAATCAACAACTCTAAATAATTATGCAAAGTATTTATTTTTAAAAAAAGGGAGAAAGTCAAGCTTTATATATACAATACAATGTCTATTTTTCAACTTTCACCAAATCTTATGGGTCTTTAACAATTGGGTTGTTAAATGAATTTCTGAATATTTTATTCGATTTTGGGTGCTGAAACCTCTTTCATAAGGTACACTAGTGATAGGCAGCACAAAAGAAACATTTATAATTTTGGAGATTATCAGAAACGTATGGTTATGCTTTTAATTTTTTTCAGGAGAGATTGCAAAATCTGATCTGCCTTCATTTTTAACTACTTACTTATACAATGCGCAATGCCTATTCGGTGATGGCATCATTAACATCCATTTTTGAACAAAGTTATTCTTAATGGAATTATAGCCATAACCAGAATCCCTAGTTTTTTTAAAATTATTATTGAACTTAGTTTCTATGATTTGAAATTTTAAACACGTGTCCAAAGTTTGAAAGGTAAACTGTAGATTCATATCATCTATCATATAAGAAATGTAGGTTGACTGTAAATTGTTGTCCTAATTTCTTTGAATTGCAAGGATCAACTAATCTGATGTTTCTAAATATGACTCTAGGCCAATTTGGCAGGAACCAGCACCCCAGTGGGTTTTTAGGAAATAAATCGTGAATTTTGTCAATCTGTTGTGAGGCGGGGGGGGAATCTTAAATTTCATCGATGAATCACAGGGGAAAATCACAAAATTTGTCAATTGGTCGCAAGGGAAAAATCGTAAAATTCATCGATAGGTTACCAGAAAACATCGCGAAATTTGTCGGTTAATAGTGAATATTGTTAAATATAGCGAAATTTGTCAGTTGATTGAGGGAAAGAATTACGAAATGTTAGTCGGACGCAGGGAAAAAATCGTGAATTTCGTCAATGTATCGCTAGAAGAAACTGTGATTTGCCAATCAGCCGCGGGCAAAAAATCAGGAATTTAATCGATCTGTTGTAACACTCCACCCACCTCCTGCAAAATTCATCAATCAGTCACGGGGAAATATTGCAAAATTGGTCAGTCGGTCGTTAGACTTGATCGTTGTTTCAAAAGGGGAAAAAGCAAAATTCTCCAGAAAATGGTTAAATTTTTGGGGTAGAAGACTACTTACTGCCCATGATATTCTTTTGGCCGGGATTTCAAAATTTTGGGCGTGAATCTGCCAACCCGCCTTGAAATTCAAGCCCTGTAAGATATGATATGTTTAATGTCTCTCCAGTTTCTTAAAAAAAATATGATAGGTATACATAAATGTGAAAGTCTAATAAAAAGTTTCTTATAAAACTATTAAAATGTAAAAACTTATCTTACAGAATATTAAGTATGTTTTTCAACTGCTTATAAAAACTCAATATTCTGGAACTATAAAGAAACTAAATTGAAATTATTTCTTTCCACCAAACTTTCCAATTGGTAAAAAAAAAACTCAATTTATTCCTTGAAATTTCCTTATATACTTGGTGATTCAAGATAGATTGTGGCCATTAATTACCCCCTAAGAGGTTTCTCATTCAAAAACCAAGATCTGTTTAGTAGAACGGTATTGTTGTCTCTGATAGGGGATAGGGTGTATCCCATTTACAGTGATTGACATTTTAAATAGTCTAATAGCATAATTTACTAAGCTTGTAAATTAAAGGGGAAAATAAGCAGTCGCCACTCGGCGATTAAAAATATGGAAAAAACCGGCCAAATGTAGGATTTTCCAATTTCTTTTTTCCCCTAAAATGCATGATTTTTCCGTGTCCATTTGACGAAATTCCTAATTTTTCTGCACCCAATGATGAAATTCATGATTTTTACACGCCTGGTCAACGAAATTAATTATTTTTACGCATCCAATCGACGAAATTCATGATTTTTATGTGTCCGATTGACGAAATTCATGATTTTTATGCACCTGATCGACAAAATTTATAATTTTTACACACTGGATCAACGAAATTCAGGATATTTAGGCGCCGGATCGACAAAATACGTGATATTTACATGCCTGTTCGTCAAAATTTCTGATTTTTACGTGCCCAATTGATGAAATTCATGATATTTATGCGCCGATCGATGAAATTCATTATATTTACGTGCCCGATCGATGAAATTCATAATTTTTACGTGCCCGATCGACGAAATTTATACTTTTTACGCTCCTGAATGATAGACATTCATGATTTTTATGCTTCCAAATTACGGAAATTCATGATTTATACGGTCTCGATCAACGAAATTCCTGATTTATACACTCCCAAATGACGAAATTTGCAATTTTTTCTTTGACTAATTGGCAAAATACACAATATCTGGAGATTTTGGTCCGTGACCACAGATAGTGCATGTGCAATGTATATCATGTTGTGAGTTATTATTTAGTGTATAAGCATACCTATTGTCAGATCCGAATTCTAGACAAATATATATATTTTTAAATAAGGTACTTATGTAGTTAGCTACACAAATACCTAAGCTTAGTGGACTTTTGTAGTTAGCTACATAAGCATGTTGTGTATAACTTTACTGTTAACTTATTTTTAAATTTAAAATAGATTGGAAATTAGTATCTCAAGTTTATTCAAAACAATATGAATTAAAATATTTTAATTTAGTACATAAATTACTTGTTTACTGTAAACTCATAAGATATATTTTAAATTTAAATATTCAGTGACTTAAACGTGCTTAATGGCTAAAAGAAATTATTCTCACTAGCCAGTGGCTACTAAGCAAGCATTTGCTTATTTGACTTCTTTACAATTTCTCTACTCATCCATAATGGTTGCTTAGCAGGGTTTGTAAATATCATGATATTTTCGAAAACATCAAAAATATTCGATATTTTGATACATATTCAATATTTTTTATATGTATCTGATGATTTCAAAACAGTCAGCTTATTGATGATTATAAATGTTTTCAGACTTAATATAAATTAGAAACTAAAACATATTGCACTTAGCATAAAATCTTGATAAAAAATACACTAATACAATAGTCTAAATCAGGCCTGTCCAACCTTTCAGTAAGCCAGGGTGCACCTTAGCTTGTGGCACACAATCAAGGGTGCCATTATTCATATGATTCGAAAAATGCAAGAATATTATTTCCCTTTAGCAGTGATAGTGATACCCACATGTCTACAAGATACACTGACAAAGTGGTATGCGTTATTATAAAATGGTATATACAGTGGTTAATCATTGGCATCCTAAGTTGCAGGTGGCTCATCTAAAAAATTGAACAAAAAACATATCATAGTAAATTTAATGTTACATTTTTCTGAGGTTTGGGGATGAATAAGGGAGAGAGGGGGGGGGGATTTTAAGGACTTTTGTGTGTAAGGGAGGCAAGAACCTTAATAACACCTGTAATAAAAAGAAGTATGCAATATTAATTATTTTTAAGGCAAATTAACTTTGGAGATGGAATTTTGTTTAAAGAAATCTAGAAAAATTAAACATTTGAAGGGGCGCCAAGAAAATCTTCAAAGAGCGTCATGGCGCCCGCGGACACCTTGTTGGACAGCCCTGGTCTAAATTATACAATATCTAATTAAACAATATTCTAGATGACTTTTTGAGGTTTTTCACTTACATAACAAAATTAAAGATCCACTAATTGAAAACATATACAATTAGTTTTTTTCATTCACAAAAAACAAACTATAGTACTTAGTATCAAGAAAATTTTATGTTTTACACATGGGAAAAAAATTAAATGCAAAATAATTTGTTTTTTCTTTTCTTTTTAAAAATTTGAACATAAATGTAAGCTTGTCTGCTTTTTCATTCCCTAACCTGTTATGCAAGTTTAAACTACTAATTAGAACCAGAAAAGATTCCTTTAAATGAAGCTATACATTACTTATCTAAATTAGACATGGCTGTTCTAAGTAAATATTGTCTTCACATAATTAATGGCTCTATATTTAAAAATTCAGTTTCAAACATAAAGCTTGGATTTTTTTTTAAGGGGGGGGGGGGGGTATGTTTCATTGCAGGAGCAAAAAAACTTCAAAAATGTCATACACAATGATATTTTGAAAATATCAAGTATCGTGATATTTGAAACTAAATATTGGATATATATCACCGAACCCTGTTGCTTAGATATAGAAACATCCTATTTATAAATTAGTGTGCTGAAAAGGGGAATGAAAGAATTTTACATTTACTTTAAAAGGAAAGAATGACCTGGCCTAACACCTAACAATGGTCATTCGTATTCTGTGTGAATTATGATAATTTTTCATATCTAGTATGTGCCTTTCAATATTTTCCCCCAAAATAATGAATTCAAAATGAAATTTTTTAAGTCGAGTTTTCACAATAGCAAAGAAGGTGAGAGTGCATGAAAATTAGCTGAAATTTACGGTTATAGAAGGACCCAAATAAATGGTATTCTGAAACAAAAAAAAAAAAATAATTAGAAAAGAGGTTTCAAGGCATAAATTTGGAATATAAAACTAAGTGTTGAAAAACTGGTTATGAAAATATTGATCATTTACTTTTGAAATTGCTTTCAAATTATCGTGAGAAAAAGATTCCAATTTCTGGACCAATGTTACAGGAAAATGCGCTAGAAATTCCAGAGGAACTTGAAACTTGGGATATCTGATATAAAGGCTTCTAATAGTGGGTTACAAAAATTTAGGGCCAAAAATAACATCTTATTTCAGAACTTACATAGAGAAGCTGCCGATATCCCCATGGGAGAAGTTAGTTCCTAGATGGAAACATTATTACCTGATTTAATAGCTTAGTACAATTCAAAATGGGTATAATTGAGATGAAACTGACCTGTTCTTCCATGCTAATTTCGATAACTCTATATCTGAAAATTGATGATTTAGAGGAAGAAAGATTGCAAAAAAGAGACTAACAGCACTTTTATGCTGCAATATAGTGGAAGAATTTGAAAAACATGTTGTAATCAGAAAATCAACCAAGCCACAATATTTTAGGAGCATGGACATAAAAAGGACTACCCGTGGTATGGAAATATAATCAGAACTTCTGGCTGACAAAATGTATAATGATCAAATGGCTAATAAAGCTAATACAAAAATACAGAGACAAAAACATAATTCTCCTATTCATGGACAATGCTAAATTCCATCTAATGGATAATATTTACAGCACTTTAAAAATTATGGTTTGGCCTGCAAACATTATTACTCTCTCTCAAATTGCTTTGCAAAAGCTGAAATTACGGTAAGTTTTTTCATTTTTAAATATTTCCTTATCCTCAAATTTTTATATAATTTTTGTAGTTTTGCTATCAGAGGTTAGTTGTTTTGTTAATTTTGTATTAAATTAATAATTAGTTATACACCCTATAATAAAATGTAAAATAAACTTACGTATACTCATTAAAAACAACATAAATGTTCAAAGAAAACATATACGTACCATTTCATAAAATATTTAACTGGAAGTGTTCTGACTTCATATACTACAAAACTATATTTTACATAGACAACCGAGCGGTGTTTTGCTTTGTAACCCTGAAGATGAGCAAAAGCTTGCTCGAAAGTGCTCGGTTGTCTATGTAAAATACAGTTTTGTATATGAAGTCAAAACACCTTCAGTAAAATATTTTATGAAATGGTACGTATGTTTTTTTGGACATTTATGTTGTTTTTAATTAGTATTTATAGTACAAGGTAAATATCGATTCAAAGAGTATGTTTTATCATAACTCAAGTTTTAAATTACTTTTTATTAAAATTATGTATTTTTTATACTGAAAAAGAAATGGTCAGTTATTTTCATTATTTTAATACAATATAATTTTGAGTTTGTAAACTTTGGGACCTCTGAAGTGCAGTCACATTTCCATGCTCCCAGTAGTGACCACTGTTATGAGGTTTTACTGTATAACATTCTCTTGAAAAATCTTTGTAATCCTTTTTATTACTTTATCTCCTATATAAGGCAATAAAAATATTAAATTTTGTTAACAAATTGCAAATTAGTTGCAAAAACATTTTACTTTTTTTTATACTTCTCTTCTTCTGTATCTATGCTTATCAGTGCTTGAAATTCAGATTTTCCTAGAGGGGGAGTCTCCCTCCCAACATTTACAAACGGATGGGAGTTGAACACAGGAGTAGTACTTGTCCTGATATTCCTGAAAAGAATAAAATCGTCCTAAAATGTCCTGAAATATGGTAGTCTGTCCTAATATTCCTGAAATTTTGTGAATTTTGTGCTATATCAGCATTTGAAATTATCAAATGGGGGGTAGGTGTACCTTTTTACTGATGCAAAACATTTACGAAAATCACAATTTTCTGCAATCTATCATTAAAAATAGTGATTTTCATCAATTTACACAAAAAAATTGCAATGTTTGGTGATCAGTTACCAAAATTCGCAATTTTTATTGATTACTCATTTAAAAATTTTTGCTATTTTTGTCTCTCAGCCCCCCCCCCCCAAAAAAAAAAAAAAAAAAATCCCAATTTTTACCAATCAGTTATAAAAAAGAAAATCTTTTGCAATTTTTGCCAATCAGTGAGAAAAAAATCAAGATTTTCGTCCTTCAGTAATGCAAAAATCACAATATTTTAGCAGCTTGGTCAAAGGGTTCTGGTAAAATTACTTTTCTTTTAAATGTATACTTTTACAACAAAAAAAATGTGTATGTAGTGTACTATTTATGATAATAAAATGTATTGAAGAGGGAGTTAAGGGTTTTTTCAGTTAGTATAGCAAAGAAAGCAAATGTGTCCTGAAATTGTCCTGAAATATCATCTAGGGCTAGTACTACCCCTGTGAACAGTTTGGGAGGGAGAAAAAAATTATTTAAACCCCACTACTATTTTATGTGCTATTTAAAAAATTACATTAATACAGGCTTAACAAAATAGGATTGAAAAATAATTTAAATTGACAACTCAGAATAATTTTGCAAAATGTTTATTTTTATTTTAAAAAAGGGAAGAAAGAGCAACTTTATAACTTTGGAAAATATCGGAAACCTATGATTATGCTGTCTTAAATTTTTTTCCAGAAAACTTTTTAAAATCTGATGAGCTTTCATTTTTAACTACTTGCATGAACAATGGTGGTGACATTATCAATATTCATTTCTGAACGGAATTGTTTTAGACGAATGAATTAAACCAAACCCGGAATATCTGGTAGTTTCTTTGATTGAATGAGGTTCTATACATTGAAATTTTAAATTTTCTTCATGTCTAGCACAAGATTTTTGCAGTTCTAATCTCATTTTTTTTAGTGCTGATTCTTAGCCAATTTGGTAGGATGCAACACCTGGTGGCCTTTACTCTCCTTTTGGTTCTTTTCCTTTTTCGATCGCGGGAATAAAAATCACAAAATACGTCCATTGATCATAGGAAAAAAATCTTGAAATTCTCCCATCCTTTGCAGGAAAAACCACGAATTTCATCAATCTATCACAAGAAAAAATTGCAAAACTTGTTATTCAGTTGACTAAAAAAAACCCTGCAAAGTTTGTCAATAAATCGCAGGAAAATATCGCAATATCTGTCAACCTGTCGTGTGTAAATATTGCTAAATTTGTCATTGTGAAGAAAAATTGTGAGATTTTTCAGCCGAACGCAAGAGTTAAAATCATGAATTTCGTGAATTGGTGACAGGAAAAATAAAATAATCATGAATAACATCATTCTGTCACAGGAAAAAAATTGTAAAATTTGTCATTCGGTCACTCGAATAAAAAACCCCCACGAAATTCACAAATCGGTCGCTAGAGAATATAGTGAAATTTGTCAATCAGTCACTTGAAAATATTTTGAAAATCAATTGTTCATGGAAAAGTATCATGTAATTCGTCAATCAGTCACGGGAAAATATTGCAAAATTTGTCAAACGATCGTGGGTAAATATTGCAAAATTCCTCTGTCGGTCGCGGAGAAAAATCGTGAAAATTTTCAGTCAGATGCGAGGAAACATTCGTCTAATGGTCACTGGTAAATATCGCAAAATTCATCAAACACCCCGTGGAAAATATCTTAACTTCATCAAACGGTCACGGAGAAAAATTGTGAGTTTCATCAATTGATCACAAAAAAATTAGTGAAATACATCATCATTCTGTCATGAAAAACAATCGCAATTTATCGTTCGGTCACTTGAATAAAGAAACTCCGCGAAATTCATCAATCGGTCAATGGAAAATATCACGAAATTCACCAATTAATCATGGGAAAATATTGCAAAATTTGTCAAAAGGTCCCAAAATTCCTCTTTCAATTGCCGAAAAAAATCATGAAAATTTTCAGAAGGGCCAAGGAAAAAATTGTGAATTTCGACAATCTTTCGCAACAAGAAATTGTGAAATTAGAAAATTCAATCACTTAAGAAAACATGAAATTTGTCAATTAATTGCGGAACAAATTGCAAAATTCATCGATTTGTTACAGGAAAAGAATCTGCAAAATTTGCAAATATGTCACAGGAAAATATTGTAAAATTCGTCAATTGGTCATGGGAAAATATTGCGAAATTTGTCAAATGGTCACAGGAAAATATTGCAAAATTTGCCAAATGGTCACAGGAATGTAATGCGAAATTCGTTAATCAACTATGGAGAAAAATTACGAAATTATTCAGACAGACGCAGGGAAAAAACATGAATTTCATCTATCTATCGCAAGAAGGTACCATGAAATTGCCGACCAGTCGTGGAAAATATCTCAAAATTTGTCAATTAGTCATAGAAGAAAAGGAGAAATTCGTCAATCTTTTGTGGGTAAATCACCACAAATTTCATCCATCGGTGGCTGGAAACCACCCGAAAATGTCATTGATCAGTCACGGTAAAAACTCCCACAGATTTCGCCGATTGGTCGCAGACGTTGATCGTCATTTCCAAAAGCAGAATTCTCTGGAAAATGGTGAAATTTTTTGGGAGGGAGACTCCCACCCCCACAATATTCTTTTTTCCAGAATTTCAATATTCTAGGCGCGAATCTCCGGCTTCCTGTCCTGAAATTCAAGGCTTGCTTATCTTTACAATGAAAATATGTATGTACATATCTTTTTTTTTTTTTTTTTTAATTGATTTAAAATTGTATTTACGAAAAATTTAGTATTTTCATATTTAAAAATAAATTCATGTTTAATTTCAATAAGAAAATTTACTAAAACCTTCATCTAATTTTAAATATATCGGAATTTCGATTAAACAATATAGGTTATGATATATTGTTTCTAAATTAGTTTGTTATTGCAAGCTGCACTGGATATTAAAAAGATAATTTACATAATATTATCATATCTTTTAAATAATATTTTGCATTACATACCATTTCACTCAAGGAAATAAAAAAATCTTAAATGTTGGTAGATCTAAAATATGTTTTTTTCTTTACATTTTTGTTTTCTTTTTTCAGATCTCTCTAACTACCATTATTGATGATCATACAGGCTGTCACTGTTTAGTCAGCAATCCCAATATTTGTGTAACTATTTCTATTTTATTAGAAAAAGCAATAATACAGTCATATTTATGATTAATTCAAAATTTCACAATTCATATATAGTTTTAGTTCAAAAGGATACATTACAATTTTTCTTTTTTTTTTTTTAGCCATGTATTTAGAAGACATTGTGTAAACTGAAACAACTTCTAAATACTATAACTTTTGATCGTAAAACAAATTCATTTAAAGCAGATTACACTACGAAGCAAAATACAAATATAGATGATCAGAAATGAGTGTAGAAAATTCTTCTAGAAATATTTTATTTATGAATCATCTCAAGTTACTGTGGCAGCGATACATGACAAATTGTATTATTTTAAAACTCATTTTGTAGAATTTTACTTTTTTATACCACTGCAATGATTATGGAAGCTCACATGAGAAATTCATTTCAAGTCAAACTTTCGAAGCAGAACTGAACTGAAATCTGAAAGAATCAAAATGCTCTGTGAATACGGTAACAAATTTTTTCTAAAAAATTGTTTGTTAAATTTAGAATTTTAAGTTTTAGGTATATTTTTATTTCTACAATAATTGTAGAAGTATTTTAATAGACGATAATTATGGAAGAATTAAATAAAATAATTTTGGAAGCTCATATGAGCAATTCATTTCAAGATGAACTTGGAAGAACTGAGTTAAAAAATCAGTCTAAGAGAATCAGAAAACTCATTCCTGGTGTTTGTCAGTATTGTGACAAATGGTTTGCAGATAGAAAACATTTGTATGCACACATTCGAATTCACACTGGAGAAAAACCTTTTGTATGTAATGTATGTTATAAGGCATTTAATCAAAGTAGTCATTTACGAAGACATCTTGTGGTTCATACAGAACGAAAACCTTTGAATTGTAATGTTTGTGGAAAACAATATATCGATAAAATAAATTTTTCTGAACATGTACGAGCTCATACTGGAGCAAAACCATATAGCTGCCCAATATGTAATAAAAAATATGCAAACAGAACCAGCTTTTTATACCATAAATTATCACATGGAAAATGTAAAATAAATAGGTTTTTTTGCCAAATGTGCAAAGAAGGTTTTGCTTATGAAAACCTGCTTAAATTTCACATGCGTATCCATAATACAGAAGTGAAGTCTTATCAATGTACTTTATGTAGAAGAGTTTTCTCACAAATATTTCGTTTTCATAGTCATCTTATGAGTATACATAATATAAAAATAGCTTTTCAGTGTAAAACATGCAATGAACGCTTTCCAGACAAAAATGAATTGGGACAACACTATCTTTCTCACAAAGAAGATACGGAATCAATAGCTCCTCAACAAGAAGAAAAAAACAGGACTAAGCCAGACCAAGATGACCAGACCAAGAAATATCCATTTAGAAGCAGTTTAATACAACATACGTTAAAACGTAGAAAACGCAAACACAAAGAAAATAGGTTTTTTTGCCAAATCTGCCAGGAAGGTTTTGCTTATGAAAGTCTGCTTAAATATCATATGCGTATCCATGATACAGGTGTAAAGTCTTATCAATGTAAATTATGCAAAAGAGTCTTTTCAAGAAGAGTCCGTTTTCATAGCCATCTTACGACTATACATAATATAAAGATAGCTCTTCAGTGTAAAATATGTAATAAGCATTTTTCAGATAAACAGGCTTTTGAAAAACATTATTTGTATCATGATACGGAGTCAGTAGCTCCACAGGAAAAAGAAACAAATAGAATTGAGTCAAAGCAAGATATTGAAAATGCCAATGAGGGATCTCTCTCTGTAATCTCTAGTGTTTCACAGAAGGAAGTTGAAATCGAACCTGAGTCAGAGCAAGATTTTGAAAATGACATTACACAAAATAGAGATCCGTCTGAAGTGTTAGAGATCCATTTCAGTGGTTCAGAAGAGGAACTTGAAATGGAAACTGTGCCAGGGCAATATTTTGAAAATGACATTACACAAAATGAACATCCCTGTGAAGTGTCTAGTGGTTCACAAAAACATGAAATTAAAATTGAGCCAGGGCAACATTTTGAAAATGAAATTACACAAAATGAATATCCCTGCAAAGTAGGTAGTGATTCACAAGAGCAACTGGAAGTCAAAACTGCGCCAGAGAACTATAAAATTATAAAGAATAAATATCTTTGTGGAATATGTTACGAAGAATTCAGCAGCATTACAAGTGTAAATGAACATGTACGTACTCACACACTGTAGTATGTTTCTATCTGTTAGAATGTAAAAGATGTTTTGATTCAAATTCATTACTGAAACAACATACTTGTTCTACCAATACTGAGGTGGAACTTTTAGAATGTTAGATTTCTAAAGAAAAGTTTTCCAGCTGTGACAATTTGAAGGCACATTTGATCTGTCCAGTCAAGCAAATGGATATACTTATTTGTAAAAGAATATTTGTAAATTTACTTCTGTATAAAAGGTCAAATCATTTAATTTCATAATAAAATGTTTCATATCAAACTATCAAAGTTTTTTTTTTTATAAATTGGAAAATATTTGTTTGTTGTTAGTCATGCCTGCCAGCATAATGAAATCCAAGAGAGGCAGCATTTTAAAACAGACATGTCTATGGTCTGCAGCTTAGGCTGCATTTTTTTTAAATGAAAAATATAAACATGAAATAAGCTAAATTGAGAATTTTTTGTCAAAATTCCCCATGTAAGACAATTTTTAAGTGCATCAACATGAAAAAGAAGACAACAATTTAACAAATAATAGACATGAAATATTTAAAATTCTGTTTCTATTAATGTTTAGAAAAATTTATAACAGAAAATAGTTGAAAAATACTGTCAAAATTTACTTCCTCGCCTTTCCTCCTGCAATACACAAATTTAATGAATATGAAGTATTAAAAATTTGAATTAAGCTTCTACTGCCTTTTATTAAATAGAGAATTTATATATTTTATTATGCTAATTCACTTAGTAAGAATAAATTTTACAATTTTTTTCAAAATCAAAAGAGATAAAGAAAATTCAGTTAATTAGATTTTGAAATCTAGGGAGTGGGAAGGACCCTCCAATGCCCCCGTCCTCTGCTGTCACTCATGCTATTAGCAGAAGAAAGGGAGGGAATGTTACATAAGCCTCATTCATTGAAAAATATATATATATATGTATATATATACGTGTGTATGTTCCTTTTTTTTGTGTGTGATTTCACTAAATCTAATATCTATTCTTTACAGTAAAAATCTTTCTAACATGAATTTCTGAAAAGAATGAAAATTATTTGATCGATTTCAGTTTAAAGTTTAAACATAGAAATATTTTTATGAATTTATTTTTAGTTTTTTATTTAATACTTAATTATGATTTGCATTTATATTTTTCTGATAAAAAATGTATTTCAGTATTCAAATATGCATAAATAAGGGGCATAATCTATATTATTAATGTTCGTAAACTATAGGTGAAAACTGGGAAATTTAGTTAGTAGCCAGTGGCCGGTAGGCTCAGTTTCATTAGTGAGCACTTTTTAAAGTTAGTGGCCACTATTATGTCTCAAACTTTCTTGACATCTAGATAAATTATAATCGTTGTATATAAACATATTTTTCTATAAGAGTTTTATACCTATTGTATGAGTATGATTTTCGCATGTAGTATGAGTTGTATTTCGCATGATTAAACAGTATCTCTTGAAGAAACAATCCAACTGGTGAGCATGTGGCAGGAGTCGAAATATTCAAGACACTGAAATGTCCTTAAAGTCCGCTTGTATCCGGTGGGGAAAAAAAAAGAATAATTTACTTGAAATGCATGTGAAATGAATCAAAGCTGATGAATATATTTTGCAGAATAAAACTATTTCTTGAAAAAATAATCCAACTAAAGAATAAGCACATGAGAAAAAGCCGAAATATTGAAAATACAGCTAAGTCATTGAAATCTGTTTGCATCTGGTAGGAAAAAGAATTAACCAGTTCTAATTGGATGTAATCAGTGTAGAGATGCATATTTCCATGAAAAAGGGTGTATTTCACTTGGCGATCGATGACAGATTTTTTAATTGCCACTTGACGAGTGGCGACTAGGGTGGCGATCGATGGCCGATTTTTTAATCGCCACTTTTTAAACTTTAACGACCACTAATTTTCACCTATATCGTAAACGTCTGTCTGTGTGTGTGTATCTGTACCTGGATAAACGCTGCGAGTGCAGCAAGGCGATTTTTGTATAAAAAAATTCGAAAAAATCCGGGCCTTCAGGAGTTACAGTTTCGAAGAAGTCGGCCCCTAATTAAGAACGTTATTAATTAAAAACTTCATCAAAATTAGCAAAAGAAGGAGCAGTTTTATCGAAACCGAAAATAAAATTTCCGTTTTGATAATTCCAGATGTGGAAATTGTTTGTATTTCACGCATCATCAAATTTAAAAAAGCTACCGGGGGTATCGATCCGAAAATCGGGATACACAAGCGGCCGATTTTTGTTGTTCCAAATATTTTAATTTTTTGAAATTCGGACCATAACTTTTCTTTATTTCAGCCAAAAACTGACCAGACTTTCAATATTGACCCAGACAGGAGAGAGGGTTGCCGTAATTGTTGTGGGGTTGACGCATACGAGATCAAATCACTCCATTCGCTCTTCGAAACAAGTAGAAATAATTATACAAGTTATAAAATAATTATAAGTTCTTTGGCATAACTCAGCCTTAGGAAAATAAAATTTCTTGCGAAATGTTATAAAAAAATCATAATTGTTTTCTGAGATAAAATATCAGTTTAAAACAGACTAGAATATGATGGATTTGTTGAGAGAATGTTCTACATGCAGTGAATCTTCCTATAACAGCCACTGAACTACAGTGACCTCTGAAGACCAATTATGTTTTGGTATAACCAAATCTTTTTCATAGAAATAACATTACAGCCAACCTCCGAACAATGGTCATTCCCCAAAACAATTTTTTTTCATGTTATTTTTCTACTGTAACTGAGATTGAAAAGAATGCAAAGAAACATTTGCTTATTTGACTTCTTTACAATTTCTCTACTCTTTACAATTTCTCTACTCATCCATAATGGTTACTTAGCAGGGTTTGTAAATATCATGATATTTTCGAAAAAATATTCGATATTTTGATATATATCCGATATTTTTTATATGTATCTAATAATTTCAAAACAGTCAACTGATTGATGATTATAAATGTTTTCAGGCTTAATATAAGTTAGAAACTAAAACATATTGCACTTAGCTTGAAAACTTGATAAAAAATATACTAATACAATGTTCTAAATTATACAATATCTAATTAAACAATATTCTAAATGACTGTTTGCGGTTTTTTTTCACTTTCCTAACAAAATTAATGATTCACTAATTGAAAACAGATACAATTAGCTTTTTTCATTCACAAAAAAAAAAAAAACTATAGTATTTAGTATCAAGAAAATTTTGTTTTACACATGGAAAAAAAATCCGGGCCTTCAGGAGTTACAGTTTCGAAGAAGTCGGCCCCTAATTAAGAACGTTATTAATTAAAAACTTCATCAAAATTAGCAAAAGAAGGAGCAGTTTTATCGAAACCGAAAATAAAATTTCCGTTTTGATAATTCCAGATGTGGAAATTGTTTGTATTTCACGCATCATCAAATTTAAAAAAGCTACCGGGGGTATCGATCCGAAAATCGGGATACACAAGCGGCCGATTTTTGTTGTTCCAAATATTTTAGTTTTTTGAAATTCGGACCATAACTTTTCTTTATTTCAGCCAAAAACTGACCAGACTTTCAATATTGACCCAGACAGGAGAGAGGGTTGCCGTAATTGTTGTGGGGTTGACGCATACGAGATCAAATCACTCCATTCGCTCTTCGAAACAAGTAGAAATAATTATACAAGTTATAAAATAATTATAAGTTCTTTGGCATAACTCAGCCTTAGGAAAATAAAATTTCTTGCGAAATGTTATAAAAAAATCATAATTGTTTTCTGAGATAAAATATCAGTTTAAAACAGACTAGAATATGATGGATTTGTTGAGAGAATGTTCTACATGCAGTGAATCTTCCTATAACAGCCACTGAACTACAGTGACCTCTGAAGACCAATTATGTTTTGGTATAACCAAATCTTTTTCATAGAAATAACATTACAGCCAACCTCCGAACAATGGTCATTCCCCAAAACAATTTTTTTTCATGTTATTTTTCTACTGTAACTGAGATTGAAAAGAATGCAAAGAAACATTTGCTTATTTGACTTCTTTACAATTTCTCTACTCTTTACAATTTCTCTACTCATCCATAATGGTTACTTAGCAGGGTTTGTAAATATCATGATATTTTCGAAAAAATATTCGATATTTTGATATATATCCGATATTTTTTATATGTATCTAATAATTTCAAAACAGTCAACTGATTGATGATTATAAATGTTTTCAGGCTTAATATAAGTTAGAAACTAAAACATATTGCACTTAGCTTGAAAACTTGATAAAAAATATACTAATACAATGTTCTAAATTATACAATATCTAATTAAACAATATTCTAAATGACTGTTTGCGGTTTTTTTTCACTTTCCTAACAAAATTAATGATTCACTAATTGAAAACAGATACAATTAGCTTTTTTCATTCACAAAAAAAAAAAAAACTATAGTATTTAGTATCAAGAAAATTTTGTTTTACACATGGAAAAAAAATTAAATGCAAAATAATTTGTTTTTTCTTTTCTTTTCTTTTTTTTTTTTTAATTTGAACATAAATGTAAGCTTGTCTGCTTTTTCATTCCCTAACCTGTTATGCAAGTTTAAACTACTAATTAGAACCAGAAAAGATTCCTTTAAATGAAGCTGTACATTACTTATCTAAATTAGACAGTTTATCTCTGTCAATGGCTGTTCTAAGTAAATATTCTCTCACATAATTAGTGGCTCTATATTTAAAATTTCAGCTTCAAACATAAAGCTTGGACTTTTTTAGTTTTTTGGGGGGAGGAGGGCAGTGTTGAATTCAGACATTTTTCTCCGGGAGGGATTTCTGAAGCTCCGGAGGAGAGAGGGAATTGTACTTTTTAACCATTAAAAACATAAAATCTCAAATCTTCTGGAGGGGAATGTCCCCTCCCCCCTCCTGTCCACCCCCTGAATTCAACACTTGGGGATAGAAGGGCTAAAAAAATTATTGAAGGAACAAAAATTCCTCACCTACAAAATGACACGGTCATAACAGTTCGACTGAAAACATAAAAAATATCATATACAATGATATTTGGAAAAAGTATCAAGTATCGTGACATTTGAAAATAAATATCTGATATATATCACCGAAATAGAAATAGAAACATCCTATTTTTAAACTACCTATTTTTAAATTAGTGTGGTGAAAAAGGGAATGAAAGAATTTTACATTTACTTTAAAGGAAAGAATGACCTAACAGTGGTCATATGTATTCTGTGTGAATTATGATAATTTTTCTTGTCTAGTATGTGTCTTTCAATATTTTCCACCAAAATAATGAATTCAAATTAAGTTATTCACAATAGCAAAAAAGGCAAGAATGCACGAAAATTAGCTGAAATTTACAGTTACATAAGGACCCAAATAAACAGTATTTTGAAAAAAAAGTTCATTAGAAAAGGTGTTTCAAGGCATAAATTTGAAATATAAAACTAAGTGTTGAAAAACTGATTATGAAAATATTGATAATTTACTTTTGAAATTGCTTTCAAATTATCGAGAGAAAAATCTTCCAATTTCTAGACCAATGTTACAGGAAAATGCACTAGAAATTCAAGAGGAACTTGAAACTTGGGATATCTGATATAAAGGCTTCTAATAGTGGGTTACAAAAATTTAGGGCCAAAAATAACATCTTATTTCAGAACTTAAATAGAGAAGCTGCCGATATCCCTGTGGGAAAAGTTAGTTCCTAGATGGAAACATTGTTACCTGATTTAATAGCTTAGTACAATTCCAAAGGGGTATAATTGAGATGAAACTGGCCTGTTCTTCCATGCTAGCTTTGATAACTCTATATGTCTATATCTGAAAATTGATGATTTAGAGGAAGAAATATTGCAAAAGAGAGACTAACAGCACTTTTATGCTGCAAGTGGAAGAATTTGAAAAATGTGTTGTAATCAGAAAATCGACCAAGCCACAATATTTTAGGAGCATGGACATAAAAAGGACTACCCGTGGTATGGAAATATAATCAGAACTTCTGGCTGACAAAATGTATAATGATCAAATGGCTAATAAAGCTAATACAAAAATACAGAGACAAAAACATAATTCTCCTATTCATGGACAATGCTAAATGCCATCTAAGGCTAACATTTACAGTACTTCAACAAGAACGAAAAATCATGCGTCAAGCATAGATTATGTAACACTTTCCAACGCTTCCAAAATAATTTTACAAATCATTACCGTTTAATAAGCTGAAAGATAACATCCAAGTAAACAATTTGGAAAACTCATAACATATTTAAAAACGTACTTTCAAGAATTTCCAACATATACAATATTCAGAAAAATATCCGAATATTTTTATTCAGCCCTGTATATGATCTATAGATATGTATATATACTACATAGTATGCTAAATTTTAGTTTAGTTAAGAAACGCGTAGCACAGTTTAAAATTCTCCTTCTGGAGTTTCTGTCAATAAACGGAAATGTGTTCGTGAAATTTTGTGCTGCCCTGTGTATGATCTACAGAATTTATACACACCAAGTAATAGACAAAAAGTGAGTTAAATTTAAAATCGCATTCAGCAACTTAAAACGCACTTCCAGGAATTATTGTTAACAGACAGAGAGAATTCTTTTGTGTGTCCCTGTAAATGAATGGTGACTGCTATACACACAATATTCCGTAGTAAGCCTCTTGTAATTCACCTTAGTGATATATATAAATTTCAATGCGTTTAAAATAGTGAAACATTGTTTAATAAAGCCGCAAACGATTTTTCTCCATAGACGTAATGTAACAGAATTCTTTTTACTGTCCCTGTAAAGTAACTATAAGTGCTATGCCTACCATATTCCATATTAAGCTTCTTGTAATGCACCTTAGTGATATATATCAATTACAATGTGTCTGAAATTGTGTAACATTAAAATAAACCGCAAATGATTTTCCCCCCATAGACCGTAATGTAACGGAATTCTTTTGAGTGACCCTGTAAAAAAACTATGAGTGCTACACACTTCAGTTGAAATAGGGAACATGCTATAGATAACGACAATAACATATAAAAATTGCAGAGCAATCCGAGCATATTTACGGGAGTTAGAGCACTGACAGACGGCCATGCGGCTAGACAAACCGAAGTCATAAACACTTTTCAACTAGGTTGGAAAGTGTTAAAAATTATGGTTTGGCCTGCAAACATTACTACTCTCTCTCAAATTGCTTTGCAAAAGCTGAAATTACGGTAAGTTTTTTTCATTTTTAAATATTTCCTTATCCTCAAATTTTTATATAATTTTTGTAGTTTTGCTATCAGAGGTTAGTTGTTTTGTTAATTTTGTATTAAATTAATAATTAGTTATACACTCTATAATAAAATGTAAAATAAAATTACGTATACTAATTAAAAACAACATAAATGTCCAAAAAAACATATTCATACCAATTTATAAAATATTTTACTGAAAGTGTTTTGACTTCATATACTACAAAACTGTATTTTACATAGACAACCGAGCGGCGTTTTGTTTTGTAACCCTGAAGATGTGCAAAAGTTTGCTCAAAAGCCCTCGGTCATCTATGTAAAATACAGTTTTGTATATGAAGTCAAAACACCTTCAGAGTCAATATTATATGAAATGGTACGTATATGTTTTTTTTGGACATTTATTTTGTTTTGAATAGTATTTATAGTACAAGGTCAATCTAGATTCAAAGAGTATGTTTTATCATAGCTCAAGTTTTTAATTACTTTTTATTAAAATTATGTATTTTTTATACTGAAATAAAAATTGTCCGTTATTTTCATTATTTTAATGCAATATAATTTTGAGTTTGTAAACTTTGGGACTTCTAAAGTGCAGTCACATTTCCATGCTCCCAGTAGTGACCACTGTTATGAGGTTTTACTGTATAACATTCTCTTGAAAAATCTGTGTAATCCTTTTTATTACTTTATCTCCTATATAAGGTGTATCCTATTATCCTATTATATTTATATAAGGCCTATTATCCTATATAAAAAGATTAAATTTTGATAACAAATTAATTGCAAATTAGTTGCAAAACATTTTACTTTACTTTTCTTTATACTTCTCTTCTTCTGTATCTACGCTTATCAGTGCTTGAAATTCAAATTTTCCAAGGTGGGGGGGGGTCTCCCTCCCAACATTTGCAAACGGATGGGAGTTGAACAGTTTGGTAGAGAGAAAAAAATTCTTTAAACCCCACTACTATTTTATGCGCTATTTAAAACAGGGCTGGCAAGTTTCTGCCGGGGTGGTTAAAACCAGTGGTTATAACCGGTTAAAACCGGCATGGCAGAAACTAGTTTCTGCCATGCCGGTTTTAACTAGTTTCTGCCAGTAAGGGGCAAAAACTGGCAGAAACTAAGAAATAATAATAAGAAGAACTTTAACTGCAATGATTCATAATTCACACATGTATTTGATATGTAAACAATTAAATAGAAAATTAAAACTAAAGATTATGAATGTTATTCAAAGTGGCAAAAAGCTTCAAAATGATCATATAAATATACTTTGTTTATATAATACTAATTTTCTTTTACTTGAAAAACAGAAATTTTCATAATGGTAATCTGATGCTGTACAAGTTTAACTATTAATATTATTATTTACAGTTGAATTTCTATTTAAAAGTAAAAAAAAGAAAGAAACTTACAAAAAATTCTATGATATTTTAACAAATCACTGTTCAGAGAATTTTTAAATAAATAATATAATGCAATAATTTAAGGATTATCTACTATATGGAATATGGTTCAACTAACAGTCTTAAATTTTAAAAAAGAAGTCAGATTTGTTCCTTTGAATACAGTATTGAAATGAAATGTTTTTAAACCCATGGAATTACAAGATCCATATATAACTACACAGCTCCAAGTTTAAAAATTAGGATAATAGAAAAAAAGGAATTGTGAAAAAGGTTTTTATGTATTACTTATACAAAAAGTAATACAGGATAAAATTTAATATTGTAAGAATCTACATAGTTTGTAGAATCTTTTAGCGTTGAAATTAAAGGAAATAATACAGGTATATACAAATAATATAGCCAGGGAAGACGTTAATTTAATGTTGTCTAAGCCAGTTTTTGGTGGACACTAACCTGTGTGAAGTTGCTAAATCATGTTGGAAAATAAAATCCTCACCACATAGATCTTCCAACGATGGTATCATGAAATGCTCAAGGATTTCTTGATATATCTCGGAATTAATTGTTTTGTTAATGATTCATAGCCTTTCGGGACCATGCAAGTCATGGATCTGCAGTCATGCAAGCCCATAATACCATTACACTGATCATTTCATGCAGTTCTTCTCATATGCTTCTTGCTTCATTCACCATACACGAACACAAAGTTCACCATATGTTACACAAAACACACTCATCACTAAACAATATTTTTTTCCAATCATCCAGACCTCATAAAGCTTTTTTTGCACCACTTCACTCTCTTCCTTTTCTGTTTAATAGTCATGAAGGGCTCTATCTTTGGTACACAAGATTGAAATCCAAGTTTATGGAGACGTCTTAGTGTTGTAGATTTACTCACATCAACACCGTGTTCTTTCCACTTTTGATACAAATATCTCACACTTCCAAAACAGCTTTTTCTTTAGCAATATTCGTTAGCTTTCCATCATCTCTCTGAGTAGTTTTTGGCTTTTGGCCGCTATTCAAATGCTTGTTTTCAAAATGTCCGTCATTAAAATACTGCTTTATTGCTCTACTAACACTTGGTTGAAAACATTTTAAGTAACTGACGATATATTGCTGATTACGACCTTCTTTATGCAAATCAATAATACGATGCCTTGTAAACTCTTTTGACAAATGGCCTATGTTTTACAAAAAATTAAAAAAATGATGATGCAAAGCATTTTTATAACTTAAGAAGTCCTGCAGAAGATAATTTTATGTAACTTTCCAAACCAATCAGGAAAATTCATAAGTATTCTAATTTTTTGAACCACCTGTTTTAGTATTCTAATATTTTGAATAATGAAAATAATTTTACAAAAATAAAATATTAACTCAAAATTTAATATTTTACAGTTATAATTTTCTTTAATAATATGCAAATGTATTAAAACATCCATCGCTGTTCTTTTTCAATTGCACTACAGTGAAATAAAGCTAAATGCAATTCCAAATACAAATGGAATTAATTAGGTACTCTAATTTTTTGATTTGGAGCTGTATAATATTTCTATGACAAAGATTTTTTACTGTTATTATTAAATTATGTTAAATCACAGAAAAGTATTTTGAGTAAGTATTAATTATTTTTCTTTTCTTTGCAGTGTTTAATTTAAAATAAGTAATGGATATAGTTTTTTATTTTGAATTTTAAAGAGAGATTTTAAGTACTCTAATAATTGTTTATATATAAAATTACACAACCATATTATAACAAAAATTTTATCTGTTACATTACTCATTTTTTCTAATACAAATTTATTTATTTTAAATTAAAACTATGCACAGTATATTATTTGTTATTTATCCTGAATAAAATGTACTTGAGGAATTTAATGCTACTAAAAAAGTCTCAGATTTTGTCACGAAATGTGTTTGTGCCAGTTGTTGCCAGTTTCTGCCGGTTATAACCACTTTCTGCCGGCAAAAACCCAGCCCTGATTTAAAAAATTATATTAATACACGCTTGACAAAATACGATAGAAAAAAATTTAAATTGACAACTCAGAATAATTTTGCAAAATGTTTATTTTTATTTTAAAAAAGGGAAGAAAGAGCAACTTTTATAAATTTGGAAAATGTCGGAAACTTATGATTATGCTGTCTTAAATTTTTTTCCAGAAAACTTTTTAAAATCTGATGGGCTTTGATTTTTAACTACTTGCATGAACAATGCATATTTGGGGTGGTGGCATTATCAATATTCATTTCTGAATGGAATTGTTTTAGCCAAAATACGAATGAAATAAAACCAAGCCCGGAATATCTGGTAGTTTCTTTGATTGAACGATGTTCTATGCATTGAAATTTTAAATCCATGTAAAAGGTTTGAAAGAAAAGCCGTCAATTAATTTCTTCTATTACACTAGAAATGCTGGTTGATTTTAAAATGTCAAGTCCTAATTTCTGTGATTTGCAAGGATCAATTAGTTTGTTGTTTCTTAATAAGTTTCCTTGGAGTTCAGAAAAAATTTTCTTCATGTCCACCACAAGATTTTTGCAGTTCTAATCTCATTTTGTTTAGTGCTGATTCTTAGCCAATTTGGTAGGATGCAACACCTGGTGTCCTTTACTGTCCTTTTGGTTCTTTTCCTTTTTCGATCACTGGAATAAAAATCACAAAATACGTCCATCGATCATGGGACAAAAAATTGTGAAATTCGCCCATCTTTTCCAGGAAAAACCATGAATTTCATCAATCTATCACAAGAAAAAACTGCAAAACTTGTTATTCAGTTGATTGAAAAAAACCCTGCAAAGTTTGTCAATAAATCGCAGGAAAATATCGGAAAATCTGTCAACCTGTCGTGGGTAAATATTGCTAGATTCGTCATTGCGAAGAAAAATCGTGAGATTTTTCAGCCGAACGCAAGAGTAAAATTGTGAATTTCGTCAATTGGAGGCAAGAAAAAAAAATCATGAATAACATCATTCTGTCACAGGAAAAATTTGTAAAATTTCTCATTCGGTCACTCGAATAAAAAAACCCACGAAATTCACAAATCAGTCGCTAGAGAATATAGTGAATTTTATCAATCAGTCGCTTAAAAGTATTGTGAAAATCATTGTTCATGGAAAACTATTATGTAATTCATCAATCAGTCATGGGAAAATATTGCAAAATTTGTCAAACGCTCGTGGGAAAATATGGCAAAATTCCTCTGTTGGTTGCAGAGAAAAATCATGAACATTTTCAGTCAGATGCGAGGAAACATTGATCTATTGGTCACTGGTAAATATCGCAAAATTCATCAAACACTCCCTGGAAAATATCTTAAATTCGTTAAACGGTCACGGAGAGAAATTGTGAATTTCGTCAATTACTCGCAGGAAAAATTTCGTGAAATACATCATTCTGTCATGGGGAAAAATCACAAAATTTGTCATTCGTTCACTCGAATAAAAAAACTCTATGAAATTCATCAATCAGTCACTTCAAAATATCGCGAAATTTGTCAATCGATCATGGGAAAATATTGCAAAATTTGTCAAAAGAACGCAAAATTCCTCTTTCAGTCGCGGAGAAAAATTATGAAAATTTTCATTCGGACCAAGAAAAAAATCGTGAATTTCGACAATCTTTCGCAAAAAGAAATTGTGAAATTAGAAAATTCAATCACTTAAAAAACATGAAATTTGTCAATCGGTTGCAGAAAAAATTGCAAAATTTATTGATTTGTTACAGGAAAAGAAACCGCAAAGTTTGCAAATATGTCACAGGAAAATATTGCTAAATTCGTCAATCGGTCATGGGAAAATATCGCAAAATTTGTCAAATGGTCACAGGAAAATATCGCAAAATTTGTCAAATGGTCACAGGAAAATATTGCAAAATTCTTCAAATGGTCACAGGAAAATATCGTGAAATTTGTTAATCGACTATGGAGAAAAATTGCAAAATTATTCAGACAGACACAGGGAAAAAAGATGAATTTCAACAATCTGTCGCAAGAAGGTAACATGAAATTGCCGATCAGTCGTGGAAAATATCTCAAAATTTGTCAATTAGTCGTAGAAGAAAATGAGAAATTCGTGAATCTGTTGCGGGTAAACACCTCAAATTTCATCGATCGGTCATGGGTAACCACCTGAAAATTTCATCAATCAGTCACGGGAAAAACTCCCGCAAATTTTGCCGATTGGTCACGGAAGTTAATCGTTGTTAGAGCAAATTTCTCGGGAAAATGGTGAAATTTTTTGGGAGGGAGTCTCTCACCCACAATATTCTTTTTTGCAGAATTTCAATATTTTGGGCACGCATCCCAGTTTCCCGTCCTGAAATTCAAGCTTTGCTTATCTTTACAATGAAAATATGTATGGACATATCTTTTTTTTTTTTTTAATTGATTTAAAATTGTATTTACAAAAAGTTTATAGTGTTTTCATATTTAAATAAATTCATGTTTAATTTCAATAAGAAAATTTACTAAAACCTTCTTCATCTAATTTCAAATATATCGGAATTTCGATTAAACAGTATAGGTTATGATATATTGTTTCTAAATTAGTTTGTTATTGCAAGCTGCACTGGATATTAAAAAGATAATTTACATAATATTATCATATCTTTTAAATAATATTTTCATTACATACCATTTCACTCAAGGAAATAAAAATCTAAAATGTTGGTAGATCTAAACTATGTTTTTTTCTTTACATTTTTTTTCTTTTTTTCAGATCTCTCTAACTACCATTATTGATGATCATACAGGCTGTCACTGTTTAGTCCACAATCCCAATATTTGTGTAACTATTTCTGTTTTATTAAAAAAAGTAATAATATAGTCATATTTATAATTAATTCAAAATTTCACAATTCAGATATAGTTTTAATTCAAAAGGAAATATTACAATTTTTTTTGTTTTAGCCATGTATTTAGAAGACATTGTGTAAACTGAAACAACTTCTAAATACTATAATTATTGATCGTAATACAAATTCATTTAAAGCAGATTACACTAAGAAACAAAATACAAATATAGATGATCAGAAATGAGTGTAGAAAATTCTACCCGAAATATTTTATTTATGAATCATCTCAAGTTACTGTGGTAGGCAATACATGACAAATTGTATTATTTTAAAACTCATTTTTTAGAATTTTACTTTTTTATACCACTGCAATGATTATGGAAGCTCACATGAGAAATTCATTTCAAGTCAAACTTTCGAAGCAGAACTGAATTGAAATCTGAAAGAATCAAAATGCTCTGTGAATACAATAACAAATATTTTGTAAAAAATCCTTTGATAAATTCCGAATTTTACGTTTTAGGTATATTTTTATTTCTTCAATAATTGTAGAAATATAATAATAGACGATGATTATGGAAGAATTAAATAAAATAATTTTGGAAGATCATATAAGCAATTCATTTCAAGGTGAACTTGGAAGGAGAACTGAGTTAAAAAATCAGTCTGAAAGAATCAGAAAACTCAGGCCTGGTGTTTGTCAATACTGTAACAAATGGTTTGCAGATAGAAGTCATTTGTATGCACACATTCGAATTCACACTGGAGAAAAACCTTTTGTATGTAATGTATGTCATAAAAGATTTAATCAAAGTAATCATTTACGAAGACATCTTGTGGTTCATACAGAACGAAAACCTTTGAATTGTAATGTTTGTGGAAAACAATATATCGATAAATTAAATTTTTCTGAACATGTACGAGCTCATACTGGAGCAAAACCATATAGCTGCCCAATATGTAATAAAAAATATGCAATTAGAACCAGCTTTGTACACCATAAATTATCTCATGGAAAATGTAAAATAAATAGGTTTTTTTGCCAAATCTGCAAAGAAGGTTTCGCTTATGAAAACCTGCTTAAATTTCACATGCGTATCCATAATACAGAAGTGAAGTCTTATCAATGTACTTTATGTAGAAGAGTTTTCTCACAAATATTTCGTTTTCATAGTCATCTTATGAGTCTACATAATATAAAAATAGCTTTTCAGTGTAAAACATGCAATAAACGCTTTCCAGACAAAAATGCATTGGGACAACACTATCTTTCTCACAAAAAAGATACGGAATCAATATCTCCTCAACAAGAAGAAAAAAACAGGACTGAGCCAGACCAAGATGACCAGACCAAGAAATATCCATTTAGAAGCAGCTCAGTACAACATACGTTAAAACGTAGAAAATGCAAACACAAAAATATGTTTTTTTGCCAAATCTGCCAGGAAGGTTTTGTTTATGAAAGCCTGCTTAAATATCATATGCGTATCCATAATACAGAAGTGAAGTCTTATCAATGTACTTTATGTAGAAGAGTTTTCTCACAAATATTTCGTTTTCATAGTCATCTTATGAGGATACATAATATAAAAATAGCTTTTCTGTGTAAAACATGCAATGAACGCTTTCTAGACAAAAATGCATTGGGACAACACTACCTTTCTCACAAAGAAGATATAGAATCAATAGCTCCTCAACAAGAAGAAAAAAACAGGACAGAGCCAGACCATGATGACCAGACCAAGAAATATCCATTTAGAAGCAGCTCAGCACAACATGCGTTAAAACGTAGAAAACGCAAACACAAAGAAAATAGGTTTTTTTGCCAAATCTGCCAGGAAGGTTTTGCTTATGAAAGTCTGCTTAAATATCATATGCGTATCCATGATACAGATGTAAAATCTTATCAATGTAAATTATGCAAAAGAGTCTTTTCAAGAAGAATTCGTTTTCATAGCCATCTTACGACTATACATAATATAAAGATAGCTCTTCAGTGTAAAATATGTAATGAGCATTTTTCAGATAAACAGGCTTTTGTAAAACATTATTTGAGCCATGATAAGGAGTCAGTAGCTCCACAGGAAAAACAAACAAATAGAATTGAGTCAAACCAAGATATTGAAAATCCCAATGAGGGATCTGTCTCTGTAATCTCTAGTGTTTCACAAAAGGAAGTTGAAATCGAAACTGAGACAGAACAAGATTTTGAAAATGACATTACACAAAATAGAGATCCATCTAAAATGTCTAGTGTTTCAGAAGAGGAACTTGAAATGGAAACTGGGCCAGGGCAACATTTTGATTATAACATTACACAAAATGAACATCCCTGTGAAGTGTCTAGTTGTTCACAAAAACATGAAATTAAAATTGAGCCAGAGCAATATATTAACAATAAAATTATAAAGAATAGATATCTTTGTGGAATATGTTACGAAGAATTCAGCAGCATTACAAGTGTACATGAACATGTACGTACTCACACACTGTAGTATGTTTCTATCTGTTAGAAATGTAAAAGATGTTTTGATTCAAATTTATTAGTGAAACAACATACAGGGTGTGTATTTTAAGTAATGAGAATAAGTCCACAAAAAATAATTTATTAGAGATAGCGCTACAAAACTTTAGTAGTCTTCAAAAGATGCTCCTTGACCATCAACACACTTCTGCAGGCGAGATTTCCATGCTTCGTACGCTCACTGGAAGTCACCAACTGAAACATCCATCAGAGCATGCGTGCAAGCCCTTTTGACAGCATCCAGGGTCCCGTGGTGGCGTCCTTTGAGGGCGGTTTTCACTTTGGGGAAGAGGAAAAAGTATGCTGGGGCAAGGTCGGGGCTGTAGGGAGGCTGTGGAATTGTTACAATGCCATTTTTTGTGAAGTGCTCGGTAACCACGAGGCACAAGTTTGGCGCAAATCTGCCTCATTCCAAGATCCTCAGTGATGATTTTGTGCACAACCATTTTATCCATTCCCAGCTTTTCTGCGATCATGCGAACACTTAAACGCCGGTCCGTGTTCAGAAAATGTCGCACACGCTGTTCGTTTTCTGCGGTTCTTGATGTTGACAGGCGACCTGCACGGGGCTCGTCCTCCACGCTCTCCCGGCCTTCTTTAAACATTTTGTGCCATCTAAAAACTTGAGCTTGCGATAATCTTTCCCTGCCGTACGCTTGCTGAATCATTTCCAGCATTGATGCACCCGATTTTCCAAGGCGAATGCAAAATTTGATTACGTAACGCTGTTCAATGCTTTGTTGCATTTTGAACTTGCACACACTTTTTTGAAGACGTCTATGCCACGCTTGATCCTGCCTCAACCACAGCCAGCACGCGACTGGCGAGTGGAGCGTTATCAAGGTCGAAGGCCCCACTACCGACTCCAACCGGTCGGAGCGCCCTCTGGCGTACAGCCGCGTCAGGACAAAAATATTCTCATTACTTAAAATACAAACCCTGTACTTGTTCTACCAATACTTTGATGGAACTTTTAGAATGTTAGATTTGTAAAAAAAAGTTTTCCAGCTGTGACAATTTGAACGAACATTTGATCTGTTCAGTCATGCAAATGGATATACTTATTTATAAAAGAATATTTGTAAATTTACTTGTGTATAAAAGGTCAAATCATTTAATTTCATATTAAATTGTTTCATATCAAACTATCAAAGTTTTTCTTTTTTTTTAATTGGAAAATATTTGTATGTTGTTAGTCATGCCTGCCAGCATAATGAAATCCTGGAGAGACAAAATTTTAAAACAGACATGTGTATGGTCTGCAGCCTAAGCTGCTTTTTTTTTAATGAAAAATATAAACATGAAATAAGTTAAATTAAGAATTTTTTGTCAAAATTCTCCATGTAAGACAATTTTTAAGTGCATCAACATGAAAAAGAAGACAACAAACAAATAATAGATATGAAATATTTAAAATTATGTTTCTATTAATGTTTAGAAAAATTTATAACAGGAAATAGCTGAAAAATACTTTCAAAGTTTACTCCCTCGCCTTTCCTCCTGCAATACACAAATTTAATGAATACGAAAGATTAAACATTTTTAATTAAGCTTCTACTGCCTTTTATTAAATGGAGAATTTATACATTTTATTATGCTAATTCACTTAGTAAGAATAAATTTTACATTTTTTTTTTCAAAATCAAAAGATATAAAGAAAATTCAGTTAATTAAATTTTGAAATCTAGGGAGTGGCAAGAACCATCCAACGCCCCCATCCTCTGCTGCCACTCATGCCATTAGCAGAGGAAAGGGAGGGAATGTTACCTAAACCTCATCCATTGAAAAAATATGTATATATATATTTGTTATGTCTCATTTATAAGTCTCGTATTTATGAGCCGATATGAATGTGACTTATCATGTGTACAGAACATACCAAGATCTCGACAGAGTTCGTTGGCCAACTTCATGCGCCATCTTGTTTCAAAATGGCAGCCAGTTGAATATTTTTAAAAATACAAAAAGATGTATAAAAAATTATAAATTGGAAAAGTTGTTTCCATTAAGTGTTAGATCGTGATATAAGGATTCCGGAACATTTTTTGTTTTGGCTTTATTTTAAAAAATGGCTGAGATATGGCAGTTTGAAATTCTAAGGTTGCTGACACTTTGAAACAATCTGATTTTTGTTATGTTGTAACTCGCATGCTGAAATTCGCATTCAAATTCAGTATTAACGAAAACCAAGATTGAATCTTCTATAATCGGGTTCCAAGCATTTTAGCTTCGGGTGTTTGAATAAAATGAGTTGAATTTTTAAAAACATGGAATTAACCCCCTTCCTCTTTTTTTTTTTCAAGGAAGAAAATTAATTTTTTTGCCTGTTAGTGTAATTATTAATGAAATAATTAATATATACATTGTATATGTGTTATAGTGAAAGCCTGAAATTGGCTGGCTCCTTAATTGCCAATTTCGCTATAAGTTGAGTGGCCAACATCCAATCATTTTAAAGATTTGGTCATTTTGTGAAATGGCTTGTGGGCGATCGGAAAAAGTCATGAGACTATTTTTGAGGGTTTTTTTTTTTTTTATAGTTTCAAGCCAGGGTTGTCAGTTTGGTTTCCTTTTTTATTAAGAAATTCCAAATTCATACGAGAAATTACAAATAATAATTTTTGCTTTATTTAATTTAACAGCTTTCGTGATTGTATAAAGTAAACATTCTTCTTTCAGAATTCTGGTATAAATTCAGAATTTCTGAACTAGAAAGGAGACCAAACTGGCAATTCCTTATATTATCTATATACAGTAAAACTACCATAACAGATGCTCCCGAATAGCAAACTTCTGTATTTAGCGAACAATTTTTCATTCTCCATTATAAATATTACTTGCATATTTTTATGTCTGAATAGTGGATATCTCTGAATAACTAACAAATTTGGCACTCCTGAGGTTTGTTTTCCGGAGATATTACTGTATTTACAATTTCGGCCGGGTTTTTTTTCGTCATCTACCATGGGATTTCTACTTAACCAATTTTAATATTTAAAAAAAAAATGACAGCCTGTTCATTTGTTGATAAACCCAGCACTTGCTATTACAAAAAAAAAAAAAAAAAAAAAAAAAGTTTTTAATAAAATTTCTTTGAAATGGTGGCAACCAGGTTACTTTCATTGTTCCAAAGAAATGAAAATAATGGAGATTATTATATCTTTATTTTTGAGATTGTCTTGATTAAAAAAAAAAAAAAAAAAAAAAAAAAAATATTTTTTCACTTTTCAAAAATAGTGTTTAAGAACACCAAGATGTGAAGGACCTTAAAAGAAAACATCCATTTAAAAACATGTTACTGCAGCATTTTCTTAAAACTGCATCAAAATGACATCACAGATTTTCCGTTTTCGTCAAATCTAAAATTAGATTCCAAAATTTCAATAGAAGAAAGTACTTTCACCTGTAGAAGTGATGCCATTTTTAAAAGGAATTTGACTGATAATTTCATTTAGAAAACGGCAATGTTTTATTATGATTGTGTCCAAATGATGATAATTTTTAAACACATGAACATAAAAAGAAAAACATAATTGAATCCTGTCTCAAAGGAGGCTCTGCCCTCTGATGGAGATTCTCAATTCTTTTTCCTGGGTAGTGTTTAATTACAGTGAGTGATCGGTTAACGAACACTTTCGCAAGAGATTTTTATGTTCGGATAACGAACACATGTTCAGTTAAGGAACACCTTACAAAACAAAGCCAAGACGAAGCAATCCTGTGTGTCAGATTTGCAGAGCTGTATTTAATTACATCTATTGTCGACTTAGAGAACATTTTAACAGATATATACTTATTAATATAATTAATTATATAATTAATTAATTTATTATAATTAATTCATGGGCTTCCGGGGAATTGGGCCCTACATTTTAGGGCCCCCAAATTAGAATGAACTGATTAAAAACATCAATTTTTATATTTTGCGTCGCTTTTTCAAGAAATATTTTCAATTAGAAATTAATTACTTTAATTGAAATTAAGTTCCTAAATTATTAACAGGATCTATGCTTCACTTGAGCTTTATCGAGCCTTGCAGTAAACACGATCCTAAAAGTTTTTACAAAAGGAATAGAATTTTTTTTTGTTTTTGTTTTTGTTTAAGTGAAGGAAGCATGACTTAAAAAAGGACAAGACTGTATATATGTATTTTATGTTTTATTATTATTACATTTAGGGAGAATTTATGTTAAATTTTATGTATTATTTAGCTTTTAAGAACGAATTAATTGAATCCCCATACAAATCTATTCTAAATTTATGATCGGTTAACGAACATTGTTTTGGAACGGATTAAGTTCGTTAACCGATCACCCACTGTATTTGTAATCTTTTGAGAGGAATAAATTTTCCTATTGTTTTCAAAATCACAAGAGAAAAAATATTTAATAAAATTTAAAAATCCCGAATGGAGAAATTAATCTCACCTGATCCCCCCACCCATGTGGGTGTCCATGTTTGTAGAACTTTTAAATTAATAATATTACAAAATCTCTCCAAATAAAACTCCTGGCTTCACCACAGATTAAAAAGTTTTTTATTTATTTATTTTTAATTTATTTATAAACTAATCTTTTGTAACTAATATTGATTTTCAACAAGAGATATTCTCTTATATTTATAAACTAGTTCTTCACAACTAATATTGATTTTTAACAAGATATATTTACTTATATGAAATGAAAGAAGAATGTCCTTTCTAAAAAAATATTTGAGAGTGTAGCAAAATTTGACTTTATAAGGGGTGTGGTGAGAAGGGAATAAAGCTATTTATTTGTTATAGAAAAGAAAAATATGCTTTTCAATAAATTTCCCTATCTTGTGTCTTTGTTCTAAGGTATACAAGCTAAGGTTTTTGGGGTTAAGGAATACTTTTAGGGTGGGGGAAGCTAACATGCATTTTGTTTATTCTGCTTCAGAAACAAGCAATAAATATAGAATAGTCATATACAATATTCATATGAAATACTCAGAGTTTTCCCCAGGTTTAAAAAAGGGCAGGGTACTGCTGGTAAGAAAAGTGCACTTTTTTTATTCTTAAGGGCAATTTTTGGATTCTTGAGGGCACTTTTCAGATTCTTATTGGCACTTTTTTTAATTATTAAAGGTGTTCTTTTGGTTTTTAAAACCACTTTTGATATTTAAAAGTCAGGGCACTCTTTTTAAACCTCTAACAGTCTTGCAAAAGGGCACTTTTTAAGTGCTAAGAAAAACTAATTTTTTTTAACATTGAATATAAAAGAACTTAATTTCAAATATGAATGTAATCATTGAGAGTATTATTCATTGCTCAGCACATTAAAAATGCATTAAATCCACAGAATTTTATTACTTTAAATAATGCTTATATTGCAGTGAAACCTGGAGCTTAGTGAACGTATTAACACAGACTTGTCAGTGAGAGGGTTAAGACAACATTGAGTCAGTTTTTACTATGAAAGCAAATTTTTTAATGCAAAAAGGAGAAAGGCACTTTTTTGCTAAGTGACAAGAAGGGTGCTAATTATTTTACTGGAGGGGGCAAGAAGGGTGCTAATTCTTTTTATGAATGGCAAGAAGGGTGCTAATTCTTTTTATGAGGGGCAAGAAGGGTGCTATTTTATAAACCAAAAGGCAGGCAGGGCTCATCACCCTTCTGAAACTGTCTGGGGGAAACTCTGAAATACTATAAATAAAAATATGAAGAATACATTAAATGCATGGAACTTTCCTTCCTACTACATGTGCATCAGTGCCACCTACCTGAAACTCTCAATCAGCACTTTGAATTTTGGCCAGGGAATTCCAACCACTTCGGGAACTGGTCAGTCCAAATAGGATATACATTGTTCATTTCATATGCATCGAACTGCGGCCAGGAATCTAGGCAAATTCGTGAAATGGCCGAACTTTGTGATTTGGCTGTAACATATGCATTATTGCCTTTTCATGCTAAGATTTGAAACTACAATCTGAATTATATTTAAATCCTCGAACACTTAATCTTTTGTGATACTTGTTAGAGCAGCCATACTCAACCTTTTTTTCTCGCGGGCCGCAAAAAATTGTTTGCGATGTTTGCCGGGCCACAACACATTTAAAAAAGTGTATCTGAAATAGTAAGATAACATACGTAGTATAATAAAAAGTTGTAACAAAGTTAATATTATCAGCAGTGTTGAACGCGGAAGAAATGTTACCAAAATATTTTAACACTACTATTTCCAAACAATTAACTTCGTGGTGGATTTCTGTTGCAAATGTTGTATAAATACACTGCTCAAAACAATTAAAGGATATTGCAGTTTTAGGTGGATTTTGTATCTGGGAAACTTTTTAGCTGATTGATACATGGTCGACAGACATAGTAGGTTATATGAGAATAAATTACACATGTTTGGCAGAAAAAAATGCATTTTATTGCACATTTGTGTACAAAAGGAAAAAAACACAATTTGTGCATATGAGAAAAAAAGAATAAGAAAAGGTGTTTTCTTCAAAGAAAATCATTTTCAGTAGGGGGTATGGTTTCCACGGGCGGCCAGCAACGTTGAACACCTTTGAGGCATGGACTCAATGAGGCTATTAATGACGAGTTGGGGTATTCTGCCCCACTCTTCCAGAAGAGCTCTTTCCAGTTCTTGGAGAGTTTGTGGGGGTTGTTGGCGGCCAGAAACTCGTCTTCCTAGAGCGTCCCAAACGTGCTCGATTGGATTCATGTCTGGAGAACACGCTGGCCATTCCATTCGAACGATTCCTTCCTCGAAAAGGAAATCCTCCACCAGGTTTGCACGATGTGGCCTGCAGTTATCGTCCATTAAAATGAAGTTATCTCCGATTGCTGCAGCGTAAGGGACTACAATAGGTCTGAGGATCTCATCTCTATATCGGCGACCAGTCAGAGCTCCATCTCGAATGATGTAGAGGTCAGTGCGCCCGTCAATGGAGATGCCACCATATACCAACACTCCTCCACCGCCAAATCTGACACTTTCGTGCACGAACGCAAGATTATTCCTACTGCCACGGTCCCTCCAGATGAAAATACGCCTATTATCCGGATGCACAGAAAAACGGGACTCGTCAGAAAACAGATCATTGCTCCATTCATTTCTCCTCCAGTTGACATGCTCGGTTGCCCACTCCCTGCGGTCGCGACGATGCCTTGATGTTAATCTAACACATACCATCGGTCGGCGAGCATACAGACCTACAGCATGGAGCCGGTTTCGGACAGTCTGAGTTGAAATCATGGTGCCTGTAGCCGAGCGAAGGTGTTGTTGGAGAAGAGTAGCGTTCATGTTTCGGTGTCTCCGAGCTGTTAACGCTAAATACCGATCTTCATTGGGCGTTGTTGCCCGTCTACGACCTTGCCCTGGTCTTCGGCCTGCACATCCATTCTCCAAAAAACTGTTCCAGATCCTGGAAATGACACTTTGTGACACTCCAATGGCTTGCGCTACTTCGGCTTGAGTTTGGCCCCCTTCTAACCCACCAACAATTTTCCAAGCTTCTGAATCTGTCAAATGACTTCGCTGAGACATCGTACTCATCTAAACAAAGCAATCACTGAATGCCGATCATCCTTGTCTTCATTCTCTTTTATCCAGTTGAAAGTCAAATTTCATTCGCTGCCGCTGAAGCGACGTTTTTGACATCGAACTCAAAATTTGCGTACTCCACAGTTTGAAAAACAGAAAAATTTGCATTTGTAATTCTCTTCTTCTATTTTCGGCAAAAAAAATTTCGTTTATATCTTTATTTTATATAAAACTTCAAATATCCTTTAATTGTTTTGAGCAGTGTATAACACTACGTTTGTTGCTATTAAATAGTTGGGTAAAATTTGTTTGGTACCCTTTTTTCGCTACAAATGTCCAACCCTAAAAAGCAGTTTTAACAATAAGTGTAAATTGAATAGTATAACAATGCAGAATTTCGAAGTTCTCAAGAAAAAAAATCAACGGATTTTCTTTAATGAATCAGTCTTTTGCTGACTGCAAAGCTGTTTTTTTTTTTCGAAATATATAATGCAAATTTAAATAATTTGTTATAAGGTTTGATTAGTGCTAAAGATCAAGAAATGTATACTCCACTGTAGAACAAATAGTATTAGATGTAATCAGAATTTTTGACTGAAAAAACGGTATTTATGATGTTTTAACATAATTTTAAATTAGTTATAAATAACAAGACAGATTGTGTCTTACCATGCAAATATATAAAACAAAAGTGAATGTCTTAAATATTTTTTATGCACATCTCAATTAATTTTATAAACATGGATTAATGATTATGTGTCTCGGGCCGCACATAAAAGGTTGCCGGGCCGCAGGTTGAGTATGGCTGTGTTAGAGGGTTAATTTTCAAGTTGAATTTTTAACTGGTTAATTTGCAAGTTTTTTTCATCAGAATAAGCAGAAATGTGAAACTTTTTCGCCTTAAAAATCTTGCTTATATACTAATTTATCAGTCATGAATGATTTTTTAATTATTTTCCATTACAAAAAAGCCATAAACAATAAAATATTATTCACATGGCTGTAATTAAAAAAAATATCTTAATTTAAATTTAATTTAAGATTGTAAAGCGTACCATAACAAAAGAAAAAAAACTTTTGTCTATAATTACACTAGTTGACCCATCTGGCATTGCCCAGCCCCATGATAATAATCTTAAATGTGCCGAAAATCAGTGTTGAACGATTTTACATTTTTAAACTAAAATCTTTCCAAACGAACCTAATGTTGGGGGTAAGACTGCCTTCGGCAGCAGACACTCTCAAATTTGTGTGATTTTATATTTTAAAATGAAAATCTATCCGAACGAACCTAGAGTTGGGGGGTGGGGTGGGGGCACTGCTTTTGACAGTGTATACTGGGCATACTATGCACGCTGAAGTCTGTTTTGATTTTACATTTTCAAACTACAATTTTTCCAGATGAATCTAATGTTGGAAGTCCAACTGCCTTCGGCAGCATACACTCTCAAATTTATATGATTTTATATTTTTAAATAAAAATCTATCCAAAAAACATAGAATTGGGGGCTCTACAGCCTTTAACTGCCTGACCGCAGAGCAAAAGAGCAAAGTTGTAATGTTGTGTTCTCCGTAATTTTTTTAAATGCTAAAAAAAGATGAATTTTCAAACTTGATATAAAAAGCTTAATTACGTATATGAGTATAAGCCTGGAGAATATCAATCATTACTCAATATTTTAGAACTGCATTAAAATTGTAGAAATATATTAATTTAAACAATGCTATTATTGCAGTGAAACCCACAGCATAGTGAACGGATATATCAGTTCAGGACGGTAAGAAGGTTAACAGCATACGCTGAGTGCACTATGCACGCTGATGTCTGTTTTGATCTTTTGATTTTATATTAATTAACTAAAATATTTTCACATGACCCTTGACAATGTCTATCCTTGAATTTGTATGATTTTATATTTTTAAATGAAAATATAAAATCAAAAAAATTTCTATCCAAACGAACTTCGGGGCTTCCATTGTAGTGATTGTCAATTTAATTTCTGACAATTAGATATAATTAAACTTTCAATAGTGACCAAAAGTTTCTGAGAAAATATAAATAGTGTAATCTCTACTCTACCCTCCTACCCCTTTTGAAGCGCAAATACAATAAAGTTGCAAGATGCCTTTCTCATGCAGCACAAAATGATATTTGGAAATGGTATTGTTATAAAGTATTCAGAAAATAAAATTTTCGAAATTAATAAATATTTTTTTTTAAACCCAAGACATCATTGAAGCTGGAAAAGTTCAAGGAATAAATGGATATATTTGGCATTTTGGAAAATGCATGCTGAATTTTAAATCTTGAGTTAAAAAAAATAATAAGAAGCATTCAGAATATATATATATATATATATATATATATATATATATATATTAGAAAAGGTAATTACATTAGAATGAAAATTACAATTACATTATTTTTTATATAGAATGTTTCCTTGAAAGGCCTATATGAACCCTAAATATTGAAGTAGACTGTTTTAGTTATAAATAAACTACCATATTTTCGGGTGTATGAGCTGCGGGACATACGAGTTTAAAAGTATAAAATATTCTAAGTGCGGCTCTTAGCCAGGGCATCTGGTATGGTGATTTTTTTTTTCATAGGGATGTGTTATATTACCTGTTTTTTTCCATACTGATATCTCCGATGCCATTTTTACCTATTTGATCAACTGTCACATGCTCTCAAGTTTGTACCAAAACATTAGGTTTGTACCAAAACATTTAACGTCTCCCAACCTTGGATGTCCGTGAAAGTTTATTTATTTATTTTTGAGCAATCAGTGGGGTACGAAATGTTGGTCTTACCAGCTCTGAAATTAAAAATGATTGTTTTCCATGCACCCATCAATAATTACCGTATCCTCAGGATATTAAAATGAATATAGAGTCGTCGCGACCTTTTTCGCTAATGTTGGAAATATTTTGTTTTAGCTTTAAGTTTAGCTACGTATTAGTAACATACATATAATTACTCATGATATAACTTAACAGGGTTTATTAAAGATAAAAGCATGTGCATTGCTATCTTGTAGCGACACGGCGTGAATGTTTACCTCTGACTGCCGCTAGCCTGTTGCCATTCTGCAACATAAAAATGTTATGGTTAACGTTACAGTTAGAGTCTGTGATAATACATAACATCCCTCCCCCCTATGAAACGTAGTCCTTTAGCCAGGTTGGTGGATGTTTAGCTCTAACTGGTCTCGATGGGAGGAATGTTGGACTTGTAACATCAGGGATCTGTCTATCTCCTGCAGGTGCAATCCCAATTAAACTATCTGTATCCACAGGCTCTGGAACCGTGTCATTTGTTGTCAGTCCCGGATCTTTGGTGCCTCCTGCTGGCTCGGTGTCCTCGCTGTCTTCTACTGATCCTGACATCAGCGGTGAAGGTGTTGGACCACAGGATGATGCTGAGGAATTACCAGTGTCTGTCACATGCTGAAGATTACCTTGACGTCGTCTTAATTGGTCAATGTGTCTCTTCCACACAAGACCTTCATTCGTTAAGACCTCATACATTATGGCGCCAGTTACTTCTGTGACTGTAGCTGGTACCCATTTGTCGTGAGGATGGAATCCTCGAGCATACACCGAGTCTAGAGGTGCAAACATTCGGAACCTTGGATTAGACAGATTCTTGGGATTAGGCTCCGTAAAATCAGGATGAAGTCTGTCCAGGCAGGTTTTCAAACGGCGGTTCATAAGCAGCTCTGCTGGAGACACATTTGTAGTAGCATTGGGTGTAGCATGTTGTGCTAATAAGAATGATGCAAGTCTAGAATTCCAATTCCCAGTAATAATTCTTCGAAGTGCATCTTTTGTTGTCTGCACCATCCGCTCTGCTTGCCCATTCGATGAAGGATGTCTCTGAGCTGTAAAAGAATGGTAGATTCCATTTCTCTTAAGGAACTCGTCAAATTCTGAGGATTTGAAGCCAGGTCCGTTATCTGACACTACAGTGTCAGGCAGGGGCGGCCCGTCATATAGGGCACTTGGGGCACGGCCCCACCTATACTTCGCTATTAAATTTTCTTAAATTTAACATTATTTTTTAATAAAATATCAGCAATGTCAGATAGTTTCAACTCCAGACTTTTCCAGCCCAGTCCAAAATATTCTCTCGCTCGCTCGCTTCCATCCCCGAAGAACGTTATTCCCTTCCACCGGATGTCGTAAATCACCCTTTTGACAACTGACCGCTCACTGTTCTAGTAGTATTCAGGAGGGCCCCAGAAAGCTGTGCCCGTCTCACGATAGAGCTCTATGGCAATTTGCACAACCGCGCATCTTTGCGCCTTCCTCGTATTTATCGCCAAACAGCGTGAAGGAACAGCTTGAATAGGACACTTTTGGGGCACAATCTGTCTGGCCCCATATAGAAAAAAACTATGTTTGTTTCCGAAGATATCAGCGTTTAAGAATTATCGACATAATTGGCGACTTTTACTGATGGGAATCAGTCTTTTTTTTTTTTTTATTATCCGAATCTTTTTTTTTTTTTTTTTTCAATACCAATAAAAAATTCTACATTTATTTATGGTGCATTTAATACTTTTTGAATAATAATAAAAATATTTTTTAATTATATTTTTGAGTTTATGTAGTTGGTATTTTTCTTCAATGATGAATGTTTTTATTTTTTAATTTAACTAGGTTTTATAGACAAGTTTCAGCCAGAAAATCTTTTGTCATCTAATTGTTAACTTGATGTTAAATAATATAGCAGTGCAATTGGATATATGAGTTTAAAACTACATATTTTTAATTTATATAAAATCTGTTAAGACTCTTTCATTTACATAATAATTATTGCCAAAATCGACAGAATAAATGGATATAAATAATTGAATTACTATATACATTACATTTAATCTGTGTTTTAAATAAAAATAAATAATGTTTGTGGTAATCAATAATTTTTAATTAAACAAAGATAAACTTATTTTTCGGTAATTTTCTTATGTGTGTTGCGTGATTTTTTTCCTCTAAAATTTACTTTAAACAATCGAAATTTAGTTTATACATGAAGATTTTGGATCTGACATCTTAATTGGTATCTGTAAAAATTACCATTGGCCTTTAAAATTCTGAATGGATCGCGTTGTACCCGAACCAAAACTGAAAATTTTGCTTAGTCTTTTCGAAATACGACAAATAAAATTTAGTCAACCCGAGACCAGTTTACTTCAACGTGAACCCGGCCCGAAAACAAATTATTCAAACCCGAACAAGAAAAAAAAAATCATATTTTAATTTGATTATAGAAAAATAGTGTACAATTATATATCTTCTCAATTTGATTTTTTTTTTCTATGAACATGAACACATTTTTCGTTCACTCGTTAATATTCAACTATTTAGTTTTGTTCAGTTGAAAAATATTCAGGATTTTCTTTTGAAAAATTGGGTCAATCCGAACCTGACCCGAAAGCTTCAAAACCAAACCCAAAACCGACCCGACCCGTACCTAAAACATTTAAAGGCAACGCGATCCACAACAAAAAATAGCGTCAGCCCTACTCAACCTCATCCGCTGGTCCTGTCGGATTCGGGTTAAATCATTTTGCCCAATCTGATGGAAGATTATATTGGTCATTTCACATTTAAATTTCCGCAACAATGAAGGAATTATTTGTGACTATTCTGTAACTTTAAAAATGACTTTTACATTTTAACAGAATAACTTTTAAATGTTTTCTCTTATTTTTTTTAAAAATTTTCTCCCGAAATGTATTAAAAATTAGGGTGCACGTTTTACTTGAGAGGGCGGGAGACACAGGAAAAAATAGTAATGTTGATTTAGATTTTAAACCTTAAAATAAAATAATACTTTAATTAAACATCTATTAAGAATAGTTGTTTTGTTGGAATAATAGCTTTACGTTAAACATGAGTAATATACATCTTTGGTAAGTTATATAGTGGCATATTAGCGGTAATAATTCTAAGAAATAAAAAACAAAGAGTGTTTTATTAAGTGTGGCAGTGACAACTTTACTGCACGACTGAAGATCTCATCTCAAACTTCAATTTCTTTTTCTATATTTTCAAAATCATCAAAACTTTATAAATTTTCACAGTATGAGAAATGTCGGTATCTATATTTTTTCAATTATCTAATACGTAAAATAAACACCCTCAATAATTTTAATAAAATGCAAAGTGTATTTTTTTTTTCGACATTTAGTTGCTTTATTGTTGTGCAAATCTTGTTTTCGGTACACACAGTACTATTTGCATTATAGTAAAAAATATAGTATATGACTCCAGTTTACTGATATCTACTACACTGTCACACTTATCATGTAGGTGCCCCACCTGTGAAATAGGGCACGAGCCGCCACTGGTGTCAGGGATGCCATGTGTACCGAAGAGCTTCCTCAGAGCTTCAATAGCACACACTGAGTCTGTTGACAAGACTTTAACAACTTCTAGCCATTTTGAGTATGCATCGACAACAATGAGGAAAAGGGATCCTTGAAAAGGACCAGCATGATCGATGTGGAGTCTTGACCAAGGTTTTTTAATGCACTCCCATGTTCCCACTGTCTTAGGAGGAGCATGTCGTGTCTGTTGGCAAATATTGCAGCTATTTACTGTGTCTTCGATTTGGCTGTCCATCCTCGGCCACCACATGTAACTTCTTGCAAGAGCTTTTGTTCGCACAATGCCTTGATGTGAATTGTGGAGAGTAGCCAGTAGACGTTCTTGTGCCTTCCTTGGTATTATGACTCTGCATCCCCAAAGGAGGCATCCTCTGTGGGCTGAGATTTCCAATCGTCGTTGAAAATAAGGGGCGAATTCTTCATCTGGCTTTTCAGCCGGCCACCCCTTCAAAACCCAGTTGAGCACTCGAGCTAAGATTGGGTCTTGGAGTGTCATTCGTGCAATATCTTTGGCTGAGATAGGGGGCTTGTCCAAAGCCTTCAGGAGTAACACTTCATTGGGAGATGTTTCATGATGGGTCATCTGCGGGTGAGGTAGACGACTAAGTCCATCTGCATTGGAAATTAATTTGCCAGGTCGGTATACAAGATGGTAGTCATATGAGCTTAAGGTTAGGGACCATCGTTGCATTCTAGGAGACAGCATAGTTGGTGTGGGTTTGTCACTGGCCAAAAGGCCTAGTAAAGGTTTGTGATCAGTTCTTATTTCGAATTTTTGTCCATAGAGGTAGTTGTGAAACTTCCTAACACCCTGTATAATGGCCAAGGCTTCTTTGTCAATCTGAGCATACCGGCGCTCAGTTGGGTTCATTGTTCTTGAATAGTATGCCACTGGAGCTTCTACGCCCTCTGACAATTCGTGGCTCAGGACAGCTCCAACACCATACTGGGAAGCATCACATGTGAGGATGATTGGTTTCTTTTCATCGAAATGTACAAGGAGGGAATCACTTGACAAGAGTTTTTTTACCTTATTAAAAGCTTCTTCGTGGCTTTTCTTCCATTTCCACACTGCTCCCTTGTCAAGCAAGCGATGAAGAGGTTCTGCCACTGTTGCTTTATCTTGTAGAAACACATGATAAAAGTTCAGTAGGCGCAAGAATGCTTGGAGTTCTTCTCTCTTGGTTGGTATAGGGGCTTCTTGGATAGCTGTCACTTTCTCCTTTGTGGGTTTAATACCTTTCTCATTGATTTCATACCCTAAGAATTCAATGCTGGAGGTTCCAAAGATACATTTCTGTCTGTTTAAGCGTAACCCAGCCTTGGAGAATCGGTCAAGAACTTCTCGAAGTCGCTTGGCTAGTTCGTCTAGTGTTGAACCCTTGATTAAGACATCGTCATAGTATGGCAACACTCCTGGTATGTTTATGACCAATGACTCAATGAACCGTTGGAATATTCCAGGAGCTGTGGAAATTCCGAATTGGAGTCGATTGCACTTGAATGCTCCACGATGTGTCACAATTGTTTGTACCATGGCAGAAGCTTCATCCACGACTAATTGCAGGTATGCTTGGGACAGGTCAAGCTTTACGAAATGTTGGCCTCCTGTTAATTCTGCGAGTATTTGATTTACTGCTGGCACTGGATATGGATGAGTGCCTAAAGCCTTGTTGACTGTACATTTATAGTCACCACAGAGCCTAATTTCCCCATTAGATTTAAGGACAGGAACTACAGGAGTTGCCCAATCAGAGTAACTAACTGGTTCAAGAACTCCCTGGTCTTGTAATCGTTGCAACTCCTTCTCAATCTTGGGTCTTAGAGCAAATGGTACATTTCTAGCTTTCAGCTGGATTGGACGGACTGTGGGATCTAAATGCAACTTGATAGGAGTACCTGTAAAGCTTCCCAATTCTTCCTTGAAAACATCAGGGAATTCACTTAAGACATCATCAATGATAGACTGTTGTATGCTATGGATGCCTGTTACCTTTATTCCTAATGGTTCAAACCAATTCAGACCTAAAAGTCCTTGACGTTTCTTCTTAGCAATCAGAAGTGGAAGCTTCCGGTCAAATGAAGCATATTTAACATCTACTTGGCACCGACCCAAAATTTCTACTGGTTGTTTATTATAGTCTTTAACAATAAAAGGAGACTTTTCCAACAGTGGAACCTCGTGAGGATATAACTGGTCAAAAGTACTTTTGTCAATGATGGATATTTTGGCTCCCGAATCTACTTCCATAACACATGGTGTACCATTGATCAGGACAGTTGTTCTCATGTTTGGTGTTTCCACATTATTGAGACACACATATTTCAAATAGAAGGTGTTTAAACTCTCTGTTTCAGAGGAATCAGTATCGCTATTTTCTAAATTCTGTTCATGTACTGTTTTCCTAGTAAAATTTGATTTGTTCCGGCAGACCCTTTGTATATGGCCTTTCTTTTTGCAGGCATGGCATTCAGCATCTTTAAATTTGCACTGTGATCTTGAATGGTTGCCTCCACAACCAGCACAATTTTCTCTCTGTGATTGAGTTTTAGATTGCTTTTGATTTCGATTTTGTCTCTTGTCGAGAGGCATCACTGAGACAGATCCGGAGCTCCGAATCTCCTTTACATGAAAATTAGCAGTCTCTGCTGCCAAGGCCTTATCTAGTGCTTGATTAAAAGTCAGCGATGCTCGGCAAGTAAGCGTCGTTGGAGAGCTTCCTCTAGCAGCCCGCACACCAACCTATCTCTGAGCATGACATCCAACGATGAGCCAAAATTGCAGTGTTCGGATAGTTTTCGTAATTCCGCGATGAATGCATTTATACTTTCCCCCGATTGTTGGTTCCTTCTATAAAATAGAAATCGCTGGAAGATTTCTGAAGGTTTTGGCGAGAAATGAGTTTTGACAAGTTGTATTAGTTCATCGTATGTTTTAGAAGAAGGGCTTGCTGGGGATACGAGAGAACGGATTGTCGCGTACATCTTCGCGCCGCACACACTCAGAAATATGGCCCGTTTCTTCGTCGAGTCGCTGACATCGTTCGCTTCTAAAAAGCATTCCAATCTTTCGTGATAAGAGTCCCACGTTGATGGTTCCGATACATCGAAAGGCTCTAAGCTGCCGAAAGTAGCCATTTTTCACAACGATGTTTTGGAGAAAAAAAAATCAGAAGTTTGCAGAATGTAGATTTCACTCAGTTCTGTAACCAATCCACGTTGTCACTGTTAAGCCTAACGCGTGAGTATCAATATTTTGCAGGTAGCTTGCTAAACCCTTTAAATCCATCATCGTCGCCAATTTGTTACGTATTAGTAACATACATATAATTACTCATGATATAACTTAACAGGGTTTATTAAAGATAAAAGCATGTGCATTGCTATCTTGTAGCGACGCGGCGTGAATGTTTACCTCTGACTGCCGCTAGCCTGTTGCCATTCTGCAACATAAAAATGTTATGGTTAACGTTACAGTTAGAGTCTGTGATAATACATAACAGTATGCTGAAATATTGTCCTCTTAAACTATGTGTTTGTCCACCCTGTCAGAGAACATACTTTTGTTTCAGCGTCATTGCTTGTTTACTTTTTCGCCGACACTTTTTCTAAGTTTAGTTGTCTCACGATTACTTCATCGTGTGATAAGTTGGTTTTGCACAGCGTATGTGTGGCATTGGTGTTCCGCGGTTGTGTGACGCCATACTTTTTATGACATATGGTTATGCTGCACAATGATTTGTCTGGATAATTAACTGTTCGTTTCATGGTTCATATGAAAATGTCTTAGTTCTAGATGATTTTATCTCTGTATATCACTTGGAACTTCACAGATTTATATATTAATAATAATGCGATATTTCTTTATATTTAATTACTAGTTTAATTCATTTTTTGTGGCGTTTAAGTGAAAATATTTATAAATAAATTTGAGTTTCTTGTGTGCGGCGCTTATATGGATATACTTTTAAAAAACAGATTTTCATAGATGTGGCGCTTATGATGGTGTGCCACATACGTGGATATACTATTTTTTAAAACAGATTTTCATTTCGTGCGGCTCTTACGATGGGTGCGGCAGGTATTCCTGAAAATACGGTAATAAATTTGTAGTTTTGAGCAGTATATTTTTTCATTACTATTCTGTTCCAAAAAAAATGGGGGGTATTAAACAAACTTTTAAAAAAATATGCTGCTTATAAAATTTTATATAATCCAGTAATGCCTCTTTTTCCGCAGAAGACCTGGAGATTTTTTTTCACCTGTCCCCCTTCTCTGTGTCGCTGCAAGTAATAGATTTCCCTAGCCTCTGTGTACCGACAGACACATAACATAGACAAATAAATATTCCCTTTTATTAGTATAATATAAATACATGGTGTTCTGCTATTCTGATGGCAAATTCAAGTGGTTGATAATGCACATGAAGATAAACAAATTTTCAAATGGAACCCATGATCGCAATCCACTTGTTTAGTCAAAACTGCAGGGAGGCTCATTCCAAAACTGAATATCGATCTTCGTTCATAACATTAACTATAATGAAAATATTGTAGCAAATTTTTCAACAGACTTGCCTTGTTTTATGTACAATAGGATGATATTGCAAGATGGGACGGAAGAGCATAGTAACTGAGTCAGTGAAACCTAAACATACTGTCAGCCCCATTTTGAAATATGGAGTTTCCATTACTATGTATTTTGTATGTGGTTTGTGTCCATTCTCTATACTTGTTATGATGTCATCACGTGGTCTATTGAAAAGTTCGCTGCAATATCATCATTAATGTTGAAGATTAAGATTGTTCAGTTTTGGAGTGAATCTTCCTGTATTTTTGGCATAACAAGTGAATTGTGATCATGCGTTTCATTGGAAATTTTTTTTTATCTTGACATGTACCCCTCTGAGTTTGTCACTAGAATAAAACGTCCTGTGTATATAAATATATCTTTAAAATAAAAAAATAACTTAGAAGTTCGTATAACAAAAATGACCAAATCTCCTTACATGTTATTTAAATTAGTATTTGCAAATGGTTTAATATTTACTAAAATGTTGTTCACCCAGTTTCAAATTTATCTGTATTTAGATTAAAATAACTTATTATTTGAAAATTATTTTAATATTGTAAACTGCACTCAATATTAGAAAGATGTGTTACGTTATACAGTACGGGACCTCAAATCCGGACTGGCCGGTGCCACCATCGTTCTGGATTTCAGGTCCTCAACCAAAACAATAAAGAAACAGATGTAGTATATGCCTGTGACGACATCTTGCATGCCGCAAAGCACTTTATATTACGAATTGCTGTGTTAGGCTTAGCGTAAATAACCAGACAAAAGCATAAATAACAAAAAAATATTGAAAATAGGTATAAGAAACATTTTTTTTAAAATCCTGCACATTATTAGCAACATGTTCAGCATATTATCTTAAAACTGCAAAGTCTAATTTCCTATCCAAACTGTCCCAGCTCAATGAAAATTTTCTTTTGAGATTTTTTAACGCTTTCCAATAGTTTTAAAGTGTTTATCAGTTTTTTAGGACAGATATTGACTGTTTCCCACCCCTTCCCATTTATTTCTTATATTTTACCATTTATATTTTTGTTTTCTAGACACATCACCTTAGTTTCTAATGTTTTTTCCCATGTTTTTTACTTGTTCAGCTTATCTTAATCACGTTCCAGCCATTTGTTTTGTTTCGTTTGCATAGGTTGAGTTGCACAGGTGATGCAGCTCGTATTCAGCCTTAAGTACTTTATTTAGCTTTTTAGGGGGTTTTTAGGTATCTAGTCACAAACTGACATTTAATCTTAAAATTAATTATCTATTAAAAAATATTGTGTGTAGTTGTTCAGTCTAGCTTAGCTAGAAACTGTGTTAAGAATGCACATAGTGCCACTTATGGGCGTTTTTAAGAATTATCTGTCATAGAATTTCAGATTTCCTTATTGATTCTGGAGTTTGGGTCTTCCGGATTTGAGGTCCTGTACTGTATTATCATATTTTTTGCATAATATTTCACAATACATGCAATTTCAGTGAAGGAAATACCTGATTAATGCTTTTATCTTACCCTTCTTTTTCTCCTCTTTCAGATCTCTGTAACTGCCATTATTGGCGAATATTGGCTGCCACTATTCAGTCAGTTATCCTAATACCTGTCTATTTTTACATTATTACAAAAGGTAATAAGAAAAAAAAATATATCCACAGACATGTTTATGATAAATTCAGAAATTTACAATTTAGGTTTATATTTATTTCAGAAGGTAATATTACAATGATTATAGAAGTATGATAATAATCGATAATTATGGAAGAATTGGATTTTGGTACACTGATTTTGGAAGCTCATGTGAGCAATTCATATCAAGAAGAACTTGGAAGCAGAAATGAGTTAAAAAAAGAGCCTAAAAGAAACAGAAAACTCAGGCCTGGTGTTTGTCAATACTGTAACAAATGGTTTGCAGACAAAAGACATTTGTATGCCCACATTCGTATTCACACTGGAGAAAAACCTTTTAAATGTAATGTCTGTCATAAAGGATTTAATCAAAGTTCCAATTTACGAAGGCATATTGTGGTTCATACAGAACGAAAGCCTTTAAATTGTGATGTTTGTGGAAGACAATTTATTGATAAATTTCATTTTAGAGACCATGTACGAGCTCATACTGGAGTAAAACCGTATCGCTGTTCAATATGTTTTAAAACATATGCATATAGAAACAGCTTAGTATGCCATAAAGCACGCCATGTAGCCACCCGTGTTAAAAAAAAGAGAATAACACATAGGAAAGACAATCAGTTTTTTTGCCAAATCTGCAACGAAGGGTTTGTTTATGAAAGCCTGCTTAAATTTCACATGCGTATCCATAATACAGAAGTAAAGTCTTATCAGTGTACTTTGTGCAAAAGAGTTTTCTCAAGAAGTACTCGTTTTCACAGCCATCTTATGAGTATGCATAATATACAAATAGCTTTTCAGTGTAAAATATGCGATGAACGCTTTCCAGACAAACAAGCTTTAGCAATACACTATCTCTATCATAAAAAAGTTAAAGAATCAATAGCTCCACAACAAAAAGAAACAACCAGAACTGAGTCAGAAGATGACATTGCAAAAAAGAAATTTCTCTCTGAAATCTATAGAGATATAAAAATAGCTTTTCAGTGTAAAGAATGCAATGAGCGCTTTTCAGACAAAATAGCTTTAGGAAAACACTATCTGCATCATAAATATAATAAAGAGTCAATAGCTCCACAGCAAAAAGAAACAAACATAACCAAGTCAGACAAGGATATTGAATATGACACTGTGAAAAAGGGATTTCTCTCTAAAATCTCTAGTGCTTCACAAATGGAAATTGAAATCGAAACTGAGTCAGAGCAAGATTTTGAAGCTGACATTACACAAAATAAAGATCCCTCTGAAGTGTCTAGTGGTTCAAAAGAGGAACTTGAAATGGAAATTATGCCAGAGAAGCATTTTGAATATGACATTACACAAAATGAAAATCCCTGTGACGTATCTAGTAGTTCACAAGAAGAACTTGAAAGCGAAACTGAGCCAGAGCATGATTTTGAAAATGACATTACGCAAAATAAAGATCCCTGTAAAGTGACTTGTGCTTCGCAAGAACTTCTTGAAATCAAAACTGAGAGAAAGCAAGATTTTAAAAATGACACACAAAATAAACAAACCTGTGAATTGTCTAGTGGTTCACAAGGGGAACTTATAATCAAAACTGAACAGGGGCAATATATTAACAATAAAATTACAAAGAATAGATACCTTTGTGGAATATGTTATAAAGAATTCAGCTTCATTACAAGCATACAAGAACATATGCACTCTCACACGCCACAGTATATCTTTGTCTGTCATAAATGTAAAAAATGTTTTAATTCTAAATCACTACTGAAAGAACATGCTTGTTCCACCGATACTGAGATAGAACTTTGTTATATTTGTGAAGAAAAGTTTTCCAATAGGGATGATTTGAAAGAACACCTGTCCAATCATACAAAAGAAGATACTTATTTTTAAATAAATTTGTAAATTTACTTGTATATAAGGAATGAAATGTTTTAATTTGATATTAAAATCCTTAAGTGGCTTTCTTTTTTTTTTTTTTTTTTTTTTTGTAACTTTTTGAAAACATGGGTACCATTGAGAGGAAGCAAGGATATGCCATTTTCGCTTTCTGAATTTGAAATTTGTCTTTTTTTTTTTTTCAGATGACTGTGAGGAAAAAAAATTGTAAACATTAAGAGAAGAAAGAACTGAAAGCTTTTTGTCCCTCTGTATAAAGGTGAAAATAAGCAATTTTGCTTAGTAGCCACTGGCCGGTAGGTTGATTTTTTTTTTTTTTTAGTAGTCAGTTAATGGCTAGTGGGAATAATTTTTTTAGTAGCCATTAAGCACGTTTATGTCACTGAATATTTAATTAAAATATATATATATATATATAATGAGTTTACAGTAAACAAGTAATTTATGTACTAAATAAAAATATTTTAATTTATATTGTTTTGAATAAACTTGAGATACTAATTTTCAATATATTTTAAATTTTAAAATAAGTTAACAACAAAGTTTACACAACATTCTTATCTAGCTAACTACATAAGTCCCACAAAGCTTAGGTACTTGTGTTGCTAACTACATAAAACATAAGTATTTTTAAAAATTATTTGTCTAGAATTAAGATCTGACAATAATAAAATAGGCATGTTTATACACCAAATAATAACCCACAACATGATATACATTACACATGCACGACCTGAAATTCAGGAATTGTGTATTTCGCCAGTTATTCTCAGAAAAAATGACAAATTTTGTCGATCGGGTGCGTAAATATCAGGACTTTCATCGATCTGGTGTGTAAAAATCGAAAATTTCATCGATTGGGCATGCAAAAATCATGAATTTCGTCAATCGAGTGCATAAAAATCATTAATTTCGTCAATCAGGTGCGTAAAAATCATGAACTTCGTCGATCGGGCATGTAAAAAGGATTAATTTCATCGATTGGGAGTGGAAAAATCATGATTTTCTTCGAACGGCCGCAGAAAAACCACGAATTTCGTCGATCAGGTGCGTAAAAATCATGAATATGTTTGAACGAGCACTGAAAAACCATGAATTTCATTGAACGGGCATGGAAAAATCACAAATTGTAGGGAAAAGAGGAAATTGGAAAATTTTGCATTTGGCCGTTTCTTTCCATATTTTTAATCGACGAGTGACGACTGGCGAGTGCTTATTTTCACCTTTACCTCTGTACCCTCCCTCCATCTCCATGCAACACATTTTAATTCAGTTTTCTTCACACTCCATTGTATAAAAATTTCTTAAATAGGGATTCCACGAGTGGCAGAATTCCCTGACAAAAGTGACGTACTTCAAGGATGCCATTTAAAAATTTTCTTGGGCGAGGCGGTTGGTAGCAAAGTTTTCTTTGAGAGGCCAAAATTTCTATGGGTCTTGTTTGAGCACATTTGCAAAGCAATAGATAGTTTTATTCTCAAATATATTTTTTAAATTAGGCAAAGTACTCGCTAATGATAAATGTGTCTCAGTTTGACTATATTGCAATAGTAAGATTTTAGAAAATATTATTGATAATTATTAATTTCTGTATTTAAAGTGTTTATTTACTTTATTTAATTTTTATTTTTTATCAGATTTGGCTATTAGGTAGATTTCGTAAGAAATACTACCTATGACATTCTTCCCTATGTTAAAATTTCGGAATTTTTTTTTGCTGATCTATGATTCAGATGAACTGAATCATAGATCTGCATTACATCATTCATGACTCCTGAGTCAGAGCAAGATTGACATTTTTGTGTTGAGAATGATGTATTTGCATTACATCATGCAAATACATCATTCATGACTCCTAAAACCCAAAAGTACCCCCAGTTAAAATCTTTATCTACCTATCTGTATAACTTTTTTATGGACACTATAACTTCCATAATTCTGTACAAATCTCTTCCAAACTGATACATAAAATCAAGGGTCATAAAATCTCAGTCAAGTTCGTTAATGGGCAAATTTGGACAAGGGAGAGTGAAGGAATTTTTTTTTTTTTTTTTTTTTTTTTTGTGAAAACAGAAAAAACCACATAACTTCTTAATTATGATACATATCGAAAGTGTTTAAAGTTATTATTACTTATAGGAAAAGGGTCAAAAATTTATGTATGACAGATTTTTGATATCATTAAAAATGGCCTCAAGGGGAAGGGAGGGGGGGAGGTGTGTAAGAAAAAAAATTCATAATTTCGTCAATTCACAAGATATCAGATCTGATTAAATTTATTATAAATTTTCTTAATATTATCTACAACTTTTATATTGACAAGTTTTTTATAGGATCAACTCTTACAGCAAAAATAAATAAATAAATCCCTGCCGGTTCAACCTACAGGCACAGGTAGATTTCGAAGTGGGCAGTCCCAACTGCCGCATCATGGCAAAAAGGTCCTTCTTCTGCAATTCCTAATAAACAGGCGCATTTATGGCCTGCGTCTTTGAAATCTACCTGTGCCTGTAGGCCGAGCAGTCAGGTTTTTTAGCTTTTGTGTAATTTCTGGGGGGGGGGGGGGAGAGTTACTTATGTTGACTGATACTCTCTGAAATATCAAATACCTGGCAGGAACAGGGTAACTGCCTGCTAGCCTGCCTCAAATGGCATCCCTGCATATATATAGTAAAATTAATACAATAAAATCTCTAAATAACAGGCACCTCGGGAGGACGGAAACTGTCCTCTATTGGGAAAACCTCAGAGATTTACAAAATTGCGAAGAAATGCTTAATGTTTCAGTAATTGACTTTTATATGTCCTAAAACTTCCATTATATGATTAATATGAAATTAAAATTATTTTTTTAAGCAATAAAACTGAAATGAAATTGTGCATACCTTTATCAACTGTTTATTACGTTCTTACGAAAAAAATCTGTTAGAAAAGTTTGTTTTTGTTTGCAATTACATGTAATTTTTTTTCCTATGAGAAGTTTTAACTCTGTCAGTAGATCTTTCTGAATCATCTTTTTTTACAAAGAAATTGTGTAATTGCTCACTGTATTTTGCCACTTCTTGGAAATTCCCGATATTGCATCAAAGCATCTCCAGTTTCAGTATCTGTTTTATCACCACTAATAGAGTCAGCTTTTGTCAAAGATTCGGAAGGAATATAATGACATACAATCGATTCTTCTTCAGTAGGTAACTCATCATCAATATTAATGAAAATTTCAGTAGTTTCTTAACTCCTGATAAATTTCATTAATTCACTTATTTCGCTTAATTCTTCATTTGTGTCGGAAATATGTGTTTCATTTTCTTTTAATAATTTAAAAATTAAATGACTGGTCATCCATGCATTTTATTCACTCTCCACATAATACCAAATTTATTAAATTGGATGTTATTTGGAAAACACCTGGGTTTCGGAGATTTTCCAATTATAAGAGGGATTTCAGATTCCCCTAATACATTGCAACATAATAAAATAATGAGTCGCTCTTTTGACATTTTTTCGGCGATACAGTCATCCTTTTTAAAACACAATCTTATTCTGAAAAAAAAGAGTCCAGCTTCATCGGCATTAAAAATGTTTCCCTTCTAATAACCTTCACAAATTGATTGCAGTCGTTCATGCCAATCTTCCACTTCTTTATGATCAACAGATTTTGCATTGCTCCACATATTGTTTTAAAAGAAATGTTGTGCCAAAACTGGAACTTTTCCAGCCATCCACTGGAAGCCTTAAAATCGCATAATCCGAGTTCTTTAGTGACTTCTAAAACCTTTTCCTGAATCAGGCACACTGATAGAAATGTTTTTTGAATGAAGCAAAGTAAATCAATTCAGCATTATAAAATCAATTTCAATGAAATTAGTCTCCCTCAATTTCACACTTTTGGTGTTCTCGTTAGAGTTAGTAATCCACAAATTTCTTATTTCTTCTTTATTTCGTAAAATCTCTTCCACTTGTGTTTTACCTATTTTAAAATGTTCAGCAAGTATCCTTAAACTCAATTTATCTTTATCTGATACATTTACAATTTCCAATTTTTCTTTTAAAGTTAATCATTTTCGTTTAGAGGCCATTCTTGAAACATTAATCAGAAACAAGACTCTAAATTCAGAGTACATAGAACTCAATATTTTCAGAAAACAGTAAAAATGATGTTAACATACTTTGTCGCTTTCAATAATGTGTTTTGAGTGCCAGTTAAGTCTGAAGAATTAAATAGTTATCTATCAGCGGTGCGAAATAGTTTTTTTTTTTTTTCTGCACTCGTCGCTTTCTTGGCTCTTTTAATTCTCACTCCCAAAAAATCAGTATTTCCCAATAAATAAATAAAAATATATATAGAGAGTAACTCTTTTCTTTTGTTTTATAAAAAAGTAAAAGTAAATAAATAAAATCGTATGTCAGATTTTCAGTGATTATTTTTCTTTTGCTAAGATTATATGACACCATGTGACGTCTGATTTCTTTCTTCTATGTTATGCAATGATGAAATCCAGTTAATTACTTTTTAGGTTTTATGAATGAGACCGTTTAAAATGAAAATATATTCTTGTTGTTTTTAGACACTTTATAAGATTATCCAAAAAATTGTTTGAGCTTGGGTACAAGAAACAAAAATAGTCAGCATATTATCTCTCCTGAAATTTCAAGACAATTGTGAACGAAGTTTTCTCAGGCGCATTTACAAATAAAGAGAAAATGATGTATGGTGTATTATGGAATTCTGGAGAGGGAGAAATTGGTACTTCAAGACATTAATCAGCATAAAATCCAAAATCCTCCAATGAGGGATGTTTTTATTCTCTGACGGGGAGAGGGGATTTTCCCCAAGTCACCCCCTACATTTATCAGTGGTCAAAGAACTTGGGGCAAATTGCCCTGATAAATTTTGAGTCTTTTTACTTTTTTTTCCCATTTTCTTCCTCATTAAAAAAATAATTTTTCATCCTTTATCGCCAGAATTACTGTCCACTATTCAGGAGTTAAACATACAAAAATTTTGGTTTGGGGAGTGGGGATTGAAAAACTGTCCGTTAAATAGAGGTGTCCACTATTCGGGAATGTCTGTTATGGAGGTTTTACTGTATTTGTTAATTGTTAAATTCTTATATTGTTTTTTAACTTGATATGTTTACAAATTGTTTTGCTGTTGTAGTTTTTCTTGTTTGTACAGGGGGTTCTGACAAAAAAAAAAAGTCTTAGTTCAGCCTATTTTATGTTCACATACTCTATTTTAAGTAAAGCTAATTTAAAAATGTTTTAAAAGTGATTGCAATTTTGTCAATTGGGGTTTCTGTGAACTTTCACCTTGGTAATCAGTTTCACATACAATTGTTTAGTGTGATAGTGTGATTTAAAAAAAAAAAAAAAAAAAAAAAAAGAATGCTGTGAATGACAGACACATATGTTTCGAAATCTGGTGCTCACCTGGATTTTATTCTGCCAGTATCCATGTTTGAAAACAAATTTTAAGTTGAAGGGAGAAAAAAAACTGTTGCCTAAGCCGCTTTCATTTAAAAACATGTTTCATTTATGTTTTTTTTTACCGTATTTTCGGGAGTAAGCGCCACGGTGCATACGTGTTTAAAAGTTTAAAATATCGGCGATGCAGCGCATATGCAAGGGCGGCGGGTACAATGATTTTTTTTTTTTTCTCAACATAGCAAAATCTGGATATTGTGAAAAACAAGCCTTCATTTCATGTTTTTTTTTAGTCTTACTGCCTCAAATACACTTTTAAACACATGGATTCATTAACATTCATTCATATTTCACCTTTAATAATTGAATTATTTAATCTCAGTATAAAGTTCATAAACAGTACATATCACAATATATCTTTATTATAAAAACGTAATTACTATAGTCAAAATATATTTAACTTACCCATATTTCTCTATTTTCTGTTAAATATTAATAGCTCACTCTTTAAAAGTATTTATTGTATACTTTACAATAGTTGATAAATTATATTTATTTCATAAGCACACGGCATACGGCGAAGTTCGATTAAAACGATTATCGAATAATCGATTGGCGTAGTACGCTTTCGCTCCAAGAGATGGCGCCAGACAAGTCTTTGTCTGATTCGCCAATCTCATGATTATTCATGTTTTGGCCACGCGTCACTTCCGTGATCTTTCTAGTGGCAAAGTATATTTACGCCTTACCTCGATTGTTTAAAGCAGGGTTTTTGTTTTGATTAACTAATCAATCTCGTAAGCAGTTGTCTTAAAAATGGCTGTGGTATATATTTAAATATGGAATCTTATCAGTTAAAACCGGCAGCTTGGTATTCGATTATGGTATGTTTTATTTGAGTTTTATTTATGTTCTGTTTACCTTTATGATTTACAATAAACCAAGAATGTGTTTTTCTAAAGGGAAATTCTATGAATTTTTAATTAGAAATTCAAGCCTAATCTTCTTCAAAGCATCGATCTTCAAAGTAAGCATAGACAATTTTGTTAAATTTAATTTTCTCGTACGATTTTTTTTTGCTTATTGTATTTTAAGATAACCTGTGTTTTATTGTTAATTCATATACCTTGTAAGATTTTATCGCTATTCTTGTTACTTTTAATCCAATTTTGCCGATCGTTTTTTATCGTGACTATTTCATTTTTACCGATTTTTCAATGATGCGGCGCTTCTAATGGGTGCGGCGCTTACGTGTATATTTGTTTTTTTGTACTGATTTTTCAATGATGCAGCGCTTACGATGGGTGTGGCACATATTCCCGAAAATACGGTACTTTCTTTAGTCTGTGTTTTTTAAAAAACTCCTTTATGTTATGCATTAAAAAGGAAACTTTCTAACATAAAATTCTCAATAATTTAAAAGAATAAAATGATAATTATTTGAACAGCTCCATTTTGAGCAAAAAAAATATTTTTATGAATTAATTTTATTTTTACTTATTTACACTTTATAATGATCTAGTGGACAGTAAGATAAAAACCTTATAGTCGGGTGAAACTGGATTTGAGTAAGTCTCAGAAAAATGGCAATTTCATGACCCAGGGGTCTTGTGGACATGTTTTTAAAATTACATAAAGAAAATGTGATTTAAACTGTTAATATTAATTAGTTATGCATATAAATGCGATTATTTGCTGATTGAAATATAATATTAAAAATATTTTTAAAAATGTAAATATCATTTCCCTCACTATGTCTTTGTTCACACATGTAGGAAAGATAATGGTTTCTCTGCCATTATGGTGTCTATGTTTATAATGTTATATATATATATATATATATATATATATCCATCAAAGATACTTAAATATTTAGCCATGTAATTATATTAATGAAGTGGAACCATCAAATTTCGACTAAAGAAAATGTTTAAAAAGGAACTGTTAGATTGATTTATAATAAACCTACAACATAAATAACAATAAAAAAATCCTTACATTGGTTAGTCTAACTCTTAAAACAAATATTATTTTAACATAAAGTTACCAAAGTACTATTTCCATACTCTGCAACTGTTCAAGTTATTGAAAAAATAATTTTTTTTCGTATACATAATCAATAAAAAATAATCAAGATAAGTAATTATGATGAAGTTATCAATCGAGGCTCTTATGCTTAGTATTATAGAATGAAAATCAGTAAAAATGATTTTGCTTTCTCACAATCACAGAATATTTTTTTTCCATGAAACCTAACGTCATTTTCACCATCTCAAAATTTACATACATACAAGATACAACTCATATTTACCATTTAAAAAATATTTTAACGTGCAGTAGGTTATTAATAATTATATTTCCAAACTTGAAGTCACATTTTTCAGCTACAACTTTGCATGGGATCATTTGCATTCTTCATTTCAGGTTCTAATCTCAGTACCAGAAAGTAAAAATTCCAGACATGTATGTCTTTTAGACGCATTCGTGGTAAAATATTTAGTTTTGTCAAAGAAAATTATAGTTTTACTTTACGTATGATGTTATATTCACGCACTGAAGCATTTCTCCCAGCATCTTAAACTCAGTGGAATAAAAAAATATTTCAATGTAAAAGCTTTATGAGGAAAAATACATTTTATTTTTAAAAGTGTGACGTCATTTTCTGTTCAAATATTTATTTTTAATTCTAATGAGAAAATGGCATCAATAAGGATACAATCAATAAAGATGGATTAAACCCCATTATTTCTCTGCAGCAATAGAAGTAATCCAATTGTCACTATTTTGAAGAAATTTCATTAAAAATTTTTTTTAATTAAATTCAAAATGGGAATATTTTTTTAAAAAAAGCTAGTTGCAGTCACACCTACAATTCAACAGCTTTCATTTAAAAAATAATTATTTAAATTGGTTCAGTAGAAAGCTCAGGGCAGATGGCTAAAAAAAGGGCTTTGTGTTTTAAATATATAGATATTTTATGAATGAAAAAAATCGGGGGCACTTTTTATTGTTGTCCCTAGTAATTAACACCATTCCCTCACTTTCATAGAAATAGCTCTGCCTCTCTTTGAGGGGGAAAAAATGTATATTTATATATATATATTTTTTCTTTTTCATATCGTTTTGCATGAAAAAATGTGTAATATTAAATATTTGATTAAAAAATAAATTTTTTTAAGTATTCTTTTTATAGTCGCTTATTAAATTAAATTAAACCCTCACCTTTTTTGCCTATATATTAAACTTGAGTCTTTTTCAAAAGTGTTGCAGTAAAGTTCATCTAAATTACTTTTATTATTTTTACTTTAAAATTGTTTAATAAAGCTGTCCTATTTCCCGTGCCTAATATGGGTTAAATATTCTGTATGTTCTGCTTGAAATCTATGTTTAAAATATTTTTGAGTTGCTTTTTGAATTTAGTATTATATTTGTAATAAAGTTTTATTGTTTAATCTTGTAATAACAGCAATCACCCCACACTTTCCCTAAAAAAATAAATCTAGAAGTTGGATAACAGTTGTACTTGTGGTATGCCTTTTCAGACAGTATTGATTACTAAACTGAACCTTCTTCATCTACTGAAATATTTGATGATTTGATTAACATTTAATTAGATACTAGAAGTGATGGCTACATAAATGAATTATAATCCATTAAAATTTAATATGTATAAAATTTTGTTATGAATATTAAGGCATTCTTGCACTACATTTCTTTTTTGCATTTAAGTTTTGACACAAGTTTTGCTTATTTGTAGTCTGTCTAAAAGGAAAAATGTGTAAACAATACAGTGATCTATAATCCATAAAATCTGGTTTCAAATTATTTCACAGAGTTGACTTTATTTCTTTTATCATCCTTTTCTTTCAGCAGTGCAGATGGGTGATTAAGCACTTTCATCTACACTTGTATAAATTGCTTTCTGAAACAAAATGCTAGATTAATGACTATTATAATGTGATGAATTTGTTGGGAGACTTGTTTTCCTGACAAATCCATTTAATTCTTTTTCTTGTTTTATCTCCTGTATATGACAATTAAAAGGGATTAAATTCTAATAGCAACAAATCAGTTGCAAAATATTTTGCTGTAACTTACATTTATTTCTTACTAGCTGATTGGCCCATGATAATAACTTTAAATATGCCTAAAATCAGTGTTGAATGATTTTATATTTTTAAACAAAAATATCTCCAAATAAATTCAATGTCTTCGGCAGTGTATACCCTCGAATTTGTATGATTTTATATTTTTAAGTAAGCATTTATTTTAACCCTCTAAGCGTGTGGAACGTAATATTCCGTTCACTAAGCTCCAGGTTTCACTGCAATATATGCAATGTTTAAGATAATATAATTCTATAGTTTTAATGAATTTTCAAAACATTGAAGAATGATTAACATTCATATTTGTAATTAAGTTTTATTTATAATGCTGAAAGAATCATATTTTTTTAGCATTTAAAACAAAATGCAGAGAAAACAACATTACAATTGTACTCTTTTTCAAAACGCTCAGAGGGTTAATGAAAGAGTTAAGGCCCTATTGCCTTCGTCAGTGTGCACCAAGTATGCTATACATGCTGCAGTCTTTATAGTTTTTTTTTTATGAAAATCTGTCTAAACAAATCTAATGTTGGAATCCCAGTGCCTTTGGCAGTGTATATCCTTGAATTTGTATAATTTTACATTTTCAGAGGAAAAAAAATATATATATATATTTTGAATAGCAAGCATTAATATTTTTTTTTAACTGAAGACGTTAAAAAAGAAAATGTGTGCAGATTAAGTAGGGGTTTTTTTTTTTCATATTTGGATTTATAAATTACCGTCAATTTTTAAAAATTGCAGAAAAAAACCTGAAAGCGGCTCTAAAAAAAATATTTTTGTTGAAAAAATTAATATTGATTTTTTTAAAATAAATCACACAGTTAGAAATAAAAATGAACACAGTTGATATATTTTTTTTCGTATTTTGATCCTTAAAGCCAATGCACATGTTCAAGAAAAAAAAGCACATATTAGACGTTTGAAAAAAAAAAAAAATTTTGAAATATTTATTAATATTTTTTTTAACAGATAACGCCGTTAGAAAGAAAAAAGTACAAAGATTAAGTAGCTATTTTTATTTTTTGTATTTTGATTTCTTAAACTGATGCAGACTTAAAAAAAAAAAGGTCCTCTCCCCTCCCTCCCCCCTTCTTTTTCTTGTCTGCTACAGAACATATGCCTTTGAAATCCAACAATCGACAGCTCTGTGCCATTTTACAATGTTCATTGTGGTTTTTAATTAATATCTTGGCTAATTATTAAAAAAATTAAAAATCTTAGCATCAGATGCATTAGGACCTTGTTTTGAATTATCCTCATCCAATATTTTATGCGTCTGTGTGCAGCAGGTATATTTTTCTAGCCATCACATACACACACACACATACTGGCAAACATCCTTCTGTTATTTTATTACTATAGATACTCACCTTTATTCTTCCTTATTTACGCTCACATTTTTAAAAAATAAATAGAAATAAATGAATATATATAAAAAAATGATTTAGTAAATGATAGCATACGATTTAGTAAATCAATATTTCAATAAATTAAATTTTTTTACAAAATTTACTAGAATTTTGTTCTCTAAATTTCAGATATATCTGTATTGAGGTTAAAAATTCAAATGATATATTTTAAATTATTTTGATGTTGTAAACTGCATTGACTATTAGGAAGATAAGTTACACAGTACTATCATACCTTTTATATAATTTTTCATATTACATACCATTTTAGTCAAGGAAATGGAAAACTAAAATGTTGATAGATCTAATTATAATTAATGCTTTTATCATAACATTTGCTTTTTTCCTCCTCTTTCAGATCTCTGTAACTGCCATTATTGATGAATATTGGCTGCAACTGTTCAGTCAGCTATCCTAATACCTGTGTAACTATCTTTATCTTACTATAAAAGACAATAGGGAAAAAAATGGCGACAGTCATGTTTATAACAAATACAGAATTTCCCAGTATAGGCATATTTTTATTTTAAAAAGAAATACTACAATAATAATGGAAGAATTAACTACACTGATTTTGGAAGCTCATATGAGCAATTCATTTCAAGAAGAATTTGGAATCAGAACTGAGTTGAAAAATAAGCCAAAAAGAATTAGAAAACCTAGGCCTGCCGCTTGCCAGTATTGTAATAAATGGTTTAAAGATGGAAGAAATTTGTATGCTCACAATCGTATTCACACTGGAGAAAATCCTTTTGTGTGTAATGTATGTCATAAAGCATTTAATCAAATCTCCAATTTACGAAGACATCTTGTGATCCATACAGAACGACAGCCTTTAATTTGTGATATTTGTAAAAAACAATTTCTTAATAAAATACATTATAATCGGCATGTAGAAGCTCATACTGCTACAAAACCTTATAGCTGCCCAATATGTAATAAAGAATATCTATTTAGTAGCAGCTTAGCAAAGCATAAATTGCATAAACATGTAAGAAAACGCAAAGAAAAAAAGTTTTTTTGTCAAATCTGCAATGAAGGTTTTGTTTATAAAAGTTTGGTTAAAAACCATATGCGTATCCACAATACAGACTTAAAGTCTTATGAATGTGCTTTATGCAAAAGAGTTTTTTCAAGAAGAGCTCGTTATCACAACCATCTTGAGAGTATACATAATATAAAAATAGCTCTTCAGTGCAAAATATGTAATAAGCGTTTTTCAGACGGAAGAGCTTATGAAAAACACTACATTTCTCATAAAGAAGATAAGGAGTCAATAACTACACAGCAAACAGAAACAAACATAATTGAGTCAGACCAAGATATTGAAAATGCCACTGCCACTAAGGGATCGCTCTCTGAAATATCTAGTTCTTTACAAAAAGATGTTAACATCGAAACTGAGCCAAATCAAGGTTTTGAAAATGATGTTACACAAAATAAAGATCCCTCTGAAGTGTCTAGTGGTTCAAAAGAAGTTCTTGAAATGGAAACTATGTCAGAACAACATTTTAAATATGACATTACACAAAATAAAGATCCCTCTGAAGTGTCTAGCAGTTCAAAAAAGGAACTTGAAATGGAAACTATACCAGAGCAACATTTTGTATATGACATTACACAAAATGAAAATCCCTGTAAAATATCTAGTAGTTCACTAGAAGAACTTGAAAGCAAAACTGAGCCAGAGCAGCATTTTGAAAATAACATTTTACAAAATAAATATCACTGTGAAGTGTCTAGTGGTTCACAAAAGGAACTTGAAATAGAAACTGGGCCTGGGCAACATTTTAAATATGACATTTCTGAAAATGAATATCTCCCTGAAGTGGCTAGTAATTCTAAAGAACTTGAAATCAATACTGAGCCAGAGCAATATTGCAACAATACAAAAAATAGATACCTCTGTGGAATATGTTATGAAGAATTCAGCTGCATGACAAGTGTACAAGAACATATGCATACTCACAAACCGCAGTATATTTTTGTCTGTCATAAATGCAAAAAAGGTTTTAGTTCTAAATCACTTCTGAAAAAACATGCTTGTACCACCAATACTGAGATAAAACTTTTAGAATGTTATATTTGCAAAGAAAATTTCTCCAATAAGGATGATTTGAAAGAACATCTGATCAATCATACAAAAGAAGATAGTTATTGTTAAAAAACATTTGTACATTTACTTCTATATAACAAGTCAAATGACTTAATTTCTTATTAAATTTTTTTATATCAAAATTTTTCTTTCTTTTTTTCTTAACTTCAAAAACATGTTTAGATTGTTAATCACGTGTACCAACAGAACAAAAGGCAAGAAGGGCAAAATTTTGGAACAGATGTTCTGATAGTTTATAGCCTAGGCAAGGTTGGTGAACCTGTGCCATTCGTGCCAGAATTAGCATGTAAGACAATTATTCTGCCATGCGAAAACTTTAAATTTCATAATCATTATATACAGATAAAATTTATTTTTAGTTCTTTTATAATCAGTATAGCCAGACTATCACAAAAAAGCAATTAAAATCTGCATAAATTAACACATCAAAAGAATTTCTTTTCCCTGTGATGCTATGCAACGTTTTCGACATGTATTTTGTCTTTCTATATGAATTTAAAAATCTGTATTTTTCAAATGAATTTCTTTAAACAGTCACTACAGTAAAATGTTAAATGGACCCAATTTATATTTATAAAAATAACAAAAATTGAACCAGGTAATGAAGCATTCTCCATCTAATGTTACAAGAGAAAATATCTCATTGATACATTATTAACATATTTTTTCAGTTTTTAATGCAACTTGGATAACTATAACTCAGATATTGCATTAATAATATGTTAAAAATTACTAAAATAAATATTTGTATTTTTTTCTTATTACACTACGTATTTATGTGGATAAATGAATCACATTTACAAATTAAAATTTCATTAATTTAATGACCGATTCCGATATACAGAGAAATCACATTTTGATTTTATAATCAGTGTTTCGTATAAGCATCATACACTGGAAAACTATTTTATGTAGAAGTTTGGCGTGTTACATTGTTGATAGACAATGTTTGTAAATTTTTGGCATGAACATGTAAAAAGGTTCGTCATGCATGGCCTAGGCCATGTTTTTAAAATGAATATCAATATGAAATAAGATAAACTAACAAGGAGAGTGCCAAGCTTGGTAATCCCAGATTTTGATTATTTTTATATATGTTGTAGGGCAGAATCCCCTTAGTCTCAGGTTCAATGGATTTTATACAACGCTCCTTAGTGCTCGAGAAATGGAGGTCTAACATTATAACACAACTTAAATACTTACTTTGTAATGAAATAACTGAGTTGGTTGTAGCTCAGTTGGTATGGCGTCTGCTCGTTGTTCCGAGGGCCTGGGTTCGATGCCGAAACACGCTACATTTGTTTTTCTCATTTTTTTATAAATATACTTGTAATTATAATTTAATAATCTCAATAAAAATTTTTGTTAACATGATTAAATTGTAATTTAGCATTTTTGATTTTTTTTTTTTAAATCACATTTAAAATGTATTCCATATGTGCTTTATTAATGAAACGATATTGAACAATTGTGTCAATTCATCATTGTAAAGAAACATCATGAATAAATTGCCTTAACGAAACGCCTTAAAGTCAATGTGATGATAATACCACTCTGTTTTTAAAGTAAGAAGCATAAAATTTAGCATAATAATTAAATTATAACATATTTATGTTTTATTTTATTGTAACTAGAGGGCGCCACAACAGAATTTGGTTATTTCTTTATTTTTTTTAGTTTGGTGCAATTAAGTGGTTTTTGTTTTCAATCACTGTCGTACAAGTGCGTATCATTCTATAACAGCTTATAATCGTATAAAAATGGAAGAAGCAACCTGTAGTTCACAAGAAGATCAATCTGAAGTGTCGGGATTCAATGAAAATCAGAAAAAGGATGTCACAAATGCGTTGAAGCACTGTAAAATTTTATTGCAAAACAATGGATTTTTAACAAATAATCCAGCATTTGAAATATATTTGTTTTCTATTGCGATGTGAGAAAATTCTTAAATTCGAAAGTAAATATGCTGATTTTGGAATGATTTTTGAATTTTTACTAGTCAATAATAGATCAAAATTTATAATGCTCTTTAAATGATGAGAAATGTTTAATAATCGTTTAAAAATCAAAAATGCTAAATTAAAATTTAATTATGTTAACAAAATTTTTATTGAGATTATTAAATTATAATTACAAGTATATTTATTTTTAAAAAAATGAGAAAAACAAACGTAGCGCGATCCGGCATTGAACCCGGGCCCTTGGAACAACGAGCAGACGCCATACCAACTGAGCTATGACCAACACAGTTACTTCGTTACAAACTAAGTATTTAAGTTGTGTTAAAATATTAGACCCTCCCATTTCTTGAGAACTAAGGAGGTTGTATAAAATCCATTGAACCTGAGACTAAGGGGCTTCTACCCTACAACATATATAAAAATAATCAAAATCTGGGATTACCAAGCTTGGCACTCTCCTTGTAAGACATTTTTCTTAGAATCCTCCATGGAACACGATTTTGACACACTTTTATTTAACTTGTTTTTTGTATGTAAAGATGAAACTTTGTAATAAATTTTTCACTCACTTCTTGATATGCTAGAATTATAAAAAGGTATGTACACGACTAGGTTTCTGGTGACAATACATCATTTTAATATTTTTAGAACTTATTTGTAAATTAATTTTAAGGCATTCTTCTATTATCAACAGGTGATAAATCACCAAATAATCTTGATGGTTACAACTATTTACGAGTTACAAAAACAGTGCACCAACTTGTAGTGAAACTGCTACAACGAAATATTTTAAACCCTCTAAAGTATAGGCAATATGAATAAAAAATAAAGAGAGTAATAATTTTAAAAAATACCCTTTTATCAATCAACAGCTTAATATTAATTAAATTATGATTTTAAAGTACCTGATAGACCAAGCCTCCCTCAGTATTTTTTTAAACATTAATACTATATTTGAGCAAAGACAAATTTTTATTATTCATTTCTAAATAAAATATAATTCCTAGTTTCTGAAAAGTTAGATAACAAATGCTGTCAATTCTTTTTTGTATATATATTACACTCTATCCAATTTTTCTATATTATTGAGATAACAGTTATCATTTGTTGTTATATACATTGACATCCAGAAATTAAGGGGCAGTGACCAATTTCAGATGCTTTGTCGAATATCTGCTGAAATTCGTGAGGAAATAAATGCCCTTGAACTTTGAGGATGTAAAGAACATGTTTGACTTCATGTTTATCAGTGGAGATTTTGTCGCAAGGACAATTAAGGGTGGCAATAATAATTTTAATAATAAAAAAATTTCTATCACCCTAGTAACAGAAAATGTTAAAAATGTCCCATCACTGTAGCAAATGGCTATGTAGGTCCTGTTCAACATTTGTGTGAGCATAGCACATATATTCGGAAAAATGTTAACATTTTCGTGAAAAATTTAAAAGTTTTTTTTATAGCATGCAGAATTTTCAACTGAATTTAACACTTTTCAAAGAACTTGTAGAAGGAAATCCCATATAATCCAATGGGATTTTCTGCCCAATTTATCAATTAGCTCACTGTATTGCCTGTAACTTTTTAAGTTTTCACGATATTTGACTGGTCTTTTTATCAGCGTTGCTATATAGTATTGACTATTAAACCATGACAAAAAAAAATCTGTGCTGTAGTTCGTGCATGTGCAGTTAAAATTTATTTCATACAAATATCCATAACTCATCAAATATTCAATATATTAATATTTTGATTGTAGTATACTATTTCTACAAGTTTTTGGATAGCGGTGTTAAATTCAGTTAAAAACTCTGCATGCTATTAAAAAAAAAAAAAAAAAAAAAAAAAAAAAAAAAAAAAACTTTTTAATTTTTTACAGAAATGTTAACATCTTCACGAATATACGTGCTATGCTTACACAAATGTTGAACAGAACCTACTTAGTCATTTGCTACAGTGACAGGCCATTTTTAGCATTTTCTGTTACTTTGGTGATGGAAAATATTATTTTAATATTAAAATTATTATCCCCCCCCCCCTTCCTTAATTGTCCTTGCGACAAAATCTTCACTGAAAAACATGAAGTCAAACATGTTCCTTATATCCTCTAAGTTCAAGGGCATTTTGGGCATTTCTTCACAAATTTTCAGTAAATATTCAACAAGACTTCTGAAATTGGTCGCTGCTCTTTAATTTCTGGACATCAGTGTATTTCCACAGTTATAAAATACCAAATTGATTTATTGTCTGGGCATTCAACACTTTTTTCCATACAACATTATGAGTGTGACGAAGATTTTCTGTAGGTAGAAATACTTACGGTTTTACCTCTTATCCTGAAAGCGGTGACGTAGAACATTCCATAGTATATATATAAAAGGGTTATTTTTAAAGTAAGTGCTGTTTTGAAAAAAAAAAAAAAAAATTACTAATTTTATTTTTATATGAAAGCTTGTACCTCAATATATTTTTCGACATACTTCCTGCAAATATTAAGGCACTTATCATATCGTACAACTAGTTTTTGAATCCCCTCTTCATAGAAGTCTGCCACTATTCCCTCACAATTTCATACAGAACACTGTGTGAAAAACAAAGAAATTCATCAGATAATGATGAAATCATAAAGCATATGTCCTGTTTCACTCATTTGTAAACTTTCTGCACAAGATCTTCAATAATGACCGAAGCTCACCCACTTCATTCCTCATCATGAACATTTGTGTGGTCATCTTTGAGATTTTCTAACCCGTTTCCATACCATTCCACTGGTCATAATGTGTTTCCCATAAACTTCATTAATCTGATGGTACATTTCAGCTGCTTTCATGTTTTTAACACTAAGAAAATGAATCACTGATCGTATTTCACAGATGACCTATTTCATAATCAGCAGAACCATTTTAAATACTCAAAAATAAACGCTGACATGGTCGAATGTTTCCATAATGGCACTTGTGGCTTGCCAGCAGATGTCGGTAAACAGTTTGCACGTGCAGAATGCTGACTGTTGCGCCACCATGATGGAATTTCAAAATGTTACTTACTTTAAAAATAACCCTCATATATGCCATAAGCTTGCTACTGAACTAATTTTAATATTTTTTTAAGTAAAAACTGTTTATTCATTAATAAGGCTGCACTAGCTATTTAAATATATATATATATATATATATATATATATATATATATATATATATACATATTAAAAGTTTATTAAAAGTTTTAAATATACTTTCTTCAAGACTTTTTTTCAAGAATATTCTTCATCACATTATTTCCATTGTTGCAGAGAAAAATGCAATCATAAGATTTATTTTTATTTATCTTTATTGATGACTTTTTCACATTACAATAAAAAGGAATGATATTTTTAATCTGAATAGATGCTGCTTAAGACGCCAAAAAGCATAGAGCATCTGAAATTGAAATTGTCATTTTTTAATATATAAATTCATTCACATATAATATATAAATTAATAAAACTGCAATATTTTCCTATAATTGCATAAAAATGATATTTAGCATAAATGATTTCCTCCTAAAGGAGGAATTCCATCGTTTCTAAAGCAATTTTCGACATTATCTGAATTGATATTAAAAAAATCCAAAGAAAATATTGGAAGCATGTAGAGAGAAGGGGGCGGGAGTGTTCTAGAAAATTTAATAATCATACATTTTGTCTACTCGTATTCTTAGAGTTTGTTTCTGAAGTACTGTGCAAAAGAGCCATCAAATCAAACGTTAGCTTGTATTACATAAGCATAAAGCATCTGAAAAGTAATGATGTAAGTGAAATTCTTTAAAATGTCTTTCAAGGATGAACTTTCTTTTTATATCTTAAAAGAGAAAGGCAGTCTCCATAAATGTCCTATTTATACCAGTGAAGCGAAGTCGGTGGGAAAAATGACCGACTCAGACTCCGGGATGGGTAAAGTACTAGTATTGCCTGTTGATTCCTAGTATTCAGATTGCTTCATTGCTGTCATTTGTTTTGAAATAGTGATAGCTGCTTTATTAAATTTGGGAAATATTTCATTAAATAAAGGAAATATTACTATTTTTTTTTAAAAGTGGCAGCAATCAAGCAATCGGAATAAAAGAAACTCAACTGGCAACACTGCCACCTGCTGTTACCTTCCTGTTTGACCTTGAAGCATATGATGTGCATATATCAACCCAGGGGTCGATGCAGGTCTTAGGGCAGATCTTAGGGCCCATTTTGTGAAAAATAACATCTTGTAACGAACTATATACTAAATATAAAATATAAACTAGAGATTTCAATTAAAAACAGTTTTCATGTATGCTGTAAACCGGACAGTATATTGGAACTGTTTAACATGGGTTTCCTTGTATATATTAGTCCAAATATAAAAATAATAATTCAGTTTATAAATTTAAAATTACATAGAATTGGTTTAATTTCACTTCAAACTGTCTAAAAAACAAGCTGGAGTTGGCCTGTTTTCTAGTGACTCCGACTCTTTTGCCCAAAAATACGCTTGACTCCGACTCCACAGACCTGATTTATACAACACTTTTGGATAATTACAGTGATGTATTTTTAGAGCATAGATCAGTTCGATGTGCATATATTTAGCATGAAGATTTTTTTTCATTTGAAAGAAGGGAAAAATCTTAAACAGCCAAACCACAGAATAATATTTAATTTGAAAAATTAATCACTGTACTCCACATTAGTCCATCAATTATATTTTAATTTAACACCTTTAGCAAGCTCCCTTAAATTTCTTTTTTGATTCAATGAGTGTACACATTTATTGTTAGATCTTTTTTTGTTTTTAATACTTTTTTGGTTACCAAAAAGAAAATAACAATCATACATTTTATTGTATAAATATCTGTTAAAATGTATTGAAATTATAAGAATTTGGTGTTATTGCAAACAAAAAAATCCATCTTTTCCTTTTTTAGGTGCGTTCGTAATTATATAAACACGTAGCACCTATAGTCGTCGCTTGGTCCGTCCGTCTGTCTGTCTGCATATAACAACGCAAAAACTACCCAACCAAATGGTTTGCAATTTAAAATATATTATCTTTGCAGAATTTTGTCGAGACATTTCAAATTTTATTAAAATCGAATCAAAACTTTAGGAGATATTAATAAAAATATTTATTAAGAAATTTGATTTTTTTTTTTAAATCTCTGCTTTTTTGTTATAGGAGCTTCCAATGGATGTTAAATCGTCAAGCGACCGAGATGCTTATTTTATGACAGAAATGAATCTGCAGACGATATAATTCATTTCACAGAATTAAAAATCATCAAGATCTGAATATTTATATAACTAGCTGATACATATATATCTGAATATTTATATAACTAGTTAAGATATTTGTATGAACAGTGTCATAAAATATATACTTAACTAGCTGTTTAACCCGTTCTACGCACGGGATATCATGAATTTAATTCTAAAACGTGCGTACGAACGCACCTCGTTTGTAACGTTTGACGTACAATTTCCAACTTGTTTTTTCTTCTATTTTCCACTTTTATGTCTACTTTATAGAATATTTTTATTCCAATTTTGAAATAATAGCTTCATAGTAGATGCAATTTTCAAAGCAAGAAATACTTTTACCTGAGAAAATGACATCATTTAAAAAAAAGAGTTAACTTTAAGGATTTTCTTCTTTTATCTTACATTAACATACCTGCCAACATCGCACTAAACTTCCGTACAATGTAGGTTAATTTAACTGAAGTTAAACACGTTTCAAACCAGAATTTTTTTTTTAATTCATTAAAATTGGTTCTACTATTTGTTATTTTATTGTAACAATAAATAATCAATCATCTAAATCCGCCTCATTATTAGTGCTTCCCCCTTTGCCCCCCCCCTCTAGTACCAAAACCCCATAGTTTAACCTTTATAACTCTTTAATTTTAAATTTCTTTTCAGACTTCCTTTAATACTCTATATTAACAATAAATAAACCTAATCTACCACCTAAATCAACCCCTCCTCCTAAAATCTTTGCTTTTCTCCCCCTTCCCCCCAACCTCATCTCACGACACCCCCCTCCCCCTTGCAAATGCATCGCATTAAATTTTAAATCTTTAAAATTCTTAATTTTTTTCTGCTCTATTTGTTATTTTTTGTAATAATATTTAAATAATCTAAATTATTCCCTTCCTCTCCCCCAAAGAGTCCTCTTTATTTTCTTTATCCCCCCTCCCCAGTACATACTTTAAAATCTTTAATTTTTTTTCCTACAATAATTATCTAATTTTCTCCTCTCCCCTCCCAAAAAAAAATCTTCTCCCTCCCCTCCCTCCAGCACACAAACTTTAAAATCCTTAATTTTTTTTTTTTAAAGATTTTTATGCTTTATTATTACTTTGTAGCTACAGCAAATAAATGATCATGTAACTCTGCCCTTAAATTTCCATTCCCCATCCCCAGAAAAAGGGGTGAATTTCTAGACATAGAGGGGGGGGAGGGGAAGGCGGAGGGAAAATTTGAGTCTTTTTTGTAGTTTGATTGTTCTCACAGCTGATATTTTGTTAATGGGAGGGGAGTTATTTTAGAGAACATATTTATTTCAAAACATAAAATATACACATGATTCAGGGAGGAAAGAACAGCCAAACTACAAAAAAGATAAATTTTTGCTTTTCTCTCAGATATTTAGAAATCCAACCCCCTCCCTTGGGAGGAAAGGATAGAGCAAAAATTTCAAAGGGAATGATTATTTTAGATGCGTAATACTTATATGAGATGATGTAGATGAGCTGTGTTACCTTACTATAAAATAAGAAATAGAACAGTGTTTAAACAAATATATATTAGAGTTTAAAGTATTTGCTGAGTGGGGGGGGGGACAGTGGGGGAAATAGAACTTTTGGGAGAAAGAAGGGTATTTTAGATGATTGATTATTCATTAATTGTTACAAAAGATAAACAATTAAATACAGCAGATTTTAAAAAAAAAATAGTTTTGACGATTTTAAATATTGTATGTGTGTGTGGGGGGGGGGGGGCATTTTTGGAATAGAGAGAAAACTTAGGTGACAAATTATCTATTTATTTTTACTAGAGAGCAACAAATAGGACAAAAGATTTCTTCAAATAAGAGTTTTACAAATTTTAAACTTTGTATTCTCGGGGATGAGGGGGTAATATGAATTTCAAAGGAAGGGGTTTGTAATTTAGATCATTTGTTATTTATTTATTGTTAACAGAGAGCAACAAAAAAGACAGAAGATTTTCTTTTAATAAATAGTTTTTTTTTTAAACTATAGGGGTTGACAAAGAGGGGGGAAGCAGAAATTTTGGGGGTAGAGAGGTAATTATAAAGGTTGATTAATTATTTATTGTCACTAGACAGCTTTTATTAGAGCATATATTTTTTAATAAAGAGTTTTAAAGATTTTAAACTTTGTATGCTGAGGGGGGAGGTGGAAACATAAATTTTGGATGGAGGGGCAGATTGTAATTTGGAGGACTGATTTTTTACTTGTTATATTACTAGTGAGCAGTAAGAAGGCCAGAAGAATTTAAGACTTTGAAATTTTTGTGTTGGGGAGGGCAGAGAAGGGAAGCAAACATTTCATGCGGGGGGGGGGGGGGGGGAGTATTTCATTAACAAAATATAAAAGCAAAAGTGGAAATCTACCAAAATTATCAAAAGATTGAAAATTCTCTTCCTTGGATTTTTAAAATCAATTTTTTGTGCAAAAAAATATTTTTTTTAGGGGGGGTGCTTATATTTGGGAATGGAAAAGAATATCAAAATTGCTTAAAAGTGGGAGGGGGGCTTACTTTCGGGATTTTACGGTATAGCTATTGTTTTAAACCACACTGAAATAGACATTGATTCTGATACTGAAAATAAGAGATTGAAAACACTACGATAACTTATGTACAGGGTTTAATAAATAAAATACAATAAATTGCTGGGATGTAAATATTTAAATTTCTTTGAGCAATAAAGTTTTTTCTCAGAGCATGAAATAATGAATGTGCATAGACTACAGAAAAAAAAAAAATAACATTGACAACAAACCAAAACATAACTTACCAATGTGTCAATGTTTAAAAATAATGAATAAACCAGTAAATTTTTATTATATATAATTTAATTTTTCTTTTTATTAACTTATTAAATATATTAAACCAATTTTGTATTATATTTTCCTTTTCTGTTGCAATATTTATGTAATTGTTTTTAATTTATACTCAGACTTTAAAAAATAAAATGTAAACAAAGGAATGATCTATAATCTGTAAAACCCTTGATCCCTAAGTGTGCAGATTTCACAGAGTTGACTGTACAAAGCCTCGGGCCACATTAAAAAAAAAATGTAGATAATACCATTGCACAAAATAAAATTTGTACGTACAAAACACAGCCATGTTGAAGAAATATTCGCAAGTTTCAAAGTTATTATTACACATAGCTTATTTTATCTTATTTTTCGAAAAAATTCTCATTTTCTTTTCATCACCGAAATCTATAAAATTTAATTGAATTTTTTAAATTGTATTTATTTCAAAAACTGATTGTACACGCTGGTTTGTTAATGCTGATCTGATCAAAAGCATAGCTGCTAATCTTCCAAATCTTCTTAGAGTACAAAAATAAAAATAAGCATATTTTAAAACAGAAAAGTTATTTAATAAAATGTGTCTTGTACCCTTGCACTACTTATTTGATTTATTAAATACATTTTCTGGTTCAAATTTTATTTATTTGATTTGAAAAAAAAAAAGTTGGCAGCTATGCAAACATGAATAAAATTGTGCTGCTGAATATAGCTAAAATATGCCTAGTTGCACACTATAGTTTAAAAAATCAGTCGATTGATGAATAATTACAGAAATTTGGAAACCTCATATCCAGGAGTGTCAAAACTAGGTGCCAATGAGCCGATTGTCACTACTAAATTTTATTAGCATTTTTCATCTACATTTTATTAGTGTACTTCCTAAATTTTATTAGTATTCTTATTAGGCGAAGAATACTAAAAATTTAGTGGAGGCAATCGGCTCTTTGGCACCCAGTTTTTACATCTCTGCCCATATCCATATGATTTTTCCTTTTAATATGAAATTGCACTGAATTTTGATTAACCGCACAGTAATGAATTCGGAAGAATAATTTCAACATCAATCATTAGAGTTGAAGTAAATAGATTAAACTGATTTTCATGTTTCTACAAATTCAAAAATCTTTTTTTTTTTTTTAATTAATTTTTGAATATATTTTTAGTATATTCTAAAAATTTCCACTTCAATGATTTTTTGATTTTATGTTTCTAAACTAAAGAAGAGCATAGCCTGAGCCCATGATAATAACATACCTAAAATCAGTGTTGAATTAATTTATATTTTTAAATGAAAATCTTTCCTGACAAACTAAGGGACTCTGGTCTAGTGATTGCCAACTTAATTTGTGAAAACTGGATAGGTTAAACTTTCAGTACTGACCAAAGTTCCAGAGGAAAGCTATCTAATGAAAAACAACCCTCCTCCCTTTTTCTAAAGACTTCCATTAGATTTTTAAGATCTCTCTCAGCCAAAAATTTCCAACACACAATTATTCTCTTCAAACACAAAAGGAAATATGAGAAAACAAGAAAGTTTGGTGAATTTGTAAAAGGACTTTCAGAAGAAGAAAAAATATATACAGTAGACGATCTTTATAATGCAAACCTTAAAACACAAGGTTGTGCGTTATATAGATCACATTTCATACATCATTAAATTTAGCTTGTAAAACATGGCCAAATATGTGTGAAACATACCAAAATACATTAGAGTATCTTCATATTACATTCTTTATTACCAGGAGTTGTGCAGATTATAATTTTTTGCATAATATAGATAATAACATAATATAGACCACACATTGTTAAATTTACTTTATAAACATTGTCCAAACATACTTGTATCAAATCATAGCAATTTTTGTCAGTAATTAGCTTTGAATTAAGGAGGTAAAGTTGATCTAATGTATGAAATTTAATCCTCTAGAGAATAGTAACTATTTATAATGTGGGAATTCATGTGTTTCTTAACTAAAAATTCATTGTTTACATCTGAGAAGTTGGGCTTTATATGGAGAATTGTGTTATAACGATCTTCTACTGTATATATATATATATATTTTTTTAATAGCAAGTATTAATATTTTTTTAACTGAAGATGTTAAAAAGGAAAATGTGCAGATTAAATAGGTTTTCCCATATTTGGATTAATAAATTACGGTCAATTTTTAAAAATTGCAGAAAAAAACCTGAAAGCGGCTCTCAAAAAAATATTTTTGTTGAAAAAATTAATATTGATTTTTTAAAAATAAATCACATAATTAGAAATAAAAATGAACACAGATTAAGTGGATATAGGGGTCATTTTCAAAATTCACTTACATTTGCTGTCCAAGAGGAAAAAGAATAAAATTCAAACATAAATTAATTTGAGCTATGCATTGTATACAGAAGACTATATTAAAAATTTAAAAAATCAGTAAAAAATTTTGAGATATAAATCTTAAATGTGATTCTGAGCGAAAATGCCTGTCCCATTCTAAGTTTTATGTTATTGAACTTTTCTTTTTTTTAACTAATTTAAATTGTTTTAATTTAAAAAGTTTAAATATAAACTATTAGTGTGCTATATTAATCATAAAAATTAATTACAAAAGTTTGTTTCTTTAGCAAATCAACAAAAATATTTTGTCTCTCACTTTGTGTCAAGTCCGTTACCGTATGATTATTTTAGTCAAAATAGGTTTGTAATTCTGCCTAAAGTTGGCAGCACATATTCAGTGGCATTGTTAAACTATTCAAGCAACTATTTCTTGCCATTTTTTATTCTTCAATTGAGAAGCACTACAATAGTGACAAGAATCGTCTTTCTTCAGAGTTAGTATTTTTATTCATTGTCAAGTCTATTACCATAATTTTCAATATTAAAATAATACTTTTTACACTTTTGTATTTAAATACTGTTTACTTAATAGTTTTAGAAGGTATGCATATTATTATCTAAGTTACAAATTACACAAGTTAGCTTATTTCTAATGGTTTGATTTGAATGTCAAATCCGTTATTTGTCAAGTCTGTTACCATGTGACTGATAATGGATTTGACTCAAGGTAACAGATTTGACATTATTTGTGAACTTTGATTAATAAAGGTTATTTTGCAACTATAATGGCTTTAATAGCTGCAGAAAAGCAAAGGTGCTATAGGGAAAGGCCGAAATAAAATCCAGAAAAAATATAAACAAGCTGAAAACAAACATAAAAAAAAGTAAATTATTCTGAATTATGATATTTATAATCAATGATATTTGCAATTGCTTCTGATAAAACAATGGAAAAAATAACTTAATAATGTGTTAAATTCATATTTATTTTGTATGTAAGTTATTAAAAATATTCTATTTTTTATAGGAAAATATTCTTTAAAAAAAAAATAAAATAAAATTAGGATTTATTTGTGAGATATCAAAGGTATAAAAGCAAGTTGTATGTTGCTTGCACTAAGTTCAACCCTCAGTTATAGAAACAACTACCTGCTAATTGAAAAGTGTGAAGCAGATTTAATATGCTTTAAAAAGCATTTTTAAAATATTAATGTTTTACCGCCCATAGAATGGGCAAAAAGTGAATAAAGCTCTTTTGCATATTGGCTTTCCCAGTAAATTATGCATACAGATTCAGTGAAGAAATGCAAACTTTTCAATGTGGTGCATCTAGAATTTAGGGTACTCTTTATACAGGTGTCCTATATATTTAGAAATTAAGCCATATTTGTACAATCTCGCTTAGCTATGACCACAGTGCTGCAGTGATATGACTCATCTAAAGCCAATAATGGAATTCTGGAAACTCGGGATATGTAACATATCGTTATTCGATATTTTCCTGATGGTTCTGATGATGCACACAATATTGTCCCAAAAAAAAAGATTGTTTACACACTTGCTGTTTGAACATGGCTTTCAGAAAAGCACTTGGTCATATTGCTATTGTAAAGGAGTTGTGATGACATAGCTTAGGAACAGTAAATTAAAAGATTGCTTGATATCTTATAGAGAAGACATTTTTTCTGCCCATGAAGTTAATGAAAAATACAAGAAGAAACAGTTGTCAAGGTTTTCTTTATTGATAACAATGACATTCATTCTGTCTGAAATACCTGCTCTTTCTAGTACATTTAACATGCATCAGTTAGCAATCACTAACGACAAAGCAAATCTCTTTGGTACTACCCTGTTATAAGAGCCATGGAACCTTTTTAAGCAGTTTGGTTCTATTCAGGCATAAAAAAATTATATTTGTTTCCAAATGACAAACAGCTTTGAAAACAAACCTGATGAACTATTATGCTGGTTTATGTATGCATTAAAAAATTGTTTCCAGCTACATGTATTAGATAAACAAGTTCTGTTTGTATGTAATAAAAGATAAATGGAATATGTGAAATAAATTGTATAAATATTGAAAAAAATTCTTGTGTGTGTATGAAGCAGTGAATAGGTTGCAAGAAAATACATGCAAGAATTGTATCGCCAAGGCCATTTTGTCTATCTAGCCAAGGCCCCTATAACAAGGAAGCAACAATTGTTTTATAGCAATATTAGCTTTTACTGAAAAAAAAAAAAAAGCCTTTTTGAATGCTTTCTTATGGAGGAATTTGCTTTCAATAAAAGGAAATATAAAATATTCCTCAAAAAAAGATCTATTCTGGTTCCTCGAAGAGTGAAATATCTATAGATTCTGATAGTGAATTTTATATAGAAGTAAATAAAAAACTCAAGGATGTCCCTGGAAGAGATATCTGATGATAAATTGTATGAAAGTGTGCATGTTTTGGTAGAATTTATTAGAGGAATTAGAAAAAAAAATTACACAAATCCAAAACAAAATAGATGAAGAAGATTAAATTTAAATTATGTGAGCCTGAATGTTAATGACTGTTACAGGAGAGTATTTCACATCCATAAGGACATATTGTATATTAATTTTGAGCAAATTATAGTAATTCTTTCAGAAAAATGTGTTAATGCAAGGAAAATAAATATTTTGTGAATTTCCAATTGCACTTTATATGAAAAATTAAATTTGAGTCATGGTATATTTGAATATAATATGTTATACACGTATTTCCAGTATAAATAAATACAATATGTTTATACATATATATATATATGTTATGGTCAATATGATTAATCCAGTCATTATTAATAATGACCGGATTAATCATATTGACCGTAACATATATATATATATATATATATATATGTAGACTCAGCTACTTGTTTACTCCTTTAATATTTAGGTGAAATTGTTTGATAAGTATTATTTTGGAATTTCAAGTCAAATCTAGTAATTTATTTTAATATTAAATAATAAAATGATTTCTCTATATATTAGCTGAAAGAAAAATACTATTTGAATGAAAAAGATTATATATAAAGTTGAAAATATCATTAAAAACTGCACTGTAACATACGTGACATATGGTAAAGGATTTGGGTCAAATCCGTTACCAAATGTCAAGTCTGTTACCGCACAGTTTTTTATTGATATTTTCCTATTAATATCATTTTTTCATCATTCTATTGCTATTTTTCTTTCAACTAAGAAAGAGAGATATAATTATCTTCAAATTCAAGAAAAGGTTATTGTATAAATTTCAATATGGTCAAAACTTGTGGCTATAAATGTCTCTTATTTCAGTTTAATTTATAATTGATAAGTAGCATGTTTTGAAGTTTAGGGACCTAAGTCACTTCTAAGTTGATTTTAGAAATTTTAATAAAATTTAAAGGTAAGTATTTTCAGTAATTTTGTATGGTAACGGACTTGACAATTTGCCTTAAAACTTGATATTAAAATAGCATTTACATACTAAATTATAGACCAAAGTGCATGATCAATAATTTCCTTTTCATATACCTTAAACATATACCATAACACTTGATTCCATTTTTTAAAAAAAATATTAAGTTTAAAAAAGAAAAAAAAAATCTGAAATGTAAGCATATGGTGAAAATGGCCCATATATTTTTTTCGTATTTTGATCAGGAAAGCCAATGCACAATTCTAAACAAAGATCCAGAAAAAAAAAAAAAAAAGCACATATTAGATATTTGGAAAATAATTATTTAAAAAATATTTATTAATATTTTTTTTAACGGATAACACTGTTAGAAAGAAAAAAGTACAAGGATTAAGTAGCTATTTTTTTATTTATTTTTTTCTATTTTGATTTGTTAAACTGATGCAGACTTGTAAAAATGTGAAAAAAGGGAAGGTCCTCACCCAACCCCCCTCTTCTTCTTTCTTGACTGCTACAAACCTCAGAATGCCTTTGAAATCTCACAATTGACAGCTCTGTGCCATTTTACAATGTTCATTGTGGTTTTTAATTAATATCTTGGCTAATTATAAAAAAAAAATCTGAGCATCAGATGCATTAGGACCTTGCCTTGAATTATCCTCATCAAAATTTTTAGGGCTCTGTGTGCAGCAGATTTATTTTCCTAGACATCACATACACACACACACTGGCATCACATCTTTCTGTTATTTTATTAGTATAGATACTCAACTTTATTCTTCCCTATTTACTCTCATATTTTTTAAAAGTAAATATAGATAAATGAATATAATTTTTTTTCATATGATTTAGTAAATTAATATTTCAATAAATTCAATTTTTTACAAAATTTACTAGAATTTTGTTCTCTAAATTTCAGATATATCTCTGTTTAGGTTAAAAATTCAAGTTATATTTTTTTAATTATTTTGATATTGTAAACTGAGTTGACTATTAGGAAGATAAGTTACACAATACTATCATACCTTTTATATAATTTTTCATATTACATGCCATTTTAGTCAAGGAAATGGAAATCTAAAATGTTGACAGATCTAATTATAATTAATGCTTTTATCGTAACATTTGCTTTTTTCCTCCTCTTTCAGATCCCTGTAACTGCCATTATTGATGAATATTAGCTGCAACTGTTCAGTCAGCTATCCTAATACCTGTGTAACTATCTTTATCTTACTATAAAAGACAATAGGGCAAAATGCCGACAGTCATGTTTCTAACAAATACAGAATTTCCCAATATAGGCATATTTTTATTTTAAAAAGAAATACTACAATAATAATGGAAGAATTAACTACACTGATTTTGGAAGCTCATATGAGCAATTCATTTCAAGAAGAACTTGGAAGCAGAACTGAGTTGAAAAACAAGCCGAAAAGAATTAGAAAACCCAGGCCTGCCGCTTGCCAGTATTGTAACAAATGGTTTAAAGATGCAAGAAATTTGTCTGCACACAATCGTATTCACACGGGAGAAAATCCTTTTGTTTGTAATGTATGTCATAAAGCATTTAATCAAATCTCCAATTTACGAAGACATCTTGTGATCCATACAGAACGACAGCCTTTAAATTGTGATATTTGTAAAAAACAATTTATTAATAAAGTACATTATAATCAGCATGTAAAAGCTCATGCTGGAGAAAAACCATATAGCTGTCCAATATGTAATAAGAAATATCCATTTAGTAGCAGCTTAGTACGACATAAATTGTATAAACACGTAAAAAAAAACAAAGAAAAAAGGTTTTTTTGCCAAATCTGCAATGAAGGTTTCGTTCATGAAAGCATGGTTAAATACCATATGCGTATCCACAATACAGACTTAAAGTCTTATGAATGTGCTTTGTGCAAAAGAGTTTTTTCAAGAAGAGCTCGTTATCACAGCCATCTTGAGAGTATACATAATATAAAAGTAGCTCTTCAGTGTAAAATATGTAATAAGCGTTTTTCAGACGAAAGAGTTTATGAAAAACACTATTTTTCTCATAAAGAAGATAAGGAGTCAATAGCTGCACAGCAAAAAGAAACAAATATAATTGAGTCAGACCAAGATATTGAAAATTACGCTGCCAATAAGGGATCGCTCTCTGAAATATCTAGTGCTTCACAAAAAGATGTTAACATCGAAACTAAGCCAAATCAAGGTTTTCAAAATGACGTTACACAAAATAAAGATCTCTCTGAAGTGTCTAGTGGTTCAAAAGAAGAATTTGAAATGGAAACTATGTCAGAGCAACATTTTGAATATGATATTACACAAATTAAAGATCCCTCTGAAGTGTCTAGCGGTTTAGAAAAGGAACTTGAACTGGAAACTATGCCAGAGCAACATTTTGAATATGATATTACACAAAATGAAAATCCTTGTGAAATATCTAGTAGCTCACAAGAAGAATTTGAAAGCGAAACTGAGCCAGAACAACATTTTAAAAATAAATATCACTGTGAAATGTCTAGTAGTTCAGAAGAGGAATTTGAAATAGAAACTGGGTCTGGGCAACATTTTAAATATGACATTCCCCAAAATGAATATCTCCCTGAAGTGGTTAGTAATTCACAAGATCTTGAAATCAATACTGAGAAAGAGCAATATTTTAACAATACAAAAAATAGATACCTCTGTGGAATATGTTATGAAGAATTCAGCTACATTACAAGCGTACAAGAACATATGCATACTCACAAACCACAGTGTATTTTTGTCTGTCATAAATGCAAAAAAAGTTTTAGTTCTAAATCACTTGTGAAAAAACATGCTTGTACCACCAATACTGAGATGGAACTTTTAGAATGTTATATTTGCAAAGAAAATTTTTCTAATACGGAAGATTTGAAAGAACATCTGATCAGTCATACAAAAGAAGATAGTTATTGTTAAAAAACATTTGTAAATTTACTTCTATATAAAATGTCAAACGACGTAATTTCTTATTAAAAATTTTTATATCAAAATTTTTCTTTCTTTTTTTCTCAACTTCAGAAACATGTTTAGATTGTTAATCACATGTACCAACAGAACAAAAGGCAGGAAAGGCAAAATTTTGGAACATATGTTCTAGTAGTTTATAGCCTAGGCAAGGGTTGGTGAACCTGTGCCATGCGTGCCAGAATTGGCATGTGAGACAATTACTCTGGCATGCGAAAAATTTAAATTTGATAATCATTACACAGATAAAATTTATTTTTAGTTCTGTTATAATCAATATGGACAGACTATCACAAAAAATGCAATAAATTAAAGCATCAAAAGAATTTTCTTTTCCCTGTGATATGCTATGCAGCGTTTTCGACATGTATTTTGTTTTTCTATATGAATTTAAAAATCTGTATTTTTCAAATGAATTTCGTTAAACAGTCACTGCAGTAAAATGGTAAATGGACCCAATTTAGCTATGTATATTTATAAAAATAACAAAATACAAACCAGGTAATAAAGCATTCTCCATGGAATGTTACAAGAGAAAATATCTCATCGATACATTATTAACATATTTTTTTCATTTTTTAATGCAACTTGATTAATTATAACCCCAGATATTGCATTAATAATAAGTTAAAAATTTGCATTTTTTTCTTATTATAGTACATACCACATAAATGAATCACATTTACAAATGAAACTTTCATTAATTTAATGACCGATTCCAGTATACAGAGAAATCACATTTTGATTTTATAATCAGTGTTTCGTATAAGCATCATATGCTTCAAAATTATTTTATGTAAAAGTTTACCATGTTACATTGTTGATTTGTTGATAGACAATGTTTGTGAATTTTTGGCATGAAGACATAAAAAGGTTCGCCTAGGCCATGTTTTAAAAAAAGTCCTTCCGGCCTGTACCGGGAGGAAAAGGTAGCTTTCCTATATCTTCGTTTTAAAATTTTAACTAATGTTACACGAAAACAGCAGGTTAAAATGCAAAGAAAACGTTTACAAAAGATTCCTTAATACTGAATTTGAATAAGAAATACGCCAAATCATTGAGCAATAGCCAAATTGGCTTCATTTATGAAGACTTATGTTGGTCGCCAAATTTGGTGATATGTCGCCAAGTTTGGCAAAAATTTGGCGCTAACGGATATGAATATCTAGTTTCATGCATATGATTGGGAAAATATTACAACAATGAAAATTTTTGTAATGTGCTATCTTGTTTCAAAATGTCAGCCACCCTAGAATTTCAAACTGCTCAAACTGCAAAATTTCAAACCCCCCCCCCCCCCCTTTCCCAATATTAAAAATAAACTTTTAAACTATATTCGCACAAAAAATATTTTTAACTTTTATTTTTTATTTGGTGAAAATAAGTTCATCAAATGTAAATTTTAAAATAATCAAATCAGAATTATTTGAGTGTTGGACGGAAAAATAGGCGAAAACTTGTTTTCCTGCTTCTCTGTTTCGTCGAAGTCCTCCTCATCAGATATAGATTTTGTAGCATTCAACTATCCGGACATTTGAAGCATTCGACAATCAGCATTTTCCGAACATGCCGGTTAATTCACTCTTTACAGTATTTATTATTATTTTTTTAAGATATATGATTTTAATAAGTTTCATTAGAAAACTTAGTTTATATTATCTTTCTAAACTATGTAACTAATAATTCCAAACAATGCCTGTTATTATAATTTTTCTCAATTCATGAAAACTTTTGTGCTTTTTGAAAATGAATGACGAGGAAGGAGGGGGGTGGTAAATATTTTTTACTGGCTACTAGAACTTTTTTCTGGCTACCACATTTTCTCAAATTTGTAAAGCGCTGTATATATATATATATATATATATATAAATCAACATTTGAACGAAGGGTGGTTTTGGGGTCTGGGGGTCATGATCGGTGAAAATATATCGAAATTTTCCGGAACTGCTTTCCTCCGAACGGCTGCAATAGGTAGCTTTATACTTTTTTGTATTGAAAGCTACCTAATAAATACCAATATAAAATAAGATAAACTAAGGCTTTTTCTTAGAATCCTCCATGGAACACAATTTTGACACACTTTTATTTAACTTAACTTGTTTTTTGTATGTAAAGATGAAACTTTGTAATATATTTTTCATTCACTTCTTGATATGCTAACATTATAGAAAGTATGTATATGTATGCGGCTAGGTTTCTGGCGACTATACATCATTTTAATATTTTTAGAACATAAGGCATTTTTCCATTATCAACAGGTGATAAATCGCCAAATAATCTTGATGGAACAACTATTTACGAGTTACAAAAACAGTATGTCAACTTGTAGTGAAACTGCTACAACAAAATATATCAATGTTTAGTTGGTAACCAAAGGACTTGGGAGGGATGTCAAAAAAGTTCCTGTTCATATTGAGCTATAATTAATAAAGTTTTAAAGTTATGATTTGGGGGGATGAAGGGTAGGGATGCACCGAATATTCGGTATTCGGCCATATTGTCGAATATTCGGTTAGGCCAAATATAAAACTATTCGGTCTACCGAATATCAAACTATTCGGTTTGGCCGAATATCGAAATATTCGGCCAAACCGAATACTTAAAAAAAACTTTTTTTTTTAAATATCCACATTTCTACTTTTAACTGTCAATTAATAAAGATATTCAAAATAATTAGAAATAGAATCATATTTCAATGAAAGAGAATACTTTTACACTATTTATTCGCTGTTTGAAAAGTGCCACTTAAAAAAATTATCCAGTAATGATGACCTTCATAGGAATTAATGATGTACAAATAAGTGCAAGTTCCTGAATATTGTCTAGTAAATAATCAGTTTCTTGCTTTTTTGCAAACATCATGTTTCTAAGCAAAATGGAAAAAAACTTTCACAGGTGATAATAGATATCAAAACAGACAATTTTTGGTCAGGAAAGCAGGATCGCAACACACTTATTCAATCAAAAATTAAGTGCATCTCATTCCAGGTGAAATTTGAATTTTCGTTTGTTACTTTAATAATACTGAAGATATTCTAACTATATTTTCAACATAGTTGTTTTGATTTCTGTGAATCACAGTAAGTACCTGAAATTTCCACCATTCATATCAAAACAACACAAAGCTAGATATTCCTTTATTCAGCGTGCAGCTGACAGTACTACTTATACTGTGTCACTGGCCAAAATTTAGCCACTTCCAATAGTATCATCATATTTTCTGCAAGCAAAATTAATATGATGCAAATATCGCTAAAATATCTTCATTGTTGTTTTAAACAAAAATTCAGTTTCAGCTTGCGGTGGCACACTCTATGTTTTTGATTGAATGTTTTATATTTTTGATGGAATAAGCGGATTGAGATAATGTTTCTTGCTCAAAAAATGTTTGCCTTGACCACATTATCTACACAGAAAGTATGTTCCAAGATGTATGAACACCCTGTATGTTTACAACTTCTGAATATGATTGCCCATTCCAGACACCTGCTCTCTGGTTCATTTAAAAACTTCCTTGCCAAATCAAAAGAAGCAGGAAAGTTATTTTTATTTTTGCTGATTTGCCAGCAATTTAATATATCGTATTATTTTACGTTAGTCCCTTCCTGACAAATAAACACTATCTCAGTGCCACCACCATTTAAGTTCTTCTCTCTACCAGGACCAAGGGCACAGCAATTTCTTGTATTATCTACTGCATAGTGTACATTTCTTCTTTATTCAATATCTCAGATTCTATGGGTCTGACACTGGTCCTCGCACAACTTTGAGAATTCGTCTTGGTTCACCCCGCTCCCCAATATCACCATTTCACTTCTGGTTCTCTCCCCAGGGGTGCTGAAATTTCCTGTATTGGCTCTTATATTGTCTTCAGCTTCCATTTTTGATGGGTTTCAGTGAATGAAGCTTACCTTAAGCTTTTTGGCTACCCTCGGCTCTTCTTGAAATTAAGGTTTCAAGAAGAGCTGAGGGTAGCCAAAAATCTTAAAGGAAGCTTCATAAACAAGATCTTCAATGTTTCAAGAGCTGATGTGAAATAGTTAATGCAAAATTAATCCTATTACTGCAAAAGTAGTCTAACAGCTAAACTAATCTTTAACTTTTTTATGGTGATTCTTCATAAAATCAGATCAGTTTTGCCAGTTAAGAATAACAATTTATTGACTAGAGACATATATAGAAAAATTGGTGGTATCGATAAAACATATCTGACATCACCCATCAGTACTAATACATATAAAATAAAATAAAATAAATAATTTTGTTTTGTATATATTTTGTTTTAAATATAAATATCTTTAAAATATATTTTTCTTGGATACCTTTTAGGTAGATTTCGTAAGAAATACTACCTATTACATTCTCACCTAAGTTGGAAATTTTGAAAATATTTTGCAGATCTACGCCGATTATGACTCCCAGAACCCAAAACCACCCCCAGTTCAAAACTTTATCTATCTATCTATCTATCTATCTATCTATCTATGTCACTTTTTTCTGACCACGATAACTGGAAAAATTCTGCATAAATCTCTTCCAACCTGATACATAAAATCAAGGGTCATAAAATCTCGGTCAAGTTCGTTAATGGGCAAAATCGAACCAAGGGAGAGGAAATGAGGGGGCTTTTTGTGAAAACAGAAAAACCCTCATAATTTCTTTATTATTATACGTATCGAATCCGTTTAAAGTTATTATTACTTCTAGGAAAAGGGCCGAAAATTTATGTATGACAGATTTTTGATATAATTAAAAATGGCCCCAAGGGGGGGAAAAAAGGGGGGTTTTAGAAGAAAAAAAATCATAGCTTCGTCAATTCACAAGATATCAAATCCGCGTAAATTTATTATTAATCCTCTTAGTATTATCTAAAACTTTTATATTGACAAGTTTTTTATAGGACCAACCGTTATAGCAAAAAAAAAATTAAAAACAAAAAAAATCCCTGCCAGCTCCGCCTGCAAACAAGTTATTTTTTGAAGTAGGCGGTTCCAACTCCCGCATATTTTCGAAACTGATACATAAAATCAAGGGGCATAAAATCTCGGTCAAGTTCGTTAATGGGCAAAATCGAACCAAGGAGGGGGGGATGGGGGGGCTTTTTGTGAAAACAGAAAAAAAAACATAATTTCTTAATCATGATACGTATTGAATCTGTTTAAGGTTATTATTACTTCTAGGAACAGGGCCAAAAACTTATGTATGACATATTTTTTATATAATTAAAAATTGCCTTAAGGGGGGGAGGGAAGGGGGGTTTTAGAAGAAAAAAATTCATAATTTCGTCAATTCCGAAGATTTCAAATCCACTTAAATTTATTATTAATCCTCTTAGTATTATCTAAAACTTTTATATTGACAAGTTTTTTATAGGACCAACCGTTATAGCAAAAAAAAATTAAAAACAAAAAAAATCCCTGCCGGCTCCGCCTGCAAACAAGTTATTTTTTTAAGTAGGCGGTTCCAACTCCCGCATATTTTCGAAACTGATACATAAAATCTCGGTCAAGTTCGTTAATGGGCAAAATCGAACCAAGGAGGGGGGGATGGGGGGGCTTTTTGTGAAAACAGAAAAAAAACATAATTTCTTAATCATGATACGTATTGAATCCGTTTAAAGTTATTATTACTTCTAGGAACAGGGCCAAAAACTTATGTATGACATATTTTTTATATAATTAAAAATTGCCTTAAGGGGGGTTTTAGAAGAAAAAAATTCATAATTTCGTCAATTCCCAAGATTTCAAATCCGCTTAAATTTATTATAAATCCTCTTAATATTATCTAAAACTTTTATATTGACAAGTTTTTTATAGGACTAACCGTTAAAGCAAAAAAAATTAAAAACAAAAAAATCCCTGCCGGCTCCGCCTGCAAACAAGTTATTTTTCGAAGTAGGCGGTTCCAACTCCCGCATCTTTTCGAAACTGATACATAAAATCAAGGGGCATAAAATCTCGGTCAAGTTCGTTAATGGGCAAAATCGAACCAAGGGGGGGAGGGAATGGGGGGAAATTTTTGTGAAAACAGAAAAAAACCCATAATTTCTTAATTATGATACATATCGAATCAGTTTGAAGTTATTATTACTTCTAGGAGAAGGGCTGAAAATTTATGTATGACAGATTTTTGATATAATTAAAAATTGTCTTAAGGGGGGGGAGGTGGGTTTTAGAAGAAAAAAAATTCATAACTTCGTCAATTCCCAAAATTTCAAATCCGCTTAAATTTATTATAAATCCTCTTAATATTATCTAAAACTTTTATATTGACATGTTTTTTATAGGACCAACTCTTATAGCAAAAAAAAATAAATAATAAAAAAAAATCCTTGCTGGCTCCGCCTGCAAACAAGTTTGGTTTCGAAGTATGCGGTTCCAACTGCAACATCATCGCAAAAAGGTCATTTCTTCCGCAATTCCCGACAAACAGGTGCCCCACGGTCTGCGTCTTCGAAATCTACCTGTGCCTGTAGGCCGAGCCGTCAGGGATTTTTTTAATACAAATTGCTTTGCATTTATCCAAGGGAAAAAAAAGTGTATTTGTTTTGAAAATAAAACAAGAAGGAAAAATCAGACATCGAGCATAGATTATGAAACACTTTCCAACATATCTAAAAATCTGTAACGAAACTTCACTGTTAAATAAGGTGTAAGTAAACAGTTTAGAAAACCCATTTAAAAATCCAGTTTCAGCAATTTACCGTCCATAGCAAGAAAAATGAATTATTTTGTGCAGCCTTGTATATGATCTATAGATTTGCATATACAGTACATAGTATGCTAAAGTTTAGTTGTGTGCCATGTAACATACATATATACAACTATTTTTTTAGTTTATAAAAGTAATAGTAACCAGTGAGGAATCGTCCATAATACTGATTCAACTAAAACTTAATAAATCTTTTAGGTTGATGCAAAAGTTGGAAATATTTAATTTTTATTCGAGATGAATAACAGAAAGAAATGAATCAGTAATAGAGACAAGTTTCTCTCCATGATTAGTATGTGTTTATCATAAATTACAAAAAAAATTTTCAGCAATTGGAAAGAATAAGCATTTATGTCACTTTTTCTTATTAGCAACATTCTTAGATTAATTAAATAATCAAATGACTCAAATTAATAAGTTTTTGATTTTGATTTATTATAGTATAAGTTATTTCAATTTCTTAAAACATCAACCTAATAAAAAAAATAAAATAATAATCATTAGAATAATTATCTTAACTACAAGTAGAGACTGACCGAATGTTCAGTTTTGTTTTCGGCCAGTTTCAGTTGAAAATTTTAAATTTCAGCAAATATTCCTTTTCGGTGAAAAAAAAAACTGAACATCTAGCTCAGCCATACTCAACCTTTTTCTCTCGCGGCCCGCAAACATATGTTTGCGACATTAGGCGGGCCACAACACACTTGTATAATAATGTAAAAAAAGTGTAATTAAGATGACAAAAGTAGTATAACAAAGCTATATAATAAAGTTAATATAATTAGTTGGATTGAAGTTTTGTCGCGGAAGAAATGTTACCAAAAAATTTAACACCACTATTTCCAAACAATATACTTTGTAGTAGATTTCTATTCATAATGATGTATTAATATGCCGCGAAGATTTTTGTTTGGAATTAGTGATATAAAACTTTTTGCTACGGCAAACGTTTAACCCTAATGTTTTTAATAGGCATTATTAGCTATATGATAATGATAAGTATAAATGTAATAATATAACAATGCAGCATTTCCAAGTTTAAAAAAAAAAAAAAAAAAAATCAGGTGATTTTCTTTAATAAAACAGTCATTCTCTCAATGCAAAATCTTTTTTAGAAATATATAGTGCAAATTTAATTAATTTGAAATAATGTTTGTTCAGTGTTGAAGATTAAGAAATATATACACCACTATAGCACAAATATCACTACATGTAAAAAGAACTTTTGACTAACAAAACGACCTTTAATATGTTTTAAGATAATTTTAAATTAGTGATTATAAATAACAGGGCAAATTTTGTCTTCCCATCAAATATATAAAAGAACAGTGAAGGTCTTAAAATTTTTTTTAGGCACATCTCAATTGATTTTATAAATAGAGATTGATGATTGGGTGTCTAATTGGGGGTATTAAAGGTCGCTGGGCCGCAGGTTGAGTATGGCTGATCTAGCTCATACTGAAACTGCAGTCAGGTCTCATTAGGATATGCCTATAGAAGAACACTTGCAGTGCCAATAGTGCCTTCAAATGTTGTTCGTTCATGCTATCATTATTTGATTATTTGAACAGTATTTAAGACTATAAAACAGTCAGTAATATCAATAACTGTTGATTCTTTGTAAAAATAAAAGTCAAAACAAGATATGTATGGCTAAAATACAGGGTGTACATAAATTATTGTCCCGGTTTCCTTACCACATAACTTTTGATTTAAGAATAGAACGAAAAATATTATTACATATTCGTAAATTACGACTCAAAAAGTTTAAATAACACAAACAGTTACATGTGGGTAAAGTTGCAACTGAAAACACAAAAATAATGATTATAATCAAATTATTAATATTAAAATGTTATCAAATTTATCAAAAAATATTAATGAATTATGTAATATCTATCTATGTAACTTTGTACTCATAATTCATCAACAGCTTTTTGATAAATTTGATAAAATTTTAATATTAATTATTATTTGATTATAATCGTTATTTGAATAATAGTGTTTTGATTTGCAACTTTACCCATATGTAACTTTGTTTGTGTTATTAAAAAACTTTGAGTTTTAATTTACGAATATGTTTATGTAATAATATTTTTTGTTAGCTAAATGTTAATTTAGGATACTATAAGAGTTTTATCACTTATATACTATGCATAGTTTGTGTTCTATAAGTAAATTAAAGTATTATTATTATTTTATATAAAAAATATGCATTTAATAAATTAGATGAAAGAGCCAGGGCATTGTGTCGAGTCCAACCTCGGTTATATGTTATTTGAGGGTGTCGGGGCAAGAAAGCGCCAAGCCACATTTTTGGTGAAATGAATCTAAAACCGTAATCTGTTGCTTAATATTGTAAATTATAATATCCAACATATAATTTGTTTCTAATGTCACTTGGTGGCAGCGTATGTGACAGGTTTTGTTTTTGCCCCACAGGTTTATGCCCCCAATGAAGATAGCTAATTTACAAAAAATGCAATAGTAATATCATTAAAGTAATGCCATATTGTTACCCAGAATATCTTAAATGTTACTAAGACACTGGCGAAAAAACTTTAGGTTATATAACTTGATTTGAGTATTGGATCAAATTTTCAAATTGAAATATCTCAGAAGTTCAAAAATGTGGCTTGGCACTTTCTTGCCCCGATCCCTTCAATTAGATACAGTCAACCATGCATAAATGAGAGGTCACTGCATTAAAATTACTATAAAACATTGATAACATATGTCTTCATCATTTTAGTATAAGAGTGTATTTAAACATATAGATATATCCTTTCATTTCTACTAAAGTAACAAGAATAAAAAATTACAATTTATTCTCCTACCCTCCAAGAATGAATCTGTTACTACTCTTTTAAACCATAATTTTTTAAACACATTTTTTTCTGATCAAATTGAAAGTTAAAAATTAAGCATTCTGAAACTCTGTGTAATTTTTTTATTTAATGAATAACTGCATAGTTAATAATTAATAAATGCTTGTGATTACTGATTTTTAAAAAAATCTCTTGAATAGTGTTTTGGCTTTTAAAAAAGAAAAAAAAACATGCACTTTAGACACATACATAAGTACTAGATTAATTTTTGACACAATTATTCAAATTGATAAAGAAATCATATGAGATGCAATTTTCACAACTGGGTGAAAAAATCCGGGCCAGGATTCAAACCAGGAATCTCTTGGCTAAAGCTATCAATGCTTTACCAACTATGATCAGTAAGGTTAACTGGGTAAATTAGTTCTGCCATATTCGTCCGGGATTGCTCAGTTGGTAGATCATTGGCAGCTTCAGCCAAGAGATCCCTTGTTTGAATCCTGGCCCAAACTTTTTCACCCAGTTGGGAAAATTACATCTAATATACATAAGTATATTTTTAGACAGGTATGTGCATTTGTGAATAATTAATAATATTTTTGCTTGTATGGATTCATTAATGGCTTAAAATGTTCATCTGAAACAATTACATTTTTGTTTTTGACCAAAACTCTGATAAAGGTCGAATTTTGGTTTTGGCCTGAAAAACTTGTTGCAAGTCTTCAAGTATTGCTCATAATTTCAGTATGACTCATAAGCTAGTTTTATTGTGGAATGGATTATATATTTTTTAATCAAGTTCAAGTAAAAGCAGATATAATTTTTGGACAGTTGCTACTTCACAAATTTATTACAATGCACTTAAAATATACACAAAAGACTAGAATGTTCTTTCAACAAGCTTTGTGTTTGAGAAAAGCAATGAATATATCATTACTTTATCATTGATAAAAGTTAAACCAATTTCTCTTTTCCAGAGACAAATAATTTTTCATCTTGTTGAAAGAACATTTTTTTTCCTTTTTAAGTGAGATATTAAAATACTTTTTACAATTCCAGCCAGTTCTCAGATAAAAAATTATGGAATGTGCCAAAAACATTAGTGGTCTCTTTTGATGCGAGATTCCCAAAAATCCAATGATCAATGACTCAATTTTATGAGACATTTTAAAGATGATTCTAAAATCCTAAACTGTTCTGTAATCTCAAAATAGAAGTCCTGTCAGACTGAGAAGAAGGCAGAATCTTCTCTTGATGCAGGAGAAATATGATGTCAGAAAAAGTATCTGTTTCATAAAATGATGCAATCAATGTAAAAAAAATACATTTTATTTGCCAAATATTAAAAAATATATAAATTTTTGTTACAAAATTTATAAGTTACTCATCATATATTTTTTTTACTCTGCATATATTAAAAATTAGCTTTTGAGAAAAATATGAATTGTAACCTATAAATTTTTTAACAGAAATAGATTTCTAGAAACTTCAAATATCTGAATCCAAAATTACAACTCATTCTGCCCAGTAGTTTTTGAGTTATGCTTTAAAAACTACTAGCATTGCACTCTGTTTTGCAATGATGATTAAAAAGGAATTAACATTAGTAGTTCCAAACTTTAAATCTTCAAAATTCTTAAACTATTTGAACAAATGACTTATCATTTGGTATCTGAAGGTGAAATATATTAAAAAATACAAATATGCTGTCAAAATTGAAATTAAAAAATTCAGAATTTGGTACAATTTCATTATAAAGATGGCTCTTTAAGCTTATTTTTTTAATAAAAATGGAAAGAAGACTTGATTTCTAATTGAATGGCTGTTTTCATTCAATTGGAAATTAATTGAACTGGGACATTTTTGTGATTAAAATGTATAGGTTTTTTTTTTTTTTTTCACTGACTGTACATCTTACTTGGCAAAACAACACTTATAACACCTGTTTATGTGAGTGAAATTTTTAATTTAGCTCAAATCAACATCAGCCATCTTTATTTCCACAGCAATCTGCTATGACATTATTAGTAAGTTATGTGAAGCATGTCCCATGCATGCAGTTTAGAAACAATTGCAAGTTCACACACAGAAACAGGACCTGATGAGCCAAAGAGAGGAACAGGGCCTAGTATTCATTTGGAAACCTCTTCCATTACTGTTACCAAAAAATTTAACATTTTCTATGCCTTAAAATAAAGATATAAATATGTAAATGCATTATAATGAGTTCAAGGTCAAGACAGTTTTAAACTATTCACTTTATGAAAATTGCATACTAAATTTAGAGGCCCCTAAAATTAGGGGCTTAGGATCATAGCCCATTTGACCCATGTTTTAATCAGACTCTGCACAAAAACCTTACCATAAGGCATTTTACAAGAAACAGCTTTAAGCCAAAATTTGTAGTCTGATTAAAGATTCACCCATACAGCAGATATAATAGCACTTTTTTTTTTTTTTTTTTTTTTTAAAGATAGACATGCAAGCTTTTGAAGCTGTTCACTTTTTAATCTCAATTTAAACAATCTTGTGAGTACTTTTCTTCATCAACATTCTTTCACTTCTGTGTACAAAAGAAATGTAGCATGGTTGATTGCCCATCTTGTAATATAAAGACTTGAATAACCTGGAGTTTCTTGAATTCACTTTAATAAAATAAATACTTTTGATAAATTATGCATTTATGTCACAAGGTTTTGTGAATATAGCAATGTCTCAGCTATATGGGGAGTAACTTTTTTTATGCAACTGCATTAACCTATATAACAGCCAGATATTTTTTCCATTGTCTGTGTAAATTCAAGAGTTAAATCAATTGGCCGAATCAATTTCATTTTTACATAAATAACTCTGAACAACATTAAATATGTTCTTACTTGTACTGGAAATATAGTACAGTAAAAGATTTTCTTTAATCAAGTTATTAATCAAATATCTTGCAATAACAAGCAAAATAGGCAGATTGGAAATAGTGGCTTCATTCACCCATGGATAGTTCCACAAAGATTTCTTGAGAGGAGCTTCCATTACAATAAAATCTGACTATGAGTATATGTTTCATATTTTTCCTTCAACAATGGACCCTATCAGTGGTGGCGTCGCAGGCTGTTGCTTGTTTCCTCAACTCTAAGTAACAGCCACAAATTGGATCAAAACAAACCATTGCAAAGTAGTGTGTCAATGTTATTTGAATGGCCATTTTTTTTTTTCAAATGTTATTTTTAAACATTTCTTAGTCCTAATTTTGTTTTCAAAATGGCTAAAAAGAGTGCTATTACGTTTAACCAAATATACAGTTTTAGGTAGTACCAAATATATAGTTTTGTAATACTACCTATTACATTCTCCCCTATGTTGGAATTTCTGGAAAATTTTTGCAGATCTATGCCGATCATGACACCCAGAACCTAAAACCACCTCCAGTTCAAAATTTTATATATCTATCTATATCACTTTTTTATGGACATGATAACTTCGATAATTTTGCACAAATCTCTTCCAAACGGATATACAAAATCAAGGGGCATAAAATCTCGGTCAAGTTCGTTAATGGGCAAAATCAAACCAAGTGAGGGGAAATGGGAGGCTTTTTGTGAAAACAGAAAAAAAACCATAACTTCTTAATTATGATACGTATCTAATCCATTTAAAGTTATTATTACTTGTAGAAAAAGGGAAGTTTTTTATAGAACCAACCCTTACATCAAAAAGTAATTTTTAAAAAAATCCCTGCTGGCTCCGCCTATAGACACAGGTAGATTTCAAAGTGGGTGGTCCTAGCTGCCGCATCATGGCAAAAAGGTCATGTCTTCTGCAATTTCCAATAAACAGGCACACCACCATCTGCGTCTTCGAAATCTACCTGTGCCTGTAGGCCGAGCCATCAGGGATTTTTTTTAATAATGAAGTAAAGCTAATAGCATGAGGTGAAAATGTCTATAAATACAACCATGTAAAAAATTGCATCTTTCACTGGGATTCACATATTAATGGGCAAGTTCATACTACTATCAAGGACAGAGTGTACAATGTGGAAGTAAGTTTAGCTTCTACTTCTTATTAAAACTTATCTATGTATCACGAGAAGTGTATTTATTACAAAAATATTTAGATGTGCTTTACCATTAAAAATCAAATAGATAAACAATGGTTTGTATGGATCCAATTTGCAGTTGCTATGTGGAGTTAAGTTGCATGTGACGTCACACTGATGGGTTCCATAGGATGAATTATAGGTTGAAAAAAACACAAATTGATCGTAAAGATTCAATGATGTTAAATAACTCTTGAAATTAACTCTCTTAATGTCATGTGCAATAATTGCACTTGAGCATCATCCAAAATAATTTTTTTTTTTTTTTTATAGAAATACTACAGGTGTAATAGAATAATATAGAATATAGACTAATAAAATTTTGTCAGATAATCACTGTTCATATCTGTTTTGAAAACAATTTGATGGCTAACAATATCAAGTTATTAAAGTTATGCATATTACAATAGTTAATAGAAAAGAAGTTGTTATTCTTTGCCCCAAAAAGCACAGCTAAATTATTAAGAATCTGCAGAAAACTCCAGTCATTTAACCATTTTTATAGATAATAGTTACTTGACCATATTATGAATGTTCTTATTATTCAGAATAGAGATAAGTTACAGTTACGTAACCATTTTCTATAAAAACGGTTGAATGACTGGACAGTTTGCTGCAAATTTTTAACAGTGTAGTATGAAAGACATAACAAAAGAAGTTTAACTCTATACTTCTTAACTCCTTATACACCTGGCATTATTTTACAATTAGTTATTTTTCCTCTGAAGCATTTTCCACGTAAGGCAACACTCCATAATACTGAATATAAAAAATTATTGCATTGGGGGGTTTAGCATTTAAAACACATTACCAAACCTTCTGATTTTTGAGTATTACTGTTTCCAAATATTAATCTTTATCTTATTAAATTGCAAAATTTCTGTCATTAAATACAGTGAATATTTCCATTTGGAAATAGTGGCACACAAAAATCAGAAGGTTTGGCAGGTATGCATTACTTTTATGAAAGATGATATTGGGAAGAATCCAAGACTATTAAATATTGATAGACACATAATTATGTAACTAATTAACATTAACACGCTGAGTGCCACCATATATATGAATTAAGCTTTCATAGGGTACCATTATTACATTTACAGGGCTGCCACTGGCGACTATTTTTATATTCTATTCGCACCACTATTTAAAAAAAAACTTTGTAGCATATTTCTCTTACACATGTTGTCAAAGTGTATGTGAATGTGAAAAAATTTTGTTTTGAGAAAGTGGTGCAAGGTAGAATTAAAAAATAGTCGCCAGTAGCAGACCTGCATTTAGCGGTAAACTAGTATTTTTAGTGATATTTATTATAGGTGTTAGGTGTAAAAAAAATTTATTTTAAAAAAATGTGTTTTATGCACTGCCAGCTGTCATGCAAAAAATACTTTATCTAGGTGCCATAGAACAGTAATGTATGTTACTGGACTGCCATCAAAATTAATATGCTTTAAATTTAGATTTACACATGACCACCAGCGGTACACATGGCACTCAATATGTTAAATACTACTTCTCTTGCCCATTTACCATTTCATTCTCCCCCCCCCCCCCCCCTCAAAATGACATTACTTTACATATGATATAACAATTTTGAGGAAATAATACAACTTTTAACAAAGTAAGCATAGTTGGATTTATTGATAAAAGATAGAAATCAGAAAAAAATGTCATTAAATACAGAAAATTTCTAGATAAGATAAATATAAGGAGATTCTAATTAATAAAACATCAATTTTTTTTTTCCTTTCTAATTTACACATTTTAAAATTGAAAGCTCAGCTTTAATTTTTTAGCATATTTTTTTAAAAGTCAAATTACTGAAAAACAGCAATAAATGCTTTTGATCATCAATAAATGTCATCAAATAATAAATTCATCAATAAATGCACAGTACATACAAAATACTAAATAACAATTAAATGCAATAAACTAGATTTTCATATAATAAATTAGATAAAATAAGGGTTAAAATAAATAGTAACTGGTTATTATAGCCAGTTAATTTCAATATATTACTACAGTTTAAAAAAAAATTATTTTAATAGATTTGCATTCAACAAGGTTAGAAAAGGTTGACTTTGTAATTACAATTGTCAGCCTTTCCTTATTTTAAGCCCTTTTAGATGAACATTCCATATACTTCTTTAATTTTGGGACCTTTATCTCCAGATATTGATTTTTACCTTATTTAATCACTAAAATTTTGTGACTAGATAAGGTAAAGATTATTGTTATAATAGTATTAATTTAGTACTATTTAAATAGTAGTATTCAAATTAAAAGGACTTTATGTACAGTAGACTCCCTTAAATCCACACAACTTGGAAGCAGGGGTTGTGTAGATTTTAGAATTTTGCGGATTTCTGGTCACTGTTTTGTTTACATTTTTTAAAACAGTCATTTGACTGTAGTAAAGCATTGGAAATTATAATGAATCCTTACAATATGTAGAAAATATAAATAATTCAGTAAAAAATTTAAATAACTGAAGTAAATTATTAACATAATTATGTAAAATAATAAAAATTAAGAAAATTAAAAATAAAGGTCAAATAAATAACACTTAATGATGCAATACTAAATAAGCATAATAATGATGAAATATCAATCCTTATTGTTTCATTCAGCCATATTAGTCAAAATTATGTACAAAATCATGAAAAATAAAAATAAAAATCATTAAAGATTGAAACATTAAATTAAATACCGATGCAAAGGGGCTAATGTTACGCCATTTTTACCATAGATACGAAAATAATTTGCATCAGAATCTTAAAATAACGAAATTTTGTTTCATGTTTATGCAGATTTAGTAAACAGAAAAGCTTGATCAATTAAAAATTGAATTGGGAAAAAAGATTGCAATCAGCACTAATATTAGTGCCATTTTGAAATTTTTCGGAAGAAAATTCATATTTTCTTCATGTGAAAGTTCGAGTTCAGCCACGTTAACTACGAGGGGTGATCCAAAAAAAGTTTACAAGGCAAAGGAAAAAGTATTTATTAACAATAGAAACAAGATACAAATGACAATCAAGAGACATCTGGCCTTTACTTTTCCACATAGTCGCCAAACCTGTTTAGGCATTTGTCAGAACGTTCGACCAACTTATTTATCCCGTCTTGGTAGTAATCAGGGCCCTGCTCATTGAGCCATTTTTCGGCAGCTGTTTTCACTGCATCGTCTGAGGTGAACCGTGTTCCGGATAAGTTTCGCTTCAACGCCGGAAAAAGGAAATAGTCACTTGAAGCCAAATCGGGGCTGTATGGGGGGTGATTCCAGACCTCCCACTTGAACATTTGCAGCAATTCCTGAGTCATTTCGCTACCTGTTGTCTACTCATTGCTTTGTCCCCGTATACCTTAACGATTTGTCTGTGAATTTCGGATGCGGCCACATTCTTAGCCCATAAGAATCGAATTACAGCTCGCACCTCTATGTGAGACCACTTTTCTAGACGTCGTGCCATTACTGTCGCTCTTAAGTGTCTGCGTACTGACGCTACTTATTCGTAGAACCGCTGTAGGACAACTAGCGCCATCTGTCAACCACCATGGGTGGAAATATTCGCTCCACAATTATTACGTTTCAAATGTTTCTGCTTGTAAACGTTTTTTTTGATCAACCTACGTATAATTACAGTAGAAGATCTTTATAACGCAAACCTAAAAACACGAGGTTGTGCGTTATATAGAATTTTGCATTATATAGATCACATTTCACACATCATTAAATTTAGCTTGTAAAACGTGGCCAAATATATGTGAAACATACCAAAATACCTTAGAGTATCTTTATATTGCATTCTTTATTTCCAGGAGTTGTACAGATTATAATTTTTTGCATAATATAGATCATTCCATACATTCTTAAATTTACTTAATAAACATTGTCTAAACATACCTGTATCAAATCATAGCAATTTTTTCAGTAATAAGCTCTGAATTAAGAAGATAAAGTTGAATTAATGTATCAGATTTAGTCCTCTAGAGAATACCAACTATTTATAATGTGGAAATGTGTTTCTTAACTGTAAAATTCCTTGTTTACATCTGAGAAGTTGTGCGTTATAAAGATCTTCTACTGTACATATTAAAATGCATGTATAATAATGATAAGCTAAAAATAAATATTGAAAAACAGGGAATTGAACACAAGAAAAATAAACAAACAATTCTGTTACAGTTCACACTTGTGACTATTGTGCAGCATACAATAGGATGAATTTTTGCTTTAGATACACTAATTTACATCAAAATCATAAGTAAATAAATTTTATTTAGTAATTAACCAGCTGTAATAGCTAAAAGAACATTAACAAAAAAATTAGTAAAACAAAACCTTGCAATCGCCGCTGATTTCAGCGGCATCTTGAATTTTGTTTCTTCAACTTAACTTTAAGATTCACTGTTTACATCTGCAATGATATTTGGATTTGAGGTAGTCTACTGCACATATGTGTATATCTTGTATCAAAGGGATTAAATTAGATAAAGGCTGAAAAAAAAACCTGTTAGCATAATTTCCCCCCCTTTGTTTACAGATCAGAATTATTACATTCCATGAACAGTGGAAAGATGCCTACGTAAATGACATGCTTGAAAAAATCTTTTTTCACATTCAGTACAAGGAAAAGGTCGTTCTCTATTTTCACCAGCATGGGTGAGAAGATGCTTTTCTAAATTATGTTTACCAGCAAATCCTTTTTGGCACAAAGGGCATATAAAGGCTTTCTCACCTGTATGTGTAAGGAGATGTTTACTTAAGATGTATCGGCGAGAAAAGGCTTTCTGACAAACATCACAAACATAAGGCTTTTCTCCAGTATGAGATCGCATATGAACAGTTAAATCAGATTTCTGTGCAAATCTCATATCACATACCTCACAACAAAATTTTTTCTCTCCACTGTGGGTAATGGAATGTGAAACTAGGTTGTTTCTTTGGAAAAATCGTTTATCACATATATTACAAACAAATGGCTTCTCTCCAGAATGGCATCGAAGATGCCTCTGCAAAGCAGTATTACTAGAGAATCTGGTCTCGCAGAAATTGCAAGTAAATGGCTTTTGACCAGTATGCAGAATAATATGCTTAGTCAAGTCCCTTCTTTGGGAGAATTTCTCTTTACATATATCACAGGTAAAGGGTTTTTCACCCGTATGACAGCGGAGATGGTTTTTTAAGAGATGTCCGGTGGTAAATCCTCTCTGACACATTTTACAAACAAATGGTCGTTCACCAGTATGAGTATTAATATGTTTGTTTAAATCACATTTCTGATAAAATGATTTCTGACAAACATTACACACAAATGGACGATCTTGAGAATGAATACGTAAATGTTTATTTAAAAGATAACTTGAAGAAAATCCTTTCTGACATATATCACAAACAGAAAGTGACTTCTCTCCATTTTTGTGGGCACGCAGATGCCTATTTAGGTCACTTTCCTGAAAAAATTTTCGCTGACAAATATGACAAACATAAGATTTTCCTATATCATGGACTTTACGATGGTCGTTCAAAAGAAATTCTGATGGAAATCCTTTTCGACATACTTCACAAATAAGAGAATTGTCATCAGAATGAGTTAAAATATGCAGGTCTAAATCAGTTTTATCACAAAATTCTTCTTGACATTTGATACAAAAAAAAGATTCTTCTTTAGTTTCAGGAAGAATAAGCATATTTAAATGAATTTTTTCAGAAAATTCTCTTTGGAGTAAAATATTAACATTTTCTTCATAATCAAGAATAAGAGAATCTGTCTGTAAATCAGAATTTGATGATGAATTTTCTAAACCTAATAGCTGGTCCTCATTACTATGCGAAATAATAAGATGTGCCTTTAAATAATTATCGCATGAATATGCTTTTTGACAAATATCACAAACAAATGGTTTCTTTATCTCAGCCAAAACAATCTTAGAATCATTTGTATTTATAGATGATTTTTGTGATGACTTGGATATTGAAAACTCTTCATTATCTAAGTTGAGAGAGTTATTCTGAAACTCAGACTGCAGTGAAGAATTACTTTTCTGTTCTTTATCTTCATGTGAACAAACATGTATATTCAAATCATCTTCACATGAATATGCTTTTTGACATATACTGCATACAAAAGATTTATTTACTGTTTGCGTAAGAAGAATTTCTGAATTATTTTTACTTTTAACTGAATCTTGATGAAAATTTAGTAGTGAAAATGCATTATCATCATCATCAATGAGTGAACTAGTTTCATCAGGTATTAAAGATAAAATTTCTTGTCTAATAATCTCCCCTTCATCTTGATGATGTGAAAGACGTTCATTTAAATGAGATTCACATGGGTATTTTTTCTGGTGTACGTTAGAAACAGATGTTTTTTCAGTGCACAAAGTCTGTGATTCATTATTGTTTGTAGTAGATGCTTCTTGATGAGTATTAGATGCATTAGATTCTTCAGTCATGTTGATAAAATAAATTTACAGGAATTAATTGCTGCTTCAGACAAATTTTGTTTAGTTTGGTCTTCAAAAGGTTCAGAAAATGAAATCCAGATAAAATAGATATATTAAAACTATATTGCAAAAAGTAACATTTCTTTAAAGTCAATAATCTGAAATAGAAAAAGTAGACAGAATAAGTTTAATTATCAACAGAAGATGCACAAGAAAAAGCTTCAACAACTTAATAATTATTTTATAAATTTATGAAAAATATTATTTAAAAGAGTATTTAAAATAAAATAAAATAAAAATAGATTTTTAAAAATATAGTAACAGAGTTATGAAAAGCATTATAATCACGATAAACTTTATTAAAATATTTAACTGAACTTTATACAAAATTTTTCAAGAATTACCATTTATTAAACATGCAAAGTACCATCAATGGAAAGATGATCATTCAACAGATATGTACTCAAAACATTGGTATTTATCTCAAATGTAAAAGACTTTTAATTTCTCAAAATAAAAAAATATATTTATTTAGAAAATTTACCACTGTACTTTCTTTTTTCCCACAGAAAAAATAAATTAGAATTGCACTGACTAAATAGAGTTTTAATAATTTTTGACCATCTAGGTATTCACTTCATTTTATTAACTACACCCAAATTGAGTAACTTTGTCCACAAAATCACATTTTGATTAAAAAATATATTAAAAAAATGGCTTAAAATGCTAAAATTTTTTGCTTAGTCTATAATTTTTTTTAAAACCATTTTAAGCTACTTTTAATATAAAAAAATTAGTTTTATTTTGTGGATGGATTTCATGATAACTAAAATAGAATGATCAATTTTGTATAAACAAAATAATAAAAGTGTTAAATAATACATTAATGTTAAATAGATTCATGTTGTAAGGTTTACATAGATTTCTTAGTACCATAATAGCATAAGAAAACAGTTGAAGTTTGGTATCCCTTATTTGAAAATTAATAGGTAAATAATTGCATCTCTTTATATTTACTCAGGGTTCGTACACATTTCATTACATAAAATTCAAGGACTTTTAAGGACTTTCAAGGACCAAAACCAAAAAAATTTAAGCACCTAAAAATTGAATAAACTAATGAATTACATGTTTGAATTGAAATTTTCATTTTTGTAAATATATAGAACTTTTTAAGTAAATATAAGTACATTAGATGTACAACGAATTGAACTTTACAAAAAACGTATAATATATTTAATTGAAAATATCAGTAATAATTTTAATACTACAAATTATGAAACGAGAAACACAATTAAATTTTCTTTAATTCTGAAATTTTTTCTAACAATTTTAGATCAAGGCTATTAATGTGAATTTCGTTTTCTTTGATAGTTTTTCACAGTTCATGATATTGCATAAACAAGTCTATGTTCTTAGATGTTTCAGCTTTATCAGCCAAATTATTAGCTTCTACATTTGTACTTTACATGTCCTTTTCAAGAAAAATCTTTTTTTTCTTTAGGAAGGTGATCTCATCCTCTAAAGTTTTCCGTTTCAGTTGTTTTGTTTCAGCCTGAGCTTCGTTTTTTTTTCTTTTCCAAATGCTGCATGTGCATGTACTTTGAACGAGCAGATGAAGCAGCTATTCTGATTTCTTTTGTAATTTGCAAATTGTGAATTTCCCCAGACAGCTTGATATATTCATGAATCACACGTTGAGAAACATAAGATGCCTCTTTCAAATTTTCAACTTCAAGGGCTTTATTAACTGAGAAGCCTCATTCGACAAATGCTTGTCCATGGGAGAGGATAAGAATCATTTTAATAATCTTCCATAGGTTTTCATATTTGTTTCCAGAAAAGTAAGGTTGAAAAAATGTATCCAAGGAAAGATTGTTTGGGTCAAATGAAGCAAAATCGAATGAATTCGGCTTGACAACATTGGATAGGAAATCGGCTGGATAGGAATCTCATCACAATTTTTTTTCTAAAACACGCTTATTTTGAGATAGTACTAAAGATGCTTTTCATTTTTTCTCTTGCTTTCTCGGGATGCCCAGCCATCATGCGTGGGTCAATGCTAATTGCATTTCTTACTAATGAATAATTAACTGGACATTTTTGCATTAAATGTTTTATCATTGTTGTAACGCACTTTAGACAATCTTGTCTAAGTGAAAATATATCACTTTCTGTTATTTCTGTTTTCCTTTCTTTTATTAGTTGCTCTGCAGCAAAACCTAAAAATATTTTACCCTTATCGTTGTGCATATTTGGATCACTAAAATTAAATTTGCATAATGCATCAACTTTCTGTATCTGATTTTTTGGTTTCAGATCCTTAAAATGCTGAATACAATCATTTACAAACATTAAAACATTATATATATTCATATAAACATTAAAATCATTTACATTTTTAAAAGTATTTTTGACAGCGATAGAAAAAAATTCAATTTTATCAAAAATGTTTTATCTTTAGTTGCTTCCTTAATGATACAAAATGATTTAGATGTAATTTTTAGCAAAATACCCATATCAATTTTCTTTACACATGTTATGATATCATTCCCTATTTCTATGGCCCTTTCGGCTGCTGGGACATTTTCGAACCACCTGTAACTAACAGAATTTTACAGGGAATTTTTTCATTGATGAGATATTTATAAAATCATCACGTCTTGCTGGAGGATCTTTAAAAATCCAATACAAACTTGACAGAACTGAAGTTATGTTCCACCCGATGGATGAAATTTCATGTTTGAAGGAATTGTTTAGGATATGGAGACCACATGAACCTAAATTCAAAGATTGTATGCCATATTCCTTGGATAAATCTTCCTGTAAACTGTTGTAGAATTTCCAATTAACATAAGGCCCATCCATAGATATTTGTAGAAGTTTTGATAAATCCAATTTTACAACACATTCATACAAATCTGAGAGAATGTCTTCACTTGTTGAATGCCCAATAAATGCTGATGTTAAATACTGTGTTCTGACTCTACATTCCTCCTGGTGCCAATATCGTACATGAATATCAAGCTGCTTTTTTTGGTTCGTTTGATTTAGAGTCTCATCAAAGAGCAGAGTAAAAAACTCTGCATTTTTGCAGTTATCTACCAAAAGCATTTGAAAATGAGGGCCAAGACCAAAATGGCATATATATTAGGGATGCACCGGATATCAGTCTCCTGCCAGATATCCTGCTTATTTGGCACTCAAACCGGATATCCGGTCCGGCCGAATACTTCAATATCCGGTTGCCGAATAGTGACTCATTTTCAAAGTCATTTTTTAAAATTATCAGAAAAGGTTAGTGCAAAATTTATTTGTTTCTTACCAACATTATCCCGTTAAAACAATGTTAGTAGGAATAAATATTCATATTTTTGCAAAAATGATATTATAGGATTTATATATAAATGAAAATATAACAATTATTTATAAATAAAGACAAATTATGGTGCTCAGCATTTTCAGGCTCTGTTACGTTTTTATCACAAATATTTTCCTCCTTCTGAGAATAAGCGTTCACTCCTCTGGTTGTCTCGGATTCTTCTTTTCAACAATTCTAAAGTAAAAATGATTTTATTGAATCTTTTGTCACTACTTTGTCTATGGATGGAAGACCAGCTGTGATAAAATAATACTGATCATGAAAAGAATTGTGCCACTTTCTTGAATAGTTCACTGTCCCCTTTCTACTACAAAACAAGATACTTGCAATGAGGAGCTTCTCTATTTAAATTCTGTTAGAAAACATTTGTCATAGGAAAAGTAAGTAATAATATGTATCAGTATGTAAGAAAAGAAAAAGACGTTTCAATAGGATGTTTAGTATTTATAAATAACAAAGATTTATAAGTATGAAAAACAGAGAAATGAAAATTATTTAATGGTTTATCTTTTTATTTTCAATGACCCTGAATAAAGGAAAAAAAACTACTAATATGTATTATTAGAATAGGCAAAAGACAAAAGATGATTAAATTTGAAAACTTAATTAGTAAAAAGCATTTGATTTTAGGCAACTTTAACTTAATAAATGAGTTAAACTATTATTAACATTAGAATGACATAAAATTATAATAATTTAAAGTTTTCCTTCTTTAAAGCAAGCATAAAATAGAAATATTACTATTGAAATTAAAAACAAAAAAGTATTCGGCCGGATACCGGATATTCGGTAAAATTTTGTACCGGATATTCGGTATCCGGTATCCGGCAAAAATTCACATCCTGTGCATCCCTAATATATATGCACATTTTTTTTTCTCCACATGAAAAATTGCTAGCGATGCTACGGTCTCAGAACATTCTAGAAAGTAATTGTGCAATACCTTCACAGGGTTTATATGAATGACGACTTTTAATGCACTTTAAGGCCCACAATATTTCAGCATCTAGTACATCATTTTTAGAAACAAATGTGTCAATTCTATTTTTTTCAGAATTTTTTGAAGTCTTTATGTCTTAAAGAAAACAAAACAAAAAAAAAAGAAAACAAAAGAAAGTCTTTAAAGAAAACAAAACCATCTTTCTCACACAGCTTAGAAAGATACATTTATGAAAACAAAAAACATCTTTCTCACACAGCTTAGAAAGATACATTTATGAAAACATCTCCTGTTAGTAGGAATTCAATTGGATTCGCGACAACTAACATCTATTTTTTCTGATGTATTGGCATCTAAATTGTTTGAAGTAAATGCTGTTTTTGAGAAGAAATCTTTCATTTTCTTTTTCATTTTTTTAGATTCAAGGTTTTTAGAATGTTTGCCACGTGTAAGAAATATAAAAATACATCAGAAATAATCTACAAATACATCACACATGTAAGCATACAATCAATTAAGGTGTAATTATTTTTATGTCTGAAGTATAAATAAAAACCTAGAATAAATTTATTTTAAAATATAGAAAACTAGCTGACCCGCCCGGCGATACCCAGTCCCGTGTAATAACCTTAAATCTATTGCCCCGGGTGGTGAAACACGGAACTAAAATCATTAAGTTTTGTCAAAATCGAGTCGAATGAGTCAAACCGTATTGTGATCGGATATAGCTACAAAATCTATTACTTCCACCTTCCACTGACAGGGGGCACAATCTCTTCTATACGAACATAACTGAAATCTTTAAGGCTATCGATGTCGAGGCGAATGAGCCAAACCGCGTTGTGATCGGACCCATAGAACCCGAGATAGCTCCAAAATCCATTAGTTCCACCTTCCACCACCAGGGGGCGCAATATCTTCTATACGAACATAACTGAAATCTTTAAGGCTATCGATGTCGAGGCGAATGAGCCAAACCGCGTCGTGATCGGACCCATAGAATTCGAGATAGTCCAAAATCCATTAGTTCCACCTTCCACCACCAGGGGGCGCAATCTCTTCTATATGAACATAACTGAAATCTTTAAGGATATCGATGTCGAGGCGAATGAGCCATACCCCGTCGTGATCGGACCCATAGATCCGAAAGCGCTCCTGGCTGCGAGGGCATAGGCGCCGACTAGGAAGGGAAGGGGGGGTGGGGGACGTCGCCGCTTTGTCTGGTTAATTTTAGGGCGTTTGTTAAAGTATTACCGATAGTAATAAAGACAAAAAGAAGGCAGACAATTTAGAAAAATGATTATCATTGAAATTTTTCAGACAAAAATTAAAGGAAAAAAAAATCAAAGAAAAATTTAAGGACTTTCAAGCACTTTTTGCAAATTTTGAATAAAAATAAGTACTTTCAAGGACCAAAAAATCTTTAAAAAAATTTAAGGACTTTTAAGCACTTTCAAGGACCGTACGAACCCTGTTACTTACTGTAAAATCCCGAATGAAAGCCCCCCCCCCTCCCTTTTTTTTGCAAAATCAAAAACAGTTACATTTAAGAAGGGGGCTTATAATCCAGATTTTCTAAATTCATTAAAAAGTATTTTATCATTAATTTAGAAGCAAAAAAATGTAAATACAGGAGTGATAATCTTCTACATTTCAGTGGATTTCATCTTAAAAAACAAAAAGAATCATCTAACCCTTCCCCTACAATTTTGTTCCCCCTTCCCGCCCTCAGCACACAAAATTTAAAATATCTAAAATCTTTTTTCCAAATTTGTAATTTTTTTTTATACTTTATTGTAAATAATAATTAAAAAATAATAAATCATCCAATTCTCCTCCCCTCGAAATTACTGCTTCTCTTTTTGCCTCTCCTGTGGCACCAAACACGCAAATGTTAACCTTTATAACTGTGCAATAAAAAAATAAAATCTGATCTATTTAATACTTTATAGTAACAATAAATAAATAATGCATCACCTGAATTATCCTAATAATCCTTTCAAAATTTATGCTTACCTCCTTTTGCCTCCCTCTCACAAAGTTAAAAACCTTTTCTGCTTTTTTACAATTTTGTTTGTAGCACTATTTAAATAATCATCTACATTACCCTCCCCCTGCAACCCCCCCCCCCCTATAAATGGGAGAAGAGGTAAAAAGTCCTCTTTTTTTTTTTTTTTAACCCCATTTTAGCACACACACACCCACACACACACACATTTTAATTTTTTTTGCTCTATTTATGATTTTGTGAAACAATAATTAAATAATCATATAAATTACTTCTTCCCTCACCAAAAAGCTACATCTCTTCTCCCCCCCCCCCCCCTCCTGCACACAAAGTTAAAAATCTTTAGTAAGATTTTTATGCTCCATTGTTATTTTGTAGCAATGTTAAATAAATTATCAACTCTCCCCTTAAATTCACATTTTTCCACACCCAGAAATAGGGGTGGATTTCTAGATATGAAGGGGCAGAGGGCAAGAAGAGTTTCTTTTCTCTTTTTTTCTTTTTTGTAGTTTGGCTGTTTTTATCCAATGGGGTTGGTAATGTTATTTTAGAGAATATATTTATTTTAAAACATAACATATACACGTGATTCAGAGGTGAGAACAGGCAAACTGCAAAAAAGAGGAAAATTTTTGCTTTCATTCCACATATTCAGAAATTCTCTTTGGGGGGAAGGACAGAGAAAAAATTTCAGGGGAGAGGGAGATTTTAGATGAATAATATTTAACATAACAAAATAAGAAATTTGGCAGATTTTTTTATAATATTAATATTACAGATTTTAAACTATTTGCTGTTCGGAGGGACCGAGAAGGAATTTCAACTTTTGGGAAAAAGGAGGGTAATTTAGATGACAGATTATCTATTTATTGTTACTAGAGATTAACAAACAGGACAGAAGATCGGCAGCATGGTTGGTAGCGGAGGCGTCAGCCACGGTGAGGGCCCAGGGTTCGATCCCGGGTGAGGCATGGATGTCATTGTGTGCGTATCTTTAGTGCTGTCAACTTTCCTGTGTCTATCCTGTCCCCAAGAAGAAGATTTATGGAATGTGTCAAAGTCCTGTCTGTATTTCTGTGAATAAAAAAAATATGGATCATTCGAGACAACAGCCTTGTAGCTTATAGGTCTCAAAGCAACTCTCCTTCAAATGTCAAATGTTCAAAATGTCAGGACAGAAGTTTTTTTTTTTTTTTTTTTTTTTTTTTTTTTTAATAAAATAAGGGTTTTTAAAATCTTAAACTTTGTATAGTGGGAAATGAGGAGGAAACGTAAAAGTGGAAGAGAGGGGATTTGTAATTTACATGATTGATTAATTACTTATTGTTACTAGATAGCAACAAAGAGGACAGAAATTTTTTTATATATATATAGAGTTTTAAACATTAATTTGCTTTGATATTTTAAACTTTGTATGATGAGGGAGTAGGGAGGGAAGCATAAATTAAATTTTTAAGAGTAGGGGGCCTGGGCGTAACTGAGATGGTTGATTTTTTACTTATTGTTTCTAGAAAGCAGCAAATAGAACAGATTTTTTTTTTCTTAAGATTCTCAAGATTTTTAACTTTTTGTGCTGGGGAAGGACAGAAATGGCAAGTGGACATTTCATGTGTGTATGTGTGTGTAGAGAGAGAGGGGATGGGGGTGGAATTTCATTAAAATTATATAAAAACAAAAGAAGAAATCTGCCAATAGGTTAAATGGTGGAAAATTCTTTCCCTTGGATTTTTTTTTTTTTTTTTTTTTTTTTTTTTTGTGCAAAAAAAAGTTGAGAGAGTGTGGTGAGGATAATATATTTGCTATTCTTCAGAAAAGTTAATAATTCAAATAACAGATTTAAATATGAACACTGAAACACCTTTTTGACAGTATCAATGTACAAATTCTTAGATGTTTTCCCTAGTGAATACTTTTTGTAATACTGTGATAAATTCAACAAAAAAAATAATATAGCACAAGATTTTTATGTTAACACACTAAGACATTCTTCATTACAGGCTTACTACAGAAATGATGGAATAAAAGCAAAAATGTAGTTTTATTTTAATTAGAAAAAACAGTAAAATATTTTATAATTACAATATATATATATATATATATATATATATAACAAAACTCCCATTTGAGAGACTTATTAAAATATTAATTAAAATAGCCTTTTTTGAACTATAATAAAATTTACACTCACTTGTTAGGTGAAAGTAGATTTGCTCCCATTCTATGCTGCACATTCTGCTACATCTGATTACTTTTTATCTATATTTAAATGGGTTTCTCACTTGCTTCTATCTTAAAAATACACTTTCTGCTACACCTGAAAGAAGCTATAAAATAATTCCATTTAAAACTGTAGTCATAACTTTTATTTTCAATTTAATATTTAGATATATCCGATATCCTTTTGGTTATTAATCACACTAATTATCATATTCAGTATATTTGTGAAAAATAAATTAACATTTCAGGTTATTTTATTTTATAAAAGCATAACTTTTCATGCAATTATTGTTCACCATTAGAATTGTTCTATATTTTGTCTACTTCTTAATTATCAAATTCAGAGTGTTTGAGAAAAAAAATTGTTTAATTAATCACTAATTCTAGTTTTAAATTATATTTTCACAGACTTTACTAAAGGCTATTTTCAAATCCACAGCTGCAACTTTTTAACATATTTGTGCAAGAAGTGTGATTGTCGTGCCCAAGTTCTCGAGAGCTTATAATGTGCAATGTTAATTCTAATTTTAAATGCACAGGGTGGTCCATGAAAAACTGGCCCTGATGAAATAAGCCACTGTTAGCAGTAAATTTTAATAGTAATTTTTAATATGTGATAAAATAAGGTGAAGATTAAAAAATACCAAAGACAAAATATCGTAGAAGTTGGTAGGTACGAGTTACATATGTTACAACAGCTTATTTAATCAGGGCTAGTTTCTCATGGCCCATATTGCATTTTTAATATTTCTAAATAGATTTATTTGTCACAAAAATGATCAAAGTTGAAAAATAAATAAATATTAGAAGGAAAATGAAAGATTTAAGAAAATTGTTTATAGCTTTGACATTTTGGGTAATATTAATTCCAATAGACTGTGAATTTTTGAAGACATTTGGAAAATGTCATATAACAACAGGATTAAATAGATATAACATAACTTTAATTTTTTTTTCTTTTTTACTTTCTTCGATATACACAGAAAAGAATAAAAAATCGTAAAAATTTAAGACTTTCATTTCTTGATGGATTTATGCATTTTGGGATGTCATGAACAAGATTTGATTATTTTTGGAAAATGTCTGTCAAGCACAATTTTTGTACCTTCAGAACTAATGCTCACAGTTTCATCAAACTTTATATTCTGTTAGATATTGACATAAATTGGTGTTGATTAGGTTTGAATGTATATCACCCAACAGATGGTACTGATATGCTGTGTATTTTTAGATCCCCATGATAGCCATATCTTGCCATCTGTGGGATGAAATTTCACCAAATTTAATATGTAAATTGTTTATTAAAAATTATATTGATTCAAATTTGGCATTGGTTGCTAACAGAAAACACTGTTATGCAATTTATTGTGAGGAACATTATAGCTGTATCTCAGTTTCTATTTAGAAGAAATGCATCAAATTTTATATTTGAAGTTATGCAGTATATTTTGTAATTGTTTATGTGTAAAAGTGCTATTTACATTAATACAATCGATCAAGCGTAAGTTTTACTCACATACAAAGAGTTCCATACAATAAATTTATTAATTACTAACTGCAATATTACAAAAAACTGTTGCTAAAAGAATAATAAGACTTAAAGTAAAAAAACTCCTAGTTAAAAACTTTGAATTATTCTATGAATTATTTTTCAATAATTTAATTCGATTGGAATGAAAAACATTGACTATTCGCCTTATCTAAAACATAGACCTTGTACAAAGTTTAAATTTGGCATTGTGCCAAACACACTTTGAAAGGACGTTGCAAAGTTGCAACGCCACATTGGTCCATGCTGTGTTTTTCTAGATAGGTTTTTAAGTAATATCTCAGCTAATTACCAACAATTTTTTTCGAAAATCATATCAACAATCCTTGGATGATTCTGTGTCGATAAGTATCTCAAGTGTCCCTCAACTCCTCTGCTGAGCACCCACAAAGTAAAGTTTGTGTGTAATAGAAAAATGCATTTTTTTCAAAAACTATGTGACCTAGAATAATCGCTATAGTTTTCCTGCAAGGTTTAAATAAACTCTTACTAGCCCTAATTTTTTCATAATTGTAGTTTCAGTAGATTTGGAAATAGGAGGGGGGGGGGGGTATATATTTTTGGAGTACATTTTCGACAAATCTCTGAAAATATAATACCTAAAATTAAAACAAATATATTTTTGCGTTTGGTGCTATGAGATCTTTCAAATGATATCACACACAATACTATACAAAAACATTTTTTTTCCAACTAACTTAATTAGCCCCTACACATTTTTCCTAAATATATTTGCGAGTGGCTAATAATCTATAAATATGTGGTTGAATAGCCTTTATAACTCTGCCAAGTGCAAACTTCCCACATTGCATAGTTTTCGAGAAAAACGTCTGTGACAGGCACAAAGACAGACACACAAGTAATCATATAATGGCTTCATTTTTACTTTTTAAGTAAAGAAACCTAATTAGAATAATGTAGATTATAAAAGAAAATTTTGTGATGGCCATGTCATGCTAGTTTTACCTTGAACAAAAAATTGCTTATGCTTAATAGAAATATGCTGACGACTTTTATCTATACCATGTTTTGTAAAATAATTTTAACTTCACAAAAATATAAAACATTATTAGAGCACAAACTGTATTATGTTACCCATAGGAAAATCTTTAGGTATTGAGTAAAAAGAAATGAAACAACAGTAATTTCCAGGTGAGCTTAATTTTCTTCTATACATGTATATATTAAGTATACAAATAAATTTTAAAGCATTTTAGCATGCATCTTCTAGGGTACATGCATGAAAATTCGTGTGTCCCTTGAAAATTCTAAAAACAGTTATACAATTTTTTTAGTGCCGCAAAGCTTCAAAATTTCATAAAATTCCAAGTAACATAACTCAGTAAGTTTGGTTACAGATGAATGGAATTTTTACTGATTTACTTGTCAGAGCATGGGATTTTATTTATTTTTTAATATAACTTATATTGCTTATTTATTAATATAAAAGATAGATTTACATTACCGATGAAATTGTAAACTATTTTCTCTTGTATATAATAAAGGATTAATTTTCCTTCTTTTCGAGTTTCGGGTCCGAGTTGACTTCAATGATCTTCATAATGAAAATGGGAGATATTCTCTTTTCTTCGACAAAATTTCATGTTTAGTTGGACCGTGACAAAAATTTATTGCTGAACAGATTTTGATATACACCATACAATATCAGATCGGATATCACCACACAAACTTTGCAGAATAAAAATCTTTGCTCAAAGTATATATATAGTACCCAAAGATCCATACCTCTAAAATGCATTCATTCTGCACAGTTTGAGGAGTGGTATCCAAACACTGTGTATATAGCATAACAGATGGTGGCATGATTTTTACAATGTGTACAATATTAGAATTTTTATAGTAAAACTGCACTACACTTAACATGTAATGTGATAGAATTGAACCAAACTGAACATGTAATGCAATAGAATTACACCAAACTTAACATGCAAGATGCTTATTATGAAAAATTATGTTAATTAAATTTCAGTTTTGATCACTGAACAGGAGGTATGCTATGCTTTTTCTGATAAACATTATAGCTGCAACTCACCTTTTATTAGATAGAAATGCACAAAATTTTATATTTGAGGTTATTAATATAAAATGTAATTATTTATAATATAGTCCAATATTGGATTTGAATGCTCAACAGATGATATTGTTGTGATAATTTTTTTTATTCTAAAAGCGACCATTGTGATTTTATGTTACAATTAAAGAAATTAATTAGATTCCATATTCATAGTTCTTATTATACACTGCATTAATTCCTCACAAAATAAAGTGCTATTTTGGGGTATTTATCAGGTGGAGTTACTGGGTCCCAATTATAGTCTACCTTAGGAGTAGATGTAGTAAAGAATATAGATTTTAATAACCAGGCATTAACTCCAGAAAATGTATAAATAGACACAATACAAAAAGTAACACAATTACAAAATTTAAATTAATATATTAGAATGATATAGATGAAAGTTTTGTGATGGTTATAGCACATAAAAAGGCCAGACAAAAAAAATAATTTATGAAAAACCCATATACTCTGATATACTATTTTTAAGGATTAAAATTATAAAAGAATGGATTCAAGACTATTTTGTAATAAAGCAGACTTGTATATAGGCTGCAGTGTGTATCTGAACTGATGGTCAAAATTGTAAGAGGTGATAGGTCAAAGCAAACAATTTTTGTATGAGAAACCAGAGTTACATTCAACTTATTCAATCAAAAATACAGGGTATCCCACACCAAATCAAACACAGATTAACTGCAAAAATAAATAATGAAGATATTTTAACAAAATCTTCAACAGAATAACTTTGCTTTTAGTGAAATGTCGCAATCTCAAGTGAAGTGTTGGAATTGCACTCTAAATTCGACCAGGGATACCATATGCATTGACAGTTATCTTCTGAATTTTGAATCTGTGAGTCTAGCTGAGTGTTACTTTGGGTGTAGAGGATGGCCATTTCTAACCATCTTGTGATTTTATCACATTTCCCTGAAAGCAAAATACGTCTAATGAAGATTTTGCTAAACTATCTTCATAGTGATGAATGAAAATCTAGGATCAGCTATACAGTGGGTGATCGGTTAACGAACTGTTCGGTTAACAAACAGATCGGTTAACGAACACTTTCGCGAGAGATTTTTATGTTCGGATAACGAACACCTCACAAAACAAAGCCAAGCAGTAGCAATGCTGTGTTTCAGATATCCAGAGCTGTATTTAATTGCATCTATTATCGATTTAAAGAACATTGTAACAGTTGTATGCTTGAAGCCTAATTCATGGACTACCGGGGGTTCGGGCCCCACATTTTAGCCCCCCCCCCAAATTAGAATGAACAGATTAAAAACATTAATTTTTATATTTTGTGTCCCTTTTTAAAGAAATACTTTTAATTGAAAATTAATTATTTTAATTGAAAATTAGTTTCTAAATTATTAACAGGATCTGAGCTCCACTGGAGCTTTATCGGGCCCTGCAGTAAACACTACTGTTTAGAGAACTAATGGAGTTTTTGATATGTCAAAGTGAGAAATTGATTGGATTTAATGCTATAGTCAATGAATATGATCCTAAAAGATTTTATAAAGGGCATGTCATTTATTTTTTTAAGTACGGCACGACACAGACAAAGCCATCAAAATACGATCTGTCCATATTAAATACGGACGTATAGTAACGCGATTAAAAATTTCAGAAATGAAAAATAAGTATGTCAAAAATATAAACTTTCTTCAAAACAGAACTTAATTAAACTCTCTTTTACGCCTCCCATTATCTGCGCCGAAGAGTAAATGTGCGAGGAAAGCTGTCACGTGATGCAGCGCTCCATGTATTTTGGCATTTTTCCAGGAGTGATGAAATGGCAATAGCTTAAGAACAATTTTTCGTACATTATGCTGCGCAACTTCTGTCTGCCATGACAAGAAGGAGTACGTTGGTTGTGTTACGCGATACAGTGATCCTACATTTTTTATTTTATTTTGCTACAAGTGGCATAAAATCGTGGAAAGTATTTTTTGCTACAACATTTTTGTGTGCTTTGTGATTTCGGTTCTTGGTACTTTTTTTTCATTGCATTTCTTAATTGTTATTTTTAAAAAAGAAAGCAGATAATATTATGGGGCCTAAAAAATCAAGAAATGTTCTCACCATACAAACTAAGCAAGAAATTATAGCTAAAGTAGAAAGTGGGCATAAAATGTCTGATATTGCTAGGCATTATGGCCTGAACAAGTCTACTGTAGGGACAATCTTAGCTAACAAGCATGTAATTAAGAATAATCAAGCAGCTAAAGGAGTAACGAAAATTCCATGTGAGAAACAAAGGTGCGTCATTCATGAAAAAATGGAGAAATTGCTTTTAGTTTGGATAAAAGAAAGGGAAATGAAAAGAGATATAACCAGTATGGCTATCATTCAAGAGAAAGCTAGAGAAATTTTTGAAGAACTGAAGAAACAAACCCCTCATTCATCACATGAAGATTTAGAATTTAAGGCTAGTACTGGATGGTTTGCGAAATTTAAAAAGAGAACTGGCATTAAACATGTAGTAATGCACGGCGAGTCTGCTAGTGCAGATAAAGAAGAAGCTGATAAGTTCTGTATAGAATTTCAAAAATTCATTGAAACAGAAGGATATTGTCCACAACAAATTTTTAATTGCGATGAAACTGGTTTGTTTTGGAAGCGCATGCCAAAACGTACCTACATTACGAAGGAAGAAAAAAATATTCCTGGGCATAAACCCATGAAAGATCGGCTGACATTACTTTTGGGAGCTAACGCTAGTGGCGATTTGAAGCTAAAGCCACTTCTTGTTTATCACTCAGAGAACCCTAGAACATTAAAAAAAAATTCTATTAATAAAGAAAAACTACCAGTAATGTGGAGATCGAATGGAAGGGCCTGGGTCACGCAGGTTCTTTTCAAAGAATGGCTGTTTGAAGTTTGTGCCCCAAGCATCAAGGATTACCTTCAGACCAAACAAGTTTCATTAAAAGCACTGTTGCTATTGGACAATGCACCAGCACACCCAAAAAACCTTGATACGGTGGAGGATAAATTGCTTGAAGATTTTCCTTGGTTGACAGTTAAGTTTCTTCCTCCAAACACCACTTCATTGATTCAACCCATGGATCAGGGAGTTATTGCGGGTTTCAAAAAACTGTACATTCGATCACTGTTTCGTCGATGTTTCGAAGCATGTGAGTATTCATCAACATTGACGTTAAAAATGTTTTGGAAAGAGCATTTTGATATTCTTAAAGCGATACGACTAATTCAAAAGGCGTGGTCAGACGTAACTCAACGACAACTAAACTGTGCTTGGCAAAAGCTATATCCATACTGCATCCAGGAAGATGGGAATAATGTTCCAGAAATTGTGGATGAAATTATCGCAACAGCTAAAGAACTAGAATTAGAAGTGAATGATGACGTTCAAGAGCTTATAATGGAACACGAAAGTGAGTTAACGATCGAAGACCTGCAAGAGCTTTCAAATGAAGAAAATACACAAACTCAACATGATGCGTTGTGTTTTGATAGAGATGGACAAGAACCCATTCCGACCTCTGTTATAAAAGAGCTTTTAAAGAAGTGGGAGGAAGTCAGGACCACGGTCTCAAAATGGCACCCAAAACAGGCTGATGTTGATAGGCTTGGGGACCTGTATAATGAAAATGCTGTTAATCACTTCAGAAACATCCTGAAGAAGAGAGAAAAGCAATCGACTTTGGACAGATACTTTATTACCCCCCCCCACCCCAAAAAAAAAATAAAAAAAGCATGACTGAAGGAACGGCATAACTGTATGTATGTAATGTTTTATTATTATTATTACATTTAAATAAATTTAGGGAGAATTTATATTGATTTTTTTACATATTATTTAGCTCTTAAGAACGAATTAATTGAATTCCCATACAAATCTATACTAAATCTATGATCGGTTAACGAACAATTCGGTTAACGAACATTGTTTTGGAACGGATTAAGTTCGTTAACCGATCACCCACTGTATATGAAACATATTGTAATTTTGATTCAATAAGTGAATTGAAATCCTTATTTCCTGTATGAAAATTGTTTGTCTTGACATGTATTATCACCCCTTACAGTTCTGACTGCCAGTTCAGATATACCCTATACATATATATATATATATATATATATATATATATATATATAATTAGTACAAAGCAGTTTCCATATAAGATTACATTAAGTTTAATTATCCAGAGGGAGAATTGGAAGCAATTTAATCTTTTGCATATCATAGGGGACATTAATAGCTTATCTTTATTATGATGATTGTTCTGGGGACCTTTCAAGGTTCTTTTTGTCGTAAAACCTTTTCCACATTTATCACATTTAAAAGATTTTATTTTAGAATGTTACTTGGATATGTGATAGCAGTTTAATTCTAGAACTCAAATTTCTGTGACATATTTCACATATTAAGTCTTTTTATTATGTCTGTACATATAGGCAATTAACAGAGATTTTGAAACAAAAGACTTTTGGCAAATCTCACAAACAAAGGGAAATATCTCACTGTCAATCTTTAAATGGAGTGTTAAACAATGCCTGAAAGTAAACTGTTTTTCACAAATATTACATTGGAAAGGTTTTTCATTTATATGAACTGCACATACACGAGTTACTAATGAGTCATTTGCCTTAAATTCTTTACAAGTATCACATTTATAAGGTTTTTCTCCAGTATGTATCCATAAATGCTTTATTAAAGCTGAAGCAGTTATAAATCCTTTTTGAGATTTATCACAAGGAAAAGTCCTATGGTTCTTAATACGCTCTAGCAAAGCACTTTCACAATACAACCTTTTATGGCAAATATTACAGACATATTTTTTTTTTGTCATGAACAGCATGTTTTTCTAACTTTTGTATCGTCTAAAAATAGGAAAAACCATATGTTTCAGCAAAGACTTGGTTTTAGTGAAACCTTTTTTACAAATATGGCACAAACAAGACTTGTCTTCAGTATGTATGGATGGTTTATTCCCTATGTGGGTCACCATGTGACCTCTTAGATATATTTTTTGAGCAAAAGCTTTTCCACAAAGTTCACAAACAAAAGGCTACCTGTGTGGATCCATACACATTCTAGGAAATTCTGTTTATATCATTCTTCTGACATATTTTACAAGTAAAGGGTCATTGACCAGTATGATGCAATACATGTCTAGTCAAACTACTTTTTTGGTTGAATGTTTTTTGGCACAAATTACAAGCGAAGGTTTTTGCGCCTGTCTGTATAGGAGAGTGTGTTTTTAAATATTTTGGATATAAAAATGCTGCTTGACACTTCACAAACATAACGATTTATGAGTATCTTTAATTCTACAAGGTTTTTTTAATTTTGAAATCTCAAAAATTTCTTCTCCAGTTACATCGTCTAATTTTAATTTCACCTGACTGCTTTTTCTCAAGTACACTGTATCTAGATTCTTCATCCATCATGTAAATGTTGCTTTGAAAATACCCTAAACATTAATGAATGATGTAATAGATTATAACTTTTCTTCAACAAAGAGTAACTGAAATTCCTTAGCAATGAGAATTTTTTTTTCATAAAAAAATATTATTTAAAAATATTTTAAATATATTACAAATATTATAAATAAAAATGAAACATTTATTTTTATATCTCAAAAATTATCTTACTGGTTCAAGCAATATATTTTTTTTCAGAAAATTCACACAAGTAAAAAATTAAACAAAAATCTTCAATCTTAATTCTAATCTGAGGCTATTTATTTAGAATGACGCATTTTATCAAATTTCTATAAACTGCAATTCTAATTTGTCACATATTTAAAAGCTAAATTTCAATCTTTACATTTGTCAACTAAGAAAGAAATCATACAACAAAGCTTAGTTTAATTATAACATCTGTTTTATTTTTCAAGTAATTTTTCATTCTTTTCAATGTCATTTTCATCACAAAAATATCAAATTAAAAGCTAACCGCAGGCTAACTTTTGGAATAAGTTTCAATAATTCTGGATTAGACAGTTACTTTCACAGCTACAAAGTTCAAAGATATAAATTAACGTCTTAGTTCAAATAAATAGAAAGAAGCCATAGCTTATATATTCATGCAATAATTCCCAGTTGACACTCCTTTAACAAGCAAAATATCTAGAATCTGAAACGAGAAAGAAGAGAAAAAAGTGTAGAAAGAAAGTCATGATATCAGTAGATACATAATTTCATCATATATACTATCTTCAAATGATTTAATTCAATTTTTAATTTGGTTTATCATGATTTTATATTTCATTTTATCAATGTTATGTTTTCACATGTAGTTTCATTTTATATACAAATTATAAAAACTTAAAAGGAGTGATTAAGATGACGCCAAAAACTCTAGTGTTGTTATCAGCGGTCTGTGCACACTTTTCTCCCAGGGTCCGGTTTTCGTAAAATTGTGCACAGTTGTTTATATTTGCGAAAAATCTAATCCTAATTTTGTGAATTTTAAATGATCGCTATATTCAGTTTCTTGTTTATACGTTTTTAAGAAGATATATGTATGTAAAACACATATTTTCTTTATATATATATATATATAAAAGTGAAAGTCAGATTTTACTTTCAAATGATTAAATTTTGAAACAGTTCAGTTCAGAAAGGGAAAATTTTTGTGAAAGATCCATTTTTAAGACAAAAAAATTTTGTGAAGGGTCCTGTTTTGAGAAGAAAAAATTTGTGAAGGGTCCTGTTTTGAAATTAAAAAATTGTGAAGGGTCCTTTAAAGGACCCAATTTATTCCTAAAGAGATCCCTGGTTATTATATACTTTTTTGATAAAATTGAGGAAACAAAATTAAAAATTTCTTTTAAATCATCTTAGCACAAAATTTACAAATTAATAAATACATTTTGGAGAACATTAGTAATTTTTCAAATTTATATTTGAATGCATAATGAAATTCATCTATAATAACCGATATTTCAGTATTGTTCTACTACTTAGTAGCAACATAAATTATGACTGTCCTGTCTATTTTCTTTCTTCTCTTGACACATTTCTATCTTGACATATTTATATTAACTTCAAAAATTTATGTTTGTTTAGGATTTTAAATTTTTCCTCTCTTGTAGATAATTCATAACTCTGAATAACTTTTCTTGAATGAAATTGCAAGAGGTGCAATAAAATTTTTCATTTGAACTCATAATACTGTGGTCATTTTATAAATGTTATGTTAATTTATGTAAATCCATTGAGATATCTTTTTCAAATATATTAATATCGTACACAAGAATATATATATTAATACATAATCTTAACACATAATGAAAGTAAAAATTGTAATGAAATTTATTCTCTTAGCAAAGAAACATATTTTATGTTTATCATATTATCATCACTATATGTTTATCACTTTTCCATATATTGAAAATATTTTCCATATATATATTCCCTTTTCTTAAAAAATATATTTTTTTTATGAATCAATATGTAAAATAGTAGTGTATGTTGATATCAGCTTTTGCTTATCTAATTTTCTTCCAGGTGTGTCTCTCTTTATTAACGTTTTCATTTTTTTATTTTTATCTCAGCTACCCCTTCCCTAATCTTGGTATAAACATTGTGTACATCATTTTTTTAGTATATAGAGTTGATTTGACAATATGATAATTAAAAAATATTTCCAAAACAATTTTACTTTTCCATAATATAATTATGATAGCAACATTTACAGTGTAACAAAAGAGATTTATACAAATCAGGAGTTAAAATAATGGACAAATTATTGGAAAACTTCTTCATTTTTTCAGCGACTAGAGACTTTTTTTTTTTTTTTTTTTTTTTTTTACATTTTCCAACATAGTTGAAAAGTGTTTATGACTTTAGTTTGTCTGTCAGTGTTCTAACTTGTAAATATACTCTGATTGCCCATAATTTTTATATGTTATTAAAGTTTATTATAGCATGATCGTTATCGAAAATGAAGTGTGTAGCATTTATAGTTCGTTTACAGGAATAGTAAAAAATATTCCACTACAGAATGGTCAATGGCAAATTTACTTGTTTCAAGTGCATTTTAAGGATGTTACACTATTTCAAACATAAGGAAATTGTTATGCATTTCTGAGGTGCACTAAAACATGCTTTCTGTAGCATTTATTATTCGTTTACAGGGTTACACAAAAGAATTCCATTACATAATGGTCTACGGGGAAAAATCATTTGCAGTGTATTTTAGTGATATTACACTATTTTAAACAATAAAATTTATATGAATTATTGAGATGCACTATAGGTTGCTTACTGAAAGTATGGTGTGCACTGCACATATACAGGAACACACAAAATAATTTGGTTACAGTACTGTCTATGAGCGATAATTGCTGGAAGTGAGTGTTCAACTTTAGTTTGCGTTTTTAAGTTTGACTAAATTTTTTGATAGTATGTGGTGTGCATAAATTTTATAGATCATATACAGGACTGCACAAAAGAACCTGATGTGAGTACATTCCTGCGTATTTCAGTATTCTACATGTGTTGGGCAGTGTTTCAGCAACTTTCAAAGATATAACTTCAAACTTTTCATACTTTCCGAATAAAGGAAATGGTTTGGGCTTCAGTGTTCAACAATGGAAAACTGCCTCTGACAGTTTTTTTTTAAGAGAAAAAAGTTGATTATTATATTCAGGACAATTTGGCAATAAACTTATAGCTACACAATAATATACTCCATTGCAAAAGGAATTGAATACTTCAACAAGAGACTGCATCTTTGCGTAAGACCAAGTCTTTTATTACTAACGATTTTCTTGATTATTTCCCTTTTTGAGATCTCCCACATTTTTTCAATCCAAGTACTAATATAAATATTTTTCTTGATATGAAAAAGGGAATGAATTTAAGCAGCGTCTTTATCGGGAAATAACAGTTGATTTTAAATAAAATATATTATACTTGAGTGGAATTAACCATTGTAGGGATGTGCTCTAAAATTAAACCATCTTAAATTCTTCTGGGAACTAGTCATCCGATAAGATTTATTAATGAAAATAAATTGCACAATGAATATGTTATATTTAAAGGACATGGATGTGAAAGCAAAAAATATCTCTAATGGGGAAAACAATAGATTTTTGTATAATTTATAATTTCAAAAATTCTTTCAAGGAAATGTTTTGAATGTTAACATTTTCACAGTGGAGGCAGATTTGGCAGATAATTTTGTGACTGGGATATAGAGTCCAAAAGAGGCAAGTATTTTTTCAACAATAAAACAAATATTCTTAAACAACTTGATTTAAGAATTTTTCTTAAGCATTTTTAATTATATTACTTCAATGAAAGAGCTTTTACAATCTTTCAGTAATTATTATGATATTTTTTTATTTTTATCGAGTATTTAAAAAATAAATTCTAAAGAAATAAAAGAATTTTTTAAATCAATATAGAAAACACTAAATGAAGTACAGGAAAAAATTAACGGAAATAATTTAAAGAAAAATTTAAATTGTTGTCTAAAAAATTAGAGACCTTAGCAAGGATCAGATGCAATCTCTTTGATGTATTAAAAATTACCAATTCAATGCTCAGTTTTTCTCAATGCTATAACATTGAAAATTCTTATTTTATGTGTTGTATTTATCAAACTTAACAAACATTTTCTTAAATTAAAAGTTTAAAAGTTGTCAAACATTACTGTTAATCTTGAATGAGTCATGAAAAATTTAATGGTTTGACTATTAGATAAATTGAAATTGACATTCTTTATTCAAGCTGTCTTGATGATTAAGTAAAAAATTCACAAATAATAATAAAATGGCTATCAGGTATTTTTCCAAAAAAGTTAATTTTCTGCAAGTCATGTTATTATGAGAATTATTTTTGGGGAAGGGTAATTGCATTATTTTTTTTTTTTCTGCATTAAACTGTATATTAATCTTTTTTTCAAACTCAAAAGTGATGATTCAAATAACTGGAAAAAAAAAAAAAAAACCTTTAAGCCATAGAATGTTTTGAGGTAACACTGAATATGTGAAATTCAGTATAAATTGTGACCAATAACAACTGTAAAAAAAAAAAAAAAAAAAAAAAAAAATGTTTACGTAAATATACAACAGTTTTTGTGATTTTGATGCATTGATGAGTTCAAATTAACTCAGAGCTGGCTGAAAATTAACAGTGTGAAAACCTAGGAAAAAACAAAAACAGATGACCCCTACTAACTTTGCCACAAATTATTGCATGAAAATATGAATTGTACCAATTGATCTGTAATAACTTCTCCTAATTAATACTATACTGAAGTTGATTATGGAAGATTTATAAATGATAATTTTATGTTGATTTAATTTTTAGCTTATAATTTTAATTTTAAAACTGGATTAGTAAGACATAAATAGCTAATATTTAATTATTATGTTCACAGTTCAGGTTGGTATCAAAGCTAAGCTAGGAAATGTCCATCTAGAATGCCATGAAATTTTTGACTGATAGAAAAACAAGCTAGTTTCATGCCAAACTACTCTCTAAATTATGTCGATTTAGCTTACAACTTATTCACTTTTAAAATTGAAATCTAATCTATAATAAAGACAGACGTTTGTTTGTCTGCAGTTTCCTGAAGAGACTGCTACATGATTTGACAGAAAATTACCTATATATTCGAAATTACGTACCTCGAATGCGGTTTTTGGATTGTTTTATATCGTATTTAGCATGTTTTTACATTCTGCAGCAATTTTTCAACATTAGTAAAAAGAATACAGTTTCAATCTTTTAGCCCAATATAAATTTTGTCCTTTTTCCAATAAACTTTATTTAAAATTCTTACAACAGTTTTAAAAATTTTTGATATATATATATTATATATATATATATATATATATATATATATATATATATATATATATATATATATTTTATGTTTTATAACAATTTGTTTAACGATTATACAATTCTTTGTAAAAGAAATCCAGTTTCAAAAATTTTTTTAAACCAAAGATAGTGAATTTTGTCCTCTTTTCAATAAAATTTATTTGGTACAGTGAATATTGAATTTTTTAAAAAATCATTATTCCCCTTTCTGCTGAAAATGAAGACTTAAAAAAAAGAAAAATTAAAACATACGGAATAGTTTTTTAATTATTAAATAAAGGAAGGCAACAGTTTTTTATTTATTATTTATTATTTTTTTTAAATAAAAAGAACTCTCCTGTAAATTTTGCTACTCCCATATGATTAAATCCAAGTTGGAAGATTGCCAAATCAGCTCCTATAACAATGTGAATGATGATACTGAAAATTTCAATTTCATCTAGATCAATTTCCATGTACCTTTGAGATAAGATAAGTTACACCTTTTTTTTTTTTTTTTTTTTTTTTTTTAAAAAAAAGGAGAAAATTATGACACTGCTGAAGAAAGTTGGACCCCCAACCCAGGTTCGATTGAAAGAACCAACCAGTGAATCTCTATTATTAAGCTAAAAAAAAAAGTTAAGGTTCAGATTTTTTTTTTTTAACTCAAATTTAATTATGCAACCAAACGAAATTATTTTTATGAATTTCATCAAAATTCAGTCATTTTTTTAAATATAAATTTATGCATGTTTAAGTAATTTTATATATATTTTAGTACAATGTAAAATTGTACACAGTATCTTTTTTTACCAATGTTTTTAAAAATAAAAAACATTTACAGATATGTATATTTTCAGAACAAAATAACAAACAAATTTAATTGTCATCATTTATTGAAATTAGTCTTAATCTAGAATTTAAACAATACAATGAATGCAAAATATAAAAATCACATAAAAGCAAACAGTATGAATTAACAAATGCAAACCTTAACAAATTATGTATCCTGCCATAACATTAAAACTAAAGTCACCTTTAAACATTAAGGTACATAAAAATTCATCTGAAATTTTGAAAAATAACAATGGAACTAGATACAGATAGCTTATTAACGGTACAAGGTATTTGAAAAACAAAATGTATGAACCAAAATATCCCCTAATACTGGTGTGATACAATAAAGACAAAAAACTTTTTAATAACACAATAAAATTAAGAAATGTGCTAGACTTTTTGAAAGAACTTGGTCTTTCTTCTTCAGGTACAAAGACCTGGGTGCTACTACTTTGAAGGCAGTAGCAAGACTTGCACCTACTGCTTGCATTTCTTAATTTAATGGTGGTATTAAGAAGTTTTTTGCCTTCAAAAAAATCTATATTGCAAATTACTAAAGAAATAAATACAGAAAATAATAATATTCAATTACAAAAATATTACAAAATCTATAAGATAAACAATGTGATCAGGTACAAATTTTACAAAACAGATTATTTATTTTCATCGTAACCTGAAGATGAAAATTTCAGTGCTACAAAATTTGAAAATCTAATTTTTAAGATAAAAAATTTTGTTTATTAAGAAGTAAATATTTCTGTGATATATTATTAACTAGTTAATACAAACATAACATTTAGAAAATATAAATAACTTTGTATTTTGCATAATAGTAAAGTTCATATTTTAGTTGATATAAATTTATAATTACTGGCTCTACAGATTTAAAAATTCAGGTATCAATACACAATGTACAGAATAAAACTGAAATTGAAATGTTAGTCTTTATTTATAAAATGTAAATAGAATTTCAGGCAAACTTAAATCTTCTTATGTATAGTTCTTTGAGTGTTAGTAACTAAATTGTAATAGTGGATTGATTTCCTAATTTCCAAAACTTTGCCTCCCCCCCCCCCCAAAAAAAAAAAAAAAAATAATAAATGAGTGCATGTTAATTTTGAATTTTAATGAACAGTTTGGAAAAAGATGTAATATATATATATATATTTTTTTTTTTAAGAGAAAGAAAGAATTCTGAAAATGTTTCTTAGAACAAATGTTTGAAACTTTTTTCAGATGACTAACAACAGATAAAAATCACAGAACCACTAAGGGACTTTTACTAACGGATAAAATACTGATGAATATAATTTATATATATAGTAAAACTCCAATTATCTTGTTCAAAAACAGGAAACAAACAAACAACAACAACAAAAAATTACACTTTAGAAAGGAAAAAAAAAATATATTATTGAAATGCTAATTGAATGTATTCACTCATAAAAATATAAATTCCACGAAATTCCTATTTAAATCAACATTAAAATTTATATTTAACTGGAATTTTCAAAATCTATATATTTGGAAAATATAAAGTTAGTATTTACGGTCTAAAACAAAACAATTAACTTTGTTTAACATATCTAAATGCATGTAAATATCTTTCTTTAAATTGTTTGTATTTCTAGTAAAAAGAATCTTATAAAAAAGTAAACATAATACAATTATAAGTTCACTGTATTAAGTCTAATTTTTTATTAAACAAAAGCAATTTGACTAAAGAGGAGAAATTTTTGTTTCACAACATAACTTTTTTTTTTTTTTTTTGTATGATTGCCCTAATAATTTGGATTTCTGCATACCATCTGGATTATATCCGGAACAAAATAGTCTGGATAATTGGGATGGCACTGCTATTACATAAAACATACACAAACAATTTATCTTCATATTAATGCTTTTCTTTTGCTCCAAATAAAGAAATTCATTTATATGACATACATATGAAACAAATAATAAATAAAATTACTCAAATAATAATTTTAAAAAAGAAACCAACCAATTGCTATAGCATAATATTGATGAAAATTACATTCCAAGTATTACATTGCTAATTCTGATTTTATAATTAATAAATCAGGTGGTATAGCACCTGTATAAAAAATTGTCAGAAGATAAACTTTTTGTCGCTTTCCTCCATTTTGTACTTTCCTTCATTTTGTAGCTTTGTTTTTTTCTGAATATCAAGAGACTTTGGCCTATTAGAATCATACACAGTCATATGTCCCAGAAATGTTCTTTTACAGTTGAAATATTTCTTACCCACTTGGCATACATGAGTTTTATCGTCTGGATTGTGTTAAGGAGTGTCTTTTTAAATACCCACACTGAGAAAACTCTTTTTTGATATTGCTGTATGAGTAAGTGTATGTTTATTTCGAAGGTGTTCTCGAAACACTTTCTGAGATAATATGCATTGAAAATGGTTTTTTTAACACATTCTTCAACATCAGTATCCAACTTAGTTCCATCAGATAATTTTTTTCATAAGTCGCATTCAAAATCGAAATCAAATTTAACTGAATCTGAATTTTTAATTGTTCTACGAGTTAGTTCAAACTCATATCACATTTAAAAGGTACTGTTCATCAAACATTTCTTGACATAATTCACATTGAAAATGGTTCTTTTGAACACCATTTTCAACATCAGCATCAAATTTAATTGCACTTTGACAGCTTTATTTGATAAATCACATTCAAAACTAAACTCAAGTTTTAACTGTATTTGACTACCAAAACTTTAATTGGACCAGATCCTTTTCTTGCTGCATGTGTATGCTTAACCATGTGTACATTTAGAAGGTATTGTTTAGCAAACATTTTATGACATACATTGCATTGAAAATTCTCCTTTTTAGAAAGAATTTCAGGAGTAGTGTTTAACATAGTGTCAGAAACTTTATCCATCAGGGAAACAGAGTTATGATTTGATTCACTTTTTTGAAGACCAGTTGATTTTACTTGTTTGTGTGTTTTTAAATGAGAGTTTAAACTTTTCTTATCATCAAATTTCTTTTCACAAATGTCACATTCTAGAGATTTGATGTTATTTTGACTATTACAACGCTGGGTCAGAAGCTTTTCTCCTGCATGTGAATGCAAATGCCTGATCAAATGAGAAGGTTTTGGGAATGTTTCTCCACACTGGTTACAAGTAAATGTTTTTAACAGCTTATGGTTCTGAATGTGTTTCTGTAAATCTCTATCACAGCTAAAATCTTTCTGGCATTCACTGCACTTGTAACTCATTTCATGATCAGCGGCAAGCTTACTTTTTTGTTCCAAGCTGTCAAAATCAAGAGATTTTTTCATTTCATGAACTGAAGAGAAAGAAATATCATGATTTTTCAACCCTTTTTTTGTTTTGAAACCTATTTTACAAATATAGCACACGTAGGGTGAAATGTCGGTATGAGTAAGCATATGAGAAGACAAGCTTTTACTCAGTCCAAAGTCCTTTCCACAGACTTCACAAACAAACGGCTTCACAGCAGAATGGGTTATCATGTGAGCTTTCATGTATGATCTACGAGTAAAACCTTTACCACATGTTTCACAAGAATATGGTTTTTGGCCAGTATGAGTACATACATGTTCCATATAATGTTGTTTATAAGTAAATTTTTTTGGACAAATATCACAACTAAAACGTCGCTCTCCAGTATGGACAAGTAGGTGTCTCTTGTAATTACTTAGTTGGGAAAATTGTTTATGACATATATCACAAGTATGTGGCTTTTCTCCAGTATGTGTACGCATATGGTCATTCAAATGATACCGTGAATTGAACATTTTTTCACATATTTCACATTGTAAATTTTTTTTTCGGCTATGTTTCTTTTTAACTGGAGTATCCTCCTTAGTTGTTTCAGAGAACTCTTTTATTAACAGGTCACTACCAGAATTCTCATTTACTGTGAAATTTAAATTGTCAAGTGTAATTCTGTCAGTTAATTTGTTCCCTTGAAGAGAAATGTCATAATTCAAAAGATTATCATTCATGATCAGTTTGAGGTTTCTAGATTTCTTTTAAAATATAAAATAAAATCAGTGTTGTAAAATTACCCCACTTTAATAAAATCCTAATAGTTTTATTAAATTGCAAATCATGTTATATATACAACTTTGAAGAAATTACTTGATCGATACATATATAGTAATAATGTGAGTGGTAAATATCAATAGCTCTCAATACTTCAGTAAATTATTTTAAAATACAGCAATTTTTATGCATTTGAAACATTTTATTCTTCATATTTTCTGATCAATTTACTTTTAAATGTTTGATTTTGCTCTTAAATATTTGGAAATTTTATAGCTACAAACATATTATATAATATACATTAAATTTAGCTTATTTTTATAAAGTAAGGTACTGACTCTTAATCATTCTTTTGCTGATGACCAAATCTTTGATAGCTTAATTCAAAATTTTCATTTAAAATTTGTATTTATAGCTTGATTTTTTTTCTTTTCTTTCAATTACAACAAGAACATTTCAAAAATAAGATCATAATTAGAAAAACTTTTCATTTACGATCAAAATTCTTCTTCAAGTCAGCGATAAAATTCTCTCTGCAGTGTGCCACAATCTGAGATTTGCTATGACGAAATTGTAGTTTTCTTGTCCTGAAATGAAGATATTTACAACTTTTCATTTGTGAGGCTGACAAGAAACAAAAATCTTTTGATTAAAAGATTTTTTTTATGAACAAAATTATAATATGCATAAAATATTTAATTTCAAAGAATTTATATATTTTTAAATCAACAATGGAGAAAAAAAAAAAAAAAAAAAAAAAAAGACAGAATTCAAAACACTGAGAAGCATATTGTCAAAACAATCATTAAATTTACACCCAAACACTTCATTTAACTATAAATAGCTTTTTCCATTTTCTGAGGGATGTAACATATATATATATATATATATATATATATATATATAGTAAAACTCCAATTATCTTAATCAAGAAAAGGAAAAAAAATTGCATTTCAGAAAAAAAAAATGCATTATTGAAATGCTAACTGAATGTATTCATGCTCATAAAAATATAATTTCCATGAAATTTCTATTTAAATCAACATTAAAATTTATGTTTAACTGGAATTTTCAAAATCTATATATTTGGAAAATATTAAGTCAGTATTTACAGTCTAACACAAAACAATTAACTTTGTTAAGCATGTCTATTTAACATATCTAAAACCATGTAAATTTATAAATATATTTCTTTAAATTGTTTGTAGTAAAAAGTATCTTATAAAAAGGTAAACCTAATACAATTGTAAATTCACTGTATTAAGTCTACTTTTTTATTAAACAAAAACTGACTAAAGATGAGAAATTTTTTGTTTCACAACATAACTATTTTTCTATGATTGCCCTAATTATCTGGATTTGTGCATATCTGGATTATGTCCAGAAAACATTAGACAGAATAATTGGGATGTCACTGCTATTACATAAAACATACACAAACACAAGCAATTTATCTTCATATTAATGCTTTTCTTTTGCTCCAAATAAAGAAATTTATTTATATGACATACATATAAAACAAAAATCCAGACAATAATCCAATTGTATGAACACACATGTATTCATTTTATTTACAATTATTAAGGTGGAAGAAAATATACAGGCATAAACACAAATATACACTATTTTTCATTTTGTACATTGATTTTATTGTATTTCCTTAACAAACATCTACAAATGAAGTTACTTTTCCATCCAAAAATACATAGCTTGATCTCATGAGAAACCTTATTAATAATAATAAAAATTGCAGGCAGGATTTTCCTGTTCTTCCTTCCCTTTTGTTTAAATTACATATGTAAAAATCCAAAAACTACAAACATATAATATAAACAATTACAATGAAACATTAAATACACATATATCTATTATAAGATTGAAGCAACATTCCAATCTCATTTTGACATGCAATAAAATAAACAGCTAGGGTTTGGATAAAAGTGATTTTGTAAATATATGACGGAGATCTGTATTGTTAAGCAAAGAAAATTAAAGATGTGAGAACAACCTTAATCTAAGTCCAGTGACAGAACTATCTTCAAGTGTCTGCAACGCTAATGTTTTCAAAAATAGTCTGCACTATGCAATATATCATATAAATCTATTCTTCCTGCTGTTGTAGTTGTAGTGCTAATTAATTAAGGCATCAGCATTTATCAGCCTTTCTGAGTAAAAAAAAAAATATTCTGAAATTCACAGCAAATATTCTGAAAGATTACAGCAGATGGGGGGGAGAGGAGAAAATCTCTCGGCAATAATTATTCTTGTTGCAGGTCGGATTAACTCTGCTTTTGATTCGAGTCGATTTCAGGCTGAGTGTAGATTCTTACAAATTGGGTTCGAGTTAACACGATTTTTCAAAAGTTAGTTCAGTATATTGTTTCAGATGAAAAACTATGCCTATATTAATAAGCATAGAACTTTGTATGTCTGCTGTTTTCTAAAGGAATGCTGCGTCTTTTCTGGGACTATTTCACAAAATTAACGTTTTTTTTGTGAACCTTTGACGAAATTAGCATTTCTTTTTTCCCCCGCGATCCTTTGGCAAAATTCACGTTTTTTTTTTTTTTTCCGTGGCCCTTCGACGAAATTCACACTTTTTCCGTGATCCTTTGACGAAATTAGCAGTTTTTTCTACAATTCTTTAAAGAAATTGGCATTTTTTCTGTGCCCATTTGACGAAATTTGCCTTTTCTCGGTGGCCCTTTGATGATATTCGCAATTTTTCCACGATCCTTCAACGAAACTCATGGTTTTTTTACAGTCTTTTGACGAAAATCAAGTTTTTACGCGAACCCTTTGACGAAATTTGCGTTTTTATCGCAATCTGTCTACGAAATTAGCCATTTTCCCAGTTCCTTTGATGAATTTCGCATTTTTTCTTTGGCTTTGGACAAATGGACAAAATTCGCATTTTTTCCGCGATCCTTCGACGAAATTTGTTGTTTTTTCAAGATACTTCGACGAAATTTATCATTTCTTGGCAATCTTTCAACGAAATTAGCCGTTTTTCGCGATATGTCGGCAGATTTCTCCATTCTTTTGCGATCTGACGATGAAATTTGTCGTTTCTTCGACGAAATTGACTGTTTTTCCATGATCCTTCGACAAAATTAACAGTTTTTTCCATGATCCTTTGACGAAGTTGGCGTTTTCTCTGTAGCCCTTCGACAAAATTCGCATTTTCTGCAATCTTTCAACGAAACTCATGTTTTTTGACGGCCTTTTGATGAAATTCACATTTTTTCACGGCCTTATGACAAAATTTATGGGTTTTTTTCGTGATTTGTCAACGAAATTAGCCATTTTTCGCAACCTTTAAATAAATTTCGCATTTTTTACACGATTCTTCGACGAAGTTTGCCGTTTTTCACGTAATTTACGTGCTATAGCGCATCCGCGGCATCTCTGTATGTTTTTAGTCTGCAGGTGTCCTAAAAAATCTACCACGCCCGTCGCGTACATTCTGCCGCAGGGAATCTAAATGAAAGATTATTCTATAGAAATAACCTTATGAAAGACAACTTTTATGTTCTTCTTTTAGGACTTCCTTTATGTTTTTCTTGTAATATTTTAACTGAATTCCTTTTTAACAACTAACTTTAATTTTCAGATAGTTATCTATGTATACGTTCGTCTAAAACTTAATTTTTGTTTGACTCGACAAGAGTGTTTTCTTTTTTTTTCCCTTACTTGATTTATGTCAAATTAACAAGAAATGGATTGATATAAATCTGTTCCTTTCTTTAATTAAAATTTTTATCCTGCTTTTATTAGACTTTGTTAAAAGTGTAGAAACAAGTTCACCAAACAACAATGATGTGGAATTGACTGGATAAGGAAGATATTGCTTCAGGTAGAGATTTTGTATCAGGCGAACAAGCACATAAAAGAAATTAAAGTACAGGCAAAGAAGCACATAAAGAAATTAAAGTTATCTGGTTAGAAGCATCTACTAGATATGAGTCTGAAAAAATGTCCAGGCGAGGATACGAACCAGAGATCTCTTAGCTGAAGCTGCCAATGCTCTACCAACTGAGCATCCTGAACAATTTGGGGACCTAATTCACCCAGTTAACATTATTGATCATAACATCTGATATCTGAATCAGTTCAACAGAATAAATTGCAGGTAATGGAACGCCAGTAAAAGCTGGATACATAATTACACTAGATTAATTTTAACACAATTATTTTTTTAAAAATTGGTAAGGAAATCATATGAGTAGTAATTTCCCCACTGGGCAAAAATTATCTGGGCCAGGATACCAACCAGGGATCAACCACGAGATCCCTGGCCCAGATATTTTATCAAACATCTTAGGAGAAAAAAAATTTCCTTATCAGAAGGCCAAAACTGAACCTTGTCTACCTACCTCCTTTATCATTTTCATAAAAATAAACAACTAAATTTAAAATATTTCACATTTTCTCCTTCAACATGAAATTTTACACAAACATTTAAAATATTGCTGTGAATAATCTTAAAATTAAAGAAATATAAACTATTTCTAGATAACAATGAATTTTGTATCTGTATAATAACCCATGAAATTAATGTTTTTATTCTTTTTTTTTAATTAAAATTATATCACAATCAGATTAAATACAGTAAACTTTACATCAATAAACTTTGATAAAATTATTGTAGTCTAATAAAATTTTTAATAATTTTCTGTTTTGGTAATTTAAATATGAATTATTTTTCAAAATATCAGTTGAATCGGAGTTTTGAAACAATTTCATTATTATGATTATTATATTTATACTATATTATTTTTGGTACTCATCTACTTTCCCGTCAACTACTTTCTATTTAAAAAAATCTCTTGCCAAACAATGTAATTTAATGACATGAATACAAAAGCATGATGTCACATTTGATTTTTAATGCAGCGCTAGCATGCAATATATGTAACGTATTCCATTTGTATTTATATTGGGGATAAGCCAGTTTAGTTTTTCTAATGAAAGATATAAGTTAACTGTCACTTCTCCGTTTCCTCTTGAATTATGAAAAAAAAAAAAAGTGAAAGTATCTGGGATTTATATACATATTACAGATCTTAGATTCATATTTAAGTCAGTTTATGTGGTGAAAAATTCCTAAAGTGATGACTATTTTATTGCTATTTTGAATGGCATAAGAATTTTTTGGCAGCCAAAATGATTTCTGCAAATTTTGATAAATCTTTTTGGCTCATAATTTCAGGTCTTAATCTAATTTTTATGTACACTTTATGTGTTATATAAGCATACATTTTCTGACTAAATAAAGAGCAATCTGTTCCTTGAAAACTTCCTTTATTAATGATATTTATTACATTATATCATGATCAGATCAAATGGAAAAATCTGAATCTTTAAATCACAATCAAAATGTATTATCCTGCAAAAAACTTAACAGTAGTATAAAAAACGATAAACAATTTTTATGCAAACCCTGCGATTTTTAGGATGGGAGTCATGCCTAACATTTTTTTTGGTACTTCTCTATTATCCCATCGACCACTTTTCATAACAAAAAACTATCGCCAAACTGTAAGATTAACAGGGTTCATACAGAGTTGGGAAGAAAAAAATCCAAGGAGTACCAAAAAAATCCAAGGAGTTCAAAAAATGTTAAGGATTTGCAATTTTTTGTTGTTGTTGCTTTTATGAGCTGCATCGTTATGTGGTATGCACACTCCAATTTTTAATGCCCAATTTGGCGATAAAGACAAATTTTACTCTATTAGAATCTAATTATTAGTGCTGGTGCTGCAATTGCACAGTATTCATAAAATATTGCTTACTGATTCCGTAAGTTTAAATACCAAATAGACAATCAACTTTTTTATGCAGCAACCAATGGTCATATCAACAGAGATTAGTCAAACCCCAAACACTTATTATGTATATCACATACATGATACATCTTTAAAAAAATTTTAAAAGGTAAAAAAAAAAAATGCTAAACACAACATACAAGAAAATATATAACAAGTTTTGAATATACTTTTAGAACAGCTGTAATCGATTTCTTTGAAGGTGAAACTTTGACGAAATTCATGTGTTTTTCGCGATCTACTGGGAGAAATTCGTGTTTTTTTCGCGACCTTCTGGGGGAAATTCGCGATCTGGGAGAAATTTGTGTTTTTTCGCGACCTATTAATGGAATTCACGTTTTATTTCGATCGTTTGACGAAACTGACGTTTTTCTTGTGATCTTTTAATGGAAACTGCGTGTTTTTAGTGATCTTTTGATGAAATTCACATGTTTTTCGCAACCTTTTGAGAAAATTCACATGTTTTTCGAGATCTTTTGAGAAAATTCGCTTGTTTTTCATGCTTGTTTGTGGAAATTCGCGTCTTTTTTCACGATCTTCTGGGGGAAATTCGCGTCTTTTTTTGCGATCTTCTGGGGCAAATCTGCGTTTCTTTAATGGAATTCGCGTTTTATTTCGATCGTTTGACGAAACTGACGTTTTTTCGCGATCATTTGAGGAAATTCGCGTGTTTTTTTGCAATCTTTCGAGGAAATTTGCATGTTTATTTGCGATTTTTCGAGAAAATTCAGGTGTTTTTGTGATCTTTCGAGGAAATTCGCATATGTTTCGCGCTCTTCTGAGGAAATTCGCGTGTTTTTCGCTATATTCTGGGGGAAATTCGTGTTTTTTTTCACGATCTACTGGGGGTAAATTCGCATTTTTTCGCGACCTTCTGGGAGACATTCGCGTTTTTTCGCGATCTTTTAATGGAATTCGCGTTTTATTTCGATCAATTTGACAAAACTGATGTTTTTTCGCGATCTTCTGATGGAAACTGCGTTTTTCGCGATCCTTTGAGGAAATTCGCGTATTTTCAGCGATCTTTCGAGGAAATTAGCATATTTTTCGCAATTTTTTTAGGAAATTCGCATGTGTTTCGTGATTTTTTGAGGAAATTTGTGTTTTTTTCCCGATCATCTGCGGGAAATTCGCATTTTTTTTCACAATCTTCTGAGGGAAATTCGCGTTTTTGCACGATCTTTTAAGGGAATTCGCATTTTATTTCTATCGTTTGACGAAATTCTCGTGTTTTTCGCGATCTTTCTTGGAAATTCGTGTTTTTTGCGATTTTTAAACAAAATTCGCGGTTTTTCGTGATCCTTTGAGAAAATTCGTGTTTTTTCGCTGTCTTTTAAGAAATTCGCGATCTTTTGAAGAAATTCGAGTTTTTCCGCGATCTGTTGGAGAAATTCGAGTTTTTTCACGATCCTTTGACAAAATTTACTAATTTTTTCCGCGATCGATTGACGAAATTTGACGGTATTTTTTGGGATATAGTTGCAAAAAACACGATTTTTCCAAGATTCTTGGCTAAATGACAAACATCAATAAAATTTAAAGTAAAGTACAGTGTTGAAAAACAGACTTTACCGACCTAATAATTGAAAAACGGACTTAGTGGGAGCCCTGCTATAAGATTATCCTAACCAATCAATGTTGTGCTTCAGATAAATGACGTGCATAAAGGACCGTGCGTTTTACAATCACGATTTCTTCCCCCTCGGCAGCAATATCGCTTGTGTCCGAAGCCGCAATACAATTTAAGGAGTTTCTAAGGAGTGGTTTGCTTATCTAAGTAGTTCTAAGTACTACTTGGGAATGTTTTCATTTTTAAAGAGTTTCCAAGGAGTCTAAGGAGTCTGTACGAACCCTGGATTAAATGCCAAAAATGCAGTCCCATTTACTTGATGTCAGAAGCATTATATGTGTTTGTTATGTCATCAATTGGTTTTTAATTCGACATTTGCATGTATTTTTCATTATGTTTTACCGATTTATTAGTTATTTCATTAATTAAAATAACAAGTGTGTCCTTAAATTCTTATATTTTATTTACTTATTTTGATATTCCAATGGCAATGTTATCCCATTTATTTGGCAATAGTTGTTTGTTATGAAAAGTGGTTGACGCGATAATAGAGAAGTACCATTTTTGTGTGGGATACTTGCTTACAATCTTCCATAATCAGGATATACGAATGAGGCACTCAGTCACTGTTATTGGCTAAAAGTGTGAATGTGCAACAAATGTGATGTCACACTAATGCTTTTTTTTTTTTCAAATGTTAAATCCTATTGTTTAGCGACAATAATTTTTTATAGAAAGTGATTGCAAGGGGAAAAAAAAGTATCTTGCTTTTTACAGTTTACTATCTACTCTGAGAAAACTGTCTATTATTATTAAACTTTTTAAACAAAAGAGAGCAGAAAAAAAAATCATATATGATAATTACCTGCAATTTCAATTATTCTGTAGCTTTCCAGCAAGAATAAAGGATATCAAATTCCAACTTTTGAAACCCAACCATTTTTCTTATATAAAAGAATATCTCATCTTACAGGAATTTTTCTGTATATCATTATTAGTGACAAAATTCTTGTTGCTTTATCTAAAAACATAAGAAGATAATCAGTAATCAGCATATAAAACAAATATATGGTAAAAGAGCAATTTAAATGACATGAAAATATCACAAAAAGTACAAAAAATTCACAAATGTTTCTAAAAATATGGAATCTACTTTCATTGTCCCTTTCTTTAGAAAAGAAATCCATTTTTTACCTGTACTTCAGCTGAATTTTGAACTTTGACCAGAATGCATTATGCATAATTAGTACTTACAAGGAGAGTGCCAAGCTTGATAATCACAGATTTTGATTATTTTTATATATGTTGTAGGGTAGAAGCCCCAACAACGCTTCTTTTATACAAAGCTTCTTAGTTCTCGCGAAATGGGGTGTCTAATATAATAGCACAACTTAAATACTTACTTTGTAACAAAATAACTGTGTTGGTCATAGCTCAGTTGGTATAGCATCTGCTCATTGTTCCGAGGGCCCGGGTTCGATGCCGGAAAGTGCTACGTTTATTTTTCTCAATTTTTTTAATAAATATACTTGTAATTATAATTTAATAATCTCAATAAAAAAAATTTTTAACATAATTAAATTTTAATTTAGCATTTTTGATTTTTAAACCATTATTAAAATTTCTCATCATTTAAAGAGCTTTAAAAAAATTGAATCTATTATTGACTAGTAAAAATTCAAAAATCGTTACAAAATCAGCATATTTACTATCAAATTATAGAATTCTTCTCTCATCACAATAGAAAACGAAGATATTTCAGATGCTGGATTGATTATTTGTTAAAAATCTATTGTTTTGTAATAAAATTTTACAGTACTTCAATGCATTTGTGATATCACTTTTCTGATTTTCATCAAATCCCGACATTTCAGATTGAACTTCTTGTGAGCTACAAATTGCTCCTTCCATTTTTATACGATTATAGGCTGTTAAAGAATGATACGCACTTGTGCGATAAAGATTGAAAACAAAAAACACTTAACTCCAACAAACTAAAAAAAATAAATAACCAAAGTCTGTTGTGGCGCCATCTAGTTACAATAAAATAAAACATAAATATATTGTAATTTAATTCTTATGCTAAATTTTTATAATTATGCTTCTTACTTTAAAAACAGAGTAGTATTCTCATCGCATTGACTTCCTTGTTAAGACAATTTATAAATAATGTTTCTTTACAATCACGAATTGACACAATTGTTCAATATTGTTGCATTGATAAAGCATATATAGAATACATTTTAAAAGTGATTTTTAAAAAAAATCAAAAATGCTAAATTAAAATTTAATTATGTTAACAAAATTTTTTATTGAGATTATTAAATTATAATTACAAGTATATTTATAAAAAAATTGAGAAAAATAAATGTAGCACACTCCGGCATCGAACCCGGGCCCTCGGAACAACGAGCAGACGCCATACCACTTGAGCAATGACCAACGCAGTTATTTTGTTACAAAGTAAGTATTTAAGTTGTGTTATAATATTAGACCCCCCATTTCTCGAGAACTAAGGAGCGTTGTATAAAATCCATTGAACCTGAGACTAAGGGTCTTCTATCCTACAACATATATAAAAATAATCAAAATCTGTGATTACCAAGCTTGGCACTCTCCTTGTTAATGTATTTTCCAAGACTTGGCATATTTCTCTACTACTGCATACAATTAAGGGCCAAATCTTGCAAAAAAAGGGCAAAATCCCATATTTTTTTATTTTTACAAACTTTTAGCAATATTTCCTTCAAATATTTTGATTTTTACAAACATTTAGCAATTTTTTCCTCTGGATTTTTCTATTTTTACAAATTTTTACCTATTTTTCCTCTTTGCTTAAACTTTATAAATTGTCACAAAATGGAATAAAATCAATGTTTACTTCGTGAAAGAAATTTTCACAGGAACTGTGTAAGTAGTGAGTTCTCTGCCACAAAGCACACAGGTTATGATTGTTGAGAATCTCGAGATTTCGGATTTTTTGAATGCACGAAACTCATTCAAGCCCCTGTTAGTAACATGTATATGTACGCTTCGTGTACATTAACCAATAAAAAAAAAACCCTGGATGCATGAAACTCCCTGTGCAGCAATCTCTAGAATGCATGAAATTCATTCAAACAGCAGTTAGTAATTTACATATATATGTGCGCTTCGCGTACATTAACCAAAAGAAAACCCCTGGATGCACGAAACTCCCTATGCAGCAATCTCTAGAATGCATGAAATTCATTCAAACAGCAGTTAGTAACTTATATAAATGTATGCATCGCATACATTAACCGAAAAAAAAAAAGACCCCTGGATGCACGAAACTCCCTGTACAGCCATCTCTAGAATGCATGAAATTCATTCAAACAGCGGTTAGTAACTTACATATATGTACGCTTCGTGTACATTAACCAAAAAAAAAAATCCCTCTGGCTGCACGATATTCGTTGTGCAGCACTCTCTAGAATGCATGAAATCCATTTAAGCTGCGGTCAGTAATGTTTGCACAAAAATCGGTTTACAGCAATCTCTAAAGCGCATAAAATACATCTTATCAAATAAAATCAACAAAAATGCACTTACCTTTATTTCTCATCTTTCGTTTTTTAAATATTTCACAGAAATTGTCCTTTATGACATACGACAAAATGTCAAACCATTAAATTTCACAAAACACATTCCACAAACTTAATTCAACAAATCCAACCCACAGAAAATAGAACCCTATTCTAGAATTTTCTGATCTGTCAACGAACCAATCCAATCTAATTCCCTCAAAACCCAGCACAATTTCCAGAACCGAGCCCAGAAGGCATGGAAAAAATGCAAGAAACAAACCGGTAGCAAGAAAAATTCATTTACTGCTTCGCCAAATTCGGCGCCGCCAAGTGTCTTGCTCATTCTAGGATTTAACCCAAAAAGGTTTAGCTTTTTTTTTTGCCACAACATAGAGAAGGAAGTCCCGAATAAACACCAGGCACCACCACTTGCTTTTAGTTAGTTTTATGTAGGAGTTAACTGTGGTGACACAATGATTTATGGCTTGGATGTCCGGTTACCATAGTAACTAAGTCAGTCACAGACAAAATAAAATATAGTTACAACATTTTAGCCTGAAAAAGCTAATCAAAATAATTCTCATTAATGGCAAGAAGTGTGGGAAACTTTGAATTGCTCATTTTATTTTTCAATGAGCTAAAAGAATAAAGACATTTCAGAGCAGTAAGGGAATATAAACAAAAGATAATAAGTGTTCAAAACGGAAATATGAAGAGACAACCACCTATTAAAGCCAAGAATTTTACAAAAGAATGATCGCACTCATGATGATTTCTCAAGCATTAATTAACATTAAATTTACAACAAATAATACACATGAGAAAATGTTTAATAGCAATAACATATAAAATATATAATTGCTTAAAAGTAATTAAAAGATTCTAGTTCATTACAATCTTATATAAAAACAATTTCAATTCTACAGGTAATAACATTTTAAGCATTAAAGATCTTTATATTATGCAACTATATACTATCAGATGACTATTATAACTTCCCCCAACACAAACGTTTTAATAATTAATGTTTTAAATACGTTACCTGATCTTGTAAATACTTCATTAAAATAATTTAGTTTATTGTTTATGAAAACAGCGAGGGAACGGCCTAGATCTACAGAAAGCACGATTCCGCTGTTTCAAGCAAAATGATTGGCTCTTTCGGTATTAACAAACTAGAAGATTCTGTCGAGATATAAACGTTATTATAAATTTAATTTTCAGTTCTTTGCTGCAGTTGGTGGCAACTCTTGTGAAAATTTTTGGTTCGTTGTTCAAATTATGATTTATATTTATGTTGTGTTTTCAAATGATTAATTTTATTATTTAATATACTATATTGATTTTTATCAATAGTGTTGTAATTTTACGTAATATTAATTCATACACATAAAGAATAATCGTAAGTAAGCTATTTCGGTTTTTCAGTTATTGGTCGAAACAAATTTACAACTAATGGGTTCTATGTACACATAATAAAAGTTTTAAATGTTTTATTTATTAATAATGTGAAATTATTGAAATGTCTAAACTTATAAGCAAAAATCATCCACTGAATGGGAAAACATTGATGATGTTTACTTTCGGATGCGTTTAGCGATAGTGGGTGAGCCTGAGTTCACAGAAATACTTTTAATTTGGGATGTATGATTTTTTATGTTACTCACTTCTTTTTTTTAATGATTAACTCTAAATAGTAGCACAATACAAGTTGCTGCTGGTGTTTTTGAACCATTTATAATAAAAACAAAGGAGAGATCTTGTATTTGTGATTTTTCATGTATATTTTACTTATTTATAATTGCATGTGCTGCTTGTAAGTAAAATTAATGGCAAAATCCTCAAACAAGGGCGACCCCCGATTTGGCGATTTTTTTGACACGCGCCAAGCACTGACGCGCGCCAACCCAAAACTCGGCAACCTCCAAATTCCACCCAATCAGAGCGCATGCTTCCTACGGCAAGCCTCTTTACAAAGTAAACATCGATTTTATTCCTTTTTTCGAGTATTTACAAAGTTTTAGCAATATTTTCTTTACGATTTTTACAAACTTTTAGCAATATTTACCTGCGTATTTATATATTTTTACAAACTTTTAGCAATATTTCTTCCGGATATTTAGATTTTTTCAAGCATTTAGCAATATTTTCCCCTGTATTTTTACAAACTTTTAGCAATATTTTCCTCCGTATTTTTCTATTTTTACAAACTTTTAGCAATATTTCCTTCGAATATTTCAATTTTTACAAACATACAGTTATTAACTTACATATATGTACGATTCACGTACATTTTTCGAAAAAAAAACCCCTTGATGCATGGAACTCAACGTGCCGCGACTTCTAGAATATATGAAACTCGTACAAGCAGCGATTAGTAACTTATATATGAACGCTTCGCGTTCATTTTCCGAAAAAAAAACACCACTGGATGCATGAATCTCTATGTGCAGCAGTCTCTAGAATATACGAAACTCGTACAAGCAGCGATTAGTAACTTATATATGAACGCTTCGCGTCCATTTTCCGAAAAAAAACACCTCTGGATGCATGAACCTCAGTGTGCAGCAGTCTCTAGAATATACGAAACTCATACAAGCAGCAATTAGTAACATACATGTACGCTTAGCGTACATTTTCCGAAAAAAAAAAACACCTGGATGTATGAACGATAACTTGATGTAGTCTCTAGAATACGTGAAATACATTTTATCAAATAAAATCAACAAAAATTAACTTACCTTTTGCTATTTTTGTTTCTATTTAACCCATATTTTAATTAGCAATAATAAACATATACAAGCAAACGCAGCGGCATGTGTGGAATAAAAAATAAACGGTCTTGTTGCCAAAACGTCTATAGAAAAATAGTGTTGGCACTACAATAATATATATATAACTATATAACACTCATATTTCTCATCTTTCGTTTTTTTTTTTATTATTTCACAGGAATTATCCTTCTATGACAAAACGTCAAATCATTAAACTTCACAAAATACATTCCACAAACGTAATTCAACAAATCCGACACACAATAATCCAATCATAACCTTCCTACATCTTTGCATTGAGCTCAAAATACAATCCAATCTCCAGAACAAACTACAATAAACCAACCAATCAACCACAGTAGGCGTGGAAGAAACATAACAAACGAACTGGTAGCAAGAAAATCTCATTTATCGCTTCACCAACTTCGACGCCGCCAAACACCGCCCTTGTTTGAGGATTCAACCAAATTAATAATTATATTTTTACTTTGTAATGTATATTACTTTAATTGAAAAGCCGCCATGATCAAATGTTTTGTACTTATTTATTTATTTTTTATTTTTTCAAAATGAAGTGTTTGGCTGACAATAAAAGCAAATGTGAATAGTTCAACCCCAGATCAAATCCAATTTCCATTTTGAGTACTTTTCCATTAGACAAACACCAATCACATTTTTGCCACACCATTGTCTGAGAGGTTCTGCTCTCAAAGCTGGTAGACAGGAGGTGCTGGGTTCAAACCCTGTCGCACTCATCGACCTAACTGTTCACAGTTTTCTGTGGTTTTCTTCAAACCTTGCCGTAGATATGTGTTAGGATCCCTTAAAAAGACCCCTGCAAACCAGGGTTGGCACGGTTTAAACCACGGTTTAAACCAAATGGTTTTTTTCTGAAAAAAAAAAACAATTGGTTTTTTTGTTAATTTTTTTTAAGATTTTTTTCTTATATAATTAAGTTTTCAAATTATTTGATGTACAAATAACTTCTACTTCTAACTGAACTGCTCAACTCATTTCAGCAGTCAACCTGCATAAGTCACAGTTGCATCATAGTTGCACCTGTGTATGAATGGTCCAAGAGTTAGCATTTGAGAACAAAAAATGTCTAATTTTGGTAGAAGAAAAGATTTAGTTTGGTTATATTTTAATCAAGTAAAAAATGATAAAAGGAAAGGTTGTAGAGCTAGATGCAAAAATTGTAATAAAGAAATGGAAGGTCAAGTAGCTAGGATGAAGAAACACATTGAAACTTGTAATAATTCTCATCATCATTCTGATTCTGATTCTGTTGATAATGGTAAGTACTTATTTTATCATTATTATTGCTGCTATTATTTTTAATTTTGAAAGAAAATTGTTAAAAATTTCGGTACTTTTCGGTTAGCCGGGCGCCAGTGATATATGTACATATATAAATACATATGTATATACATATATATGTATACATATACATACATATGTGTATATATATGTGTATGTATCTATATGTATACGTAGATATGTGTATATGTGTGTGTGTGCGTATATATACATGTACATATATCACTGGCGCCCGGCTAACCGAAAAGTACCAAAATTTGTTAATAAGTTAAATATTTGTTAAATTCAAAATTTTTAATTTATCTGTAAAATTACAAGTAATGCATATTGAGAACACATTATGTATATCTTCATTCAGATGATTCTAAACTCTTATAAAAAATTACATTATTATTTGAAATGCTATTTGATTGAGAAGATAAAGTATAAAAATCACATATATTATTATTTAATTTGCATATGCTATTTGATTTTAGAAAGTTATATTCTATGAAATAAAAAATATTTATGTAATTCTAAGTAATGAAATTTTGGAAAAAACAAGAAAATTTTAAATAGACATTTTTTTGTTAGAGAACTTTATTTTGATAATCTTAAAATTACATTTGATAAAAGTTTGAAAGTTTTACAAATTAATCATATTATTAAGAACAAATTATGTGATCAGAACTGTTATTAAATGAAATTGTTAATTTTTAATTTATGCATGGCTCTTAGAGATTAACTAAGTTTTCACCAATCATAAATATCCAAAATTATAAAAGACATGGTAATTTTATCTCGAGTATTAAATAAATTATCAAAAATAAATATATCAATATGATAGAGATGTTTACTTTGCAGTAAAACAAAGAAAAAAAATGTCTTTGTATTGAATTATTGTTAATTATATGATTATGATTTTTGAAGTAATATGTTCTGTATCATTAAGCAATTCTTATTTTTATTTTTGTGTAGATGATGTGTCAGTGTCACTATCCAGTATTTCAAGTTCTTTGGATTCAGCAATAACACAAAGAGCAACAAGTGAAATTGGTTCTTTAAAAAGGAAAAGAGATACTATGGACTTTTTTGTCAGTAAATCAACACCATCTCAAAAGCAAATGTTTGATGAACAAGTTGCTAGGTTTATATATGCTACAAATACGGCATTTAGCACTGTAGAACATCCTGAGTTTATTAAAATGGTTCAGAGTTTCCGCTCAGAATATTCTCCACCATCAAGAAAACAAATTGCTGGGGATTTATTAGATCATACTTACAGCAAAGAAAAAGAAAAATGTGCAAATATATTAAAAAATGAAGTTGTCACATTAGGATTAGATGGATGGTCAAACATTCACAACGAACCTGTGATCTGTGTTACTTTAACAACAAAAGACGGGAATACATACTTAGCTGTATGATAAAAATCTGTATGATATTGCGACTACAACCATTAATAAATGCCAATCGGAATTTCAATGTTTAATACAAGCATTAGTGACAGACAATACTGGAAATGTCCGAAAAATGAGGGATATGTTTGATGAAAAAGAAGAGTTTAATATTATTACTTATGGATGTGCAGCCCATATTTTAAATTTACTGGCAAATGATATAAGTTATCCAAATGTAAAAGAACAAATTTTGCATGTAATCAAATACTTCAGAAACAACCAATATGCAAATGCGTGCTTCAGAAAAGATGCAAGTACATCAAAACTAATAATGCCTTGTGAAGTTCGCTGGAATTCATTTGCTGACGCTTTAGACAGCTATCTGAAATCATGGTCAGTTCTTGTAACTATATGCGAAAATAATAAAGACAAAATTGATAAAAATATCCAAAGTCTAGTTTCAAACATTTCATTGAAAAGAAATGCTGAAGACTATTTTCAACAATTAAAGCCAATTAGTGTAGCTTTAGATAAAGTACAAAGCCAAAATTGTACAATTGGAGAAACTGTTTTTCTTTTTAAAAATTTAAAAAAACAGATGGAAGATTTGAAACTGAATAAAGACATTATGAAAAAACTAGATACTCGTTATAAAATGGCAATAACACCATTTATTTTGTTGCCCATCTTCTTGCTTATCTGTTGGATCCAAGAGCCAAGGATGCTGATCTCGAATTGTCATCGGAGGAAAAAAAAGAAGCATTGGAATATGCTAAAACAAAATTTCCCAAAAACAATTTATTATCTCTGATACTAAAATTTTGTGCCAAAAGTTCTCCATTTCAAAGATATCTTTTTGAGAATGATTTTAGTAAAGATGTATCAGCTATAGAATGGTGGCATATTCAAGAAAATGAAATCAAAAAGTTCAATGATGGTGTGTTGAAAGAAGTTGAAACGATTCTTATTGCAAAAGCGACTACTGCAAATGTAGAGAGAATTTTTTCTTCATTTGGTGTTGTACAATCAAAGTTACGCAACAGACTGGGTTTACAAAAAGCGGCAAAACTTGTTTTTTTGTTTAAAACATTAAACCCTAATAATTCTGTTTATTAACATAGAATCTTTATAGACATGTGTCGTACTTCCATTTTCTTAAAATTTTGAAAATTTATTCAATTTCCATGTTTTTAAAATGTTTCTTTTATATATATTTTTTAAATATATTTCAATTTAATTTTCTTACTGAAATTCAATTTGTTTTTTTAAATTGAATAAAAAAGTAAGTCTCACTTTCTTTTCTTTGCATTATTTTTATTTAAAAAAAAAATTAGTATAGCATACCAAGGTAAAATTCTACATTATACCTTTATATTCTTATGTAACACAACTAAGTGTTGCTTATTAAAATGAAAAAATATAGGAAGGCAATAGATTAAGTCTTTAAAGAATTTAATATAAATCTTGCAATTAAATACTATTAAAAACTTTTAAGTATCAACATTAAGATACAGAATCCATTCTATGAATGCAGTATGGGTTGGGTTGGGTTGATTATTGACGGCCAATTATCTACACCAGGGATATAGGCCCGGGTGGAGTGCCCTTCGTGGGGGTCTTTCTAAGGGAACCTAATCCGTATTTACGCATGGATAAATCCACGGCTCGAAGAAAACCACGAAAACTCCGAACGATTAGGCCGACGGGCGCGATTGGGATCGAACCCAGCACCTCCCGTCTACCAGCTTCGAGAGGACAACCTCTCAGCCACTGGTGGGGCGAATGCAATATGAAATACATAAACATATTAATATGTTTTATAAGTGTGCTAAATCATTTGGTAAACATGAATTACAGGTTGCATTTGGAAATATGTATATATAAAACAGCAATTATTTCTTCAACTTTTTTAAAAAGTAATCTTTAAAAATTATTTAAAACTTATCACCATTACTGTAGAACCTGACGGCACAAGTGATCATGTTCTATGTATTACATAGGAAACTTTTGTATATATATAACTGTTTTGAATTTGAATGTAAATGATGTTAGCTCAGCTCTAAATAAAATTTAATGATTTGAATTTGTACATAATTAATAACAATTGTTTATTTATTTTGTTTAAACTGTTTTCAGAATATATATATATATATATATTGTTATTGTAATATTAATCATTCTTGTCAATGTTAAATTTTATTTACTGATGTGCATATATGTAATTAAAAAAGATAAAAAAAACCCGGTTTAAACCAAAAAAAACGGTTTTTTTGGTTTTTTTAAAAAAAACCCGGTTTTTTGCCAACACTGCTGCAAAGGGCACTCTCCCCTACGGCCTATGGCAGGCATTCAGATGTCCGCTTGTTTAGGATCCTACAGTAGAGATCTTTAGCCCAAACTTAAGGAAAGATCCTTAAAACGCTATTCAGATCGTCCATCCTAAACAGCTTCGGCTTTCCTTATTTCTGACTCTGGCTTCGGCAATCTTCGGAACATGACAGTGATTACACAAGTGATAAACCAATCAGCATACAGAATAGCTTCGCTGCAGATCAATCAATCAACCGTGCCCTTTATTTGCCGTTCTGGACTTTGCACGTTTTTTAAAATTAGATTTTCTTTTTTTTATGTCCATCCCCATCATCAACATTGAATTAAAAAAAAAAAAAAGATAGCATGTAAAAAAAGAAAAACAGAACGATATAGCGATTAAGAATTAAATGCTGTTTGTTTTTTTAAATATTAAATAATGCAATTAATAGCTGCACTGTTTTCGTTTTATTTCCTGAAATAATTCTTTTTTAAATATTCGTTTTTATGTATTAGAGTACATATTTAAAATTTCATACCAAAAGGTTTTGATTCTTATAAGCCACGGCTAAAAAATATATAAGAATCAAATTTATATATACACACATAACCAAGATTTTCATTAGCGCGCGGGAGGAGGAGGAGGGGCGGGGGCCATTACACTCACTAGAGATGTGGAAGTTCAAATAACTTTTATATATATATATATCTGGTTATTTAAAGGAAAAAAAGACAGAGGTTAAAGAAAAAAAAAAAAAGACAAATAATAATAATAATAATAAAAGAAAAAAAAAGGAACAAAGAATTTTTGTCAGCGTCGGAGGGGGGGGGGGGGGGGGGAGGAAGATCTGAACACCCAGTGGAAGTTGAAAGTTTAATATTTCTTAATTGTTAAATTTCTGTATTGCTTTTAATGTTGATATGTTTAAAATTGTTTTACACGAGGTGTCTGTCAAAAAATCTTAATTTAGCTTATTTCATATGTTTATACCCTACACTTAAAAAAACAGACTAGATTGTGGATCACAGACACATTTTTTCCCAAAAAACTTGCCCCTCATTAGATTTTTTTCTACCGGCACCTATGTTTCTTAATATTTCAAGCTATATCTCACTATTTTCAGACTTGTAGGGGGTGGACCTTCTTCTGTCTATGCTTATATTTAATTAGCTTGCTATTCTTAAAGTTCATCTCGGATCCTTTTTTTTTTAGGAAGGGGGAGTTTTGATTAAAATCTTATTAAAAATACACAATGTATTATTATTTTATTTTTTAAATACAATCCACTTTAAATAAGTAGTACTATTTTAATTTTGTAAAATAAATGTAGTATACACAAACATTTCTAAAGATTATTCGAAAAATATATTTTTTGTCTGAAAAGTACAGAAAAACTTTTTTCTTTTCTACTCAGACATTTGCAACTTTTGTCCTGCATAATAGAAAACATGTAAATATTAACTGCTTTCAATAAAACAAAATCAGTTTTACCAATGCAAAACTGGAATTTTATCAAATTTAGGATTTTTTTTTTTATATATAAATCAGCATATGGAAAAATGAAGTGTGTTTATTATATGAACAATTATATTATTACTTTCATAAAGATGCAATTTTTTTAAATATATAAAGTTGAAACTAGCAATGATAAATTCTTAAAGATTTACCATTTTTTAAGAGGAAGAGAGGGGGGGGGGGATTTAAAGTAATTTTAAAGCTATCAAAAATTGCAGTTATTTATAAACAAATAATTTTGAATGAATCCAGTGAATAATATTTAACATTAGTAGATTAGGATTTGATAATTTTAATAAAATGTCTGTCTATGTCACAAATTTTGTGGATTCTGTAGCTCAAGAACTAACACGCAGAATTTCATTGTTTCAGTTAGATCTAGACTCAAATTGTTTCTGACTAAATTTCAGTGTATATCGCTCAACAGGTGGCACTGCTATGCTGTCTTTCTTGATTAAAATGGTGCTGTGGCCAAGAAACAAAGATATACTCACAGAACCTGATTTCAAGAATATCATTTAGGATTTCCATATTCCTTAATAACTCTTGTTCGATATATATTACACATGATATATTATTATATGTGCAGCCATAGATTTCTGTGAATTTTGTGCCAATATTTGTACTTGGCACAAAGTTGTGTCCCATCTAATGGAAAAGAACCGAATATTTCTGTCAGTGCCTAATGGTTTTAAAATTTTTGTTTTCACCTTCAAATTTTTGATAAAATAGCCTTATTCTATTTAAATACACTAATAAAAGCATGCTTAAAATAAAAAATACTTTAATTTTATTTATGCTAATTTTAGTATGATTTTCTCTAACAATCAATTTATATGTAAAAGTCTTTATTTAATCTAAGTGATTGTTCTAACCAATACACAATTGACAATTACTAAATTCCCTTAAAAATTAATCAGTATTAAATCAGAAAACATTAAATTGAATTTACTCTTACATTATATAGTACATAATAGAAACAAAAATGATATAGAATAAGCAATAAATGACTTACTTTTCATAAACATAAACAACAAAGTATAATCCTTGGCCAAAAAAAAAAATTCTTGCAATTCTTGCATTGCAAAAAAATTCTTTGGCCTGCAAGTGTGCATCTAAGAGACTAAAGATTATTTCTAACCTATAGCCACCTAGGCACTTTCACACAATGCGCCTACACATTGTGTGTAGGCGCCAGCCTAAACACAGAAGTGAGCAACTGGTCACACAGAAGTGAGCAACAACAACTTTAGTGACATTTGCTTCTTTCTGCACTGACAATCATCTTATTGCTATCAATAACTGACGGTGCTGTTGAACAAAGTATCCAGCTAAATATCTACTCACATCAGCCTTGTTTATCTCTGTCATCAACTGTAGCAGCTATAGCAACTAGAAAAACTAAGAGAAAGAAAAATGTAATACATGCATATATATATATACACAGAAATTAGTTTTTGAAATGCACAATTCTAAAAAAACAAATATTATTTACTAATGAATAATAACTAACTATTAATTAGCCAAGAAATTTGTGTGCTTGTTTGAAACAATTTGAGAATAAAGAATTCATAGCTATACTACTGTACTATGTAAATATTTATCATGGGATGCTAATTATAATATTTTAAAAATGTGATAAATATTTAAACATATTTATTGCCTGATATTTAAAATGTTAAGATACTGGAAAAAAGTTCTTTATTAACTTTTTCTTTTTCCTCTTCATAAGCTTAAAAAATAATTTTAACCCCTTTAACTAAAATAAGAAATTTGTAACATATGTTTTTACTCGGCAATAATGAAAGGTACATGATAAAGGTAGAATTTTCTTCTGTAATAGTCTGTCTCTTCTTTCTATTTTCACAATACATTTTGTATAGCTCCAGAGAGGTCAATCAGAATTTTCCACTATCTTAACAGCAGAGAATCCCAAATGATAGCCACTTTGATAATAACAAAACTACACATCAAGGAGTCTCTGCTAAATTGTACGAGAAAATTAAACAGATTTCCAGTCACCCAAATTAAGAAATCTGTCATCTCTCCTCAATTGAAAATGATGAAAGGTAGATGTACATTTATAGTGGTTATATTAAAAAAATATTACTTGACCCATCATTATTTGAAGAAAAAAATAGTACTTATGCATGTTATTCATGCCAGGAAGATAGATTGACAGAAATTATCAGTCATCAGTTGTTTAAAACAGTAAATTAAGTGCATAACATTGTTAAAAATGACCAATATAACTTGCAAACTAAAATAATACAAAAAAGTAATGATGTATACATTTATTAAATACATGAGGCTATTAGCGATGAAGGATATTTTTTCTTCCAGTGGAATATTATGCTCTCCAAAATGAAAATAGCGTTATACATCCAAAACAGATTATTTTACCATTTATGCATATGAAATATAATATTGCGAAATGTGTAAACAATTTAACCTCCGCTAGATAGATTGGAAGAAAATCAATATTTTAAAATGGTTTACTCAGATATTATAAAAGCTAAAATCATCGATCTTACCTGATGTCTGATAATTTCGCTTACATGTAAATCAAAAAAATATCATAAATAAAGTAAAAAACACACGAGTGAAAACTTCACATGTTGATTGAATAAAATAAATGGTGATGCCAAACAACTTAAGATATTCTTAAATAACGATTAAAAAAGAAAAATAACTTACTCAGAAATTAATATAAACTGTAGTCGTCAGAAAAATGTACTTTAAAACTTACAAACTTCTAAAATAAATATAAGTCACGAAGGAGTTAAGACTGAAAATAGTAATGGTGGCCGTTCCTTAAGTTAAGGACAGGGTTTTAGCTATCCTTAAATCCGAGCTCTTTGGACGCTCGTTTCCTTAGATAAGGATCCTTATTCGGACATCTGAATAGCGATTTTGAGATTTCGGTCGGGAATAAAGATTTTGGCTCGCTTAGAGATCCTTAACGGACATCTGAATGCCTGCCTATATCCCTCGTGTAGATAATCGGCCGTTATAAATCAACCAACCAACCAATCGCCTTTTTGCCCCAAACATGTTAAACTTCTTATTTCTCACCCACAAATATAGTAACCAGATCATCATTTATATATATTTTAATTTTTTGATGAATCAGTATTTTAAAAGATATATTATAGGGGAGACCGGTACACAGTGGACCACTTTTTCAGTTAACATTTTTTTTCTCTTTAACAGACTGACTGATCTGTATGAAAATATTTTTGAATATTCCTTAAACCTTACATCCATCATAATTTTCTCACAACATAGTTTTCAATACATTTTACAAAAAAAAAAAGTTATATACACTGGTCCACCCACCGGGGTACAGTGGACCACTATTAGGTATTATCTATAATACAATATAAATCTATTTTTCATTAATCTAATTCTTTTTTGTTGCCCCTTCACCCGCAAAATAACATAGTAATATAAATTTTGAAACAAAAACAAAAAATTAATTATATTTTGAAAATAATAACAGATTAATACAGGAACAATTGCAATTTAGTTGAAGTTATTACTTAAGTACAAAAAAATCAGCTCACATTAAAATTTGCAAATGAAATTCCAAAGTACTTATGAGTAAGATTGAGCCTGGAATTTTCAAGAAATAATTTTGGGTCTGAGAGCAACATTATGAAATCATTGATATCAACAGCAGATTCATCTACAGTTTCGGGAGAAATAAACTGATATCCATTCAATTTGCGTCTCATGAATCTTACTTGAATACAATCATCAACAATTAGACTACAGTTATATTTATCAAAGGCAGTAAATACAAAACAAAATATTTCTTACTATGTTAAATAAATTGTTATTTTTATTTGTTTACTTTATTTTACAGTTAAATCTACTTTAAAACAATCTTTCTTTATAGAAAATAAGGAATTGTTAAATATTTTGAACATTCTGCATTAGAGGAGCCCATGTTGAAGTTCAATAAATAATCATATTAATATTGTTTATAGCTTTCTTTTAAACATATTAACTTTAAAGTAAAATAAAAACAAGTATCTTAGCTTTGCAAAAAAGCTGTTTTATTTTTAGCTACAACCTTTAATTACTAAAAAAATAAAAATATGATGAAAAATTTTACTTTTAGAAGCTCAAAACAACAAAGCAGGATAAAATAGTTCAATCTGAGCTAAACATATTTTCTGAAGGCTATAAATAATCATTGCAGTGCTGTTGTCTATTAGGATAGAAGAGAAGCTTAAAAAAAATTTAAATAAATAAAATATTAGGGGGTGGTCTACTGTGTCCATAGGTCCAGTGTGTACCGGTCTCCCCTATATATATTTGTCTGCCTTGCATAATTTGGCAATTAACAAATCATGAATGCTCTTTGCTTTTAAATTGTTCCTAGAAAAAGGTATATAATGGAACAAGTGTCTGTGACCCATGGTAGTATGACCTTAGCAATATTTTTCCAAAACGTGTCAAAATGCCATTTTGAAAATGATTGCTAATCTGAAACCCTGAAAAAACTTTGTTTTCCAAAAAATGTGCATTTTTTTTTACTAGTGAAGATACACAGATGTCGCAGACGCACCAAGATTTCTTTTTGGCACCAAAATGATGATTTTTTTGCTTGCCATCGCCGTGGCAACCCAATGATAAAGGGCAAAATTAGCACTAGCCAGCGGCCACCTTATGGCCATTTTCCTACAAGGAAAGAGTAATTTTTTTTTGCATTTCATCAAGGATACTACTTTTGTTGGTTGAAATATGTTTATATTAACATATTTATTTGGGCTATTTAATTTTAGATGAATACTAATTGAAATTTTAATAAAAGTTTACTGTTTACGACTTTTAAATAAAAAAGTGGCCACTTGTAAAACTGCTACTACTGGCCACTGTCCGCCAGTGAAATTTCCCAGTTTTGCCCTTTACCCAGTGATTTTGGCTCGCATGCCAAAATCGAAGACTCAGCAGTAGTAAACATAAGTAAACAGTTTTTATGTCTTTTAAACCATTTGATAGCTTCACGATTTAGAAAATGCTGTCTTGTCACTGTTAAGAACACTTTGCTTGAGTATTTTCGAACAATTACCTGTGGACATCCTTGAACCCAAGGGTCAATCCAGGCAAAATTTTGGGCCAGAGTTAGATAATATAGACGAACACGCGAACAGTGTTCGCAGAAAATTTTCAAAGTTTGCAGACAGTTTTGATTTTTTTTTTTTTTTTTTTTTTTTTACAAATTTCTTTATTTAAAAAAAAAAAAAAAAAAATATCAAGACCCTGGGCGGAGAATTGGTGCGACGCACATCGCAGACTCTTGTAGGTCTGCAGACTATTTCTCAAGTGGAGAAAAAAAAGGTTTGCTTGAAATTATTTTCCATGTATCATGGTACAGTATTTTTTGCTAAAAGTGCCACGGCGCATAGGAGTTTAAAACTTAAAAATATTGTAAGTGCAGCGCTTATGCCGGAACGGCAAGTACCATGCTTTTTTTTTCTCCTGCCAGGGCCGGTAGCAGAAACAGTGCAACACAGAAGCAGGTGCTGCAGATTAATTTAACAGATTAAAAATAAATTTTGTGTTAAAAAATAAATGTTAAAGGTTAATCTCTTTTAAATAAAGTTTATTTGGTTGGAAATTTTAGCGAATGTTTATGCGCTTGTTTAGCATTTTTCAGCGATTTTTTTTACATTCGAAAAGGGATTTTAGTTATTTTTTAATAGTTTAATTTAGTTATTTTATAGATTAATAAAATAACAGTTTTGTTGAGCAATCATAAATTGATATCTTTATGTAAGTTAATGATTTAAAATATTTCACATTTTAATAAGTATATATATTTTTTAATTTTCATTAGTTTTTCTTTCATTCATTAGTTGTCTGTATTAAGCATACCATTCAATACTGCATTTCTTGACTGAGTTTTAATAATGCTTGTAAATTAATATTTTTCTTTTAGTGGTGACGCTTAGTGGCACTCCACTCACATATAACTTTTAATTTTTGCTGTTAGCAGCGATATAGGACTCGGGAGTGGAGCGGTGTTTTTTTTTTTTTTGCAGAACATTTTTAAGAAATTATTTGAGTTTGCAGACAGTTTTACATTTTATCTAAGTCTGTTTGAGGCCTATTTAGAGTTCCCTCACAAAAATCAAATTAATATAATGGGCCCTCCCTTCATAAAAATCAATTTGATAAAATGAGCCCCTTTATAATAAAACAGGCCCCTTCACAATTCTTTTTAATAAAATAGGCCCTTTCACAAAATTCTATATTAAAAAAAACTTCCTATTTATTAATTATTTATTATTTTGTGACATTTTAAATGTGTAATTTGTAAACAAACAAGTTCACCATCACCAGAGTGGAAAACTTCAGCAAAAGAATTTAAATAAATTTTTTTATTAATAAATGCTTTTATTTTGTTCAAATTTGAGTAATTGGATTTCAACTTTTTTTTACAAAATGTTATTTTTCACAAAAATAACCTTTACTTTTCACAAAATGGGCCCCAAGAAAAAAAACTTGCATCGGCCCCTGGAACCATTTCAACAGCTTTTCTTTATTACTTAAACTGCTGTAGTACAGCAGCTTGACTGTCACCACTAAATTTTCTGTACTATTTTTTCTTTGCTGAATTTAGTGACAGACTTGCTGAGATTTAATAAGGTGAACAGTACTATTAAAATTTAGTGGTAACAATCATCGCTTGGGGCTCAGCATTTTCATCCCTGTTATTAACACAGCTTTTGTTGATATTAAATTATGAGCCTCAAGACGAAATTGTCTGACTCATTCGCAAAAATGTTAAATATTTAAAATTTTTATTCCGGCCTTTGTAATTTCACACTCTGGGTATTTGTACGTCAGAAGCAGTTTGCTCCAACTCCTCCACGGTAGTTACACCCTGTCTCCCTCATCACTACATAATTATGCATTCTTTGATTTTAAGCCAGCGATTCTTTTAAGCACCTAGTTGTTTCCGGATAACTGAAAAATACAGTATTTCTTTTATTATCTGTCTATCCTAAAAAAAAGTTTAGAAAACTATTTTAACCAGTGATCCTGTGAATGTACTATAAAAAAGCACATCATTTATGCAAAAAAAAAAAAAAAAAAGGTGGGGCTGCTTAAAAGATTGGTTCTTTAAAATGAATTATTTTCTTTTTGAAACAAATAAAAATTTTGTAATTAATCATAAGTGAAACATATTTTGAATAGAGTTCACTCTAGAAAGAAAAAGGGAAGGGTACTAGTTACTAGTCATAAAAAAGGAGACTAGTTGAGTCGCAAAAATACATTATTGCAAGAGAAAAAGTATTGTGTCTATATTAAGAATATTTAAAAGAAGAAATACTTAATTTTTAGGGAAGATGAATAAAGTAACATTAATTCCGAATGATTTTAGAATGAAATTAAAAATATATGTAATTAAATTACAATATGACTGAATAACTTCCTGTATTTTTCCTAAAGAAATGAGGGAGGTCTGTAATTTTTCCAAGTTCTCAAAGCACACGTTTTATAAATACTGTGATATGGAAAATATTTCTTCAAGAAATCTCTGGGAACAACTAAGGGTACATTTCACTGCTTTTAAAAAAGGCAGGGTGTATTTTGCTGGTATTAAAAAGGGCAGGGCACTGTGCCATTAAAAAAAGTTCTAGAGAACTATTTGAATTAATATGTAACTGTCTTATTACTGAAAAGACAACCCCAGTTTTGACATGTCTGGCACCTAGGATTAGAAAAATCTAGTGGCATTACCATTACTTGCCAACTTAGGTGTAAAATTTACACTTTTGGATCATTTTTTACACTTTTTTGCAAAAGTTCTCAAAGTTTCTTTTTTTTTTTCCTTTAAAATATGAATTACTTTCTAATTGCTTTTAATAATGGTAAATTAAAAGTAATATAAGGAGGATATTTAGCATTGTTAAAGGGATGAGTTCCAGTTTCCATGACAAAAATCACCAGGGGAATTCTTAATTTTCATTGTGTGTAAAAAGAAGTCATGTTTTGGTACTTTTCCGTTATATAGACACCATGCCAAAATGTATACTAATGCATAATGTATGTAAATGTATGCTTGGCTACAGTGGTGTCCATACAACGAAAAAGTACCCATGTTTTGAATAAATTTACTCATTCTTTAAAAATCAAAAATTAAATTTAAGAACAACTATATGTCTTTAAAATCAGCTCCTTAATGAGTTTCTTGATGAGTGTCATAATGATTTTCATATTTTTCTTATCAAACTATCTATATAATGTTATGAGTTGTAATTTCCCAACTGGCAAAACATGTCTGTTCCAGGATTCAAACCAGGGATCTCTTGGCTGAAGCTGCCAATGCTCTACCAAATGAGCCATCCCGGATGAATCTGGAGGACCTAATTCACTCAGTTAACCTTATTGATCATAACATCTGGTCTGATATCTGAATCAGCTCAACAGAATAAATCACACAGATAATGGAACTCTGACTTCAGCCAAGAGATCCCTGGTTCGAATACTGGCCTGGACATTTTTCGTAAAGGGCAAAATTAGCACTAGCGCCATCAGCCACATGGCAACTAAATGAACAAAAGTGGCTATTAAAAAATTGTCTGTCAGCGGCCACCTTATGGCTACTTTTCTACTAGGAGAGGGTAAAATTTTTTTGCATTTCATCAAGGGTTCATCTGGTTGAAATATGTTTATATTACCATATTTATTTGGGCTGTTTAATTTTAGATTAATACTAATTAAAATTTTAACAAAAGTTTACTGTTTAGAACTTTTAAATAAAAAGGTGGTCATTAGTTTAAAGACAGTGGCAACTTATAAAGCTGCTACTACTAGCCACTGCACTGACCACTAATGAAATTTCCCAGTAAAAGAAATCCTTTAATTTTTCTCCCAGTTGAGAAATTACAACTCATATGATTTCTTTACCAATTTGAATAATTGTGTTAAAATTAATCTAGTGTATCTTTATAATGACTATAACTGTATTATTTAATCTGTTATATTCGTCTATTATGTACTTATAATAAGGTGTAAAAAAATTTATTATATGTCACTTAAAAAATAGGTTACATGAGTATGAAACAAAAATTTTGTGACATGCTCTGAGTCATTTTCATTTTATACTTTCCATTTTCAAAATTTGGCAGGTATGCATTACTGTTTAACTCAGTTATATGTACCTTTAGATTTAGAACATATCTGTGATTTTTATTCAAATTCAAATATTATATACTGAGTTCTTTTCTAGTTTGTTATAGATGCAAAAATATGAAGGTGAAAAAGAGAACGAAAATGATTCCCCATTGTTACAGAAAACGGGGTCCGAGAAATCCTTCTAATTATTCATTATCACAGTTACTAGAAATTGGTAAGTAATTTGTAGATTACTTCCTGTATTTAAATTGTAAAACCTTTTATTTGTTCAAATTTATTTGGCTACTATATCTTTTTATGTAATCCAACATTTATTAAATAGTTTTTCTTTAAGCTCCGGAGAAAAGAAAAGTTTGCAGAATGTGCTTCAGCTTTATCAATTTCAGTATTCTATTGTAAAAGTGTGATTGTTTTAATCATTGCATGCATTTTCTGTAGTTCTACAAAATTATTTGAGATAACTTAGGGTCTCAATGATTTAAATCAAAAGGATATTTTACCTACTAAATCTAAAGATATTTTTTTACCTATTAAATAAATGAAAGAAGTTTTAAATAATTGTATATGAGCTTAATTCCTAGCTTGTGAATCATAAAGTGTAATGAACTTGTAAATAGTGAGTTTTTTATCAGGTACAAAAGTACTTCATTTAAAATTGGTATATAATTAAATCTATTGTAATTCACAGTGCCAAAATAACTTTGAGTAATCAAATTATTCACACTTTCATATAAAATAAACACAATAATCGTGATGAATTTTTCAGGATAAAAGAATGATTCTCTTATTTTCTCATTCTACTTTTACAAATAAATATATATCATGATATATTTATATCCAATATTTATTTTCAAGATATTGCATATAATATTTTTGATATTTTCAGTCAAATCAAGTGTAAAGGAATTTTTTTTAACTGTTATTGACTGTATCGTTCTGTATATAAAGAATTTTTGCTCTTATAGTGGCCTTTTTTAACCTTCAACTCCCAACCAAAAAAAAAAAAAAAATTCCAAACTTTGTTTGAAGCTGAATTTTTAAATGTAGAATCCATAATTATGTGGGACAATATTTACTTAGAAAAGTTACTAAAAGATAAACTATCTAATTTAGATTAAACTTGCAGCTTCATTAGAAATAAATTTTCTCGTTTTGGTTTTGTTCAGTTCAGCAGACCACTGTTACTATATTTATGTTAAAATTTTCAATAAAAACAAATTATTTTGTTGTATAAAACAAACTTTTCTTAAAACTTTTAGTTGATCTTGAATTTTGTTAAGTAAGCGAAAAAAAAAATAGAAGACATTTAGAATATCGTTTTATTAAGTTTTCATGCTAAAATGACATATGTTTTAATGTCTAATTTATATTAACTCTGAAAATTTTTATAATCATCAATAAGTTGAATATTTTGAAAATATCAGATATATATAAAAAATCCCTGACGGCTCGGCCTACAGGCACAGGTAGATTTCGAAGACGCAGAACGTGGGGTGCCTGTTTGTCGGGAATTGCGGAAGAAATGACCTTTTTGCGGAAGATGCTGCAGTTGGAACCGCAAAGGGGAAAGAGAGAGAGAAAAACAGAATTTTCACCACATGCAAAAGTAAATGGATTATCATTTATATTTAATTTAACCAGCAGCCTCCACAAAAGCCTTCTTAAAATACCAGCAACTCCTCTCAATTTAATATTTAAATTATAACCACATATTTAAAAATATATCTGTGAATAATGGTGCAATATGATCGTTACAAAAATAAACATTTTCAAAATTAACGTTAAACAAGTTGAAGTGCGCTCTAATCAACCGATTAAAGGCCAATTCCAAAAACATTATGTTAATAAACAATCATTCAGCCCAAATAATACAAATCTATAATTAAACCCATATTTATTTAGAAACTATTGAACTTAGTGGACAGTGTGAGAATTAAATAAAATTCTGTGCCAGAAGAATATAATTAAAAATAAACAACTTTAGCTATAAAATCAACCTGCAACCCATAACTGCAATATTAACTTTAACTATGAAAAACAACAATTAGTATTAAAATAAACAAAAACATCCCATAATTACACAATATTATAAAGGTTAATAATTAGACAATTTAGAAATAAAATAATTTAATAAATATTTAAATTTAAGTTGTGTTAGCGACACAACACTTCGAAACGAAACTTGTTTGCAGGCTGAGCCAGCAACAATTTTTTTTGCTATAAGAGTTGGTCCTATAAAAAACATGTCAATATAAAAGTTTTAGATAATATTAAGAGGATTTATAATATATTTAAGCGGATTTGAAATATTGGAAATTGACGAAGTTATGAATTTTTTTCTTCTAAAACCCCCCTTCCCTCCCCCCTTAAGGCAATTTTTAATTATATCAAAAATCTGTCATACATAAGTTTTTGGCCCTGTTCCTAGAAGTAATAATACAGGGGTAGTACTTGTCCTGAAATTCCTGAAAAAAATAAAAACATCCTGAAATGTCCTGAAATATGGTAGTCTGTCCTAATATTCCTGAAATTTTGCAAGTTTTGTGCTATATCTGCATTTGAAATCATCAAATAGGGGGTAGGTGTACCTTTTTACTGATGCAAAAGTTCACGAAAGTTGTAATTTTCTTCAGTCTATTGTTAAAAATTGTGATTTTCGTCAATTTGAAGAAAAAAAAATTGCAATTTTTGGTGATCAATTACCAAAAATTCTATTTTTTATCGATTAGTTAAAAAAAGTTTGCTATTTTCGTCTGTCAGTCACAAAAAATCACAATTTTTACCAGTCAGTTATTAAAAAATTAAAAAAACTTGCAATTTTCATCGATTAGTAAAGGAAAAAAAAAAATCAAGATTTTTGTCTTTCAGTAATGGAAAAATTACAGTTTTTTAGCAGCTTGGTCAAAGAGTTCTGGTAAAATTGCTTTATTTTTTAATGTATACTTTTACAAAAAAAAAATTTTGTATATAGTGTACTATTTATGATAATAAAATGTATTGAACAGGAAGTTAAGGGTTTTTTCTGTTCGATTTTCAATCAAATGTGTCCTGAAATTGTCCTGAAATATCGTAAAAAGTATGTCCTGAAATATCTCCTGGGCTAGTACTACCCCTGAATAATAACTTCAAACGGATTCGATACGTATCATAATTAAGAAATTATGGGTTTTTTTTCTGTTTTCACAAAAAGCCCCCCCCCCCCCCCCTCCTTGGTTCAATTTTGCCCATTAACGAACTTGACCGAGATTTTATGACCCTTGATTTTATGTATCAGTTTCGAAAAGATGCGGGAGTTGGAACCACCTACTTCGAAAAATAACTTGTTTGCAGGCGGAGCCGGCAGGGATTTGTTTTGTTTTTATTTATTTTATTATTTTTTTTGCTATAACGGTTGGTCCTATAAAAAACTTGTCAATATAAAAGTTTTAGATAATACTAAGAGGATTAATAATAAATTTACGCGGATTTGATATCTTGTGAATTGATGAAGCTATGATTTTTTTCTCCTAAAACCCCCCCTTCCCCCCCCCCTTGGGGCCATTTTTAATTATATCAAAAATCTGTCATACATACATTTTCGGTCCTTTTCCTAGAAGTAATAATAACTTTAAACGGATTCGATACGTATAATAATAAAGAAATTATGAGGATTTTTCTGTTTTCACAAAAAGCCCCCCCACCCCCCCCCACCCCCTTGGTTCGATTTTGCCCATTAACGAACTTGACCGAGATTTTATGACCCTTGATTTTATGTATCAGTTTCGAAAAGATGCGGGAGTTGGAACCGCCTACTTCGAAAAATAACTTGTTTGCAGGCGGAGCCGGCAGGCATTTGTTTTGTTTTTAATTTTTTTTTTTGCTATAACGGTTGGTCCTATAAAAAACTTGTCAATATAAAAGTTTTAGATAATACTAAGAGGATTAATAATAAATTTACGCGGATTTGATATCTTGTGAATTGACGAAGCTATGATTTTTTTTCTCCTAAACCCCCCCCCTTTTTCCCCCCTTTGGGGTCATTTTTAATTATATCAAAAATATGCCATACATACATTTTCGGCCCTTTTCCTAGAAGTAATAATAACTTTAAACGGATTCGATACGTATAATAATAAAGAAATTATGAGGATTTTTCTGTTTTCACAAAAAGCCCCCCCATTTCCCCCCCTTGGTTCGATTTTGCCCATTAACGAACTTGACCGAGATTTTATGACCCTTGATTTTATGTATCAGTTTGGAAGAGATTTATGCAGAATTTTTCCAGTTATCGTGGTCAGAAAAAAGTGACATAGATAGATAGATAGATAGATAGATAGATAAACTTTTGAACTGGGGGTGGTTTTGGGTTCTGGGAGTCATGATCGGCGTAGATCTGCAAAAATTTTTCAAAATTTCCAACTTAGGTGAGAATGTAATAGGTAGTATTTCTTACGAAATCTACCTAAAAAATATGTCCATAATTAAACGACCATACTTTAAAGTTGTCTACAGACAAAACTATTGGTCAGAAAGTTGTGAAATTTTGTGGAGAACATAATGATGGGATGAGAATTTGTTTGAGCGAAAAAAATATTAGTTCAAAATTTTGCCACCAGAGGGCATTTTTGATGAATTACACATTTAGCATATATTTGCGATAGTTCACAAAATTTATTACAGCAAACGATGTTCAACAAAACTTTTTTTACGACATGTTCTTAGCATTTCCCAAAATTCGCTCTTGACAACTGTAGAACATGCTATCTTACGATTCCAGATGAGAGCTGAAAATGATGGCCATCATATGGAACATGATATGTTGTAATAAAATTTTTAACCTATTGTAAATGTATGCTAAATTCAGAGAAGCTAAATTCCATAAAAGATAAGCTAAATCACAAGAAGCTAAATTATCGATAAAAATGCCCTCTAGTGGCAAAATTTTGAACTAATTTTTTTTCACTGAAACTAATTCCCATCCCTTCATTATGTTTCTTCATAAAATTTCACAACTTTCTGACCAACAGTTTCGTTTGTAGACAACTTTAAAGGAGGGTCGTTTAATTATGGACACCCTGTGTATCAAAATATCTATTGCAGAGAACCCCTCAATTACACCTCCTCCTTTCAGTAAGCCTTTCAAGACTGAGGCTGTTGGAATGGAGGTAGACCCAAGCACGGAAGTTCCCACCAAAAAAAATTTTAAACGATTTCCCTCTATATTAAAAAATATATAACGATTTGGAAATGGATGGACCAATGAAAATGTGCATAGATCTTCCCGGCATTTTTTTTTCTTTTCACTGTTGCAAAGATAAAAGAGAAATAATAGATATTAAAGACACGTGGCTTTTAGGCCAAATTTTTTTATTTGCAAGTTAAATTTCAGTAAAAATATTTATCCGTGTGCAGTTAATTTTTATAAGCGAATAAAAATTCATATTTATTGTGGGTTTATTTTATGATTATGCATTTGTTGATGCCATTTTTTCATTACAATTAAATACAAAATATATTTTTATTTGTATACATGGTGTTTGGAAATGGACCAATGAAAATCTGCATAGATCTTCCCAGCTTTTTCTTTTCTTTTCTTCTAGAAAATAGGGTTCTGCGCAATACCGAACAGAATTGTGAAGCGATTACGCGGGGGATTGGAGAGCATAGCGAGCTGGGGGGCGTAGCCTCCCCAGTCTACTAAGTTAAAACATTGACCAACAGGTTCAATTTTTACAATTTTAGGTAGATTTTGTAAGAAATACTACCTATTACATTCTCTCCTAGTTGGAATTTTTTTTTTTAATTTTTGCAGATCTATGCCGATTATGACTCCCAGAACCCAAAACCACCCCCAGTTCAAAACTTTATCTATTTATGTCACTTTTTTATGGGCACGATAACTTGCAAATTCTGCACAAATCTCTTCCAAACTGATACATAAAATCTCAGTCAAGTTTGTTAATGGGCAAAATCGAACTGGGGGGGGGGGGGTGGCTTTTTGTGAAAACAGAAAAAAACCCATAATTTCTTGGTTATGATACGTATCCAATTTGTGTAAAGTTATTATTACTTCTAGGAAAAAAGCGAAAATTTTTGTACGACAGATATTTGATATCAATAAAAATGGCCCCCCGTGAGAAAAAAAGGGGGTTTTAGAAGAAAAAAATTCATAACTTCGTTAATTCACAAAATATCAAATCCGCTTAAATTTATTATAAATTCTCTTATTATTATCTAAAACTTTTATAATGACAAGTTTTTTATAGGACCAACCCTTATAGCAAAAAAAAATTAAAAACAAAAAAAATACCTGCCGGCTCTGCCTGCAAATAAGTTAGGTTTCGAAGTGGGCGGTTCCAACTATCGCATCATGGCAAAAAGGTCATTTCTTCTGTAATTCCCAACAAACAGGCGCCTCACTGTCTGCGTCTTCGAAATCTACCTGTGCCTGTAGGCCGAGCTGTCAGGGATTTTTTAAATTTCAATTTGTACACTGTTGAATGGAGGGGAGATGTATTTTCAAATGCAATTTGTTTGAAGATTGTATCTCAGTTTACTGATTTTACTGAATTACAGTAATTTAAAGTACATCTGCAAAAAGATTTACCATTATATTTCTTTGATTTGTTATTTGTGCTATCAACTAATGAAACTACTTATTTGCAGTTTTTATTATTTCTATAATTCCTAATTGTAATTTTATTAATTAAAGCATAATAATGTAGATTATGCTCTTTACTATCATCTACTTAGTGGTTTGTTTTATAAATCTACGATTCTTGGTTGCCATTCAATACCTTGATGCAGAAAAAAAAAAAATCTTAAAAATCCAATTTAAATAGAAAAGATCAGACATTTTTTTTATTTAAAAAAAAAAAAAAACACGACTTTTTTTCACTTAATTTTTTCTTTTTTTACTCTTTTGGCATTTGTGTTGTCATTTGCATGTTATAAGTTGATTTAATAAATCGTTACTATGTATGCATAGACTGAAACAACAAGTATTAGAGTTTCAACATTATGCTACTAATACTTTAAAAAATCAACATAGATATGTTGCTAAAAGGCAACATAGGACATTTAAGTATTAAAACTGTATTTTAATGAATAATATTAAAATATAGATTCTTTGTCAGTTGCCAAAACTCTCTCTAGAATTTGCAAATATTGTTAGGAATGTCAAATTATAAAGATAATAAACAGTGTGATTGATCTTCTGCAATATCTAGAAATGAGTGTTATGTTATTTTAATTATTTTGTGTATTTTAATGAAATATTATAATTTCAGTGTAAGCATATTTTCATTAACATGTAATGTAGATCTTGTATCAGCATAACTGTCTAAAACATTCAAAACTTTCAAATTTTAGGGGCATTTAAAAAGCAGATCAATGATCTAAAAACGAATAACCGTTTTCTGACAAATGCTTTGCAAGAATCTCGTCTTGAAGCTGCTTTTCAAAGTAACCTGCTAAAGGATTATGTAAGAGACAACAACCAAATTTTGGTAAGTTTTCTGTGTATAATTTTTTTTCTCTTCTGATTTATATAATTATAAAAGCAAGAATTTTATTAATCTGCCAATTAACAGAGTAGTTTTAATCAAGAATATATTATCACTAGTTTTTATTAAAAATGTGTGGAATTAAGAATGACTTTTTTTTTTTTAATATATGTATTCAGTTTTTCCATGTTCTTGAAAAGAAAATTGTTCCTATAATAACTTCTGCCTTTTTTTCTTATATTTTAAAATATTTGTATAAGTACGTTAAAACAATGATGTATGCTTCTGTTGTGTTTACTGTATTTCATTTCTGACCTCTGTTTTATTTAAAACTAAGAAAAGTTTGTTTACGAAACAACCTTGATTTTTCTGTTTGTACATTATTTTTGTGAAATTTTCAGTTTTAGCATCATTTTTATATTTTAAAGTTTGTTTTCTGAAGTAATTTAATGAGAAAGAATAAATTGTTTCATAGACTAAAATAGAACACGAAATCTCTTTGAAAATCATTTATCAATCCTTTGTGAATTTTATTTCATTTTTATTGAAAAATGGCATTGTTTAAAGTGTTTTACTTTTTTAATAACTATATTTTTTATTCAGTGAGAATAAATTAATATCTATATAATAATATTCACTAATATATACTTATTACCGGAGCTGTGGAGTCTGAGTCGGATTCATTTTTGGGCAAAAGGAGTCGGAGTTGTAGTTGCTAAAAACAAGCCGATTCTGACTCCAGCTTATTTTTAAGACAGTTTGAAGTGAAATTAAACCAATTATATGCAATTTTAAGTTTATAAAGTAAATTATTATTATTATTATTTATTTATATATTTTTTGACTATCTATAACAGGCAATCAAACTCGAGCTACCCAGGGTTAAAGATGCCCCATGTACAGTGTAGATGAAAATAATTTTTAATTGAAAACTCTAATAGATAATTTATATTTAGTATATAGTCCTTTCATTTGGATTCTGCAGGTCTGTGGAACTTGTTGTAATGAAAAAATTATAAATCAAAGTTCCCAGCATCATGGAAAGTCATGGAATTTCAAAGTAGTCGGGGAAAGGCAGGGAAATTTTAAAATATATAGAAAAAGTCAGGGAATTTACAAATACAGTAAAACCTCCATAACGGACACTCCCGAATAGCAGACACCTCTATTTAACGGACACTTTTCAAATCCCCACTCCCAAAATCTAAATTTTTGTATGTTTAACCTCTGAATAGCGGACATTCCGAATAGCGGACAGCAGTTTTGGCGATCAAGGATGAAAAATGATTTTTTAACGAGAAAGAAAATGGAAAAAAAGTAAAAAGCCTCGTAATGTATCAAGGCAATGTGTCACAAATTTTTTGACCGCAGATAACTGTAGGGGGTGGTCTCTGGAAAATCCCCAATGGCCTGGGGAATCCCCCAATATCGCATGTATTTTGTATCGATTACTGTTTGATTCTTCAGATTTCATGGATATACAATATTCAAAGTTTCAAAAAATGTAAAACCATTTTTAAAGTTTTCTGAATATATTGAGTTCTGCATATTCGGAATTTAGTGTCTTGTTTGTGATTAATGTTATGAGAATGACCTCAAAATGAAAGCGATTAACTTTAAAAGAAGAATTTGAAATTGTAAATGTAAGTGAATCTGAAAAACAGAAATAGAGTTTACGGATATTTGCCGAATGTTTTAAAATAGGTAAAACACAAGTGGGAGAAATTTTACGAAATAAAGAATTTGTGGATTATTAACTCGAACGAAAACACCAAAAATGTGAAATTGAGGCATACTGATTCCATTGAAATTAATTCTATATTTCTGAATTGGTTTATTTCACTCCGTTAAAAAAAAAATCCATTGAGTGGGCCTTTGATTGAGGAAAAAGCTTTAAAAGTCGCCAAAGAACTCGGATTACATGATTTTAAGGGTTTGGGTAGATGGCTGGAAAAGTTTCTGTCTCGGCATAACATCTCTTACAAAACAATATGTGGAAAAGCAAAATCTGTAGCTTTGAAAAAAGTGGAGGATTGGCATGAATAATATCAATCAATTTGTGAAGATTATGAGGAGAGAAACATTTTTAATGCTGAGGAGAGCGGACTCTTTTTCAGAATTTTTTCGAATAAGACTTTGTGCTTTTAAAAGGATGGCTGTATCGACGAAAAAATTCCAAAAGAGCGAATCACAATTTTATGATGTTGCAATGTATTAGGGGAATTTTAAATTCCTCTTATAGTTCAAAAATCTCTGAAACCCATGCGTTTCTCAAAGAACATCCAATTTAAAAAAAATTGGTGTTATAGAGCGGATAAAAAACCGTTGGATAACCAGTTTTTTAGTGATTAAATGGTTAACTTTCTTTGATTATAGGATGAAAAAACAAAGAAAAGTTCTCTTGTTTTTGGACAGTGCAACTTCTCATCCAAAACATTTTAAATTGGAAAATGTGTCCCCCCCCCCCCCAAAGACAACTTCCGTATGCCAGGCCAGCCCCTTGATCAAGGCGTTATACACAATTGTAAAGTCTAGTAGAGAAAGCTTTCATTAAGTCATATTCTTTCGAAGTTTTATTCTGTGAATAAAGTTGAGAACAGCCTAAAATTAGTTGATGTTCCCGATGCTTTCAAATTCGGATTTCTTCAGCTGTAAAAGACATATAACCGGAATGCGTACGAGAATGTTTCAGAAAAGAAGGCTTTATATTAAATGAAAATGAAACACTTATTTCCGATAGAAATGAACTATCACAATAATTGAATTAATGAAATGGATCAGGAGTGAAGAAATGCCGAAATGTCCATCAAGATTGATGAGGACTTACTGAAAAAGAATCAGCTGACGTATATTCCTTCAGAATTTTCAACAAAAGCTGACTCTATTAGTGATATGAATCAGATACTGAAACCAGGGGATGTTTCCTGCAATATCGAGAATTTACAAGAAGCGGCAAAACACAGTGAGCAGTTACACACATTTTTCTCTTTTTCCAAAAAAAAGATGATTCAGAAGGATTAAAACTACTGATAGCATTAAAACGTCGCATAGAAAAACTAATAACATGTAATCGCAAGCAAAAGCAAACTTTCGTAACAGATTTTTTCCTTAAGAATGTAATAAACAGTGGAAAAATGTATGTACAATTTCATTTGAGTTTTATTGCTTAAAAAAGTAATTTTAATTTTTGATTAATGGGTGATTCTCAAAAGGTGGGAGCAAAGCACAGATTTTATTTTTTATCTAATACAGGAGATGCTTAATTTTCATTAATTGCATTCTGTTTTTAAAAAAACGTTCTTGGTGTTGTCAAAAACAAGAATACACATCATTTACTTTAAAACTTTATTATAAATATTATTATTATTTAATATAATTACCTATAAATAATCACTTTTGGACATCCATAATGTTAACTGACAAAACAAAAAATCATTGTATGGTTTATTTATGAGTTTAAAGAAGAAAAAACACATAAATTTTAAAAAAGGACATATTGTTTATATTTTCATGCAATAAATGGCAGCAGTGAGGGTTATTTTGTAGAATTAAAAAGGAATAAATGTATTGATGTATATTTTGTCCAACTGTAACGATCTACACAACAATATTAATTTTGGAAAGTTGGATGAACAGAAATATCGGTAAGCACTTTAATCATTATTTATTTGTTCTTAAAATTAATTTTAAAAAGTTTTTTTTATGGTTTTGACATTTTAATAGTAGTAAATCTCTTATTTATTGCTTACAAAATGGTGATGTCCAAAACATGTAACGATCGCCATACCGATTTTTTCAGCGATTTAATTTATGTTTAATAAACCCTACTGTCTTAAAATATCAGAAATATAATAAAATATAGTCTTATTTTTTTTAAATTAAGTGCTTTTTTGGTGAAATACGTCATATTAACTTAATAGAAAAGCAAAAACTTTGTTAACCACACGTCAACAATCATGTAACGATCGCCATTCCATTTTTTTCCGCGATTTAATTTATGTTTAATAAGCTCCACTGTCCTAAAATATCAGAAATATAATAAAATATAGTCTTATTTCTTATAATTAAGTGTTTTTTCGGCGAAATATGTCATATTAACTTAATGGAAAAGCAAAAACTTTGTTAACCACATGTCAACAATCATGCACGATGGAAACAAAATGGCGGCCGTCGCGATCGTTGGCCATTTTGGACATCTCTTTTAAGGGAATATAATAAATATTTAACATTTTTTATTATTATTTTGAATAATGTAGTAAAAATTATGATTTATCTTATTTAAACAAGTTGAGAACACCTGTGATTTGAGTATATGGCATAGTGTTTCAAATGCTAAGAGTAAAGAAATTTTTACATAATAAAAATCTATTGCAGATTAATTTTAATATTGAATTGTAATTTGAAAGTAATGTCAAGTGTTTCACTAAAAGTTAAAAGAAAACATATATATATATTTTTAATGTGTGTGAATAAAAATTGTCTAATTCAACATTTTTTTTTCAAAATGTTTAATATAATTTTGTAATTTGCATTAAAAAATAAGTCAATTACATTTTTTTTTAATTCATATTAAAGTATGGAAAAGTCAAATTTATGTAATCTACAGTTCATCCAATGTCCAAAATGTGTAACCTACAGTTCATCCAATGTCCAAAATGTGTAACCTACAGTTCATCCAATGTCCAAAATGTGTAACCTACAGGTACCATAATTAAATACTTTAATTATTAATTTTTAATGCAATTTCCTGTCTTTAAATGAACATATACTATATTATGAACTTGTAAACTAATGGATTAAAATATATTTTTTTTTAATTTCATGATTTTTAAAATTTATTAAAGTTAACATTTAGTGTTCCCACATTTTGAAAATCACTCTAATCATATAATAGAAGTTATCGGACATATAAAAGACAATTAATGAAACGTTATGCCTTTCTTAGCAATTTTGTGAATCTCTGACGTTTTCCCAATAGCGGACACCTCCGAATAGCGGACAATTTCTGCGCTCCCGAGGTGTCCGTTATTTAGAGGTTTTACTGTATTTTCTAAAAAGTCATGGAAAAGTTTTGGAGAAAAAATGAAAAATTATGCGAAATTCATCATATAGTCTCGGGGGGGAAAAATAGAGAATATTGAAGAGCGATCACAGAAAAAAATCGCTAAGTTTCGACAAATGATTGCAAAAATAAGTAACAAATTTCATTGTATGCCTGTTTGGTCAGGGAATTTTTTGAGATATGGTCAGGGAAAGTCAAGGAATTTTTTGAGATTTGGTCAGGGAATTTGCCAGTCATGTTTTGCTGAGAACCCTGTAAAATCTAAATGCCTGCTATTTTTGGAGTCCATGTACATTGCACATAGAACCCAAATTAATGTTGAAATAAAAACCTCCCCCCCCCCTTTTTTTTTTCTTGTTTTCCCTTGGATTCTTTAGGTCTGTGGGACCAGAGTAACACTGAAATTGTAAACTTTCTTTCCCTTTTTTTGTGTGTGTATGCAGGATCCAAAATAATGTGAAATTATAATTTTTTTTCCTGAGTTTGCTGTATTCGAAATAACAATGAAATAGTGAAATTTCCATTATTTGTTGGTTTTGATATTTGGGTCTGCTGGATCCGAAGTAAAGCCAAAATCGTAAAATTAATAATTCTGATAAATGTGAAATTTTCCCTTCTGTTTTCGAATCTGTGGAATTTGTTGTGTCCTCCAGACATGGAATAACTCCAAAATTGTAACATTTTTGCTTTTCTTTTCAGAGTCTGCGGAAACCATAATAGTAAAATTTCTGTTTTTTTTAATCTTCTTTCGATTCGATATTTGGATTTTTTTGTCTGTAGGACCTGAAATTGTAAAATTAATATTGCACAAAATGTAAAATATTTGCTTTTGCTAAGCCGTGGAAACCCTATTAATGCCGAAATAGTAAATTTTTCACTTTTTATTTTTCGGGTCTCCAAAATTCAATATAAAGTCAAAATTCTATATTTTTGCCTATTATATATTTTTAAAATTCTGATTGCTTGATAGTTACCACTTTTTAAAGACAGTAATATTTACCCTATTTAATGACAAATTAAATAAAGCTAATATTACTATTTCAAAACAAGTGGTAGCAATCAAGCAGTCTAAATAAAAAGAATCCTCCCAACAGGCTATAGTTGAAGTAGGTCATTTTTTCCACTGACTCCACAACCCTGTTTAATACTAACTATACTTAATAGTAGCTATGCGTAATATCAGCATGTCTACTAAATATATACAGTAGACTCTCTTAAATCTGCACATTATTGCAGATGTAAATAATGAAGTTGTAGGGGAAAATTCAAGATGCTTTTTTTTTTTTTCTTTTAATCAAGAAGTTTTTTTGCTAATACAGCTGTCTACTGCTTGGCCAGTCTTAAAAGATCGACCTTGGCATGCTGCCAAAAAAAATAGACATTCCAAAGCGGGGAGGGGGGGGGGGGAAGCATTGGATTTGGAGGAGAAATGCAGGTTTCACTTAACCAGTCTGTCATTTCTTCACTGGCTGTTCTGATATTATTAATATTCTTTCGCACTTACCCTATTTTATTTGATATTTTTTCTAACGAAGCACTTTTTCTATTCATTTTGTATTTGTTTGTACTTCTCTAAAATGGATTTAAAAGAATCTAAAAGCTCTCAAGATGCAAACATTTTCACAGTGCTGTAAAAAATATTTCAAATAATGTTGTAAAATATTGTGATAATGAAGCAGATAAAGGCATCCTAACTATTCCATTAGCACATGCAACTAAAGGAACTAGCACAATTGCTGTTTTGGATAGCACTATAAGAAGAATTTGCAAAGAAGGTGATGACAAATCAAATAATTTTGCTTTTTCTAAAAAGAAAAAGGCGAAGACAACCATGAAGTAACTTGGATGTAATTTGAAGAACTATCCAGGACTTCTACATTCAAGATAAAAGAGTGCTTACTGTTCCGAAATTACTAGCAAAGTTAAAAGAGAACATACAATTTTCAAAGGAAAAGAAACATTGCATAAAATTCTTTACCAAATAGAATTTTGCCACAAAACGGTCAAAATAAGAGGAAACTACTCTTGGAACGAAGTGATATTGTTCGATCTCGCACAAAATATTTATGGACTATTCACTAGCTCCAAAAAGATAGAAGACTTCTAATTTTTGTTGACAAAACATGCATTGACAGTAATCTAACTGCTGGGAAATGCTGACAATAAGAAGAGGTGTTTGGTGTCATGAAGACGGACGGCACCGAGATGCATTGTTTTATGTGCATGGGGAAGAAATGGGATTTATTCTAAATTCATCATTAATTTATAAAACCAACATGACCACCTGTGATTTTCATGGGCAGGTGAATTCAAAATTTTTTGAAATATGGGCAAGTGAAAAATTTATTTCAAACTTACCAAAAAATTCTGTTGTTTTGATAGACAATGTCCCACATCATTCTATTCAATTGAATAAGCCTCCAAATTCTTCACAAAACAAAAGAGAAATTATAAATTGATTGATACTGAACAAAGTGCCATATTCTCCAAACATGCGAAAGGTTGAATTACTGGACTTTGTTAAGAAGAATTTGCCCTCTACGAAAGTCTACAAATTTGACACTATGTTAGCCAAACATGTGCATTATGCATTGCCTCCATACCATTGCAACATAAATGCGATAGAGCAGGGGTTCTCAAACTATGGTACACATAGCTCTGGTTACTGGTACGCAAAATTGCGATGCTGGTACGTAAAATGAAATGCCAGCATAATATTATAAAATAAAAAATGACATGAATTTATCACTTTGGAAATTTTCGAGTGAAAATTAGAAGCTTTAAATGCTTTTTTTTTTTTTTTTTTTTTTGGATGGTTGTTATAGCAAATTTCTTGAAATCCGCACATGCTGCTTATGATACAACCAGTTTTCCAGAATTAAACACATTCAATTATTACATTTATATGGGAAAAAAAATTAAGATTTGTAAATAATGACCTAATTAAAAATTAATCAATGAAACAGTTTTAATTAGCAGAAAAACTGTTTTAAACATGTTTTTTTAAATTGTAGTATTATCTGAAGGTAAAGTCTGAATCCGTGAAAGTAGGTGGAGCTGTTGGAATAGGAGGAATTAAAACAATTTTTTTTTTCAAAGTGTAATTTATATAAATATATATATATTTGTACTGGTTATTTTAGTGTTGACGTTTTATTTTAAACATAATTCATTATTTATTTAAGTTTGTCAATTGAAAATTTTCTCTTATTTTGTACCAAATGTGTAAGTTTCTTTTTATTTCACGGAAATCAGTTTTTAATACAGTAAAGTAATTTAAAATGGTGATTTGAAATCGAACAAAATATGGGAAGTTCCACCTTTCCATTTTTTCCTATATTAGCATTACCTTCGATACCTGGTGGTATGCGGAAGTATGGACTTCGATTTAGTGGTACAAGTTTGAGAATCCCTGCGATAGAGTATGTATGGTATATGAAGGAATTCATTCAAAAAAGAAATATCATTTAAATATGGATCAACTTTTTAAGCTGACTAAACTTGCATTGGAAAATATTAATGCTGAGAAATGGAAAAACTACTACATGAACATAGAACTACATCAACTGGAAAATGAGTATTGGAAAAAAGACAGCGAAATAAAAGAAATGTGTGAGCCATTAGTTATTTCATTTGACGATGATGTTTTTGGGGTAATTCAGACGATGGCATCAAAAGTGAATAACTTCCTTCTCCCTCCCCTCCCTGTACATTTTTTTTAGAGGAGGTCTGTTGTGATATTATGAAATACACACACTTTTATTGCTTTATTTTTTCTGAGACCTTCCTTTTAAAACAATTTTATTTTTTCACCAGCTTTTGCATATATTTTTTTAAGTTGCTTCATCACATTTTGACAATTTCATTTTCATTCCTACTTGTCTGAAATTTGTAAGAATTAACATTCAAATACATAAAAACCTAACAGCGTTTTTAATTTTCCCATAAATTTGGTACGTTGTGAGTTATAATGAAATATTTCCTATGACCAACATTTCTACATGAACTTATTTGAAAAATGGTTTAAAACGTGACCTTTGACGACATTTTCAGAAATATTAGTTATTTTTATAATTAAAATGAAAAGCGCTCTTCAGTTTCCTGATATCTAAATAAGAATGTTTGCAACTTTTGTGAATTTATGAATAAAAATGACTTTGTAAACATATCAGAAAATTGAATTTGAGAACAGATTTTTTTAAATATTTGAGTGTAAAAAATATTTTTTATCCTTTAAGGTGACTCTGTATTATTATTTTTTTAAATTATTATTTAAGTATTTTATAATACCTTTTCAACATATTATTAAATGGTTTCATGAAGGAAAATTATTTAATCATGAAAAAAAAGGAATTCTTGTGGGAAAATTTTAAAATTTTATTATTAAAAATATTAATAATAATAATAATAATAATAAAACATTTTAAAACCATACTTCTCCTACAGTTTCAAACTTTTGAAACAGTGTGTCGTATGACTGTAAAGAACAGATCAGCACCTCAAGTCGCCGAGCTTGATTAAATATGCATATTAAGTATTTCGTGAATGGGGGGTGAGGCCATGATTATTGATTGGCAAAATTTTAGAAGGCTCGTCATTATTTTTAAAGTTTTGAATTCTTAAAGATGTTCGCAGGATGATTGCTTTTAGTAATATTTTCTTTGGGATTTACCAAGATTATTTCCAGCCCTTTTTGAATTTTTGATTACGATGTCGGTGACCAATGACAGAACAAAATTTCCTTCCAATTTTTGCTGAATTGCGATAAACAAGATTGTCTACCAAAATCCAATGTTATTTAATTCAAACCTAATTTCATTGTCTTCTGCATTATTTAAGTAAGATCCATTTCACTATGTTTATATTCTCTTCAATTAATTGACTTAAGAGAGTTGCAAAAACATTGCAAGGATTGTTACTTCTATGATTTTGAAAATTAATTTGCAATGTACTAAACCAAATTATATACAATCTCAGCCATCTCATATTTAAAACAGCATTTATAATTTTTAATACCACATTTGATGCTATATATTAAAGATATTAATTTTATTATCATAACAATAAGCTCCAGCAAATCTGTCAAATATTTCTCAAGAAAAATGGTCGCCCAGCTTGAAAAACATGGTTAAAAAAAAGTTTAAAGTTTTACAGTAGTGTTGCATTTAATGAGCAAAAAAGATTGTAAGGATTTGCAATTTTTTATGCATAAATATTATAAAAGATAAATCATTATTTGTAGCCAACCTTGCTCCGTACATCTATCTGAAATCTTTAGAAAATGACTTGTCAAATATTAATCCAAATTGCATAAAACCAAGGAAACATTTTACGAATATGTTTTGGCATCATACTTATCCATTATTGGCAAAAAATAACACTGTTTAGTGATATATTACTTTTAGAAGGTCAAGCAAACTTCCCAAGACAACCAATTTTTAATCATTTTCCTGCTTTCCTGATTTTTTTCGAAATTTTTCTCGATTTTCTACTACATCAAAAAATTATGTCATTTTCACTTCCTGTTATGGAACCAGTCAACTAACACATCTCACAAAATACTACTTCTCTGTGATTGGTGAGTAGGTTTGACTCCACATCATAAGTGTAGTTAAAAACCTCACGATCTAGCTGCCCAATGAATATGAAGTACTGTGGGTAATGAAGATAAGCTATGTTTACTTCAGTTTATTGTTACTGAGTGGTGGTTGGTAGTAAATTTTGTAATCCCATGATGGATTATTTGTTTAATTTCATTGTTTGCTTTTCCATTTAATCTTTTATTAGTATAGATTATTGCACTGAAAAAGAAATATGTGTCCACTTTTTACTCATCTTTTTCAGATTATTTTCATTATACATTTGATATCCTCGGCAGGGTTGGGTTTTTGACATGACAGTGGTAAAAACAGTGTTTTTACCATTTTATTCCATCAAAAACCTATTGTTATAGATTTTCCTCCGATTTATAGTGTAAGTGTAGCATAAAAAAAATACATTTCTAGATTGATTTTACCTTGTTGTTCTTGTTATTATTATTACAGTACATATTGTGTCAGTACAAATGTACTGACTGGGGTTTTTAAAGAAATAGCAGAGGAAACTACAGTAGAAGCGTAATAGCTGATTTTATTAACCCCAAAAGTTAAACTATTAGATTTAAGATTCCATTTAATCAATGAGTATATAGAAGTTCTGTAAAGATTAGAATTAATGACAATTTATTTAAAACAACCAAATATATTTATTTAAACTTAATACATATAAATACAATTAACTTAAATATAGATTTCACTCACTTAAAGTAAAAAGAATTATCCAAATAAACAATAGTCAGAATCATGACGTGCACAGAAATTAAGCAAAATATTTATAACCAAAAACGTCTTTAAACACATGTTCTGAAACTTAAAGTAAATAGACGATGACATTAACCGCTGAACTGCATGCCTTTGCATTAATCATCTGGAACCATAAACACGTAATCTCCAGACACTTTAGTATGGAGTCGAACACTTTGATGATGATCTCGTCCAGCTATGTTAATCTTGCGTATATTATCTCAACTCATACGAAGAAATCACCATGCTTAATATATCGACATCGTTGAAAAGGGAAAACCCCCAGTTCCAGAATGATCACACAAGTAAAACACGATATCACTTTAAATTATCTTCTTTCACAACTAAAACCAAAACAACTTTCTGAAACTAAACTTAATTTAGACTTTTATCTATTACACAACTCTAAAGAAAAACAATCAAGGTTACATTCATATTGCTCGACGTCTCACGGAAGTAAAACAACCAACAGAAATAAATACAAGGTAATAATGCCGGTAGACAGAACTATTTATATTCACGGCATTCTACCAAAACAGCATCCACGCATGTCCGGTCGCCTCTTCCATCAGCTTCTCGAATGTCGTATGCAAATTGAGAAACATTGACACGAGGCAAGAAACGAAATGCGGCTGCGTTGGATCGCACTGCCATCTAGAAGCGTTCGAAAGAACCACTCAGAAAAACAAAAGAAACATGGCCGATGTGTCGATACGAAGATAGCTGGAAACGCCGTGAGTTAAAGATTGATATAATAAATAAAAAAACTTTTAAATATTGAAAATATGAAACAGGAAGTTTAAAGGCAAGTTTATTAAAAGACATTTAACAAAGATACTTAAAGATATTTATCTAGTTTATTTATTAAGAACAAGTTAAATAAAGGTAAGTTAAAAATAATTATCTTTAGCTTGTTTAAACAAGTATTATATTTTATGAAAAGTTTATTACATTATATTTTATTAATGATACTTATGGAATGTATGATAGGTAAAGGAAATAAGCATGGTGATAAGATATTAAATATACCTGGGACTGTTATATTTTCTAACAGTACAGGATCTCAAATCCGGACTGGCTGGTGCCACGATCGTTCCGGATTTTAGGAACTGCATACCAGATTAGCCCGCGGTCCGCCATTTTGTTTCTCAAATGATATCAAAATAAAGGTAACATCTGGCTAAAAAACATACAATAATCAAAATTTATATTATTTCATAAATACTTCTACGCAAGGTGTTTCAAATAAATATTTTCATAAATCTTATAAATTTGACTAAAATTATTCCAAAATATGACTAAAATTTAGCCAGATGTTACCTATATTTTGATATTGTTTGAGAAACAAAATGGCGGACGGCGGGGAGACGTGGCACAAACCGTGAGTCTGAAGACATTTTTTGAAATTCAAACTTGTTTCTTCTTTGTTTACAGGATGAAATTGTCCGTGGTCTCCTGCCTCCCCGGTGTTTGATACACTTAGAAAACATTAGAACTCCCCACTTTCCTTTTCTGCTAAAACGCTGTGAATGGATAACTCTACTAGCGAGAGAGAAACTATTCAAATTTCATTCTTTAACTTATAAAAAGGACTCAGTGACAGCCAGCAAGTTCGCGCTATTTGCCTGCAGGAAAAAGAAATTATTGAGCTCAGGTACCGCTTTAAAAATTTGGGGTCCTGGGCACAGATGCTTATGGGGGAGGGGGACTTACACCGATGCTTACAGCTGCCTTGAGTAAAAAAATATATTAACAAAAAAAAAACCTCTAAACAAAATCGATAAAGTAAAAAAACGGCTTCTGTAGAGATTGGCCTCAACCATCCAATGAAAAAAAAAAAAAAAGTAAAAATATTGAAGTGCAAACGGGATATTTTTAAAAAATGTCTCCCATAGGATTAACATTAATTAGTGGGTGTTTTCACTTGAATGAAGTAGCCCCTTAAAAAATTTATTTTAAAATGAAATAAACGATAAACTGATTTTTCCATATTATTTTTTTTTAATTAAGAAACTTATCTGATTTTGACCAATAATTGAAAAATCTTCAGTAGCATTTGGGGGCCCCTGAAATTCGTGGGCTCTGGGTCCATGCCCCGAATATCCTGCCGTAAATCAGGCAATGATTGAGCTGCAAGCAAATAAAAAAAAATATTAAAAGAAAAAGAACGAAAAGCAAAATCCATTTTTTTCTTGCTATTAAAAAAATATTTTTTATCTCCATTGTTTATTTGCAGATTTCGTTGAAATTTTCAGCAAGTTGCAATAATAATAAATGAAGCTGTGTAACAATTTTTTATTAAAATATAATAAGTTATTAGAAAAATAGAGCTCCCTATAAAATTGGCCACTAGGCAAATAAAGGAGAGTGGTTTGTTTTGTTTATTCATTCAAACTCCGTGAAGTCAACAGTCGAAGGTTATCAAAATGAGATCATGAACTTGGATGGATAATGTTTCATTATGCAGAAGGAAATCGTGCATATTTTTTAAAATTATTATTATTATTATTATTAAGTCTGTTCTCAAATGATCTGATCACTAACATGAATCTTTCTGACTTATTTTTAAACGCAGAAGCATAAAATTGGCAGTTCTGACTGTTGAAGTGATTTGGATTCGAAATGAGTTTTCTATTTTTTAATAAATAAATAAATTATCTAGTTATAAGCGATTCATGTTACGTGGCAGCATGCATTTTCCATATCTCAGAGCACTAAAGCAAGAATTTGGTTCAAATCGCCGACTTTAAACATTATTTTATAAAAAAAAAATGTACCTTTACCAAAAAATGAAAAACGTGTTTCGATTACATAGTTTCTGAATAAGAACACATGCCAATTTCATGCGTCTCAGAAAAAAATGAATTAAAACTTATGTCTGAAAGAAGCCACTTTTGATTTGGGAACGGGCATAAAGAAAAAAAAAAAAAATTACAAAAGCGTTCATCCAAAATAGGATATTTTATGTTTTACCAATGCTTAGCTAATCAATCTAGAAAATGATAAAGATGCTGCGGCAAATAGTTTTATTTCATTATAGATAAATAATGTTATCATGATCATATAAGATTTATAAATCAATTTCTGTTTTCCAATGTCATGTGTTTTTCTACGGGGGAAAAAAAAGTGGTCTTAAAGAAAATACATGGAAAAGGAACATAGTACATTTTCCACGTGTAAAAAAAGCAGGGGGCATCGGCTCTTAAAAGAAAAACGCCAGGGTGCGGCGTCCTTTGAAAAAGCCAAATTGTAACACTGGGAAGCATGAAATAGATATCTGCACATGTCAGGGCCATTTTTTATTCCTGTAACCTGGTAACCAGGTCAGGCCTGGTCTTCATCCATTCCTAACTTTTTACTACAGACTCGGGACAGGACGGGACAGACTTCTTCCGAGCCCGAGCAAAAATCGGTAATATACGGCCCGGCATAGCCTGAAAATGAAATCTATGCATAAATAAGTGTGCTTTTGAATAATTTTAAATGTAGAATAATGTTGCTTCAGAAATAGTGGCAAGTTTTCTAGAAATCCAATCAGGTCAGGCACCATCTGAGATTTTATGACAATCTTTGTAAAAGTGAGAGAGAAATTCCTTGCTTCAGAAACATCTGTTGCGCAGGGTGGATGCGTGAAGCAAACGCGTACGGTAAAAAAGTTTTAGTTTCGTTTCGAGTCTCGGAGCGAAGAAGTGGGCTCAGAATCCGCAGTCTTTTTGAATCAATATAATAAAGTATAAGGATTATAGTGAGTGCTCATTACAGAGTATAAGAATACACCACAATTTATACCGGACCGGACTCGGGCCAAACTTTTTGCTTTTATACCGAGCTGGGACAGGCTAACAAAATTTTTTAACATAGGAAGCCGAAATTTTAACTTTTTTACCGGGCCAGACCAAAAGTTTTCTTCTACGAATCGGGTCGGGCCTGGAAATTTCGGTCTGTAGAGACCTGTAGCATGAAAAAAAAGAAACTTACCTTGGAGCACCTATCGACACCGTAAAAATTTCGTTAAAGGATGGGTAAAAACATATTCCAACTATACATTTTTGGTATGGGAGAAAACAAAAAAATAAAATGTGTTGAAAATTGGGGGGGGGGGGGTATTTTTGATATTTTACAGTAATTTAGATTAAAAACATTATAAAAAATTATTCAGAAAAGTGTAGTTTCGTTAAATCATCTGGAAACTGTGATAAGAGCGCACGAAGCGCCATCTATACGCGTTTTCAGAAATTATTTTTTTCCAGTTCTGTCGCGGTCCGGATTTGAGGTCCTGTACTGTATTTACAATTACATTTGTTAAATTTATTTAAAAGAAGAGCATTTCCTAAATGGGAAAGAAAAAGAAAGAACAATATTTGTCATAATCTGCACTAATATAGATTCCACTAACTGCAATTTAACATTAATATTAAATGATAATAAAAGGTTATTATAATTATTAAATAACATTCAATAAACATTTTTCATAAAGTACATTAAAATTATTTTAGAGATGCAAAAATGCTGTTGTATGGTATGACAATAGATGTTAAGCATGAACTGGCAATGAATAAATTTGAATATTCTTAGATATAATATTTTAAAATGCATATCTTATGTATTTCATAAATGCAATTACGGTGATTTTCATTTGCACTTCAATAAGCAGAATCTTAAAGTTTTGTTTTAAACAGTGTGATAAATTCTACCGAAATTATACACATGTTTTAGTCTAATACTTATGAGTTACAGGTTTTCTTCATAAAATCTAATTTTTTTAAACTATGCCAAATAGCTTAAGATTATTGTAGATATCTTCTAGCAGAGATGTACATTGTACATGTACTATTCTAATGCAATTCTGTTTTGTTTTTCTTGGATGGATAAATACACTTTAGAGTCTTTTTGATACTGAATATTTCATGTAAAACAACTTAATATTAAAGATAAACTGGGGGAAAAAATGTAAAAACAAACCACTAAAAAATGGGTTTTTGACATTTTTGACAAAGAGGATTTTGATATGATGGTAAAAACCATCATGCGTCAAAAACTTGCCATCACTGATCTTCGGTGACAGGAAGTTCAAATGCTAAGTGCATGGTATGTTGTTTTAATTTAACAATTTCTCATTGTGGAAGGGGAAATATAGTAAAACATGTTGGAACTGTAAAGTATATAGATAATGTGCAACACATAAAAAAATTAGCTTAAATTTAATGTTGATGAAGCACTATTTGATACATGATTTTGCATGTGAAGTTACCTCCATCTATATTGTTTAAATGAGTAATTTAAGTAATCATATATAATAAACTCTTTACTTAGCCTATTTAAAACTTTAAATTTTCTGAGCTCTGAGAAATTAATTAGCAATTTTGTTTAAATCAATTTCTGTATGCTTATAATTTCTTTGTTTAATTATTTAAATTTTCTTTGCAGTATGCCCGAATCAAGCTTCATCAAATGGCTGAAAATTTATCTAAATTTGCTACGGATCTTGAAGAAGTTAGGAATTGTTTGGATATCAGTCTTCCTGATGGATATAATGTTTTTCAAAAGAAGGGGTAATTAAATTTTTTATGCCGTATCATTCAGTTATAAATTTATATATATTTAGAATTCAAATAATGTAGAATACTTAAAATAATCATAATTTCTTTTGTTTTTATGTAATAAAGGTCTCTCCCCTTACGAGCCATGTTCAACACTCACCATCCAGACCCTGCAGGTTCTAAAAACATGCTTTTTAGGGTTTTGTTCATCTCACGAAACCGTATTAGTCCCGCTTCATTGTCTGTCCGTCACAGAGCCGGTTCTCAGAAACTATATAACTTACACACTTGAAATTTTGTGTATTTATAGCTGAATACTTAATCTGAAGCTCAAAATCATAAAATTTGAAAAAATTGTATTATTTTAATATATAGTGATAAAAAAACAATTATCAACCAATCCTATTAAATAAAAAAAAATTTCGTTATCTCAGTTGCCAACAATTAAAAATCCACAGTAAAATTCTTTCTACAATAATTAATTTTCTAATGAAAGATTTCCATGTGAAAAATGAAAATGAAATAAAAAGTTTCACCAATTGGGGGAAAAAAAAAAAAAAAAAAAAAAAAAGATTAATATGACATCATATTGATAATAAAATGAAAAATTTCAAATATTTCTCAATAATATAAGGAGTATGTGTAAATACAGAAAGCAGCTTAATATGACATCATTAGAGAATTAAAAAGAAAATTGATCTGATGTTATAACGGATTTTTCAAATGTTTGAGAATAATAGAAAGAGAGTAACAATATGAGTAATAGAGAACAGTAAGTATATAAGTTTGAGGAACATATTGAGTCATTATAAAAACCCGATTATGGAAATATTGGCATGTTTTAACATTTTAAAGGTTTCTATGCAAAATGTTTAATTTTGATTTTTTTTTTTTTTTTCAATATCACATTTAGTCCACATGACAGATATTAATTATTATGACAGTATAATAGTGTTATCAAACCCTATCTTCGCCCGCTATCAAACCGGTTCAGGTTTTTGAAAAAACAAGAAAAATAGACCGGTAAATTTTTACTTTATAAAAAATATGACCTTTTTTTTTTTTTTTTTTTCTTTTAAATGAAATTTATTGGGATTTATTAAAGAAAGGATGAAGTGTTTTGAAAGGAATATTAAACAAAACCCTTTGTGCGATCTTCGATCACACTTCTCCACTTGTTTCATTTGTTTTAAACAGATTTTTGTGTTATTTCATGTTAAATCAACACAGAAAAGTGAAATTTTTTCTTTCACCATCTCTGATTTTTTTACAATTTGGTTAAACAAACTAGTTAGACTTGTCCAGAAAGTAATTAAAATAATCTGTAATTTGAGAATCACGAGATATTAGTTTTTTAATTATAAGAATTTAAAAATGAAATGACTAAAACAAATTTACCATCAGATGGCATCATTCAAATCACCAATCATAATTTTTGGTATCACTTTAAAGCATTTGAAATTACTTTTTAAATAATACTAAACACAAGACAAATTTGAAAAAAAAAAAAAAAAAATTTTTTTTCATAGTCATGGTATTAGACCTTAAACCTTGAATTACTAAAAATCTGATTCTTTAATTTTCACCTTTTTTTTCCTCCGAATTCTACAATGCCCTAATTAGATGTGCATGAAATCTCAAAATATCACCTGATCATATTAAAAAATTTAAAAAATGAAGTAACAGAGCACAAAATATAGGCATTTAAATTATATATTAATGTATGATGAATTCTTAATCTTATCCAAAAAAATAAATAAATAAAAATTCCTGAGTTATTTTCCAGGATCAATAATTTTTCTATATGCACAATTATGGTAATTAATTGTGTATATGGTATACCCCCACCTGCCCCTCCCAAATAAAAGTTAATCTCAAAAGTAAAGTTATACATCACATATAAAAACATATATTTTCTTTTACACTTAACTTAGTTTGTCTTCAAACACAAGTATTTGCCTAAAATCCTACTGAATCATATTTGTACATACAGGTATCTAAAAAAAAAGATAAATTTATTTTATAAACTTATTGTTGCATTATTTATAATAGATTAAAAATTCAAACATCTTTTGACAAAGGAAATTGTCATTTTGAGAATCAACAAAATCCTTAATAAATGGAATAATGGCCTCTCATCAAGCAAAATGTCTATCAATGATTATCTTACAAAAAAACTTAGTCTATATTCTCCAACTCTGCTACTTAACAATTTATCAAGTTCTATATTTCTTTATTATGTTTTTGTGTGTATGTGTTTGAATAGTTCTCTCTTTGGTCTTAGTTTGATTTCATTATGGCATCACGATGGATGTGAATAGCGGTGATTGCTTGTATTTCCTCGAGTAGTTGATTGTTTTCTCAGGTTTTGGGATAGATTTTAGATTTTCCCCTGAGATTTTTTAATCAAAATTGTTCCCGTGTTTCCTGGGTTATCCTGAAAAGGTTGAACCCTGTAATATTATGAACATATCTATATATTTAAAACGCTAAGCAATTTCTTTCGACAATCCGTGAGAACAAACTACTACATCAAATTACATCATTCTTTTTTTAAATGAAAGATATTTGGTCACAGATTTGTTATCGTACATTCGTTTGTTCGAAAATTTAATTAATTAGCCGTAATCTTAAATTAAAATTTTACTTCTGCTTATGACATCATAAAGTCGGCAGTCGGATTAATGCCCACTGTTGCGACGTACAGAGTTTATTATCTGAACTCAATGATTGCGAGCATAAAAAATAAATATTAAATATTAAAAGCACGTGACTTTTAGGCCGAATTTTTTAATTTGTAAGTTAAAATATAGTTAAAATGTTTAAGTATTTCGGTAAAAATATTTATCCGTGTGTTTTATAAGCAAATAAAAATTCATATTTACTGTGACGTCACGGAAATATTGTCCATTGTGTTCATTTTATCATTAAGCATTATAACTTTGTTGATGCCATTTTTTTTCATTACAATTAAATGCAAAATATATTTTTATTTGTATGCATGGTGCTTAAGCATAAATGTACGTGTGAAAAGTTTGTACCGGTGAAAATGACGTTATGCTTAGCTTGAAATGCATTTTAACATTTATAAAACTAAAAAGAAAAATTTATACGATTGTGTCAACATGGCGTAACATTAACTGATATTTCAATTTTTAATTTTAAAGATTAGAATTGGAGCCTTTATTGGTTGCTTCATCTTGATTGCATACCTTGATTACATGTTACCAATTACTTTTTTTAAATTATAGGATTAAGTTATAGGAATTATAGGATTTAAAATATTAAGATTTCCTTTTTTAATAAAAAAATTCACAAAAGTAAAGAATTTCAGGAAAAAAAAACTTGAAATAATGATTGTATTTTTAGCTAGAATAAACAATGTAAGGCTAATATTTTATGGGAATTATTTTGGTAGGTTTGTTATAAGTTCATTTAACAGTTCCTTATTAGTGGCAAAGTCCTATTTCTTTCACTGTGAATTTCGCTTTCAATATCAAAAAATGGTAGTCTACTTTTGGACGCCAGCCTAAACACAGGGTAATATTTACAAATGTATAACGGTTGTAACAACAAACGGCGCTATCGTCACTTTAGATTTCATCGCGCTTACATCACTTCTAAATACTACAAATTTCAATTTTTTTACTACGTTCACTACATTTTACATTTTTAATTCTTACATCATCAATTGGGAAAAAAATTAGCTGTCAATTGAAATTTATTTGAAAAATGTGGCTTAATTTAACGACTTTTTAAATAATTTTCAAGCATGAAATATTTTTCAATTCTATCTCAACAATGACCATCCGTTTGTTTAATAATGTAAAATAGCACCTTAGAAAGTTGCAACAATTGAAAATAGGTATCCCTAACCTTCATGAAAAGTGAAAAAAAAAAAAAATAATAAAAACCTGATAAATCATAAGATCAGATTATTCATAAGATAGAGTATTTTGGCGCTAATATAAAATCTGTCAAAAGAAAAAAAAACTATTTTTAGTTTATGATTAACATAAAATTGATATGTTGAATTCGTTGATGTATATGTTGAATCAGAATATGCTAGGAACTGTTATTTATTATTTTTTTAAAGATCCATTGGATATTTAACTGTATAAGAGACCGACTGTGATGGAAAAGGAATAATCATCCTGATTATATAAAGGGATAGAAGAAACCATACAAATAAATTACAATTGAAAACATTAAAATTCTCCCTCATCTGCATATTAATTTATTATTTTTAACAAAAATTCTTCATTTTTACATAAAAATTGATTAGCTTAAAACAATGGATGCGTTTTAGAAGATATGGATTTGAAACGAACAATGATTAAAGAGGACATTTTAAAACTTTTAATTTAAACATTTTAAAACTTTTTTTAACGTCGAATTTCAACGGTGCCTTTGGGCAGATGCAATACATATGTGCATAGGAGCTCATTCGATTGCATTATCACAGGGGGGGGGGGTGCTTATACTATGTTCTTTTATTTACTGAATATGAGATGAAAGTAGGAAATTTGTATGATACTTTATAGCTCCATGACCTCTTTTTTTTTTTTGTCGTGGGGAATATGGTGGTAATGTCAAACTGATTTGCATTACACATTTGTTTACGGAGTGTTCATTTGGAGTTTGCATCGGAAATAGCATTTCACTGGGAGGGGGGGGGGGGGGATTTTTTAAAATAAAATATTTGAAAGACTGTTTCATACGAAGCCCTACTTAAATAATAAAGAAGCTTATTTTACTGATATTGTTATAGTATTTTTTCCGTCACGTTTTGACGGGTTCCATCTAGTACAAATAGAAATGGAAATAAAAATAAAATACAAAACATTATAACGCAAATTATTTTGAATAAAAACCACAATAGAAATTGAAATATAAAATACAGATTTTAACATCTAAATTACATCAATTAAATTATAGACATTTAAATTATAATAGTAAACCCATGCGAGGATTTCATACTGTAAATATTTTTTTAGATGCGGGTTTAAATTACTAAAGAAAAATTAAGGATAAAAATAACTGCAAACAAAAGTAGTGAATTCAGAATATCATCTCATTTATTCCATCAAAGTTACGGTAAATACTGATTGAAGATAGCAAAAGGCATGCATGAGAAATAAAAATAAATAATAACAATCTTATTTTGCCTGCATTAGAGGATGATGACATCTGCTTCAGGAAAAATACAGGACAAAGAAAAATAAATTGAATACATAGAAAATACAATTTAATTAAGTGAAATACTATTGTTTCGATCAATTGATGGTGTCTTTTTCTTCTTATCATTTGAATTTGAATTTTGCTGTTAATAATAAATATAAAATAAACTCATGCGGAGACATCCCACTTTATATTTTTTGTACTATTTATTTTTTATACTCGTTGAGTACGATATAATGCAGATTTTGTTTTTGTGGCAACAATGATTTGAGAAAAACCTTTCATTTCCTTTATGAAAACAATGCTGATTTAATTTTTAATAACTGTTATTTTCATTTATAAACATGTTTTAATGAAATGTGAGTGTACTATGTCATAAGCTGATTTAAAAACCTATCGAATGATACCTTACTAATTGTTGTGTGTTTTGTAAATGCATAGAAAAAGTGACGTTGACAACAGAAGTAATGTATATGATGATCACATAGGGGGGAAATACCAGTAGTCAGCCACTTGTACCAGGAAAAAAATGGCTGATTACTTATGCAAAAAAAAAGATAATAATATCCACAAAATATTCTTTGCTGTTGGCTGATGATTGGTGAAAGGATTCCGATCATTAGGAAATGAAACCAATATTTGTGGAACCAAAAATAAACCAATTATAAATCAGTTTATCTCATTGTGTCCGACTATTGGAGCACTTACTTTATAAGGAATTCATGAACTTATCCAGTATTATCAGTAAATACAAATGGGTTTTTGTTTAAATGTGCAATTTTTTTTTTCTTTTTTTAATATTTGTGCAATTTTTATGTCATTTTTAAATTTAGATATAGAATGACATCATGCAAGCGAAAATTATGGACTAAAAATAATTATGTTTAATATTTAGCAATTAAGTGCCTGATAAATATCTATTTAAGGTAATATAAATATATTTTTAATAATGACAGGTAGGTTTGGTTAATTAAGTACAGTAGAAAGCCACTAATCCACAAAGCTTGGTTCCAAGTGTTGTGCGGATTGGAGGCTTTTTGCAGATTACAGGCCATGTCTATTTAATCTTTGTTTACAATTTTTTAAATTCATATTTTGGACAAATTTAGATTGCTAATACTAAAATATAAATAAATTACACATTTTAATATATAGATAAAGTAATAACTATGTAAAAAATAATTTATTATTTTTTAAATTTCGTAAATATGGCATCAATTGTTGTCTGTTTTAAGACATTTGGTTTATAGTGTTGAATTTTATCTTTAAGTAAGAGTTCAAAAGCAATATATATGTATTTTTTTATGTGTTTTTCAATTTTATAATTACGATTTAATGAAAAAATAAATAAATTATAAAATGTATTGTCTAAGTAAGGATTTTTTATCATTAAAATTAAAAAAAAATCGCAAAAGCTCAAATTGTATTTTAAAAGTACTGTAAGAAGAAATGAATATATAAAATAATATACTAATTAAATGTGCTTTCATTTTAAACTATTAAGAAAAATGTTAAAATTGGTGAAAAAAAATTTCAAAATTCAAAACTTTGTCACCATTGAAGCATTTTTCAAGAATTAAATTTCTTTGTTTACATTCATAAATTGATTGCGGATTAGAGGCCTTTGCGGATTAGCGGCCCTCTACTGTATTACCCGTTACAGATATTAATTATGTTCCTTGTATATGTAATAAAAAAGTTTTTGATTGTATGTGATTTTGCAGAAAATTACTCTTTCTTACTTCAAGATAAAATTCAAGGTTTTCTTCAGAATAATTCTTAGGCAACAAACCATCCATTTGTTGTGCATTTCAGTGATAATGAAGCTATCCTTCAGCCATTTTGTAATCATCTCATATTGTCTAACTCATGATACCAGTTTATTTATTTTAGACATGGTTGCAAGACCTTCAGTCTCAGGACTAATTTCAGTCTTGAAGAGATTTTTGACTGATTGTAAATTCAAGATTATTTACTTAAATTATAGCAATTTTACTATCAAGAATTTTTAATCACTTTCTTTTATTGCAAGACATAGAAATCTGCTAACTCATTTTCATTTGGTTTTCCTAATACTCAGAAAAGTTTTCAGTCTTGGCTTAGATGAACTTTTTGCACCCATGATTTTAGATATTCTTAATAAGCTTTCTTAAAAGTAAGATGCATCTAACATTAATTAAAAAGATCTTTTACTTTTCTGAAGTGGCTGCAAAACATTACAAAAACCAAAGAAATTTTATAAATCTCTGCTATCATGAAGATTTTGGCATACCTGCTGAATGTCACTTCATTGCAACAGCACATAGAAAAGAATCTTGTAATGGGTTGGAAAAACTTTGAAAAGATCTGCTGCTGTGTTAGACCACGTGATGAACAGATTGTGGCTCCTAAACAATTGTTAGAGTGGGCAGTGCTTAGCATTCATTTGATACTGTTCAAATACAGCACAATAAATGACTAATTCGTTGAAAAACAGAAAGTTAAAGAATAAGTCTAACAGTACAATCTCAAACAATTCTTGGTACTCAGAAACTTGTCATTTATTCCATAAAAAATAATAATAATAATAATAATAATAAAATTTGTTCTAAAGTGTATTTTGCTTCATCTTTCTTAAATATAGAACTGGTAACTAAATTACAAGGAAAACTTTCAACTGGTGATATTAAAGGATTTGTCACTACTATACAGAGTTTCCCCCAGACAGTTTCAGAAGGGTGCTGCACCCTACCTGCTCTTTCGTTTACAAAATAGCACCCTTCTTGCCCTTCATAAAAATAATTAGCACCCTTCTTGCCCCTCAGTAAAAAAAGTGCACTTTCTCCTTTTTGCATTAAAAAATTTGCTTTCATAGTAAAAATTGACTCAATGTGTTGTCTTGAAAAGAGTGCCCTGACTTTTAAATATCAAAAGCGGCTTTAAAAACCAAAAAAATACCTTTAACAATTAAAAAAAGTGCCCTTAAGAATCTGAAAAGTGCCTTCAAGAATTCAAAAAGTGCCCTTAAAAATAACAAGTGAGAAAGTGTGATCGAAGATTGCACAAAGGGTTTCGTTTAATATTCCTTTCAAAACACTTTATCCTTTCTTTAATAAATCCAAATTTCATTTTCCAAAAACAAAAGTCATGTTTTTTATAAATCATGTTTATGTTTGTCATGTTTTTCATCCCATATAATCCTATGGGATGTGTTCCTCAATTTTCAATTATTGCTGTAACTTTTTGAGTTTTCACGCTATTTCATTGGTCTTTTTATATGAGTTGCCCTGTAGTGTTGACTATCAAATCATGACAAAAAATCTTTGCTGTAGTTTGCACATGCACAGTTAAAATTTATTTCATAAAAATACATATATCTCATCAAATATTCAATGTATTAATATTTTCATCACAGTATACTATTTCTACGATTTTTTGGAAAGCTGTGTTAAATTCAGCTGAAAACTCTGCATGCTATTAAAAAAAAGAAAAAGACTTTTTAATTTTTCACAGAAACATTAACATATTTATGAATATGTGTGTTATGCTCACACAAATGTTGAACAGGACCTACATAGTCATTTGCTACAGTGACAGATCATTTTTAGCATTTTCTGTTACTTGGGTGATCAGTAATATTATTTTATTATTAAAATTATTATTCCCCCCCCCCCTTTTAATTTTCCTCGCTACAAAATCTTCACTGAAAAACATGAAGTCAAACATGTTCTTTACATCTGCAAAGTTCAAGGGTATTCCGGACATTTCCTCACGAGTTTCAGTAAGATATTCGACGAAATGTCTGAAATTGGTCACTGTCCCTTCATTTCTGGACACCAGTGTGCTTTCTAAAATATGTGTGTATCGTTTGTTTATACAATACAAAGTCCAATGCGCCTGTATTTACTTTTTACTTCTTTTTATTACAGATTGGGGCCTGGCCAGCATTTTTAGAGAAGGGGCACAATATTTTTATTCGACCTGGGAACTCAATACCAATTCTATGTCCCTGTTAGTGGGTCGGATCGAATGCGTGTAACGTAACTCAACCAAGAACTTAATAAAGAAAATTGGCTCTTATCAATTAATAATTTTTAATCTGCAAAATAGAGATTATGCAATAAACATTTAAGTACAGTGGTGCAGTGCCGTGCCAACTTCTGACAAAACAATGCCATTGACTGAGTGCACCACACTCTCATCTTTTTTTTTCTTTGTAATAAGAAAATACGCACTTTCCAAATGCATTACATTTTGAGTTATAATAAGTACCTGTTTTATGGCTAACTCTCCAAGGCTGTCAAGTTCTGGAAAATTGCTCAAAATGCCAACTTTGACAGTATTTTCTGAAAGGCCTTAATGATTAATAAAACAAGTTACTTTTTTTTTTTTTTTTTTTTTTTTTTTTTAGGAGAACCTGCTGATTTTGTGCATTTAAGATAAAAATTTGTTCAGGAATGTGTCAGAAAGTACTATGGATTTGAGAACAGCCTTGAAAAAATATACCATAAAGTTCCAAAAATATCCCTCACCCCCAATTTTCTTTTTTCAAAAAATTTGGTTTGTAAACCCCCTTACCAAATATCTTTGATTAGAATGTACTTTCACCCATCCCTTGACGACAAAAATTTTTATGGTGTCGATAAGTGTGCCAAGGTTAGTTTCTTTGTATTTATGCTCCCTAGTATTTCCATTTGATGTTTTTAAAGGGTGCTGCACTCTGCCCGTTTTGTTTTAAGTGCCGATGTGCCCTGCCATTTTTAGACTTGGAAAATGTATCCTACCCCTTTTCCATGTTATCTTCTTTGCGTCAACTGTTTTTTTTTTTTTTTTTTTTTTTTTTACCTTACCCATTAAAAAAAATCTATGAACAGTTTCTTTCTGCAGAACGAAACATAGTATCCAATAAAATCTGATGATCTGATTCTGATAACTTTAGACTTCCGAATTTACAGAATAAAATAAAGAAAACAAACTACAGATCTTTCTCTGCAGTTGCTCTAGTGGCTTTTTTTTTTGTGGGGTGCTCGAATTTTTGAATAACTTATTATATTTTGATAAAAATTTGTTACACAGCCTAATTTGCTATTATTGCAACTTGCTGAAAATTTGAACAGAATTCATCAAATAACAACGGAGATATCTTTTTAGCAAGGAAAATGGGTTTTGCTTTTCGTTCTTTTCTTTTAATTATTTTTTCTGTTTTCTTGCAGCTAAATAATTTGTTTTTTTCGCACTCAAACAACAGCAACTTGCTGACACATTCACCAAGTCCTTTTTATATAAAAAAGAATAGAATTTGAATAGTATTAAGGAAATTTTCAAGAAAATTCCGCTTATAAGTCACCTTTCCACTTTTGCCAAGGTATTTAATGTTGTCGGGCAAAGGGAGGGAGGGAGGGGAGGGATATTTTAGGAATTGTACAGTAATACATAAAAAAATAGCGATTATTTTACAAAAAAAGAAGAAAAAAAATCACCTTCATCGTGTCGGGTAACTTGATTTTTCCAGAACACAACCCAAGGTTCGGATTGATGCTATTTTATTTATGATTTCGGGTCGGGTTAACGTTAAATGCTTTAGGTTGACATGATTTTTCAAAAGGAGGTCCTGAATACTTTTGAAAAGAAAAAAACTATATATTTGAATATTAATGAGTGTATATGTGTTTATTTTTATACAAAAAAGATAGAATTGATATCAGAGATATAATTGTAAGTTATTTTTCCATAATTGTATTGAAATATAGATTATTCAGGTTAAAGTTTGAATATTTTGGGTTCGGATTGAAGTGCATTGGGTTCAGGTTGACTTAAAGCAGAAAATTTGGATTGAGCCCGTGCAGAACTAATTGCAGATAACCATCAGAAGATCTTTTTCCTTTTGTCAGCTGAAAAACTTAAAATCCAATCAAGTGAAAGAAACATGTTTATTTGCACTACAAAAGTATTTTTGATTTCTACTTTGAACCGAATGAAAAAAAAAAAAAAATCTATGTATTCTAAACTTTAGACGCAGCGCTTTCTATGGAATATTGACAAGTCGCCAATAAAGATTATCTCTCGTCCATGGACAAGGACATCTGCATTTACTCACTTTTTGTTGAATAAATTGATGCAAATTTCGGAGATTGGTAGGGAGGGGGGGTGGGGTGATGAGTAAGGAATGATCGAAATAAAAGCGAGAAGAGCTCAAATTAAAAAATATATAAAGACAAATTTTCCAAATAGCGAGAAAAACTACTCACTCCAAGGCATATATCTAAAAAAAATTTAAATAATAGTAATAATAATTTTTTTAAAAAGCCAGTTTGCAAAACGTCCGGATTTGAGACTTTGTACTGTATTATGATTTGCTTGGTTCCGTGGTACGCCGATTTAAATCAGGTTGATTTAAATCAATATTAAAATTTTATTGTTTTGGAATATGTAGTTTTGCTTTGATTTAGAATATAATAAAATTTAAACAACCCACATGTTATTTATTTGAAAAAAACTCTCTGCCTTTCTGAAATGCCTCTTTAAAATTCTCAATTATAAATTTTACTATTCGCAATCTGTACATATTGTTTTTTTTTTTCTTCTAACTAAAGAGAGAACAATGTTCATCATCGAAAAGTTATCCTGGTGGCATTTCCAGACAAAAGTGGCCCAAAATTCATTTGGTCATTAATATGGCTTTATTGCAGAGGCCATTATTACTATTATGTGATTCACTTAGATGCTATTTATATGACATTGTTGTAATTTGCTCGAAAAATTAATATTAATATTTATTTTTAAATATCTTGTAATTGTTTTATCCATCGCTGTGCCGCAGGCTGTAAGAGTGCTGAAAGACAAAATAAAGATAATGAATACTGTCAATCTACAGATGTTTATAGCTGATCAATTTTTAAATGAATTTTGAATGTTTTTCTCTCAAACAATAACTTGTTAATTCTTTTGGTAACAAATAGATAATATTTCCCATGTAATTGATTTTATTCATCATGAATTTAAAATATGATGAATCTTATTTCAGTTAAAGTTTTGTCCTGGTTACATTCCATTTACCTGCAGAGAAATTGGCAGTATACATTTGGTCATATTTATAAGTAGGAATAAGGAAAAAATTTTAAAGTGCTTGAAGGCCAGACAGTCTGCTTGAGTTTAGATGGGTGGTAAAATATCCACAATGAGCCTATTATTTGTGCAATTGTCACCAAATACAGCAGGGCGATTGCGAAAAAAATAAATTATTTAGAACATCTGGTGGAAATCCATTGACACATCAGAAAATTCGCACACAACCGAATATATACCTTATAAAAATTGCTCATGAAGTAATATTAAAGTGCAAATCTGAGTGTAACTGTTTCATTAGTAGGCTTTTCACAGATATTTTTCAGCTAATGTCAAGAGTATGCATGATGAATTAAAACTTTTGTGATTTGACTAAGATCGAAGAGAAAAAAAAAAACTTTTGAATTTGCTAAGAAGAATAAATTCACTAATAGTTATTTATAGCTTTAGTCCTAGATAGTTGAGATTCCTAGCTAAAGCTTTTTATGATTTTTAAAGCGAAATACTGTATCCCAAATGGAATGGTCCATCCTTCGGAATGGTGGGGAGCCCATTTCAATTCAAGTTTTTGTGAAACGTCAGATGAAAAAAGAGACAAAGAAACTCTGTAGAAAGGACTGTTTTCTACTTACAGTTTAGTACACTCAAAACTTAGAAACAAATTGGGGAATGAAAAAGCAGGAAAATTGTTTTTTATACAAATCTTTGAATTTCAAGCCCTTAAATGTTTTGAAAGAATTATAATAAATTTTTCATAGTTTCTAAAGTATTTGTCTATTTTTCATTTTAGTATTTCTACTTACTAAAAGTCACTAGGGCAGTTCCAAATTAATTTTTCCTATTGACTTTCAATAACAGGTATTAATAAAATTAAAAATGAAAAGGGAGGTGACTCTAAAATGCTAAGTGTTATATTTTCTAACTTTAATCTTTTGAGAAAAACCTTGAATGTTTATGTCATATATTTAAAATGAATTGTATTAACCAATGTGTATATATGCATGTTTTTATGAAAAATGTTATTTCAAAAGATTTTAGATCTTATATATTTTACATTTACACATTTAAAGAAATAATTTTTAAAAAATAAGACATATCTTTATCTTATATGTTGACAAATACTATCTATTTCAAAAAAGAAAATAAAAAATTCTGCTTTTCAAATGTTTTCATGCAATTTAAAAATTGATCTATTTATATTTATTAGTTTCCATATGGTACTTGCATTTAAAATTTTAAAAATCATCAAGCGTTCTTGTTAAATTTATATGTTTAATGTGTAGAAAAATTAACTTTCCAAAATAATCAATTTAAATTTTAAAAAATCCGATTTAAATCAAATAAATCGGATTTTTTTTTATTTTATTGAAAAAAAAAACCTTTATTTTTGCATACCCTGAAAAATTAAAAAGCATATTATTTATCTGTTTTTATGCTTTCCTATCTTATATGCATAAATCCCCTTCCCCTGCTTAAAACCTTATTTCTTTCACAGTAATTCTATTTCCCCCCTCTCCTCCCTTCCTTCCTTTTGTTTTATTTAAATTTAATTTTGCCATTAAAATCATATGAGTCGTTTATAAATTAATGGCTCAAGACCACCGCACAAAATTTAATGTCTAAAGGCAGTTGCCAGACTAAAAATAATAATCACCACAATTTTATGCCAGTTAAAAATCCTTTATTTGTTGTCTGAAGATATAAAATAGACCTTTTTTTTTCATTTGTTATTTATTTATTGCAGTTTACTTGTCTAACATTTATTATAATATATAAAAGCCTTTATATATTAATAGAAATTATTCAAGTTGTACCTATGATTTCATAAGAAGTTGTAAACCTTTTAATCAGGGTTGGGTTTTTGACGTCAAAAACTGGTTTTCGACATGACAGTGGTAAAAACCGTGTTTTTACCGGTTTATTCCGTCAAAAACCTATCATTTTCAATTGTCCTCCAATTTATGGTGCAAGTGTAGCATACAATACATTTCTAGATTGATTTTACCTTGTTGTTCTTGTTAACATTTGTTAAATTTATTTAAAAGAAGATCATTTCCTAACATAGGAAAGATTTAAAAATACAAGAGTAAAAGAAAAGAACAATATTTTTCATAATCTTCATTAATATAGATTCTACTAACTGCAATTAACATTAATATTAAATGATAATAAAAAGTTATTATAATTATTAAATAACATTCAATATACATTTTTAATAAAGTACATTAAAATTATTTTAGAGATGCAAAAATGCTGTTATATTGTATGGCAATAAATGTTAAGCATAGACTGGCAGTGAATAAATTTGAATATTCTTCGATATAATATTTTAAATTGCATATCTTATGTATTTCATAAATGCAATTATGGTGATTTTCATTTGCACTTCAATAAGTAGAATCTTAAAGTTTTGTTTTCAACAATGTAATAAATTGTACCAAAATTATACACATTGTTTAATCTAATACTTATAGGTTACAGGATTTCTTCAAAAAATCAAATTTTTTTAGACTTTGCTAACCAGCTTAAGATTATTGTAGAGATCTTCTAACAGAGATTTACACGTATTATTCTAATGCAATTCTTTTTTGTTTTTCTTGGATGGATAAATATACTTTTAGAGTCTTTTTGATACTGAATATTTTATGTAAAACAACTTAATATTAAAGATAGAATGGAAAAAAAATGTAAAAACAAACTACTAAAAAATGGGTTTTTGACATTTTTGACAAGGAGGTTTTTGATATGACAGTAAAAACCATGGTAAAAACAGTCATGCGTCAAAAACTTGCCAACCCTGCTTTTAATCAAATCATGGATACAACCATGACCAACATGTTGACATATACCAGTATTACACTGAAAAAAATAAATGTTCAGGCAAACTCTGTTATAAAAAAATTTCCCTGACGGCTCGGCCTACAGGCACAGGTAGATTTCGAAGACGCAGACCGTGGGGCGTCTGTTTGTCGGGAATTGCGGAAGAAATGACCTTTTTGCGATGATGCTGCAGTTGGAACCGCCTACTTCGAAATCAAACTTGTTTGCAGGCGGAGCCAGCAAGGATTTTTTTTTTTTTTTTTTTTTTTTTTGCTGCTATAAGAGTTGGTCCTATAAAAAACATGTCAATACAAAAGTTTTAGATAATATTAAGAGGATTTATAATAAATTTAAGCGGACTTGAAATCTTGGGAATTGACGAAATTATGAATTTTTTTTCTTCTAAAACCCCCCTCCCCCCCCCTTAAGGCAATTTTTAATTATATCAAAAATCTGTCATACATAAATTTTCGGCCTTTCTCCTAGAAGTAATAATAACTTCAAACGCATTCGATACGTATCATAACTAAGACATTATGGGTTTTTTTCTGTTTTCACAAAAAGCCCCCCCCCCCCCCTGGTTTGATTTTGCCCATTAACGAACTTGACCGAGATTTTATGCCCCTTGATTTTATGTATTAGTTTCGAAAAGATGCTGGAGTTGGAACCGCCTACTTCGAAAAATAACTTGTTTACAGGCGGAGCCGGCAGTGATTTTTTTGTTTTTAATTTTTTTTTGCTATAACGGTTGGTCCTATAAAAAACTTGTCAATATAAAAGTTTTAGATAATATTAAGAGGATTTATAATAAATTTAAGAGGATTTGAAATCTTGGGAACTGAAAAAGTTATGAATTTTTTTCTTCTAAACCCCCCTTTCCTCCCCCCCTTAAAGCAATTTTTAATTATATCAAAAATCTGTCATACATAAGTTTTCAGCCCTTTTCCTAGAAGTAATAATAACTTTAAACGGATTCGATACGTATCATAATTAAGAAATTATGGGTTTTTTTCTGTTTTCACAAAAAGCCCCCCATCCCCCCTTGGTTCGATTTTGCCCATTAACGAACTTGACCGAGATTTTAAGCCCCTTTATTTTATGTATCAGTTTCGAAAAGATGCGGGAGTTGGAACCGCCTACTTCGAAAAATAAGTTGTTTGCAGACGTAGCCGGTAGGGATTTTTTTGTTTTTAATTTTTTTTTTGCTATAACGGTTGGTCCTATAAAAAACTTGTCAATATAAAAGTTTTAGATAATACTAAGAGGATTAATAATAAATTTATGCGGATTTGATATCTTGTGAATTGACGAAGCTATGATTTTTTTTCTTCTAACCCCCCCCCCCTTTCCCCCCCCTTGGGGCCATTTTTAATTATATCAAAAATCTGTCATACATAAATTTTCGGCCCTCTTCCTAGAAGTAATAATAACTTTAAACGGATTCGATACGTATAATAATAAAGAAATTATGAGGGTTTTTCTGTTTTCACAAAAAGCCCCCCCCCCCCCCCCCCCCCCCCCCCTGGTTCGATTTTGCCCATTAACGAACTTGACCGAGATTTTATGACCCTTGATTTTATGTATCAGTTTGGAAGAGATTTCTGCAGAATTTTTCCATTTATCGTGGTCAGAAAAAAGTGACATAGATAGATAGATAGATAGATAAACTTTTGAACTGGGGGTGGTTTTGGGTTCTGGGAGTCATGATCGGCGTAGATCTGCAAAGAAATTTCAAAATTTCCAACTTAGGTGAGAATGTAATAGGTAGTATTTCTTACGAAATCTACCTAAAAACATTGGAATATAGAATTGAATTTAAACTAACACTTCATTCTAAATTAAGAAACATTCTTTTTCTAATATATTTAAAGATCTTTAATACACAAACACAATCTTTAAGATCTTTAATATCACAAACACATGAGATTCTAAGAATCTCATGTGTTTGTGTAATCTTAGGGTAAATTACTGGATCAAGGGGTGGGAAAGACTCTCTTCTGCGGCGAAGTAATAAAGGAGGAGAAAATGTGGGGAGCGATGATTATCAATTTTTTACATGAAATTAATAAAATATTGCTTCGATATCCTGAAAGAGACCAAGTATATCCTTATGCTGACTTCTAGTCTTCAGTTTCAAATTTCTGGTCGCATCTGGCGACTAAAAATTTTGCACCCTGCTCTAGACAGCTTATTATTATCCTTCTATTTCTGTAAAATTTTAATATATTTGGACAACAAAATGAAAGAAATTAAGTAGTTTCATATGCATTGTTAAGAATAATTTTTTACATAAATAATATTTTTAATTTTAATATGCATGTGCATATTCAAATTATTATTCATTATTATCACTTTTTTTTTAGGTCCTCTGAACGAATAATTAAGGTTCCAGATGTGAGTTGTATCGATGAAGAACCTGAATTAGTCGAAAATGAAGATAGTGTGGAATTGAGTGACAATCCACCTGATGTTTCTGAAAGTAATTTAGAAGAAAATGTGGCTTCTGTAAACCATGATATTGAAATGACTCCAATTTTGTTTGCCGATGATGTTCAAGGTACTTTTGATTCATAAAATTAAAGCATGAAAATATACTTGTTTTTGGTTTTGTTTGAAACAATGTTTTCAAATTTCTAGAGCAAAATTTCAGTACAGGTTGTTTTCAACTACTGAAATATTGATAGTGAAATTAGTGATTGTGAAATAGTGAAATTTTATTTTCGTTATTTCTATATTATTGAATAATTATTTGGAAGGTTTAATTAAATGTGAGTTAGTGCAGTCAGACTATATCTCAAAAATAATTTAGGTAAGGTAGGTAAATAGAGCATTGGAGCAGTTTTTGTGTGTTTTCTAGGAGCTATAGTTATTTTAAAGCAATGCAAAATATTATTACTTATCAGAAATGATACATATATACTATATGAGTATAATGTTTAATAAACAGTTTTCTATTGAAAAGTCAAAAGATTTATTTCACTGGTATGATTTCAGTACAAGGGAGGTCTGGACTCTTGATTCCCTCCCTCCCTTCCTTCTGAATATAGCCGTATGCACGTGAGAGAGATAGTGCATATATAACTCGGATCAATAGATAAACTTTTTTGTGTTCATTTTAATTTTGTAAATATCAATCTTTGTATGAATTTACTTGTAATTTATAATTAAGTTTATTTGCATGATCAGTGCTGTAAATTCTTTACGAGTTACTTTTGAACCAAGGAAGATGTAATCAACATTTAAATGTTAATACACTGGCGAGAAAAATTAAAGGAACAACCATAAAAAGGTGCTTTATGTTAATTCAATTGTGGGAACTTCAATGAAAGGTGATTGGTTTGTAACTCAATGTTAACGTTATCACGTAGTCCAATGGAATTAACCTTGGCTACAGAAAAATATGCGAATTTTTTATCACGTTCTTTCGGCACGTTTGAAAAGGGGTACACGTGGGTGATTTGAAGTCTAATTTTAAGGAGTTTTACGTGTATTTGCATAAAACTTTCGTTTAGTTGGTGGAATATCCCATCCAGAAGACATTTGACCGATTGTGAGAAATGGCGTGTGATATGGAGAATGGAAGCAGGACAGACACTGACAGATGTCTGCACAGACTTAAAAATAGCCAAAATCACCATGTCAATACTCTGGAAATGGTTTAAAAACCCTGGTAATCTGCAAAGACAACCAGGTCAAGGTCAAAAACGTGCCACAACAGACTGTCAGGACCATTATTTGGCAACGATTGCTAAAAGAAACAGGCAACTGACGTGAGTTCAGATTCCAAGAGAGTTTGCCACAGCAACAGGAACTTGACTATCCAAATTTACTGTGAGTGACAGGCTGCATAAAAGAGGGCTGTATGCAAGGAAACCCATGATTTGTATGCCATTAACTCTGGCAGCGAAATGCGCCCGGTTAAAGTGGTGCAGAAATCATCGTCATTGGAGTACCACGCACTGAAGCCAAGTTCTCTGTACTCTTGATTGTAATTCCGATTTTGTTTGGAGAGTGATTTCAGACTTCTTACCATATGGAGGGAGAAAAACACAGGCAATAAGGCTGCAAACATCCGTGAAAGGTATCGATACAAAGGTCCTAGAATCAAGGTATGGGCGAGCATTATTTTGAATGGCCGCACTGACCTACACATTTTTATCAGTGCAACTGTGAATGCTAAAATATACAGAAATGGGGTTCTTGATCCTCATGTAAAGTTGTTTAGGGGTGCAATCGGCAATAACTTCCTCCTAAAGGATTATAATGCATGACCTGATAGTGCTGCACTAGTGACTGTTTATCTTGAGGGAGAAGGAATCCAACTAATTGAGTGGCCTGCATATTCTCTGAATTTAAATCCAATAGAACATGTGTGGGATGCACCAGTATGCTGACTTGCATCTCGGTAACCCCCAACTAGCAATCTCCAGGAATTTCAGAGCACTATTAATCTTGAATACACATTGTTACCGCAAGCACGTCTGGTTAATCTAACCCACAGTATGGAAAATCACTGTAAAACTTGCATTTCAGTCAGGCGTGACCACATACCTTATTGATTTTTCCTGTGTGTCTCTAAAATATTGTAACAGTACAATTTCCTTATCCCCTCTTATATCACACAGTCCTATGTTTTTATGTAAATTTATTTTTTGCAGAAATAGGCAGTTCTGCATTTTGAATATATGTCAGGCATGACAAAATAAATATCTTGTGCAAGTTTCATGTTCTTATCTGCAAAATTATTCAAGTTCGATGTGTTTTTATAGTTGTTCCTTTAATTTTTCTAGCCAGTGTATTTTAAAATTTTGAAAAGGCCATTAATGTATATAAATCATGAAATTTTTTCTACACATTCAAGGAAAAAATTTTAAGATTTAATGTGTGATTTTCTTCTACAATTGGTCACATTTGTGCTACTTGTTATGGTGATTGACATGATGTGTCATTAGTCTCAGATGTTATAAAGCTCATATTTTTTATGTAAGACAACTGTGTGTTCCATTTATCTAATTTACATTACATAGTTGCACAGATTAACCACAAATCCAGATTAGGTTTCGAATGTCTGAAACTAATATTTTGCATTCTAGTGGGAAAAAGTTCCAAATGTCAAGATACCTTAAAAATGTTCATCTTTATAAATTGCATTCATATTCTTGAAAGTTTTTTACTAAATAATTTTTATGGTAAATATTACAATATAATAAAATAAGGAAATAATAAAACTATTTATTAATTTTATAAGCATAAAAAAGGGTTTAATTATAAAACATTTCTTCAGGGCTGCCATGTGCAACTAAAATGCTACTAAAAGTGTTAGTTAATTTTGAAGGTAGCCAGTAGCTATAGCGCGTTCTAAAGTAATTAGCAATATATATAAACAATTGTATTTTATCAAAAGATAGGTAAGATATTTGCTTACCTCCTTTTTTCAGCAATCATCCTCATGGTGTCGCAAGCCAGGTACTAAAGGGTATCCACGTCAATTAATCCATTATTGGTATGATGCACATTAATATGATCATTGCACTTACACAAGTAGTTTGATGTTCATGAATTATTCCAACAATTTGGTATATCCATAATTATGCTGTACTCGTTGAAGTATTAATTTCTTGTGGAATAGAGAAATTATAATTAATAATAATACAATATTCATAATTTAGTATAAATTATTTAATCATCTTTTAATTACATTTACTTTTACATATCTTTTAATTTTAAACATTAATTTAATTTAAGGGAGAACGAAATTACATGTTCGTTTCCAATACGCGAGAAAAAGCTTCTATTAAAGTTCTATATAGCAGAAAGAAAACAGTCTTATAGTCCCTTTCAGGTGATGTCATCTTTTAGTTCTTTGATTGGTTAGACATGACGTAAAGTCAAATCACGTCATTCATACGAAATTCTGTTTCTTACTTCCTTGTTCAGTTCAAGAGTTTGTAAAAACCTCTTCATATTGCATCATGGATTTCATTTCCTGGTTGAAATTGAGTTAAGTACTTTTTATCTTGATGAGTTTAAATGAAGTAAATAAACTGTCATAGAAAATCAATTTGCGGAGATTATTTTCATGATATATTACCAACAAAAAGCAACTGTTTTCAGCATCAGGTGACTATGGCTACTATTTTAGCCCAAAATCCTCCAAAAGTGACTATTTCCAGTAGAAAACAGAAAACCCAGCTATTATTTTTGTAAAAAATATATTTTTTAGGAGTTCCAGATCTGCCAACTCTTCATTTTTTTTTTCTTTAACCCAATATTTCAGTATCAGTTTCTTAAGTTTTTTATTCAATTTTAAAAATATATTTTCTTTTATTTGAATTAAAGAAATTATTCTTTTCAATTTAAATATAGAGCAATCATCCAAAAGTGGGAAACTACTGATTTTAAGTTTGTCTACCACCCATATGCTTTACATTATATTTGTCCGAATTTTTTGTTGATTTAACCCTTCAACCCCTGTGTATGAATCACACACGATTCACTGTGCTGTGTGAATTATTTGTTTCTAACCTCATAGCTCATAGTATAAATACCTTTCATACCATAAATTTGAAGTAATAAGCGAGCTGAAATAAATGCTACTTAGAAATAAGAAAATCATTTTTCTCTCCCAATTTTTCAACTTAATAACAGATTTAAAATGCTGAGAATAACAATTTAGAATATTGCCTTTCTTTCTAACTTATTTAGATGAGTTACTCATTGATGATTAACCCATTGGTGGCTATAAAATCAGACTTTATTTATGCCATTTTTGCTATTTTATTTTACATAAATTTCTTGTAAAGAATAGATCAGTTATGCACACTAAAGTTCCATGTAGCTTTTCTTTATCAAATGTATACTTTTTTGATAAAACTATTTTTTATAGACAGATTCCTGCTTCAGTTCGGTTTTGTTTACAAAATGGAATTGAAGTTGTAGCTAATAGCATGCAATAAAAAAATTCTTGTTTCCAGTTTCCTCACAACAATGCTCAGGTACTAGACAAGTAGGCATTCAATTTAGTTTGGGAAAACTGAAATGCATTCTGGCCCTATATTTCAAATGATAATTTAAGAAGTTTCTTTTTTTTTTTTTTTTTTCCCCTTCACTTTTTTTTTTCTTTTTTTTAATTTATGTGTGATTTTATAATATTAGTACGAAAAGTGGCAAATTTGGGTGATAGCATAAACTGTAAAATAAGATTTGAATTTTCATGAAACAGTTTTGGTTATTTTTTATAGCAAATAAGGATTCTTTTTCTTTTTATTTTAAGTAAGCATCCTACTATTTTGGCTACTATTTTTTTCATCACAGGCTACTAAAGCAACTACTTTTGATGCCGTAAAGCAGTGGCAACCCCGTTTCCTTGATATTTTAAAAATTCTTATTACAATCTATCCTGTTTTAAATTTTCACTGTATTTCATTTTACATTTAATTTTTTATTTATTCATACTTAAATAAGAAACTGGGTAGATTCTGAATGGGTTTCTAAGTTAATATTTTGGTATAATGTTGCAATTAAATGTAAAAGCAGACCTATCTCTTAACATTTTATTACGTTGTTGTTGTTTTTTTTTTTTTTTGTTTTTTTTTTTTAATAACTTATTTAACATCATATTATGATTTATTGAATTTTATTTAACTTCTATTTTAAGGTGATAAGTTTATTCTTTTTAACACGCTTAACTGTTGCAATAACTTCCAAAAGCACTATTTGAATAGTAAGTTGATTTATTTGTTTGGTCAATTTAAAAAGTTTTTTCCTATTATTCCCAAATGTTAAAAACAATGTTTCCCAAGCTAATAAATACCAGCTTACCTTTATATTTACTTAGGGGGGGAGATACTCTGCCAACAATACCAAGAATAAATGAACTATTTGTAAATGTGCTTTAATATGTGTGTGCATTTCAGTATTATGATAGACATTTTTAGATAATCTGTATATTATTTGAAAAAATAGCTACAAATTTATTACTGCTCTCAAAACTAGCTGCTAATTACAAGCATTTCTTGATTATTAAGAAGTTATATTTTAACAATTTGCATGCAACTATTTCCTTTTCATCAATGAAAGATTTCTTATAGAGTTGTGAATTTAATGTGTATTATTAAATTTGGATATTTATGCAATGAAATATTTCTTTAAGCAATAGGATGACCATCATCTCTATATAGGCTGAAATATAGTTTACATGATGCATTATTAACTTATTCAGGTTTCATTGTACTGTATGTGCTTAATATTATAAGTTATCAAAATTTATTTATTGTTTTCTTTCCTAGAAATAAAGAAGAAAAGATCAAGTAGTGTTGAGAAAGGATCACTTACTCCACAACTGAACATTGATTTAGTATGTTTTAAACAAATAAGGTCAACTAGATCTAGGGGGAAAACTCCTTCTCTTGGAAGAAAACGATCTACATCAAGAGGATTAGTTACTCATGTAAATACTATGTCAACTCCCCAAATGCCTCAAATACAAGATCCTATAAAAATGAGTGAAATATTAAAAAGTCCTTCTTTTCTTGGAGGAAAAAGATCTACGTCAAGAGAATTAATTACCCACGTAAATGATCTGTCACCACCACAAATGCTTCAAGCACAAGATCCTGCGGAAATGAGTCAAGCACTAGAAAGTCCTTCTGTTGGAAGAAAAAGATCTATGTCAAGAGGATTGATTACTGATGTAAATGCTGTATCACCTCCACAAATGCCCCAAGCACAAGATCCTGTAGAAATGAGTCAAGCACTAGAAAGTCCTTCTGTTGAAAGAAAAAGATCTATGTCAAGAGGATTGGTTACTGATGTAAATTCTGTATCACCTCCACAAATGCCCCAAGCACAAAATCCTGTAGAACTGAGTGAAGTACTAGAAAGTCCTTCTCTTGGGAAAAAAAGATCTAGGTCAAGAGGATTAGTCACTCAAGTAAATGCTGTGTCACCTCCACAAATGCCCCAAACACAAAATCCTGTAGAACTGAGTGAAGTACTAGAAAGTCCTTCTCTTGGGAAAAAAAGATCTAGGTCAAGAGGATTAGTCACTCAAGTAAATGCTGTGTCACCTCCACAAATGCCCCAAGCACAAAATCCTGTAAAACTGAGTGAAGTACTAGAAAGTCCTTCTCTTGGGAAAAAAAGATCCAGGTCAAGAGGATTAATTACTCATGAAAATGCTGTGTCACATCCACAAATGCACCAAGTACAAGATCCTGTAGAAATGGGCAGAATAGTTGTAAAAATTCCTCTTAAAAATTATTCTAAGGCTGGCTATGGTGACTCTTCTATGATTCAATCTTCTGATTTGATTTTAAATGACAAAGAATTGGATGTCTCAAATATTGATTTAAATCAACCTTCTGAAATAAATAAAGTCTGCCCTTTGCAACCCCAAAATAATGAGATTAATTCAGCTTTCGTAGCTAACCTTGAAGATAATTCAGAAGTTCATAGACATGCACAAGAAAAAAATGAAAATTTTGTAGAGGATGTATTTTATCCTGAAAATAATTCACAAAACTTAACAGATATTTTTCAGGATACATCATCAGCAGTCAATGATATCCAACTTCCCGAGTTACATGAATATGATGCAGAAATTCAGAATGTTGGTTCACTTACGTTCTGCGATTCAGATGAAGATGAGAATGATAATGAAAAGAAAAGTCCAGTTTCACCTCTGGTCAGATCATCTCGCTCAAAAAAGCCAGTGAAATATGATTTCTTCTCATCTGATGAGGATGATGCAGATTCAGCTTTTAAACTAGCTGTGACAAAAAGGTATGGTACTAAAAGAATAAAACTAAACTCTACATCAACTGGTAAATCATGTGAAAAGACATCTACTGAAAATGCTGATGAACTTTCTTCTGTTGTAAAAGAAATTGCTGAAACTGACTATTCAGTATACAACTTAGACGTATCAAATTCAAAAAAGGCAGGGAGAAAACCTAAAAAGAAAACATCAGCAAAATCGCAACGCAAAAAATTAAATGACATGCCTAAGGCTCTGTTTCAAAAATGTAGTGTAGTAAAATTAAAAGGGGGAAAGCTTAAGTTTACTAAATGTGAAAAAGCAACAGAGCGAAAATCTATAGATAAACACTCAGAAAAATCAATACAAAACTCTTCTGTTTCTCCTGGTGGTATTTTAAAGAGGTCCAGCCTTATGCTAATGTATGAAGACAACAAACATGAAACACCCTTGAAGGAAATTAGAAATATTGATAATATGCAAGATAACAGACAACAGAGTATACTACAAACTCCAAAAAGAGTTTCTTTTGCTCCAACAGATTTAGTTTGCAAATTTGAAAAAATGTCTGAATCTAAAGCAATAGCTGAGAATAAGAAAGTTAGACGCACATCAAAATCTGCTACTGACTTAAAAGAGTTATTTGAGAAAGCAGATCAATCTGAGACACCCCTTGCTGCTACATGTAATTCATCTGAAAACACAGATGTTCAAAAACCTGGTTCTGTATTATTTGATTTCTCTGGTGATACAGAAATATATACTTTTACATTTCCTTCAATTATACAACATACACCTTTGCCAGCTGATGATGTTGCCACATCAAAGCCATCTACTCCTAAAATAACAGATAATAAGAAAATTAAGCGTACATCAAAATCTGCTATTGACTTAAAAGAATCAGTTGAGAAAACAGATCAGTCCAAGACTCCCCCTGCAGTTAAAGTTATTTCACCTGAAAACACAAATGTTCAAAAACGTAGTTCTATATTGTTTTATTTTTCTGCTGATACTGAACAAATTTCAACTTTGCCAACTGATGATATTGTCACTGCAAAGCCATCAATTTCTAAAATTTCTGATCAAGCAAAACTTATAAATAATATAAGTAATAAATGCTTGGAAAAGTCACCTACAACACCAAATAATCTTAAAAATACTGAAAAGCTATCTTTGAAAGGAAATAATAGTGCTGACAAAGCAGCATCAGAGTACAGTTCAAAAAATAATATAAATAATAAATGCATTGAAAAATCGCCTACAACACTGAATAGTCCTAAAAATACTCAAAAGCTCTCATTAAAAAGAAACAAAATTGCTCCCAAAACAGTACAAGGGTGTAATTTGAATATTGACAGTGGATCAGAAATAGCTAGAGAGATAATGGATATATTATTCTCAGAAAGTCCAGTGTCAGTTGTCAAAGCACCTAAGAGAAAAAGTTTGTTTAAGGAATCTCCAGATGGTGGTTCAAAGGAAAACTTAAATACTGATCAGCTAGTTACTGATAAAAAGGATTCATTGAAAAATAAAAATTCATCATTATCAACTCCAAAAGTTGGTATTAAAAAATCTTCAAGCTCCAAAAGTCAAAGTAAAGTTCATTCCAAGGTTTCTGCAAAGAAAAATAAGAAAAGCAATCTAGAAACAAAATCTGTTGAACAGTCACCAGTCTTAGCCGATGCTACAAATATAAAAACTCATTCCAAGGTTTCTGCAAAGAAAAATAAGAAAAGCCATCTAGAAACAAAATCTGTTGAGCAGTCGCCAGTCTTAGCCGATGCCACAAATATAATGGGTAAAGTATTCATGTTCTATTCTACATATTAACCTTATCTCTTTTCTTTAACTATCTATTTTTAATTATTTTAACAATATCAGTTTTTGCTTGAAATATCAATTTCAAAATTGTGTTTAACTTGTGGAAAGATTTGTATCAAATTGAAAATTCTAATCATATATATAATTTTAGTGATATGTTATTATGTTAATAATGCCATTAAAATAAAATAAAACAAGAATTTTTTTTTAATATAGGGAAAACAAAAGTGTCAACCTAGTATATCTAGCTAGATCAGCCATACTCAACTTTTTTTTCTTTGTAAAATGCCAATATATGTTTTCTACGTTATGTGTGTGGCAACATGCTATACTTATATAATATTGTAAAATAAAGAAGTTAAATAAAATAGATAACTAAAGTAGTTTAACAAAGCAATGTAACAAAATTATTAGAAACAGTATTATATATTTAATAAGTATAAAACACACAATTCTAAAGATTTAAAATCAGTTTCTTTAAGAAATCACTTTTTTTATGTTTTTTTTTTTTTTTTATCTTTTTGAAATGCAAAAATTTAATGCAAATTTAATTACTTTTAAATAATATTTTATTAGTGTTGAAGATTAAAAAATATATACATCATTGTAATGTAAATAAGATGCATGTAAAAAGAACTTTTGACTGAGCAAATGATATGTAGGATATTGTAACATAATTTTAAATTAATTATAAATAACAGAACAGGTTTTCCTTGCCATAAAAATGTATAAAACAATAGTGAATGTTTTAAAAATCTTTTAAGAATATCTCAAATTTTCATAAATATGGATTAATGATTGTGTATCTGGGGCCGCACTTTAAAAGTTGACGAGCCACATGTGGGCCGCGGGTGAATATGGCTGAGCTAGATACTTTCCCTTTTTTATGGTGTTGCTTGATTTCATAGCAAAATTACATAACTTTTTTACAGCATTTATAAAAATAAATCTCTGTAATGATTAGACATAGTGTTCAGAAATCCTCTCTTTTAATCAACTTCTAACAAAGAGGGTTGTACAGTTTATTTGTATACATATTTTTTTAGGTACTTCTTTGTTATATGTGTCTTACAAGGAAGGTCTGCATAAGCGCATAATCAGAAAATTTTCAAAAAATTACAGAATATTCTTCTCATGAGGATATATATGTTTATAAAAAAATTTGCTGCGGAACCTCAACATAACGTCCGTAAAAAAAAAAAAAAAATGAAAATTTCGTGTTTTGTCGATTTATAGCTGGGTTGGCGACACAATGAAATTTAAGAAGAAAATATGCATTTACGATGAATTCTCTTTTAGGAAAAACGTTTTCTACTCTTTATACTGAACTAGTTAAAGTAAGTTTAACTTAAATAATTTCACTTTTATAACTATGGTTTTGCCATATATAATTATATGTACATCTAAAAGAAAATTAACGATCGCATTCTACGGTTTAGAACAAAATTTGAATTGATTAAAATTGCTTTAAACTAAAAATTAATTGTGTGATTCTGAGCACTGTCAATTTGTCATCGATATCGTTAGTGAAAGAGACAACTAGAGAAAAGTCTTGTTACCGTGGAAACAATGACTTATTCAAAGTCGAAATGTATAATGAAAGAGTGTTTAATCAGACATTTACTGTTAAAATACATTTAAAACTTAACCAGCCTTCAAAACTGTATAAAAATTAAATAACTTCAGCAGTAGTTAATTTGTATATGTATTACATAACTTTATAGAAAAAATAATAAACTATTTAATCGTTGAAGTTTAAATTCGTAAAGTGCTATGCATTTAAACACTCATTTAACCAGAAATTTTCAAATACATTAAAATCACTTGCATTTGGTGACGAAAAAGTTTTGCTCGCCAAATTGCGTCTTTTTGCGTGAAATACTTGACTGTATTTTATTTTTTTTACAGCTTTTCTGCTGGGATTCCGCAGCTAAATTTGACTGATCTCTTATTACGTACATGAGTAGCTTCATTAGCATTTTTTTCAAAATATTCTGAGTATGCGCTTTAAGGAGACCTTCCTTGTTAGCACAAGAGAAAAATTGCAAAGGTTGAATTTGACAAGAAAAACAAAATTTTTAAAACCACTTTCTGACAACCTTTATTTACATTTTAAAAAACCATAAAATTGTTATAACTTCATGAAAAAAGGAAGAAAGTTCTATAAGTGGGTTTATTATTGCCAATTTGCATATTGTGACCTGGCACAAATTTAATTTCATTGTTGTAACCTGGTTTGTTTATGTTTGTTTTTTAAGATGGTTGCATAATAAATGCAAAATAAAGTATCTATATTTTTTTTAATTTGCAACGTATTTATATGGTTACTTTTTAATTATATTTACGGTATATGTTATTTGACAATTTATTGTGAGATATGAGAAAATTAATTTAAAAAATAAAAAACAGGTTATAAATGTCTTTTGATTTGTTTCAGTTATTTTCTGTATAATTTATTCTGGTAAAACTGATTTGATGAATTTCTGGGAGCACGGAATTACGTCCACCATGTTTGCACAGACATACTATATTTTCCTGAACTGTTTTGGTATACTTTTCACCCCCTCTAAATTCATTTTGGAGAGCACTACAAAATTTTCTTTTTTTTCCACATATTAGAATAAACAAAAACTCTATTCTTCATGTTTCAGCATTTAGTATTGTCGAAATATGCAAATCCAAAACACAGCTTTTTCGTCACTTACTCACTGACTGGTGATTATCAAAATTCTTAGATAATTCCATCGGTCATAGAATGATGAAATTAGACAGATAAATAGATTTTTTAATACAATTAACCAGAACAGTTTTAAAACATAATTTCCATCTTTAAACCCTTCAAACAGGGGATGCGGGTTTGAAGACAGTTCCGTAATTGGATCTTCGGGCAGTTGGTGAATTTTAGCGAATGTGGTTTAGCACAAGATTAATTCCACTGTTGCTATCATGTATGTTTTTTGTTGTGTGGTAAACATTTAAACAATAATTGTCTGTAGATGATCATATCCTTCCTCATATTTGAAGCCAACATTTTGTTATGCTCAAAATTGGACGCCAAAGTCCAGTTATAAAAAATTAGCCTGCATTTTAAAGGATTTTAAGCTGAATGAAATTTTTATATGCATTTCTAAAAATGTTGATAAGACAAAACTTTCAGTTTGTCTAACTTTCTACTTTTATGTCATTAAATAAATTCTATTTTAAATATTTGTAATTTAATCTCAATAGTTCTAGATATTAGTTTTAGCAAATATGTGATGAGATAAAAAAAAATTTAAATAATTGTATTTGGATTTTATGTATGTAGTTATAGATAGTTGAAATACATACATATATATACAGTGAAGCACCGTTTATACGTTTTTCAAAGGACCAAGAAAAAAAAAAACGTATAAACGAAATTCACAAAAGTGCGAACAATTCTGTAATCACGAACAATAAAAAATCAGAGATGAAATACAAGAGATATGTAATACTAAACTTCTTATTCCGGATATAATTTACAACTTACAACTATTCATATTCATTCACCATGTACAAAATATTTTGTTATTTTAGGTTGTACGGAATTTTTGGAATGCACAGAAAAAAGTTCATTGTGCACAGTTAAAAGTGCCATCTTAACATTATCATTCAAATCACTGCTAATGAGGTATTCTTGCATGGTGTTAAAGCTTGTTGAAAACTTGGCAGTGGCTTTTCAGTGCAGTTATCCTCTTCTTCACTGCTAGTTTCTGCGATCATTTCATCGATTGTTAGAAGAGAACATGTTGCAAGTTCCGAATCACACTGCACAAAATGTTCAAATGTAGTAAGATCACTTAAATTTGACCAGTTTTCTGGTGGAACAAAATAATCAGGTTCTGCGTTTTCAATAGGATTGACATCCACTGGAGTTAAAAATCCGCCAAGGGCGAAGCAGTTTTTTATCGTTTTGGGTAAGACATTTTGCCAAGCCATCATTATGAAATTCATAGCTTGTAAGATGTTAATGTTCACATGTTCGAAGTCACCGTTGTCTAAACTGGCGATAGCTGTTTTCACCAAAAGTTTTCGATAATGTTATTTTAGGGATTTTATGACCCCTAAATCCAGTGGCTGCAATTTGCTGGTACAATTTGCAGGGAAGAATTTGACAGTTATGTTTTTTAGAAAATCCGTATCAGGTGGATGAGCTGGACACTGATCAATGAATAAAATGATTTGCCGCTTCTGCTTTTGCATTTTATCATCTAATTCTTTTAACCAATCGGTAAAGAAAGACATTGTCATCCATGATTTTTTATTGGTCACGTACATTGTTGGTAATGTTTTCACATTTTTGAAGCAGCGGGGCTTTTTTGATTTGCCAATAATCAAAGGAGGCAATTTTTCTGATCCATCTGCATTGGCACACAACAACACTGTTAATCGCACTTTACTCTTTTTTCCACCATGACAGGTATCCGATTTGATTGCAAGAGTTTTAGATGGCAGAAGGTTATAAAACAAACCGGTTTCATCGGCATTGAAAATGTCTTTTTGTTCATATCCTTTTATCAGATCTGGCAATTGGTTTTGAATCCAATCATCCACTGTTTCGCAATCAACATCTCCAGACTCTCCACTTACAGTTTTGCCTGTTATGCCATGTCTTAATTTAAATTTGTGAAGCCATCCTGAAGAAAATGATGCATCGCATTTCACATTCAGCTTCTTCGAAATTTCTCGTGCTTTCTCCATAAGCAAAGGACTGCTGATGGGAATTTTTGCACTACGACACTGATTAAACCACTGTAAAAGCAATTTTTCAACATCAACGAATTTTCCGCTTTGGACTCGAAGTTTTTTTTTAAGCACTACATCCACTTTGATGATGGCTTTCCTCGATCTTACGCTTATAGATTAGCGTGTTTAATGTTAAAACTGGTAAACCTAATTCTTTGGCAAGATCCACTCTTTTTAAATGTTGGTTTTCATCCACTTTTTTTAAAATGCACATTTTTTCCTTCAACGACAGAGATTTTCTATTACGCAAAGTCATCGTGAACCGCTAGTGAACACAATACAAATCCAGATACTGAAGCTGAAAGGAAAAGAATTTGCCCTGCTGGGGCCTGGTGACAGCACAACAACAACCCTTATCTATAGAAAGTGGGATATTCACATTCCTTAGGGGTACGGCTTTTGTTCAATTGGGCAGGTGTTGGTCAAGGTCACCTGCTTTTTGTAAGACTGGACAATCGGGAGTTAGGAATCTGATTTTGAAATGCACATTTTGTCTCTTCTTGAGTTGTTGAAAAAAACGTATAAATGAAATTAGCAATTTAAGGAAAAACGTATAAATGAAATTAAGTAACGTTAATATCCATTGGATTTTGCCGGGACCATTTAAAAAAATGTATAAATGATAAAAATGTATAAACGAGAAACGTATAAGCAGTGCTCCACTGTATATATATTGAATTTCATATTTTGTATCTAATCTTCGATAATCAGGGTCTATATCAAGTGTTGGAAATAGATGTGAATAATCCAGTAAAAATAAAGCATCCAATGTTTATTACAAATAATAATAGTTTTTATCTGCTTCTGCAGTTAATGTTGCACAAAACATACCAATTTTTCATGTACTCCGATTATGATTTTTCATATACCTCAATTCACAACTTTTGTTTACAAATGCAAAGCCAGGGAGAAAAAAAAAATAGATATTGAAAGTGGGCTATGGCTGAAAACTATATCAGTGATTCAAAATGCAGATCCTCAAAGAAAAAAAGAAAGCGGTGTTGTATGAGAAAAAATGCACAGTGTAATTTTAAAAAAAAAAAAATCTAGAAAGAATATTATTTAGGTATAATACACCTTTTTTTTTTTCCTCTCCTCAGGAATACACGAAAGTTGCATAATAAAAGTGGTCTTGCAAAAAGGACATAATGTTTTTAGCAACCTGCACTTGATATATTCCTCCCATACTATTAAAATGAATCGATTTCCATAAATGAAGTATTGATTGCTTCAGATTGATAAAAACTGGTGAGTTTAAATATATGATAGAGTAAGAGTTGAATTATTCTATAAAATAGAACATAAGAAAATATTGTCCTGAAAAAAAAAAAAAATAATAAAAATACTGTTTCTTTCCAGTTCTGATTGAATATTGTATTTCATTGAAAATCTACAGCAAGTTTTCAAAAATGTACTGTTATCCTTCGGGAAACTGTACTTTGGAAAATACCAAATGCGACGTCATTTGGTGAAGTAGTTTAGAATGTTAAAATAAAAATTCATTTTTGATCATCGGCAAAACAGATTACAATGCAGGGAGTTTTTTAAGCATAACTCAAACACTACTTGGTGGAATGAGTTGTAGTTTTGGATTTTTACATTGCATATTTGAGGCTTCTAGAAATCAATTTTTGAATCAATATTTTAAAAACTAGGGGGCTCTGCCCCCTACGAGCTACGCTCGTCAACCCCCGTTCTGAAATCACATGATTTAAAAACACTCTGATTTGATCATCTCTAAAACAATTACGGAAGATTGTATTATAATTAAACTACCAGTGGCGATCTGCTGTAACCGGGTTTCCATTCATTTTCCTTTGACTGGGGGATTTTAAGGTCGAATCAACTGCTGTTGAAACAGATTACAACTGTAACTGTCACCAAAATATATGATTTAACGCCAAACGTGCATAATCGTGTCGTCGTGTCACAAACAGTTGACATCAGATGCGTTACACGTATTGGTTATTTCATTGAGGAATTTTTAATTCAACGTTTATTTGTCTTTTGATACTTCTCCATTACCCAGTCGATCAATTTTCATTTTTTTAAAAAAATATCGCTAAACTGTAACGGCAAATAAACAAATAGAAGAATTTTGACATTGGAATCTCAAATAAATAAATAAACAAACAAACAAACAAATAAAATACAAGAAATTCGGAAAAACCCCACTCACCAAAGTGTCAACTATCAGTAAGTTTAAACAATAAAGTTTACAAAATATTAATGAAAACAGAAAAAAAAAAAATTATTTACGTTATTTTTCTTGATTATCCCTCTTGGCTGGTGAATAAATGTTTGTGATGTCAGTTGAAACTGATCTATTGTATGTAATTGTTCTTCGCAACATTTTTCAATGACTTTTCTTTTTTAATATCATAACACTGCCGTTTAAGGATGCAATTGTTATTTTAATTAATAAATCGGTAAAGCATAATGAAAAATATATGTATATGTCGAATTAAAAACCACTTGATGGCATAACAAACACATGTAATGCCTCTGACGTCTAGTGAATGTGATGAAACGATCATGCATTTTTTGTGTTAAATCTTATAGTTTGGCGATAGTTTTTTGTTATGAAAAGTGGTCAACGGAATAAAGGAGAAGTACCATATTGTTAATGATATTGTAACAATTTATTAGTTACTAGCTAACCCGCCCAGCGTTGCCCGGGCCCGAGATAATTACAATCTCAGAGAAAGGCGTTAACCCCCTCCCTCCTCATACCCGCAAATATAATGAATAATTTGTTCAAGAGAACCACCGTCACGTACAATAATGCGATCATTAAAAAAAAAGAATTAAATTTTTCTGATAATTAGAACATAATGAAGACGCTACGCTAAAATAGCCGGCAGATGACACCCCTTCCCGACCTCAATTTCAAATCTATATCTTAATTAGTTACCTAAATATTTGTTCATTAGTAAAATTTGGCAATTATTTCTTTTCATTTTCACAAACTAAATGAGAGGGATCTGCCAGAGAAACAGATCTCTTTGTAGTTCAGTTTTTAATGAAAGCCGATCCCTGTCTGAAAATGTCTCGGATCGTTTTCACTGGCGCCGGCAGATTTTTGTCAGTTTTTTGCGTAAATTTAAAAAAATTACCAACCGAATTTTTCAAAAATCACATAGTCAGATACAGAATATTTTTTTACATATGCTCAGAAATTTTCAAATTGATATCTAAATTAGTTTTCTTAAAATTCGCTAATTAGTAAAATAATTTCGAATTTGTTCATTTCCACTCGCAAATCCAACGCGCCAGCCCGTTTCATTCGCCATTTTATTTTAAAAGATGACATTTTAGAAGCGATGGTTAATGAGAATCTAATTAATATCTAGGCTAATTATCAAAATATTAAAATTCTGAGGCTCAGGTGCACATGGCCAGACCTTGGACTATCCACATATAAATTTCCAGACTTCTAGGTGGGCTAGATTTTGCTAGTCATCGCCAACAGACACACACAGAGCGAAACTTTCTTTTATTAGTATAGATTTCGGTATTTTAAAGGTAATTATTAAACGTAAAAATATAGATTTTAATTGAGAGGAAATATTATTATTTATGCTGTTTTAAAATTTGCAATAATAGGTAAAAGATTTGTCGAAATAAATTGATCTCTCATGTAAATATAATTTTTAATTGAAATTGTTTGGAAATATTGTTATTTGAACATTTTAAATGTGACGTAAATTTCCCTACTTAATGCTTTGAAAACGCGTAATAATTTAAATATTTCTCTTTTTAATATTCACGTGCAAGTATATTTTTATTACGTAATTTTCTACATTTACTGCTTTTAACATGTGATCATTTAATTATTATTTTAAAGTTTTATTTCTGTTTTTAATAGTCACGTGTAAATACATTTCTTAATTGAAAGGGAATATTATTTTGTGCGCTATTTTACAAATTGGCAACAATTCAAATAAGGGATTTTATGAAATATGAAGTAAATCTTCTTCAAAATAATGAAAATTTTGATTAAAAAATTGAAATATAACCTCAAAAAATGAGTCAAATTGAAAAAATAATTGCAGTCTGCACACCGCAACCTTGTCAACTATATCCTTACAAATTATGGTTAAATTCCTGTGCATAGTTTTCGTTTCTATAAAACTTTTATAAGAAAATTATTTTGACCAACTTTAATATTAAATATCTCTTAAAATAATTCTTCGATTTAAAAACTGTCTACTTCAGCGTGTTTATCGAACATTTCTTTATAAAACCACCAATTTTTAAATTTTTATTTGCAATAGTTTTCTGGATATTAGCCCAGAAAGACTTCAAGGCACAAAATCTTCATTGACAGCGGCTGCGGTGGTTACTTTTTTTTAATATAGAGAGAAAATTCATAGATTACAATTTATATATATACTAGCTGACCCGCCCGCTATTGCCCGAGCCCGTGATAATAACAACCTGTTCTATACAAACATGCTGAAATCTGTTAGGCTATCAAAATCAAGTCGAATGAGGCAAACCCCGTCTTAATCATGGCCATAGAACCTGGTATAGTAAAGCTCCCCCTAGCTGTAAAAAGTGATACTAAAATATCAAAAAGCTCGTTCAATTCTGTACACAAAATGAACAACGATTTCTGGTTTGACATTGTTAATAAATAGGTAAGGAATTTGTGCTAAAAGAAAACACACTTTTTTAACTTTGAATTATCTGTGTTTGCGCAGAAAAAAACCGAAATCGGCAGAAAAGAGTTGTGGTAAAGAAATTTTTTTTTCAAATGGATAACATTTGAAATTTTTAAAGCCAAAGGTGTCTTTCTACACCTGAATGCACTCACTTTAAGCTTCTTTACCACCCAAAAGTACCTTGATGTTTATCCAGCTTTTCTTGGATAACTAAAAATTGTATTCTAAGTTACAATTGTGAATCTTTCCATATAACATTTCTATGTCCAGTTTAATTATTGTAAGCTAAGAATTAAATCATTAATTTTAGACTACTCTGTATCAGTGAATGGTATCTCAGATACTATGTCAATTAGTTTTGTTTAAAAAGTACAAAAAACAAAAAAAATTGTGAAAGAGAGGTTGGGATGTTAAAAAGATTGGTTGGTTGTGAGTCACAGAACAGAAACACGTATTCTGAACTTCTCACAATAAACTAATGTGAGCATTTGACAGGTGTTGGGGGATATTGGATGAGTGCAGAATTGAAAATTTAAAAATATAAATGTATCTCTCTCTCTCCCTCTCTTTTATCTTTTTTAATGTTTCAGAAAAATTATGTTTACTTATGGATTTTTGTACTAATATATATTTTTAAAATGTAGTATTTTCCTATTTATCGTATTGTGTTTTTTTATTTCTCATTTTGAATAGTTGAAAGTCATTCAAGGAGACGATCAAAGCAAGTCTCTTATAAAGAACCAAGCCTCAATAAGTAAGCTGTACTATATTGATTTTGTCCCAAAAATTTCTTAATTTTTAATGCAGTTTTCTAACTTCTGTTATTTTTCATGACTGTCTTTATTAGTAATTCTTTTTATTTTTTTTTTTTTTCCATCCGATGTTATAGCAAGTAAAACTATCTTTCTTAAAAATGCATTATGGTTCGTTAGAAACGAAGTAATCTAGCTTATGTTTAAAATATTTTTTTCTCCCTTAACTGTAAAATTTCATGCTCTTTGGCTTTCTTTTTAGGTAGCTTTTAATACAAAAAAGTATAAAGCTACCTATTGCAGCCGTTCGGAGGAAAGCAATTCCGGAAAATTTCGATATATTTTCACCGATCATAACCTCAAAACCACCCTCCGTTCAAATGTTGATATATATATATATATATATCTGATCTATGTCATACGATAACGCTCATATTTATAAATTAATTTAGACGAAACTAATTGTGTGCATTAAGCTCCCCAATGCCTCGACCGAGTTCATTGGCCAGCTTGGTCCGCCATCTTGAAACAAGATGGCGGCCACTGAAAATTTTAAAACTAAAATAAATATACAAAAAAGTTAAAAATTTCAAATTTATTTTTTAATTAAGTGTTAGACCTTGATATAAGGATTCCAGAGCATTTTTTGTTTTACCTCTATCTTAAAAAATGGCTGAGATAGAGCGGTTTGAAATTCTAGGGTGGCTGACATTTTGAAACAAGACAACACATTACAAAAAACCAACGATTAATTTATGAGTTTTAGTGAACACGATTTCTCGCAAATTATTTTCTTTCATTGTTGTAATCATTTTCCCAATCATACGCATAAAACTATTCATATCCGTTAGTGCCAAATTCTCGCCAAACTTGGTGACATTTGGCAAAATATTGCCAAATTTGGCGACCAAAATAAGTTTTCATAAATGAAGCCAATTTGGCTATAACTCAATAATTTGGCGAATTTCTTATTCAAATTCAGTATTAACGAATCTTTTGTAAACGGTTTCTTTGCATTTTAGCTTGCTGTTTTCGAGTAACATTAGCTAAAATTTTAAAACGAAGATATAGGAAAGCTACCTTTTCCTCCTGGTACAGGCCGGAAGGACTTTTTTTTTAAATATTTTATTGCTCTTATTTGAATTTAATTGGTAATAATCTGAGATGCTTACAAAAATAAATGACAATTCAACTCAGAGACAGTTTTAAAAAAGTTATTAAAATTTGAGGGATAATCACATATATGAATGGTGCAGATGCAAAAGTCACATTATCCACTTTTTTAAGGTACAGGTAGAACTTCTGAAATCCGGAATCGCTCGGGACTCCGCAATTCCATATTTTCGAAATTTCCAGATTTTAAAGACTGAGAAATAACAATTTAAATTCTAGATTAAAGCCACACTTAAAAGTAAGAAACACATACTGTAGAGTTTCTAATTTCTTTACACCCGAGCGATTCTGGATTTTAGAAGTTCTGCCTGTATTGAGTTATTCATATCACCGTGTTCATCTTTTTAAGGCAAATCGGACTGTAATTGTGATTTGGACCTTAAAAATATATTAAGGTTGAAAAAAATATGCTGAAAATCTCGTTTTGATGCATATCTCACATTATCCAACAACTGTTTTGTAGCAAAACTCACACTCTCCAATTCAACCAATCAGGGAGGTACAAAAGTAAGAAGTAGGTTAAAATGTTGCACTAGTTTAATGACAGTGAAGAAGTTGAGCCATGTCTCTTGGTAAAATTTTTGCACAAATTATTTTTAATAAATGTTTTTCGATTTTTGTTGTTTATTTTTCTCCAAAATAACATAATAAAAACTAATGTTCAGATTTTTTTTTTTTTTTTTTATTTATACCTATTTTGGTTTATAACTAACATTACCCATAAAAGTTTGCTGCAAAACTCACATTTTCCATATTTAAATTTAAATTCTAGCTTTACCACAATTATTACAGATTTAGGACTATGTGCAACTAGTTGTTTTGGCAACAAATATATCACACAAAAAAAATTGTGCCAATATATCATGTTTATTAATAATAATCAGTTTTTTGCAGTTTTCTAAAAACTAGGTGATGTGGAGAGTGTGAATTTTGCATCTACACCCTTCATATATTTTTTTCTGGTGTCAACATCTCTTTTTCTATGCGCATAACAAAACTCACAATGATAAATGAAGTACCTTTTGAAAGATTCATGAAAAAGTTTTTGACATAGTACACTCACATTTTGCATAATCACATTGTTTAATTACAAATTAATGAGAAAAGTATCAGAAAATCTCCATGATTATAGTACAAAAGCCTGTCATGGATCTTCTGGTATTAATATAATATTGATGCAATTTTGCACGATGTCTTTGATTCAATCATTTAGATATTATTAGTAAAAAAGGGGGGAGAGGAGGTTAAAATAAAGGGTCATATCAATTACTGGTGAAATATTTGTATCAATTTCTTTGAGTAGGTGGGGGGGGGGGGTGGAATATTGCTGTATACTTGGATTTTATTTTTCTTTATTGTTTATAAAATAATATTTTATAATAATACAAATTATTTTGTGGTGGCATATATTATGTATCTAAGAAATCTCATGGTAATATACTTATTTTTGTATTTTAATATTTTATGTTATTGTATTGCTTAATAAATTTGTTTTCCCCACCTGATAAATATTTAAAAAAAAAAAAGTAAAATTTGCTGTACTATGATTTATTTTATTTTATTTTTAAATTTTCGTAAAAGGAGTGTTGTGGGCTTTTAGCAAATATCATCATCTCCCATATAATAAAATCCAAAGGCAAGAAACTGTCTGTTACGCATCCGGGTGCGACCACTCCGGTTTGTGAATCAACCATAGTTATGCTTACTAAAAAATTTATGCTACATTCGATTCTGCTGTTAAAATATTTGTAAAAGCATATTAAAGCTTTTAAATATTTTAATTTTGTTTAAAACCTTCAAAAACTATATCATATAAAACATATATATCACCATTTCTGTAAAAAAAAAATTCTGTAAGCAATTTTTTTTTTTTTTTTTCAGAAGTAGCGAAGATTTATTTCGTAGGGAGGATTTGAGGTTGATTCAGTGAACAGGCGCCATCTACTGGCAGAATTTGAAATTACTTCCATCGTAAAAACTCATTATCTGGAATCCTCGGGACCAAAAAGGCTTTCCGAGTTTTGGAATTTTCCGGATTTCGGGTCCTTCCGAAGTTTACGATTATTTGACAAAATTCATGTTTTTTTCGTGATTCTTTGACAAAATTTGCATTTTTTTCTGCTATTCGTTGACAAAATTTGCATTTTTTCTGCTTTTCGTTGACAAAATTTGCGTTTTTTCGTAGTCCTTTGAAGAAATTTGCGTTTTCTTTTTGCGATCCTTTGAGGAAATTTGCGTTTTTTGCTATTCTTTGACGAAATTTGCCTTTTATTCACGATCCTTTGACAAAATTAGAGTTTTTTCTGAGATTCTTTGACGAAATTAGCGTTTTTTTCCGATCTTTTGACGAAACTTCACTTTTTTCACGATCCCTTAACGAAATTAGAAATTTTTTCGCAGTGCTTTGAAGAAAGTTGTGTCTTTTTTTTTTCGCGACCCTTTGAAAAAATTCATGGTTTTCCCCGATTATTTGACGAAATTCGAGGATTTTTTTTTGCAATCCTTTAACCAATTTTTTTTTGTGTGTGTGTGTGTGATCCGTTGATGAAATTTTACACTTTTTCGGAGTCCTTGGAAGAAATTTGCGTTTTCTTCGCAAGTCTTTGACGGAATTCGCGTTTTTCTGCGATTTATAAACAAAATAAGAGTTTTTTTTTTTTTTTTTTTCAATCCTGCGATAAAATTTGCGTTTTTTTTTTTTTTTTTTTTTTTTTTTTTTTTTTTTCGATCCTTTGACGAAATTCACGTTGTTTCCACAATCATTTGAAGAAATTGTCTACTGTTTTTTTTTGTGAACGATAGACATAATTGATTTTTCCGGCGATGATCATTCAAAATTCGAGATATTTATGTTCGAATTTTTGGACTGAAGACAAAAATTTTCGAAACCGAATGCCTTAAATTTTTAGGAAAACTTGAACCGAATCACCCCTGATGAAATAAATATATAACTATTTTTTTTTTGTTTCTAACGAATCGTAATATAAATTAATTTTAAAATAAAATTTGAGAGAAAAATGATTTGTTTTTAATTTCGGGAAGAGGGGACCGTGTTCACCCGCCACCGAAGTAACAATATTTGAGTGATTAGACATTGAAACACAATGGACTGAAAAAAAAAATTAAAAATTGGTAAAATTTTCAGAAAATCTAAAAATTTTCTAATTTAGAAAATTTTCGAATTTTCTCCTTCCGGATTTTGGATTTCGGGATAATGGGTCATAAACTGTAGAATGATTATTTCTTACCAAACGTAATTAAAATATAAGAAACACATAGTACAGCGTAATTTGCATTTAATTTTGCTTATATAAACAAACAATCAGTTATGTGGTGAGTCTAGCTGTTTAGAAACTCATTGATAACACTTTTTTACAAAAACTTTCACACATGGATTATTTGTTAATATTTAATTTGAATGTTTTGTCCAATCGTTGAACTATTTTAGAAATGTAATACTAAGTAAAATATATATATATATATATATATAATATATATATATATATATATATATAATATATATATGTGTGTGTGTGTGTGTATCCTCATTATTTTTATTTGTAGAAATCATTTGTCATTTTTAAAATGTATTTTTCTACAATACAAACCTTTCAATAATAAATCTTCATGCTGTTTGTTTGTATGAAGTCTTATGAAAATGAAACGCGGATCGACAATCCGTCATTTTTGACGGGGTTATATACTAGTAGATATTATAAAGTAAAGAATTTATTACTTTATTTTACCTCTTTATTTCTCATTTTAGTTATTAAAAATCTTGTATTATAAATTAAAAATATATAATGTGAAATTTTGGGCATCGTAAAAGATATCACATTGCAAAAGTTTGTGCAGCAAAACATTATTAGGTATTAAACATTATTATTTTTTACCTTATATATCAAGATCCTTTTTAAAATATTTTACTCTAGATCCTAAATTAAAAAAAAAATAATAAAATAAAATAAAATCATGTTTCAATTGCAATATAAGTTAAAAATTAAAAATATATATATATTTTTTTTCTTTTCATATTTTTATCTTTATTTGATATATTTTTTATAATTTTTCAGAAAAGTAAGAAGAGGTGATACATTTTTTAAGGTAACTTCTTTTTTATATTTAATGATTTTCTATGTGCTAGAATGGTGTATTTTTTCATGCAATCTTTTTAAGCTTTTACATCTTTTTAATAAAAATGTTTTGTGTCATAACAAATGGAAATGCAGAAGAATGAGCAATCTTATTTCCATTCTTTTAAAATTCCCTTTTTTAGTATAAAAAATAAAATAACAGCTAAAATTTATGTATATTTTTTATATCATACCATTTTTATCATAAAGTCCATTCAATATCATGTGTAACATTACAATTAAATACTTTTATTTGACATTGTTTTGTAATAGAATCCATGCAATTAATGCTGGGAAAATGACTAACAAGTTTGATAATAATATTAAGAAACATGCACAAGCTTGAGTATGGCAAGACTTCATTTTTTTTAGGGTTTCGTTCACCTCACGAAACCCTATTACTACCGCTCCGTTGTCAGTCCGTCACAGAGCCATTCTCAAAAACTATGTAACTTACAGAGTTAAAACTTTGTGTATACCTAGCTGAATACCAGCTATGAAGCTCAAAATATTAAAATTTGAAAAAATCCTATTTTAATAAATAGAGATAAAAAACCAAAATTCTAACAGCCTTTTCTTATTAAATTTAAACAGTTTTCGTTAAAGCAGTTGCTAAAAATTGAAAATCCACAATGAAATTCTTTCTACAATAATTAATTTTTTATTGAACGATTTCCACATGAAAAATGAAATAAAAAGTTTCACCAATTGAAAAAAAATAATATGAAATAAAAATGATTGACGTCATAGTGGTAATAAAATGGAAATTTTCAAAGATTTCTCAATAATACAAGGAGTATGAGTATGTGTATGTACACAAAGCAGATTAATATCACGTCATTAGAGAATTAAAAAGAAAATCTGACGTCATATTGGAAGTTTAATGAATTTTTCAAATGTTTGAGAATAATACAAAGCTAGTATCAATATGAGTAATAGAGAATAGTAAATATGAGTTTGAGAAACATATTGAATCATGATAAAAATCCGATTATGGAAATATTCGCATATTTTAACATTTTGAAGGTGTGTACAACATGTTTCATTTTGAAATTATTTTTTTAAATATCGCATTTAGTTCGCATGACAGATATTATTATGACAGAATATAATAGCGTGCTGGTTTAGATATTCGAAAAAAAGAAAAAATAGACCGGTAATTTTTTACTTTATAAAAAAACTTGACTTATTTTTTTTTTTTTTTTTTTTTTTTTTTTTTTGCTAAATGAAATTTATTTGGATTTATTAAAGAAAGGATAAAGTGTTTTGAAAGAAATATTAAATGAAACCCTTTGAGCGATCTTCGATCACACTTACCCACTTGTTTATTCTTTCTTTCTTTAATCTTATTCATTTTTATCAATAAGATAATTTGAAATTATCAAAGTTTATTATTATTTTTTTTTTTTTTTTTTTTTAAACAGATATTCAATGTAACGTGTTTAAGGGCACAGATGACATATCCAGCTATGTGAACAAAGCAGATTTAGCAAGATGTTTAAAACCATGTAATTTGTTTATGAGCTGATATGATTGTTAAATTATTTTCTCATTTAAAATACATATATTTTACTTTATATACAGCACAAAAAATACTTTCTATAGGCACTGTTACGAGTGCTTAATTTTTACGTAAACACTATTAGTCAATTATGTACACTTTAAATAAATAGTATTACAGATAATTTCTTTAAATTTTATATGCAGATTAAAAACATAATGTCATTTTTAGGCTCAGTGCTGACAATACTCGATGAAATAACATATCTTTTCTGTGAATTATTTTTATGAAGCTCCTCTGATGAATCCATAAGATATTCATAGTTTTTTTTTGTATTTGCATTTGCTTGTCTTTGATTTTTGCAGTTTCTTTTCCTTTGGTTTTCACACATGTGTTTTATTTTATATATATATATACAGGGTGTCTCAAAAGGTCGTTTACAAACTTAACATGCTGGTATGTCATATCATGATAAACAAGATTTATATAGGAACTTGTGTTCGAAAATGCAAACTGCGACCGCTAGAGGGCGATGAGCGCAGACTTACGGGAGAGTGGGAAGCGTAATCATTTCAGGTGAGGACGTTGCAGGAAAAGGATGAATCGGTTTAGTAACGCAAAATTGGCTGATATGCATTATGTGTATGACACCAGGGATGGAAATGCACGAGCCGTGGTACGGATGTACCTTGAGCGCTTCCCAAGCAGACGTCAGCCAAGTCATGTTTGTTTTGGACAATTGCACCGCAGATTGCATGCAGCAGGAGCTTTCCAAGTACGTAGCCACATCGGTCGAGAATGCACTACATGCACACCTTTCGTAGATGAAACCGTGCTACTGGAATTTGACAGAAACCCGCAAACAAGTCTACGGGCAAGCGAACGCGTCTTGGGTATACATCGTTCCAGCATTATGCGCATACTGCATGAGGAGACGCAACATCCCTACCATTTACAAAGAGTACAGGCATTGCGCGTTGACAATTATCCCCAACCCGTTGCATTCGCACGCTGGTATTTGAAACAGCGGATCGCACAGCCGAATTTTCCATTGTGGATTTTGTTTTTGGATGAATCCTGTTCTACACAGGACGGTGTCCTGAACCTGCACAACATGCACATATGGGTGCATGAAAACCCAAGGTGTACACGTGCCCATGCATGTCAACAACGTTTCACCGTAAACGTTTGGGCTGGTATTATCGGTGACATGAAAATCGCCCTCTAGCGGTCGCAGTTTGCATTTTCGAACACAAGTTCCTATATAAATCTTGTTTATCCTGATATGACAGACCAGCATGTTAAGTTTGTAAACGACTTTTTGAGACACCCTGTATATATACATACATTTTGCTTGATTATCTTTCAGATTTTTTTCCTCCATTTTTCCTCATTTGTTGTACTAAATTTTAATTGCAATTGTTAAAAGTAACTACTATAGATAATTAAATATATTATTTTAATGTATTTTCTGTAAGTGATATTTTGTATGCTGGGCATCCCTTCTTATGATTGATCGATAGCTAATTCCTAAACAGTTAACTTTAGAGGTATTGTTCCAACTGTAAAAATGTGTCCAAATGTTCTGCATGAAATGAAAATCCTTTTATATCAAAATACTTGTTTATATAAAACTACAAAATTAAAATTTGTATACAGTCCCGTGGTCTTTTAAGTTGTATTTTAAAAAATCTCTCCATGCTCTAACAAGAAAATAGTAAAAATTCCATTCTTCTTTGACCAAACCTTGTTGAAGTATGATACCTTGAATTTTAAGAATTTTATGGCACTAAAAATATGTTTTTCCATGTATAATGCTCAAAAATTCTTAAAATTCAAAGTATCATAATTCAGTGAGTTTTCAGTTGTACAAGTATAAAAATAGATTTTCTACAGTTTTATTTGTTATGTTAGAGAATGGATAAAAAATTTCTAAATATAGGATCCAAAAACCATTTAAAATTTTTAATTTTAATATTTTTAAAAATAACATAAATGGATTTTCATATGTATGAAGAACAACATTTGAAACATTTTTTCAACTGGAACTATACCTCTAAAACTAATGGCAGGGGTCGGAAAAACTACCTTTTTATTGTAGCAAACTACAACTACTTTATAGAAAATGTAGTTAACTACAACTACTTAGTTTAAAAAGTAGTGACTACAAATTACTTGTAAAAAGTAGTCACTACTTCGCTACTTTCAGATTTTGTCAAAGGGTTCAATTTACACTAGGAATTACAGACATGGATTAAATAATAAAGCGACCCCTCATATCGGGTCTGCCAGGATACAGTTAAATAAATGCGACATAACAAAGGTCATTAAAAAGGTTAAAAAGTATAACATACAAGCACGTGTTTTAGCAACACGTGTAAATGAGAAAAATATATGACTTCATGCGATGTGTTGCTATACACGGCAGCTGATATTAGCAAATTGAAAAGAACAAATTTTGCACAAAAGTGCCGTGATTTGCAGAATGCTACATTCCCCCTCCCCTTTCCTGAAGTAGTGTTAAAAGTAGTGCGGTTCTCGCTACAAACTATTGGTTTTTTTTTTTTTTTTTTTTTTTTTTTTTTTTTTTTGTTGTCCTATTGCTACGTACACTACATTATTCAAAACATAGCATGGTACAATACAAAACTACTGTAAAAAGTAGTGACTACTGTAGTTTCGCTACTTGTAGCTACTTCAGACCCCTGACTAATGGTTTAGGAATTAGCTATTGGTCAATGATAAGAAAGAAGTTAATCACTTTGGCATATTTTAAAACTTGTCTGTTGTATATTGCTATCTAATGTATGTATTAATCTGTAATTCATAATTTTTCTTTCAGACTCAGTCGTAGCAGTGTAAAAAAAGAGTGTGGAACCATAGATAAGAATTAACTTCCACATAGCGATAAAGTATATTTGTGTTCATTCATAATCCATTTGTTTATATGTTATGCAATTTTTTTTTTCCGTGAATATGTCAAGTGTGTGTAAAATGTGGAATAAAATATGTGAAATATGTTTATATCATAATATGGATTTTAAATATGCTAAGCATGATACATGCATATAAGATATTTCCATTTTCATTAAATAAAGAACATTTCTCATTGAAAGTTTTGTTGGTTATGTTTTTATTGTTTCGTATATTTATTTAATATTAGCCTTCTGCCTGCAGTGTCTGAATGATTTGTCGTAGACTTTCGCTAAAGCAAATGTGTATTGGATTATTGAAATTAATTAGGTATGCAACAGATATCTGGTTAGTATGCCAGAAATTACAATTATAAGGCCATACTATGCTTTAATTGTTCATTGTACTAAATGTTAAAATTTCCAAATTATAAAGTCAATAGTCTCACAAAATGCAATGCATTAATTTATTAAACAAATATAATTTACTTATTATTATGGCAAATTGTATTTCTAAACCTATACAAGAACAAACATGTGATCAACTATAACTATTTATGTACCAGCATATGTGAGCAACAGATATCTGTTTAAAATGCAAAAGTAGGAGAGTGGCTTGTCAAAGAATAAAAACCTATTTTTGCTATGTTAGTAGCAAGCAAGAACTCCCCCCCCCCCCCTTACAATACAAAACTTGTTTTTATAAGGTAAAGTAGTGGACAAAATGAAGTTAAAAGGAAAACCTGAATATACTCTTTAAGAAAATGATTAGTAAATAATCTGTTTCAAATGTATTCAGTTGTAAGTTTTTCTCATAAAAATAATTTGCTATTGCTAAACTAATTAGTTGATGCTGATGATTAATGATTTAAAATGATGTAATTATAATATTGGTACTGAAACTGAAATAATCATAAAAATAATTGTTAACAGAAAATTTAAAAAATAAGATAAAAAATAAAATATAATAGTTAGCTAATTTATACCAAGCCTAATTTCTTTAAGAATAAATGAAAAAGGGAGATATTGAAATATACTGCAGCCGGATGGCCAGATATCTTGCTGCAGATCATGCCGGATATCCAGTATCCGGTCAAATTGACATCTGTTGCATCTCTAATTGAAATGTAGATTGTTGTTGGGTTAACAGAAACTTAATATATTAAATTTACGGTATCTTAACCACAAAATAATATAAAGTAAGGAAATAGACTGATCACTAAATTTAAATGTAAATTGTACTTGCTAAATTGTATTGATTTTAGCACAATATATTATATGTTTTTTCGGTACTTTTCAGTTAGCCGGGCGCCAGTGATATATATATACACACACACACATATATATATATTTACACATATATCTCCATATACATGCATAACACATATATGTATATATATATATCGCCACATGGCGACTAGATTTTTTTCTTTGGCCACTAACTTTCCATGTGTAAGTCGTCTAAGTTCTTACAGGGATGCCCCTTTTCCACAGACTGTCAGATTTCTGCCCTTTTTTTTTATTTAATTTTTTAAATCAATTCTGCACATTTTCTGTGATATTTACCGTTTTTTATTTTTTCTCTTGCCCATAATTAAAAAACAGGATTAAGCATGGATACCACATTTCCACAGATCTATAAGTTTCTAGATTTCTTCTTTTTTAGACGAAATTATCCCTGAATGTCAAAAATTGTTGAATAATTTATTTTATTAAAATCTAAAACTTAAAAAAAATAAATCTTCTCCATATTTTTTCATATATATTTTTTCTTTTGATTTTTATAGACATACTTTTTGATGCAAATGCCCATGTTGAGCATTTATTTTCAGCTATGAAAAACACTTTGAGGTGGGGATTTATCTATGGAACAAAAAAGTTAGATAATCGTTTATTTGGGACCTTACATTACAAATATTTATTCCTACAAACTGTATACAATTATGGTTGGAAGATTCTATCCCGTTGCCCAATTTTAATAAAGAAAAAATAAATCATTTATTTATTTATATTTTGTGTAAATTTTAATTTAAAATATACTGTTTATTACTTTTAAGCTTTAATAGTAGACAATAAACTCCATATAGCCATATAAATGCTATTGTTTTTATGTGTTTGTTTCACAATGTGATCACTGGATTTTTTGGGTTTAGGAGCCACTGGTTCCTTACAGATTTTGGGAATCTGCACCTATATTACTATCCCAGGCCCAGGCAACGCTGGGTGGGTCAGCTAGTTCCATAAATCCTATCTCATCTACATTTAATCTGTTTATAGAAAGTATCTTTAAAATGGAAAAAAACTCATTAACTAACAATAACATTTTCTTGTTTAAAAATACAAAGAAAAATGTTATTGAATTGAAATATTTGGTCAGAAAATTCAGCACAACTGTGAGAAAAATTGAGTATAATTAATAATTGTATTCAAATCCTTGTTTCAAGTATTATTTTGACTAAATTTCATGTCATGTTTTAATTTCATCAAAGAGAGTATTTATTGTTTTTATTTACTAAATAAACTACTTCAGTTAAAAAAAAAATGCTACAATTGATCAAAATCACTAAGCATAATAAATTAAATCAATACTAATTTTTAATACATACATATACATACTATATTTACTTGCATATTTTAAGCACCCTGTACTTTTGAAAGAAAATTTGGGTGAAAAACAAAGATTTGCATAATTTTCGCAAGTATAAACACTAAACAGTATTATCCACTAAGAAAAATAATTAAAAGTGAATTTTGTCATTGTGAATCTGGAAAATAATCTCTTAGAAGAGGCTAAGGTGCTTTTATGCTTCAGAACATAGAAGGGTTTTTTCCCATATTTTATTGTAAAATAAAAAAAAATGTAAAACTAAAAAAGACAAAAAAAAAAAAAAAAAAAGGTCCTAGGTCAAAAATTATCTATGAACTTTTGAAATTTTTATATTTATCGTATAGAAGGTAATTTCTCTTTTTATTTGAAGTTTCCCTTTGAGAAAAATTATACTCACTTTCATATTTTTCACATATCCTACTTTTAGAACTGAAGAAATGGGGGGGGGGGGGGGGGGGTAAAAATGTGAGTAAATACAGTTTCTAAATTTTCTAGCTCTTGACTATTATGGCATGTATAAAATAGATATTCAGCTTTATTATTTTATTTACAAAAGTAATTTTAAGAGGAAAAGATTAAAAAAAAAAAAAAAAAAAAAAAAAAAGCTTTAATTTTATTGATTAAATATAAAATAGCTTCTAAGAAAAATAAATGCATTTTGTTTTAATAAAGTGATTTGTACCTGTATTGTAAGCCAAAAATGTGCTCTTTATTAAAACTGATGTAACAATGTGGTTACAACTGTATGGAGTGTTACAACAATGTATTTCATTATGTGAAACATACAAACATACAGATGGGTGACAAAATAATACGAACACTCATGAAAAATGGTGAAAAGAGCAATATCTAGAAAAATACCTGAGGAATTAACCTGTAAATTTCACGTGTGTAAACAGTATAGTATAAGTTATATATTTCCGTGAAGATTTTTTCCCGAAACCCCATAGGGGAGTGTCAACAAACTAAAAAAGAAAGAACTTCTTTTGGATAACCCTGTAAAAACTAATGTAGCAAAAGCGTTCAAACTCGAGATTATTAATAAGTGGCTTATTGTAATATACTGTGTTCATTTTTATGAGGATAGCATGTATACTCGTAGAGAAATTAAGGTTTTTATAAAAACAGTCCCAAATTTCGCCTAGTTTTTTGCTTATAATTTTCAGAGTTTTTAATATAAAAAAAAGTTCTTTTCAGAAAATATGACATACAATATTGTACATAATACTCTGCAGTCAGAATTAAAAAATAATAAAAAATGGATGCAAAATGAGCAGGTTTACTAAAAATTGTTTCACTGCGCATGCGCGAATGCATTCAAAATATAATATACATAATGTATTAGCTAAGTATATAGAGCAACTTTTGTAAAAGTCTCAAAATCATAGCTTGAAAATTCTGTAAATTATCGTCGATAGAATAAGCTCAAAATCCGTTGTTCCCAAAAGGAAGCAAAAATATGAGGGGTTGTATCCAAATACAGTAGTACGTGCAATATTGTGTACGCTATCTTGGCACTAATCAACAGATATTTGATACAACCCCTCATCTTTTTGCGAACAACGGATTTCGAGCTTATTCTATCGACGATAATTTACAGAATTTTCAAGCTATGATTTTGAGACTTTCACAAAAGTTGCTCTATATACTTAGCTAATACATTATGCATATTATATTTTGATTGCATTCGCGCATGCGCAGTGAAACATTTTTTAGTAAACCTGCTCATTTTTCATCCAATTTTTATTATTTTTTAATTCTGATTGCAGAGTATTATGTACAATGTTGTTTGTCATATTTTCTGAAAAGAACTTTTTTTATATTAAAAACTCTGCAAATTATAAGCAAAAAACTAGGCGAAATTTGGGACTGTTTTTATAAAAACCTTAATTTCTCTACGAGTATACATGCTATCCTCATAAAAATGAACACAGTATATTACAATAAACCACTTATTAATAATCTCGAGTTTGAACGCTTTTGCTACATTAGTTTTTGCAGGGTTATCCAAAAGATATTCGTTATTTTTCAATTTGTTGACAGTCCCCTATGGGGTTTCGGGAAAAAATCTTCACGAGAATATATAACTTATACTATACTGTTTACACACCTGCAGTTTCAGGTTAATTCCTCATGTATTTTTCTAGATATTGCTCTTTCATCATTTTTCATGAGTGTTCGTATTATTTTGTCACCCATCTGTACATTCACTTCTAAATATCACATAGCTTCAAATTTTACACCATTGAACAGACAAAAAAAAACCTGCTATCAATTAAATTATTCATGATTTTTTTTAATAATTTTCAAACAGGAAAAAAAAAAAAAAAAAAAAAAAAAAAAAAAAAAAATTATTGCTACCTGACTCAACAATACACATTTGTTTTCTATAATAATATGAAGTAACATTTAAAGTAATATAAAAGATAAATAAATATGCAAAATTAAGTAGAAAGTATCAGTGTTACCACAATTGGCAAATGATTGCCCACGTTTGGCAAGAGCTCATTCTTTACCTTCCTCATCTAACACCCCAGAAAAGCATTTTCTTTTGTAAAATAAGAAAATGGATGAGCTTTGAAACTTTGTATATAGATAGATTATAAAAAAGATTAAATAAATTTCAAAATTTTATTATTTGAATGCTTAATTGATATTTTTTACATAAAAATGCTTTTTTGTATAGTTTATGGGAAATCTCAGAAAAATATTGTAATTGTAAAAAATCTATTAGAGTTTTCATTAATTAGAATTTTCATTCCATCTACATTTTGTACACTGGATAGCCAATGTTGAATCCCCTGGTTTTAATTAAATAAGATGATGATGTCCCCACCAAACTTAAGCAAGTAGTGATAACACTTCCAGTTTCTCTTTAGTTTTGCATATATATATATATATATATATATATATATAGTGGTACTAAAAATATTACCTTTATGTATGTTATTGTAGCATTACATCATGTGTTGACTGTTGATAGATTAAAAAATTATCTGCTTAAAAATTAGTTTTCAAATAAATTTTACTTGGAAAGCACATTTTTTGCTCAATTCAATGGTGTAAAAGTGGGAATTGTGTGACATTTAGAAACAAAGATGTATGCAATCCCAGTGAAAGTGACAGCATATTACATATAGAGTGTTCTTTTGTACTCAGTTAAAGAAAAGAACTTCAGTGATTCCCAAGCTTTGTGTATCCAAGAATATAAATCAAATTTGAGCGATAGATTGTTTTACATGAAACCAGGGATAGGGACGGGTCATGATCTTCCTCTTGTATTTGCTTTGGATTTATCAGTAACTTAAATGCACATTTGAAGATATTTATCAATGTAGGATTACTGAATAGTACAAGTTGATTGAAAATTTTTAATTTGAATTTTTATTTTGTAAAAATTTAAATACATGAAATGAGTTAGAGTAGTGTAAGTTATTATTATTTTTTTTTTTTTTTTTTTTTTTTTTTTTTATGTTTAAATACATGAGATTCACTAGAAATGTTGCAATTGAATCTTTTGCAAAAGAGTATCTTTTGATTCTATCTATAGGCATTTTTTTCTTCCATACTATGATTTATATTGTTCTGCTTTCTTGAAAGTTTAATATGTCTAGATATCCACCATGTCATTAACATCAATTTTCAAAATTAGTGACTTACAATACTATGACCTTTAACAGGGTCATGAAATCGCAGATTACTGAAAACATGCAACATACTTAAAATTAGAAGAAGCACAAATCTAAAATACAACTTCCAAATGTGCCAAATGAGTTTGCAAATGAAACTTTTATTTATTTATTTATTTTAATTTGTGCATTGATTAACAAAAATTAGTTTCAACATACTATTAGGCAGATGTTTATAAGGAAATTCTTTAAATTATTATTTCTTGAATTAGCAAATATAAAAATAGTAGATGCATAAATTTTATGTAAAATATGTCTGTTATACAGTGAAACTGTTAAATCAGATTGTTCTAATACAAAATGATTGCATATTTTATTTTAACCGTTTATAGTTGAACTTGTTTTTCGTATGGAAAGATGGGATTTTGTAATCTGTATTTCATTCATATCCTGATATGCTAGAATTATAAAATTATGATGACAGTACAACATTTATATTTTTAGAAATTAATTTTAAGACATTTTTCCATTAGCAGATAGAAGGTGAGAAATCACCAAATATTCTTTATGGTTATAACTCTTCACAAAAGTACTAAAAACAATGGAGTTAACTTATATACTAAACCACCACTCTTGCCAAAATAACGCTAAATGGTGTGAAACTGTGACAATGAAATATTTTAAACAGTAAAAGGAGGAAAATATAAGAGTGTAATATTTTTTTTAATACTCTTTTATCATTTAATATTTAAATTATGATTATAAGTTGGGAAAACAATTTAGAAATCCTGGATTGATAGTTTAAATAATGTTCTTTTTCTTTCTTTTTGCCATATCTTTATTTAAAAAAAAAATAAAAATAATAATATTTTTAAATAAATTCAATCATTAATGCTTTCTATCAAGCATAAATTAAAGCTGTGAATTTTCAATAATCTGGGTCAAAACAAATTGAATCGAAATTTTTTGGGAACTACATGGATGAACCGTTGAGAACCAGAGTGCAGGGCTGCTATTTGCAACTACAATGCTACTAAAAGTGACTATCTTCAGTTTTAGGCAATTATGGCTACTATTTTAGCCCTAACACTTTCAAAAGCGATTATTCTGGAGAAAAACAAAAAAAATAAGACTATTTTCCAATGCCAGCTTTTTCTTTTTTACGTCTATATCCCAACACCATATTTCAATATCAAAAATTTGTTTCATTTTTTAAAATCTATAAAAACTTCCTCTTCCATTTGAAATAAAGAAATTACTCTTTACAATCTAATGTAGTGCAGAAATGCCAATCATCCAAATTTCAGTGTGAAACTACTACTTTTTGATTTGGCAATCACCATATGCTTTCCAGTATATTTGTCCAAATTTTTTTTGTTCTTAAAGGTATTTAATCATTCGTCGTATGCACCCTACATGAATTCACTGTAGATTTGTTTAATGTGCTGTGTGAATAATGTTTGTTTGTAATTTCATGACTCATAATATAAATGTTTCATACCAGAAATTGGAATTAATAAATAAGATGAAATAAATGCTACGTGGAAATAAAAAAATCCCTGACTGCTCGGCATACAGGCATAGATAGATTTCGAAGACGCAGACCGTGGGGTGCCTCTTTATTGGGAATTGTCGAAGAAATGGACTTTTTTGCCATGATGCAGCAGTTGGGACCGCCCACTTCGAAATCTACTTGTGTCTGTAGGCAGAACCAGCAGGGAATTTTTTTCTTTTTTTTTGCTGTAAGGGTTGGTCTTAGAAAAAAACTTGTCAATATAAAAGTTGTAGATAATATTAAGAGGATTTATAATAAATTCAAGCAGATTTGATATCTTGTGAATAGACAAAGTTATGAATTTTTTTTCTTCTTAAACCCCTATTCTTTCCCCCCTCCCTTGAGGCCATTTTTAATATCATCAAAAATCTGTCATACATAAATTTTCGGTCCTTTCCCTAGAAGTAATAATAACTTTAAATGGATTTGTTACGTATTGTAACTAAGAAGTAAAATGGGTTTTTTCTGTTTTCACAAAAAGCCCCCCCCCCCCCCCCCCCCCAGTAAAATTTTGCCCATTAACGAACTTGACCGAGATTTTATGCCCCTTGATTTTATGTATCAGTTTGAAAGAGCTTTGTGCAGAATTATTGAAGTTATCGTGTCCATAAAAAAGTGATATAGATAGATAGATAAAGTTTTGAACTGGGGGTGGTTTTGGGTTCTAGGAGTCATGATCGGCACAGATCTGCAAAAATTTTCCAGAAATTCCAATATAGGGAAGAATGTAATAGGTAGTATTTCTTACAAAATCTAATTAAAAATTATGTTTATTGAGAATAACAATTTAGATTATTGCTTTTCTTTCTTATTTATTCAGTTGACTTGACTTTAGTTGACTTGATTTAGTTGACACCAATGAGTTAAATAAACTCATTGGTGACAATAAAATCGAACTTTATTATGCTAATTTTATTTTACATAAATTTCTTGTAAAGAGTATATTACTTATCCACTTAACATTTAGATTAGTCTTTTCTTTATCAAATATGTCCTTTATTGAAAAAAAAAATTTATAGAAATTTACTGTTTCAGTTCATTTTTAATTTACGAAATGGAATTAAAGTTGTCACTAATAACATACAATAAAAGTTTTCTTGTTTGCAGCTGTCTCACGGTAATGCCTAAGTACAAGACAAGCATATATTTAATTTCGTTTATGAAAACCGAGCTGCATTCTGATCCTATATCTCAGATGATAATTAAAAAAGTTTTTAATTATTAATGTGTGATTTTATATAATAAAAGTACAAAGAGTGGCACATTTGGGTGGATGCATAAACTGCAGAATAAGATGTGGATTTTCATGAAACAGTTGTGGTTATTTTCATGGCATATAAGGATTCTTTTTCCCCCCCTTTTTATTAAAGAAAGCATGCAACTATTTTTGTACAAATGCTACTAATCTGGCTACTATTTTTTTCATCATAGGCTACTAAAGCAACTAATTTTGATGCCATTAAGCAGTGGCAGCACTGAGAGTAGACCAACCTCTCCAGCTGTGATTTTGAGAAAAATGCTCTTCAAAATGTGTACAAACTTTTGTCAAACTCTCTTAGGCCAGTTCTGCCAGTGTAAGATCAGACAAAGCTTCTTCACAAGCATATGGTGATTGAGTTGGCAGTGCCAGAGTGGACCAAGCCACTTGATCCTCTCTTGCACTAGCAACTTGATATCAAAGTTACATTGGATCATCTGTTAAACTGGTTCTGTCACTTTACAGGGTTCCCAGCATCAGGGAAATTTTTAACTATATAGAAAAAGTCAGGGACTTTACGAATATTTTCTAAAAAGTTTTGGAGAAAATAGGAAAAATTATGCGAAATTCATCATAGTCTCGGGGGAAAAAATAGAGAATTTTGAAGAGCGATCACAGAAAAAAATTGCTAATTTTTGACAAAGGATTTCAAAAATAAGTAAAAAATTTCATTGTATGCCCGTTTGGTCAGAGAATTTTTTGAGATTTGGTCAGGGAAAGTCGGGGAATTTTTTGAGATTTGGTCGGGAAAAGTCAGGGAATTTGCCAGTCATGTTTTGCTGGGAACCCTGCTTTAATAGTTTTGAAATTAATAAAATTCATTATACAGTCAAGAGATGGATTGACATACAATGCTTTGACACTTCAAACTCATTTTTCACAAAAATGTGGAATAGTCCACTCTGGTTCTCAACACTTCAATTGCAGTCATGAAATTAGATGTGATTTTGAAGATAAACATTGAATTCTTATAAGAGAGTGTTGTTTAAATATATATATTTTTTATTCTGCACACAAGAATAAAATATTTTCTTTAGAATACTAATGAAAGAATAGTGTAAGGCCAAAAGTGTATAGGAGGATAAAATACATAGTGTGTCTTAATCTTAATACATGCTGAAATTATTTAAATATTTTATTTGACTTGTTTACCGTTTAATTTGCAATGTTAAAATAAATTATTTGGATTTGTAAATGTATATAACTTTACACATAGAGCTATATTTCAACTGTTCACTGTACTTAAGTTGATATTGTATGTTATACTTTTATTACAAAATAGCAGAATCGCTTGTATTTGCCGTGTAAAGCATGGTAACCTTCCGGTTAAAATAAATAAAACTGTAATATCCTAAAATTACAGCAATCATAATAATGAACCTCTGTAGAATTCGTGCCCATAATAGTCAGAGAAGAACCGTCACATTTTGACAACCAATTTTAGCATTGATGATTTTGCTATATATGATAGATTACATGGTATAGATAATAAAACTGACAGCCAGCTTGCACAGCTGGCTACAGTGTGGTGAAATAAATGCTGATCCAATTAATGATGGTATCCTGATTCAGACACATCATCAGTAATTGGGTTGCCATTCATTTCACATTGCAAAAGAGTGTGTGGTGTTGCTATGGCACCCCCCCCCCCACCACACACACACACACACACACTGCTGCACCAGCCAGGACCTGACTTAAGACTATCTACGGTCCTAGAGCAAGTATTATTCTGAGAGGCCCCTTTCTATCTATCTCAAGAAATTGTTCGTGAATTATGTTAAAGTGACTAGTATTAAACTTCATACCAGATATATAGGGAATCACAAGAAAGATGGTCTCAAATTTAAGTTATGATAGAATACACTAATTTATATTTTTGTATAAGTGCTCATAAGAGCCTTTGGAGTGTAAATACAAGTTTTTTATATACTCTTGACTATTTGTCATAAAATTAGGAATAGGAGTGAATTAAATGACGTTACTTTGACACAGTCATGATACCCTCAGCTTCATAAAAGAGAATGCAGGTTTTCTTTTGCATGTATAACAGAAAAATATACCATTTCCTTGGCAATACTGAAAAAAATTCAACCAAATGGCATAGCATTTACTGAAATTCTATTTTGTATGGCTTGAAAACAAAGCTTTTATTTCATAGATAATCAACACAGATGACCTCCCACGATGATAAAACATCTATATTATAAAGCAAAAACATGTCTGTGAGTAACACTGGTGTCATTTTGGTCAACACCTAACCAATAATTTTTTTTCTTCTACTCAAACTTAGCCATGTGCCTCTTTGGAGGTACCCACCATACCCAAGAAGCTGAAAAATCCCAAAACAATGTCTAAATTTTGTAAAAAAGTTCACAGTAAAAGAAACAAGTAATATAACTTTTTTAAAGTCAATTCCTACTTTTTAATCATAAATATATAAAATAAACACATGCAGCATTAATGTCCCACGTTATCTTTATTGAACATTATTTTATAATCATTGTTGCGGTATTTTATTTCTGTGACACACTCATTTGAAATAAATCTTTCATTTCATTTATAAAAACAATGGGAGGATTTTTTTTCTCCCATTTAAAGCTAAATTTAGTTAATGAATTAATATTTGAAAAAACTGTATTAACATAAAGTGTCATCCACTACAAGTTTTAAAAAAATTATTTGAACTTGAGTGGATGAATAGAAAATATTTTATTAACGATTGAAAATTTGAACAAGATATATATAGAGAGAGAGTGTGAGCTAATAGTAGGATTTTAAAAAAGACATTTCCTGCCATCAAGATTAACTTGGAAAATACTAATGCATTGAACACTGACTCTGGACTGCTGCTATTCTTCAAAATTTGTGAGACTATTTTACTTGTTCATGTGGTGTATTTTAAGATTAACCAAATACTGACTGATTGATTACTTTATTAATGTTTATGAAAGAAAAGATTATCAATAATCTAAAAATAAATACATTTTTTGACATTGAATTACTTAATTTTAAAACTATTTTGATTAACTTAATTTTAAATTGATTTTTACCACAAGCTATTCAAATCTTTCTCCTTTGACTAAAAACTGTTCAATCCGAATGTAGTTTTTCATTACATTGTAAATGATGTTATTAAACCTAAATTCCATATTTCAGAAATCTACTTTCAAAAAATGACAATAAAGTTTATTTTATCTCATATTTGTAGTAACCTTCGAATACTTGTTAGCCTATTTTTACATTTTTCTACTATTTTATTGAATTTTAATTCCTTTTTCCCCACTTTCTTGTGGAAAAAAGCTTACTTTGGTGTCTGTAATTTTAAGAAGCCATAAAAATGCTTGCAGTAAATATGCAATATTTATACACTTCTAATATACTGTTTTTTTCTTCAAATTTACTACTAAATTTTATATTTTTTATAGTTTATTCGGTACTTCTCCATTATCCCATCGACCACTTTCCATAAAAAAATTATTGCCAAACAGTAACGCCAAATAAATAAATGGAAGAATGTTGCCATTGGAAAATCAAAATAAATAAAATAAAAAAAATTTGGAAAAGCCCCACTCACCAAAGTGTCAACTATCAGTATGTTTAAACACAAACAAATTACAATATATTAATGAAGATAGAAAAAAAAAAATCTTGGATATTTTTCATATTATTTTTCTTAATTATCCTTCTTGGCTAGTGAATAAATGTTTGTGACGTCAATTGAAATTGATCTATTGCACTTAACTATGCAACGCAACATTTTTTTCAATGCATTTTCTCTTTTAATATCATGGCACAATGAAATAACTAATAAATCGGTAAAACATTATGAAAAATAAAAGTAAATGTCGAATTAAAAACTGCTTCATGACATAACGAACATGTTTAATGCTTCTGACGTCAAGTGAATAGGACTGCATTTTTTGCGTTAAATCCTATAGTTTAGTAATAGTTTTTTTATGAAAAGTGGTTGAAGGGATAATGGAGATGTACTGTTTATTCTTACTATCAAAATATTTTCCTGATTAAAGAGATATTTGAAGAGAATTGTTTTGGAGGGGGGTGTTTTTTAATATGAAAAAAAAAGCATATTTAAAAGATTGCATTTATTGGACTATCACAAGTACTACATCCAATATTAAAAGGATTTATTGTAATCAATTACATCATATAAAAAGCAATAATTTACAATACAGGATTGCAATAAAAAATAGTAATTAGATTTATCATTTGCTTGATCATTACTATAATATCAGAGGTTCATTAGTTTTTGAGCTGTGCAGGGTTTTTTGCCTGCTAAGACTAAACAGACTGGGACCTCTATTTAAAATGTAATCCAACCCACTACAAACATCCAAGTCTGAAGTAGGATTGAAACACAGGACCTCTCCAGTACCTTCACCACTAGACAAGAAGGAGCAGGTGAGCTACTAAACAAATTTGAATCTAATGAAAAGCATTTTCTCTTTCTAAATCCCAGTTTACTAATGAACCATTTTGACAGTAAATGCAAATTTCCCAACTTCAAATGAAATTTCGATTCCTGGTTTGCTTGCCATCCTTTATTCAGGGTTCATACTCATTTCTCTCCAAAACATCCCCTGAGAATCCCCTGATGTATTTTCCAGGATGAATAATTTTCCCATGTTGACAATTAATGACATTTTTTAAAACTTAGCAAGTATTACCCTTCCCCCCCCCAAAAAAAAAAAAAAAATAAATAAATAAATAAAATAAAGAGGTAATCACAAAAGTTAAGTTTTTACATCAGAAGGTTAAAAAATAAATATATATATATATATTTCTCAGATCAGCAGCAAATTTTCTAGGTATCAAGATTTTGTTATGTTACACACAAAAATCTTAAAAGTTGTGAAAATTCCACTCTCAAGTTCACAACTAATTCTGAAGCACAAACTACTGATTTGTTAAAGAATTTTTTGCAAAATTTACAAATTGTTGAACATTTTGCAGGTACATGCTTTTACTTCACGAAGCATGCAAATAGCAGCGAGTGCCCTCATTTCCCAGAGTAGCCGATTGTTTTGCCAAATTTTCCCAGGTTTTTGGTATTTTTTGGAAAATCCCCTGAGATTCCCCTGATTCCCAGGTTTCCCCTGATGAGTATGAACCCTGTTATTGCACAAGAACTAAAGTAATAATTGTATTAATTTCATGCATGATTACGACGGTGATGAAGTTGTAATCCATTTTTCTGTGCAAATGTTTTTTGACAGATCTCACATACAAAAGGTTTCTCTGGGCTATGTATCCGAAGATGCATGTTTAAATTACCTCTCTGAAGAAATTCCTTATCACATATGTCACATTTAAAAAGTTTATCACCTGTATGTATACGCAGATGCTGAACCAAATAATAATTTGTGGCAAACGCTTTATGACATACACTGCAAGAAAATGGTTTGTTGTTCGTATGAGTAAGAATATGGTCATTTAATCTATCCTTTTTAGAATATGCTTTTTGACATATATCACATACATAAGGTTTTTCTCCTGTATGTTTCAGCAAATGTTGGCTCAAAATATATCTCCTAGTAAATCTTTTTTTGCATATATCACACACAAACGGTTTTTCTTGAGTATGGGAACGACGATGTTGATTCAGAGCAAATTTCCTTGAAAATGTTTTCTCACAAAAATCACAAGTAAAAGGCCTTTCATCTGTATGGAGACGAACATGCCGAACAAAATCTGTTTTGAGTGAAAAAGATTTTTTACAGTGATCACATTGAAATGATTCGCCATTGATATGTTTGCGTTTGTGCACTACTAAAGTGCTTTTAAAGGAAAATGTTTTCTGGCAAAATTCACAGGTGAAGGGTAAAAGAGGCTTTCCATCATTGTAAATACACTTGTGTTCTAAAAGACGGGTTTTTTCAGAAAATGATCTTCGACACTTATCACAAGTGTGAGGTTTTGAAGCATGAATTTTAAGATGCTGATTTAAATATGCCTGTAGATCAAATGATTTAGTACAGACCGAGCATTTAAAAGCTTTTTTTACAATATGAGTAGCTGTTACATGTTCTTTCAAATCGGATAACTGAGAAAAAGTTTGTGGACATTCAGAACATATAAATTTGTTTTCTCTATAGTGGGACAAAAGATGTTTCTTAAAATTTCCTTTCGTAGAAAATGATTTTTGACATTCAGTGCAAGTAAATTTTTCCTCTTTACAAAAAATTTGAGGATCTTCCTCTTTTGTAGAAGTAAGTAATTTAAATATGCCTGTATTCATATCAAAAAAGAAAAAAAATGAAACTCAAACAAAAAAATTTTCTTTGAGAATTCAAAAAAATTCGTTCTGTTGAACTTGGCAGATATTATTTATTAAACCAATTTTCCTAATAGTAGTTATTTTTTCATTAAAAAGAACTTTTATACAGTTTTTAAATCGTGTATGATAGCTGAAAATATCAGTTTTATAGATCTCAATAAGTAATAATAGATCTTACAACCACAAACATTTTTTTTTAAAATCATAATTTTCTTAGTGTGTATTTTGTCATGTGTTTCAATAGAAGCTTCTAGTAAATAAAATCATTTCAAAATAAGAGATCAAAGATGAGACACATGTAAGCTTTTTATGGCTCTTTAACATAAAATGAAGAGAAGATCCAATCTTCTTTATTCCTAGTAAAAAAGAAAAATAATTAATGTACATTCAGGAGATGTCACTAAACATATATATGATAGAGGAGGGAGCGGATGCAAGGCTATAACTTTTATTGATGCAAAAAGGATAAAAGTCATGCTTTGTTTCATAAAGTAAACAAAGATATATGTATATAAATATATATATATATATATATATATATAAATATATATATATATATATATATATATAGGGCTCTTGGGAAAACATCTGGTTAGCTACAAAAGTTTCTAGCTGCCAGTAAAAAAATATTTACCTCCCCACCCCTGTAAGTTTTTCCCCATTTTTTTTTTTTTTTTTTTTTTTTTCTTAAACATGTATTTTTAGAAAATGCTAATTTTTTTTTTTTTTTGAAAAAGAATAATCATGAGCAGTGCTTGACAAATGCGGTCACCAGGTTGCCGCTGGCGACCCAGTTTTTTTTACTGGCAACCAAATTATTTAATCTCGCTTTTCTTTTCTTTTCTTTTTTTTTTTTTTTTTTTTTTTTTTTTAACAAAAATTGATTTAAGAAATGAGTACAAACACCATTTTTTCTCTACCCCCAATATTAAGAAATAAACTCAGAAACTATTCAAACAAGAAAATATTTTTTGCTTTTATTTTTAATTTGGCAATAATAAGTTCATCAAATACAAATTTTAAAATAATAAAATCAGAATTATTTGATTGACATAGACAGAAAAGTAGGCAAAAAATTGTTTTCCTGCTTCATTATTGCATCAATGCCCCCTCATCAGATATAGATTTTGCAGTACTCAATTATTCAGACACTTGAAGCATTCGGCAATCAGCATTTTCCGAACATGCCAGTTAATTCAGCCTTTACAGTAGTTCTTTTTATTTTTTTTCAGAGATTATATAATTTTGATAAGTTTGTTTAGAAACCAGTTTATATTATCTTTCTAAATTATGTACTATTCTAAACTGTGTAACTAATAGTTCCATACTATGCTTGTTATTATTTTTTCTCACTTAATACATAAAAAAACTTTTGTGCTTTTTGAAAACTCGTCGGGTAAATATTCTTTACTGGCAACTAGAATTTTTTGCTGGCTATTCAATTTTATCAAATTTGTAAGGCCATGAGCATAGTAATAGTATTATTTTAAATTTCAACTCTGTTAATGGAGATTAATTTAGAAATATAAATTAAATTTTCCAATGAAACTATGTAACTCTAAGAAACTGAAACATAGACTATAAAGTTTGACTGAATAAAGTATGCAATAGCATGAGAAAAACAATTGTTCTTTATTAAAATCATTACTTTTTTTGAAGAAATTATTTAGGCAAAACTTTGACTAGTATCCTTAAAGTGTCAGCTTTATGGCACATTATTTTAAATAAGAGTTACAGAAACCTAACAAATAGTTTTTCTGACAGGATTCTTATCTGCATTTTTCTCATTTTTGCTTCCTGACAACTGCAATGTGTCGATTTGTCTTAAATATATATATATGAGGGGGTCGGAGCAAGAAAATGCCAAGCTAAATGTTTGGTGAAATAAATCTAACAATGTAATCTGTTGCTTAACATTGTAAATTATAATATCCAACATATAATTTGTTTCTAATGTCACTTGGTGGCAGCCTATGTGACAGGTTTCGTTTTTGCCACAGATTTTTATGCCCCAATGAAGATAGCTAATTTACAAAAACGTAATAGCAATATGATTAAAGTAATGCCATATCGTTACTCAGAATATCTCAAATGTTACCAAGACTTTGGCGAAAAAACTTTAGGTTATATATCTTGATTTGAGTATTGGATCAAATTTTCAAATTGAAATATCTCAGAAGTTTAAAAATGTGGCTTGGCAGTCTCTTGCCCCAACCCCTCATATCTATTTACATATATCCAAATTACCACTTATCGATAGCATTCTCTGGTTTATGGTCATTAAGTAAAAGGCTATTCAAATATATTTATCATTAGATTAATTAATGTTGGTGCTTCCAATTGCCAATTGAAGTATTTTGGTCACCAATGGTGTCTGCACTGTTGAGTCCTGTATGTATACATATATGAATGTATGTGGTTTATTTTATATAAAGGGTCACTTACAAATTAAAATTTGACGTTTAAAAAAATCATGGAAATACAAATTGTCATCAAATTTCAGTCAGTGTTTAGTGAAATCTATATTATTGGAGATTGAACCAATCAATGTTAAGAAAAACATGTACTATTGGTGTGTAGGTGGCATAATGTTCGTGTAAGATATTCATATATGTATATTTAGCCTGCATTTTAACCCCTGCATTCTGCCGTAAGCAGGTGTTAATTTCTAACAAAATAAGTGATGGAGCCTTAATATTCTGCAGTACTAATCATCATAGCATATACCTCACCCCTTTCGTCTCTCCACACAAGTCCAAAATCTGGAATCCTCCAGACTGTGGCAATTCCAAATTTTGGATCATTTGCATTTTATTTGTCAAAAACAGAAGAAAAAACTAACACCCCTCCTTCTCCCACTCTGTGAATTATTTACATTAGGAAAGCATTTGCAATACTAAAAAAAGATAATACTAAAGCAGATATTTTAATAAATGAATATATATTTTTAAAAGGTAAAAAAAAAAATTATCACAATTACAACTAATTTTTTTAATTAAATATTTTATGTGATTTTTAACATTTTTTTAAATTTTTGCTGTGTTTTTTCCACATTAGTAAAAGGAATCCGGTTTCAATCTTTTAGCCCAATACAGTAAATGTTGACCTCTTTTCAATAACCTTCATTCAAAATTCATAGATTGATTTTTGAATTTTTCATGAATTTGTTTATGCAATTTTTAGAATTATTTCGAGCTCCACGGCAATTTTTTGACATTCAAAAAAAGAATGTTAAGGAATGTTATGATTTCAACCTTTTAGCCTAATATAGTAAATTTTGTCATCTGTGATTTTGGAATTTTTACCGATTTTTATCAAGGGGTTTTTTAGCATTACATGGTGACTTTTTGTCATTTGTGAAAAGATTCTGGTTACAATGTTTTAACCTACTATATTAAATTTTCTCTATTAATATTAAGGGCCCAATTTTTTAATTTTGTGCTTTTTGCATTTTGAGGTAATTTTTCCGCTTTAGTAAAATGAATCCTGTTTTAATCTTTTAGCCCAATATAGTAAATGTTTTCCTTTTTTTAATAAAGTTTATTCGGAATTCATACAGAGATTTTTCATGCCTTTTTTGTGTAATTTTTAGAGTTTTCTCGTGTTTTGTAGTGATTTTTTTTTATACTCATCAAAGGAATTTGGTTTCAAACTTTTAGCCTAATATAGTAAATTTTGTCCTCTGCTATTTTGTTAATTTTTAGTGATTTTTATCATTTTTTCGCATTTTGTATTGTTTTTTGTCATTTGTGAATGAATTCCAGTTACAATGTTTTAGCCCACTAAAGTAAATTCTTAGCATTTTTTTTTTTTTTTTTTTTTTTTGCGTTTTGTGCTGATTTTTCCACATTAGTAAAAGGAATCTGGTTTTAATCTTTTAACCCAATATAGTAAATATTGTCCTCTTTTAAATAAAGTTTATTCAGAATTCATACAAAAAAAAAAAAATTTAATGACTTTTTTTTTTTAATTCTGTGATGATTTTCTGAGATTTTTAAAAGGAATTCATTTTCAAACTTTTAGCCTAATATAATAAATTAAATTTTGTCCTCTGCAATTTTTATCTTTTTTTTCATGTTCCACAGTGATTTTTTGTCGCTCGTGAAAAGATTCCGGTTAAAACGTTTTCGCCCACTGAAGTAAATTTTGTCCTCTACAGTAAAAAATTTTGTCTACTAATATTAAGGCTTTATTTTTTTAATTTGGAGGTTGTCTTTTTCTTTTTCTTTTCTTTGTGAATTTTGTGCCGATTTTTCCAATGTAATAAAAGGAATCCAGTTTTAATCTTTTAGTCCAACTTTAGCCTAACTTTTTAATATAGTAAATGTTGTTTTTTGAATTTTTTATAAGATTTGTAGAGTTTTTTCGCGTTCCACAGCAATTTTTTGACACTCATAAAAGAAATTTGGTTTCAAACTTTTAGCCTAATATAGTAAATTTCGTCCTCTGCTATTTTTTTATTTTTAGTGGTTTTTATAATTTTTTCGTATTTTACAATGATTTGTTGTCCTTCATGAAAGAATTCCGGTTACGATGTTTTAGCCCACTATTGAATTTTTTTTAATTTTTAGCACTTTTTTATTTTGTGGCGATTAATAAAGTTTATTTGGAATTCGTACAGTGATTTTTTTTTAATTTTGTCACGATTTGTTAATTGTGAATTTTTTTGCATTCTGCAATGCTTTTTTGACATTCGTAAAAATAATTTAATTTCAAACTTTTAGCCTAATATAATGAAAATTATCTTCTGTGACTTTTATTAGTTTTCTTTTTGCGTTTTGCTGGGATTTTTTTTTTTTTTTTAATGACAGTTAGCAAAACATCCACATTTTTTAGAATCCCGAATTCCGGCTGTCTGGATTTGAGACTTTGTATTTCATACATTATTTCTAAAGACTAAACAATAATTTTTCTTCAAAAAAAAATTAAAATTTTAACTTTGTTTTTTAATTTATGTATACATTTGAAAAAAAACCTTGCCTGAATGGTAATGAGATTATATATATACAGTCGAACTCCACTATAATGAACCCGGGGTATAGGGAACACTCGGATATAGTGAACTTTTTTGCTGGTCCCATCCAAACTCCTATTTTACTAATGTTATTTTATACGCTTATAGTGGACAGCTGATATTTTGGTAGTTCATTTATAGTGGACTCAATTTTATTTCCCCAGATTTCTTTTTTTAGTTCTCTAACTTTAAACTTACACTAGTCGTGACTGCAAATGATGACACAGCTTTATATTGTGTCAAATTTCACTCTTTCACGCTCATTGCCTAAACAGCAAGTGCTTCTTCTTCCCCTCTTCTCCCTATTACAGGAACAAACCTCTCTTCTTCGTTTCTCCCTAATTCTAGGAATAAGCTCTAGTGTTAACTTGCTAACTTCGTCCCTCACCCTCAGTATAATGGGAACAGTCCAAGAATCGCCCTCGTTTTACAGTATCTCTCGTCATTATTCTTTTGATTGATTTGAGATAAGAAGACGTTTTTTCAAGAGCAGCTAAAAATTTTGAAAAAATGGCGAATTCTTTGAAAAGAAAAGCATTTTCGATTGATGATAAGGTTAAAATAATTAAACATATTGAAGATGGAACAAATCAATTGGCATTGTGCAAGGGATTTTCCTTGTCAAAATCTACAGTTTCGAACATTTGGAAAAATCACAGTGGGACTCTTGCTGCACACAATAAAAATTTGGATTCTTCGAAGAAACTACGTCGTGCTGAAAGAGAAAATGTGGAAGAAGCTTTATTAAAATGGTTCACCATTCAGCGGGATAGAAATCTTCCTGTGACCAGACCCATGCTTCAAATTAAAGCGAATGAGTTTGCTGAAAAATTCGGAGAAAACAGTTTTGTGTGCTCTAATGGATGGCTGGATAGGTTCAAGAAACGGAACAATATTTTTTGTGGAAAGATTGTTGATGAAGCAGCAAGTGTTTGTGCATCAGATGTGGAAAAGTGGAAAGCTCAAGTGTGGCCGGATGCAATCCAGGGTTATGAAGAGAAGGATATTTTTAATGCTGACGAAGCTGAATTATTTTACAAAATGACTCCCGATCAGACGTTAAAATTTAAAGGAGAAAAGTGCACTAACAGGAAGCTCTCGAAAGTGAGAATAACTGTTTTGTATGTGGAAACATGAACGGATCAGAAAAGAGAAAATTAACTGTCGTGGGTAAATCCCAAAAACCAAGGTGTTTCAAAAATGTTAAAAAACTGCCTGTCAATTACAAAGCTAATCAAAAATCCTGGATGACTTCCAGTTTTTTTTAAGAAGAACTTCGACAATGGGACAATGATTTGTTGAAGCAAAAACGTAAAATTGTTCTCCTTGTCGACAATGGCACAGCTCATCCCCACTTAGAAAATCTGAAATGCATTAAGCTCGTTTTTTTGCCTTCAAACACGACTTCTGTATTACAGCCCATGGACCAAGGCGTTATTCGCAGCCTGAAGTCCCACTATAGGAAACAGCTAGTGATGCGTATTTTGGAGAACTATGAAGAGAACAATACGGAATACAACATCTCACTTTTGGAAGCAGTCGTTTTGTTGGAAAAGTCATGGAGACAGGTGACATCAGCAACAATCCGCAACTGTTTCCGACGTGCAGGTCTTTCGAAAGATGTGTTGTGGCGCAGGGTTGCAAAAAAGCCGGCTAAAATTAATAAAAGCCAGGCCAGCGGCTTTTATTGGTTTTAACCGGCTTTTTTTGGCCGAAATTGGCCTTTTTTGGTCAAAATTGGCTTTTATACGTTGAAGCAATTTATTTATAAACTGTAGATTTTTAAACTAATTTAAAAGACATTTTATTGAGTTAGAATTTAATAAATAACTTAATTTCTCAATAATGAAGACATTAATATTGGAATAACACATAGCAGACTGGTAATTTGAGTCAGAATTGTAAATATGTTACCTAAATTTTAACAATAAATAAAAGCTTTTTATTATTATTATTAATTTAATTTACTTTTTTTTTCAGTTTTACTTCTTTAAATAATTAAATAGGACAACAGTTGTTTAATTACATATTTTATTAATCAACTAATTTTAAAGGCTATTAACCCACTAGTAGAAATAATGCAACATGACAGTGGGCACTGCAGATTTTAGAAGATTAATCTAATAGCTTAAAATATACTGCACTTTAAAAATAAAAAAAGCTAAATTTTACTTTGTCTCTGGATTATCGTAATCTTCTTACTGTATTTTCTTTGTAATTGAAAATTTTGCTTATTTAATGGGTTACTATTATTTCTTGTGGTAGTAGACATTGTTGCGTCATAGATAAATTTTGTTTAGCTGCAGATTGATACACACACACAAATTAGTTATTGGGGCTATTGATATGCAAATTTTAATAATTCTCATATCTTTAAAATCATACATACAGCAATTTAATAACACCATTTTCCACTGTTAAAAACAGTAATATGAATAACATTTGCTTTTCATTTCAACAAGTTTTATTTTATTTTTATTTTTTAACTGTTTTCTCTTTTTTTATACACTTACATCTACTAAAATCTCCTCAAATATTAGTATATGTTCTTCCTAATTCCTCTTTCTACGTTGATCATTCCATAATTTAATCTCATCATATGGACTTATCTGGCATGAGTTTTATAATTGCTTAGTAGAAGAAAAACTTATTAAAATATATTTTTATAAGACATTAGAATACTGATTACTAACTAAATATGGATGCTCTCAAGTATATGCTAATTTCATTTATTAAATATATAAATTATTAAGTTTTAATCCACAAAAATTTTAAAAGTAAACAAGCAGTATATGTACAAATTTTTCATTTTTGATGGTGATGTTTTGTTATTGTTTAATTAAATATAATCTTTAAAATGTATATAGTATATGTCGAGCTATGTAATACAGAATTTCAAAACACTACCTTAGAGTCTAATTTAATATATTCTTTTCAACGAGTATATAAATTTTTTAGAAGGAACTATTTTTTATTGCATTAAAAATAAATTAATGTAATTTTAATGTGAATTAGCTGTAAACCACTTTTTTTAATAAAAGCCGGCTTTTTTTAAGTGGTTAAAACCAAAAAAAGCCGGCCGGCTTTTTTTGGCCTGGCTAAAAGCCGGCAACCCTGGTTGTGGGAAGGAAAAGATGTCAACGTAGAGGACGAAGATGATGAAGAAAGCTTACCAATAGCTCTGTGGCTGGAAAAGCATAATGTGAACATTTTTCCAAGGGACGTTACTGAGCACTTCGAATCTTGCGATAATGAAGTGTATACTTATTGTACCTACACAAGATGATGACATTGTATCTGAAGTTAAACAAAGAACTATGTTGAAGAAGACGATATTGAAGGAAATTTCGGCACCTGCTATCTATCTCGGAAGTGAAATCGGCAGTGAATATCGAACATTTTTTTTCTACAGAAAATGTGGACCAAAAAATATTAGATTCTTTACTAATTGTTGATAAGAAAATTGATTAACTCTACTTAAAATTGAACTCAAATTCAATCAAAAATCACAAATTTCTTCCACAGAATGTAAAAATAAAATCAAGTTTTAGTAAGTAACTTTTTTCTTTTTATTATTTGATTTGTCTATTTAATTAGTTAATAATTTGTAAGTAAATAACGTATTATAGCAATCATTATTTTTAACAATACGTCATATACTAAAAAATCAATAATAACAATCATGTGCAAAAAACATTTTCTTTTTAAAGAATTTGGATATAGTGAACCATCGGTTATAGTGGACATATTTCTGGGTCCGTAGACGGTTCACTATAGCGGGGTTCGACTGTATATATACAGTCAACTCCCTCTAATCCGCACAGCTTGGGACCAAAGGTTGTGCAGATTATAGAATTTTGCGGATTATAGGTCATTACTTTGTTTACATTTTTTTTTCTCCTGTAATTTTACCGTAAATTAATTATTAATGCATAAATTGGTAAAAAAGAAAGATATTGTAAAACATTGGGTTATTTAAAGAAAAATCGCATTATATTTAAGGAAACATTATTTCAATTTTATTTTACAATTTCTCTTATTTGTTTTTACAACTTTCAAACACATTATCAACTGTCATTTGTTTGTGAACTTTTGGTCTAGTACTTTTTTTTTTTTAAGTCTATGTATAGTCGTTATTTTTTGTTCTGAAACAAAACTGTTTCGGAAGAAAATCCAGATATTTATAACCCATATCTAAGCCTTGCTCAAGAGTTACTTTTTCACCTTCATCATTATACTCTGTGTCACAATTATCCTATTTTCAGTAGAATTCATTAGAGTAGTATTTATAATGTCACCATCTGTGAAGCTGTAATTGGAGCTTCATCTTGGGAGGATATCCATTCAATTGTATTTTATCCATTCAAGAAATCAGGCACAACAGTTAGTGAATTTTTTGGGTTTAGTTTTGTGTTAGTGAATTTTTCTGCAGATTTCTGTTTAGCACTATCCAAACACCAAACCGAAACCACTAAAGTCAACATCATCACCATTACTGCCTATAAATAAAGATGCTAACCTCAAATTTTGCCTTGCACCTACTAAAGTGTTTTTGCATGTAGAGACCCATGCATCAGACAAAAGAAAAATTCAGCCCTTAATTGTAAATTGCCTTATATACTTCTCCATATTAGCCGATAAATCATAAATTATAATTCTGCGCATAAATTCCATTCTGTATTGGCATTTCATGTTACGAATAATTCCTTGATCCATTAACTGAATCAGAGAATTTGATTTCAGAGGAAAAAGTAATGTAGAGATGTCTTTTTGTAATATTTTTGTATGTGCAGCACAATTGTCTAAGAGCAGTGATAATTTACAGTTTACAGGTAAACTGACTTTTGTACTCTAATGAATACAGGCTTTTACAAACGGTTTTCAAACCATTCTGTTAAAACTTGCTGGGTGACACCATGATATTTTATTGTTACAATATGTAACAGACAGAAAGAAAATCTCCTGATTATGACTTTTTATTTTCAGTTGAAAAATAAAATTTTACTTCATTAAAATGCAAAAATTTAGATGAGGGAACTGACTACCGATTGTCAATCGAATTGCCGCCTTTTGAATTTTTCTCTTGCAAAGTTAATGGTAACTAAATTTTCACTGTTTACATCTGAAACAGTGTGCGGATTATAGGCGTTTGCGGATTATAGAGTTGCGGATTAGAGGGAGTGGACTGTATATATATGCATAAACTGTCACTTTAATGAAAAATATTCTATAACAAACAGTCTTATATCAGTATTTAATTTTTTTGGTGGTATACTAGATTATTCCATCGAACAATTTCACCAAATTATACAAATCGTCAAAATATTTGCAAAATTATACAAATGGAAGAATGCCATTCTAAAATTTTAAGTTAGGAAAATTAATGAATTTAAATAAAAAAATGTTATTAAAGAATAGGGTTACTTTAATGATGTTGTTCACTTATGACGTAGCAACATACAAAATATAAAATTTGATTTATTCAGATGATTTCAGACAGAAGAATACTAAGAATAGTTTATGTATTTAAATGCAGAACTATTAAAATTAAACCATAAACAAACAGATATTTTTAAGATATTGCATTTGTAAATAAAATTTAAACGTAATAACCAAATTCATTAAGGGATATAATAAATATCAATGATAACAGAAGAAAGGAACCTATGCTCTTTATTTAATCAAAAAACATAGACTGCAAATGTTAGATATAGGCTTGAAGCAAAAAAAAAAAAAAAAAAAATCAAAATTTGCAGTAATTATTCTGGTGGGCAAAATTGCAACAAAATAATCACCTTTTTTATGAATTCGTCGCCACATAAACTCAGTTAAAGAGGAATCAAGGTGCTGGCATGCTGTTCTGCGATGTTTTTTATTTCTCTAACGTAGGGGTGCACAACCTTTTTAAGCGAAGGGCCACTTACAAAAATGACTGGGTTGTCGAGGGCCACCATCAGTAGAATTTTGTTTGCAGGAGGTGTGACCGGGAGGGCGGAGGGGGGGGCGGCTAGGTTCCTTCCTTCCCAGTCAACGTATTCAGTTCTGTTGGTATAAGGATATATCAACAGTTTACATTTGTATTTATACAAGATATATAGCTAAGATTATTTTCAGAGAGTGAAAATACTCCTTGACTTTATTTGAAGGAGTAAATTTAGCTTTAAAGATTGCCAGTGACGAAATAAAATTCTGCTTTCATGAATGAAGGTGGGGAGGAGGAGAAACATATATTATTCTAAATTGTACTTCTTAACATATTCAGTCATAAAATGTGGATATCAAGTAGGGGTGCACAGCCTTTATAAGAGGAGGGTCAGTCACAAAAATGACTGGATTGTCAAGAGCCAACATCCGTAGGGTGAACAAAATTTTGTTTCAGGCAAGGAGGGGGAGGATCGGCCTAAAAGTTCATAAAAATGGGGGCGGGGGGGGGAGGCTAATTTTAAAAGGAGAGTTAGCTCCCTATACTCAACCATCTCCTTAGTCAGTATAACCCATTTCAGTTGGCAAGGATAGAAAAATTTTGCATTTATTTTCCATGCGTGATTGACAATATTCATAGTTTTTTTCCTAGTGATTGACAAAATTCGCGATTTTTACGCAGACGATGGGCGAAATTTACAATTTACACACACCCGATCGGCAAAAGTAACGATTTATCCGCGCCGATCGGCAAAATTAGCGATTTTTACGCATACGATCGATGGAATTTACGATTTATATGCACCTGATCGGCAAAATTCACGATTTTTACGCGCCCGATTGGCAAAATGTACGATTTTTACGCGCCCGATCGGCAAAATTCGTGATTTTTACTCGCCTAATCGGCGAAATTTGCGATTTTACACACCCGATCAGCAAAATTCGCGATTTTTACGCAGACGATCGGCAAAATTTACAATTTACACGCACCCGATCGGCAAAAGTAACGATTTATACGCACCCGATCAGCAAAATTAGCGATTTTTACGGGCCCGATCGGCAAAATTCATGATTTTTATGCACCCGATCGGCAAAATTCGCAATTTTTACGGGCCCGATCGGCAAAATTCACGATTTATATGCGCCCGATCGGTAAAATGCGCGACTTATACGCATACGATCGGCGAAATTTATGATTTATACGCACCTGATCGGCAAAATTCCCGATTTTTACGGGCCCGATTGGCAAAATTCGCGATTTTTACGCAGGTGATCGGCGAAATTTACGATTTATACGCACCCGATCGGCGAAATTTACGATTTATACGCACCCGATCGGCAAAATTCGCGATTTTTACGTGCCCGAACGGCAAAATTCATGATTTTTATGCGCCCGATCGGCGAAATTTACGATTTATATGCACCCGATCGGCAAAATTCGCGATTTTTACGTGCCCGAACGGCAAAATTCATGATTTTTACATGCCCGATCGGCAAAATTTACGATTTATACGCACCCGATCGACAAAATTCATGATTTTTACGCCCCCGATCGGCAAAATTCGCGATTTTTACCTGCTTGAATGGCAAAATTCATTATTTTTACTCACCCGATCGGCGAAATTCGTGATTTTTAAGCGCCTAATCGGCAAAATTTGCGATTTTTACGCCCCTGATCGGCAAAATTCGCGATTTTTACGTATACGATCGGCAAAATTCGCGATTTTTATGGACCCGATTGGCAAAATTCACGATTTTTACGCAGGCGATCGGCGAAATTTACGATTTATACGCACCCGATCGACAAAATTCGCGATTTATACGCACCCTATCGGCAAAATTCGCGATTTATATGGGCCCTATTGGCAAAATTCTCGATTTTTACGCAGGCGATCGGCGAAATTTACGATTTATACGCACCCGATCAAACAAAATTTGCGATTTTTACGCATACAATCGGCGAAATTTACGATTTATACGCACTCGATCGGCAAAATTCGCGATTTATACACCCCCTATCGGCAAAAGTCGCGATTTTTTGCGTCCGATCGGCGAAATTAATCCGCGGGCCACAGGTTGTGCACCCCTACTCTAACGGAATCCCAAAGCCTTTCAATGTTTTGACTATGTGCACCAGTATCTGGGTTCACAAAATTATAGCGATGATTTACTCTGAAATGCTCAAAACCTGCAGCTTTTAATTCCTGAGTTTTATATGCCTTCTGTGAATAAAAAAAAAAAAAAAAAAAAAAAAAAAAAGATAGAACCATCTTCTAGATGCTGTTTTATTTTTACAATCAGCATAGCAGCACTCCTATTGGGAAGTCTACTATGAAACACTCATCAGTTTCTTGACATAGTCCACTGAACAACCATTGTTCAGGAAGAATTCAACCTGCATGATTTTTTCGCCTTGTAAAAATATTTTCATCAATTTCTACAAACTTTTTAGGACCTCTAATTTTTCTGAAATTTTTTTGTAGAAGGTCAACAACCGTATTCTCACATATATTCAACTGTTTTTTTCTCCATTTTATTGATCTCAGTTCATCAGACCAGTCATATATATAAACCTTAATGTAGTAACAAAAGTTAATTTGAAAGTATCAAACCAGTTTTCTTTTCTAATAGATATCCTTTTATCATTGTTTTTAATATTACAATGCCATTGTTTATCGGTTTGCAAATAAAGTTTTATATCATGCACATTCATGCTTTTTTCTTTGATGGCAGAATCCCATACCTTTGAAAATAATTTATTGCTTCAAGTTCTTTAGAAGAAAGATCCCATATTTTCATATTGTTAAAGATTATCATATTTTCTCAAAATGCAATATTAAGCAGAGAAATAGAAATCATCAAAAAAACTTCACTAGAAAAACAAATCTCACATCCACAAAATAATTAAAAATGGAATACGTACATCGTATGCTAGCATTTTATTTAAAGACAAACATGTTGTCATGCTTTTTATTGGTTTTATACTATAGTTCCTACATAGTTTATCTTAGTTATCGCTTTAGACTGATGGATAAATATTTGTGACGTCAGTTAAAACTAATCTGTCATATTTTTTTCTCTTTTAACATCATGAGGTAATTGTTTATTGACATAATTTTTATTTTAAATAATGAAAGGACAAATAAATTAGCAAAACATTAATAAAAATACAAATTAAACATAAAATTAAAAATCACTTGATGACGTAACAAACACGTAATGTGTTTAATGTCAAGTGAATGTGACATTTGTGATCATCCATTATTGGCATTTAATCTTATAGTTTGGCTATCTATAGTCATTGATAGGTTTTTGGTCGACAGGATAATGTAGTAGTACCATTTTTTTTTTCCCTTGTCAATTGCACTGTGATGACCACTTATTATTAGTCAAGAATGGACACATAGCATTGATTTAAATTTGTTGTTAAAAGAGCCAACTAGTCTAATAAACATTAAACTTTGTAATGTTTTGATTTTAATGGCAGCATGTTGTGGAGTGGGAGGGGGGGGGCATGAAGAAATGAGAATTTGAGGGGAAAATAATGAAAAAAATTTTTTTGTCTTTTTGAGGCACTGTTACAGTGGGCTTTGTTGCACAGCTCTTGTGGGTTCTGGCTAATATTTAAATATTCACAAAAAAAAAAAAAAAAAAAAAATTAGAAGTACTGGAGTTTAACTCCAGTGCAAATTAAGCACCCTCTGCATGTTGGATTAAAATTGAAAATGCATTTCCTACTATTTTAGGTATGCTAAGTATTGGCAAACAACAGTATATTTGTAAGTTTCCTAATAAAGTATAATGTCTATATTTGTATTTTAATGGTTATAACAGCATTGTCATTCAACTTTTAAAATGTGTTTCTCATTCAAACATATTTAGTAGCATTTTTCCTTTTCTTTTCTAAATATTCTAACATTTTATATGTATATATATGCCATAAAAAATAGAGAATATCAGATTTTTAAAATGCAATCAGAACAATAAAAACAAAAAAGAAAAAATGTTTTAAAAGTCCTATGAGTATAGGAAAAAAATTTAATTGAAAGTGAAGAATGTATAAATATAATAAAATACAAATGTTTTAAAAAATAATAACAAGCCAAAAGTATTAATCATATCTGAAAAATAGTTCTAAAATAATAAAATTTGGACCAATCATATTAATATGATCGGTAATAATAATTATTACATACATATAAGTTTTAAGTTTGGACCAGCTCGTAATTTGGACTATACTTAAATATTGAAACTTATTTAATTACTTATGTTTAAAAGCGTGTTTAAAATGATACAATAATTTTTTAATGTGCTCTGTATATTCAGTGGAATGTTTGAGTAACATACTGGAGTTCACAAACTTAAATGATGCACAAACTTAACACACATTTGTTTTACAGTATGTTCCTAGTTACAGAATAATTGTGAAATATGTAACAAATGTTTAGGAAAAAATATAAATTCATCAAATTATTTTTCCCAAAATAAATTATACAAAAACCAATTAATTGAAAAACGCAAACAAAAAACGACATTTATTACCAATTTTATTTATTTTTGTTTTGTTTTTCATGTCCTACACTAAATTGTCAAATAACATAAGGTAAATATATTTAAAAAATAACCAATAAAATATGTAGTTAATTTAAAAGAATAGATAGCTTATTGTGAAATTTATATAATTGTCTGAAAAACAAACCATGTTACAACAATGAAATTAAATTTGCACCAAACCGCTCTTTATAAAATACGCCAATTGGCAACGGACCCACTTATAGAACTTCCCCCAAAATTTTTAATTGCTATATGATTTACTTACATTTTATTTATTTTAGACAGTAGACGCCGTTCTATAAAAACTACACTAAGTGAATAAAAGCAATCTATGATTCAAGATATATATATTTGTGTGTTTATTTGTATTTATATATTTTGCGCGCGCGTATGTACCGAATATCCATTTTATTTAATCAAATTTTTATTCAAAAAATGATTCATTTAAACGGCGACTACTGTAATAGCCAAAAAAGAGGTTACTTGACTGATCTTGGTAAAACATGGATGCGTCCTATCTAATAATTTTAAAGACTAAACCTTAAACATGAGTGAAAACTATAATTTTCATGAAATCATATAATTCTACTTATAGATAAATTTAGTTAAAATTCTGTATCTTTCAGAAATTAGCAGACATGCTCAACGTCAAAATAATCAACGGACTTTTAATTTTAATGTAAACAATAAGAAGTAAAGTAGAAGTACTTTGTTTTAAGTATCAAACAACGGCGCAAAGCTGCGATTTGCGAATTTACTTTATAACTGATTTGAAGATGTGCGATTCTAGCACTTTATTTTACCTGGTGAGCAAAAGTTTAAACTACTCGCTGTCAGAACACAATATCAAGAGCTATATCATCACGTAATTTATTTATAATAATTGATTTTTTGCACAATTTCATCTTTCGTGTGATATTAATGAGTCGTACGTTAGCTGAAAACGTAAAAGTTAAACGAATTCAGTTTTCTAGAAATTTTAAACCAGTTTATTACAAGTAATAATTTCAATCGACTTGAAAATTTTAGTTAAAAGGATGATTTAACTCGTTGAACTTGCGCAGTTAGTTTTCCCGGTTTTATCCTGCTGTCCAAGGAATTTTGCTCTGGGGAATCGTAAGAAGGCATTTTCTTATTTTTTCACGTATGGTCGTTTCATAAGTTTAAAAGAAAATAGTTCTCGTCTGAACGCTTTGAAATTTTTATCGGTTATGAATACTATAACGGTTTTGCAGCCCGTGTAAAAACTTTGTGAAAAAATATTGTTATCTAGTTGTAAAAAAAATAATTTCGTCTCGCTTTTTTTTTTCCGGGTCGGGTCATGTAACACACACACACAAAATAGTTATCGTCCAAACTCTATTTAAAATTTCGTGAAAAAAATATGCATATTTAGTAGTGAAAATATGAGCCGAAACAGCCCGCATTTTGACTTTTTCATCGAAAATTTCTCAGATTTTATTTTTTTTAAATAGTTTTACTCGTCCGAACGTTTCGAAATTTTTGTAGATGATATAAATCTGGTCTGCCGTGATGCTCTGGAACAGCCATACCCAACCTTTTTTCCTCACGCTTCTGTAAAGCAGGGACTGAGCATGCGCACGCGCGTTTGCTGATTTATGGCAAAAAAAAGATGCTTTTTGGGTGTGTCTTTAATTAATATCTTGGCTAATTATCAAAAAAATTGAAAAAGCATTAAAACCTGCCTTGGGCTATCTTCACCCAAATTTTCAGTGAGGTAGATTTCGCTAGTCATCGCAGACAGACACACACACAGAGTGACACTTTCTTTTATTAAATTTCATTTTTCCAATAGACTCTTCAGTTTCATTTCACAGTGACCTTTACTGGTTTCCATGGAAATCGAAGATATCCCGTTACTTCCACTCACTTCTGCTTTGTGAGCGACCTACAGACGCGAGATTGCGACAATAGGTTTCACCAGAGTTCGATGATATGCATCAACGGATGTATATTGTGATATGCATCCGATATTTATTTTGAAAATATCAGGCTTGGTATTTTCATATATTTGATATTTAGTTTTAACATATCATTCTAGTATATGACATGTTTTATATTTTCAGTCAAAACAAGTGTAGACGAATTTGTCGACTTTATTGACTATGTCACTTTGTAGATAAAGAACTTTTGCCTCTGTCAGTGACTTTTTTAGATGACCCCCCGCCGACCTTTCCAGAAAAAGAGTATTTTCTAAGCATTATGTAAAGCTGAATAATTAAATGAAGAACCAATAATTATGTGAGACAATATCAACTTTGAACAGCCAATGAAAGATAAACTGTCTCATTTAAGTAAACATTTATTTGCAGTTCGAGGCTAACGAAAAATACAGGCTACCGCGGTGCTTTACGCGTATTTTTTTTTACAGACCGCGGGAGTCACGTGGTGGTCGAATCCACCAATGCAGGTGTACGAAAAGAGCATCACGTCACTCTGGCGGTCTGTAAAAAAAGATAAGTGAAATGAACCGCGGTAGCCTGTCTTTTTCGTTAGCCTCGATCTGTGTTTCATCTGACGTCACACCCTAGTAATCACCTTAGTAACCAGATGGGTGTTTATATTTGCCCCTCAAAGATGATGGATTGGGATTGATTGGCTCATAATAGATGTGCTATAAATCTATGTTCATGATTGGTTGGGTAAAAATTGGTGGGCTCGTGATCACGTGGTTGAAACTGATCTATAGAAATATTTTTGTCTGACTTTGGTTTAGCACAGTTGAAACAACATTATAAGTTAGGGCATACAAATCACAGGAACGAACGTATATTTATGTTCGAACTTTAAATTGAAAAATATTTTTTACTTATAATTGTGTTGTATAAAATGTAAAATTTTCACTTTACTTGATACTGAATCCTATATTTTGTTTTCGATGAGTGTAAAAAGCAAATTGCTCCTGCTTTCAATTGGTTAATCTTCAGTTTTCTTGTAAGTGGGAAGGTAAAAAAGGGAAAAAGACATTTAAGAATAATGTTTTATTAAGTTTTCATGTTAAGCGTAATATATTGCAGTTTCTAATTTATATTAAGTCTGAAAACATTCATAATCAGCGATAAGTTGAATATTTTGTAACTATTGGATATGTATAAAAATATAATATATATAAAAATATCGGATAGTTTTGATATTTTCGAACCCTGTGGTTTCACGAAAATTGTTTTAGGCTGAGATTGCGGTGCCTCGCTTTCTTAAATCTTACGTTCGAACTTAGGATGGGTGTTCCTACGATCGATCTTAACTTCGTATTGCGGTGCCTCATCGTAAGTCCTCCTGCAGTCAGCCAATCAGAGGCCGTAGTTAGATTTGTTGTGGTTGCGCGTGCATACACTTACGCTTCGTCTTAAGATAGCTTTCGGGTTAGCGTAAGAACGCGAAGCACTGCAATACCGATTACGCTTTGTTTATATCGTAAGTCAGAGTTACGCTCAAGATTGATCTTAAGTGAGGCACTGCAATCCCAGCCTTAAATACCAATAGATGAGTTTCAACTGACGTTACACCCTAGCAACTAGATTTGTTTTTTGTTTGCCCGCCAAAAATGGCGGATTGTGATTGGTTGGCTCATAATACAGGCTACAAATCCACGATTATTATTGATTGGATTACACTTGGTGGGCTCGCCTGGCCGTCTTGGTTGGTGGGGCAGACCTCTGGTTGGCGGTCGAGTGTTCTTCTTGGAGGGTTCCATGGGTTCGTTGGGGAGCTCTGCGTGTGCTGTCCCCCGTCATTTTGTTCAAATCATATTTTCCCCAAAACCAAACAATTACTTTCTAGTTTTAAGTCTTCTGAGTCAGGGCCTGACTAATATTGGGGCATGCGGGGCAGCTTCCCCGGGGCCCCTATGGAACATATCATTAGAAAATTAATGTTTAAAATTTTACTATAACAACTTATACTGGTGACCAGAAATTAAGGGGCAGTGACCAATTTCAGACGTTTCGTCGAATATCTTTCTGAAACTCGTGAGAAATGCCCTTGAACTTTGAGGATGTACAGAATATGTTTGACTTCATGTTTTTCAGTGAAGATTTTGTCACGAGGACAATTAGGGGGGGGGGGGGGGGTGCAATAATAATTTTAATAATAAAATAATATTTTCGATCACCCAAGTAACAAAAAATACTAAAAATGATCTGTCACTGTAGCAAATGACTATGTAGGATGTAGGTCCTGTTCAAACTCTGCATGCTGTAAAAAAAACTTTTTGAATTTTTCACACAAACGTTATCATCTTCACGAATATACGTGCTGTGCTTACACAAATGCACACAAATGTTGAACAGGACCTACCTAGTCATTTTCTTTTAAACATTTTATGATATACGTAGTAGATAAACAAAGGAAAAGTTTGCAAATCAGATAGTCCCATCAACCTATCCATAATTTTTTCTACTATTTCCCTACTAGTTTTTTTTTTAAACAGCTGTGACCATTTTTTAATACCCTGTGTCAGGTTTCTCTGGTAGCTGCAAGGGTTAAAAGCTATTCTTAAGGGATTACCTTATTGTATATGTATCTATTGTGTACCGTTAGAGGCTTGCTTAAGAAAAATCTTAATCCGGAGGGGAGCGAGTTGAATATAATGAAAGAAGTATTTCTTTTGCAATGTGGTCTTTCATAGATAAGAAAGATATTGCACTCATTATTTAGGAAGACAGACCCTTGGAAACAGACCAGGAGCCCCGGAGAGGGTTCTCTGGTGGATGACGAGAGACTGAGGTGTGTTCGAACGTAGGAGCGAAGGAGGAAGATTGTTCGGAGAATGAACGCCGAGACCCGTGTGTAGTTGGAGCGTAGGAGCGAAACGTGTTGGTTCTTCAGACAGGAGCTCTGGACACGTGTGTAAAACGATTTTTCCCGAAGGGAAGGGATAAAGCGTGTGAGATTAATAGAGATTTCGGTTCTGAGTGAATTAACGTAGCCTAACAGTACACAGAGAATAGTCTTCTGTATTTTTTTATTTAATATTGAACCGGATAAGTTACATCCGAGTTAAGTGTAAATATTGTTAATAAAGTGTTAATTTAAGTTTAATTGAAAGAGTTAGGTTTTTTAATATACCTCACGTAACGTGTCCGATATCACGTATTCATATCGGTGGTGGCAGCATATCAAAAGACCGGATTATACTTCGAAGTTGTGTGGACGGAAAAGTGGAATCCGACAATGGTGGCAGCGGTGGGATCTGAATCACCGAAGACCAGTGCCAGTTAGCCGTATTACAGTCAGTTTATGCCGGATCGTCTAGCGGAAGTGTTTGTGCCCTATCGTCGTAGACCAGGGCCAGTTAGCCGTATTACAGTCAGTTTATGCCAGTGCCAGCTAGCCTATCGTCATTACAGTGAAGTGAACTAGTGGTTGTGCTGTGTTAGTGTAGTGTTATGTGTAGTGTTTTTGTGCATAGTGAAGCAAGGTACAGTGATTGTTGCCCGAGAGTGCAAGATTTACCCGGCGTAAAAGTGAGCAGAGAATTGCCCCAGCGAATAAAGTACGAGGTAAGGTGTTTTGATAATTTTACTCTACTGACATTCTCGAACCTACTGTTTTTTATTGTGTATAATTGATGGTAATTTAAGTTAATGTTGTGGTTAATTTATGATAATTTATGTGCAATATAATAATTGGTCTAAATCAAATGAGATATTAACAGCCATTTTACACTATTGTTTTAAGAAAAGGATATTATATTAATTACTAGAATTGATTTTCAATTTTTTTAAACGGATAGGATTAATGATTAAAATAAATGCTATGTGTTAATAGTTGGAAGGAATAATTGAAATTTTTTAAAATTAAATTATTATTAAAGTAATATTCAAATTAAGTGATATTGTTTGTTTTAAGTTTGAAACATTGATAATAAATGAGGAAAGCAAATTTGGGTAGAATTTAAATTAAATTGAAATAACCTTCAAGGAAGAATTTAAGGTCCAAAGAAAAAAAAAGTGCTGTGATTTACTTTTTAATGTGAGAACTAATTTTGAAATTGAAATATTTTATTGAGATTAAATTTAGGAATTTATGTGTATTTCATGCAAATTTTTGTTAGGTGGATATTTTTATGTAGTGATTGGCATCAGTGTTTTACTCAAATTGCAACGTATCAGTATTGTTGTGTAAATTGTATGTTATTATTTATGTATAAATTTAAAATCTGTATTGCATAGTAATTAAATTGAAACTATTTTACATGGTTATTGAAAGCAAATTGTGTGGTAACGTTGTTTAAGGAAATTTATCAATTATTATTATTTATTTGAAATATGTTAAATAGTATAATATGTGGAGGTAACTTATGAGGGTAGGATTTGAGGAAATATTAATTTGATACTGTGCTTAAGTATTATTGTAGAGTGGTAATCATTATCAGTAGAAGGTATGGCTTTCTTACTAAAAATAAAAAGGGTTTATCTTCAGTCGATATGTGAAGAGTTAGGAATTGAAGTCTCGGAAGATGATACCAGGTTTAAGCTTAAGAAAGAGATAGTGGAGAGCGACAAATATGAAGAGGGGGCCGTTATGGAATTATCTAGCATTATTGTTACGGAACGGTTAGAACAAGAAAAGTTAGAAAAGGAGGAAAAGTTACAACGAGAAAAGTTAAATAGAGAAGAAAGGTCTGAAAAATTGAGATTGGAACATGAGTTAGAGTTGGAAACGATAAAAATTCAGAGTTCGGCAAATAACTCTAATGGGACTAGAGAATCTAATCATGAGAGTAGCCTAGAGAAATTGATTAAAAGTGTTAAAACTTTGTCTATCGAAGTTCCAGAAGGGACTGAGGGATGGAATCTGTTTTTTAGCAGTTTAGAACGGGCATTCCAAACAAAAAATGCACCGGAAACGCAGCAGGCCGAAATTCTGCTAAATATGTTAGGAGATAAGGCCGATAACTTGCTAATATACACTACTAGGGAACAAATTGAGAGTTATGAGAAATTAAAGGAATTAGTTCTAAGGGAACACGAGCCGACACCGAAGGCGTGTTTGGAAAACTTCAAGAAGGCTAGAAGGAATCAAAATGAAACTCATGTATTATTTGTATCGCGTTTAATAGCAATGTGGGAAAATTATTGTAAGATTAGAGGTGCAGATACGTATGAGAAGGTTAATCAGTTAATCGTTACGGATAAGTTGTTAAATACTTTAGATGAGGAAACCGCGACGCATGTTGGATTAACTCAGCACAGTAATTGGTTAGAAGTTTCTAAAATTGCTAAGGAATGTGATAATTTCTTTGATGCTAAACAAAAATCTTATGCGGTAACTTATAAGGGTTATAAAGGTAAAGAAAGGTATGTTAATAATGAAGATTCTAGAAGGGCAAAAGATGAGGGATTTAGTAGTAATTGGAGACAAAATGGGAATAATGAGGTTAGTCTATTTTTGGGTAGAAAACCGGAATATAAGAAACCTAATGATACGATGCCTATCTGTTTCAAGTGTGGTTTACGAGGCCATGTCCAGCGATTTTGTACAAAAGGAAATAATGAGGGAAGTAATCAAAATAATAACCGACAAGAACCAAGGGCTAGTATCAATAATGTCTCAGTGCGAGGAATTAAAGAATTACCAAGGGGAGCGAGTATGGCAAGAATCGGAGCAAAAGGGAATTGGAGAACTAAAGTTATTGGAGAGAAGTTAAATAAACTCGAGAAAGTGGAGGTTAGTGTAAATGGGAAAATAGCAAAAGGATTAATGGATTCTGGTTGCGAAATTAGCGTCGTTCATAAAGATTTAGTACCAGCAGAGAAACTAAGAGGGGTTGGTAGCATCTATTTACAAGGGATATTTGGTAAGGCAGTTAAATTGCCGTTAATTCAATTACCTTTAGCTATTCCAAAATGCGGTCAAACTAATGTAATTCATCAGGATGTACTTTGCGCAATAATTGATAATAGTAAGGAACAGGTAATTTTACATCCTGACGTGGCTAATGAATTGTCAGGGTTAAACAACGAGAAATCATTAAGAGAATCGGTAGAAAGGGAATGTAAGGAAGATAGTAGGAACAAAGTGAAGGAAGGGGAAAGGATTAGAAATAATAATAATAACCGTTATGTCGTAGAAACGAGATCGGTAAAGTTGCAAAGTCATGAGAAGGAAAAAGACGAGATAGAGAAAAGTAAGATTAATCAAGTTACGGAAGGTAGTTCAAATGTATTTCAGAAATCCCAAATGAATTGTAAAGATTTAGAGAAAGCTTGGGAATTAGCTGAAAATGATAGAGGGTCTTACTATCTAGTTAATGGGTTATTGTATCATAAAGAGAAATTAGTAGATGAAACTGTAGCTCAATTAGTATTACCTAAAGTTAGAAGGGAGGAAATTCTAAAATTAGCGCATACTTCCTTGTATGGAGAACATCACGCGGTTAAGAAAATGTTAGAAAGAATCAAGCATTCATTTTATTGGGAAAATATGGCAGATGAAGCTAAAACGTTTGGTGAATCATGTGTAGAATGTCGATTAACGAGGGAAATGAATGGGGGCGATAAGGAGAAAGAGGAAATATGTCGACCTGCATTTATAGTTGAGTTAGTGGACGGGAGTAAGAAACTGGTGTATCAAAATGAAATGAGAGAATTTATGGCTAAAAATAAAGTAGTCGATATTGTCTTTGATAGTGACGGGGAGTTTGAAGACTGTAGGGAAAATCTGTTGTTAGACAGAGGACAGCCGGAAAATAAAGACAGGAAGGGATTTGAAATAAAAGGGTTAACAAATATTCAAGTTGGGGACATAAAATCAATCTTAAGGAAAAATAAGGAATTACTTGTGGGTCCTATCCAACTGGTAGAAATGGAGAAAAATCGGATTGGTTGTAAGCCGGAGAGGGGTAAGATAAGGCAGAAATTGTACAATGTCTTTATTACGTACAAAGAGGACTGGGACAGGCAAGTGCCTGATTGGCTAGAGGAAAATTTAATTAGGACATCAGAGGCAGAAGTTAGCCATTCAAGCGGGTGCATTGTGGAAAGGGATGTACCAATTAAGTTAACGAGGAAGGACTGGAAGGAAAAAGTAGTACCGCCTCCAGCAATCTCAGCCTAAGGACTGACATTGAAATGACATAATACTAGTGTAACTTTATTTTTTTGTGTATTTATAATTGTATGTGCATCCTGTGTTTATAAAAAAGTATTAGCATATTGTGTAATTTTTTTTCTGAAGTTATCACATTAGTTCATTAGAGATGTCAGTAGGTAATTTTCAGACACCTTGAAATATTTATGTAATTGTAGTAATGAAGAAACCTATCAAGGAACTGTTGAACTCTTCTCAGACATTACATAGTTTTGAGGAAAATTAGCCCCTAAAAGGCATATTTTCCGCTAAGGTGGGGGGGGGGTGTCAAGTTTCTCTGGTAGCTGCAAGAGTTAAAAGCTATTCTTAAGGGATTACCTTATTGTATATGTATCTATTGTGTACCGTTAAAGGCTTGCTTAAGAAAAATCTTAATCCGGAGGGGAGCAAGTTGAATATAATGAAAGAAGTATTTCCTTTGCAATGTGGTCTTCATAGATAAGAAAGATATTGCACCCATTATTTAGGAAGACAGACCCTTGGAAACAGACCAGGAGCCCCGTAGAGGGAGAGGGTTCTCTGGTGGATGACGAGAGACTGAGGTTAGTTCGAACGTAGGAGCGAAGGAGGAAGGTTGTTCGGAGAATGAACGCCGAGACCCGTGTGTAGTTGGAGCGTAGGAGCGAAACGTGTTGGTTGTTCACACAGGAGCTCTGGACACGTGTGTAAAACGATTTTTCCCGAAGGGAAGGGATAAAGCGCGTGAGATTAATAGAGATCTCGGTTCTGAGTGAATTAACGTAGCCTAACGGTACACAGAGGATAGTCTTCTGTATTTTTTTGATTTAATATTGAACCGGATAAGTTACATCCGAGTTAAGTGTAAATATTGTTAATAAAGTGTTAATTTAAGTTTAATTGAAAGAGTTAGGTTTTTTTAATATACCTCACGTAATGTGTCCAATATCACGTATTCATATCGGTGGTGACAGCATATCAAAAGACCGGATTATACTTCGAAGTTGTGTGGACGGAAAAGTGGAATCCGACACCCTGTATACAGATTTGAATGGTGCCTGGTACTAAATTTATGTATACATACAATTGGGACTTAAAACGGCCTGTAGAGGCGCTGATTGCTGCCGTCGGTACAGGAAAATTGGCCCTTTAACTAATGCTAAAGAGACATTGAAACCATTATTTATTGTAAACGCGTTTAAAAGTGTTAGATATTCAAATTCGGATAATTTTTACTTTGACATATAAACACAGAACACAAATAGCACATGAAATCTGAAATTGTGCATAAAAATAATCATTATGAACAAATTAAAAATGCATGTAACGCAATGGGATTGCAAGGGATTTTCCTGAAGAGAGAAGTTATGCCTTTTTTCCACCAGATGGCGTATTCGAGCGCTTGAATTCCCAATAAGTATGAAGTTTAGTACTATTATTCACTTCATAATTCACGAACAACTTCTATGGATAGATAGAAGGGGACCCTCAAGAATGATACTTGCCACGGGGCCCTAGATAGCCTAAGTCGGGCCCCCTGTTCTGAGTAAATACATTATGCTTTTTATAATTTCAGATAACATTTGAGAGAGTTACGGTGATCAGCGTGGACGGATACCAGAACGACACCTTCTCCGGGGAGCAGGTCTGCTGGGAACACCCAACTTTATTTCGTCATTACAAAAACAAACTTATTTTCTTTAAAGTGTAATAAACAAAATACAAAGAGTTTTTCAAATAAATCTTGTTTCATTTTCTTAAACCTCCCCCCCCAAAAAAAAACAAACAACAACAACAACAATAAAACAAAAACAAAACAACAACAACAAAAAAACAACAACAACTTATTTTTAGACTTTGCAGGTAGGTATAACCCCTTAAAAAGCTACTGCACTCACGCAAAAACACCAGCTTGTTAATGTAAATCCTATGGGAGATTTTTTTTTTAAATATTTTGTTTGGAGTTCAATATTTTTATATGATTTTTATTTATTTATTTTATTTTTGCATTGGATAGCGAGATTGATCTTTAAAAATGCCGTTTTTTACTTTTTCGATTTTGTTTACAAGCTTTTTTTTAATTTATATTCTTTCACTTTCGGAACAGGTTTCCAAAGTGAAAGTATCCTCATAATCAGGGCTTGACAAATACGTTTGCCAGATCGCCACTGGCGTAAAGATGAAAATAAGGAATTTCGCTTAGTAGCCACTGGCCGGTAGGTTTTTTTTTAGTAGCCAGTTTCTGGCTAGTGAAAATAATTTCTTTAGCAGCCAGTAAGTACATTTATGTCACTGAATATTTAATTTAAAAAATATATAATGACTTTACAGTAAACAAGTAATTTATGTACTAAATAAAAATATTTTAATTTATATAGTTTTGGAAATAGTTGAAATATTAATTTCCAATCTATTTTAAATTTTAAAATAAGTTATCAGCAGAGTTATACACAACATGCTTTTATAGCTAACTACATAATTCACACTAAGCTTAGGTACTTGTGTAGCGAACTACATAAGTGCCTTCTTTTTAAAATTATTTGTCTAGAATTAAGATCTGACAATAATTGTCTGAGTGCAACGAAGACTCATACACAGCGCAGTATTACTTTGCCCCATATATAGCTACGATGGATATTAAAACCTTTCGTCAAGCATAACTCAAAAAATATTTAACGGATTTCGTTCAAATTTTTACAGCAGGTACCTATAAAGGTGACAACGACGTCTATTTATTACCAAGAATAAATGCTAAACCGTTTGGAAATTATATTAAAAAAATAGATAAAAAAGCACAATTAAAGTACATACATCACGAAATTTTGTGGTACGTCATTTTCACCGGCGCGAGATTTTCGTAGACAATCGGAATTGAAAAGTTCATGGAGTACAAGGAGCAAAAAAAAATATGCACGCACTAATATTCAGCACAATAAAATATATTTCAATTGAGTAGAAATCGAAAATTAATCTGGATTTTTTTCTCTTTGAAAGAAAAACCCGGCAATAACTTAGTAGACTTGGTATTAGAGATTTGGCGCAAATCTCAGCAATAGCAGCTTTTTTTTATTTCTCATGTGTAAATAATAAAAAAAAATTCTTTGGTGTTTAAATAAAGGGTTTCGATTTATGGCATTATTTCTTTTTTTTTCTCTTTTTAGCATTTTAAATGGGATTAATGAAAGGCATGTATTTTAAATTAAATGAGTGAAAGGTTTATATTTAAATGAAGAATTCAATATGAAAATGTTATAGGAACAATATTTGGCGATTTATCAACTGCGCCAGGATAACATAAAAGTACCAATATATCAAATGGTATGTAGTATGTGAAATGAAACAGTTATAATCACCCATCGTACAAGAAAAAAACTAATATTCTGCATTCAGAGGGAAAAATCCATCTCCTGTGCCGTAAGATTTGGCGAGTTCTTTTTTGGTGATAAGTTTTTCGATGTGATTGTTGGGATCTGAAGGATTTGGCTTACTTTTTCTAAATCTTATTTTTTTGCAGATGTAGTATTATGTAAATATATTTTTTAGCAGATATTTTTCTATTTTGTATATTTTCTATTTGGCATTTGGAAAAGAGATTTTTACCTTTTTATCTGTGCATTCGGAAACATTAAAAAATAAAAAAAGATTTACATATATCAAGCGCTTAATTTTTATACGGACCATTTCTCCATTTTTAGATTTGGTACTTTTCGGTTAGCCGGGCGCTAGTGAAATTTATATATCTATGTAAACATATATATACATATATCTATACATACACACATTTATATATGCATGTATGTATATATACATATATATATACACATACATATATGTGTGTATGTATACATATATATATATATATATATATATATATGTATATATAGATATATACATTTCACTGGCGCTCGGCTAACCGAAAAGTACCTTAGATTTTAAATGCTATTTATTATTTACTAGCCGTTTATTAATTGTTAACCCCCTGACAATAACAATTATTTATCACAAAAATGCCTCTTAGGTTTGTTATATAAGTTTGTTTATGTGTTTTCATTACTTATTAAAATATCGAATATGGCGATAAAATTTCATTTTAGCATCGTGCTTAAATTTTTAAGATGGCGCAAAAACATGCTTTAATAAACGTATGTTTGTAAATATTTGAAAAACATGTTTTACCGCTCTCTTGAAAAATTTTGTAAGTTGCTAAAACTACCTTTTGGCACCATTTAAAATTTTTTTCGCCAACCGACATACGATACGAAACTTTTTCCCATTCAGATACACATGCAAGGTTGGTCTCAAACAAGAGTAAAGCTAGCAACAATATTGTTTTAACTCTATAAGAGTTACAATAATGATATTAAATACTCCGATTGGCTTTGGGCCCAATTACGAAAGTTTCTCCTACAAAAAAACTGTAGAAGAAGTCTTTTACATTTGTTTCAAATGAAGCTCGGTCTACAAGGTATTAGTTAATAATACAAACAACACTAATGGCATGGAGGCAAAAGTTTTAATTTAAATGTATATATTTGAAACCCTTCCACCCTACCCCCCCCCCCCCACCAAAAAAAAAAAAAAAAAAAGAAAAGGAAAGAAAAGAAAGTTACAGTAATGAATTTAAAATGGCGTTAAGCCACGCTTTCTGACATAAGCAATTGGCTGCAAACGCGATAACGAAACTTAATAACATGTAGCTAATATAGCCCTCAGGGTACTTTGTACACCCTGTAACCCTGCACACTTTGTAAGTTATACAGACCTTGTGGTTTTTTTAAAAAGCTTGAGACAATTCAGGTTTAAGAAGTTGAGATTTACTGTCAAATGATATAAACAACTATGAACACAAAACTGATGAATTATTATTTAGGTTTATGTATGTATTTTAAAAAAATGCATCTGATTACACTTATTAGATAAATTACTTCTGTTTGCATTTAATAACTGATAAACGGCTTCTGTATAATAAATGAACTGTTTAAATATTGGGAAGAGGTGGCGAGAGGTAGAAAGACGAGTAAACAAACGGGTAGACAGACGGGTAGTGAGATGGGTAGAGAGACGAGTAGCGACATAGGTAGACTGACGGGTAGCGAAACGAATAGACAGACGGCTAGAGAGAAAGGTAAAAAGAGGGTTGACAGAGGGGTAGCGAGATGGGTCTCGAGACGGGTAGCGACACCGGTAGACTGGAATGCAGCAAGAAAGGTTGTGAGACGCGTAGCGTGGTAGATAAAGAGGCGAGTAGAGAGATGAGTACAGAGACGAGTTGACTGACGGGTAATGAGATTGATAGCGAGACGGGTGAAGAGTCGGGTACAAAAACAGACGGATAGTGAGACGGGTATACAGACGAGTAGAGAGACAGTAGATGGGTACGGAGATGGGTAAGAAGATGGGTAGAGAGGCGTATAGCCAGACGGGTAGAGAGACAGATAGACAAATGGGTAGCGAAGTGGATAGAGACACGGCTAGACATACAAGTAATTAGACGGATAGACAGACGGTTAGAGAAATAGATTGGCGGGTAGCGAGACTGGTAGAGGAATATAGAGACGGGTAGAGAGACCGGTAGAGAAATATAGAGACAGGTAGCGAGACGTGTAGAGAGATAGACAATCAGTTAGAGAGACGGGCAGAAAAACGGATAGGGAAACAGACAGATTGTGGAGAGACAGGCAGACAGGCAAAAGAACAGTCTGCGGATTGGCGCTATAAAGGCGCAGGGGGCAGAGCCTCCTATAGAATAATCAAGAAGTATCTGTTAAGCTTAACTTTGTAATATATATAATTTTCAATTTTGCCGATATGGAGATTTAATGTAAAAGTTATTTTACAGAAGTCATCGAAAGAATTTTTCTATACTTTAATAGTAATTTAGACTTTAGTTTTGCAATCTGGTTTGTAGCAAAACATGCTATCAATGTGGTTTGAAGTGTAAGAGTTTTTATAAACAGTTATACAAATAATAGATATATAATCAAGGAAGAAAAATTTTAAAATCACACACAAAAAAGGTGCAACAATGAAATTAAATTTGTGTTACGCCACGCTTTATAGAATAATCTATTGGCTGCAAATCCAATTACGTAATTTTAAAAAGCTTGGCGTTTTAAAAGATCCGGCGTTTTTTTTTTTTTTCAAGTTTTGCGCAAAAGAAAATGAGATCCTTTGCCACATGTTAAAAAAAATTATGACAACACATCTGATGTACGGTACTTCTTTTCTATTTTTTTAACAGTGTTTATGAATTTATATATGATATTTGGTAATTCTATCATTTAATTTGCTCTTTTTCTTTATATTGTAATTGTTAACCCTGTGTTTCTCAGCAATATCACTCAGACTAATCCCTTTGAGGGAAGTCCTAGTAAAATAGATATGTTTATGCACTAAATAATAACCCACAATATTATATACATTACACATGCACAATCTGTGGCCAGCGGGCCAAAAGTGACCGACATCTCCAGAAATTGTGTGCATTTCGCCAATTAGTTTTGGAAAAAAATTGCAAATTTCGCCATTCGGTAACGTAAAAATCATGAATTTGGTCGATATGGTACGTAACAATCATGAATTTCGTCGATCGGGTGCATAAAAATCACGAATTTCATCGATCGCGAGTGAAAAAATCATGAATTTCGTCGATAACGCGCGCGAAAAAAATCATGAATTTCGTCGATAACGTGCGTAAAAACATGAATTTCGTCGATCGCGCGCGTAAAAATTATGAATATCGTCGATCGCGCGCGTAAAAATCATGAATTTTACCGATAATGCGCGTAAAAACATGAATTTCGTCGATCGCGCGTGTAAAAATCATGAATTTTGTCAAACGGGCGCGTAAAAATCATAATTTTTGTCAAACGGGCGCGTAAAAATCATAAATATCGTCGATTGGGTGCGGGGAAATTATGAATTTCATCGATAGGGAGCGTAAAAATCATGAATTTCGTCAATTAGGTGTGTAAAAATCATGAATGTCGTCAAACGGTGGTGGGAAAATCATAAATTTCGCCGAACGGGCTCGGAAAAATCGTGAATTTTAGGGAAAAAAGGAAATAGGAAAATCTTACATTTGGCCGGTTCTTTCCACATTTTCAATCGTCAGTTTTTCAAGTTTAATCGCCGAGTGGTGATTGGCGAGAGCTTATTTTCACCTTTACACTGGCGACCAAGCCGTTTAATCTGGCGTTTAGTACAAAAATTGACCTATGAAATGAACACAAACGTCCTTTTTTTTCTCTGCCCAACCCCTACTCGTGCGCGGCAAGCTTTGATGTTCCTCTTCTTTCGTACTTTTAATGGCAGAACAAAGTTTAAAAGGTATTTTCCATCTCAGGCACAGAAAACACCATTCTTTGCCGCGCTAGCCAGCTAGCATGTCACATAATTGGGATGTGGAAGGAGAGGAGGGGGTCAATAAAACAGTAAGAAATAGTGTCAATCCAGCTTTTGTGGCACCTAAAATTGGATACAATGTTGAAAAATGTTTGCGATTATGAGTAATTCATTTTAATCTAGGAAATCTATAAAACTAAATTATGCACTATTCTAAACTATGTAACTAATAAATTCTAAACTACACTTGTTAGTTATTCTCTATTAATTCATAAAAAAACTTTTGTGTGTGTGTGTGGGGGGGGGGGGGGGGGATTATTTTTTACTGGCAACTAGATTTTTTTGCTGGCTACCAGATTTTATGAAATTTGTAAAGCCCTGCTCATAATAAAGTAAACATTTTCAATTTAAACTGGATTTTCTGCAATATACCACTTGCTTTTGTATATTCAACTTACACTCATCACAAGTCATAAGCTTCCACCCCGGTAATGCAGAGAAAGGAAAGAAAACACATTGCCTTACAAGAATGCAATTCTCAAATCAGTTGGCTGATAATTCCTCCGAATTCTGAACAATGGCTACTGTGTACTCTATGGAGACAGGTGTACATTGTTGTGATTTTCCTCTTATAAAGTTCATTTCTCAAGAAGTAGATTTCACATTTTTTTTCTTTTCTTGAATGAACGATGTAAATGCAAAACATTTTCCATATAGTAAAATTCAAAAAGAGGATTTTCAGGGAAGTGAAAACTTCTTAAGCAAGAGTTTTCAAAATTAAAACTTCTTAAGGAGTGGATTTTAGCATTAAAGAAATATAAATCCAATTGGGACCATAGGTACAACACTTCTTCAACAGGTTCCACTGTATACAATCGTATTAAACATTTATGTTCTCCCAATTTTATTACAACTAAAACATACAGCATTGTCTTATAATTATCGTCTTTTTTTTTTATTTCTTCGTGGATCTACCATACCATTAAATATTCATCTAATTTTACCAGTTTGGGCATTAAATATGTAAAAAATCGGAAAACAATACTATGGAAAGTGGGCGTAAATTGCCGAAAAAATTAAAAAATATGCAAAAAAAATGAATAAAATTTCCAAAAAAATTATAAAATTAAAAATGTTATTATGGAGGGCTGAGGTGAGACTGATGAAAAAGAAGGTGTTTTATGCATTTATTATTCTATATTATACACAGTGATTCCTCATGCATGGCTATATTTTTCTCTCCTTAAATTATTACATATTTAATATTATTTTTTAGTTACATAATTATCTCTTATTTTTATTTTATTATTATTTTTTTTATCTACATTATTATTCAATATTATCTTGTTTATCTATTCCATTTTTAATAAATATCTACATTTTTCTTTCAATATTAGTTATTACTATTAATTATATTGTTTACTACATTATTATCCTCCTTCAATCTTCATATATTAAATAATAACTTAATCTTCAGAATATTGCTTATATTTCTAGTGACAGATGGCAGCACTGCTATTTGTTCCAATTTTTTCACAAGATTAATCAGCATATCTCTTTGCAGTGTTTGGGGTAATGCATTGTTTTCTGTTGCATCTGTTTGAATCATTCCTACACCTTTTTTTTACTGGTGAGTTGTGTGTACTATTCTTAGGTTTTGTTAACTATTGCTTATGGAAAATTACTTATTTTTTAGTTTTCATTTTGTTTTAATACTTTTTGGGTTTAATTTTGATATGTTATAAGGGGCACATTATTGTCATTTTTAGGCTTATTGCTGACAATATTTGGGGAAATAACATTTCTTTACTATGAATTACACTTATGATGTTCCTCTGATGAATCTATAAGTTATTCGTATTTCATATTTGATTTTCATCTTATTCGGTTTAATTTTGTAGTATCATTTCATTTGAATTTTATACTGTCTTTTTCTTAGTTTTCCTACATATGATTTCATTTTAACTATATATATATATATGTATAGCTGCCAACTTTTTCTTTTTTGTGTTACCATTATTTCTGAATAGTAATACATTGACCGCATTTAATGGCAAAATTCTGTGATTAAATCTCATCAAGATTAAACGAAAATTTCTATTCGGAAGTAGTGGTAACAAAAAAGTGGAATAGTTGTCAGCTATCTAAATGCATTTAGATATATTTAGAAAAAAAAAAAATTGCTGAAGAAAAAAAATGCTTTAAATTTCGAAAATGATGTATGAACTATGAAATACAAATATGTGAATGGAAGAGATGGGGAATATGCTATGGTTGTCAGTACTGAAGAATATTATGGCTCTGGTACTTTTTTGTTGGAAATTAAGCCCTGTCTGTGGATATAAGTCCAGTAGAAACATATAAACTGAACAGCAGTTTGTTAAAAAAATGCAAAAATGTTGAAATGAGGTTTCTGAGAGTATGTTCTTTGGCTACAGTGACATTTTGGTGCTTTGAAATTGAGAATACATTAATATATTTTTTGGTCATATACTTTTTTGAACAATTCTTACAATATGTGTAATATATTTGTGCCTGGAGGGAGTTTAATCACAGAGCTTTCATAAAATTTGTAAGGTACAGGGATGTAGCTAGACGTAAACAACAGGGGGTGCTCAAGAAAATGTAGGGGGGCTCATACTATTTCTCTCTCTCTGACACATGCACGCACAAACACAGATATATATGATCAAAGTACTATATAGAAAGATAAATTATTGCATATTCATATTGTAGGCACTACGTTTCATATTAAACTGTTTATAATAACTTTATTTGATGACTAGGGGGCCTACCCCCTGCGAGCTACGCTCGCCAACCCCCGCCCAGACTTCGAGGCCTCTAAAAACATGACAGCGTTCTTTGTTCTAAAAATATTGGTAAATCTGTAATTGGATTGCTATGCTTTTAACGTTTTAATGGGGCCTTTTTTTATTATCGTGACCTCATACACAGCTGTTGCGACAACTGACGACTGTTTTCGGGATTGATAAGTAAAATCAATTACAACTTGAAAACCAGCTTGTATAAAATGGTTAGGTTTAAATTGTGGCTACCTCTTGGACTTTTATAACAACGATCTGTATTCTATTCTTCCTTTGCGTTTAAGGATGAGAAAAATTCCATCTGCTTGTGAATAACATTAAGAATCACGGTATTGAAAAGTACTATGGTATAAACATTTTCAGTAATAGGTTTTAATTTTCTCTCTATTTTAGTGCACCATCATGCATATTTTCATGTTATTTTAAATATGTAAATTATTTATTTTAATTAATATGTATATACGAATTTTCTAATAATTATTTATCATACAAAATTAATTAAATATTTTGTGCATGCATGCCTGCATTTATTCGGCATCAATTGATGGGATATTTAAACAAATTTGCTATCCGCGATAATTTTACACCATGTTATGTCACTTGAATATTGTCCTTAAGAAAATCTGGTACTTTTCCAGTATAGGATCCTTTGCTTTTAGGTTTGGCGTAATTCGAGCTTCAAAAAGGGATATATTCGTTAATATACATAGATTTGTTGCCAAAAGTTATGAAAACAAACCCAATGAATTTTGGGTGCTTTTCAATTATAGAGGTCTTGACGCTTTTTTAAAAAGCTTGGCGCAATTCGGGCATCAGAAAGTGAGATTTGGTGCCAAATGACATAAACAGCCATGGAAACAAATTCGACGATTTTTTTGTTTATATGCGTATTTTAATTATACGTATATTATTATTGTTTTTTCTATACAAATTACCTCTGATTATATATAAAATAGGATAAATGACATTTTACGCTAAACAAATTGTATAAATATTGAAAAAATGCTTCTGTATACGAAATGACAAAGTGAATAGGTTGACAGAAAGTATGTTGCCAAATTTCCTTTTCCGCCAAGGCTATTTTCTCTGTTTCGTCAAGGCCCCATATACTGGAAAAGCACCGAACTTTTATGCTTGTTTATACATGTATTTATATGTATATATACAATTTATTTATAATTGTATTTCAATTTACCTCTTTTTGTACATAAAAATAGATAAATGGCTTCTTTATATTAAATAAATTGTATAAATATCGAAATAATTGCTTGTGTATATCAAAAAGCGAATAGATTGTTAGAAAACATGTTGCCGAAATTCAATTCATCGCCAAGGTCACTTTCTGTATCTCGCGAAGGCCTCTAAATTGGAAAAGAAACGAAAATCATTTTAATATATAACGTAATTTACACCTTAAGTGTGTTTCGAGTATAGTAATTTAATTATTTGTAGTGTTTTCTTCTCTTTGTGATTTATGTGTAAACATATAATTCATTATTAAAAAAGTAATGCTACTGAAATATTCATTTGTTTTAAACTTTAATAGCATTTCTCTAATATATAGGGAGCATTTTTTCCCTTGCTGCCAATAAAAGAGAGAAAGGAGTAAATGTCATTTTACCATAATTGATGTCATATTCTCGTTAAAATTGGACAGAAAACCAAGCAGGATATTTGTTTCTCCTTCCGTTTAGTTGGGCAATTATTATTTTATATATTCGTTTCAAATATCCGAATATTTAACGATTTTATACATTCGTTTAAATAATTTTTACAAAAAAATAACAAAATTATATCAATAAATAATAATTACTATTAATTCCTCCCCCCCCTTTCTTTTGCGTTTACATAAATGACGTCATTTGGACGAATTTATTCAAAATATTTTCAGTTTATAAATTAAATTAAATGCTGACAGACGATTGAATCCTGACGATAGAAATGTGAATTTTTTTTCAAATTTTCCTGAAAAACATAATTTAATCATAATCTTGTCTTCATTATCGGTTGAAATAAAAGATAAATTCAATTTCAATTTGAAAATGACGAATAAAAAGAAATCAATAATCCCTATTGGGATCCTTTTCAATTTTTTTCCCTTTTTTGTCACAAAAAAACTGAGTAATTAGTTGCCATCATTACAGAAATGACATTAAAATTAGGAAAAAATTAATATCTCGAAAACTAATTCCAATTTCAAAATTCTATTACCAGTTTTGACATCCGCGGATTTTTATGGACAATTGGTATTAATTTCACCATCAAGCGTTTAATATTTTATTAAAAATAGCCCTGAAACATAATCAGTCGTTTCATAAAATCGTTTCACAAATTCGTTTCATTAGGATTTTATATATATAGGGTAGATAAGAAAAGTAAAAGTTGCAGACAGGAATGTAATGGAGGCTATACGGTGGATACGACTTACACGGTATACCTTCTGCATTATTTTAAGAAATACCGAATACCCTCCACTCAAAAACACTATAGCATATACTCTTTAGGGTATACCCTCTGCCTACAGCGTATGCCCTCTGGATTTTTAACAGCTACTTCACTGGCTGCAGAATGAAAATTTTCAGCGTATAATTATACTAGTGAAAAAATAAGTGATGTTGTCAATAAGTAAATAAAAGGCTGACATTTCACCTGTTTCAAAAGAGTTGCAATCTTTAATTTTTTTTCCGAATATTCCCTGCCCTTAAGAATTGTAAAGTTATGTTTTTATAGGATAACAAACATTGGAAAAACCAAGGATATTTTTGCATTTTAAAATTATTTTGGTGTTTAGTCAAATGCTTGCATTTAAATTGGCTATTAGCTTTTTTTCATTAGTATGATTTATAAATCAAGGATCTTATATATATATATATTTGAAACTAGGATGACTCAAATATGAAACATGTTTATCATAAGCATTATATTTACTATCAAACTCATTAGAATAACTTTGTTTTATGTTAATAATGGAAAACACTGCAAAATGAAAAATTTCAGTATATAGCTTATGTAAAAGTCAATGTTTGCATCAGCAAAAATTTGCTAATTCTGAGTATGTGCAGATAGGATGCGCACATATTTAAGCACTTATTTGCAGTTTTTAAACAAATACTATAATTTAGTATTTAGGTAAAACTGTAAAAAGCTCCCAAAACTAAGTTCAATTTTTTAACACATGATTTTTGAAACAGAATTTCATTTGGTGTCCTTGGCAACTTTGCCAGGGGCGGCTCAAAAATTTTCAGGAGGTGCTGAGCTCCCCCTGGCACCCCCTTAGCTACGGCCCTGGTAAGGTACCTTAAAAAAAGGAATATATATATATATATTGTGACATGTTGAAAATTTCAATTGTTCACATACTCGGAAGATCAAGGTAATCCTTTATGAATGAAAAGGGGTCTTGTGAATTGTCACTATTCAAGTAAGATAGTACTGTAGAGGAACTGTGACAGGTTGACATGATCAACTAATCACTGACTTGTAGAAACGGGATAATCTTCTAAGAATGAAAATAATCTGATAGATTGATCTCTTTTGAGAAAAATTCTATTGAATGAAGAATTTCACTGTGATCTTGAAATAAACCACGCTGGGATGTAGGTGTTGTATTGAAGGCAATACTTTCTGCGGCTATTCCTTGGATACAAAGAACTAAGCCCCTACGAAGTGAAATTTCAGACTTGGGAAGTAAAGGATTAAAGGGAGTGTCAATCATAAGAGATTATAGGGCGTTTCTTTCCCTATGTAGAAAGACCAGTTTCCAGAAGGGAGTTCAATAAGAGATATCTAGAGATGCAAGAGGTATGTTGAGGGGAGACGAGCTAGGGAGTTGGATGTTGAAGAAGTTGGAGAATGAGATTCTCTGAGCAGAAATCAGAATGTGATTTTTTGAAACTGTACTTATACCTTATGCATATGTTCATTATTGTTTCATTTTGATTTTGAATTTTTTAATGTGTTAATTTACAATAAAGTTTTTTTCGTTTAAAACGAGAATGGAGTGTATTAATTATATATACATTGGTTCACGTTACCACAATATATATATGTATGTCTGTTATAATTCGATGAAATCGTTGAAGAAGATTGGCGATAAGCTGTATGGAATTGCAGTTGAATTATATAAGTGAAACGAGTTGTTCTTTCGATGAATAAAGATGGTCGCAATCGTCGTTTATACGAAGCATAAATATAGTTTTACATCATATTTAACTCAAATACAGTCGGCCCCACTTAATCGGGTAACGGATAATTGCATACCCCGCTTATATGCATAGAATGCCGTGGAACGGAAATGGTCCCCATAAGGATAATGTTAAATATACTTGTTTAATTGCATAACAATCCCCGGTTAATCACATAAAATATCTCCAATCTAGGCCTCTGAGCGTCTTAGGTCTTTCCTGCATTTTCACAAAAATATTCATAAAACTAATGGTTTTTTTCGTGGTTTGTTTCTAAAATACACTTTCACATCTCTTTATCATACATATATCTTAAAATACAGTTCTATAAAAAAAATTTTCTCTACAGCCAATTTAAGGTTGTTCTCAAATGACCTGCTCAACAATTTTCTGCGAACTTTTCCTACGAAATTTTGTGACACATTTTCTAACTAATTTTTAAACGCAAAGGCATAAAATTGGCAGACCCTAGTTTCTGAGTAAGAAAACCTGCCAATTTCATGCATTTCTGAACAAAAATGAAATTAAAAATGTGTCAGAAAGTGGCCTGTTTTCATTTGAAAACAGCTTTAAGTTGTTTTGGGGAAATGGAAAAATACATGCTTAGAGTGTAAGTAATCCGGATTTTAAGAATTCCTGTGATAACGATGAACAGAGAAGGAAAGACGAAATATTTTCTTTTGTAAAAATGTTTTGTTAGTGACTGAAGGTGATGGGGGTGGTTTACTTCTTGGAAAATCCTGGATTTGGGTGAAAATACAATTGGGACGGTTGAGAAAATAAAATAACAATAGAACGCCAGTGTTTCACTCCTCATTGTATACGTTAACTGCGTTTCCCATTGTGGTCAGCAAGCTTTAAAATCACTTTGCACTGTCCTTGACTACGCCAGTTCAGAAATTTCTTTCATTTATGTTGGTGCAATGGAAGCAAAACGAAAAGATTTAACTATCTCTGATAAAATTAAAGTTTTGGATAAAATCAAAGTAAAAACATCCCAAACGAAAATAGCGAAAGAATTTGGAATTTCACAATCACAAGTTTCTCGAATAAGTAAAAACTGAAAATATTCTTTAGGAATGGAGAAATAATGGCAATTTAAACCAAAAGCAAAAATGTAATTTGAACTATGAAAATGTGGATCGAGCAGTATTCCAATGGTTTCAGGAAAAAAGATCCAAAGGTGTATAAATTAATGGAGCAGTAATTATGGAAAAAGCGGATGAGCTATAAAAAAAGTGCGAAAAAGGTGAAAACTTCAATGCTTCGAAATGTTGGCTTTACAGATGACAACAAATAAATAATCTAAAATTTAAAAATTCCCATGGAGATGATGATTTAGCCATTGACGTGTGGTGTGACTACACATTAATTCCGATTTTTGAGAATTATAAATCGGATGATATCTTTAATTGCGATGAAACCGCATTGTACTATCGTGCAATGGCAGGAGATCTCAATTGCAGAAAATAAAGAAAAAAATTGTGGGTTTAAAAAAGCAAAAGATCGAATTACTCTACTTTTTTCGCGTTAACCAAACAGGAACAACAAAATTGACTCCTTTGATGATTGGAAACAGCAAAAAACTGCGAAGCTTAAAATGTAAAAAAATATCCCGCCAATTATTCATCTTCCCAAAATTTTATAGATGACAGGAAATATTTTCAAAAGCTGGATTACGAAAGTCGACTCCGACATGGTGAAACAAAACAGGACGATTATTTTATTCATGGATAATGTATCCAACCACAAAGTTAACGTTCGCCTTTCAAACGTGAGCATACAATTTCTTCCTGATAATGCTACATGCAAAATTCAGCCTCTAGATCAAGGCACAATGAAATCGTTTAAAATAATTACAGGCGTCTAATCCTTAAATATGTTGTGTGTCTCTCAGATGAAGAGCAATCACTGCTACTTTTTTCTTCAATTTATAAAAATATATCTTTGCTTAATGCAATGCATTTCACTAAGCAAGCGTGGGACAATGTTTATTTAACAACAATTGAAAATTACTTAAAAAAAGCAAACATTTTAAAATCTAAAGAAAATTGTGATGATTGTGACTCAGATAATGAAATTGTGATTTATGATTTTAACAGCGATAGTGAATTTAATGATCATAGTGGTTTGCTGCAACTTACTGCTTCCGATTTTTTAGAATATGTAAAATGTGATGAAAATGAGCAAACAGAAAATGAACCTAGTGATGATGAAATCGTGGCTACCTCTCAAAACTGCAAAAACACAGACGACGATTGTGACGATGAAAGTATAGAGGTTCTTCCATCTCTCTTTGATGTTAACAAATTTTGTGTGTTGTTCAAAGATATTTTGAAGCACATGGTGGCGATTACAATTTGATTTATTCTTTAGAAAACGAAGTGGAGAAATGCAGCATTCAAACTATTAAAAAACAAACTTCTATAAAGGATTATTTTATAGGCAACAAATAAAGGATTAGTTGGCAAATAATTTGAAAATTAAAATGAATTTATATCGAAATTTATTTATTTTCAAAGGTATGATTTAAAAATTATTTTATTTTATTTTCATTTTAATTTTCACATCAATCAGATAAATTATAATGAAAAATTGAACAATGTAACGTAAATAGTGTTATAATAGATTATACTTTAGTGTATATATTACTATAAATAGTGTATAAACTATTGATTAAAATTATTATTACAATAATTAATTTTTAAATTATTATGTAAATTGTTATTGTCCATTATATTTATCATATCTGTGGTATATAATCAAATAATAACGTATACAGATTAAATTAATTGCTGTCCTCGCTTAAACGTATACCCAGCTTAATTGCATACAATTCAATGGAACCAACTGTATGTAATTAAGCGGGGCCGACTGTACTTCCATTTTGATGAACAACATCTTTTTCATGAGTAAATTTTACACATACACACACAAAATTATTCTTTGAATTATTATTTAAGAAGTGGATAGTCTTAAAACTTTATGGCTTCTTCTGTGAAGTAAAATAAATGAATAAAATTTTCTTTTCTAAAATAAATATTTTAAAATCAAAAAGGAAAAAAAAAGAGAAGAAAAATTTTACAAGGACTGAAGTATATAAAAATAGTGGCAATTCAGGAAGAATAACTTTCCTGCTCTTTTTGATGCAACAACAAGGTTTTAAATGCACCACAGAGCAGTGTCTGGAATATTTTCAGAGCCTGGGATCTTTAACCTGGGACCTGGGAATATTTTCAGAGGTTGTAAACATGCAGACTGTTTCTAGAGTTTTGACACAAACTATCAGGAGAAATAAAGCAGTCAAGAGAAAAAAAAATTGTACAGGAAACCAGCCTCGCAATTCCATCAAAAATACAGGGTGTCTCACTAAAAGCTGAACCTGTATTTTTGTTCACAACTTTAACAATGAAGAAGATATTTTAACAATATTTTCATCATATTAACTTTGCTTTGTATGAAATTTGATGATATTGGAAGTGAGTGAATTTTGGTCAGTGACACAGTATACATACTGTTCGCTGCAATCTGAATAACAGAATGAATAGCTCAGTGTTCTTTGGAAGTGAGTGGTGGCCATTTCCAGGACTTCTTGCTATAACATCATTTTTCGCAGAAAGCAAAGTAAGTCAGTTGGAAATATTGTTACAATATCTTCATTATTGTTAAAGAATAACAAACAAAAATCCAAGTTCAGTTTTGAGTGTGATACGCTGTATTTTTGACTGAATAAGTGGAATGCAATCCTGGTTTCCTGGACAAAAATTGTCTGTCTTGATGCCCATATTATCACCCCTAAAAGTTTTTTCTATTTCATTTAGAAATACCCTGTTTGTGAAAAAGTAATAAACAGACAATACTTAGGAATTTTCATTTGTACATCATTAATTACTATGAAGGTCACCATTAATAGTTAATTTTCTAACGTGTCACTTTTCAAACAACAAATATATAATGCCTATTTTATTTAAATGATTCTATTTCTTAATTATTCTGGATATCTTTATTAACTGAAAAGTTAAAACTGGGAGTTACATAAGGAATAAAGAAACATTTTTAAGTATTTGTTTGTTTGAATATATTGATATTCAGCCTAACCAAATATTCACTAGTATGGCTGAATACCGAATACATACCAAATATTTGGTGCATCACTATTTGTTATTGGGTTATTATCAGGGCTTTACAAATTTGATAAATCTAGTAGCAAGCAAAAAAATTCTAATCTTCAGTAGAAAAAACTATCCCCCCCCCCTCACTGATTTTCAAAAAGAAGCAAAAATAATAACAAGCATGGTTTATAATTATTAACTATATAGTTGAGAATAGTACATAATATAGAAAGATAATATAAACTAAGTTTACTAATGAAACGTATCAAAATTATATATGTCTGGAAAAAGAAACAAGTAATATAAAATTTAAAAAATTAAGTCAATTCCTACTTTTTAATCATAAATATATAAAATAAACCTGTGCAGCATTAATGTTCCATGTTATCTTTATTGAACATTGTTTTATAATCATCGTGGCGGTATTTTATTTCTGTGGCATCACTCATTTGAGATAAATCTTTCATTTCATTTATGAAAACAATGGGAGGAATTTTTTTCTCCCATTTAAAACTAAAATTAATTAATTTAATTTAATTAAGGAATTAATATTTGAAAAAACTGTATTAACATAAAGTGTCATCCACTACAAGTTTAAAAAAATTTATTTGAATTTGAGTGGATGAATAGAAAATATTTTATTAACGATTGAAAATTTGAACAAGATATATATATATAGAGAGAGTGTGAGCTAATAGTAGGAATTAAAAAAAGACTGACTGTAGAGGCTGGGTTAGCTGGCATGTTCAGGACATGCTGATTGTCGAATGTTTCAAGTCCGGATAGTTGAGTCCTACAAAATCTATATCTGATGAGATGGCATCCATGAAATAGTGAACCAGAAAGACATTTTTTGGTCTATTCTTTTGTGGAAGTCAGCCAAATAAATCTGATTTTATTATTTTAAAAGTTACATTTGATGAAGTTATTTTTGGACAAATTAAAAATATAAAATAAAAATATTTTTTGTTCGAATATAATTTCTGAGTTTATTTCTTAATATTTTGTAACTTTGCAACATCTATAAGTAGGTACCTTATGATAATTTTGCTTCAAATGAATTACACATAATCACTTATATGTTATTAATCTTCAAAATGAATGGGATAATAGATTAATCAGTTTTAATACTGAACACAAAAATCTGATTTGAAACTTATAAAATAACTGGAGCATAACCGCCAGTTTAAATAACTTCACCACCAGGTAAAAAAACTTTGCCGCCAGTGGCGACTGCATTTGTCAAACCCTGGTTATTATACTCATCAATGAGAAATAAGGAGCTTATCACATTTGGTGCAAAAGTACAACTGGTGTTTGTTTAATGTAAAAGTACTATATTATTTTATATAGATATGTATAAAACAATGAATTTGTTCCATTTTTATGTTCCATGTGAATAATCATAGTTGTAAATTTCCCACAAAACAGTGCCACTGTCAATACCATTCTTCGTATGCAATGCTTATTAACTTAACATAACAAAAATAAAAACAAGGGGAGATATTAACTATCACTGCATAAGAATATGGATAACTTGAAAAACTTATTTTAATTTATTGTTTGAAAAAATATAAAGTATGTACTTGAAGTATTAGAAAATTGAAACAATCTTGTTTCAAAATTCATATTTACATAAATCTTTTAATATATGATATATATGAATAATTGTGTACAAAAAATTGATGTACTTTACTGAACATGTAATTTTATAATTCATTTCTGAAAATACATGTGCACACATTTCAAAAACATCCACAATAACTTTTAAACATTTTATGGATTATTATAAAAGGTCGCTAAAAATATCATTTACAACAAAAAGATGATCCAGACATTTAACATTCTCATTTAACCAAGAAAATCTGACGAACATACATACATAAGGGGCTGTATATATATAACATTATCACCATTTTGGTAAGCAGAACGGTGGAGTAGTCCATATTTTGGAATGAAATGATCTTATAATCATTTAATGGGTTTAATAATGTATTTCCATAAAAATAAATAAGACAAAAAAAGATATGACTGTTATAATGTAAAAGAGTGAAAAGAAATTTTAATTGGATCAAAAATGATAATGATATCAAAAGACAACCCCCCTTAGAGATATCCCACGATATCAAGTGCCAGACTACCCCTTCTCCCTAAAATGATAATGTAATATATGCACAGCCCCTAAAAAAGAAAAGAAATTTATTTTGAATCAGAAAAGTTTGGAAGAACATCATAAATTGCACAATAAATAAAAATATGAAAGAAAGTATCACGTAACAAAAAAGTGTTGAATATATTGAATTAAACAGGACACACATTAACACAGTTTTCTTATATTTACATATTAGAAATACAACAATAATAACTATAATATAATAATAATAGAACAAAACGTAAAAAAATTAATAATAAAATAAATAGCAATATAATATTTGCAAAATAAAACAAAATTTTATTAAATGAATAAATATTAATTTTACTATGAAAAATATTTTTTGTAAATTTCACTACAGTAGATTTTAAATATTATACTATTAATATTGGTAGCTAAAAGCAACTCAAGACATGTACTTTCAACTTCTTTACAAATTTAATTTTTTATTTAAATAAATTACAGTTTCTGGTAGTTTTTTGCTGCCAGATAGAAAAACATTCATTTCTTTAATGATATTATAATGATAAAATATATCTTTGTTATTATGCAAAGCTATTGAATGGAAAAACCACTGCTTCACCTCAGATTGAAAAACTATTTCAAAGTAAAATGTAAAATCATATTTGATACAAAAACGGTCAAGGTAAGCTTTCTGATAAGACTTCACATTCTCCTAAAAATAAAATAAATAAAAGTGTATTTTTTATAAAAATTTTACATTCTTTATTTTTAACACCTTGCCTGTGGAATACATTTGAGAAAAATGTGCCAAAAATGGGAAAAAAAAATTCTCTTTCAAAACAATGCAAAGAAACTTTTAACTTGTGAAAAAATTACATACCTGCCTGTCAAACATAATGTGGTTTGAATGACATTTGGAAAGAACTCCAAAATTACAAAAATCCGACAAATGGCACGAAACTGCCAAACTTTTCATGGAAAAGTATCGCCATCTATTGAGAAAATGGTAAATTACATATTATGCATTAGACGAACTGAGTTTGGACTTCACGAAATTGAAACACAGATTTTTCTCTTGCCCAAGCTTAGGTTGGGCATTCCAAAATTGGCGCATTTGCGGCAATTTTGGCACAGTTGCCCAAACTGAGTTCGGGCATCACAGGCAAGGGGTTTAAATTACATTTTATTTTCTACTTTTTAGTGTTTAAAATATTTCATTTGTTGTAGTTTCACATCCAGTTGGTATATTTTAGTAAGTATAGTTTGGTGCCTAATTAACCCCGTTTTTGTAGTAACTTGTATGCAGTTGTAACCATAAAAAATATTTGCCAAATTATCATTGTTAACTGTAAAATGCCTTAAATTTTAATTTATTAATTAAGTTCTAAAAATATTAAAATGTTGCAATGTCATCACAAACACATTGGTGTACATATTTTTACAATTCTAGCATACCAGGAAACAAGCGAAAAATCGAATTAGAAAATTCCATGTTTACATACATGACCCAAGTTAAATAAACGAGTGTTTAAAAAAAAAAAGAGGCTTGTCAAGTAGTAATATAGCATGACCTTTCTCACTTTCATTAGTTTTGCAGGTACTTTTCCGTTATACCAACACCATTGTCTCCAAGCGTAATAGTTAGCGACAAATGAAACATTTGAAAAAAATTAACATTGTTGGTGTGAAAATGATCATTTAAAAAATATAACATTTCAAATTTACAGATTTTCACAAATTATTTTATTAAATCAATACAAATATATGCTTTTAAAATAAAAAGAACAAATAAATAGTATACGATAAAATATCAAAATAAAACTCAATTTAAACTGTAGGCATGAAATTTGTAAATGTCTCTTAGTATCAGGGTTGTAAAAAACCTGGGTTAAAAAAAAAAAAAAAAAACCAGCCCGGGCGAGTAGCTGGGTAGATACATGGGTAGCTACCCACTACAACCCTGCTTAGCATTGCAGTAATCATTTCATTTTAATAATAATAAAAAAAAATTCCCATTCAATAAATATAAAGTCATAATGTTTGACACAATTTCCAATACAAACTTTTTGCATGGTCACGGTTAAAATAAATGGTGCATTAGCATACATTTTGGCATGGTGTTGTTAGAACGGAAAAGTACCATCTTGCATTCACTTGTGATACATCTTAACACATTATATGCAGGACATATAAAAGTATGTTTTTGTAAACTGTGCATAGTGCAAGTCTTGTAATAATAAGGGCTGCAGTGGAAGGTATACAGTGGCATATTACTCTTTAAGTGTATATCTGCTGTTTTTTTTTTTTAACAAAACACTGTTAATAATACATTTTACTGCATATTGATGGTTGAAATTACTGCTTCCACTTGCAGTAGAAATTTTGTACAGAGGAAAATAAGAGATGTAGCCTAATTCATTTCAATTTAAAACTATGAGGGCGGTTTGATAAGTTGTCAGCCTGACACAGAGATGGAACAAGTATGACCAAATGACAATGTTGTTTGTAAAGTATGATCCTTTAGATGACATGCTGCCGAGTTTCAGACACGTGAGTTTATTGGTTATTGCTGGGCGATTAAGTAAAGTAAACAAGTTTTGACACTTTCGAAAAATGGAAAAAATTGAAGTTCGAGCTGTCATAAAATATTTAACCCCCACGAACATACAAAAAGAGTCACAGTCTATCTTAAAGGATTCTTGTCCTTCATATTCGACGATAAAAAAGTGGGCTGCTGAATTTAAACATGGTAGGAAATCAATTCACAATGATGAACGCTCAGTACACCAAAAACCTGCTACCACCAACAAAATTGCCTTAAAAATTCACAATGCCATATTGAATGATAGCCGATTGAAGATACGCGAACTTGTTGACATTGCAAACATCTTGATAGACCGTGTCCACCACATTTTACATGATGTTTTGGGTATGAAAAAGCTTTCCCACTTGATGCATGCTGCACTTGTTGAACGTTGACCAACAACATCAAAGAATGAACATTTCTCAAGAGTCTTCTGAAATGCATTGTGTTGCAAGTTGAAAAATAAAATGAAATATTGTCAAAAATCTTGTATTTTCTTTTTCAGGCCGGGAACTTTTTGAACCACCCTCGTACAGGGCTGCACAAAAGAATTTGCACACAAGAGTGTATCTTAAATGTATTGAGTTGCAAGAGGACTACATTGAAAAATAATATGAAATGATGTCAAAAATCTTGTGTTTTTACTGCCAGGCCGAGAACTTATCAAACCACCCTCGTATAGTATAAAAGTTTTCAGTTAATAGTAGTTTTCATAACAGTAAAATTTATGTACATTTTTGGAAAAATTGCCTGCTTCAGCTGGTAATGTTTCCATATGAAACACCTGCATACAATGTGTTAGCATGAATATGAATTTTAAGAATATGAAATTTGAATATAATACACATGTATACTCAACTCTGGGAGTCATTGTCTGTATGAAGGCGAGCATGTTTTCTCATATTACCAGATTGAGAAAATGTTTTATGACATATTGGACACTCGTAAGGTTTCTCTCCATAATGCATTTTGAGATGAGTCTTTAGATAGTAGGTCTGTGTAAATGCCTTCTGACATATACTGCATACATGTGGCTTCTCGCCTGTATGAGTTCTAATATGCAAATTTAAAATATGTTTTCTCGAAAATGATTTTTGACATGTATCGCATTTGTGCGGCCTTGCTTTTGTGTGAACAACCATATGCCTCCTTAAGTCTTGTACTTCGGGAAATGATTTCTGACAAACGTCACACGAGAAAGGTTTCTCACCTGTATGTGAACGAAAATGCCTTTCTAAGCCATGTTTCCGGGCAAATCCCTTGTTGCACACTTCACATCTGAATTGCTCCTCTTCATCGTGAGTTCTTAAGTGATCCTTCAAGTGCTGCGATTGCGAGAAGTTTTTCTGGCAAATGTTGCAGTGATGGGGTTTGTACCCAGTGTGTGTACGAAAATGTTCCCTTAAATAATCAGGCTGAGTGAAAGTTTTCGGGCACAGTTCACATTTATATGGTTTCTCACCTGAATGAATGCGTTGGTGTTTTGTTAAATCATTGGCTGCTAAAAAAGATTTTCCGCAAGTGCCACATTCGTAGGGTCTTTCTCCCGTGTGGATGCGGAGGTGAAGTTGATAGCTACATTTATGAGCAAATCTTTTCTGACAAAAATCACACACAAAACGTTTTTCCTCCATCTGTGAATATATAGATATTTATTTAATATAATAAAATATATTTTTTATATATAGTCAATATAATATGCAAAACAGTTAAATTACAATTAAACTTTTAAAAATATGTAAAAAGAAAAAGATTATAACTGCTGACAAATTGTAAAAATAGAATGCTTTTAAAAGATAAAAGAAATATTAAATGAAGGAATAGAATCAAGAGATCAATTATCTAAAATTCTTAAAAAAAAAAAAAAAGAGAAACAAGGAATAATGACAGATTTTGTACTTCGAGAAACGATTTCTGACGAACGTCACACAAGAAAGGTTTCTCACCTGTATGTGAGAGAAAATGTCTTTCTAAGCCATGTTTTCGGGCAAATCCCTTGTTGCAAACTTCACACCTGAATTGCTCCTCTTCATCGTGAGCAAAAATCCAAGCAAAAATTGGGACCTTTTCACAAAATTCCATATAACTAGTAAATCTGCAGATCAGGAGCCTCAACGTCAGCTCTGCAAGTCATTTGTCTTTTATATCTCATTTTTGGTATCATTTAACATCGTACAATCCGCAATTATTCTTTTTTCAATTGCATGCATATTTATAAGCGTATACAATTCTTTGAATGTTCCAGAAATTAGAATCATTAAATTAAAAACAGTGTTATACAATGATATTCTGATAAACTGCTTATTCTTATAATTTTTTAAAATAAATAGGCATTCATCCGCCCATAGTCTCATTAAATTTACATTCGTTTTGATTTAAAAAAAAAGATATTTCACCAAAATAGTGCCAGTTCCTTGAATTTTATTATTTTACACTCTTTGAAATATGGTTGCTAAGCAACAAATAAATTAAAGTGGAAAGTAAAAATAAACGCTTGAAAAAATTGTAAAAAAAATATGAAAATAAGATGTTTATATTTCCCGAACAGATGCAAAAACATTTTCAAATATTTTAAGCAATTAATTTCTAAATTCTATTAAATTTATCGGCAAAATTTTAAAACTATTGGAAATCCATATCGAAAATTTAGCATTCTTAATTTTACGTCTAAATCCATTATGCAAATATTCCATTTTCATTTCAGATAAAAATGAAATTTGAAAAATCATCTGTATCCCCATAGGAAAGCATTACGGTTTACTTACATACGGGTTCATTACCATTTTTACAGCAGTTATCGCGGAACAGACAGACAGAAACCAAAAACTTTTCGCATCTCCACAGTGAGCCTCAACTGACGTTTCAGCAATAAAAGAGTTCCCTTCACAAAATTATTTTTAATAAAAGAAGCTAGAGGCTCATTTATAAAATTCCATTCTATAAAAGCTATCTCTTCATAATTTATTTTTATCTTTTATTTGGTTAGGGTTGCAAATACTTAATGTGCAAACCAAAAAAGTTGAACAGAAAGGAAAGCTTTTGCAAGAGGACTTAAAAAAGTTATTAATAAAACATCAGTTTGAATACAAGTAACTGGATTTGATCTTTCATTACAAAATTTTATTTTTCACAAAAACATATTAAATTTCACAATATATTTTCTGAAAAATGGGGCTTTGAAAGAGAAAAAAAAAAAAAATCTCCATCGATCTCTGGATGATATACAGACTGCACAACAAAAATTACACAGTGAAGAAGTTAAATTTTTAAAGCAACCAATCGTTGTATCAATTTTAGCAAAATTACAAGATAGTCATAAAATGTAGTTATATTGTATAGTAAAACATATACAGTGATGTAGCTAAGTTTTTTTGTGCCCGGGGCAGGAAGAAACTGTGCCCCCCCCCCCCCCCCCCCCCCCGCAATAAAAAATAACCAAATTTTTCCTCAAGACGGAAGGAAAGTCTTTCCGGCTTGTACTGGAGGAAAAGGTAGATTTTCTCTTCCTTGTTTTTAAGAATTAAACGAATTTTACTCAAACATACGAAGTTAATATGCGTGGAACACGATTATAGAAGATTCCTAATTTTCATCAATATTTGGGGACTTTCAAAAATTATCAGCTATCGCGAATTTATGATGATATTTTCATTTATGACGACATTTTCATTTATGACATATTTTCATTTATGGTGACCTACTTTTATCTCCAAGATGTTTAGCTATGTAGTTTTAAGAGTATGACAGTAGCAACACTGATTACAACAATAAAAGTAAATTATTTGCTAGAAATCACGTTTGCGAAAACTCCTAAGTTAAACCTGATTACGGAAAAAAAAAAACTGCCTTGTTTCATTTACAAGATGCGTACACTCTTTAAAAATTACAAGGAATTTCATGTATCTTAAGTGATAAAACTGCAACAAATATTTTTCAATTGACTTTTTTTTTTTTTAATCCTTAAGGTGCATTTCGTAAAATTAAAAAATATGATATAGATAGTTTTTTTTTTTCTAAAAACAAAAAGATTAAGTAAAATGTCTTTTGTATTTTATTTTAAAATTTGTCATGACATTTTAACTAATTGAAAATGTGATCCTTATATTTATAGAGTAGAATTGTAAGGAAAGTATGAAAAAAAAATGTTGCAGTTTATAATTATACAAAAGTGTGGTTTTGAAATTTTCGTTAAAAGATTTTCAATGAAATATTTTGAACACAAAATGAATTTTACCTAAAGAATTACTTTTTGCTTTATTGAATCATAAAACTTTCACAAAACCAGTTAATAATATCAATAAAAACTACATCTTAAAACTTACATCGGTGCACCTTATTTGCAAACTTTTATTACTGTAAAATTTTTACTTTGATTAGCCCAAAGAGAAAGATATATACATTTGTCCATTCAGATTTAATTATGTTATTTTATGTCTCTTTTGCTTTCTTTTAATCATGATAGCTAATCCTGGTTTGAAAAGCAATCTAAAAAACTATTTACAAACTAAAATGCAAGTTGCTAAAATACTACTGTATATAAACTGTATATATACAACTATAATACTACTGTATACTATAGTATATAAAATACTAAATGCTTGTTGTTTAAAAGTAGCTTACTTAAAAGTAGTTAACTTCAGTTGCGTCTCCGAAATTTTTAATATTGTGGCTTAGCCATACAAAGTATGCAAATGATCTCTGCAATAGCATATCTGACTTAATGAATCCCGGATACAACGAGCGAGGAATTTGATTTCCAATATACTAAATCTCCAAAAGTTCAGCATATGGACCAGGGCTTAATTTGCGCCAGAGACCAACGGAGCCCAGCTCCGGTACTTCTCTATTTTTAGTAAAAAATTAAATATTGGCCCGGAGCTCATAAACACTGTGCTCCAGAGCCCATTGCAGTAACACTTTCGCAAAACGAATCCTAAATTACACTTTCCTTTCCCTCCCATCTCCAATCTTTTGTATCAAAACACTTATAAGTGACGTAATGTGTTGCTCACGTAAGAGATGGATATGAGACGGGCTCGATTTTTATATTAGTTTTCGGGTTTGGGCAGGCTCGAGCTCAATCTGTCTTAAATTCAAAATTTTATTTATTTCCATTTCAAATCATTTTAATGCTATTTTGATAAGAATAAAGAGTAAACAGAAATAGTCTTTTTTTATTCTGAATAGCTGCGAACTATTATTATTATTATAATATTGAATCACAGAATTTTGCGATTAATTAACATTAAGGTTAAGCAAAGGTTTCTATTTAGAAGTAGTAATAACTAAAAAGTGGAATAGTTGATAGTTAAGTATACAAATGCAGATAGATGTATTTAAAATTTTTATTTTGCTAAATAAAAAAAGAATGCTTTAAAATTTAAAAATAATGTATGAAATATAAATATGCAGATTGGAGTGACGGCAGAGAGTGTATGTGTGTGTGTGTGTGTGTGGGGGGGGGGGGGGTATACGCTACAGGTTTTAGCACTGCAGAATATCAGGGCTCTGGTACTTTTTTTTGTTAGAAATTAAGCCCTGATATGGACTGCTCGTTTTATGAAAGTTTTAATTTTAATTTTTATTTATTTTATAAAATTTTATTCTTTAAAAAAAAATATATATATGAAGATCTAATAAAACATTTTAGTTATAAAATTATCTGTGATTAGCATTATCTTTAGCTTTGGAATTCATCTATTATACTTGTGTCTTTACTCTATAAATAAAGATTTCTTTAATAATACATGAATTCATTTTTACTTATTTCCTTTTCATTTAACTTGTTTTTTGTAATGTAAAAATGGAATTTTCTAATTGATTTTTCACCCACTTCCTGATAGACTAGAATTATAAAAAATATGTACGCAGGTGTATATCAGAAGACAATTCAGCATTTTAATAGTTTAAGAACTTAATTATCTATACTAATAAAAGAAAGTTGTTTGTCTGTGTGCGATGGCTAGCGAAATCTAACGCCCGCAGAAGTTTGAGTAGTACCAAATTTCTACTTTAATTTTTCATATCTAATAATTTACATCTATCCTTTTTGTAACTTTAATATTTTTGTAATGATTTTATGCATTTCTATTGCCTATTCAAAGAAAAATTCTTCTAAAGTCACAGAATTTCGTTAAATATTCTTCAAAAATTACAGAATTTCGTTAAAAACGCTTAAAAAAATAAAGTGACGACGTCAAGAGGTCAATTCTCGACTGAAAACAACAACCATTTTCCCAATGGTTAAAAAAAAAAAAAAATACAGAAGTACGAAAACATATAAACATAGACATGAACATTATTAGTCGTATATGGGAAAAACAGCTGACATGATATGAGCATTATGTAGAGTTGCAAAGGCTATAAAAAACCCTGTTTAAACCTCAGTATAAACACCCAGTACCCGAGCAATGTAGATTTGAAATTTCCTACTGTTATATAACCAGTGCATTTTTCCTGAGGGGATATAGATGTATGCATATCCCTAAACTTTTGTAAATCTAATGAGTGGAAATTTAAAAAAAAATGAAACTCATGGTAAATCAACTTCAAAGGTACTGTGGATATTTATGTGATTTTTTCCAGTCCTGTGTAAAGTTTGTTGACAACAAAAAATATTTATATTATTGAACTGACTATGAGTATTATTTATTTATTATAAGAATGCAATACAAAGCCTGTACAAAATCTTGTACTTGCTTCGATGGAATGTTTTTAAGCACTAGACATGCCTCTGAGATTGTTTGTATACTCTGATTGTTTGGGTGCAGATAAATAAAAGCAGAAGCAAGGGGTTTTGGGGACTTGGCACTAGACACAAATCTGGATAGGTTCTTAATAAATGTAGTCAGTTACTGCTCGGGATAATAACTTTAAATATATCTAAAATCAGTGTTGAATTCAGACATTTTTCTCTGGGAATGATTTAGTGTTGGGAGAAGGGCACTGCGATTGGCAGCATACACCCTCTAATTTGTTTGATTTTATATTTTTTAATAAAAATCTATCCAAACAAACATAATGTTGGTGTCTTTACTATCTTTGACATCATATGCATACCTATTCATTTCTGTCTGTTTTTGCAAATGAACATCGAATTTGTATGATTTTATATTTTTAAACAAAAATATTTCTAAACTAACCTTGTGCAGGTCCACTGCCTTTGGAGAATACCCTCAAAGTATGATTTTAAAATGACTCAAATATGATTCAAATCGAAGTTACCAATAAATCCAAATTAACCCCCACTATCTTCGGCCGTGCACACCCGGGCGTGCTATGCACACATACCGTTACAACTAGAAAGGTACTATGAATAAGTGAGTAATTTTAGTTTTTTGTATACTATCTAGGAAACTGGGATGGCATTTTAAAACTGCATTAAAACAAATATGAAATTGATCTTTAGATTTTTTTTTTTTTTTTTTTTGAAATAGTAAATTACAGTAGACTCCCTTAAATCTGCAAATCTTAAAACCAGAGGTTGTGTGGATTTTAGAATTTTGTGGATTTCTGATCACTGTTTTGTTTAAATTTGAAAACAGTAATTTGAATTTAATAATGCACTTAAAATTATAAAAAATAATTTTTTTTTAAATATTACAAGTATAAAGGTCAAGTAAATAATTAATAATGCATAACTAAATATGCATAATGATGAGATAATGTTTTCTTGAATTATTCAATAAAACTCTCCTTATAAATATACACTAATATTTCTCATCAAAATATTAAAATAACAAAGTTTTTTTCATGTTTAGCCATACTTAATAACCAAAAAGCTTGATTAACACATAAATGTATTTGGTTAAAAGATCTTGATGGCCACTGATATCAGCACTATCTTGAAAAATTTCAGAAATACATTTATGCTTCCTTCATGAGAAAACATGAGTTCAAACATATTAATCAGAATTCCATATTAAAATGTGTACAGAATGATGTAAAAATTAAAAAAAAACTTGAATTTTTCACCTACATCTTAACTGCAAGTTTCATTGTTTACATCGGAAACAATGTGTGGAAAACAACATTTCAATCGGAAAGGCACCATAAATATGCATTTTTTTTGCATTTCCATCCAGACACGCAGATGGCAGTTTAAAAAAACCGTAGAAAATATAAAAAAGAAAAGGAAATCAACATCCAGAAAAAATATATTTTGAAATAGTAAACATTAATATATATATTTTAAAAGATACTGTTAGAGCCAAAAAAAGTACCCTGAATAAGTGTTTTTTTTTTTTTCATCCAAGAAGCAGAGATGAGAGTTTAAAAATGCAGAAAAATGGAGCGTTTTCACTTGGTCTGCTTGAAAAACAGGTTAACACCAGCAAACTGCCAAAAATTAAAGTTTGTTCATTAGGGATTTAATTTAATATCTTGGATAATTATCAAAAAATGCAAAATCTGAGCTTCTCATTAAAATTTCCAGACCTACACATGTGATAGACTTCCCTAGCCATCACCAACAAACAAACAGACAAAAAAACTTTTATTTATTAATTAATATAGATGTAGAATAAAACCCAAAGACGGAATCACAAAGAACCAGAAAAAAATTCTTTTTAGACAGGTTTCCATCTTAACAGGTATATCATTTGTTATAATACAGACATGTTCCATTTTCACAGGTTTTACCATTTTTTCTTAAATAATAATGTTTATTGTAGAAACTAACAAAATCAGCATACATACATGGGAGTTATTCTGATTCACAGAAGTCATGGTATTGTTTATCTACTTTTTTGTTTTCGACATCTCTGGTTGGACCACCCTGTATATAGAAATATCCTGAAATAAATAAAAATATTTTAACACAAACAGTAACGGAAAAGTATAAAAGTTACTTTTTGGTGAAACAAACAAAGGCAAATTTGATTAAAGTAAAAAGACAATCTTTATACATTTTATAATTCCTTAAAATACAATAAAATTTAGATTTAGGACTCCTATGTGAAATCTTTCAAAGGGAGATGAGATAACAAGCACAATGTCTTGATGTCTCATGCTTGATGAGATAACAAGTACGTGTAACGCATTTGACGTCAAGTGAATGTGACGCCACGATCATACATTTTTGGCGTAAATCCTATAGTTTGGCAATAATTTTGTTAATAAATAGAAAGTGGTCGACAGGATAATGGTGAAGTACTGAAATAATTAACTGGATATTATACATCTTTTTAAAAATTTTAAATTTAGGACTCCTACGTGAAATCTTTCAAAGGGGTTCTTTTCAAGTTAGTATCTGATATAATTCCCCTATTCGAACTCTACCCCCCTGTCCATGGCTTTTGAAGCACATATCCAATAAAATATTTATGCTGGGGAAAAAATAATGTAGAGGTACTCAGCCTTGAAAGATAAATTAGAAATGAGTGAAGAAAAATTGATTCCACGTAGTTTAGAAGCTTTTTCTCAAGAAATGAAGAAAAAAATTTGTTATATGGAGATTATTTTGAATGTAATCATGGGAAAAAGTGACCATTCCTGCTAAAAATTCCTTACATAGAGAGACTCGGCTGTATATACTTTTGTTTGATCAGAAATTACAGAGAGGGATGGCAGGATTTCACCATTGTCAGGAGAAGTTTTCTTTTTGGAACTGCGATCAACTCCCATGACTGACTGACAAATTTTGTGTTATTTTTCTGTAACTGATCAATGCATTTTGTGTTTTTTTTATCGCCACAAATTGACAAATTTTGCAATTTTTTTCTGCCGTCAAATTTCACGGCTTCTTCTTGCGACAGATTGACGAGATTCATGATTGTTTTTTCCCCCTGTACCTGACTGAAAATTTTCTCGATTTTTGTCCTACGACCGACAGACAAATTTCGCAATACTTTCCCATGACTGACTGAAGAATTTCTCAATATTTTTCCGTGACTGATTAAGGAGTTTCACGATATTTTCCAGTGACCAATTAATGAATTTCACGATATTTTCTCATGAGTGATAGATGAATTTTGCAATTTTTTTCCCATGACACATCAACAAAATTATATTTTTTCTTGCGATTGATTGATGAATTTCATGATTTTTTTGTAAGGGCCACCAGCGCTGCATCCTCTCAAATTGATCTAGCGTTTACACTAAACAAAAATAAGATTAGAAGAATTGCAAAAATCTTGTAGTGCACTTGAAAAAAGAAAAAAAAATCCAAATTCCGAGGAAACATATTTAGAAATACAAAACAAGTTGATCTTTGCAATTCACAGAAATTAGGACTTGACAATTTAAAGTTAACCCATTCGGGACCATGGGTGCATATATATATGCACCCTCAAAAAGAGCATACAGAATTTGTTTTAGGCACTAGTAAAAAATAAAATTAATATTTGCTTTCTCTAATTAGAGCATTTTTGTGATAGTTTAAGTAAAGGTAGCTTTTTTTTAAAAAGTGGTGCCAACCGAATAAAATTTTTGTAAAAGCCACCGGTCCCGAAGGGGTTAATCTACATATGTCATGTAATAGAAGAAATTAATCGACGGTTTCCCTTTCAAACTTTGGATATGGGTATATTTGGGAGCGTATATTAGTGAGTTAAATGAAAATAACTAAATAAATAAAATTTAAAAAATACAAACTAGTTCTGAAAAACAGAATTACACTGAAACACTTTCAATCATTAAATAACATTATTAAGAGTTTCGACAAAAGAGAAAAAAAATCCAACTCTTGCAACTTGGTGATTTTAATCTTCCATTTTCTCGCAAATTGAAACAATGTGTTGTGATTGGCAGTCTGGTATGCTATCACTCTTTTAATTATTAAAGACACTTAAATAGCAACAATGTCAATTAAACCTGAATGTGGCTATAACAAAAAGTACTTAATTGTGCTAAAAAATCTCACTAAAATACACCAACTGGCATTCAATAAGGAAATAAGAAAGGAAAAAAATAAAACACAGGCAATGTTAATAACATGTTTTTTGTGCAACTGCAAGCAATTCGTTCATTTATTAAGAAACAGCCACTTGAAAGTGCATTGATATTTTTTTTATTTCAAAATTACTCGATGATAGTGTGCTGTCTTTTTGAGTGTCTCATAATTGCTCAAAATAATGGGTACTTCTCTATTATCCCATCGACCACTTTTCATAACAAACAATTATCGCCAAACTGTAAGACTAAACGCCAAAAATGCAGTCCCATTTACTTCATGTCAGAAGCATTATACGTTATACGTGTTTGTTATGTCATCAAGTGGTTTTTGATTCGACATTTGTGTGTATTTTTCATTATGTTTTATTGATTTATTAGTTATTTCATTAATTAAAATAACAATTGTGTGCTTAAATTCTTATATTTTATTTATTTATTTATTTTGATATTCCAATGGCAACATTCTCCCGTTTATTTGGCGATAGTTTTTTGTTATGAAAATCGGTCGACGGGACAATAAAGTACCACCAAATCATGTCACAAATAGGGGTTGCAAAAGAGATGTAGATAATCATAAGGTGCAACTCAGGACACAATAAGAAAATATTGTTCTACTTTAGAGGTGAAAATTAAAAAACAGTACTTTTATGTTAACAGGATGAAATTCTCGCCAATAGCAGCTTTTATTTTTCATGTGTTTAAATTTGAAACAATGTTTTGATATTAAATAAAATGTTTTGGTTTATGGTTTTAATGCTTTTCTTCTTCTTTTTAATTTTAAAATGAAGTGAGTGAAAGACACATATTTTAAATGCATGTAATATATGTACTTTATTTGAAAGTTGTGGATTTTAAATAAATGAGTGAAGGGTATCTATATATATATATTAAATGAAATGAATGCTATACGAAAAATAGCGATGGGAATAATACTTGATGATCTATCCTGCACCCGGCTAACATAAAAGTACAAAAATATTTTTTGCTTTCTGGGCACTAGCGATTCTAGCTACAATAGTCTGACTCTTACATGTCAGATATTATTTGGTACTTCTCTATTATCTCGTCGACCACTTTTCATAACAAAAAATGGTACTTTTCGGTTAGCCGGGCGCCAGTGATATATGTACATGTATATATCTAGGGTTGGGTTTTTGACGTCAAAAAGTGGTTTTTGACATGACATGTCAAAAAGTATCAAGAACTGTCGAAAAGTGTCAAAAACCTTATAATATTTTTTTTAGCAATCATTAGTGATATTTTATATTATATCAAGCTAAAAACTGATTAAATAATAATTTATATATTATAAATAATTTTCATTTAGTCATACTGTAATTAAGTTGCAATAAAATTATATATCATTATTCAAAATATTTGTCAATTGCCATGCTAGGAAAAATAGCAAAAAATATTGAATCTACTATTAAATGCATTTTTCAAAGTACCTTTCATATCTTTATTACTATTAAGTATTTGGTATATTATAAAAAAAATTAGCAATCTAATTTATACTTTAAAAAATAAATAAATAAAATAAATAAAGGCTTGTGTAAAGCTACACTATTCGATGACTGTTCATAAGTTACCTAGACTTTTAATGATTCTAAATGTTTGTTTTCAGTACATAAACTTTAAATATAAACCACAATTGAAACACAAATGTTCTTTAAGTAATTAAATTAATTATAATATAAAATCTACATAATTAAACGTTCTTTAAATCAATAACTTAAAAGAAAATAGGTTGTTATTTTCAATATTTATACACATACATAATATATCTTCATTTTATTATGTTAGTTTTAGTTTCAGTTTAATTATTTAGAACTATTTCTTTATGTTAAATTTATTTGTTATTTGTTATACATTATAAAATAGTATCTTTTTTTTATCCAAAGGTTTGAGTATCATAGCTGAGATTTATTCCAACAGAGCGAAAAATGCCGGGACCAGGACTCGAACTTGGGTATTTTGGCTTGCCGTGCCAACGCTCTTCCTACTAAGCTATCCCAATGATATCCTGGTTGGCATAATTCACTCTTATTTGTTGGACATGGCTGTGAACTGCAGTGCTAATTTTATTCATAGGAGCTATATCTATAGCATTTTTACATGATGAATGTGATACAACGTAGAAACTAACTCCTGTATACCATGTAATTAGGTCATAATGAACAGACCAAGGTTCGAGTCTGGTCCCAGCATTTTTCGCTCTATTGGAATAAATCTCAACTATGCTACTCCAACCTTTGAATATGATTTACCTATTTGAAAAAACCTCTGTTCATTAGTACCTTTTTGGGGGGGGACAAACATTAAAACAATATAAAAATAAGTATATTATTTATATGAAATTTTATACATTATATTATACAAGTAAAGTACTATTTAATAGTTTGACTAGTTTAATGTAACGATACTTTTAATTATTATTTTATTATATATTTATAGCTTACAATTATTTTCAAAGTAATTCGTTAAACCAAAATCATATTTTGAGTTTTCAGGTGTCGACACAGATTTTTTTTTCTTGAGGCCTGTGTTTGAAAACTAAAAATTATTTTTGTGAAATTTATTTTGTTATGAAAGATAAAATCCAGCTGTTCAAATTCAAACGAAGTATTTAATGATAACTTCTTTAAGTCATTCTGTTAAAGTTTTCATTTCTTGTGAACTTGTTTTCTTTGTAAATTATACATTTTAAAACCTAACAAAATAAAAATAATTAATGGAGAGTATGTTTTAATGGAATGGAATTTTGTGAAGGAACCAATTTTATTAAGAGGAATTTTGTGAAGGAACCTGATTTATTAAATCGATTTTTGTAAAGGGGTTCTATATAGGCCTTTTTTAATGTCGAAAAGTTTACCCATGTATGTAACACTAAAAATTATGAAAAATTGTAAATTTAATGTTGTTGTAAAAATAATTTTAATCAGTTTTTGGACTCAATTTTAGGTTTTTGACAGTCATTGTCAAAAAGGGGTTTTTGACATGACGGTTAAAACCATGGTTAAAACCGTCACACTGTCAAAAACTTGCCAACCCTGATATATACACACACATATATATGTATACACATATATCTACATATATATACATACATATATATATATATATATATATATACACATATATGTATGAATATATGTATATATATATATATATATATATATATATATATATATATATATATATATATATACATATATATATGTATATACATATATATTTATATATGTACATATATCACTGGTGCCCGGCTAACTGAAAAGTACCCAAAACTATCGCCAAATAAACGGGAGAACGTTGCCATTGGAATATCAAAATAAATAAATAAATAAAATATAAGAATTTAAGGTCTCACAATTGTTATTATAATTAATGAAATAACTAATAAATCAGTAAAACATAATGAAAAATACACGCAAATGTCGAATTAAAAACCCCTTGATGACATAACAAACACGTATAATGCTTCTGACATCAAGTAAATGGGACTGTATTTTTGGCATTTAATCTTACAGTTTGGCGATAGTTTTCTGTTATATGAAAAGTGGTCAACGGGATAATAGAGAAATACCTATTATTCAATTAACAGGGTCTTTTTAGTAACATATTAAGACAGTAATAGTTTTATGTTTCCTATTACCTTAAAGAACGCCCGTTCTTAGTGTTAACATGAGAGAAAACTGAGTAAATATATAATGACATCTCATCAGATATTCTAAAAATCAAAATACTAATAATTTTAAGGTTAATGATGAACACAATATTTAGACAAAATATAATGGAATAATACAAATATGGACATTAATTTATGATTATAAAAAAAAGTGTTTCAATAACATAAATATCACTGAAGTACAAAGGAAACTTATTAAATGATCATCAGGCTGGATCACAACTTCAAGGATCAACTTAATTGTTTATGATTTCTTAAATTAATTAACAAAAAAAATATGCCTGGAAATTTACTAAAACAGCTTTATCAAACTAATAAATGTATGTCCTTATTTGCCACAAAAACTGGGTTAAAAATTGACTTTAACATGAAAGCAAAATTAACTTTATTTTTTTGTACGAAACAAAATAAAAATAACTAACTGCTAGGGAGTCAGTTCTAATATTAGTAATTCGTGCCGCTCATTTTTCAGACCATTATTTTCAATTTAGAGTAACCATTTTAAAGCAGGCTATTAACTGACTTAAACTTTAAGCATAAATAGTTTGCAGTTATCAACAAAAAACAAAAGCAAAACCAGGGAGCAAAACACACAAAATAGGTTGATTGGTTGTTGGTTCGAAAGATACTACACCTCAAAAGAGACCATGGGTTTTGAAATTCAGATTAGAGTACCTTAATTAAATGCAACAGAGTGACGCATGCTCAGATTGGATTTTTTCCCCAAATTCTCAAATTTCAAGCGCTCTATTTTTATATTTCTCAATTCCAAAATGGGCTTTTCATGTATAAGGAAAGGGCATGTTTACAAACAAACAATTCCATCAATCAATCTACCACTGCATTTTTGTCGCAGCTGTCATTGCAGGAATCGTGATGGCGACGTAGGCCAATCATATCACAGACCAGTTTAACGTAGACCAATCTAATTACTCCATTAATGTGTACTGTAGGAGTCGTAAAGAACGAACAGATTTTTCTCCCAAAGCAACAGTAATTTAACCAACAGTGACGTCAGTTGCCCTTTCAATATTTTTAAATGATTTTTTTTTGCATTGGATAGCCGAGGTCAATCTCTATGCATGCTCCTTTGTACTTTTTCGATTTTTGTTGCAATTTTTTTTATTGAGGATACTTTCACTTTCGAAACCGGTTCTGAAAGTGAAAGTATCTTAATAAAAAAAAAAAAAAATGTAATCAAAATCGAAAAAGTAAAAAGGAGCATGCATAGAGATTGACCTCAGCTATCCAGTGCAAAAAAAAAAAAAAAATCATTTAAAAATATTGAAATGCGAACGAGATATCTTAAAATATTTCCTTCATAGGATTAACATTAGCGAGCGGGTGTTTTCGTCTGAGTGAAGTAGCCTCTTAAACTTAACATATTCTGCCTTAACCTTTTTGGAACGATTAATTTGTTATTATTAAATACCAAACCATCATTTACATATATGAAATTTTTTATTTTATAGTATGTTTAAGGGTATCTGACAATTTTTTTTTAATTCTTAGACCATGAAGTTTTACAAAATTCCATTACTCGAGTGAGATTCTCATCATTCTTAGTTTCAGTCTTTTTTCACTTAAAGGTAGGCCTTTCTAATGCTATGGATCACATTTAACATTTCTGGATCATCTTTGTTATTATTTTTTTTAAATGCTCTAGAAAGTGTGTCGGCCAAATATGACTACCTGGAACATACATAATTATAAAATCATATTTTACCAGTTTTAACCCCTTCGCAACGAGCATTCTTTACAGAATTTTTGATCTTTTACCACCGGTTTTTCAAAACAGAAATTTTCGCCTAATTGAATCGCAAAAATGCTATCATTAAATAAGGCAAAGTTTACAATAAAAAGTAACTGGTGGGAATAATCGAGGATTCTGGGCATCTTATTATGCGACACGTATACATGTCGCTCGTCCCCAAGGGGTTAACACCATTTCTTGCATTCTAGCAGTAATTTTGGCTAAAGGTTTGTTTACACAGTTACACTTACACAGTGTTTGGACAGTAATGGTTTATGATATGTCTTACAGTTACTTTATGACCATAGACAAAGTTGTGATATTTTTCAAAGGCGTATGTGATAGCTAATACCTCTTTTTAAATTTGAACATAGTTTTTCTCATTCTCAGTCAAACTTCTGGCATGAGAAAGAAACTGGTTGTTCTTTCTGAACCAAACATGCTCCCAATCCATCTTTAGAACTATTATTACATTGCAATATTATTTCTTCTGTAGGATTAAAAACTTTCAGGACATGGGCTTTTACTTAATTTTATTTTTTATTTTTATGAAGGCATTTTCCTGCTGATCTGACCATATAAGTTCAGTATTGTTTTTTAAATAATTCTCTCAGGGAAGCTGTTAATTCAGAAGCTTTCGGCATAAATTTCGAGACATAATTTATCATCCCTAAAAATCTTCTGACATCCTTTTTGTTTTACGGAGTGGGCATTTCCACTATCGCTTTAAGCGATGGGGCAGCTCTGATGCCTCCATTGAAAATAATATACCCTAAGTATTTGACCTCAGTTGTTTAAAATTAAAATTTATCTTTATTTAGTTTAACATTGTTTTTACGAGTCCTATCTAATATCTTAATTAATATTTCATCATGTTCTTTTTCATCTTTACCTGACACTATGATATCATCTAGATAAATTTCTACCCCTTCTATGTCACCAAATAATTGCTGATTTCTTTTCATAAAGACCTCTGGAGCTGAGGCAACTCCAAATGATATTCTATTGAACTTAAATCCCCCAAAGGGTGAATTAAACGTGCAAATATCTGAACTATATTTCAAATTTTAATTGTTTAAAAGGCGTATAGCCAACATAGTGAAAAGTATCTAAGCCGGGACTCGAACCTGGGTCATCAGTATAGTGCACTGACGTTCTACCAACTGAACCACTTGGAACGATACCCAGCCTGGCACTTCTCATTATCACATGTTGGCAAGGTTACAATCGCAGCACAAGATGGAATATTTTTTCATGAGCCACCAACCCTGGGGCAAACCCGAAACTAAAGAGAATCCAGCATCGATGATTGAATAAATCTATTTTAATACTTGGAACATTTTCTATAGAAAATTTATTACGCCTTGCATTCATATTTCAAATTTTAATTGCTTAAAAGGCGTAAAGTCAACATAGTGAAAAAGTATCCAAGCCGGGACTCGAACCCAGGTCATCAGTATAGCGCACTGGCATTCTACTAACTGAACCACTTGGAATGATACTATGTTCACTGTTTTCACTATGTTGGCTATACGCCTTTTAAGCAATTAAAATTCGAAATATTATGAATGCAAGGCGAGATAAATTTTCTATAGAAAAATTTCCGAGTATTAAAGTAGATATATTCAATCATCGATGCTGCTTTCTCTTTAGTTTCGTGTTTGCCCCAGGTTGGTGGCTCACGGAAAAATATTCCATCTTGTGCTGCGATTGTAGTATTGCCAACATGTGATAGTGAGAAGTGCCAGGCTGGGTATAATTCCAAGTGGTTCAGTTGGTAGAACCTCAGTGCGCTATACTGATGACCCGGGTTCGAGTCCAAGACCAAGCTGGACCAAATTTCCAAATGCGCCAGAACCTTTGCGTTTTATTTCCGAGTATGCATTCTTTGATGAAAACTGTTTGTTTGGATGTATACTATCACATATTAAAATTTTGTCATTTTTTTATGAAACACTGTATATATATATATATATATATATATATATATAGAGAGAGAGAGAGAGAGAGATACATAACAAATAAGTGAAAATTTCTCTTATGTTATTTAGTTGTTTGGAATTTCAGAATTAAAATTAAACTTTTAAAGTTCCAAAATTAATGCAAAATATTTATTCAATAGAATTTATTTCTGTTTCTGCATTTTATCAATTTTGGGATACCTGTCATAAAAAGGGGGGAGGGGGCGCCAAATTAGAACTTTGCTCCTGGCGCAGCTTTCTCTTCGCACGGTCCTGTGCACGCACACCAACTTGCACTTTATCTTACGATAACTCCGAGGTTATCGTAAAACAGTGAGATACAGCAATAGGATTTATGCTTTATTTATATCGTATTTTGTGACACCTGTCATAAAGAGGAGGGGAGGGGACGCCAAAATAGAACTTTGCCCCGGGTGCAACCTTCTATTCGCACGGTCCAGTGCACGCACACCAACTTGCACTTTATCTTACGATAACTCCGAGGTTATCGTACAACAGTGAGATGCAGGAATAGGATTTATGGTTTATTTATATCGTAAAATAGGACTTACATTCTATGTCGATCTTAAGCGGGGTACTGCAATCCCTTCCTATAACCAACTAAGATAAAAACTTCGATACTTAAATTTTAAGTAGAAAACTTCGATGACAAAACAAATAAAATGAACGAAAAGGAGAAATAAACAAAAAATCAGTTATTTCGGATGGTATTTCTATTTAGTTTTATTCTTAGAGTAAAGTTTCTCAGCAATTTTATTGCTTCAGATTTTTTCTATTTGTTTTAAATCTTTGAATAGGTTTATTGGCAGGACCAAGCAGAAAAATATTTTACTGGACACTTTTGTTATCATGCAAACACAGTAACTAGCCTAAGGCACAATGCCGTCTTTTCTTGTAAAAGTATACAAGAAAGTGAAGTTCAAATCAGTAATTTTAAAGGAAGAGGATATAAGTTGGTGTATGTAGAGAACATGCATACTTATGAAATTAATGAATTTAAACCATTGATTAAGTTACCAAGTTTCAATTTGGAATAACAATTCAAAATAGAACGGTAAATCATTATGCTCACTGTCTTCCCTTTTATGTTTAATCGTAGATGTATTTGTTGACACAGTAAGCGATTTTATTAATTAAAAATATAAGGGATCAGGAAACTTTTAGTTGGGCAAAACACGAAGCTTTCGTTTTTTAGGGTTTCGTTCATCTCACGAAACCCTATTACTTCTGCTCCGATGTCTGTCCGTCACAGCGCTATTCTCAGAAACTATGTAACTTACAGAGTTGAAACTTTGTGTAAATAGCTGAATACCAGCTATAAAGAGCTCAAAATATTAAAACTTGAAAAATTCGTATTATTTTAATAAATAGAGATAAAAAACCAAAATTCTAACAGCCTATGCAGGAAATTAGTAAGATGTTGTTATTCAGAAACTATGCATAATTGAAACACGTTTTCCATTTTTTGGTAAAGGCAGAAGATCTTTCAGAAAATACTGTCAAAGTGGGCGTTTTGAATCGAATTAACGGCGCATCACCCCAAGAAAAAAGTAAAACGTGTCATCAAATGACACGAATCACTTATAACTCGATAAGTAATTTATTTATCAAAAAATGGAAAACTCATTTTGATTCAAAATCTCATCAATAGTAAGGCTTGCCTATTCTATCTGTGCCTTTGCGTTTAAAAATGAGTCCGAAAGTTTCGCATCGTTGGGCAGGTCATTTGCGAACCACCTTAAAAAATACAGAAAACAAATTCGAAACTTTCCATCGAATTCAGTGGGCTTTATGCACGAGTGGCAACAGCCACGCCTCTGCGGGTATATCCGAGAAAGACTGTTTATTGGACGAAGGAGAAGAAATAATATTTCCTTTAAATTAAAAACTGTATTTTCACGTTAATATTAAAAAGAGGAAGAAAACTTTGGTGAAAATTACGTCATGTTGAAAACGATACATCAGTGGCGCAGCCAAGAGGGGGGGGGGGGGGTTAAAACCCCCCCCAGAGCTAAAAAAATTACTATAATTGCCGCTTATATGAATCAAAACTAAAGTAATATTTTTTGGAATTTTCCTCCTTGGCGGAATCAGTCGCTTTGTTAAAACAAATTCTATTCAACAAAGTGATTCAATTAAATGGCGAAAATTCTACTTGAAACTGTGAAAGCGCATATTACATGCATCGTTCAAGTCAAAACTAGTTATTTGGACTGTGTCACTTTGTCGAGACGTCTTATAGTAAAAGAAGGGTCATATACTGCCACACAGACGCTTTGAGTTTATACCTATAGTATACAGTGGGCCGTTTCTTAATTGTATTTCCGTCTTTCTTCCATGTTTGAAACAATAACAGACCATCGAATTCCAGGGAAAAAATAAAACATACACATTGTAAGTCTCTCTCAGTTTCAAACAGCTTTTGTTTTGCGTTTTTTTATCTAAGTTATATCTAAGACCAAGCTATATGTGCGTACCCAGGAAAAAATCTTTGCAAAAGTAAGAATTAAAAAAAAGTACTTTGAAGTTATAAAAAGCTATTTTTTTTTATTGTGATTGAACAAATTTTCGCAATCAGTGTTTCTTTTGAATCATTTGTTTTGTAGGGGGTATGTACACAAATTTAAAGACTATATTTGATTTGTTGGTAATGTAGAAACGACGTCTTGCTCTCGGGGAGGCACTGCATCCTCTCCCTCGGACGAAAGAAGCACTGATTGTAATTTCATTGACTTATAGATACATGCCTGTGAGCAGTGCTTAATTTGCGCCGGAGCTTACCGGAGATCCGCTCCGATGCTTTTTTGCTTTTAGTCAATGTTTAAATATTGGTTAGACTTCACCGGAGCTCATAAACATTGCGCTCCGGTGCTCAGCGGAAGAGCATTTCCGGAAAATCGAAGCCTAAATTATATTTTCCTTTTTCTCCCATCACCAATACTTTGTGTCCTTTCCTACCAAAGCGCTTACATATGTGACTTAAGTGTGTCGCACACGTTGGAGCATATATCTATCTAGCGATCGCAGATGCAGATTCAATTGTTTTTTGTCCCAATTCCTAATGGTTTTCAAACAGCGATGAGAAATGCCAGAATTAACCGTACCGTATTTGCTATTTTTACTCGTGGTATATTGTTATGTTTAGTCACTGTAATTTGCTCGTGTTTGTAAAACATTGTAAATTTGCAATGAAGCTTACAGGCGCACAGTTCCAGTTTTATGTTTTGCTAGTTCATGTATAAAAAACATCCTTGACGAGTAGGATTTTCTGAAAATTCTCTATTTCCGATTTCAATGATTTTTGCTCTATTATTATTTTTTTGGCTCTATTTTTTGCTTATTTTCTGCGCTATTCATTTATTAAATTTTATTATGTGTAATTGGATATAGATACAGTCAAAATGTATTATTTTTTTTTTTTTTACAAAAGACGAAATTGTTTAAAATTTTACAAATAATGTATGAAATATAAATATGCGGATGGGATAACAATCATAATGCATCCCTCTTTCTAATGAAAGGGGGTTTGGGTTGATGGTTGCTATTACTGCTGAAAATTAGAACTCCGGTATTCTTTTTGTTAGAATTTAAGCCCTGCTTGTGGGTATGGATTTTGAGAAAGAGACGTTAAATGTGAGGCATTTCTTAGAAAAATACTATCTATAGTTATACAAAATTTTACGTTAATCATGCACTAATTTAAATTGATCAACAATAAATTAGTTATACATTGATTTACACTTATTACATTTTAACGAATGCTACCTGCATGTCATTAAAACTATACTAACTGACCCGTCCGGCGTGGCGGAGCCCGGGCCCATGATAATTACCTCAAATTTGTATGATTATATAACTTATATCGATTTTATATTTTTAAATGAAATTTCTGTAAAAATATATTTAGTCCAGGCATTTGGTAGAAAATAAAGGAAAGTTTTGGTGTAGTTTTTTTTGGGTCCCTTTATGTTTTTTGGGTCGCTGAACACGAATCCGAGATTTTCCAACAAAATTTTGTTCGGGAAATATGTTTTTTTTACAAAAAACGTGCAAAAAAACGGACTTTTTTCCATTTTTTCAAAATAATTCCAAAATTATACATTTTACGTGAAAGTCGGTAATATATGAATTAAAGAAAATAAAATTTCTTACATTTTATGTATTGAAAGTTTTTTTCTCTGATCAATAGTTTAGCCGTGAGAGTGCCTCAAAAATGGGTGGAAAAAACAAAAAACTGTAAAAAAACGGGAATTACGGTACTGTATGTCAATGTAACATTAGAAACTAATCCTTTTACGCAAATGTTAACTATTAATGTTACTAAAGATTATATGTTTGACTATATTTTATGCATTTGAGGTAGAGGAAAAGCGCGGATCCGACACCAGGGGAAGGTGGGAGCAGTGGGGCAGATCCAGCTACTCTCATGAGTCGAAGGTGCTACTCCTCTGGAGGGCTCGTATTCTAAGAGGCGGTAACATTGTAGTCCAGTAGAAATAGCATTTTACCTTACAAAAATTCGGGTAGTTCTGATTTTTGGGTATGTTGTAAAGGTTGACCCTCTAATAAAAAAACCAAGTTTTCGACCTTCTAGACCTTGTGCGTTTTTCACAATATTGAAAAAGCCAATATTTTTCGGCATTTTTTTCGATTTTTCTTAAATAACTCAGTGCATTTTTAGTGCATTTTTCAGAACATAGCACAGTTACCGTTTTGTAGAGCATAAAATTCTCTACAACATGCAGTATTCAGGTTTGTAAATTGTCCAAATAGGGGGTAAGATACGGAGCCGGGAAATAGGGTTAAATTTGGAAAAAAATGTAAAAATCCACAAATGACGTTAGTTTTTGCTTAATAACCTACTTTTAGTGCGTTTTAGAGACAAAAGCACTTTCAACATTTTGTAGAGCATAAAATTCTCTACAACATGCAGTATTCATATTTGTAAATTGTCCAAATAGGGGGTAAGATACGGAGCCGAGAAAATAGGGTTAAATTTGGAAAAAATGTAAAAATTCTCAAATGATGTTAGTTTTTGTTTAATAACCTACTTTTAGTATGTTTTAGAGACAAAAGCACTTTCACCATTTTGTAGAGCATAAAATTCTCTACTACATGCAGTATTCATGTTTGTAAATTGTCCAAATAGGGGGTAAGATACTGCAAAAACTAACGTCATTTGTGGATTTTTATATTTTTTCCAAATTTAACCCTATTTTCCCGGCTCCGTATCTTACCCCCTATTTGGACAATTTACAAACATGAATACTGCATGTTGTAGAGAATTTTATGCTCTACAAAATGGTAACTATGCTTTTTTTCTGTAAAATGCACTAAAATTGAGTTATTTAAGAAAAATCGAAAAAAGTGCCGAAAAATATTGGTTTTTTCAATATTGTGAAAAACGCACAAGGTGTAGAAGGCCGAAAACTTGGTTTTTTTTTATTAGCGGGTCATAATAAATGAAACTACCGACTATCTCCTGCTTTAAAAAGTTGATTATGACAATTTTGTTTCTAAATGCACTAAAAGTGGGTTATTAAGCAAAAACTAACGTCATTTGTGGATTTTTACATTTTTTTTCCAAATTTAGCCCTATTTTCCCGGCATATCATCTTACCCCCTATTTGGACAATTTACAAACATGAATACTGCATGTTGTAGAGAATTTTATGCTCTATAAAATGGTGAAAGTGCTTTTGTCTCTAAAACGCATTAAAAGTAGGTATGAGCACTCCGGCGGAGGAGCACCTTCGACTCATGAGAGAAGGTGGAACTGCTCCACTGCTCCCACCTTCCCCTGGCGCAGGATCCGCACTTTTCCTCTACCTCAAATGCATAAAATACAGTCAAACATATAATCTTTAGTATCATTAATGGTTACCGTTTGCGTAAAATGGTTAGTTTTTATGTTACATCGACATACACTACCGTAATTCCCGTTTTTTTACAGTTTTTTGTTTTTAACACCTTTTTTGCGGTACTCTCACGGCTAAACCCCGTTTGCGTAAAATGGTTAGTTTTTATGTTACATCGACATACACTACCGTAATTCCCGTTTTTTTACAGTTTTTTGTTTTTAACACCTTTTTTGCAGCACTCTCACGGCTAAACCATTGATCAGAGAAAAAAACTTTCATTACATAAAATATAGGAAATTTTAATTTAATTCATATATTGCCGACCTTCACGTAAAATTCACAATTTTGGAATTATTTTGAAACAACGGAAAAAAGTCCGCTTTCTTACACGTTTTTTGTAAAAAAAAAACATATTTCCCGAAAAAAATTTTGTTGAAAACCTCGGATTCGTGTTCAACGACCCAAAAAACATAAAGGGACCCCCCCTCCCCCTCCCCCCCCCAAAAAAAAAAACTACACCAAAACTTTCCTTTATTTGCTCTTTTTTATCCCCTAATGCCTGGACTAATTGATTATTAGAGGGAAAAGCATTTTTAAAATATACTTTCTTTTCTTTTTTTTTTCTCGCAAGATCTCTCGTTTCATAGTTTAAAAAAAAAAATTATCCCTGTTGTCTTAATTCTATAATTTTTTCACCAGTTATAAATATAATAGTTTTCCAGACCATGAAAAAATATTGATTGATATCTAGCTGTAAAATAAATGTTTTCTTCTGGCTTCTTCTTCTTTTTTTTTTTTTTTTTTTTTTTTTTGGCTATGGGTTTTTTAAAAGTAAGAACAACAAAAAAAGTTATTGTCCGAATTCTCTGAAATTTTATTCGATTGTAAATATAACTGTATCCAACCCCTCTTTAAAATTCCACGAAAAAAGTCTAAGTCTTTGACTAAAGTCGAAGAGAACTGAGTCACAGAGTTACATAAAAAAAGACTAAGTCACAGTTTTAGTCACATTCATATTTAATAGTGAAAACATGAGCCGAAGCCGAGCGAACCCACGCCGAAACACCTAACTTTCTTTTAGCATTTTCATCGAAACATTATCAGATTTTTTTAATACTTTTATTTATCAGAGCGTTTAAAATTTTTTGTAGGCGCTGTAAATTTGATCTTCCGAGATGCTTTTAAAAGATTGTGTCGAAATACAGACGTTTAGTTTATTTTAGCATAGAAAAAAGATCGTCTTCGAAAGGCGCGATATGACGTGCAGGTCTAAATAAATCGTATTTTAGAATGCTTTCAGCTGTTTCACACCTTTAAATTTCCCATTTATAATAAATTCTTTATCCCGATCATTTGCATCTTAAAAGTAATCTCTATACTAAATTTCAAGTTTTAACACTAACAGTTTCAACCAAATCATAATGTAGAACGTTTTTAGAAAGTTTTCCGGTCATTTCATCCTTTTAAATTTTTAATTTTTAAAAAAATATTCTAAGGAAGCATTTACTAACATAAAAGTTATCGTCATGCCAAATTCCAAGTTTTCATACCAATTGTACCACATAAATCGCAATTTTAGAATGCTTCTTATTCTTGCATTCTTTTAAATTTCGAATGGAAAAAATAAATTCTGGGCGAGCATTTACGTCACTTAAGTAACATCCATATAAAATTTCAAGACTCTAGCCATAAAAGTTCTAAATATATTATGATTTAGAACATTTTTAGAACGTTTTTTGCTCATTTCACTTTTATAAATTTCAAAAATTTTAAAAACCGTTTTGAACGAGTATTTATATCTTAGAAGTAACCCCCATATCAAAAAACCAAGCATTTATACCTACTGTATCACACAAATCGCAATTTTAGAACTTTTTTGTTCTTGCATCCTTTTACATTTCGATTTTTTAGAAAACTGTTCTGGATGATCATTTACATATCTAGAATAACAACCGTGTCAAATTTCACATATCTAGCACAAACAATTCCTAATTAATTGTTTTTAGATCATTTACAAACCGTTTTCCGCTCATTTCATCCTTTTAAATTTAGAATTTCTATAGAAATCGTTCTTAGAGAGTATTTACATCCCAAAAGTTACCACCATGCCAAATTCCAAGCTTCTATACCAATTTTATCACACAAATTGCAATTTTAGAACGTTTGTTTGCTCCTGCAAACTGTTCTGGACTAGCATTTAAGTCTCTAAAGTAACAACCATGCCAAATTTCATGTTTCTAGCCCTAACTGTACAAATAAATTCTAATTTAGAACGTTTCCTGCTCCTTTCCCCTTTTTAAATTTCTAACTTTTTAGAAACCATTTTTAGTGAGCATTTACATCTTTTTAAAGTAACCACTAGACCGAATTTCAAATTTCTAGAACCAACAATATCGTAGAAACCACAATTTAAGAATGTTTTTTGAGTAGACTTTGACACCATCATTAAGATTCCATACTTAAAAAGTTAAAACGGAACTATTATAAGATCACTCATGTGTCTTATTTTTCTGGCGCTCAGCGGGGAGTTGAGAGTTATCGACGTAGAATCATCTAAGAATTGTTGGTAATGATTTTCGAAAAAATGTGTCTGTAATTAGCTGAGATATTAATTTAAAATCCATCTAGAAAACAACGGCATGGATCAAAACAGTGTTGCTACTTTGCGACCTCCTTTTGAAGCGCGCTTGACACAATGCTAAGATTAAACATTGTACAAGATCTTTGCTTTAGGTAAAACGAATCATAGTGATAGTCAACATTTTTTATTCCAACTGAATTCAATTATTGAAGGCAAATATTGAAAAAATAATTCCAAGATATTAAAAGTCAGTAATTTTCAGACTACAATCGCTTATAATTCAATATATAATTCACTTATAATGAAAAAATTTTCGATAACAAATCACTTGAATTATCATGCCTGCATATGCTTTCATTTTTGAAAATGAATCGGAAAGTTTCGCGTTGTTCAGCATACCTTTTACTTAACCATCATACGTATAGGATAAGTCTTGTAATCGTTTTAAAAATCGAAAAAAAAAAAATCGACGGATTTACACGTTTCAGACACTGGAGATTCCGAAAACATATTTTTAGAAATTTTTTTTTTGCCGTCCGTCTGTGTGTCTGTGTGTCAGTAAACGCTCTATCTCCCGAACAAATTGGGATAGAGACTTGAAATTTGGTATGTACTTAGTATGTAATAATGGGAAGAAGCTTATTGAATTTCAGTAACCTCGATTATCCGGAACTTTTTTTTCGGACTCTCCAAATATTCGTTCTGTTAAAAGGTATATAAAAATTTTCGAAATTGTTTATTATTTTAAGGAGTGAATATAAAAGACAATAAAAAACATAAATTTTGCATAATGAATAAAGTCGATCGGATAATGAGTTGCCGAGATATTTGTAATCCTATTTTCCACACTCTTCGATTTTTTATAACCCTGTATTTCATCCAAATTTTAATTCAAAGATATATTTTAATTGGAAATGAGACGCTTAATCCGACGCAATAAACCGTTAGTTAATATGATTATTATTTTTGGAGTTATAAGGATATTTCTCTTACACAATTCAGTAATAGAGCCTTTAAAGCGAGGCTAACGAAAAACAAAGGCTACCGCGGTGTTTTACGCATATCTTTTTTTACAGACCGCCGGAGTCACATGATGCTCGAATCCACCAATGCAGGTGTACGAAAAGAGTATCACGTCACTCTAGCTGTCTGTAAAAAAAGATAAGTGGAATGCACCGCGGTAGCCTGTCTTTTTCGTTAGCCTCGCTTTAAAGTTTATGACGTCATCAAGCCAGGATTTTATTCAAATTTCAATGCGTTTTATAAGTAGTTTACACATGTTTTATTTTCATATTTTATATTATGCCTATCCATGATGGGTAAGTATTACGGTGGCTTCCAACGACTAGTTTTAAATGCTTTAAAATTGTCGACTATTGCGTTAAATATGATTGGCAACTTTTCGTGTGAAACTCAGCGACTTCTTCCGAAGCGTGATTGGTTCTCTACCAAGTTTATATTCATTGTTTTGCCTTCCAATACCAATAAAATTAAATTATGGCATGTGGTATTGTTTTAGGTATGTGAGTATATTGTCTTTGAACAGTTCCCTTTGTACGCGAATAAAACTCGCTTATGACCAATTACCTTTTTAAACCCGTTTTGTAGTTCCAGAATTAACCCCTGCATAAAAGAACAAACGTTGCTGTTTAATAATATTAGTATAAATACGACTTCAATTCAAACTCGGATATTTTTAGAGAGCAATAATAAATTTATTTTAACGAAATTTTCATCAAATTTACATTACTTAATGCGAAATTCAATGTCATGTAAAGTACTGGAAGGGCACAATAATTTAGCCTACAATACTGTTTTTAATATAAACTACATTCCAAAACATCGATTACCTAATTGAGTTGTTATACTTGGAAAAAAGCAAGATAAGTACACTCATGTCCAAAATTAAGCTCACAAACATAGAATCTGCGAAAACTGATGAACTATTCACTGTGTTGCCACGAAATTTGGCACAGAGGTAAATCATAATGGGAGAAAGAATATAGCAACATAACAATATGGAAAGGATTTAAATTGTGAATTAAGATACAGGGTATATTAAAAAATGTTAAAAATCATGAATCGGAGATAAAGCATTTATCTCGGGAAAAGTATGTCCGATAACGAGTGTGACCATTGTGCACTGCTATACAAGCCTCACAACGAGCTCTCATACTGTTTATGAGGGTGTCAATAAATGTTTGTGGCAACAAAGCCTATTCTTCCAAAAGCGCGGCATTTAACTCTTGGAGGGTCCTAGGAGTGGGGTTAAGCTGTGCAATGGCTCACCCTAGACCATCCCAAACATTGTCAATAGGATTGAAGTCCAGAGATCTCGAGGGCCAACTCATACGGCGAATATCCTCCTCTTCAGGAAAATCATCAACAATGTGAGCACTGTGTGACCTCGCATTATCGTCCATAAAAATGAAGTCTGGGCCTACAGCACCCCGGAACAGCCTCACATAGACTTCAAGGACCTCATCCCTATAGCGATGTGCATTGACAGTACCCGCATCGTGCAACGGGGTACGGCAGCCCAACAATAAGCCGTCTCAGATAAGGATTCCTTTGCCACCAAATCTGTCGATTTATTTTACGTAAGAGGGATGATTGCGAGCTCCACGTTCTCTCTAGATGAAGATTCGACTAGAATCATTTTCCGCGGTGAATCCGGACTCATCACTGAAAAGAACACGCTCCTACTCTTGTTGTGTCCAAGTCTTCGGCTCCACAACAACTGGGCTCTCCTGTTCGATGCATTGAAAGGGATACACACGACTGGATGCCGGACGTAAAGTGCCCTCTCTGCTAGTCGTCTATATACTGTTTGCCTGGAAATTCTTATTCCAGACGCAGCAGTAAGGTCACCAGCAAGCTGAGTAGTCGTTGCCAGCCTATGTCGTTGTTCGCTTAACGCCAAATAGCTATTCTGTTCAGGTGTCGTTGCTCTGTGGCGGTCTTGTCTGGCCTTCCTGGTGACATTGGGAATGTCTAGGAAGAACCATTGCACAGCATAACCCCCCTGCCATGACCCACCAGGAGTTAAAGGGCCGCGCTTTTGGAAGAAATGGCTTTGTTGCCACAAACATTTATTGACACCCTCATAAACAGTATGAGAGCTCGTTGTGAGGCTTGTATAACAGTGCACAGTGGTCACACTTCGTATCAGACATACTTTTCCTGAGATAAATGCTTTATCTCAGATTCATGATTTAACACTTTTTAATATACCCTGTATTTTAATTCACAATTAAAATCCTTTCCATATTGTTATGCTGCTATATTCTTTCTCCCATTCTAATATACCTCTGGGCCAAATTTCGCGGCAACACAGTGAATAGTCCATCAGTTTTCACAGATTTTATGTTTGTGACCTTAATTTTGGACATGAGTGTAAGTCTATTGAAAATTTAGTTAAAATTGCTTCATTATTATTAAAGTTAGAAATAAGAATTCGTGATATATTAATTGGTATAATTCATTGTTTTTCATTCCAATACTAATAAAAATAAATTATGGCATGTGGTATTGTTTTAGGTATGTGAGTATATTGTCTTTGAACAGTTCTGATATTTTGTGTGGAACCCTTTGTACGCGAATAAAACTCGCATATGACCAATTACTTTTTAAAATCCGTTCTATAGTTTCAGAATTAACTCCTGCAAAAAGAACAAACGTTGCTGTTTTATAATATCAGTATAGATACGACTTCAAACTCGGATATTTTTAGAGAACTTTAATAATAATGAATATATTTTAACGAAATTTTCATCAGATTTACATTACTTAATGCAAAATTCGATGTCGTGTAAGGTACTGGAAGGGCCCAGTAATTTAGTCTACAATACCGTGTTTAATATCAACTACATTCTGAAACATCGATTACCTAATTGAGTTGTTACATTTGGCAAAAAGCAAGGTAAGTAAGTCTATATAAAATTTTGTTAAAACTGCTTCGTTATTATTAAAGTGGGGAATAAGAATTCGTGACTCTCTTGTGATGAAAAATTGTGTATTTTTGATTGAACAAATGGTTTGAAACTCTGTTATTTTCTATGTAAAAATTATTTGCTGTACTGTGCTCTTCCATCTTAAAGTTTTCCACTCATCATTTTTAAACACTTTATAAATCTAACCTAGTTTTGTGTTATTTCCTTGATGCATTTTATAGTTTGTAACTCTAATATTGCAAAAGCTGTTTAAATGAATCATAACCAACGTAATTGTGGAGAAAGGCATTATGATTTCATTCACTTATAAGACTGATTCCGTTAACCGGTGATTCATATAACCGGCGTCCAGCTTTATCAGAAACTCAAAACCCCCCCTAGAACCGAATTCTGGCTGCGCCACTGATTTAAAACATTTTTCTTATAGCGTCGTTATAAAATTCCGTGAAGGAGCGACATCGTTTACTTAGCCATTTTATACAAGCTTATTTTCAAATGTTAAATTGCTCTAATTTAATCAATCACAGAAACAGTCGTTAGCTGTTGCGGCAGTAATTGATTTGGCCTTAAAATCCTCCCCCAGTCAGAAATGACTGGAAACCCGATTACAGAAGATCGCCACTCATCGCTTAATTATAATTCAATATTTCGTAATCTTTTTAAAACACAGCAAATAAGCGTGTTTTTAGAGCCTGTGGTGTCTCAACGGGGGTTGGCGAGCGTAGCTCGTAGCGGGCAGAGCTCCTTTAGTTTTAAAAAAGAAATTGTGCAAAAATTACATTTTTTTTCAAATCACAAGTTCGCACTTTCTATCAAATGTAAATCAAAGCGGTGGATTTTGAATAATCGGGACGCATGCCAAACTAACGTATTGTAACGGAAAGGTTTTAGAACTATACGAATTGCAGTCATGGAATTAGGCGTGATTTTTTAAGATAAACTTTGAATGCATATAAAAGGGTGCTTAAAAACACCCAATTTTACTTTTATTATTTAGAGCTTACTTTCCAAAGGTACAATGTTATGAAGTACTTAGATTCATCAGTTTGTATATTTTTAGTTATATATTATTTTAATTGGTTTATTTGATATCAAATATAAACTAGTCGTTGGAGGCCACCGTAATACTTACCCATCATGGATATGCATAATCTATATATATAAATGAAAGTCCTGACTGGATAGATGATCAACGTGCGGCCCAAACTTACTGAACCTACAAATACGAAACTTGGAGGAAAAATACTTCTTAGGACGTAGAGGCGCACTAAGAAGTGATTTTCAAAAACTCCACCCCTAAGGGGGGTAAAAAAGGGAACAAACTTAAAAAAAATTCCTTAAAAATCGGGTATTATAGTTAAGTGACAATTATAACATATTTTAATGCATTTTTGTATGGTAAATCGAATGGTATAAAGTACATTCTTCTAAGTACCATTGTTCATGAGATAATGCATATTTTTGTAACGATTATCGTATAATAGTTCTACGTTGTCTAATTATAGAACTAGGAGGGGAATTTCTATAATCAGTTGAACCCGTGAAACATTAGCCTCTTTAAAAAATACTGCAGAATGGATTTCGATTGAACTTGCATTAATAATTTTCCATGGGTAATTTTAGTATATTGCATAATTTTACATAGTTCTTTAGCAAATCATACTGTAAATGATTAAATAAAGAAGTTGGTCTTTAATAGCCAAATTTTGTGCAAAAAATAGAAAATATAACAGAGCAATGGCGTCTATTTAGTTTTACAGCATTGCGAAGGACAATCAAGGTAAAGGTGCATATTGCTTTAAAACACAAAACGATCAAATTCACGGGTATATTTCGCTTGGAGAAACCAACCAGCGTAGCGGGCAAAGCCTGCTAGTATAAAATAGGAAAATGAAACATGCGTAAACTATTTATAAAATGCATTGCAATTTGAATAAAATATTGGCTTGATGACGTCCTAAACTTTAAATGCTCTTTTGCTGCTTGCGTAAAAGATACATCCTTATAACTCCAAAATTGATAATCATATTAACTAACGTTTCACTGCGTCCGATTAAGCGTCTCATTTCCAATTAAAATATATCTTTGAATTGCAATTTGAATGAAATACAGGGTCATGAAAAATCGAAGAGTGTGGAAAATAGGATTACAAATATCTCAGCAACTCATTACCAGATCAACTTCATTTTTTATGGAAAATTTATGTATTTTTATTGTTTTTTTATATTTACTCCTTAAACTAAACAATTTCGAATTTTTTTTTATACCTTTTATCAGAACGAATATTTCCAGAGTCCGAAAAAATAGTTCCGGATAATCGAGGTTACTGAAATTCCATAAGCTTCTTCCCATTATTTCATACTAAGTACATACGAAATTTCAAGTCTATTTCTCAATTTGTTCGGGAGATAGAGCGTTTACAGATACACACACAGACAGACGGACGGCAATTTTTTTTCCCTAAAAATATGTTTTTCGGAATCTCCAGTGTCTGAAACGTGTAAATCGTCAAAAATTTTTTTTTCGATTTTCAAAACGATTACAAGACTTACCCTATCCTATACTATGTATGATAGGTAAGTAATAAGCAAAATATAGAATTTCACGCATTTTTTATTTATAATTTTAGTATTTTTTTTTTGTTTTTAATAGTGGGCTTTAGCCTACCCTTGCCCATAGTTGGCGGCTCCATGACGTGTTGATTCTTTTTGTCAGATTTTCAACAATCAAGAAGAGGACTTCAGCTATGTAGAGACATCGACTGTCAGGTAAAGAGTTCAGTTTTAAAGGCATTTTTTTCTCCTTGAAGAAGCGATACTTCGGCTACAATCCGTTCGAAAATAAAAATTCGTTTTATGGAGGCCATAAAAAACTTTTGTATATAATTCAAAATTCCGAAAGTATTCTTGACATACAAAGTTTGTTTTCATAAGGCAAACAACACACAAGTTCAACATGTGCTTAATAATGTTGTAATAATGACCGTATAATTGCTTGTGCATTTTCAGATCCAAGGCCTCCTTTCAGGGGCGACATTTAGACAGGGCAGAGTAAGGCAATGCCCCCCCCCCCTCCCCTCCATATCAGTTTCAGATTTTTCTTTTATCATTATCTGTTTCTTTATTTTCTAATTTTTATTTGAACGTTTTCGTTTGTTTTTACCGATGCATTAATAATTGTCTCTAAATAAATTATAACAGTAAAAATATTTCTTTGGGAAGATATATAAAAAATAAGTAAAAAAAAGAATCCATTTCAAGAGCAAAGAAAATCTGGTTTTATTATGTTCAATATAAGAAGTTTGTCCCCTGCAAACAAAATATGAAATGACGCTCTATACTTTTGTCTCCGATATTGATGCATCCATGTGTTTCTTCGATGGGGAAATTCACATACTCCTTTCATGCACTGTTTTCTTCAGTATTTCTCCTCAGTCCTGCATCTATGGTTGACCGCCCTTCGTAGGATATCAATTTTTAACGCATGTTTTACAAATAGACATATCTAAAACAAAAAAAAAAATTATTTTAGTTATAAATAAAAGCAGAAAATTTATATTTATTTTGAGATCCAATAAAATAGTACGTGTCTTCGAGATTGGTGCATCCATCTGTTTCTTCAGTGGTGTGATCCACATACTCGTCTCAGGCACAGTTTTCTTCAGTATTTCTCCTCAGTCCTGAGTCTATGGTCACCGGCACTTAGGAGGGATATATATTTATATGGCATCTTTTAAAACTACATATAGCAAAGTTTTGCTTTTAAGACCTCTTTTAGAAATAGAGATACCCGACACAAACAACAACAGCAAAAAATCCTAGTTATAAGTACAAACACAAAATTTATATTTATTTACCGACCCAATAAAATAATCCATACCTCCGATATTGGTGGATCGAAGTGTTTCTTTGGTCGGTGTCATCCACAGACTCGTCTCACGTATAATTTTCTTCAGTATTTCTCATCAGCCCTGAATCTATGATCGCTAGCACTTCGGAGGGATATCTATTTTTATGGCATCTTTTGAAAATAGATGTACCGCGATATACCTGAAATAAAAAAAAGTTTTCCCTTTTAAGATACCTTTTAGAAATAGAGATACACGAAACAAAAAAATATTCTACTTATAAATACAAGCATAAAATTTAAATTTATTTTCTGACACAATAAAATAATACATACCTCGAATATTGGTGCATCCATGTATTTCTTCGGCGGGTGTGATCCACATACTCTTCTCACACACATTTTTTTTCAGTATTTCTCAGTCTCTAATCTATGGTGACAGCACTTCGAAGTGATATCTATTTTTATGGCATCTTTTAAAAGTAGATACACCTGAAATAAATAGTTTTTCTTTTTACGGATTTTTTTAGAAATAGCTATACGTGACACAATAAACTATTTTAGTTATAAATACAAGCAGAAAGTTAAAATTTATTTATTGACACAATAAAATAATACATACCTCCAATATTCATGCATCCATGAGTTTCTTTGGTGAGTATCATCTCCACTCGTCTCACACAGAGTTTTCTTCAATATTTCTCCTCAGTCCTGAATCTAGGGATCACAGCACTTCGGAGGGATATCTATTTTTATGGCATCTTTAAAAAATAGATACACCAGAAATAAAAGTTTTCTTCCTAAGGCTTTTCAGAAATAGCTATACCTGAAACAGAAAAATATTTTAGTTATAAATACAAGCAGAAAATTGAGATTTATTTACAGACTCAATAAAATAATACATACCTCCGATATTGGTGCGTCCATGTGTTTCTTCGGTGGGTGCCTTCCATATACTGATTTCGTGTGCTGTTTTCTCCAGTATTTCAGCTTTGTCCAATTACCTATAGTCACCGAAACTTCGAAGGAATATATGTTCTTATGGCATCTTTACAAAATTGATATACCTGAAAAAGAACATTTTTTTTCTAGTTTTAAATAAAAGAAAAAAAATGTAAATTTATTTATTAACTCAATAAAATAATACATACTTCCGATATTGGTGCATCCATGCGTTTCTTTGGTGCATGTTATCCATATACTGCTCTCATGTACTGTTTTATCCAGTATTTCAGTTCTATCCTGTTATCTAGGGTCACCGAAACTCGGACGGATGTATATTTTTATGGCATCTTTTAAAAATAGATATACCTGAAAAATAAAGTTTTTTTTTAGATATAGATACAAGCAGTAAATTGAAATTTGTTTATCGACCCAATAAAATAAAATTAACATTATTCAAGATACTCGTGATAAAATAATACATACCTTCGATATTGGTGCATCCATGTGTTTCTTCGGTGGGTGTCATCCACATATTTATCTCACATACAGTTTTCTTCAGTATTTCTCCTCAGTCACGAATCTGTGCTGACAGCACTTCAGAGGGATATCTATTAAAAGTAGATACACCTGAAAAAAAAAAAAAATAGTTTTTCTTCTTACGGATTTTTTTAGAAATAGCTATACGTGAAACAATAAACTATTTCAGTTATAAATACAAGCAGAAAGTTAAAATTTATTTATCGACACAATAAAATAATACATATCTCCAATATTCAGGCATCCATGTGTTACTTCGGTGGGTATCATCCCCACTCGTCTCACCCAGAGTTTTCTACAATATTTCTCCCCAGTCCTGAATCTATGGACGACAGCACTTTGGAGGATATCTATTTTTATGGCAACTTTAAAAAATAAATATATCAGAAATAAAAAGTTTTCCTTCTTAAGGCATTTTTAGAAATAGCTATACCTGAAAGAAAAAAATATTTTAGTTATAAACACAAGCAGAAAATTGAAATTTATTTGCAGACTTAAAATAATACATACCTCCGATATTGGTGCATCCATGTGTTTCTTCGGTGGATGTCTTCCATATACTGATTTCGTATGCTGTTTTCTTCAGTGTTTCAGCTCTGTCCAGTTATCTGTAGTCACCGAAACTTCGGCGGGATATATGTTTTTATGGCATCTTTAAAAAAATTATATACCTGAAAAAGAATATTTTTTTCCAGCTTTAAATAAAAGCAGAAAATGTAAATATATTAATTCAATCAATAAAATACTACATACTTCCGATTTTGCTGCATTCATGCGTTTTTTCGGTGCATGTTATCCATATACTGCTCTCATGTACTTTTTTCTTCAGTATTTCAGCTCTGTCTTGTTATCTATGGTCATCAAAACGCGGACGGAAATATATTTTGATGGCATCTTTTAAAAATAGATATACCTGAAAAATCCTTATATATTATTTCTCCTGTCAACATCCCTCTTACTCAGAAAATATGAAACGCAGAACAACGAATGAGATACCATATGAAAGGTTTTAGAACAGGCTTCTGACATAGCCCACTTAACAATTCGTTAAAACATGTTTTTGATTAAAATTTGCTGAAATTAAAAAATTAAATCGGCATTGTTTTCATGAAAGAAATGAAAGGTTTTCCTGAAATTATTGTTGCCAAAAAAACAAAATACCACATTATATGATGCTCATAGCAATTATTATAAAAAACACCGCACGGGTTTATTTTATACTTATCATTAAAAAGCGAAATTGAAATTGAAATGTTTAGATTTATATTTCTAAATCCCATGGTTTTCCCGAAGCGGGTGACGTCATCCTCTAATGCAGTCAAAATACGATTGTTATTTTTTTTTCCTCGCGCGTGCCTTTAGCAATCTTGGATCAGTTTTTAGTCTAACTTTGATGGAATAAATTAGATGATATTCTGGCTTGACTAACAACTAAATGTTGTTTACAGATATTTTTATCCTTGCTTTTTCTTTAGAAGTTTAAACCTGCATCTAATAAATATTACATACTAGCAAGCTTCGCCCGCTACGCTGGTCGGTTTCTCCAAACGAATTTTGAATCAAACTAACTATACCGGTGAATTGCATTCATCCAACAATGTACGCTTTTGGTCAGACAGCTACAGGAAAATATGAAAAGAGATCGCATATCAATTTATTGCCTTGGACTACTAAGTATTTATCTGGCTTTAATTATGATCCTCATATTGATTATTCCAGGAATAAGGCTGTTGATCTCGAATCTCAGTTACATCGTTTTATAAATATTATAGATTAATATATGATTTTTGTAATTGGATTCGTTGTCAAGCTTTCGCTTCAGAAAACACAACGCAGACGAAAATTTTGATCCAGAGAAGTACCAATCATCCCCACAAAATTGCCTAACTAACAGTCAGGGATGAGATTTCTCCGTTTTTTGCATACCAGTATAATTATACAGAAAATGCTTTTTTATTTAATCGGAACATTCTGCGATTTAAAAGAACAACATTTTCTCTTAGATTATACTGGTATGCAAAAAAAGCGGAGAAATCTCATCCCTGCTAACAGTGTAAATCGCACCAAAGTCCGTACAGCAGAACTCAAATTATAAACGGTCGGAATGAAATACGAATTTGCATTTTAAATACATAGTAGATATATCTTTCATAATTGCATTCACCTTTCCCAATCACTTTCCCATTAGCTCTATCACTAAGCAACATAGAATGATATGTTATAGGGTCATTAACCATACCTGAAAAATCACTTCTATCAAAATTTGTTCAGAAGAATTTTTTTAAGTGATCTTTAATAATCGGGTTCACATACCTTTAGAGATTTCCTCTTTAGCTCTATAACAAAGCAACGTAGAATAGCTATACGCTAAAACCTTTCAAAAAACATCACCTGATTAAAATGTGAATATGCGGTTTATACTCATAGTAGATGATATGATTTTCTGTAACAGGATTCATCATGAAGATTTCGCTTCAAACATAAATGATGCTTTCAACATTGTGGCTAATACGCCAATTGGCGAGGTATCCGATTGCGGAAAATTAGCCCGAAATCGTATGAATAACTACCCAAAGAAAAAGAGAAACATGGCAGAAGACTGAAAACAAATAAAGAAGTAATACATAATATCAATCAGACCTTCGACACTTTATTTGGTACTTCTCCATTATCCCGTCGACCACTTTTCATAAAAAGAAACTATCGCCAAACTATAAGATTTAGCCAAAAATGCAGTCCCATTCACTTGACGTCAGAAGAATTAAACGTGTTTGTCATGTCATGAAGCGGTTTTTAATTTGACATTTACCTGTATTTTTCATTTTGTTTTTCTGATATTTCAGTTATTTCGTTAATTAAAATAAAAATTGTGTCCTTAAACGGCTGTGCCGTGACATTAAAAGAGAAAATGCATTATAAAAATGTTGCGTTTCATAGTTAAGTGAAATAGATCTATTTCAACTGACGTCACAAACATTTATTCACCAGCCCAGAAGGATAATTAAGAAAAATAATGGAAATAAATATCCAAGATTTTTTTTTCTATTTTCATTAATATATTGTAATTTTTTTTGTGTTAAAACTTACTGGACACTTTGGTGAGTGGGACTTTTCCGATTTTTTTTTATTTTATTTATTTATTTTGATGTTCCAATGGCAACATTCTTCCATTTGTTTATTTGGAGTTCATGTTTGGCGATGATTTTTAAAAAAATTTTTTTTATGAAAAGTGGTCGACGGTATAATTTAGATATACCCTTTATTTTAGCAATCACATTTTATTTTAAATCGTGGCGTTTATAGAAATAATAATAATACACAATTACATAAATATCCGTAAAAATAATATTCAATTCCCAATTGAGCAGTTAATGTTTCTATCTGCAAAAATAAACAAAAAGATTTAATTTGAATTTCTTCCATTGCTATAGTAACGGACGTATTTTTAGAAATTATCACTTGTATTGTTAGAATTGTTAGATTTTGACGTCAAAGAATTCGCTAAATTAGAAAAATTTGCAATATCTCACGAACTATTTGACTTATGAGTATTTAATTGATACCATTCGATTCAGCCTACAAAAATACATTAAAATATGTTATCATTTGTCACGTAACTATTATACCCGATTTTTAAGGAATTTTTTTAAAGTTTGTTTCCTTTTTTACCCCCTTTAGGGGTGGAGTTTTTGAAAATCCCGTCTTAGTGCGCGTCTACATACTAAGAAGTATTTTTCATGCAAGTTTCGTCTTTGTAGGTTCGGTAGTTTTGGCTGTGCGTTGATCATCTAGCCAGAAAGGACTTTCTTTTATATATATAGATTGATAAAAAATGATACTTCTCTATTATCCCGTCGAACACTTTTCATAACAAAAAACTATCGTCAAATAAACGGGAGAACGTTGCCATTGGAATATCAAAAAATAAATAAAATACAAGAATTTAAGGACACAAGACACAATTGTTATTTTAATTAATAAAATAACTACTAAATCAGTAAAACATAATGCAAAATACACGCAAATGTCGAATATAATACCACTAAATGACGTAACAAACACGCATAATGATTCTGACATCAAGTAAATGGGACTGCATTTTTGGCGTTTAATCTTACAGTTTGGCGGTAGTTTTTTGTTATGAAAAGCGGTCGACGGGTTAATAGAGAAGTACCTAAAAAAATAATAGATTTCAGTGCGAAATCTTCGCACGGGCCCTCTGGTAAACGTTTATTATTAGTTATAGATACAAGCAGTAAAATGAAATTTGTTTACCGACCCATTAAAATAACACATACCTCCGATATTGGTGCCTCCATGCATTTCTTCGGTGGATGTCTTCCATATAACTGCTTTCATGTAAAGTTTTTCTCCAGTATTTTAGCTCTGTACTGGTATCTATTGTCATCCAAACATCGGAGAGATATGTATTTTTTATGGCATCTTTTAGAAATACATATACCTGAAAAAGAAAAGTTTTTTTCAGTTTTATATAAAAGCAGAAAATATAAATTTATTTATTCACCCAATAGAATAATACATACCTCCGATATTGCTGCATAAATGTTTTTCTTCGGATGGTGTCATCCGTATGCTGCTCTCATGTACTGTTCTCTCCGGTATTTCAGCTCTGTCCTGTGATCTGTGGTCACCGAAAACTTCGGAGGGATATATATTTTTATGTCATCTTTTAGAAATAGATATACCTGAAAAATAAAGGTTTATTTTCAGTTTTAAATAAAAGCAGAAAATGCAAATTTATTTACTGACCCAATAGAATAATACATACCTCCGATATTGCTGCATAAATGTTTTTCTTCGGTTGGTGTCACCCGTATGCTGCTCTCATGTACTGTTCTCTCCGGTATTTCAGCTCTGTCCTGTGATCTGTGGTCACCGAAAACTTCGGAGGGATATATATTTTTATGTCATCTTTTAGAAATAGATATACCTGAAAAATAAAGGTTTATTTTCAGTTTTAAATAAAAGCAGAAAATGAAAATTTATTTATTGACCCAATAGAATAATACATACCTCCGATATTGCTGCATAAATGTTTTTCTTCGGTTGGTGTCATCCGTATGCTGCTCTCATGTACTGTTCTCTCCGGTATTTCAGCTCTGTCCTGTGATCTGTGGTCACCGAAAACTTCGGAGGGATATATATTTTTATGTCATCTTTTAGAAATAGATATACCTGAAAAATAAAGGTTTATTTTCAGTTTTAAATAAAAACAGGAAATGCAAATTTATTTATTGACCCAATAGAATAATACATACCTCCGATATTGCTGCATAAATGTTTTTCTTCGGTTGGTGTCATCGGTATGCTGCTCTCATGTACTGTTCTCTCCGGTATTTCAGCTCTGTACTGTGATCTGTGGTCACCGAAAACTTCGGAGGGATATATATTTTTATGTCATCTTTTATAGAAATAGATATACCTGAAAAATAAAGGTTTATTTTCAGTTTGAAATAAAAGCAGGAAATGCAAATTTATTTATTGACCCAATAGAATAATACATACCTCCGATATTGCTGCATAAATGTTTTTCTTCGGTTGGTGTCATCCGTATGCTGCTCTCATGTACTGTTCTCTCCGGTATTTCAGCTCTGTCCTGTGATCTGTGGTCACCGAAAACTTCGGAGGGATATATATTTTTATGTCATCTTTTAGAAATAGATATACCTGAAAAATAAAGGTTTATTTTCAGTTTTAAATAAAAACAGGAAATGCAAATTTATTTATTGACCCAATAGAATAATACATACCTCCGATATTACTGCATAAATGTTTTTCTTCGGTTGGTGTCATCCGTATGCTGCTCTCATGTACTGTTCTCTCCGGTATTTCAGCTCTGTCCTGTGATCTGTGGTCACCGAAAACTTCGGAGGGATATATATTTTTATGTCATCTTTTATAGAAATAGATATACCTGAAAAATAAAGGTTTATTTTCAGTTTGAAATAAAAGCAGGAAATGCAAATTTATTTATTGACCCAATAGAATAATACATACCTCCGATATTGCTGCATAAATGTTTTTCTTCGGTTGGTGTCATCCGTATGCTGCTCTCATGTACTGTTCTCTCCGGTATTTCAGCTCTGTCCTGTGATCTGTGGTCACCGAAAACTTCGGAGGGATATATATTTTTATGTCATCTTTTAGAAATAGATACACCTGAAAATATAGGTTTATTTTCAGTTTTAAATAAAAACAGAAAATGCAAATTTATTTATTGACCCAATAGAATAATACATACCTCCGATATTGCTGCATAAATGTTTTTCTTCGGTTGGTGTCATCCGTATGCTGCTCTCATGTACTGTTCTCTCCGGTATTTCAGCTCTGTCTTGTGATCTGTGGTCACCGAAAACTTCGGAGGGATATATATTTTTATGTCATCTTTTATAGAAATAGATATACCTGAAAAATAAAGGTTTATTTTCAGTTTGAAATAAACGCAGGAAATGCAAATTTATTTATTGACCCAATAGAATAATACATACCTCTGATATTGCTGCATAAATGTTTTTCTTCGGTTGGTGTCATCCGTATGCTGCTCTCATGTACTGTTCTCTCCGGTATTTCAGCTCGGTCCTGTTATCTATGGTCACCAAAACTTCGGAGGGATATTTATTTTCATGGCATCTTTTGGAAATAGATATACCTGAAAAAAAAAAATGTATAAGTAGAAAATATATATTTATTTGCTGACCTAATAAAATATTACATACCACCTATATTGGTATATCTATGTGTTTCGTATAGATGAGTCTCATCCACGTAAGACTCGCATTGAAGGTACATCAACACCAACTGAAATATTGTGAATTAGAAATTTAAGAGGGAATACCATTGTTTGACGCGAGTTCGGAATATTTTTAATAGTGAATTAGTTATACAGTAAAAACACATATATTTTCATTTAATATGTTGCTATAAAACTATTTACATTTGACTTTTACTTTAGAATTTACTTTAGAAATTTGTTAATATTTATTAATTTATTAAAAAATACCTGAAATCAAGGATTAATATTCGAAATTCTGCATGCTTAAATAAAGTATGTTTCACCCAGACAATGAGATAGTTTGTTGTGTTAAACAATTTTCTGTATTGTTTAGTTCATCATCGTTCAAAAATAAAAATAAGCAGAAAAAGGATTGTTGCGAATTGTGGAATAACAATAGAGATGTTTGATTAGAATTAAGAAATGTCATTGTTGAGAAAATAACGAGAATATTATTGAAATACATTGTTGTTTCAAGTTGCATTCAAATGAAGTTACATTTTTGAGGCCATCAAAATACTTTATGCCATCCAAGTAAATCTCCATAGAAAATCTCTCAACTCGAAGGTTTTCATAAAATAAAATGAATATTTTTTACACAGAATAAATGTATTTAATTTTTCACGAATATTCCTTTGGTTTTTAGGTAGATTTCGTAAGAAATACTACCTATTACATTCTCCCCTAAGTTGGAATTTCTGGAAAATTTTTGCAGATCTACACCGATCATGACACTCAGAACCTAAAACCACCCCAGTTCAAAACTTAATATATCTATGTATCTATCTATCTATGTCACTTTTTTATGGACACGATAACATTAAAAATTCTGGACAAATTTCTTCCAAACTGATACATAAAATCAAGGGGCATAAAATCTCGGTCAAGTTAGTTAATGGGCAAAATTGAACCATAGGGGGGAGGGGGGTGGGCTTTTTTGAAAACAGAAAAATCCCAACAAATTCTTAATTATGATACGTATCGAATCCATTTAAAATTATTATTACTTCTAGGAAAAGGGCCAAAAATTTATGAATGACAGATAGATTTTTGATATAATTAAAAATGGCCTCAAGGGAAAAAAATAAAAATTTGTTTCAGAAGAAAAAAATTTATGCCTTTGTTAATTGACAAGATATCAAATTTGCTTAAATTTATTATAAATCATCCTCTTAATATTATCTACAACTTTTATACTGACAAGTTTTTTATAGGACCAATCATTACAAGAAAAAAATAGTGCCTGCTCGACCTACTTCACACATGTAGATTTCGAAGTAGGCTGTTCCAACTGCCGCATCATGGCAAAAAGGTCATTTCTTCTGCAATTCCCAATAAACAGGAGCCCTACGGTCCGCGTCTTTGAAATCTACCTGTGTCTGTAGGCCGAGCCGTCAGGGATTTTATATATATTTTAATTCGTTTGTTTTCTACATGTCTGGATCAAATATTGCTTTTGAATTTTGTCCCTTAAGTAATAAATATGTAATAATAAAACCAGCAGTAATATGAGATTAGTAATATGAGAAATAGGTCACTATAAAACAGATATACCTGAAATTCTTTTTTAAAATTATAAATAAAAGAACAAAATCTGAATCTTTTTACTGTCCCAATAAAATAATACATACCTCCGATAATGGCGCATCCATGTGTTTATTTGGTGAGTGACATCCACATACTATTCGAAAGCACATTTTTTCTTCAATATTTTTCATAGTCCTGAATCTAAGATCACTGACAATGCGGAAGAATATGCATTTTTATGGCCTCTTCTAATAACCAATATACCTGAAATAAAAAATTATTTTAAATTTATATACAGGGTGATTATAAAAAAAACTATCCCGATATATGAGCCCATAACTGTCATACCGTTCACAGAAACTGGATGAAATTCTGGCCTAAAGTATTTTGAGGTATGCGCTCAAGAATCACGTGAAAAACAACAGTTAAATTCTAACAATTACGGTTACACTGACAAAATTTCGAAAATTTCAAATGGCAACACCTACTTTTTTTTATTGGAATGTGATCTTCGTAGTAAAAAACCATAAAAAGCGTTGGAACGGTACCTGCAGCACGAAAATAGCCGGCGCTAGACAGACTAAGAAGAAAAGTGAAAACACCAATACAGGACTGAGAAGCAACAGAAAGTAAAACATTTTATTGTTCAGTGCTATCCACCATCTGCCGCATGTAAAGTGTCGTCGTGTGTAAAATGGAAAATGTATGAAACACAATAAAATGTTTTGTTTCCTGTTGCTTCTCTGTCCTTATTGGTTGTTTTCACTATTCTTCTTAGTCTGTCTAGCGCCGGCGATTTTCGTGCTACAGGTACCGTTCCAACGCTTTTTATGGTTTTTCACTATGAAGATCACATTCCAATAAAAAAAAGTAGGTATTGCCATTTGAAATTTTCGAAATTTTGTCACTGTAACCGTAACTCTTAGAATTTAACTGTTGTCTTTCATATGATTCTTGAGCGCATACCTCAAAATACTTTAAACCAAAGTTTCATTCAGGTTCTGTGAACGGTATGATAGTTAGGGGCTCATATATCGGGATAGTTTCTTTATAATCACAATGTATATACAATTAAAAAATTTAATTATAATTACTGACATATTAAATCAATACATTTCGTGGATATTAATGTATCCATTTGTTTCCTCCGAAGATGTCATCCATGTCTCCTTTTGTGTATTGTTTTCTCAAGTATTTCTTTTCCGTCCTGTTATGTATGGTCGCCAGCATTTCGGAGGAAAATGTTATTTTTATAGCATCAGTTAGAAACAGATATACCTGAAATATTTTTTTCAGTTTTAACAGTAGCAGAAAATCTAAACCTATTTACTGACCCAATGAAACAATACATACGTCCGATATTGGTGCATCCATATGTCTCTTCTGTGGGTGTCTGTGTGCTGTTCTCATGTACTGTTTTCTCCAGTATTTCATCTCTGTCTTGTTATCTATGGTCAACAAAACTTCGGAAGGATATGTATTTTTTTGGCATCTTCTCGAAATAAATATATCTGAAAAATAAAGGTTTATTTTCAGTTTTAAATAAAAGCAGAAAATGTAAATTTATTTATTGTCGCAATTGAATAATGCATACCTCCGATATTGCTGCATTCTTGGTTTCCTTCGGTGGGTGTCATCCCCATGCTGCTCTCATCTACTGTTTTCTCCGGTATTTCAGCTCGGTCCTGTTAGCTGTGGTAACCCAAACTTCGAAGGGATATTTATTTTTATGGCATCTTTTAAAAATAGATAGACCTGAAAAATAAAAGTTTATATTCAGTTTTAAATAAAAGCAGAAAATGTAAATTTATTTATTGACCCAATAGAATAATACATACCTTCGATATAGCTGCATAAACGTTTTCCTTCGGTGGGTGTCATTCGCATGCTGATCTCTATGTACTCCTTTCTCTGATATTTCATCTGTGTCCTGTTATCTATGGTCACTCAAACTTCGGAAGGATATGTATTTTTAAGGCATCTTTTAGAAATAGATATACCTGAAAAAATAAGGTTTATTTTAAGTTTTAAATAAAAGCAGAAAATGTAAATTTATTTACTGACCCAATAAATTAATACATACCTCCGATATTGTTGTATCCATGTGTTTCTTCGACGGGTGTCATCCACGTACTGCTCTGATGTACTGTTTTCTCAAGTATTTCAATTCTGTTCTGTTATCAAGGGTCACCCAAACTTCAGATGAATATGTATTTTTATGGCATCGTTTGGAAATAGATAAACCTAAAAAAAAAATTTTAAGTAAAAGGAGAAAATCCTCATTTATTCACTGACCTAATAAAATATTGCAGACCACCTATATTGGTATATATATGTGTTTCGTATAGCTAGGTTTCATCCACATACGCCTCTCACTGAACGTGAATCAAAACCAACTGAAATATTGTGAATTAGAAATTTAACATTTACCCTTTTCTATATACTATTAACTACTGATGAAAAAATATAGTAAATTTATGATATGTTATCTTTGGTTTATCAAATATTTTACCTTGTCATACTGACGCAATGGTTTAAATTTATAAGTAACTGCAAATTTGCTTTGAGTCAAAACTGAATTTTCATTAGATTTGACAATCGCGAATGCTTTTGCTAACGTATTATCGATGCATTAATACACTGATTTATACAAAGTAAACCTGTACTGTCTGACGCACAAACCAGCACAAAATCGGCAAAATTGTATCCAGTTTTTATCCATTTTTTAATATTTTCACTTCACCTGCTTTCAGGAAATAAGCTTATGATTAAGATATTGAGCCTTACTACTGTTACGGACGAAAGAGCTTCCACATATGAAAATGTCTTCCTCTATGACAGACGGCGCATCTGTTCTTTCATAATTCTGAACCATTTTACTGTAACTGTGTCAAAAGTTTGAAAAATTCACAATTTGGAAATTGTCTTAATTGAGAGGGAAGTCCATTGTTAGACGCGAGTTCAGAATATTTTAATAGTGAATTACGCATACAGTAAGAACACATAGATTTTCATTTAATTTGTTGCTATAAAACTATTTACATTTCAATTTTAATTCAGAAACTTAATATTATTTATTAATTTATTAAAAAATACCTGCAATCAAGAATTAATATTCGAAATTCAGTGCGCTTAAATAAGATATGTTTCACTCAGAGAATGAAATAGTTTGCTGTGTGAAACAATTGTCTCTATTGTTTAGTTCATCAAAATTAAGCAGAAAAACGATTGTTGCGAATTGTGGAATAACAATAATGATGTTTGATTAGAATTAATAAATGTCATTGTTGAGAAAACAACGAGAATATTATTGAAATGCATTGTCTTTGCAAGTTGCCAACAAATAAAATGACATTTTTGACGCCAACCAAGTAAATCTCGGAGAAAAATCTCTCAACTTTAGAGATTAAAAAAAAAAAAAAAAAAAAAAAAAAATATATATATATATATATATATATATATATATATATATATATATATATATATATATATATATATATATATATGCATTATTTTGATGTTAAGGATTAGAGCGCAACATTTGGAGCAATATCTGGGGAGATGCAATAACAACAATAAATTGGTTATTAGAATGTATTTTGTAATGGACTACATAGAAATAAAAAAAACGTGGTATAAACATAGGTCATGTATTGAATAAATACAATGAATTGTTTCCAGATAAAGACGTACAAATTGTCAAGGTTTTTAGATATGATAAACCTTTAGGACGTATGGTTTTTAACTATAATAATTTTTCAAAAGAAATCGGTAGAAGCAATGAAAACAATTTATGTCATTGTCATGATCCAAGGTATAGTAATTACGTGGATGCGGATCACGGTCACGTATTGACTGGAAATTTAGATATTGTTAAGGACAAAACATTGAGGAATTACATGCAATACGGTACAAAATTTCGTTTAAAAAGGATAAATACTAGGGATTTTATAAAAAAAACGATTAAAAATCAATGTTGACATGTTTATACATAAACTAATGAGCAAATTTTGCTTGCCGGAAATTGCTTTTTTGGAATGGAAACATAATGTATTGAAGGATTTGAGTTCAATTTACTGCGGTAAGACAGGGGGGGATTTCGATAGAAGATTATAATTCATTAAAAGAATCTATTAAGGATTTACAGAGTAATTTTGTTATAACTTATATAGATAAAGCAAATACAAATTTTGCAATTATTTGCAAAAATCTATACAGTAACCAAGTACAACAAAGTTATAATAATAAACATAATTACAGGTTATTAAAAACCAATGTAAAAGAGACAGAAAGAAGAATTGGTGCATTTTACAAAAGGTTAAAATACACACAACGTAATAAAGAATTACCTTATATGGTATTGATTCCTAAATTTCATAAGGACCCTGTTGCTTTTCGTACAATTACATGTGGTTTTGGCACTTATTTAGAAGTTGCTAATAAAAAGTTTTTGGATATTTTGCAGAGTTTATCTACGGTATTTATTATTATACCGAGTTATTCGACGGTAAACATGTGTTTCAGCTGATTAGGGATATACCTATGGGGGGTAGTTGCAGCTCGGTACTTGCAGATATATATTTATTTTTATACGAAGTTAACGAAACATTAAATAAGGATTTTTTAAGTTTTAGATATATTGATGATGTTTTGTTGGTTAGGATTAACGATTCCAACAGTGAATTTAATTTAGATTATTACCCCTAAGGTTTGACATTAAAGAGAACTTCATATGACACAAAACATGTAAATTATCTAGACCTTGCTATCGACATCGAGAGGGGTGGCATGCGTACTTGCATTTATGATAAGAGAAATGATTACAACTTTGAAACAATCAAGATATTAAATTTTAATTCTAATGTTCATATTTCAATTTTTAGAAATATATTTATCAATAGTTTAATTAGGATTATAAAATTAAATTCTAAACATGACAGTATAATAAGTGACATAATAAATCTCTATCATGGTGCTATGGTTAAGGTTATCCTATTGCTTTGTTAAATAGTTTGGTGAATAGTTTTGTCAAAGGTAAAGAATACAGTGATACTCTCCTTTTGGCGATTAAAAAACTCGTCAAATAAATGTAGGTTTTATAAGGAGCTTTGTCTGGCCGAGTCGTTCTTTCATCTTGGATTATTGCATCCTATGGTCAGTTTGGTCGCGACAGGCATGGGGGAAGTTTCATGTGTAATTACCGGTATAACCCAGCATGCAAGTCTTTAGCCTTGCAGCCTGTCTCCATTGGTTGTGTTTTTTCTGTTTATAGTTTTCGTTTAGAGTTTTGTTAGTTTGAATTTTTATGGTTATTTGTTAGTTTTTCTCTTCTGTTCAGGAGTTTTGGGATTGTAAGTATAGTATGTGGTATTCGTATTATATATATATATATATATATATATATATATTTACACACTATAAATATTTTTCTACTCACAATAGATATATTTAGTTTTTCGCGAATATTCCTGTGGTTTTTATATATTTTAAATTCGTTTGTTGTCCAGATGTCTGGATCAAATCTTGCTTTCGAATTTTACCATTAAGTAATAAAGGGATAATAATAAAACCAGCAGTAGTATGATAAAATAGATTACTGTGAAACAGATATCCCTGAAGAAAAAGTTATTTTAATTATAAATAAAAGAACAAAATCCAAATCTATTTACTGACCCAATAAAAAATACAAACATCCCATATTGACGCGTCCAAGTGTTTCTTGGATGGGAGGCCTCCACATACTAGTCCCATGCGTATTTTTTCTTCAGTATTTCTAATCAGTCCTGAAACTAATGTTGCTGACACTGCGGAAGGATATGCATTCTTATGGCATCTTCTAATAATCAATATACCTGAAATAAAAAATTATTTTAAATTTATATATATACAATTAAAAAATTTAATTCTAATTACTGACATATGAAATCAATACATTCCGCGATATTGGAGTATCTATTTGCTTCCTCCAAATATGTCATCCATATCTCCTCTTGTGTACTGTTTTCTCAAGTATTTCTTTTCCGTCCTGTTATGTATGGTCGCCAGCATTTCGGAGGAAAATGTTATTTTTATAGCATCATTTAGAAACAGATATTCCTGAAATATTCTTTATCAGTTTTAACAGTAGCAGAAAATCTAAATCTATATACTGACCCAATGAAACAATACATACATCCGATATCGATGCATCCATGTGTCTCTTGTGGGTGTCTGTGTGCTGTTCTCATGTACAGTTTTCTCCAGTATTACATCTCTGTCCTGTTATCTATGGTCACCCAAACTTCAGAGGGATATGTATTTTTATGGCATCTTCTCGAAATAAATATATCTGAAAAATAAAGGTTTATTTTCAGTTTTAAATAATAGCACAAAATGTAAATCTATTTATTGACCCAATATAATGATTCATAACTCCGATATTGCTGCATCCGTGCTTTTTTTCGGTGGGTGTCATCCGCATGCTGCTCTCATGTATTGTTTTCTTCAGTCTTTCCGCTCTGTCCTAGTATCTGTGGTCACTCAAATTTCGGAAGGATATGTATTTTTATGGAATCTTTTAGAAATAGATAGACCTGAAAAATAAAGCTTTATATTCAGTTTTAAATAAAAGCAGAAAATGTAAAATTATTTATTGACCCAATAGAATAATACATACCTCCGATATTGCTGCATAAATGTTTTCCTTTGGTGGGTGTCATCCGCATACTGATCTCATGTACTGTTTCCTCTGGTATTTCATTTGGGTCCTGTTATCTGTGGTCATCCAAAGTTCGAAGGGATATTTATTTTTATGGCATCTTTTAAAAATAGATATACCTGAAAAATAAGGTTTATTTTAAGTTTTAAATAAAAGCGAAAAATGTAAATTTATTTACTGACCCAATAAAATAATACATACCTCTGATATTGGTGAATCCATGTATTTCTTCGATGGGTTTCATCCACGTACTGCTCTCATGTACTGTTTTCTGAAGTATTTCAATTCTGTTCTGTTACAAAGGTCACCCAAACTTCGGATGAATATGTATTTTTAAGGCATCTTTTGGAAATAGATAAACCTGAAAAAAAAATTTTAAGTAAAAGGAGAAAATCTGCATTTATTCACTGACCTAATAAAATATTACATACTACCTATATTGGTATATATATGTGTTTCGTATAGCTAGGTCTAATGCACATACGCCTCTCACTGAACGTGAATCAAAACCAACTGAAATATTGTGAATTAGAAATTTAACATTTACCCTTTTCTATATATTATTAACTACTGATGAAAAAACATAGTAAATTTATGATATGTTATCTTTGGTTTATTAAATATTTTACCTTATCATACTGACGCTATGGTTTAAATTTATAAGTTACTGCAAATTTGCTTTGAGTCAAAACTGAATTGTCATTAGATTTGACAATCGCGAATGCATTTGCTAACGTATTACCGATGCATTAATACACTGATTTATACAAAGTAAACCTGTACTGCCTGACGCACAAACCAGCACAAAATCAGCAAAATTGTATCCAGTTTTTATTCATTTTTTAATATTTTCACTTCACCTGCTTTCAGGGAAATAAGGTAATGATAAAAAAATGGAGTCTTATACTCCTATTACGGACGAAAGAGCTTCCACATATGAAAATGTCCTCCTCTATGACAGCGCATCTGTTCTTTCATAATTCTGAACCATTTTACTGTAACTGTGTCAAAAGTTTGAAATTTTCACAATTTGGAAATTGTCTTAATTTAGAGGGAAGTCCATTGTTAGACGCGAGTTTAGAATATTTTTAATAGTGAATTACGCATACAGTAAGATCACTTAGATTTTCATTTACTTTGTTGCTATAAAACTATTTACATTTCAATTTTAATTTAGAAACTTAATATTATTTATTAATTTATTAAAAAATACCTGAAACTAACAATTTATATTCGATATTCAGTGCGCTTAAATAAGATGTTTTACTCAGAGAATGAAATAGTTTGCTGTGTGAAACAATTGTCTCTATTGTTTAGTTCATCAAAATTAAGCAGAAAAACGATTGTTGCGAATTGTGGAATAACAATAATGATGTTTGATCAGAATTAAAAAATGTCATTGTTGAGAAAATAACGGGAATATTATTGAAAAACATTGTTGTCGCAAGTTTTCTTTCTTGCCGTGGGGAATATAGCGGTAATGTCGAACAGATATGCATTACACCGTTGTATAAGGATTGTTTGTTTAGAGTTTACATCGGAAATAGTACTGTATTTCACTGAGGGGAAAATAACTTTTAAAATAAAATATTTGAAAGACTGTTTTATACGCACCCTTTCTTAAATAATAAAGAAGCTTATTTTACCGATATTGTTATAGTGATTTTTTCCCGTCATGTTTTGACGGGTTCCATCTAGTAACAATAAAGAGGTTTGATTAGAATTAATAAGTGTCATTGTTAAGAAAACAACGAGAATATTATTGAAATGCATTGTCTTTGCAAGTTGCCAACAAATAAAATGACATTTTTGACGCCATCAAAATACTTTATGCCAACCAATTAAATCTCGGAGAAAAATCTCTCAACTTTAGGGATTTCATAAAAAAAAATATTTACACACTATAAATATTTTTCTACACACAATAGATACATTTAGTTTTTCGCGAATATTCCTTTGGTTTTTATATTTTTTAAATTCGTTTGTTGTCCACATGTCTGGATCAAATCTTGCTTTCGAATTTTACCATTAAGTAATAAAGGGGTAATAATAAAACTAGCAGTAGTATGATCTTTTAAAATAATTACTATGAAACAGATATTCCTGAAAAAAAAAAGTTATTTTAATTATAAATAAAAGAACAAAATCTTAATCTATTTACTGACCCCCCAAGAAATACAAACATTCGATATTGGCGCATCCATGTGTTTCTTGGGTGGGAAGCCTCCACATACTAGTCAAATGCGCATTTTTTCTTCAGTATTTCTAATCAGTCCTGAAACTATGAACAATCAAATAATACATACCTCCGTTATTGGTGCATCCTTGTGTTTCTTCTGCGGGTGTCATCCGTATGGTGTTCTCATGTACTGTTTTTTCCAGTATTTCAGCGCGGTCCTGTTACCTATGGTCACCCAAATTTGACATGTTTTTAGAAATAGATATACCTGAAAAATAAAAGTATATTTTCAGTATTAATAAAAAGCAGAAAATTTAAATTTATTTATTGATCCAATAGAATAATACATACCTCCGATATTGCTGCATACATGTTTTTCTTCGGTGGGTGTCATCTACATGCTGCTCTCATGTACTGATTTCTCGAGTATTTCAGCTGGGTCATGTTATCTATGACTATGGTCACCAAAACTTCGGAGGGATATGTATTTTTATGACATCTTTTAGAAATAGATATACCTGAAAAATAAAGGTTTATTTTCAGTTTTAAATAAAAGCAGAAAATCTATTTTTATTTACTGACCCAGCAAAATAATACATACCTCCGATACTGGAGCATCCATGTGTTTCTTCGACGGGTGTCATCCACATACTGTTTTCTCAAGTATTTCAGTTCTGTACTGTTATCTACGGTCACCCAAACTTCGGAGGGATATGTATTTTTATGGCAACTTTTAGAAACAGATATACCTAAAGGTATATTTTCAGATTTTATAAAAAGCAGAAAATGTAAATTTATTTATTGATCCCATAGAATAATATATACCTCCGATATTGCTGCATCCATGATTTCTCTTCGATGGGTGTCATCCACATGCTGTTCTCATGTACTGTTTTCTGGAGTATTTCAGCTCGGCCATGTTATCTAACGTCACCCAAATTTCGGAGCGATACGTATTTTTATGGCATCTTTTAGAGTTAGATATACCTGAAAAATAAAGGTTTATTTTCAGTTTTTAATAAAAGCAGAAAATCTATTTTTATTTACTGACCCAGCAAAATAATATATACTTCCGATACTGGAGCATTCATGTGTTTCTTCGATGGGTGTCATCCACATACTGTTTTCTCAAGTATTTCAGTTCTGTACTGTTGTCTACGGTCACCCAAACTTCGGAGGAATATGTATTTTTATGGCATCTTTTAGAGTTAGATATACCTGAAAAATAAAGGTTAATTTTCAGTTTTTAATAAAAGCAAAAATTGTATTTTTATTTACTGATCCAACAAAATAATACATACCTCCAATATTGGTGCATCCATGTGTTTCTTTGATAGGTGTTATTCACGTACTGGTCTCATGTACTGTTTTCTGAAGGATTTCAGTTCTAGCCTGTTATGTATGGTCACCCAAACTTCGGTGGGATATGTATTTTCATGTCAACTTTTAGAAATAGATATACCTGAAAAATAAAGGTATATTATCAGTTTTAATAAAAAGCAGAAAATGTAAATTTATTTATTGATACAATAGAATAATACATACCTCCGATATTGCTGCATCCATGTTTTTCTTCGGTGAGTGTCATCCGCATGCTGCTCTCATGTTCTGTTTTCTCGAGTATTTCAGCTCTGTCCTGTTTTCTATAGTCACCCAAACTTCGGAGGAATATGTACTTTTATGGCATTTTTTAGAAAAAGATATACCTGAAAGATAAAGGTTTATTTTCAGTTTTAAATAAAAGCAGAAAATGTAACTTTCTTTATTATCCCAATAAAATAATATATACCTCCGATAATGGTGCATCCTTGTGTTTCATCGGTGGGTGTCATCTGTATACTGCTCTTATGTGCTGTTTTCTCCCTTATTTCATTTCTGTCCTGTTATCTATTGTCACTCAAACTTCGGAAGGATACATATTTTTGTGGCATCTTTTAAAAATAGATATACCTGAAAAATACACGTTTATTTTCAGTTTTACATAAAAGCAGAAAATGTAACCATTTATTATCCCAATAATATAATTCATACCTCCGATAATGGTCCTATCCCTGCGTTTCATCGGTGGGTGTCATCCATATACTGCTCTTATGTGCTGTTTTCTCCAGCATTTCAGTTCTGTCCTGTTATCTATTGTCACTCAAACTTCGGAAGGATACATATTTTTGTGGCATCTTTTAGAAATAAATATACTTAAAAATAAACGTTTATTTCCAGTTTTAAATAAAAGCAGAAAATTTAACTTTATTTATTATCCCTATAAAATAATACATACTTCCGATAATGATGCATCCCTGTGTTTCATCGGTGGGTGTCATCCGTATACTGCTCTTATGTGCTGTTTTCGCCTGTATTTCATTTCTGTCCTGTTCCCTATAGTCACCCAAACATTGGAGATATGTGTATTTTTATGGCATCATTTAGAAATAGATATACCTGAAAGATAAAGGTTTATTTTCAGTTTTAAATAAAAGCAGAAAATGCATTTTTATTTACTGACCCAACAAAATAATCTTTACCTCCAATATTGGTGCATGCATGCGTTTCTTCGGTGGGTATCATCCACATACTGCTCTCATGTACTGTTTTCTCGAGTACTTCAGCTCTGTCCTGTTATCTAAGGTTACCCAAACTTCGGACGAATATGTATTTTTATGGCATCATTTCAAAATAGATATACCTGAAAAAAAAAGTAGGAAATCTACATTTATTTATGTGTATATATGTATTTAGTATAGATGGGTCTCATCCACATTCGCCTCTCATTGTAGGTACATCAAATCCAACTGAAATATTGTGATTTAGAAATTTAACATTTAACCTTTTCTATATACTATTAACTACTGATGAAAAAATACAGTCAAATTTTGATATTTTATGTCTGGTTTATTAAATTTTTTAGCCTATCATACTAACGCAATGGTTTAAATTTAGAAGTAACTACAAATTTGCTTTAAGGCGAAACTAAATTTTCATTAGATTTGACAATTGCGAATGCTTTTGTTAACGTATTATCCATGCATTAATACACTGATATATTCAAACTATACCTGTACTTCACGACGCACAAACTAGAACAAAATCAGCAAAATTGCATCCCGTTTTTATCCATTTTTTAAATATTTTCTCTTCAACTACTTTCAGGAAAAAGGATAACGATTAAGAAATGGAGGTTTACTTATTACGGACGAAAATGTCCTCCTCTATGACAAACAGCACAACTGTTCTTTCATAATTCTGAACCATTTTACATCAACTGTGTCAAAATTTTGAACATTTCACAATTTGAAAATTGTCTTAACTGAGAGGAACGTCTATTGTTAGACGCGAGTTCGGAATATTTTTAATTGTGAATTACTCATACAGTCGAAACATATATATTTTTCATTTAATATGTTACTATAAAACTATTTACATTTCACTTTTAATTTAGAAACTTGTTAATATTTAGTAATGTATTAAAAAATACCTGAAATCAAGGATTAACATCCGAAATTCAGTGTGCTTAAATAAGATATGTTTTACTCAGAGAAAGATGTATTTTGCTGTGTTAAACAATTATCTGTATTGTTAATTTCATCATTCTGAAAACAAAAGAAGCTGTAAAAATGATTGTTGCGAATTGTTGAATAACAATATAGATGTTTGATTAAAATTATGAAATGTCATTGTTGAGAAAATAACGATAAATGTTATTGAAATACATTGTTGTTGCAAGTTGTCTTCAAAAGAAATGACATTTTTGAGACCAAATACTTTATGCCAACCAAGTAAATCTAGAAGGACAATCTCTCAACTGTAGGGATTTCATAAATAATAATAATAATAAAATTATACACACAATAAAGATATTTAGTTTTTACCAAATTTTTTGGTTTTTACACGTTTTAAATTCGTTTGCTGTGTCTGGATCAAATCTTGCGTTTGAATTTTGACCCTTAACTAATAAAAGTGTAATAAGAATACCAGTAGTAACATGAGCTCTGAAAATAGCTTACTAGATAAGAGATATACCTGGATTTAAAAAAAAAATAATTATAAATAAAAGAACAAAATCCAAAGCTATTTATTGATCCAGTAAAATAATGCTTACCTCCGATATTGGTACATCCATGTGGTGGCAAATATTATCCATCTTTCCTACTATGTACTTTTTTCTGTAGTATTTCTCCTCTGTTCTGTTCTGTATGGTCGCCCGCGCTTCGGGTTATGTGTATTTTTATGGCATCGTTTAGAAATAGATATACCTGAAATAATCAGTGTTTTTCAGTTTCTAAATGGAATCAGAAAATCAAAATATATTTACTGACCCTATAAAATATTTCATATGTGCGATATTAGTGCATCCATATATTTCTTCGGTAGATGTCATCCATGTACTCATCTCATGCATTGTTTTCTCCAGTATTTCTTCTTTGTCCTGTTTATCTATGGTTGATCGCATTTCGGAGGGATATGTACTTTTATGGCACCGTTTAGAAATAGATATACCTGAAATAAATGTTACTTCTAATTTACATATATTCAAGAAAAAAAAAATCTAAATCTATTTACTGGCCCAATAAAATAATACATACGTCCGGTATTGGCGCATTTGTATTTGTATTTTCTGCTAAATACATAAACAATCCAATTGAACTTATCTACGTATGTTATATCGCTAACCTGAAGTATATCATAATTCTAGCATACTAAAATATTTGTCACTATCAAATGCGTTGCTTAATTTTTAAGTTCTGTTTTCAAGTATTTTCACTTCCCTCGTGATCAGGAAATAAGCTAATTGGTAAAGAAACGAAGTCCTATACTCCAATTACGGACGAAAAAGCTTCTACATGCTAAAATGGCTTCGAAAAAAGCTTATAATGTTCTTTTATAAATTTGAACCATTTTATTACGATTATGTCAAAATTTTGATAACTGCAATCTCCCTTAACTGAGAATGGAGTCCATTGTTAGACGTGAGTTCCGAATATTTTATATTTAATTAATTACTGATATAGTAAAAACAACGCATATGTTTATATTTAATATGTTACTGTAAAACAATTTACGTTTCACTTTTAATTTAGAAGTTTGTTATTAGTTAGTAATTTATTAAAAACTACCTGAAATCAAGAATTAATATCCTAAATTCGCTGCGCTTACTTCAGGGATATTTTTGACTGAGAGAAGGAAATAATTTGCTGTATTAAATGATTGTCTGCATTGTTTAGTTTATCATAGAGTAAAAAAAAATCTTTTGAGCAGCATAGACGATTGTTGCGAATTCTGGAATAACAATAAAGATATTTGGCTAGAATGAAGAAATGCGGTTGATGATAAAATAACGAATATATTATTGAAATTCATTGCTGTTACAAGTTGTCTTTAACTGAAATGGCAATTTAGAAAGTATCAAAATTAGTGATGAGCGAATGAGTTATTTTGATACTCGAAGGAATCATTCGGGCATGCGCAAAAGCATATCTGCCAACCTACCTTCGTATTCTTTTTAATCAATTAAAACCAGAAATTTGTTAAAATAAAAAGAATAAAATCACGAGCAACATAACAAAATATTATATTAAAATATATGGTTAAATGTATGGTTGGTAATTTTCCGTTATACGGACACCACGTCAAAATGTATGCTAATGCATAATGTATGTAAATGTAGGTATGTAAATGTATGTATCAAATGTATGTAAATGTATGCTTGGCGACAATGGTGTCCGTATAACGGAAAAGTACCGTATGGTTACTTTTTTATGAGATAGAGCTGGTCTTCGATTGCAGTTTTTAGCACTTTCCAACCTAGTTAAAACGTGTTTATGACTTCGGTTTGTCTGCCATCTGTCCGTGCTCTAACTCCCGTAAAAATGCGTCAATTGTTCTGAAATTTTTGTATGTTATTGTCGTTTACTATAGCATGCTCTCTATTTCAACAGAAATGTGTGGCACTTATAGTTTTTTTACAGAGGCAGTCAAAAGTATTCCCTTACATTACAGTCAATGGGGAATAATCGGTTCAAGCGCATTTTGGTGACGCTACGTCATTTAAAACATAATGAAATTGATATATAATTATGAAGCGCATTAAAACATGCTTTTTGTAGAATATGGGGTGCAAAACATTTATTATTCATTTACAGGGTCAAACAAAAGAATTCTTTTACACATCGTTATATGGGGAAAAATCGTCTGCAGTGTAATTTAGTGATATTTCACTATTTCAAACATAATGAAAATTATATGCATCGCTGAGGTGCGCTATAAATTGCTCTCTTGAAAGTGAGGTGTGCATTGTGTTTATTTACAGGGACACACAAAAGATATCGGTTACAGTACATGTGTGATTACAGTTTATGTGATAAGTGCGTTTTCAACTTTGGTTTGCGATTTTAAGTTTAACTAAATTTTTTCATAGTATGTGTGTGTTTATAAACTCGGTTGTTCATATACAGGGCTACACAACGGAATCCGTAAGTATTACAGACTATGCGAGTAAATTGCTTAAGTGTAGCTTTTAATTGTGTTACGCATTTTCCTGCTGAACTATATAGAAGTTTGTGGAATATAAATAAATTCATACACAGGGCTACACAAAGAAAACGATACATTCTCGATTACGGTTGATAATTGCTGAGAGTGAGTTTTAAGTTGCCTTTTAGCTTAATATGTGGTGTGTACAAGAGTCTTCAGATACTATACAGGGCTGTACAAAAGATTTCGAGTGCATTTCCATCGATTGGCGAAAATTACTAAATGTGAATATTCTAACTGAACTAAATTTTATAATGCTATATATCAGGGTTGGCATGGTTTAAACCAAGCGGTTTTAACCATGGTTTAAACCACGGTTTAAACCAACTGGTTTTTTTTAGAAGAATTCTAATATAACATTTCTCTTTTTAGGTAGATTTCGTAAGAAATACTACCTATTACATTGTCACCTAAGTTGGAATTTTTGAAAATTTTTTGCAGATCTACGCCGATTATGACTCCCAGAACCCAAAACCACCCTCAGTTCAAAACTTTATCTATCTATTTATCTATCTATCTATCTATCTATCTATATCACCTTTTTATGGACACGATAACTCCCATAATTCTGCACAAATCTCTTCCAAACTGATACATAAAATTTCGGTCAAGTTCGTTAATGGGCAAAATTGAACCATGAGGGGGGGAAATGGGGAGCTTTTTGTGAAAACAGAAAGCCCCCCATAATTTCTTAATTATGATGCGTATCGAATCCGCTTAAAGTTGTTATTACTTCTAGGAAAAGGGGCAAAAATTTATGTATGACAGATTTTTGATATCATAAAAAATGGCCCCAAGGGGGGGGGGGAGGGGGGTTTTAGAAGAAAAAAATTCATAACTTCGTCAATTCAGAAGATATCAAATATGCTTAAATTTATTATAAATCCTCTTAATATTATCTAAAACTTTTATATTGACAAACTTTTTATAAAGCCAACCCTTATAGCAAAAAAAAAAAAAAAAATCGTTCCGTCTGCAAACAAGTTAGGTTTCCAAATGCCGCAGCATGGCAAAAAGGTCATTTCTTCCGCAATTCCCAACAAACTAGCGCCCCACGGTGTACGTCTTCGAAATCTACCTGTGCCTGTAGGCCGAGCCGTCAGGGATTTTTTTTATGATTTAAGTGTTTCAAATTATTGATATAAATAATTTCTACTTTCAATACTTTATTTCAGCAATAAGCATTAGAAATAGTGGGTCTATGCTATGTTTGTATGTGTAAGATGAAAATTAGTATGTGTTCATGAACATATCTAGGGCATTAGAGAGAAAAAAACATGTGATTCTATCAAAGATAAAATAGATTTAAAATATTGAATATTTAGCATAAAATATTTTCATTTTAAAAAAATGAGATTATTTAAAGCAATTAATACTATTAACACGATGAAGAATTTGGTCAAGCCTTTAAAAGAAAATTTTCTTGATTGGGGAAATTATCCTTTAAGAATTAATATCTAAATATGAAGTCGAATAAGAGAGAATTAAAAAATTGGGTGCTAGTTATAGCATTTTAATAATACAAATATAAAATTATTTATTATAGCATTTTAGTAATACCAATCTATTTTTTCTGTTATTTGCTGAATCTAATGACTAAATGTTGACTTTGAATTGTCAATCAAAAAACAAAATCACAAGAAGTCTTTAAAATTAACTTTTTACGGTGGGAAAGAATATTATATTTGTCAAACTACATCAAAAGTTTATTATTAGTAATCAAAAGATTGCTTATAAAGATTTTCAAGGTATCAATCTTTCACTGTGTAGAGCAGTTTAGTGTTTGAACATAAGACTGTTATTAACTCTAGTATTAAATTAAATTATGAATTATTTCAATTTTCTACATAAATTGACTGTAATTATTTAATTTAAATTATGAATTATTTTAATTTTCTACATAAAGACTGTAATTATTTAATTTAAATTATGAATTGTTTTAATTTTTTACATAATTGACTGTATTTATTTAATTAAAATTATTTTCAAATGAAGTTATACTACTTATATATCCAATAATGTCTATTTTTATCAATAAATATTCATCTATAAAGATGTTTTTAAAAAACCCGGTTTAAATAAAAAAAACCTGGTTTAAACCAAATAAACAGGTTTTTTTTGTTTTTTGTTTTTTTCGAAAAAAATCTGTTTTTTTTTGCCAACCCTGCTATATATCCACATCTATTAATCATATACAGGGCTGCACAAAATAATTCGACTACTTTTTTGACACTGGAAGGTAATTTCGAAAACTGTATTTTTCAATGTGTTATATGTTTTCTAAACTGTTTATTTACATATCTTCTTTCACCTTATTTAACGGCGAAGTTTCGTTACAGTTTTCTGGCTGGGTTGGAAAGTGTTTAATATGCTTGACGCATGGTTTTTCGTTTTTTTTTTTTTTTTTTTTAATTATTATTATTTCGACTATGCGGCTTGGCATAGATTGAAAAAGTTTTTCCAACTGCTCCATTGACAACTGATTCCATGCTGAAAGTATAGCCATTTCAAAATCATTTGTGTTTTGATATTGACGTCCATCTTACGAACAGCATCTAGTGCTGGACCTTCTTCTAGCCAAATTCTAAATGATTTAAAGCTAAATGTAAGCTCTCGAACTGTTAGACGAATTCTTCAACGAGCCCCGAACATGAAATGGAAGAAAATGAAAGTTAAGCCAAAACTTGAGCCTCATCACATGAAAGCCAGACTTCACTTTGCACAGCAACACATGTCATGAACAACGGAGTGGAGCACAGTCATCTGGTCAGATGAAAATAAATTTAATTTAGACGGCCCAGATTGCTTAAGCGCCTACATCAGTCATGTGAAAAAATGCTCAAGCTAATGTTAAGTCTATGGGAAGGTTCTTGCGCGATTTCTCGCTCGCATTTTAATATCTTTAACTGATTCTTTTTGCATAGGATAGCTGAGGCCAATCTCTAACGTTAATAGTTTTTTTTTGGTTCCAGTTTTTTATATATAAGACTACTTTCACTTTCAGAATCGGTTCCAACCGGTTCCGAAATTGAAAATGTCCGCTTATAAAAAAACTGTAACCAAAATCAAAAAAGTAAAAACTAATAACGTTAGAGATTGGCCTCAGCTATCCTATGCAAAAAGAATCAGTTAAAAATATTAAAATGAGAGCGAGAAATCGCGCAAGAACCTTCCCATAGACTTAACATTAGCTTGAGCGTTTCTTCGCGTGACTAGCGTAGGCTCTTGATACTACTGGCACGATATTAGGCATGAAGAACAGCATATCTTTAGTCGAAACATTGGTGGAAGATTCGTGATGGTGTGGGCTGTTTTTTCTTAGAATGGTAAAACTACTCTGGCTTTCCTTACTTGAAAACAAAACGCAGAAGACTACCAGTTAATGTTGGAAGATAATATACTGCCTTATGCACTGTTGATTGTTGAAGTAAACTGGGTTTTTCAGCAAGATAATGCAGCAATACATTCTGCAAAAAGCACAAAAGAGTGACTTGGGCGCTGGGATGTGAATGTCATGAAATGGCCAGCCCACAGCCCTGATCTAAACCACATTGAAAATTGTTGGGGTGCAATGGTTCGAATAGTCTATCATGATGGACGTCAATATCAAAACACAAATGATTTTAAAATGGCTATACTTTCAACATGGAACCAGTTGTCAATGGAGCAGTTGGAAAAACGTGATCAATATATACCGAGCCACATATTCGAAGTAATTCAGAAAAATGGCGGTCCAACTCATTTTTGAATGTGTGCATTAATACTTAGCACCAGGATTCAAATTATGTTCATTTCTTAAACTCAGTTAATTTACTGCTTTCTGTTTAGTCATGTGCTATATTAAAATTACACATCTTTTTGAGAAAAAATTAAAAAAATGTATTGATCTCTAATGACTCTATTTATTAGTTTCTAATCATAAAATGCATTGATTCAGATAAAAAATACCAGAATATAGAAATTCATAACTTTGAGTTTATAATTTTGTCCAGGTCTCTCATAATGTTATTTTTTTAAGTTATGTATTTTCAAATTTAAATTATTTGCTCCATTTTATTTATGAGTTACATTAAATTTAGATGTCTAATTATCAATAGTCATCTTTATTTTATTAAAGTAAAGCTAAGCTTACTTATATTATGATTTAAACAATTTGAAAATTTTCTGAGTTTATAATTTTGTCCAGGGCTCTACATCTCTTTTACCTGTACTAATACAACAAAGAGTAAACTTTGGATTGACTGATTCATCAACACAGAGCTGAAACGGCTAAAGTCACAATCACGAAATTTGAGCAGTAGATTGCTGTTATGACCTAGGCAAACAATAAGAAAGGATTTTTGAAAATTTCTCCCCGTGAGTTAAATGGGAGGGGGGGGGGGTTTAAAAGTTTTAGGTCATTTTTCCATATCTCAGCAGCAACTTTAGGTTGGAGCGTGAAGTAATTCGGTATAACAATTCTACTAAAATAATAGTTAAACGCGAATTTCAGCGCTTTTAGATATTCGGGGTTAAATAAGGGGCCAAAACTTTTAGGTCATTTCGACATATCTCAACTGCAGTTATCTTAGAAGCGTACAATACAGCTAAATCAGTCTTCTAAAAAAATAGTTAAATACGTATTTCAGCGATTTTATAGTTATTTTAGTGATTTTGTTGCCAATATTGTCTATGAATCCGATTATGAAAGATTAGATGAAGAAGACAACTATTGCTTATTTTTGAGTAGATATTTAGCGCAAGACATCAATTACATTATATATATAGATGCCATACGAAATTAGTTTCGCTAAATGCTACGCCGTTTTATTTTATTTTATTTTATTTTATTTTTTGGTATTGTCGGGGAACTTGTATATTTTCTGTTACATGCACCAAAGAAAATGCATTCTCATTTATAAAGTCAAGTTTTTTTTTTTCTCTGATTGTGTTCGCAATTTCATTTTTTGCTGATTATCTTTTAAAGATTTACGTGCGGGGATGTACAGAACTCCGTTATTGGGATCGCCATATTATTCCATTTTTTTTATTTTATCTGTAAGGCCTCATAGTTAACATGGGCAAAGCCAGGTGGTTCACCTGGTACTTGTATAAATTTAGCTTTTATTTTTTCACTGAAAACTTGTATTTGAAAGAAAACGTTATTTGATTAATAGGATATGCTAATATTTTTTAATAATTATAGCTTGGTACTGCGGAAATTTATTCTTAGGTGCTGCATACTTTATCATTCCAGGTATATGGACTTGCATAGATAAATGTAATCAGCACCACACAATTTCTTATAAAACATATATTCAATAATAATTATTTAAAAGTAAATTAATGACTATCAAATTTAATTTTTTAATTGATATTTTACAGAAATTATTAAAGTCAATAATCAATAATATATATATATGGTCGCAGTAGCTCTTCATCTGAACTTCTGACTGCAAACCAAAGCACATATTTTATTGAGGCTTGTGAAGTGGAATCCAAGTTCGATGCTTCCGAACAATAGAATATTATAACAATAGAACAATAGAATATTGATGATGTGCATTTTTCATCGTGAGAAGAAAGTAGATGTGCCATACCTTTCGTCTCGATCAGACGGATCGAGCGATTGTCCCTTTGTAATTCCATGCCGGTTGGAGAACTGCGCTAATATTTAAGCTCTAACTAATATTTAACTAATTTTTTAGTAACTAATATTTAAGCTCGAGAGACAGTCGGATCAATTCCAAATGTATACCAGTTTAAATTAATATTGTAAATATTTTATATATAATCAAGATATTAAAAGTATAACGTAAATCACTTTGAAAACTGTCTGGACTATCACGCATTACTCCTAGACACCAGTCAAAATTCCCACATATATGTATATATTACTCAAAGTCGCTGTAAGCATCAGTGCAAGGCGACCCCCGATAAGCATCTGTGCACAGGGCAAATTTGTAAATCAGTTCCTGGAATGAAGTATAACATTTGTATTTTTATAAGACCAAAAATCTTTTATAATAAATATGTTTTGAGTTGTAATTAAGAATTTTTGTTTTTTCCTTTTAGAAGTGATAAAGAACAAAATCCGCAGCTTTAGCACAATTATTCAGAAATACTTCAACATTAAGAAATTATATGTTTTTTTTTTTTTTTTTTTTTTTTTTTTTTTTGACCGCTGACCAGATTTTTTCCATGACTTTGTGAAACAGAAATACTTTGAATATTTCGCTAGACATTTCCAAAAATACTTGGATAAGTGTCAAAAAGTCAGTTTTTTCAGTTACTGTGTAAATTTTATATAGTAAATGGGATGATACAAGTTATTATTAAAAAAATTGAAAAACAAACTGGCAGGTGTTGTATATTTAGCGTGGGTTAAACAAATAGCATTATTTACGACAACATGACATATTATAGCTTACAAAAAAGTCAATCTTAACATATAAAAATTACTTTAAAAACTATAAATTATTATACAAGCAGACTTCAAAATAAGAAAACAACAACCAAAAAAAAAAGTTGCACGCCTTTACGTATCCACCAAAAGATTTTAAAAAGGTTCTTACTTTATTTAGCGTACTTCGTCTGGAGGAAGAATATAGTATATGCTTAGAAAAAGTATTTTGAATGAAAAAAATGCAAATACATCTTAAAGTATACTTAATTTGTTATATCAAAAGAAAAGTATATTTTTTTACTATGAAATGAAAAACACAGAACTCCGTTGCCTTAATAATATCATTAGCAGATATATAAAATCATATTAGGAAATGACCCATTTAGTTTCCCATGAAATATAAAATACTTTGAATATTTCGCTTACCATTTCCAAGAATAATTTGATAAGCGTCAAAAAGTCAGTTTTCTCAAAGTTGTTGTAAAAAAAAAAAAATGTTATTAAATATAGGCTGTTGCGTTTTCTTTGAAAAATAAATGTGATGGTGTCAGTTAATACTTTAAAACTGTAAAAGTAACTGGCAGGCATTATACCAGCATCGATTAAACCAATAATATAATGTCCGACAACATTACCAAATTGTAACTTAAAGAAAATCTATTTTAACACAAAAAAGTTCTTTTTAAAACCTCGTAATCATTATACAAATAGCTAGCAAAAAAAAAAAAAAAAAAAAGTTACACAAAAGATCTCTTTATGAATCTAACAAAAACTTCTTAAAAGGATTTTGCTTTATTTACTTAGCAGAATAAAGTAATACCTGTCTTTTTAGAAGAAGCGAAATCTTTTATCACAAACATGTTTTAATGTGCACTTAAATGTGATATGAAAAGAAAAGTTTTTTTTCCTGTTTTAGAAATGATAAACACAGAACCCGCTGATTTAGTAGTATTCATTCAGAGAGATATATACAAATGTTAGGAAATGACCTATTTATTTCCCCGTAAAGCGCAAAAAAACTTTGAATATTTCACTAAACGTTTCCAGGAATACTGAGATATGTGTCAAAAAGTCAGTTTTTGATAGTTACTGAGGAAATGATATAGTTAATAGCAGGCTTCTATGCATTCTTTTAAAAATAAATGTGATAGTGTTAGTTATTATTTTTTTAAAAGTAAAATCAACTGGCGAATATTGTATGCAATTCTGGGTTAAACTAATAAATGTAAATTTCGACAGCATAGACAAATTATAATTTGCAAAAAAATCAATCTAAACATAAAATATTACCTTGAAAAATTAAAAGTCATTTTACAGAAATGCTTCAAGCTAAGAAGTAAAATAAATTACACAGAAGATTCTTTTACAAATCCAAAAAAAGATTTTTCAAAGGTGTTTACTTTATTTTAGTTGGCGAAATAAAGTATAACATCTGTCTTTTTAGAAGAAGCAAAATCTTTTATCACAAATATGTTTTAAAGTACACTTAAATGTGATATGAAAATAATTTTTTTTTCTGTTTTAGAAAAGATAAACACAGAATCCGCTGATTTAGTATATTCATTCAGATATATTATATATACAAATATTAGGAAATGACCTATTTATGTCCCCGCAAAGCGGAAAAAACTTTGAATATTTCACTAAACATTTCCAAGAATACTGGGATATGTGTCAAAAAGTCGATTTTTGATAGTTACTGTGGAAATGATATAATTAATAGCAAGCTTTTGTGAATTCTCTTAAAAATAAAGGTGATACTGATAGTTATTATTTTTTTTAAGTAAAATAAACTGGCAAATATTGTATGCAATCCTGGGTTAAACTAATAAATGTAAATTTCGACAGCATAGACAAATTATAATTTGCAAAAAATCAATCTAAACATAAAAGATTACCTTAAAAAATTAAAAATCGTTATACAGAAATGCTTCAAGCTAAGACGAAAAATAATTACACAGACGATTGTTTTACAAATCTAACAAAAGATTTTTCAAAGGTGTTTACTTTATTTTACTTAGCGGAATAAAGTGTAACACTTATCTTTTTAAAAGAAGCAAAATATTTATCGAAAATATGTTTTAAAGTGTACTTAATTTGTGATATAGAAGGAAGAGTATCTTTTTTACTATGAAATGACAAACACAGAACTCCGTTGCCTTAGTATTGTCAGCTCAGATATATATACAAACATTACGGAATGACCTGCATTTTTGATCGCATAAAACGTAGGATACTTTAAATATTTTGCTAAATTTTTACAGAAGAATACTGAATTAAGTCACGGGATAAATTTTATCAGGCAAGTAAATTTTTAACTAAGGAAATGTTATAATATTTTAAGGAAACATTGTACTTAAAAAACAAAATAAACATTAAAAAAAATAAAAACGTATCATTATTATTATTTTTAATTAATTTTGTTTATTGTTAAATGAATGTCAAAAATCATAAATTTTATCATTAAAGGAATTAAGACACTAGTATACATGTTCAGAAAAAATTAAAAAAAAAATAATTACCAAGAAAAAAATATCTAAGTTACCATATTATTTACTATATTATGTATATTGTTAAATGAATGCCAAGAACCATTAATTTTACGATAAAAAAATTAAGATAATAGATTATATTTTCAGAAAAAAGTTAAAAAAGTCTAATTACTAAATAGAAAAAAAAAATTACTAATTTTAAAAAACAGCGCCTTTTTTTAAGTTAACGATTTAATTTTTATATGTTGACGATAATAACTAATACAGTCAACAGAGTTAAGGAAGATAATTTGATTAGTAAATAAGCAAATGTTATAATATTTTAAAGGAACTCTGCGCCTCAAAAATTAAATAAAATAAGAAAAATAAAGTAAAATAAAATTGACTTAATTTTTTTTTTAGAATTAATTTTGTTTATTATTTAATCAATAACAAGCATGATTAATTTAATGATAAGAAAAAAATCAGACACAAACCTATATATATTTTATTTTCAGAAAAAATTAAAGATGTCTAATTACTATAAAAAAAATATGATTACATAATTTAAAAATACTGCTTCTTATTTATATTTAAAGATTTTTGCTTTAATTCTTTATGCGTCGTCCTGAGTATAATAAATGCAGTTAACAAATTTAAGGATGGAATTTTGTTTATCGTGAAATGTTGTATATATAAAAATGAAACTACAAAGCTGATATTACTATTTTGTTTTACAAATAATTCTTGTAAACTACAAACAAAATTTAAATATAAAAGAAAACATCAAACATTGCTCATTAAAGGAATCATATATATTTTAAGGCTTCATAAAACATGTGAAAAATCTATCTGCTTCAACTGATCATATGATGTTAAATACTTATTATAATTAAATAGAAATTTGCAAAATATTTAAGGCTGGTTTCAAATCTTAGGAAATTATAAAATAGGCTATCAGATCAAAATAAAAATATAGTAAATTAATATAAAAAAATAAAGATAAAATAAATGTTGTGCCACTATCTATTAGACAACTGAATTCCGAACATAGCTATCGACATACAACTTGTATTAAAATTATCTCAAAAATGTATTCTATAAAATGAATTATTACAGAAATTCTACTTGGCAAAATCATTAAAAAAAAAAAAAAAAAATGCAAAACGCAAAAATATATTGAATTTATAATTAATTAATCATTAAAAATAATATAAATGTGTAATTATCTCTATGATATTAATTATTTAGATAATACAACATATTAGAGAATTAGATAATACTTTTTCTCAATAAGATATCTGTATTAATTCATTTTGAAATAATTTTAATACAAGTTGCATGTCGATACCTACGTTCGTAATTAAGATATATAATGGATAAGGATACAACATTTAAAAAAAATTATATTACATTAATTGTTCAATATTTTTATTTTACTTTAATTACTTATTTTATAATTTTCCATGAGTTGAAACCAGCCTTCAATATCTGGCAAATTTCTATTTATTTAAAATAAGTATTTAACATTATTCGTCGCTACCATGTCAAACTATCGAATATGAAAAAAAAAATGCATTTTTCATTACTTTTAAAAATGGGCCGATTCTCATCACAAAATTTTAATAGAATTCTTCTAGAAGTGAAAATAATAATAAAATTTCACTGAAGAACAGGGTTACCAGTTTGGAATTATTTTTTATTCAGAGATGCCGAATTCATACCGGAAATTTTGAGAAAGGAAACTTACTTTAAGTAATGACGAAATGTCTGTCATTAAATAAAGCAAAAGTTTCTATTTGAAATTTCTGATATGGAATTGAAATTTTTGAATGAAAAGGGAATCCAAACTGGCAACCCTGCCCATATTATAATTAAAATTTAGTGGTGACAATTGGCCCATTTTTAAAAGTAATGAAAAATGTATTTTTTCACATTCGATAGTTTGACATGGTAGCGACGATATAATCAGTCGAAGCAGATAGACTTTTCACATGCTTTATGAAGCCTTAAAGTATATAGGATTGCTTTAAGGAGCAATGTCGGATGTTTTCCTTTATGTTTAAGTTGTATTTTTATTATTCAAGGCTGGTTTCAACTCATAGAAAATTATAAAATAAGTTAAAAAAAAATGTACAATTAATATAAGATAATAATAAAACAAATAATGTTGTGTATAAGAATTATGTTTTTAAAGTATTTAAAAAAAAAAAAGCATCCACATTTGAAAAACGGAAAAATATATTGAATTTAAAATAATTAGATAATCAAGATAATCATTAAAAATAATCTTAATGTATAATTATCTACATTATATCAATTCATTCTATCTATAATACAACTATACACATTAGAAAAAAAAATGTTTATCCATCGAATAAATTTTTTTTTAAATTATACGGATCGCCATGAAAATGATAGTTTTTCGAAAGCGAAGCGTAAAGGTAGAATTATTTGCTTCATCTTTCAAGTGAAGTTAAATTGTTTTGGTTAAATCTCGGAGTCTGATTAAAAAATTTTTTAAATGTTAATGTTAATGTTAATGTTAATGTTAATGTTAATGTTAATGTTTTTTTTCTTTTTTTTAAAAATTTGTTTGAAATTCTGTAGAAAATTAGTATATTTTTCATTTTAAAAGTTATGGGTATCCTTATTCTATGAATTTTATTAAAAAATCAATCTTGATTCACTTAGATTTTTGTGACATCATATGCTTTATGACATCCACAGTACCTAGATAAATCCAACAATACTTTATTTACCAAAATGAGTTTTTGATATGATAGTTTAAGGATTTTGGCGAAACATCCAAAACTTGTCTATATACATATATATATATTTTTAAAAAGCTGTAAATTTGATGGGAAAATGTGATTACGTCTACGACTACAAACAAACAAACAAACAAACAAACAAAAAAATCTTTTGTATAGATTTTTTGTTTTTCGACAGTCAAACACTGTTTTTACTGTTATATTAAAATAATTGATTTTTTCCCACAAATAATAAGTTTAAGCTGCCATTGGAGCTCACAGTTTTTTCTGTCACATTAACGCGTTTTTTATTTTATTTATTTATTTTATTTTTCATCAGTGTTTTGTGTATAAGACTTCATTTAATTCTGCCACGCTTTATGTTGTTTGGTATACTGAACATTTTGTCTTTCAACTTTTGTACTTTTTATAGATTTATTTAGGCGGTGTTAAAGAAATAATAATGAAAAAAAAAACAGCCAAATATTTGACAGTTTATTTGATAATAACCTTTCGAGTGATCATTGATCGTTTGAAAATATAGTTGATTCTATTTTAGTTTCAATGACAGGAAGTAATAAAAACTCCTTTTTTGGCTACCTCTTTCCATTAAAGAAATCACGTTGCGATTAAACAGCTACTAGCTGACCCGATCGGCGTTGCCCGGGCCCGTGATAATAAATAAAAAAAAATCAAATTTTTATTATTTTATATCTTTAACTCGATTTTGTATGAAATTATATTTTAAAATGAAAAAGTCTCGAAAAATATTGATGTTTAGTGAAAAAAATGCTTATTTTCTTGTTCTTTTTGTTTGAACTCTTTGAAAACTTTATTGGTTATAAATAAAACGGTTTTGCAGCCCGTGTAAAAATTTCGTGAAAAAATATTGTTATCCAGTTGTAAAAGAAATGTTTTCTTCTCGCTTTTTTGTTTGTTTGTTTTCGCGTCGGATCCTTTAACATAGGAATAAAAAAATAGTTCTCATCTTCCGAACTCTTTGAAATTTTAATCGGTTATAAATATAACTGTATCCGAGGTCTCTTTAAAATTTTGTGAAAAAATATGCATATTTAGTAGTGAAAACGTGAGTTCGTTAAACAAAAAAGCTTTCAACGCAATGGGCAAACTACGCCATCCGTTTTTAATCAATCCTTTTCAATCCCCCTAGGCTAAACAGGTAAGGGCTAAACACGTTTCCCGTTTCTGAGGGTAAAAGAAAAAAAAACATACGTTGAAGCATGCACAAAGAGACGATTTTCGTGTGGAAAAGACAGTGTGAATTTGACAGAATGCGCTTTTCGCTTTAAATATATAGCTATTTTACATTATAAATCCATTATTTCATAGAATTTAATTAGTTTTTTTTTTCAAGTAAATCGATTTTTATACTAAAATAAAAAGCACACACAAAAACATGTGATTCCATTACCTAAAAGATGATTAAAACTTTAATTAATTTCAATGTTTTAAAATCTAATTAAAGTTTTAATCATCTTTTAGGTAATGGAATCACATGTTTTTGTCTCCACTTTTTATTTTAATTTGACAAAGATGAATTTAAGCATTCCGAACTTGTTTTATACGATTTTTATATGTTCGGATATTTCATTTGTGAGTTCAAGCTTTTCAGAGTTTTCTTGAAAACGAGATTTCGAATCACTTTCATTTCAAAAACCCTAAGTTACGACAGTGTTTTTTTTATATAAAAAATTAAATTAAATTAAAATTATTTAAATTAAAAAGGAAATGAAATGAACTGAAACAAAAACTATTTCGCGGTCGAGATCTATGCCGGGGAGAGATTTTGAATCATAAGATGAAAAATGTTTTTTTTTAAATGTTTACTAAGTAGTTTTTAGAAAGCAATTAAAGTGTAAAATCAATATAATTGTAAGTACAAGCAACCAAAAAAAATTTAGAATTCAGGAGTTTTAAAGAATTCATAAAATAAATCTCTTCTTCAATCTTCACAGCGGAATAAAGAGAAGAGAGTGATAATGAGCAGACAGTATCAAACGCAATTTGTTGCTATTACTCTTCTCTTTAATTCATCTTACTGGAAAAAGGTGTTCCTATTTGAAGAATTGACACTGATGTTTACTGAAAATTTTTCGGCTGTTTATACTTTTTTATGCTCTTTCATTCATTTTATACTGACGTAAATGCTTCTATTATGAAGAATTGAAATATTTCTTTGCTGAAATTTTTGCAGCTGTTTATATATATATATATTTACGCTCTTTCATTTATCTTACACCGATGAAAATGCTCTTATAAATTATTGAAATAGCTGTTTTTTGAAAATTTTCCGACTGTTTATGTTTTTTACGCTTTTTAACACTTTCCAACCTAGTTGAAAAGTTTTTATGACTTCGGTTTGTCTGGCCGTCTGGCCGTTTGCCGTCTGTCCATGCTCTAACTCCCGTAAATAGGCTCGGATTGCCTTGCAATTTTTATATGTTATTGTCGTTATCTATAGCATGTTCTCTATTTCAACTGAAGTGTGTAGCACTTATAGTTTTTTTACAGGGACACTCAAAAGAATTCCGTTACATGATGGTCTATGGGGAAAAATCATTTGCGGTTTATTTTAATGATGTTACACAATTTCAAACACATTGTAATTGATATATATCACGAAGGTGCATTACAAGAAGCTTAATATGGAATAGGGTGTGCATAGCACTTATAGTTACTTTACAGGGACAGTCAAAAGAATTCCGTTACATTACGTCTATGGAGAAAAATCGTTTGCGTTTTAATTAAATAATGTTTCACTATTTTAAACGTATTGAAATTTATATATATCACTAAGGTGCATTACAAGAGGCTTACTACAGAATAGTGTGTGTATAGCAGTCATCGTTCATTTACAGGGACACACAAAAGAATTCTCTACTGTCTGTTAACAATAATTCCTGGAAGTGCGTTTTAAATTGCTGAACGCGATTTTAAATTTAACTCACTTTTTGTCTATTAGTTGGTGTGTATAAATTCTGTAGATCATATACATTGCAGCACAAAAGTTCGCGAACACATTTCCGTTTATTGACAGAAACTCCATAAGGAGAATTTTAAACTGTGATACGCGTTTCCTAACTAAACTAAAATTTAGCATCCTATGTAGTATATATACAAATCTATAGATCCTATACAGGGCTGAATAAAAGTATTCGGATATTTTTCCAAATATTGTACATGTTGGAAATATATGTTGGGAATTCCTGAAATTACGTTTTTAAATATATTATGCGTTTTCCAAATTGTTTACTTAGATGTTATCTTTCAGCTTATTAAACGATAATGATTTGTAAAATTATTTTCGAAGCGTTGGAAAGTGTTACATACTCTATGCTTAACGCACGATTTTTCGTTCTTGTTTTCTTTTTACACTGAAGAATGTGCTCCTATTATGAATCATTGAAATAGTTGTTTGTTGAAATATTTTCGGCTGTTTATGCTTTTCTTTACGCTCTTTCATTCACCATACACCGAAGAAGATGCTCCCTGTTATGAAGCAATGAAATAGTTATACTTTTATTATTTTTAAGTCAATCATACTGATTGGGAAAGATATACGAATTGACATTTTCCAACTGAGTGAAAAAGTGTCCAGGTCAGGAGTTCAACCCAAAATATCTTTGGTTCGATTCCCGGTCTGGAAACTTTTTCAGTCAATTGGAAAAATGTCAATTCGTACAATAAAATAGTTGATTGCTGAAATTTTTTCTGCTGTTTATGTTTTATTTACGTTATTTTTACACATTATGTAATAATACAAGAGGTTTTATATGCATCTTATCAGTTTTTAAGTCCTCTGTGAAGGGTTTTAACTACCTAAATCCCCCTTCCCTGCACTTAAAAAAATAATAGGCCGACGCTTGATAACCCTTGCCTACCCCTAACGCAATTCCTAATCTAACCGGAATCTTCATCTCAGAGGTTGTTTTGAACCATCATTATTCATAAAATGAACCGTTTCGTTGGTTTATATGATTATAAAGAAGTTTTTAAATATGTCACGGATAAAAACGGGTTGGGTTGGGTTGATTATTGACGGCCAATTATCTACACTTGGGATATAGGCCCGGGGGGGAGTGCACTTCGTGGGGGGTCTTTCTAAGGGAACCTAACCCGTATTTACGCATGGATAAATCCACGGCTCGAAGAAAACCACGAAAACTCCGAACGATTAGGCCGACGGGCGCGATTGGGATCGAACCCAGCACCTCCCGTCTACCAGCTTCGAGAGCAGAACCTCTCAGCCACTGGTGGGGCCGGATAAAAACGGACCTGATGAAAAGCATGAGCAACCAAAATAAATTTAGTATTTAGATGTTCCAAGTCTTCATAAAATGAGTCCTTCTTTAATCTTCATATCACAATAAAAGAAAAGGAAGTAAAAAATATCAGAAGTTGTAACACACATACTTTGATGCTACTAATGTTCATTGTCTTATTCATTTATTTTGCATTGAAGTACATTTATTGTACATTTATTTTGCATTATAGTTATGAAATCCTGAAAAGAGTTTTATGCAAAAATATTTTTGGATATTTATTATTTTCTTTTCATTTGATACATTATGATTTCTTCTTAATACAACGAATTTTGTAGACATCTTATCGTTAACCTGTTCTAGGTTATTTAGAGGTTTTATAAGAAACCACTAAATATCTCTCCTTTAGCAGTGCAAATGTGTAACGCATTTTAATTTTTCTACTTGAGTTGAAATAAACAAGAATTTGAAACAATCAAAGAATAAACTTTGAGTTGTAATTTTCCAACTGGACGAAAAATGTCCGGGCCAGGATTCGAACTTGGGATCTCTTGGCTGAAAGCCAAGAGATATCAGCCAAGAGATCCCAGGTTCGAATCCTGGCCCGGACATTTTTCGTCCAGTTGGAAAATTACAACTCGTATGATTTCTTTACCAATTTAATAATTGTGTTAAAATTAATCCAGAATAAACTTTGATTTTTAATTTCTGTAAAAACATTCCTAAAGTTAAATCTATCTATCTGTCTATCTATCTATCTATTTATCTATCTCTCTCTCTCTCTCTATATATATATATATATAGTTTTTGATACATAAGATAGTTCGAAAGCAGACAATTGATTCATAAACAAAAGCCAGGCACTTTCAGTTACGATTAGTAATTGCTTAACAAAATATAAAACTTTTTTTTTTTTTTTTTTTTTTTTTTTCAAGAATATCCTTTCCATTTTTTTCTCCAGAAAAAAATAATGTTCCCGATTCTCTCCTGACTTGCGCCATTCTGGCTCGGGAAAAAACGATCTGGCAAGGATGAACTTTCTGGAAAAACGGGAGTCACGCGATCCGCCAATGAAAATCGCTGGACAGACAAACCCGAAGAGGTCCTTTCGATACCCGAAGTTTTGAAGAAAGCAGATAACGTAATCGTTCCAGTAAAAAAGAAACTCGTGCTCACGCAAAGGTGTTACTTCAACAGAGCACAGATTCGGGAACACCATGTGTTTTGATAGCCTTCAGATAAAGACGTTTAGCTGACGTTTATTTATCGGTTACATCTTTACTAGTTAACTGGTGAGTGATTAATTTTTAGTTTGAAAATTAGAACTCGAAGCGAATTTTTGAAAGTGATCAATATAGTGTATATATATATATATATATATATATATATAAGAATAATTTATTTGAATTAAACGAATTGCTTTCTTTGAATAAATTTCCAGTTTAAAATTATTTTGAATTTCAGTTATAGATTTATAGTTCGTTTTAAAATTTGTATACGGAGACTACAGTTTTCAACGATTAGTAGAAATATTATAAAAGAGCATTTTATTTGAATGAATTGTTTTCTTTGATTTTCGATTTTAAAATTTTGTTTTGAATTTCAATTTTAGATTTATTCTTAGTTTTAAAATTTGTACACGGAGACTACAGTTGTCAATGATTACTATGAATATTATAAAAAAAAGAAAAAAAAGAAAAAATTATTTGAATGAGTTGTTTTCTTTGATTTTCTATTTTAAAATTTTATTTTGAATTTCAATTTTAGATTTACCTTAGTTTTAAAAATTTTACACGAAGACTACAGATGTCAACTATTACTGTAAATATTATAAAAGAACATTTTATTTGAACGAATTGCTTTCCTTAATTTTCCATTCTAAAATTTTGTTTTGAAATTAAATTTTATTTTGAATTTGAATTTTTGATTTTTTGTTAGTTTTAAAATTCAGATAATAAGACACCAGTTATAAATATTATAAAAGAACATTTTATTTGAAATAATTGCTTTCTTTGATTTTCCATTTTAAAATTTTGTTTTGAATTTGAATTTTAGATTTATTCTTAGTTTTTAAAATTTGAACACGAAGACAACAGTTGATGTAGTCAACACGATTTATTAATGCAAAAATTATTATAAAACAACAACAAAAATATATAATAATTCTCCAACCTTAAATTTTATTTTAAGTTATTGATTTATTTATAGTTTTACAATTCAAACACCAAGACAAGAATTGAAAATGATTAATATAAAATTTACAAAAGAATAGTTTATTTGAATGAAATGTTTTCTTTGAATAATTCTCCATTCTTAAATTTAATTTTGAACTCTAGATTTATTGTTAAATTTAAAATTCGAGCACTAAGTCAGCAGTTGAAAATGATTAATATAAAATTTACAAAAGAATACTTCATTTGAATGAATTGTATCCTTGGAACAATTCTATATTCTTAAATTATATTTCGAATTTTAGATTTATATTTAAATATAAAATTCAAACAAAAAGAGAACCGTTGAAAATGATTGATACAAAATGCATAAAATGACATTAAAATGAATTGCTTTTTTCGAATAACTCCGGATTCTTAAATTTTAGTTAAATTTTATATTTAGTTTTAAAATTCGAATGCTAAGAGAATAAATTGACAATGTTTAATATAAAAATTATGACAGAGCATTTTATTTGAATAAACTGCTTTATTTGAATACTTCTTGATTCGTAAATTTTATTTTGAATTTCAATTTCTGATTTTTTCTTACTTTTAAAATTTGAATATGAAGACAACGGTTAAAAATGACTTACATAAAATTTTATAAATGAATACTTTATTTTAATAAATCATTTTCTTTAAATAATTTTTCTATTCTTCTTCTTTTTTATTTTGTTTTCAATTTCTGACTTTTTCTTAGTTTTAAAATTCAGATAATAAGACAACAGTTAAAAATGATTAATATAAAATTAATAATAATATTTTATTTTAATAAACTCCACACTTAAAGTTTATTTTGAATTTTATATTACTTCTTAGTTTTTAAACTCGAACATTAAAGAAAGATTTGAAAATGATTAATATAAAATTTATAAATAATATATATTTTTTAAATGATTTTTTAAAAATAATTTTCTATTCTTAAATTTTACTTAAATATTCAATTTTAAATTTATTCGTATTTTAAAATTCGAACACAAAGAGAGCAGTTGATAAAGTAATATAAAATTTATAAACAAATACTTTATTTGAATGAATTGTTTCCTTTGAATAATTCTCCAATCTTAAATTTGAATTTTAGATTTATTCTTAGTTTTAAAGTTTAAACACAAATACAACCGTTGAAATTGAGTAATAATAAAATTTACGAAAGAGCACTTTATTTGAATGAATTGTTTTCTTTGTATAATTCTTCATTCTTAAATTTTATTTTGAATTTTGCTTTTAGATTTATTCTTAATTGCAAAGTTCGAACACAAAGAGAGCATTTGGAAATTATTAATATAAAATTTATAAAAGAACATTTTATTATAAGGAATTCTTTTCTTTAAATAATTTTCCATTTTTAAATTTCATTTTGAATTTCCATTTTGAGTTAATTTTTAGTTTTTAAATTCGAATATGGAGAGAACAGCTGAAAATGATAAATATAAAATTTATGAGAAGACTTTGTTTGAAAATTTTTCTTCATTAATTCTCCATTCTTAAATTTTATTTTGAATTTAAAGTAAAATGACGAATATTTTCACGAAAAATTTTATTTTTTAAATAATTGTCGATTTGTATATAAAACCATGTTTGAAGTTTCTGTTTGAAAGATTATTTCCAAAAAATTATAATTAAAGTTTATCACCAAAAAAACTTTAAGATGCAACAATATCCGACTGGCATTATATATATATATATATATATATATATATATATAAAATTTAAAAAATAATAATATTTTAGGCGTTTTAAAAATAAAAAATAAAAAAATATATATAACCTAAATCTAAAAAATGATTTGTTAAAAAGCTCATTTGAAAAAAAAAAATCTGTAATAAATAATTAAAAAATTCCACCAAAAGCTTTCTTATACAATATTGCGTGATTTACATATTTCTTAAATCTGAAAGATAATTTCGTTTAAATAAGCTCGATTAAAAAAAATCCTCCAGTTGTATATAGTTAAAGTATTTGATCGAAAGCTTTTAGATGCAACAATGTGCAACTTATATGTCTTCCAAAATTATATTATCCTAAATCTAAAAGTGGATTTGTTTAAATGGAAAATGTAGCTTTTTCAAACTTTTTTTTTTTCCTATAAGAAATGATAATAGTGTTTCATTGAAAACCTTTCTTTGCAAAATTTGATTTATAGGTTTTTAAAAATTATGCATAACCCATATCTAAAAGGTGATTTATTTAAATGAAAACAGATTACTCTTTATTTTAAATTTCTTTACAATAAATAATTAAAGTGTTTGACCGAAAGCTTTTTGATGCAACGACGTGGAATTTATATAGTTTGTAAAATTATGTTTCACCGAAATACTAAAGAAGATTTTTAAATATGAAGTATTAACGCGTTTTCAAAACGTTTTCTGTGTAATAATTAATTAAAGTGTTTGAGCAAATTCTTATGGATGTAAAAATGGCAGATTTATATATTTCTTAATATTTGCGTAAGATCTAAATCTAAAAGACGATTTGCTTAACTGAATAAGTTTTCAAAAATGCTTTCGGTTATAAATATATCCCACAAACAATATTGGCGTAACATTGGGCCGATTTTAAAATAGGAGGGTTTACAGTTGGGATATATGTGCTGCTTTATTTACCGTCAATATATGCTGAATTTATTTCTGTATGCTGCTTTCATAATTTACATATTATGAAATTAATATTAGAAAAAAATAGTAGCCTATAAAAGTTTTAACAGAAATCGATATTTAAAAGCTTTAAATTTTGTACACCTCATTCCTCCAAGTAATTTTTGAGGTATGTTTCAAAAACTACGCGCGTTGCAATTTGTTTTGCAACTAAAGCAGAAATTTAACATTTAATTATGAATTCCAAACTGTTACATCTGCATAACTACTAAACTGCTTTACCGAATGGATTCCTGTTTGGTATTAGAAATTAAAATTTATTAAATAATCCAGGAAAATTGGGCGTTAAAATTTAAACATGGAGATGGCCCCCAAAGTTTATTTTGTTTTAGACATAAATTGAAAGAAGACAACATTTACAATCGAATGACTATTTCCGTTTTTCTCTGCGACAATTTGGTGATTAAAATTTATGTTTTTTTTCTTTTTAACAACTTTTCTTATAATGTATTTTTTACATATCTAGGCACAATTTTTATAAAATCTGGCTGTAGCTGAAGCTAGACAGTTGTAGTCTTTAGTTAGACAGTTGAAATTTCACTTTCTTATATAAATAATTAATTTCTTTAGAACTATAACAATAATATTTGAAGAGATAGACAGGAAAACATATCTTTTTTTCTATTATTTTATAAATGTTGCAGTAATTAATTTTATAATTTCACTTCTTTTTGAACCCGAAAAGAAGTGAAATATAAAAAAAAAAAATAATTTCAGTTCTGTTTCTACCTACCTAAAGCTACATTCCATGTAGCATTAGGTAGGTAAAGATGGAAAATATGACATGAACGATGGAATTCTGACATTCCCCAGTTTTTAAGTACTTTTCTTTCACACTAGTTTTTGTTGATATATTATCATGAAAGCCCGTTTAAAAAAAAGAAGCAGGAAACGTACAGTCGATCAAAAAGAAATAAAATGGACCCCCCCCCCCCCCCACTATGTATTTTATCGCCAAAAAGACGCAGAGGAAAGCAAAAATAGCCATTTAATTGGGAATTATGTCTTCTTTAAATGTGTGTCAAAGGAAAACGCTCAGGGGGTCGTCTTCATATAGCAATTGTACAAAACTTTCAATACGAACATCTAATTTTCATATCATATTTGGATTTCTTGGGAAATGGGGCAAAAGTGAACCAAACGGGAAGTCATTCTGTGTTACGAAGCTTAGGAATTATGCAGATTTAAAGTTTAATACTCTTAATTTTAAATTATTTTTTGATAGATGAAAAAAAAAACTGCAATGCGTATTTATTTACTATACACTTTATTTTTACTACTATTTTCTACATATATCTATAATTTACTACTATTTACTACAATATTTTAAGCATAATTTAAAACCTACTTCGCGCAATGAGCTGTAATTTTGGATCCGCATGTCTAACGCTTCTAGAAATCGATTTCTATTAAAATCTTTATACGTTATAATTAATAGGTTTTCGAAAGATAATTTCGAAAAAATATATATTTCGAAATTATTATATATGTTTCAAAATTATTATATATATTTCAAAATTATAAAAAAATTATATATATTTTTGAATATATAAATGTTTGAAAAATCCAAATAGGATGTCAAAATTAAGTTGTTCGTATTGAAAATTTCAAAGTTTGATACAATTTATATATATTAAGACGACCCCCTGAGCGTTTTCTTTTAACATACATTTATAGAAAAAATAATTTCCAGTCGAATAGCTATTTACGTATTCTCTTCATCTATTTGGCTATTTGGGTTTAAAGCAAGTAAGTGGAAGATTCCCTTTTTTTATACGTTTGTACACCATAACTGAATAATTGATGAACAACGATCATGGTTCTTTTCTTCATTTCTTACATTTGTTCTTCTGTTTTCTTTAATTTATTGCCAATTTCCTTATTTTTTCAAACTTTGCAGAAAAAAAAAAAAAACTAATTTAAATAAATGTAAACAACCACCTGTTTTGGGTTTCCTTTTATTTACGGACATAACAGTTATTCTATAGTAGGCAGATTCATTCCTTTTAAAATTTCCTAACAATCAAATCTAAAAAAAAAAAAAAAAAAAAAAAAAAAAATCGTTTAGAAATAAAGTAATATAGTATAATTTTACGCATCATCAAGACCGAAACTAGTTTTTTTTTTTTTTCTTAAATCACGGGAAGCAAACATGGATTTTTGCACCCCCGCCTCCTTCCTCCGCAAAGTAAATTTACAAAGAGAATTTTACTAAGTTTCTAATGTCCGACTTATTTTAAAATTAAAAATATGTAATCATAAAATACGTAATATTGAACTATGCAATCAACTTTGACAAATATGTTTTTAATAAAACCTGTGAAACCGGAATCGAAAGGAACAGGAAAAAAATTCCGCCTTATACAGATTTCCATCTTAGCATGTATAATTGATGATATTCTTTCTGTTGGGACAATGCAATTTTTTCATTTAAGACAGGATTCCATTATAGACAGATTTCATTTTCACATATTTTACTGTAGTTGTAATTATTATATTACAATTGAGCAGGCGTTTAAAGTCATAGTGATATGTGTCACAATGTATTAATAACTGAAAAACCAGGTGTTTTTTTTTTTTGTACATATAACAATGAGTTCCAATACCTTAAAATATCATTGTGTACAACCTACAGACAGTTTCATGTAACTATCACTTATACCACTCTTCCTATTAACAGACTGATATGCCCAGATACTTTTCTGAACCTAATGCTAATGTTCAAAATTATACTAGTGACTTAGAACAAAAACAAAAACAAAAAAATCTATTAAGTTTTTAATATGGGAATTTTCCAACCCTTAGTGTTTAGTGTACCGGGCAGTCGTCCCAACTCGCCCCCTCTAAGGCCGGATCTGGAAGTAAAAAAAATGTTTTTCAAAAATGCGTATTTTCCACCCCTTAGTTTTTAGTGTCCCGGATAATCAACCACCCTCATCATTTTTTTAAAATGTATTTGTCAATTTTAATGCACTTGGTTCATTTTTTCTTTTAGATTTTCCAACTGCAAAACATTTTTACTCAAATCTCATATATATTTTTTTGTATCAAACGGCAAACCAAATCTTTATTTGGCGCCTCCTCCGTCTTCCGTTCTGGCGCTCCGGGGCACTTGCCCCCTCTATCCCCCCTTAGTTTTGGCCCTGCGCATTGTTTTCTTTAAATAATACTACTTCAGCTAAAAGTTATTACGCAATTTGTAACTTCATATTTTATAATATTCTACTAACTTATCTCAACGTATTCAACATTGAATTATAAACTCTTAGGCAGCTTACGAATGAAATATGTTTTCAAAATTTTTAGAGCAAAGTTAACATTGATAAATTTGAGTGCCAAAATCGTATTTATGTGTGCTTCACGAGTAGAATATCAATCTTAACTTTATAAGCGATAAAAATAAAGGTTAAGCGTTGATGAATCTAATTTTACACGCAACAATCTTCTCCTTAAAAATATTTCCTTAAAAATAATTATCCACGTTTTCTATAAAATACGCTTATACACTGGGTAGGTTTTTCTAGCGAAATCAATTTTCTTTGCTGAAACTACAACACATACCGCAGACCACCTTGATTAGATCGTGCTTGTAAGCTTGATTAAAACTGTGGAACAATCGTTGTTGAAATAAGGTTTTCGCCCTTATGCCGGTCAAGAACAAGGTTCACGGAAGTATTTCTCGGTACCTGTCGCCAAAACAGGAATATTCGACGATTTTGCTGTTAAAAAGTTCGAGAACTAGGATTATTTAGATTCTTCTTCTTGAGTATTTTATACAAAAACTACACAAAGATTTTCTCTTCTCTTTAAATGAAGAAATGAGTTTATTTTGTATTAATGACATAATATTTTACATTATTCTCAAATATTTTACATGAATTTTTATTGAAAAAAAAGTTTTAATTATTTTTTGCTTAGTCTTTTTTTTTTTTTTTTTTTTTTTTTATGTGTATTACAATTTTTTAAGTAATGCTATAACTGAACTAGAAAATTTCTGAATTTATATAATAACGTCTTTAAAATAGTGCATAATTTATTAAGTTTAGAATTGAAGTTAATTTCGAAATGCTTACGCTCCAAATACATGTTTTCAAGATGTATTCCAGAACGTGTGATCCAAGCTGCACATTACCATGGGTGTACAGAGAGGGAGGTGCATAGCAAGACCACCACTTAGTGTTGAAATCAGACACTTTTCTTCAGGCGGGATTTCTGAAGCTGCGAGGTGGGGGGGGTGACATTGTAGAGTTCCGGGGGGGGGAGGAATTGCACTTTTTAACCATTAAAGGCATAAAATCTCAAATCTTCCGGGGGTGTTCAATGCTCCAGGGGGAATGTCCCCCTCCCCCCAAGCCACCCCTGAATTCAACACTCACCACTTCCCTATAAATTGCAAAAAATAGTACGATATGTATGACGAAATGTAAATGTAATAGGCTGAGTGTTATTCTGAGTGAATTGATTATTGCATGATTATAATTTCATTCATTGGTAGTTTTGCTTTAAACGCTTTCATTATTGTTTCATTGCAAGTGTAACACGTAATTTTATTTTAGCTTCACGCTTTTTAACCAATAACATTTCCTACTATAACTTCTAAATGTTTTCAATTTTCTAAGCGAATGATATTCAACAATAACATAATAAAATTCCAGCCCGCAGCCAGGCTTTTTTTTTTTGGGGGGGGGGGGGGGGGAGGGGGAGGGGTTACGGGAGGAGGATTTTCCAAGTTTGAAGGTACAATATATTTTTTTTTAAATAAAAGCTCATCAATACACATTTTCTTAGTTATTTCGGGAGGGGTGGGAGGTGATCTTTGATTTTTTCTTTTTAGAGATAACAGATTTGTACGTCCGTACGAACTATTTTTCCTCCACCCCCCTCCCCCAATGACAATATTGCGTACATCCATGAACATTGTCCTTGACATGTTTTGTGCAGGGCCTGACTAATGCAGGGGCTTGCGGGGCAGTTGCCCCGTGTCCCTCCATTTTAGTCCCCCCCCCCATGGTAGTAATCAAGATTTTTGTTAAGAAGATGCCAAATGGTTAAAATTAGCCAAAAGTGACCAAAGATATTTTCAATGATTTAAGAAGGGTATGCAGTCCTCCTCTTACAACATTCCATGCTCCCTCCCTCACCACAAGGGGAAAAAAAGAGCTACACCATGAGAGAACTAATAATTAAAACTCTATTATAACAACTTAGTAGTCTATTCTTTTCAAGATAAATTCATTATTGATGTTTTCCTCTTAACAAGGCAAGCTAACCCTTTCAGGGGCAGTGGTATATTTATGAAACCACTTAATTTTAATTCCCAAATGCCACAATGGCACCAGAAATTTGATAAAATCTTTCCCATTTAATACGTATGAGATATTTTGCCTTTTTCTTATTTCCAAATAAATTTCTACGTTAATTTCGGTGCCAGTCATTTATTTCAACATTTTAGTACTGAAAGTACTTTGCCCTTGAAAGGGTTAAAACCATTTATGATGACCAATTGGGGCCCTTTTCTTTTGACATCTTATGACATACATAGATAAGCAAAGGGAAAGTTTACAAACAAATACTCCCGCCAAACAATTCATCATTTTTTTCTACTAGTTTCCTATTAATTTTGCTACTAGTATATTTCTTAAAGTTGCGATCATTTTTCTTGTGATACCTGTCTAAAGATGTTAATAGTACCTGGTACAAAATTTATTTATAAATACATTGGGTATGAAATTTAGTACTATTCACTTAAGGCTGCTCGTCAGTAAACTTCCCGACTCCCCTTGCTAATGTTAATCCAATGGGCGTAGGATGCATTCGTATTTTTAAAATATCTCCTCGGGAAATTAATATTTTTAACTTCTGTTTCCTGTGTACTGTTCTTAAAAAATGTCTTTTTTTTCTTAGTTATCAAAATATTTCTAAACTATGTGCTTAATTCATATTTTTATGTGTTAAAATCTTAGCGAAACTGAATACGATTTTAACATTTCATATAAAATTAAGTATATATTTTAGAAAAAAATTGACAACTAAGAAAAAAAAAGACATTCTTTAAGAACAATACAAAGCAAACAGTAGTTAAAAATATTAATTTCCTGGGAAGATATTTTAAAAATACGAATGCATCCTACGCCCATAGGAATAACATTAGCGAGGGGAATCGGAAGTTTACTGAAGAGCAGCCTTAAACATAATTCAAGAACAATTTCTATTGATAGATAGAAAAGGGGACTCCCAGAATGATTTTTGACCCAGGGCCCTACATAGTCTAAGTCGGGCCTTTGTTTTGTGGACGCGCTTATCAGTGGCGTAGCGTCAGGTGATGCTACATCTGCATCACTTTACTTTATTATAATCTAAATTTGATCTTATTTAATCTTTGAACGTTATACGATAAAATAAGATCAAACTTAGTACATAATAATGTTCGTAGTAAACTGATACAGCATGTCCTGACGCTACGCATCTGATGTTTATGCATTTATCATTTAAAATTTTACACGTCGACAATCACCTTTGATCGACCAGTTACGTACAACAGTAGGATTTACCACTAGAAAAAAACTTTCCATTTTAATCGAAGTCCAGAATATCAGGCACTTTACAAACAAATGAAGATTGTATGCTAATTAACATAATCACGTGCTCGAATCATTCAAATTTGTTTCTATTTACTCGTCGCGAGTGTTTATATTTTAGAGAAAAATATCGATCATGGCTTGCACGAAGAAATCATGGTTATACTAGTTCCATGACACTACGGTCATCGCTCAGATTAATGCACGCAAACGCTCACGATAACCCGTGATGTTAAATCAGAAAATAGGGCTTCTATGGAAATCAAACATGTAAAAAGGACATTTTTGTTTACATTAAGGACAATAGAAACGATTTTAAAAATTCCGACAGACGATGAGCCGCACACACACTGACGCAGGCACAAAAAACATTTTTCGTTTTCTCTAGGTAGGTTGAGGTTGCGTGTATGTCAACTAGATGAGAAAGAAGGTTATAATTTTTTCTGTGATAACTGAAAAGGGGGATAAAGGGTTATATGTAAAGCAATAAACAGTATTTAACAGGGCTATATTTTCCCTCAAAATTAAGGCCTGATTTTTGATTGGTGAATCAAACGGTATTGCTTCAACTGCATTAAGCGTTTATTACAGCAGAAAAAGAAGGTGGATTTTAAACTGATAGGTCTTCATATGTCTGAAACATCATTCTCTTGAGTTTTAACTAGTTTTATAACGTTCATTGACAAAAACAGAGTTTCTCAGGCATTTTTTCAAAATATAAAATACATCCTAGCTTAAGAGAGGTTATTTAATATATATATATATATATATATATATATGATATATAAAAAATTCTTGCAGGAGAGTAATGTATGATAACAGGGGGATTTTTTTTTTTAACTGAGATTCCTGATTTTAGTTCGAACAACCAACAATAGATGGTGCTGCGAGCAATAGGCGTGCAAGCGAGGCCAAAACTTAAATCACCTACCATTCATGCGAAGAAAGGAGGTTAATTATATGAAGTGGGTCTCATTCGCTAATACAATCTTGTTCTTAGGTCCAGATTCGGAATAAGATTTCATTGATGAATGAGATGCACTCCATGTATTTAACCTCCTTCTTTCGCATCAGTGCTTGGTGATTTCTGCTTCTGCCTCGATTGTATGTCTATAGCTTACAGCGCTATCTATTGCTGGTAATTCGAACTAAGAATAGAAATCACAGTAAAAGAAAACTCCTGTTATCATACATTACTCTCCTGCAAGAATTTTTTTTATTGTCTGTCACGTTTTCAAGTTACTGAAATTTTTAATCAGTCAGTCCATTTTAGACCACCCGGTATATATATATATATATATATATATATATATATATATATATATATATATGTTACGGTCAATATGATTAATCCGGTCATTATTAATAATAACCGGTTATTATTAATAATGACCGGATTAATCATATTGACCGTACATATATATGTGTGTGTATGGATAGTTAAATATGAAATAGGTTAATGTTAAAAAATAGAGAGTGGGTTATTGGTTTATACTGCATTCTTTCATTACATGTTATTCTTTAGCTGAATCTGCACACTTAATTTTTTAACAAAATTCGTTTCATGCATTTACTTTATGCAGTTTTTCATTTAATTAACTTCATTGATTTACATGGGACAATGTCACTTCATCCATCATAATACTTTAATATAACTAAATTTGTCTTATGTAATTATTTCCTCCAATTAGTTATTATTATTATATCTATATATTTTTTTGTTTATTTATTTTTAAATATAGCGATAATATCAGACTGTATCAAAAGTATTTTCATTTTTTGAATGTTTTCATACCAAAGCCTGTAGCTGGCACTTTATCACCCCTATTGTTGAACTTAAAATGTTATTTAAGAGAAAACATGTCCCTCTATATTCTATAATCATACAGGCTGCTTTCTTTTATTTTTAGGTTACGTAAAGAGTGATCGAAATGTTGAGATTTTATGCATACTAAGGCATGATTTTAAACTAGGCCTTAAAACCAATGAAGATTTCCTCAAAACTAGTGCAGTTGGAAGTCAGGACAAAAGTGGTGTCCACACAGTTCAAAATAAATCCAAACGTTTTAAAGAAGGGTATCTCAGCCTTAAAATCAAACCCAGAAGTAACACGTGTTTGGAGCTAACCTTGCCCACAGATTACGGAAGATTAGTTATTTTATATTTTACTAGCTGTTACCCGTGACGTCGTTCACGTAACATTAAAAGAAAATAAATGCATTAATTAAGGAAAACGTTTTCCTCCCGATAATTAAAAACATATGTAACTCTATAACAAACTCCGTTTTTTCGAATATCTGAACAGGCCCGATAGCGGGCGATGCCCGCTATTATACTCTGTCATAATATTATCTGTCATGTGGACTAAATGCGATATTTAAAAAAAAAAATAATTTCAAAATTAAACATGCTGTGCACTTTCAAAATGTTAAAATATGCGAATATTTCCTTAATTGGGTTTTTATCATGATTTAATACGTTCCTCAAACTCATATTTACTATTCACTATTGCTAATATTGATACTCGCTTTGTATTATTCTCAAACATTTGAAAAATCCGTTAAACTTCCAATACGACGTCAGATTAATTTTCTTGTTAATTCTCTAATGACGTCATATTAATCTGCTTTCTGTACATACACATACTCATACTCATACTCCTTGTATTATTGAGAAATCTTTGAAAATTTCCGTTTTATTACCATTATGACGTCATATATATTTTTTTTCAATTGGTGAAATTTTTTATTCCATTTTTCACGTGGGAATCTTTCAATAGAAAATTAATTATTGTAGAAAGAATTTTATCGTGTATTTTTAATTGTTGGCAACTGCTATATCGAAAAATGTTTAAATTTAATAAGAAAATGCTGTTAGAATTTTGGTTTCTTATCCATATTTATTAAAATAATGCAATTTTTTCAAATCTTAATATTTTGAGCTTCACAGTAGCTATTTAGCTATAGCTACACAAATTTTTATGCCTGTAAGTTATATAGTTTCTGAGAATGGCTCTGTGACGGACAGACAACGGAGCGGGAGTTGTAGGATTTCGTGAGATGAACGAAATCCTAAAAAATAATTATTTGCGGCACTGAAGCAGAATCTTCAGGTGCCGAATTACTGAAGATACCACAAAAATGATCGATTTCATCTATGTATAAACTTTAATTAGCTAAAATAATACATGATTCGTGCACTATCGTACATTATAGTACAAGAAAATGAACTTAAATAACATAATAAAAATTTGAATCGATGAAGCATCCTTACAAAATCCCAGTAATACATGCGAGATTTTCAAAAATGCTATCGTTGCCCAAAAGTATTTACATATAGAGCAGATGAATCAAAAATGGGATGAACGAATCACAGATATTCAGTCTCCCAGATACATGGAAATGGAACATTGCTGCCATTTATTAACAGAACAAAATAGAAAAACAGATTTATTCAATACCGGTGCAAAAAATGGTTTATTTAAATTATGTATACTGAAATTAAAATAAATTAATAAAGTTAATGTATGTATTAAATGCAAAGTTAAAAAATACGAAAAAAAAACACACAGTTATACAGGGCGTCCCAAAAGTTCTTGACACATTTTAAATTCAATAAAAGATCAAGGCGTACGAGAGTGTGGTTTGGACGAAAATGCTTCTTATGATCTCGAATTTTGTTTAAAAAATTATCAACAAATAAAAAAAATTAGTTTAAGAAAGTTTTCATAGGTGGCGTTAATTCTGCAAAGCTACCGAAGAAGTAGAATGCCTTTATATATAACAGTGGCTAAAGACGCGCAATGCGTGTGCGCAGTTTTTGTCCAAATTGTGGCAACCCCCATTCCAGAACTTAAAATATCTCCCTCCTAATGTTTGCTGACTTGTCTGACTCGTCTAATCGAACTCATATTGTTAACTTATGGAATGTGGGTTGCCACAGTTTGGACAAAAACTGTGTACACGCATTGTCAAGGCAATACTAGATACCGGGCTTGCTCATTCATTCTCATGACGTCACAAATAGTGGCTGGCCGCAACTAGAGCTCCTTAAGACTCCTATAATAGGAGCTGACGCATATCCATTTTGTTTCGGATTATTCGTGCTCAGTTCAGCATCAATCTACCGCAGCCGGAGTTGGGGTTGCCTAAGACTCGGTTCTGATTGGCTGAACCGGTTCTGATTAGCTTGGTTTTTTGACTGAACTTCAATTTGAGACCCAAATCTGCGAGGATGCGTCAGCCTGTATTATAGGAGCTCTAGAGCTCCTATACTACAGGCTGAAACATACCGCCATTTAATAACCCAACGGACCAAAAACCAAGCTAAAACTGGTTAGCTTATCGCTGTAGTGGACGGCGAGTGACAGTGACAGAGATGGCAAACCCCTGCTCGGGCGGTTTCCTAATGCGGAGCTGGGTTACAATATGGCGGTTATTTTAGGCAACAAGATGGATATGCGTCAGCTCCCCTTATATGAGTCTTAGCCGCAACCAGCGATTGGTACAAAGCGACGCGTCCATCGTTTTGTGCCAATCGCTGTATTTCTTTCGTCGCGGCCAGCCTCCATTTGTGACGTCATGATAATGAATGAGCAAGCCCAGTATCTTGTGTAGCCCTGGCATTGTGCGTCTTTCGCCATTGTCATGCATAAAGGCTATCTATTCGATAACTTTCCAGAAGTAGCGCCATCTATAAACATTTTTTTGAACAAATTTTTTTTATTTGCTTAAATAAAATTTTCAATCATAAGAAACAATCCAAATCGCACTCTCGTACACCAATTGCTTGAACTTTTATTAAATTTTAAAATGTGTCAATCACTTTTACGACACCCTGTATATATATATATATATATAATACATGGACTAGGATGAAAGAGAAATATGGCCGTGTAAACTAAGAAAGTATACTTTCCAACTTTACTTTTACAAGTTTACTTTTTTACTTTTACAAGAAACCAAGGCGTGACACATACTCTGTCCTTGTTTTTATATCTCCTTAATTTCTAGATTATTTTCCTTCTCTTTCACCCTTCCAATCTCCAGCACTGCATCTTTGAAGTCATTTTTACCTGACCATCTAAAATAATTATGGCAAAGTCACCTCATCGCGTATGACTTCCGGTCACGCTAACCTTCCGGCCGGAATGTAGTCCACTAGGTAATATCCGTGGACACACCTCGCGCTACCTTTATGCCGGGCAGTTCCCAAGAAAAACAAGCATGCCCGAAATATCAGTGTTGAAGTTTAGATGAGATGATCATTAGAAGAGGCAATATGTGGCTTATATTTTCAAATGAAGAATTTCTTCCGCACGAATAATTATTCCAAGTTTTGTATCTAATAATGATTTGGTTTTTGGTAACATTACCCAAGATAAAAAACTTTTTAATTCTTTGAGGCACAAGTAATTGTATTTCTGTAATGTAATTGCGTTTATTATTTTCAAATAAAATTTTTTGGAAATTCTAATGTGAATTAGACACCAGAATTTTGGAAAAACTTTTTTGAAAATAAGAAAATGCAATTTTACAACTTTTTTTCACCAAAGTTATAAAAGTAAAATTTTGTTTAAAAAATATCGCACAAATCTAGATTAAAATTAGATGGATGATTTATTCTTTCGAATAAGGGACTTTTAATTTTATTTTCAAAAATAAGTTTGTAGCCTGTGATAAAAATAATGTCAATATAAAAATAATGTCAATAAAATTTTCTAAAAAAGAAAAAAAATAATAATGTTAGATTTATTCTAAACACAATGTTTATTGAAACATTTTGCTTACAAACATTTAAAACTGGCACTGATTGCAAATTTACTTTAGTATTGGAGCTACCCTCATCTGAAATATATATGAATTTGCGCAATACATAAATGATTGTCCGAATAAATTTGAACAATGGCATACGTAATATCCCAAATTAAATATAATGATACGTGTAGCACTGCTGGATGATATGAAAACAGAGTATCATGTAAAACGATAAAATAATTCTATTTTAACTCATTAATGCCGGTTGGTACGAAAAGTTACCATTTAAGTTATACAAAACTTTTAAATATGAACACCAGTATCTTCGTAAAGAAAAAATTCATATTATCTAATGTGAAACTATCAGAGATTCAATCATTTAAAATAACAGTATGGGAAAACTGGTGTCAACTGGTATCGAAGTATTAAAAGAAGTGTAAAATAAGTCGGCGTTAATGGGTAAACTTGCTGCATGTTTGGATAAATGTTTTACAGTCTTATTTAAAATAATTCACGCAAGTTTCTTTCTTCTCTTCTTCTTCATTTCATTTCTTTCTCTTTTTCTTTTGCCAAAAATAAATGTACGAATAAAATGAATGTTGAACTCAATTTCTGTATCAAAATGACTCACTTGGTAATAAAAATTTTCAAAATTCTGGTACAAATCTTGATTAAAATTAGGTTTGACAAAAAATTTCGTACCACCTTTCAAAGAGTTAATAGAAATGATTTATTCTTTCGAAGAACGGATTTTTCATTTTATTTTCAAAAATAAGTTGGCAGCCTGTGATTTACATCAAATTTTCTAAACAAAAAACAAAAAATGTTATGTTAGATTTATTATAAACACAATGTTTATTGAAACATTTTGTGTTACATTTAAAACTTGCATCTGATTGTAAGTTTACTTTAGAATTGGAGTACCTTCACCTAAAATATGTAAGAATCTGACATGGTGAGGGCCAAGCTTGGTAATCACAGATTTTGATTATTTTTATATATGTTGTAGGGTAGAAGCCCCTTAGTCTCAAGTTCCAACGTATTTCATACAAAGCTCCCTAGTTTTCGAGAAATAGAGGGGCTAATATTATAACGCAACTTAAATACCGCAATTTCCGGCCTATAATCCGCTGATCAAACAATCATGCTTCAACCCAGAAATTTTATTCAATAATTGAAGTTAAATTTTTACAGCGATTTAGTAAGTTACATTTTGTAAAATGAAACTTTGGACCCAGAAATTTTATTCAATAATTGAAGACAAATTTTTAAAGCGATTTAATGAGTTACGTTTTATAAAATAAAATTTCCGGGTCGAAACATGATTGTTTTATCCGTGGAATATAGGCCGTAAATTACGGTATTTAAGTTCTGTTATAATATTACACGCCGTATTTCTAGAGAACTAAGGAGTGTTGTATAAAATCCGTTGAACCTGAGACTAAGGGGCTTCTACCCTACAACATATATAAAAAATAATCAAAATCTGTGATTACCAAGCTGGACCCTCTCCTTGTGATTAAAACATAAATGATTGTCCGAATAAATTTAAACAATGGTATAGTATCTAAAATCCCAAATTAAATATAATGGTACGTGTAACACAGCTCGATGATATGAAAACAGGGTATCATATAAAACGATAAAATAATACTATTTTAATATGCAACATTTTTTTTCTGTAAATGTTTTATAGTCCTATTTAATATAATTCCCGCTACTTTTCCTGTTCGCTTCTTTTCTTTTTGATTTGATTTGATTTGATTTTTTTTTTTTTTCTGTTTTTTTTTTTTCTTTTTGGTTAAAAAGCAAATGCAGGAATTAAGTGAATGTTGAACTCAATTACTATATCAAATTGACTCAATTAATAATAGACAAATGTAAAAGTACAACTTGTATCTTGAAATAAGAATATAAGTTCTGTAAAAAAGTATGTTACAAGATTGTAATTGTAAGTTTACTTATGAACTAGAGTACCTTTATCTGGAACATGTATGAGTTCGAGTAGAGTATGAATGATTGTCTGAATAAGTTTGCTGACTACCTTGCTGACACATATGATATCCTAAATTAAATATAGTAGAACATCAACCTTTATCTGGAATATGTATGAGTTCGAGTAGAGTATGAATGATTGTCTGAATAAGTTTGCTGACTACCTTGCTGACACATATGATATCCTAAATTAAATATAGTAGAACATCAACCTTTATCTGGAATATGTATCAGTTCGAGTAGAGTATGAATGATTGTCTGAATAAGTTTGCTGACTACCTTGCTGACACATATGATATCCTAAATTAAATATAGTAGAACATCAACTGAAAACTGAGAATGCCTGCTTTAAAACATGTACTACTTTTTTCATAAAATAAAAATGAAATGATATATCTAAATAAACAATTTGAAAAACACATAGCGCAGTAAAAAATTGTTTTTTTGAAGTTTCCCCCCCATATCCGACAGGGAGTGTGAAATCTTTCGTGTAGCTCTGTATGTATTCTTAAAAATTTATACACACCACATAACATACTAAAAGTTAGTTAAGTTTAAAAATAATACCACAGCCGGAAATGCACTTCAGCAATTATTGATCATAGTCCGTCTTGAAACTGATTTTTTATAGTATCTCTCTAAATGAAAGATAAATGTTATAATCTTTATAATCTATAAAAAAAAAAAAAAAAAAAAAAAAAAAAAAAAAAAAAAACATGCTGTAGTACATCCCAGTGATCCATATGAATTTCATTATTTAAAATAGGTGGATTTAACTTTGTGCCGTTATATTAAAAATAAATGAACAACGTTAAATAGCACAAATAAAAATATATAAAATGACAAACAGCTGTTTCGGAGCCTCTAAAGCTCCATCATCAGTGCCAAATTTAAAAGATTAAAACCGATGTAAAAGTTTAAGCCATGTAAATATGCTTGCGTCTCCCGCACTTGGGCGCGTGCGGGTTGATGGAGCTTTAGGGGCTCCGAAACCGCTGTTTGCCATTTTATATATTTTTATTTGTGCTATTTAACGTTGTTCATTTATTTTTAACAATCTCACTATGTTTGAAGTATCGTAAGATCATTAAAATGCACCACAAATGCATTTTTTCTATAGATCAGAATGTAATAAAATTTTCTTGTGCGCCTATGTAAACGAACTATAAATGCTACTTATTCTATACTCCACAGAAATAATGTTGTAGTCCATCCAACTCAATGACGCCTATCAATGTCATTATGTTTGAATTATCCTATATATTAAAACGAAAAGGGATTTTGTTAAGATTCACATTCACAAGAAAATGACCCATTTGCGCATGCATAAAATTAAATCTAGAATCAATTCAGTTTTAGAGTGCACTCAAACAAGAAAAATGTGGCCCAGTGGTCTAAGGCACGATGTTTTCCTGTTTCGATCGTCGGTTCGATACCTACTCCGGACAGAATGTTTTTTCTTATTTTATTGGCAACAATTCAGTTTAATAATGTCATATTTAATTCCGGAGGAAAATTTATATAATTTGCAATTTTTATTTGAATGCTTTATAGTTAAATAAAATTTAACACCCGAAAATATTTTGTTTTAATTACTACATTTATATTAAAAGTATTTAAAATAAAAGATTGTGCATGTAATTATTGATTAAAAAAATTGAACTGGTCTACAATATTTGTTATATTTGGTATTACCATTATCAAGATGTCATGTATATATACTAAGATAAGTATGTGATTATTTTTCGTAAAAAAATAAAAATAAAAGAAGGAAAAATATTCATACAGGATCTCTAAATTATCCTGATATCCATGATTTAATCATTAAACAATGTATAAAAATGTAAAATAAAATTCAAGTAATTAAAAAATATGTATTATAAATCATTAGCTGCAAACAGCAAAGGTAAATTCAGGGTTTTAGTATCAGACTGATAAAAATTAATTTAATGAAAAATTTTAAAGGTCGCGTGGTTAAAAAAAAAAAAAAAAGAAGAAGAAGAAGAAAGAAATACTAAATATTGTTATTTTTTCAAAATATTGGGACTGTGGTAAATACAATTTAACAACCGATAATATTTTTTAAAATTACTTATTTTATATTAAAACTATTTAAAGTAAAAGATTTTGCATGTAGTTGCCGATTAAATAAAGTGATCTAAACTTTTATCTATATTTTGTATGACCATTATCAAGACGATACAGTTGTATAACTAAAAAAGATATGATTATTCTCCTTAAAAAAGAAAAAAAGAAGAGAAGAGAAAAAAGAAAAAAGAAAAAATATTCATATATGAATTATAAAAGAAATCACCTTGATATCCATGGTTTATCTGGGTTTTAGTGTCAGGCTGATAAAAATAAAAATAATGAAAAATTTTAAAGGTTGCGTAATTTAAAAAAATTAGAAAATACTAAATATTGATATTAAAAAAAAATCGAGACTGTAATCAGTAAAAATAAACCATTCAATTAATATTTTTAGTTAAATTCTTGCTAAATTAATTCAAGCATAATAGGATGTTAATTACAAGCTTAAAATTATTTCACGTCATTAGTTGAGTAGGCTGGACTGACACCACAATCTGTCGTTTTACATCTATAGAAATCACTTACACACAGTAACAATTAATCAAATTTTCAATACTTAATTAATTTAAAAGCAACTAATTAAAAATAAAATTATATTTCTAAAGGAACTTTCAAGTCATTTACCGTCAAATCTTAACGGGTACTTTCTAGTCTTAACAAAATTAAAATACACTGCAAACGAATTTTCCCAATAGATCATAATGTAACGGAATTATTTTGTGTTATTTTTCTAGTCTTAACATAATTAAAATACACTGCAAACGAATTTTCCCAATAGATCATAATGTAACGGAATTATTTTGTGTTATTTTTCTAGTCTTAACGTAATTAAAATACACTGCAAACGAATTTTCCCAATAGATCATAATGTAACGGAATTATTTTGTGTCACCCTGTAAACGAACTATGAATACTACACACTTCATTTTCACGGCGAACATTTTATAGTGACCCCAATAACATAAAAATTACATGGCAATCCGTATATATTTAAGAGAGTTCGAACACGTCCAGACAGACCGAATCTCATCAAAAAGTCACCTGTAAAAAATGCAGCCAAGTCTCGTAACTCATTTACCGTAAAAAGTACTGAGATCGTATAAAGCCAAGTTCAACTATCTTATTAACTCAGAAATTTTCATTCACAAATCACTCCTAGTCTCTACATCTTTAGTTAATTATTATTTTATGACTTGGCAATTACGCAGCACAGGGAAGTTATTACACCTTACTATGTTATGGGATGGGATGGGATAATTTAATTAAGGCAAATTATATACGCACAGGTAAGTTATTACACTTTAATATGTTATAGTATTATGTTATTAAGACTAACTATATACATCACATTCTCGTGCTACGTAATTGCCAAGTGACTTTTTGATGAGATTTCACTTCTTTTTGTAAGTAATCCTCCTTTTCTTGATTTTGGGTTCTTTTTGGAGATCATCCACTGATTTTCGCTAAGCCCACACTCTGTCCCTATTATTTACAGGTATCAAAAATTTGAAGCTTTAGTTTGCAAAGAAATGCGTAGATAAAAAGAGATTTCAGGTTCCTAGGCAAGCACTAAGTTATGGGAGGGGGGTGTCAAAAGTACTCTCAATTGCTTCCAGGATAGGTGCTATCCATCTGAGATATTACTCGCAGGCCTAGATACGTGATATTTAACATAAAAGAACTTTTTAGTATAAAAAGAAAGCCAAAATTAAAATTTCCAATAAATCAAAGTATATTCCTTTTTTCGATGTTTTTTTTTTTCGTTTTTTTTTTTAGTCTTTTTTATTATTTGCGGATTTTTTTAATTTTTCCTTACTTTGTGTACTAAACCCTGCCTTTCTGCGAAATGTCAAGCTTCTAGGACTACAAAATCGAATTATTTTCAAATCTTCGACTTTTTATAAATTTATTGATTTTTCGATTTTAATTCTAAGTTACCTGATTGTCACGCCAATATAGTAATTATTTTATCCGTCTTCTTAGGATCATTTAGGTTCAATTTAGAGATATATCAAGTGAATCTTAGAGTCACCATGATTTTATTTAGAAAGGACTATCAAGCCATAACCAGCCAGTAAAGTCGGGAGGGTAGGGGGAGCTGTGAAAATTTTTGTGGGGCTAACATCATTTAACAATCCATATTTCATATGTGAAGTAAATAGAGTACAACCTGTGAAAGAAAACAAATCTGTCTATAAAGAAATCGCCTATATCGTAGCCAGTCTATAGCAGAAATTTTCTATAACGAAATTCGTAAACGAAAGAAAAGAAAACCATAATTCGGGGGAAATAACACAAAACAATTAGGGGCGTTGTACTAGCTAATAGGACAATTATCTTAAAACTAATGTTTTCGAATTTTCGATTTTTTAAAGATATTTCGATATTTCGATTTTATTTTCGAATTTAACGAATATTTTAATTGTTCCTTTTATTGAATAGTAAATACTACCTTTACACCAAGTTTTAAGTTTCTAAGACTACAAGATAAAATTATTTTCAATTTTTGATTTTTTTCGAATTTTTTTTATAATTTTCTGGATTTATTTTGAAATTTCCGATCTTTTTCGAGTTTTTTATTCTATTTTCGAATTTATTGTGTTTTAATTTTTCCCTTTTCTGTATCCTAAACAATAAGTTTACGCCGAATTTTAAGTTCTAAAGCTACAAAATCGAATTTTTTTCAATTTTTCGAATTTTTTTTTTCGAATTTTACAGATTTTTTTTTTATTTCTTTTTTTGTATCCTAAATACTACCTTTATTCCAAATTTTAAGTTTCTAGCTTTACAAAATCGAATTATTTTCAAATTTTCGTTATTTTTTCGATTTTTTGATTTTATTTTCAATTTTTGTTGTGTTTTTAATTTTTTCTTTTTCTGAATCCTAAACGCTACCTTTACATCAAATTTTCAGTTTCTAAGACTACGAGATCATATTATTTTCAATTTTTCTCTTTTTCTTTCTTGCTTTCTATTTTTTTTTTTTTTTTTTTTTTTTTTAATTTTCGATTTTTTTTTTTTTTTGAATTATCCATATTTTTGAATGTTTCCTTATTTAGTATCTTAAATATTACCTTTATTCCAAATTTCAAGTTTCTAGCGCTATGAAATCGAATTATTTTCAAAATTTCCTTATTTTTCGATTTCTTTCGATTTTTTTATTTTATTTTCGAATTTTATTGCGTTTTTATTTTAACTTATTCTGAATCCTAAACACTACCTTTACCGCGAATTTTAAGTTTTTAAGGCCAAAAAATCAAATTATTTAAATTTTTTTCGAATTTTTCGAATTTTTGATTTTGTTTCGAATTTCCTGGATTTTTTAATTTTTCCTTATTTTGCATCCTAAATACTACCTTTATTCCGAATTCCAAGTTTCTAGCGCAACAAAATCGGATTATTTGAAATTTTTCGATTTTTTCGATTTTTTTATTTTATTTTCGATTTTTTTTTGTGTTTTTGATGTTTTCTTTTTCTGAATTCTAAACACTACCACACAAGATTGTGTTATTTTCAATTTTCGATTTTGTTCGATTTTTTTGAATTTTCGAATGTTTTTTTTTTTAATTTTCCGGATTTTATAATTTTTCCTTTCTTTGTATCCAAAACACTAGCTTTATTCCAAATTTTAAGTTTCTGTGGCTGCGGGATCTACCCAATCTTTTTGATGACGCGAGAGTGAGTGAGTGAGTGTGTGAGTGACAAAAAATCAAAACTTTTGAGTTCATATATCGTCTGCACTAATTTATGGGTATTTTTTCAATTATCCATATTTTTTAATTTTTCCTTATTTAGTATCTTAAATATTACCTTTATTCCAAATTTCAAGTTTCTAGCGCTATAAAATCGAATTATTTTCAAATTTTCCTTATTTTTCGATTTTTCCGATTTTTTCGATTTTTTGATTTTTTTTTCGAATTTTATTGCGTTTTTCATTTTAACTTATTCTGAATCCTAAACACTACCTTTACTGCGAATTTTAAGTTTCTAAGGCTAAAAAATCAAATTATTTTAATTTTATCAATTTTTTTCGAATTTTTCGAATTTTTGATTTTTTTTTCGCATTTTCCGGAATTTTTAATTTTTCCTTATTTTGCATCCTAAATACTACCTTTATTCCTAATTCCAAGTTTCTAGCGCAACAAAATTGGATTATTTGAAAATTTTCGATTTTTTTCGATTTTTCGAATTTTGCTTTCGATTTTTTTGGTGTTTTTGATGTTTTCTTTTTCTGGATACTAAACACTACCTTCACACCGAATCTTAAGTTTCTAAGACTACAAGATCGTATTGTTTTCAATTTTCAATTTTGATGGAATTTGTTGAATTTTCGAATGTTTTTTTTTCGAATTTTCCAGATTTTATAATTTTTCCCTTTCTTTGTATCCTAAACACTACCTTTTTTTTTCCAAATGTCAAGTTTCTAGGGCTACGGGATCTACCTAATCTTTTTGATGACGCGTGAACGAGTGAGTGAGTGAGTGACAAAAAATCGAATGTTTGAGTTCATATATCGTCTGAACTAGAAAAGAAGTCTGAACTAGAGTTGTAATTTTAAATTTTGGTCCTGTGTGCCAAATACTCTAGAAAAACGAAGTTTCAAATTTTTGGGATACTCCAGCGCGGAGATATGGGGGGGGGGGGGTCAAAAGTGCCCTGAGTTGCTTCCAGAAAAGTATGCTTACGGCTGTCCTCTCTCGACTTGGCGGAGGCACTGCCGTGCCTCCAGATAGAGTAAAGCCTGTGAAAGAAAATGAACCTGTCTATAAAAAAAAAGGTCTATAACGTAGCCAGTCTATAGCGGAACTTTTCTATTACAAAATTCGTAAACAAAAGAAAGGAAAAGCATAATCCGGGGAAAATAACACAAAACAATAACGGAAGATGTACTAGCTAATAGGACAATTATCTTAAAATCTATCTAAAACAAACTATCCCCATCCTGTGGGATTTGTTTTTCAATGTTTTACTTTATTTAATGCAAAACATAGATTGCATCCGACAACTCATAAAAAAGTCCTCCGACCTGTACCGGCAGGAAAAGGTAGCTTTCCTATATCTTCGTTTTAAAATTTTAGCTAATGTTACTCGAAAACAGCAAGTTAAAATGCAAAGAAACCGTTTACAAAAGATTCGTTTACACTGAATTTGAATAAGAAATTCGCCAAATTATTGAGCTATAGCCAAGTTGGCTTCATTTATGAAGACTTATTTTTGTCGCCAAATTTGGCGAGATTTCGCCAATTGTCGCCAAGTTTGGCGAGAATTTGGCGCTAATGGATATGAATATATAGTTTTATGCGTATGATTGGGAAAATGATTACAACAATGAAAGAAAATAATTTGCGAGAAATCGCGTTCACTAAAACTTATAAATTTATATTAAAATCATTAAAATTACAGACATTACAATGCACTTTCATAAAACATTAAAAACATATTAAAATTGGACGTTTCGGATTTACATGGAAAATCCCTCTTCTACAACAACATTTCACTTAGCGTAAATCATAGTTCAAAAATATCAACAAATAGAAAATGCAACGTATCAAAATTTCGAAGTCAAAGTTACGGTTATAATAACACGGAGTATTCATTCGGGATTGCACCTGCTTGACCATTATTGACCATAAATTTATCGTTGGTTTTTTGTAATGTGCTGTTTTGTTTCAAAATGTCAGCCACCCTAGAATTTCAAACTGCTCTATCTCAGCCAATTTTTAAGATAGACGTAAAACAAAAAATGCTCTGGAATCCTTGTATCAAGTCCTAACAACTAATTAAAAAATAAACTTGATTTTTTAACTTTTTTGTATATTTATTTTAGTTTTAAAATTTTCCGTGGCCGCCATCTTGAAACAAGATGGCGGACCAAGCTGGCCAACGAACTCCGTCGAGGCATTGGTGAGCTTAATACACACAATTAATTTCATCCAAATTAATTTATAAATACGAGCGTTATCGTATCAAATTATTTTCATTTTTTCAATTTTTTTCGAATTTTTTTATTTTTTTTTCGAATTTTCTGGATTTTTTAAATTTTCCTTTTTCTGTATCCTAAATACTACCTTTATTCCTAATTTGAATTTTCTAGTGCAACAAAATCGGATTGTCTTCAAATTTTCGGTTTTTTTCAATTTCTTCGATTTTTTCAATTTTGCTTTCGATTTTTTTGGTGTTTTTGATGTTTTCTTTTTCTGGATGTTAAACACTACCTTCACACCAAATCTTAAGTTTCCAAGACTACAAGATCGTATTATTTTCAATTTTCAATTTTGATGGAATTTGTTGAATTTTCGAATGTTTTTTTTTCGAATTTTCTGGATTTTATAATTTTTCCTTTCTTTGTATCCTAAACACTACTTTTTTTCCAAATGTCAAGTTTCTGGGGCTACGGGATCTACCCAATCTTTTTGATGACGCGTGAACGAGTGAGTAAGAAGTGACAAAAAATCGAATGTTTGAGTTCATATATCGCCTGAACTAGAAAAGACAGAAAGTTGTAATTTTAAATTTTGGTCCTGTGGGCCAAATACTCTCTATAATTGAAGTTTAAAATTTTTGGGATACTCCAGCGCGGAGATATGGGGGGGTCAAAAGTGCCCTGAGTTGCTTCCAGAAGAGTATGCTTACGGCTGTCCTCTCTCGACTTGGCGGAGGCACTGCCGTGCCTCCAGATTCATAAACACTTTTGAAATCTGATGGAAAGTGTTAAAAATGAATGTTTTGTGTTTATTTTTTAGCACCAATTTTTAACAATGTGGAAACTACGAATTATTAATAACAGAACTCAAAACTAGGATCAACATTTTTTCCCATCCATTTTTCTGTTTTAGTCACCAGTGATAAGAATTTGATCTCACGTGATACGCGTACACAGAAATTCCGTGCGGAGTATCGCTGAGGAAATAGAGTAACGGAGTGGCAGGCATGTTTGAATCGGTTAATACAACTGACCCACCTTTCTTGGTTCCTGGTTTAAATTCAACAAATGGGAGAGCATTGTCCTCAAATCGAACGATAGAATCATACTTTTAAGCATTTTTAGTAAACTCTTTGTCTATTTCTAGAGAGAATTACAATGTCAATACGATTAAATGTTCTTAATGGCAATGCTCGCGTTAAGTTCTAGTTAAGGAGTACTATGATACTATATAAGCAGAAATAATAACCTAGAGTTATATTTAAAGTTATTGGGTAAGGCAAGAATCTACAAATAAAATTTTATTTTCAGCAGTTTGGGGGGAGGGGGGCTTTGAGGGTTATATTTTATCTAAAATAAAATCCACCATCTACCTTATCTAAGCATATAATACTATAAAACTGTTATATCTATCTTATATGCTAATATAAGTTTAAAACAAAAATGATGAAAGTAGATGTTACAAAATATACAGATTGAATTTACAAAGGAGAGAGTAATGTTGCATTGATACTGAAAACCGTTTTAAGAATAATATATATATATATATATATATAATTAAAAAAATAATATCTTAATAATATCTTATACGTTATTAAACGGATTTATATTTTCGGCGTTTTTTAAAATAGAAAATAAACATATATATATATATTCTAAATAAAAAAAAAAAAATGATTTGTTTAAATAATCTTGTTTTCAAAAATAAATAAATAAATAAACTGTAATAATTTAAAGTGTTTCACCAAACGCTTTCTGATACAATAATGAGCGACTTATGTATGTCTAAAATTATCATAATCTAAATATGAAATTCACATAAACTCGATTTTAAAAATTTCTTTGGTAACATATGGCCGATGATTTTGAACGTGGGGCAAATCCATTTTGTGAAAAAATTTAGTTAAAGCTAAATCTTATTACAAATTAACATAAAATTTGTATTTTTTAATCAATATTTTATTTTGTTAATTTTCCACCCCTTAGTGTTTAGTGTCCCGGGCAGTCTCAGTTTTTTTCTTTTGGATTTTCCATCAACAAAACATTTTTACCCAAAATATATATATTTTTTTTGCACCAAAAGATAAATCAATGTTTATTTGGCGCCCCCCCCCCGCCTTCCATTCTGGCGCCCGAGGCACATGCCCTCTCTGCCCCCCTCCCTAGTTTCGGCCCTGGACTTGCTTCACTTTCAAAATCAACGGCTCAAATGAAGTTTTATTTCCCACAGTTTGTCTTCCAAGGTTATATTTTATTTTAAGGGGATTCTCCCCTCACCCGAAAACACCCGCTCGCTAATGTTAACCTATGAGACAGTTAATTTCGGACTTTACCCACGAGTGGCAACAGCCACGCCTTTGCGGGTATATGCCCACTGAAAAAGATTGTTTATTGGTCGAAGGGGAAGCTGCGTTAAAATGTTCTTAACTCCAATTGGTGTTTTTCTTCTATATATCCGCAGACAACGTGACATGGATAAAGTCCATATCTCGTTAGCATTTCAATATTTTTAAACATTTTTTTTTTCATTGGATAGCTGAGAACAATAGCGTCTCCTTTTTATCTTTTCGATTTTCTTTGCGGATTTTTTTATATTTATTTATTTATTTTTTATACGAAGATACTTTTGCTTTCGGAACCAGTTTCGAAAGAAAAAGTATTCTCATTAAAAAAAAAGAAAAAAAAGAACACAAAAAAATATTTTTATATCAAAAATATTAATAATGTAATTGAAATAGCGTTTTGTAAATTAATTAAAAATGGTACTTTGATATTACCGCAAGGCAGGGGTTAACAGCCGAAGAAACCTCCAAAGATTTCTCTATTTACAGCAGTCTTTTTTTCTAATTTTGATAATTTTAGCGGTTTAAACGCGTAGTTCGATTACACGTTTGTTATATTTGTGGTTTATTTACATTATTTTATTTATTTATTGATGAAGTTTTAACTTCGTTTAGAAATATTATCCAGAAAAAAATGCTGAACTATTTATATTGCTTCAAGTGCAAAAGGTTGATCTTTTGTAATCGGGCTGCATGCGACAGATATATATTTAAAAAATATATATCATGCTTGAAAATTATTTAAAAAAATGAGTAAATTAAGATACAGTTTTCAAACAAATTGCATTTGAAAGAACTTTTTCCCTCTTATTTGATGCTGTAAAAATTGATATTTGATTTTTATTACCATTTATCTTCCTTTTAGGTAGATTTCATAAGAAATACTAACTGTTACATTCTCCCCTATGTTGGAATTTCAGAAAAATTTTTGCAGATTTACGCCGATTATGACTATCAGAACCCAAAACCACCCCCAGTTCAAAACTTTATCTATCTATATCACTTTTTTATGGACATGATAACTTCAATAATTGGGCGCAAATCTCTTCCAAACTGATACATAGAATCAAGAGGCATAAAATCTCGATCAAATTCTTTAATGGGCAAAATCGAACCGGGGGGGGGGGGGGGAATGAGGCTTTTTGTGAAAACAGAAAAAACCCATAACTTCTTAATAATGATACGTATTGAATCCGTTTAAAGTTATTATTACTTCTAGGAAAAGGGCCAAAACTTTATGTATGACAGATTTTTAGTATAATTAAAAATGACCTCAAAGAGGGGGGGGGGGAGAGGGGGCGCCTTATATAGCGACGGCGCCGGGGCGGCCGTTCCTTTGCCTCATACTAGCTACGCTACTGTTGAGCAGAGTGATTCATTTACTTTAAACATTAAAAAATAGTTATTAATTCTAACCAGTCTGGCGCGTAAATAAAACCACATTTTTTTTATTTTTTTTATTCTTGCTATGTTTTTTCTCATAAATTTACTTTAAAAATATAAATTTAGTTCAACAAAATAAAATTTTACAAAGATTATTGTATTTTATTTACCTATCAGCTTAAGAACAAATTCCTTTTACATTCTCAGAAGCTTTGGCCATAAAGCTTTCATCGAAACATTATATTATTTTTTATTTTTTTTGTTCTAAGGACAAAAAACAAGAAAGATAGAAAAACAAAAAAGAACAGTAGTAGTTCTTTCGCTTAAATCTGTTTTTTGAGGTCACATTTTATGAGGTGCTTTTTTACCACACAGTCAATGGTGGCCTTCCCGCCCAAAATGGCTATTCGGAATTCTTAAAAGCGTATTTTTTTTCAAGTTTTCCCTTTTTCTTTTTCTCCTTTTTTCCCCCTTCTTCAAAGCACGCAATCTGAATATATCTGTGTCATCACTTTTTGAAAGACTATTTTAATGTCCCTTTTAATGAAATACGATCTATTTGTTTCGTCGAAATCAAATAATCTTTCTTTATTTAAAAGTTTTTACAAATGTGAAAACGAAAACGATATTAAATATGATCTGTTTGTTTCGATGGAATAAAACAACCTTTCTCTATTTAAAAGTTATTACAATCGTGGAAATAAAAACGAGATTAAATATCTTCTATTTGTTTGGGCGAAATCAAGCAATCTTTATTTATTTAAAGCTTTTTGCAAACGTGAAAACGAAAACGAGATAAATGCGTTCTATTTGTTTCGTCGAATTTTTTTATTTTATTTTCTTTATGGAAAATGACTGTAAATGTGAAAACGAAAATAAACACAATCTATGTATTCCGATAAAATCAAACAACCTTTATTTAAAAGTTTTTGCAAATGTGAAAACAAAAACGAGATTAAATACGTTCTATTTGTTTGGATGCAATCAAACAATCTTTATTTTTTAAAACTTTTTGCAAACGTGAAAACGAAAACGAGATAAATACGTTCTATTTGTTTCGTCGAAAAAAAAAAAAAACTTTCTTTATTGAAAATGTCTGTAAATGCGGAAACGAAAACAAATGAAAGACAATATATGTATTCCGATGGAATTAAACAACCATTCTTTATTTAAAAGTTTTTGCAATTGCGAAAACAAAAAACGAGATTAGATACGTTCTATTTGCTTGACGAAATAAAACAATCTTTATTTATTTAAAACTTTTTGCAAATGTGAAAACGAAAACAGATTAAATATAATCTATGATTAAGTTCCGATGAAATCAAACAATCTTTATTATTTAAAACCTTTTGCAAACGTAAAAACGGAAACGAGTAAATACGTTCTATTTGTTTCGTCGAAAAAAAGAAAACTTTCTTTATTGAAAATGTCTGTAAATGTGGAAACGAAAACAAATTAAAGATAATCTATGTGTTCCGATGGAATCAAACAACCTTTCTTTATTTAAAAGTTTTTGCAATTGTGAAAACAAAAACGAGATTAAATAAGTTCTATTTGTTTGACGAAACAAAACAATCTTTATTTATTTAAAACTTTTTTTGCAAATGTGAAAACGAAAACTAGATAAATACGTTCTATTTGTTTAGATGGAATAGTACAATCTTTATTTATTAAAAAAAAAAATAAAAAAAAAATTACAAAGGTGTAACTGCTAAAAGCGAAATTAAATATGTTAGATTTATTTCAACGAAATCCAATAGTATCGTTCTTTACTTTAAAAATCTCGTTCTATTTATTTTGACTAAATCAAATATTTTTATTTACTTAATAACTTTTCTAATTATAAAATCAACAAAAAATAGAAATCACGTGTCACGCATAGATTATGAAAGACTTTCAAACACTTCCACAATACTGTAAAGAAACCTCACTATTTAATAAGATTAAAAAAAAAAAGATATCCAAATAAACAGTCTAGAAAACGCATAACAGAGTCGATCGCCAATTTCAGTAAATAGCGCCCATAGTCGATTCGATTCCTTTGAGAAACCCTGTATATGATCTATAAATTTGTATACACACCACATGGTTTGCTAAAATTTAATTCAGCTATAAAGCGCATAACACATCTGAAAAATTATTTTCAGCATTTGCTATCATAGAAGGTAATTTGAAATTTTTTGAGCAGGCCTGTATTTGATATACAGAATTTTATATGCATCTCATAATTAGCTAAAAATTAATTCAGCTAGAAAACATATAGCATAATTAAAATCGCACTTCCAAAAATTACCATCCATAGATGACAAAATAACCTATTTTTTGCGTAGCCCTGTATATGAAATTACTTATATCTTAGTATAAGCTGGTTATATAGTTAAGCTAGAAAATGCATAACACAATAAAAAGCACCTCTAAGCAATTTACGCCCATATACACTAATGCTTACGAACTTTTTGCGCAGCCTTGTACCTGAGCTATAGAATTTATACACACCACGGAATTTACTAAAATTAGTATATGCTTAACAATGCATACCGTATCTTGAAAAGCACTTACAGCGATTATCGCTCATAGGCGGTACTGTAATCGATTTTTTTTTGTGTCCCTGTAAATGAACAAATAAATGCTATGCACTCCATATTCTACAGTAAACATCTTGTATTCCCAGCAATACACACCAATTTCATCATGGTTGAAATAGGGTAACAATTTAAAAGTAAACTGAAAATGATTTTCTCTCATAGGCCATAATGTAATAGAATTCTTTTGTGTGTCCCTGTAAATGAGTGATAAATGCTATGTACTCCATATTACACAGAAATAATATTGTACTGCACTTAAATAATTCATACCAATTTTATTATGTTTGAAACATCCTAATTTTATGAAAATGCAACATAAAGATTTTTCCTCATAGACCATAATGTAATGGAAATCTTTTGTGTGTCTCTGTAAACGAAGTATAAATGCTACTCACTCCACTTTGAATAGGGAATATCTATGATAATTCTCAATAACATATACCAAGCTCATGATAATAAAAGTATATTTACGAGAGTTAGAGGAAGCAAGGCCAGACAAACTGAAGTCATAAGCACTTTTCAACTATGTTGGAAAGTATTAAAAACAAGATTTCAAACAATCTTTGTTTATTTAAAAAACTTTGCAAATGTGAAAACGAAAACAAGATTGATTGCGATCTATTTCTTCCGACGAAAACATTGCCCCAAAAGTGGCTGAGAGGTTCTGCTCTCGAAGCTGGTAGACGGGAGGTGCTGGGTTCGATCCCAATCGCGCCCGTCGGCCTAATCGTTCGGAGTTTCGTGGTTTTCTTTGAGCCGTGGATTTATCCATGCGTAAATACGGGTTAGGTTCCCTTTGAAAGACCCCCACGAAGGGCACTTCCCCGGGCCTATATCCCAAGTGTAGATAATTGGCCGTCAATAATCAACCCAACCCAACCCGACGAAATCATTCGATATTTCTTTATTTAAAAAAATTACACATGAACAAAAAAAAAAAAAAAAAAAAAAAAAAAAAGAAAGAAAGAGAGTGAGAGGGATTGAGTAAGATCTATTTATTTTGATGAAATCATTCAATCTTTCTTTATTAAAAAAATACACATGAAAGAAAAAAGAGAGTGAGAGAGATTAAGAAAGATCTATTTGTTTTGACGAAATCATTCAATCTTTCTTTATTTAAAAAAATTACACATGAAAAAAAATGAGAGTGAGAGAGACTAAGTAAGATGTATTTGTTTTGACGAAATCATCCAATCTTTCTTTATTTAAATAAATTACATATGAAAAAAAGAGAGAGTGAGAAATATTAAGAAAGATCTATTTGTTTTGACGAAATCATTCAATCTTTCTTTATTTAAATAAATTACATATGAAAAAAAGAGAGTGAGAGATATTAAGAAAGATCTATTTGTTTTGACGAAATCATTCAATCTTTCTTTATTAAAGAAATTACACATGAAAAAAAAAGAGAGTGAGAGAGATTAAGTAAGATCTATTTGTTTTGACGAAATCATTCAACCTTTCTTTATTTCAAAAAATTACACATGAAAAAAATGAGAGTGAGAGAGATTAAGTAAGATCTATTTGTTTAGACGAAATCATTCAATCTTTCTTTATTTTAAAAAAATATACATGAAAAAAAAAAAAGAGTGAGAGAGATTAAGTAAGATCTATTTATTTTGACGAAATCATTCAATCTTTCTTTATTTAAAAAAATATACATGAAAAAAAAAAGAGTGAGAGAGATTAAGTAAGATCTATTTATTTTGACAAAATCATCCAATCTTTCTTTATTTAAAAAAATTACATATGAAAAAAATGAGAGTGAGAGAGATTAAGTAAGATCTATTTGTTTTGATGAAATCATTCAATCTTTCTTTATTTAAAAAAATTACATATGAAAAAAATGAGAATGAGAGAGATTAATTAAGCTCTATTTGTTTTGACTAAATCATTCAATCTTTCTTTATTTAAAAAAATTACATATGAAAAAAATGAGAGTGAGTGAGATTATGTAAGATCTATTTGTTTTGACGAAATCATTCAATCTTTCTTTATTTAAAAAAATATACACGAAAAAAAAGAGAGTGAGAGAGATTAAGTAAGATCTATTTGTTTTGACGAAATCATTCAACCTTTCTTTATTTCAAAAAATTACACATGAAAAAAATGAGAGTGAGAGAGATTAAGTAAGATCTATTTGTTTTGACGAAATCAAAGAATCTTTCTTTATTTAAAAACTTTTACAAATATGAAAGTCAAAGCAAGATTGAATGCGATTTATTTGTATCGATTATTTATAACTCTCTTTATTATTTATTATTTTTTAAATACGAAAACAGACACGAAATTGAATACAATCTATTTCTTTTGAAAAAAAAAAAAATCAACAAATGTTACTTCTCATGCTGCTGCAGTGAGAATTTAAAAATATGTATAGAAACTAGCACTTTATTAATACTCAGCTGATTATTAAAGAATTTAAGTACAAATTTCTCCCTTGTTTGGAATCTGAATTTGCTTATGTGAAGTGTCATGCACAAGTAGATGAAAATTATTTCGTGATTTGCAGCAGGAATTAGCAGAATTATATGTGAAAATAGGCTTAAGAAAAAATATCGCTATACTTGGTCGCGTGATGTCAGCAATTACATACTTACGTTTTGCACAACTTTAAGCATAAAATATGTTGCATTTCGCCTGTCTCCTCAATGTAAGTAGGATCACGAAATCAAATCGATCTGAAAAAGTAAGGTCGCGTGCCAAAATTTGTATTAGATACTTTTAAATTGATTGATAAGTAGAATATTAGGATATAATACAATAAGAGCTACACCAGCGATTTACGCAAGCAAAGTATGAAGGGGGGAAATGAAAAAAATATATATATATGTATATATAAGGGAAGGAAGAGAGAGAGAAAAAAGTCTTGATTAAATTAGGTAAAAATGTTTAACATTTTTACTGAAATAAATTTTAGTTTTTAATTGAATTAATCTCATTTATTAAAAAAAAAGCACGAAATAAGGAGAAACGGCAAGAAAATAACTTAAAACGACATGCAAATATTATTTCAAAGTTCTATTAAACTTTGTATTAAACTTTTTTTATATTGTATAATGTTTTTAAAATCATCATACAATCTTTCTTTTCTGTAACTACTTTACTTTGCGTAATTCAAATTTAATATAAGAAAGCACAACTAGAAGTACAACTTTGAAAAAAAAGGCGGGGGGTGGGGGGGGGGGGATACAAAAGAAAATTTTAACGCAAAAAACTGCATTTGTTTACAAAATCCAAAATCGAAAAAAAATGTTCGTTGAATAATTTCACTCATTTATTCAATTTATTTTGCATTAAAATTTAACAATTATCTAAGAATTTTATTAAATCTCTATTTTTATACATTCGTTAATGATGTTGAGAATGGTTCCTTTTTTCTTAAAGTCTGTTTTCCCTTTAGAGTTTCCATTACGATTACTATATAATACATCTAAAGATGTATTATATAGTAATCGTAACTGATTATAATCGGTTACAAAAATAATGTAATCGCAACTCAAATTTCACACTTAATGTAATTACAATCAAATCGCAATTCTATCTTAATATTTCGATGTAATTGCAATATAATCTTTATACAGGCAATAACTATAGGGTCTGATTCTGACCTCTGCACACCGTGACGAAGTGGGTTCTTTTTTTGAAGATATTGACTGCATATGATATACGAAAGCCCAAACTTATGTTTCAATATGCCTTGTTATGTATTTTTCTTAATTTTATACATTTTTAATTCAAAAATCTCAAAGTTTAGTTATTTTTAAACAAAAAGCATCGTTTTTAGGTAGCTTTCGTTACAAAAAGTATAAAGCTACCTATTGCAGCCACTCGGAGGACAGCAATTCCGGAAAATGTCGGTATATTTTCACTAATCGTGACCCCCAGACCCCAAAACCACCCTCTGTTCAAATGTTGATTTATACGCATATATATGATCTATGTCATACGATCTGGTGTCTAAAGTCTTATAGTGTTCTAAATTTGCTTTTTAAGATCATATAGCATGGTGTAGTGATTCATGCCCAAGCCTGAGGGCTTTATGAGTTTTTTCATAATAGACCGGAAGGCGACAGCACAGACAATCACCTCATCGAGTTCACGACTGAAATTCCAGTATTAGTTAAAACTCGATTCGCATATTAAAACGCATATTAAAAGCCATATCGTGGTGGAAAACACCTTAAAACCCGATTTTAGCGAATGACTCGTAGGTTTACCATTGTGTTTTCCTGTACCCAAAAGTATGAAAATATGGAGGACTGGGAGCAGGAACACAAAATGGTAAACCTACGAGCCAACCGCTAAAATCGGGTTTTCGGGTGTTTTCCACCAAGATATGACTTGGCAGACTGATTGCGTTTTAATATGCGAATCGAGTTTTAACTAATTCTGAAATTTCAGCCGTGAACTCAATGAGGTGATTGTTTGTGCTGCCGCCTTTCGGTCTATAATGTGGGACTTGTTTTTACGTTTTCATGTTTGATTAATAAACACCTTAGAACGACAACTGGCTTGTTTTTTATGGAGAAATCACCGGATTGGTAAATTCATTGCCTTGCTACACTTACGTCCTGATCATCTGGATTAATAGAACTACTGCAAAACAACCACTTTGTGTTCTAGATTGGAATTATCCAATATCAGCTATTACCAACAATTTCATGCAAGATGACTGCAAAATAACACAACCCTTCATACGCCGCCAGTATTCCATGAATTTAATGCCTCCATACCCAACCCTTCACTCACCACACCTATTTGATTTTGTGATCTAAACGTAACCGTAAAACAAAATATAAAAAAAAAATAGCGCTATTATTTACATAATAGCGCTAAATAATTTGATGATTATAAACATTCAACAATGATTATAAACATTTTTTGAAAATAAAGATAAAGTGGGACGTTGTTACTGCACGGGTTTATTTCATATTTATATAAATATTACACAATAATCGCAATTTGTTTCGAAAATTCATTACAATTGTAAGTATGATCTATTACATTCGTGTGTAATCGACTCCAAATCCAACGTGAAGAAATGAATGTGAGCGGAAGAAAGCTTCGCTTCCCGACGAACAAACAGTTCTGAAGGTAGAAGTGTATTTACAGGCGAAGAAACGATTCGACACAATACGTACATCGCAACAAATAAAGTGGAACAAAATTTTTCGAAATGAAAAATTTAGCAGAATGTAACTACGTTATGATTTTTCTTCTTTCACTTTTTTTTTCTTTTTTTTTGAAATATTTTGAAATGAGTGAAGCTAGCAAAAACTCAAAATTAATTTTAAAATCAAATTACATAAGTATCAAAAGTAAATTAATGATGAATTTACATTAATGTTTAAATTGAAATACAACTTATAAAATACAGTAATAATTGACATAAATAAAATATTTAAAAATTAAAATGTAACTAAATTGTGTATTGGAATTAAAGATATTGGCATTGAAACGGTTATTAACAAATTTAAATTATTATAAATTCTTTTGTCTTTCAATCTTTTCTTTATAAAGTAAAATATTCATAGAATTTGAAAATAGATAACGCTAATGAATTTATACTGCTGGCCATCCAAAATGCTACACCCTGAAGGAATGCAAATAACAGAATGATATTTATTGGACAAATACATTAAAATGGAAAGGACAAGTGATTACATTTTCAGAAAATTTGGAGGTATAGATCCTGAGAAAACACTTCCCAAAGCAGCCACCTCTGGCCGCAATAACAGCATTCATCTGCCTAGCCATGGAGTCGAACCAAGATTGGATGTCATGTACGGGTACATCCGTCCATGCATCTTCAACACTATGCCACAGTTTATCAACGGTAGTGACGGGTAAGTGGTGGCGGGCCAGTCGCTCAGAAGCCATTGACAGGACATTTTCAATTGGTGAGAAATCAGGAGAACGTTCCGGCCAGGGCAACAGTCGAACATGTTCTGTATCAAGGAAGGTCGGGATAGTACGAGCAACATGCGGTCGTGCATTGTCCTGCTAAAACGTAGAATTGCGGAGGCATCGAAGATAAGGAAGAACCACGGGCCGTAACACAACAGAAATGTAACGGCTGCTATTGAAATTGTCGGCAATGCGAAAAAGAGGTTACCGAGACGTGTATTCAATGGCACTTCATACCGTCACTCCAAGTGATACGACAGTATGACGATTCGAATGCAAGCTGGCAATGTGCGTTTTCCACGATGCCGCCAAACATGGATGCTGGCATCATGATGCTGTATATGAAGCAGGAATGGCGTCTCACGTCGTCTTTGATGAATCCAGGCTCTGTATGCAGCATCATGATGCTAGCATCCATTTTTGGCAACATCGTGGGAAACGCACATTGCCAGCTTGCATTCGAATCGTCATACTGTCATATCACCTGGAGTGACGGTATGAAGTGCCATTGGATACACGTCTCGGTAACCTCTTGTTCGAATTGTCTCTCTTGTTCGCAAATTTAACAGCAGCCGTTACATCTCTGATGTGTTACGGCCCGTGGTTCTGCCTTATTTTCGATGCTCCGCAATTCTACGATTTAGTAGGACAATGCACGACCGCATGTTGCTCGTACTATCCCGACCTTCCTTGATACAGAACATGTTCGACTGTTCCCCTGGTCGGCACGCTCTCCTGATTTCTCACCAATTGAAAATGTCCTGTCAATGGCTTCTGAGCGACTGGCCCGCCACCACTCGCATGTCACTACGGTTGATGAACTGTGACATAGTGTTGAAGCTGCATGGACTGATGTACCCGTACATGACATCCAATCTCTGTTCGACTCCATGGCTAGGCAGATAAATGGTGTTATTGCGGCCAGAGGTTGCTGCTTTGGGTAGTGTTTTCTCAGGATCTATACCTCCAAATTTTCTGAAAATGTAATCACTTGTCCTTCCCATTATAATGTATATGTCCAATAAATATCATTCTGTTATTTGCATTCCTTTAAGGTGTAGCATTTTAGATGTCCAGCAGTGTATATTAGTTTGGGAAAATAGTTAACGCATTTTAATTATTTATTCAATTCATATGCAGTTGTAAGATCAAGTGTTCTATAAGTTTATAAAAATAAAAGATACAAAATCCATTTTTTTTTAAACTATAAATGATTTAAAAATTCGTAAAAATATTTTATATTATTAATTTACTTACGGAAATATTATAACAGTTCAAAATTCAAATATTTCTCCGAAAACTTTGTGAGATACGACTAAAAATCAAAATTAGAAAATAAATTTTTACGTTACAACAGTGATCATACCACACACAGCTATTTAAGATATATAAAACCAAGTTTTTGTAAAATTTGATAGTTAGTAATAGTGACAAAACAGAAAAAAAAACCCACTTTTGTAAATAGAAAGAAAATATGCATTTCTCTTTGAAGGTATATTTATCTTGAAATGATATTTTTATTAAGCTTCCTAAAACTTATACTAAAGATCCCCCCCCCCTTCACTATTATCAATTAGGCTTTATAAAGTCAAAAAGTGTAAAAGTAAATACATATATATTTTTTGTCGCTCAATATTTTTTAAATGCAAGAAGAGGGAAAAAAAAATCCAAAAATAAAATTGTTGGCAATTTATCACCATCAGATTATATGTAAAAGCAAAAAAGCGAAAATAAACCTGTGAAATAAAATAATTATCAAATTAGTTACAATAAAATTTTATGCATTGTAGGTAGAAAAGAAAACTTAAGAAAAAAATCCCCAGAAAAATAGTCTCAAAAGTTATTTTACACGCGCACTCACACATACACACACACATACATCATTATCAATTATACTTTGCAAATAAAAGTAAAAAATAAATGAAAATTAAAAACTTTCAGAAAATTGGCTGCCATAAACTCAATTTTTATTCACTACTATATTAAAAATACATAATTACACATAATACACTTATATAAAAATACGTAGTATAAATAAAGTAATAAGTGTAAAAGTAAATACATATATTTTATTTTGTTGCTCTATATTTTTTAAAGGTAAGAAGAGGAAAAAATCCAGAAATAAAATTGTTGGCAATTTATCACCATCAGATTATATGTAAGAGCAAAAAAGGGAAAATAAATCTGAGAAATAAAATATTTATCAAATTAGTTACAATAAACTTTTATGCATTGTTTTTAATTGTACATTGTAAATGCCATTGTAGATAGGATAAAGAAAAACTATTTTTCTTATTAATAGGTTTCATGAAGATTAATAAAGGTAACATTTCACGATAATTATACCATCAAAGAGAATTACGTATTTTTTCTGTTTATAAAAGTGATTTATTTTCAATTTTGTCACTATTTTTCTAATTATAAAATACTACAATAAAAAGAAAAGTGCCCAGTTAAATTGATGGCATTGAGCTCACAGGCTATTCACACTAACTATATATTATACTCTTATTTCAAAGAATAATGACCCTCGAAAAAAAAATCTACAATAAATTAAGGGGGGATTAGCACCCCGTTCCCTCCTTTATACTTAACCAACGAACCCTCAAAACTAATCAGGGAAGCGCCTTATCACAATGAACCTATATAAAAAATTTGAAGCAAATTGGATAATTCTGCATGAAAAACCTATTTATCTAAATTAAGGGGGATCAGCCCCCTGTTCCACCCTTTATACTTAACCAATGAACCCCCAAGACTAATCAGGGAAGCGCCTTACCAGAATGAAATATACGAAATTTGAAGCAAATCGGATATTTCTATCAAGAGTTATCACGTTACGTACATATACATACATACGTACATGCATACGTACGTACATACAGAACCCGTGGGAACATTAACTCTCAGGCTTTGATAGCCTGTGAGCTAAAAACTTATTTATTTGTAACTAATTAAATTTTTAACAGATTTTTTATTATATTCACAGCTTTTAAATTTTTTTATTTGTTTTTGAAATTTATATTAATTTTTTGCTAGCTTCACCCATTTTGAAATAAAATTACTCAGTAAAATTATTTTAAGAAATTATTTTCTTATTCATCGTTATCAAAGGCATTTTGTAAATGTAAATAGAAAAATTGATTAAAAAAAGTAATAATGAGAATTTAATGTTTATTAAATATACAGAGTGTCCATAAATGATTGTTCCGGTTTTCTTACCTTATAACTTTTGATTTTAGAACATGACGAAAAATATTATTACACATTCGTAAATTACAACTCAAAAAGATTTTTTAATAACACAAACGAAGTTACATATGGGTAAAGTTGCAACTCAAAACGCTATTAATCAAATAACGATTATCTATACTAATAAAAGAAAGTTTCGCTCTGTGTGTGTGTGTGTCTGTTGGCGATTGCTAGGAAAATCTAGCCCACCTAGAAGGCTGGAAATTTAGGTGTGGATAGTCCAAGGTCTGACCATGTGCACCTGAGCCTCAGAATTTTAATATTTTGATAATTAGCCTAGATATTAATTAGATTCTCATTAACCATCGCTTCTAAAATATCATCTTTTAAATCAAAATGGCGAAAGAAACGGACAGGTGCATTGGATTTGCGATCGGAAATGAACGAATTCGAAATTATTTAACTAATTAGCGAATTTTAAGAAAACTAATTGAGATATCAAATTGCAAATTTCTGAGCATATGTAAAAAAATATTCTGTATCTGACTATGTGATTTTTGAAAAATTCGGTTGGCAATTTTTTTTTAATTTACGCAAAAAACTGCCAAAAATCTGCCGGCGCCAGTGAAAACGACCCCAGAAATTTTCAGACAGCTTTGCTTTAATTAAAAACTGAACTACAAAGAGATCTGTTTCTCGGGCCGATCCCTCTCATTTAGTTTGCGAAAATGAAAGGAAAAAATTGCCAAATTTTACTAATGAACAAATATTTAGGTAACTAATTAAGATATAGATTTGAAATTGAGGTCGGGAAGGGGTGTCATCTGCTGGCTATTTTAGCGTAGCGTCTTTGTTATGTTCTAATTATCAGAAAATGTAATTCTTTTTTTAATTATCGCGTTAATGTACGTGACGGTGGTTCTCTTGAACAAATTATTCATTATATTTGCGGGTATGGGGAGGAAGGGGGTTAACGCCTTTCTCTGAGATTGTAATTATCTCGGGCCCGGGCAACGCCGGGCGGGTTAGCTAGTAATCAAATAATAATTAATATTAAAATTTTATCAAATGTATCAGAAAAATATTAATGAATTATGTAACATCTTTGTAACTTTGTACTCATAATTCATTAACAACTTTTTGATAAATTTGATAAAACTTTAATATTAATTATTATTTGACAACTCAACAAGTTTTTTTAATAACCCAAACAAAGTTACATGTGGGTAAAGTTGCAACTCAAAACGTTATTAAACAAATAATGATTAATGCAATAATTATTAATATTAAAATTTTATCAAATTTATCAAAAAAATATTAATGAATTATGCAACATTTATCTATCTAACTTTGTACTCATAATTCATTAACAACTTTTTGATAAATTTGATAAAACTTTAATATTAATTATTATTTGACAACTCAACAAGTTTTTTTTAATAACCCAAACAAAGTTGCATGTGGGTAAAGTTGCAACTCAAAACGTTATTAAACAAATAATGATTAATGCAATAATTATTAATATTAATATTTTATCAAAAAAATATTAATGAATTATGCAACATTTATCTATCTAACTTTGTACTCATAATTCATTAACAACTTTTTGATAAATTTGATAAAACTTTAATATTAATTATTATTTGACAACTCAACAAGATTTTTTAATAACCCAAACAAAGTTACATGTGGGTAAAGTTGCAACTCAAAACGTTATTAAACAAATAATGATTAATGCAATAATTATTAATATTAAAATTTTATCAAATTTATCAGAAAAATATTAATGAATTATGTAACATCTATCTATCTAACTTTGTACTCATAATTCATTAACAACTTTTTGATAAATTTGATAAAACTTTAATATTAATTATTATTTGACAACTCAACAAGTTTTTTTTAATAACCCAAACAAAGTTACATGTGGGTAAAGTTGCAACTCAAAATGTTATTTAACAAATAATGATTAATGCAATAATTATTAATATTAAAATTTTATCAAATTTATCAAAAAAATATTAATGAATTATGCAACATTTATCTATCTAACTTTGTACTCATAATTCATTAACAACTTTTTGCTAAATTTGATAAAATTTTAATATTAATTATTATTTGATTATAATCGTTATTTGATTAATAGCGTTTTGAGTTGTAACTTTACTCATATGTAACTTTGTTTGTGTTATTAAAAAAACTTTTGAGTTGTAATTTACGAATATGTAATAATATTTTTCGTCATGTTCTTAAATCAAAAGTTATGAGGTAAGGAAATCGGGACAATCATTTATGGACACCTTGTGTTATAGTAGCTGATCCCGCGCAGAGCATCTGTGCTCTAGTGTCTACTTTTTGAAATATATGCGATAAGAAATTTATGAAGAAAAACTTTGCCATCATGGTAACATTTAGTATATTTTTTATTAGTATTAAGTTCACTTTTCCAGTAAAGTGTATGGCAAAAATCGCACACCTCAGTTATATTTCCACAGCTAGGCTTGAGGATATTCACTTCAAATTGTGAATTCACACAGTTGCACCCTAACTGGATAAGTCTATTTTGCCGTTGATTAGAACATTCTATGGCTCACCTAAGCCTATCAGCTATATTCCGAATGAATCTTCTTACAATCATTTCGTCCGCAGTTTCAGTGACACGCCGTTGTCTTTTGCGTAAATTTATAAACTCATGTTTGAAAAAAAAAAAAAAAAAAAAAAAGAAATATTAGCAAAAAGTTAGCGATTTTTACACCTCAACGTGTCCCTTCCTCGATCAATGGATGAAATGTCGCATCAGTACACATCGTTACACCAACAAAATCATTGTAGCATCATGAAAATATTGTAATCATCTGTAACTCATTTTTTGCGAGAAATACCAGCTATAAATATAGCCAATATTGGTCAAGATATAACTACAATGAAATTTTAACTTCCTTGTCATAATCAAAGCATAACGACAATTTTCGCGTTTAACTTTCCACTCTTAGTTGTTTATGATAAAAATATTGTTAAAAATATATCCAATATTCGTCAATATATAACTGCAAAGAAATTTAAACCTCCTACTCATAATCAATGCATAACGGCTAAGTTTTAGCTTTCAATTTTTCATTCTTAGTCGTTCATGATGAAAATATTGTTTAAAATATAGCCAATATTCGTCAATATATAACTGCAATGAAATTTAAACCTCCTACTCATAATCAATGCATAACGGCTAAGTTTTAGCTTTCAATTTTTCATTCTTAGTCGTTCATGATGAAAATATTGTTTAAAATATATCCAATATTCGTCAATATATAACTGCAATGAAATTTAAACCTCCTACTCATAATCAATGCATAACGGCTAAGTTTTAGCTTTCAATTTTTCATTCTTAGTCGTTCATGATGAAAATATTGTTTAAAATATATCCAATATTCGTCAATATATAACTGCAAAGAAATTTAAACCTCCTACTCATAATCAATGCATAACGGCTAAGTTTTAGCTTTCAATTTTTCATTCTTAGTCGTTCATGATGAAAATATTGTTTAAAATATAGTCAATATTCGTCAATATATAACTGCAATGAAATTTAAACCTCCTACTCATAATCAATGCATAACGGCTAAGTTTTAGCTTTCAATTTTTCATTCTTAGTCGTTCATGATGAAAATATTGTTTAAGATATATCCAATATTCGTCAATATATAACTGCAATGAAATTTAAACCTCCTACTCATAATCAATGCATAACGGCTAAGTTTTAGCTTTCAATTTTTCATTCTTAGTCGTTCATGATGAAAATATTGTTTAAAATATAGCCAATATTCGTCAATATATAACTGCAAAGAAATTTAAACCTTCTACTCATAATCAATGCATAACGGCTAAGTTTTAGCTTTCAATTTTTCATTCTTAGTCGTTCATGATGAAAATATTGTTTAAAATATAGCCAATATTCGTCAGTATATAACTGCAAAGAAATTTAAACCTCCTACTCATAATCAATGCATAACGGCTAAGTTTTAGCTTTCAATTTTTCATTCTTAGTCGTTCATGATGAAAATATTGTTTAAAATATAGCCAATATTCGCCAATATATAACTGCAATGAAATTTAAACCTCCTACTCATAATCAATGCAAAACGGTTTAGTTTTCGCTTACAACTTTCCACTCTTAGTCGTCTGTGATGAAAATTCTCCAGTCACGCGATGTTACAACACAGAAATTTCGTGCAGAGAATCTAAAATAAAAATGGAATACGAAAACGCCGGACACGACGAAGTCATTTTAACCTGTGTACCACTGACCCACCCTTCTGGGTTCCTGGTTATTTTGTTTTTCTTGGTCGACGAATTAGAGTACGTTGCCCTCGATAAAAATGATGAGAAAACTACCCCTTCTTTACATTCTAGTAACCTATAAATTCCCGGTCAGTCATCACTTGCACTCTTGTGACCATTTTGAGGTGGTGTATTGGAACTAAACTCTGGTAGTTGAATTATTTTATTATCGAGATAGTTTCCTCGCTAATTTATAGCTTTATGCTTAACTTACGGCTTATGGATCTTTTGTCTTTTGAACATGAAAATCATTAAGTATAGTTTCATAAAATACAAAACTGTTGTCTCTATCGAATAAAAAGTTGATAATTATTGCATCGTGAAAATTATCAGATGTTTTCTTGTGAATATTTTATCTGATAAATATGAAAATAATTGGAGAATGTCTCTAATGAATTAAAAATCAATTAGATATTTTCTGTTTTCAAAACAAAACTTTCTGAGGTATAAGACAGAAACTAACATAACTTCTAATGAATAAATAATTATTAGATAAGGTAAAAAAATGATTTTCTATAATTTGTGACTGTAATTATTGACGCATCTCTGTCTTATATGAATATGGAAGTCATATTACCTCCTATAACAGAAAAAAAAATAACAATAGACATTTTGTATGAAGAATTCATAACTTTTTAGAGGCAATTTCGAATGATTCAAGAAACATGTTAGCGCAAGTTGCTAACTTTTTATAAAGCAGAAAATTGAATCTGATTTTACCTACAAACGTGACTTTACCATTGATAAAAAGCCCACTGGAAAAAAAAAACCTTTGCTTGAATGATTATTGCAACGATTCATTGAGAAATGAGGCTTTTGTTCAAATAAAAGATCTCATATTTAGAAAAAACTAAAAAAGCAAAGCATCATGACTGGAATGGTTTGTCGAAGAGAAAGTATTTTTAGCGAAGATATGTCGGAACTCCTATTTTCAGGTAATATTTTTATTTCTAAATCTTAGTTCATATCAGATGACACGAAATAAATGTATTGAAGAGAATTTAATACTTTTGGTTGAACGCCTTGTTGGTAGGCTATTACAATGAAAAGCTTTAAAACATTTAAACTGGCAACACTTTTAAAGAAAAAAAAATTAATTCTTCAAAATATATAAGAAATAAATATAGATAAGTTAGATAAGTAATGTTGCGACTTAATATTAGTGCTTTGCGGCACTATTAAATTATCTTGTCAAAGTGTTTTGTACAACTTTTATGGGAAATTATTAGGTAAACTAATCCCTTAAGAGCTTACACTAGTTAAACTAGTTAGGCTAAATGACACTCACCAGTTAAGGTCCTACATTAGTCAGATGAAGAAACTCGCAAGAGAATGTTAAACCTATGGGAGCGTTCTTTTCAAATTTCTAGCTTGCATTTTAATATTTAAATTTTTTTTTCTTGCATGAGATACCTGAAGCCGATTTCTGACATTGCTAGTTTTTGCTTTTTTATTTTGGTTGCGATTTTTTTAATGAGGCTACTTTCACTTTTCCGAAAGTGAAAGTAGCCTTAGTAAACTTAGTAAACTTAATAAACTTAGAAAAAAAATCTACAGCAAAAATCAAAAAAAGTAAAAACTAACCTGGTTACAGATAAATCTCAGCTATCCTGAAATAATTTTAAGTAGTTTTAAGAAGAGGATAAAATTTCATCAAGAGGAAATTTCAAAGTTTATTGAGAATTTTTAAATACTTAAAATTTAAGAAGACAAATTTTAAAAACTTGCTTCGTCGGCATCTGACGTCTACTTTCTGAGGGTGAAGACCGTATTTCTATAATTACATTAGGTAATGAGTAATCGCGCTTTTAATTTTTCCCATAGGTTAACATACGCTGAAAAAAATGACACTTTCAAATCTGAGTAAATGAATGTTTTCATTTTGTTATGAAACTTTTTGTTTCAAATAGGAAGACCACAATGCTTTCCATTCATAAATACCGGAAATACTCAGAATATTGAAACATGGACATACTCAAAAATGAACACCTAGAGGTAATTTCATACTCATTTTTGAAACATAGACATACTCAAAAATGATTAGGATAGGTTCGAACTTATTTTTGAAACATGGACATACTGAAAAATGAGCACATAGAAGTCAGCACATACTCGTTTTTGAAACACGGACATACTCAAATAGGAGCACATGACGTTTTATTCTTGAGTGTGTGTATGTTTTCAGAAATGAGTATATACATGTTTCGAACGTGAGTAATTTTGATTCGGAGCCATTTTGACTGTGTGACATACTCAGATTTGAGTATTTTTTGCTCAGTTTTGAAAATGTCATTTTTAGAGTGTAGAATTCAGTGATGGGGGAGTTTCAGTGAAGCGGCTTCTTAAGAAAAAAATGTAAACGTTATGTAAAACTTTCAACAAAATAATTCTATCTACCGTTATTATTATGTCGCACATTTTCCTTCAGCTATGATAATCTGTAGTTATACATTAAGCTATAGCGGAAATTATCAAATAATTTTATGGCTAAAGTTAACATTATTTTGAAAATCTAAAAATCGTTTAAAACCGAAGCAAATAATATTTCTGTAAATGTTTCTATGAGCACATGACTGCAAATAAAAAATTTTCACATCATAATCGGGTCTTCGAATCTCACGTTGCAATTTTAATTGGTATGTTCAATAATTCAGGGATTACCGTAATTTCTGGTGTATAAGCCGAGGCTCAAATAAATCTGTTTCCGACCAGAAAGTTTATTTAATAAAATATAACCTATTTGTGCTTGTAACTTATTTGACCTTTATTAATAAATAAAATTTCTGGTTGGTAACAGAATTTTTTTAGCCGCGGCTTATACACCGGAAATTACGGTATATTTATGACTACGTCTAAATATATTAAATACATCTACAACTTTTTCGAAAAAAATAATTTTTTTAATTATCTCCAAATCTTATTAAACTGTGCTAATATTAGCTTATGTTAAAAAATGCATATTATATTCATCATTAAGCAAAATGCTTAAAATACTACTTAAAAATGCACAGGAGAAAGCAGCTTGATTTAAAAAGAGAAAAGAAAAATAAATACAGCAAAAAATATAAAGCATTTATTTAAAACCATATAAATAATATTTGTACCATACATATTTTTGGTAGCTAACCGAATAAATCTTGCTCAGTCTTTTTCAGAGATATTTTCTTAATGAATTTCTTTTTATCACGAAGTTTATTGATACTAAACGGCAAATAACTTAGCAAAAAATATCTTTAAACATTATTGTACGTAATAGTAACAAATTTTTATAATAGCAATAAAATAGTTCGTATAAAGGAAGTAAACGACTCTGTTATTTGTGCGTCATTACTGTGTAAATCTTATACGACAGTTTGAAAGAGGAATCAAATTGATTGTGTATGTGTATAAGCGTGTGTAGTGTGTGTGAGAGAAAGAGAGATAGAGAGAGAGAGAGATTTAAGAAAGAATGTTGAATTGTCAAAATGATTATTTTGACAATTCAACATTTCGACAAAATAAGATATTTGTTAAGATGTTTGTATAAGATGTTTGTTTTCGACAAAATAAGATATTTGGATGTGTTATCAAGAGCTGAAACTTTCTTAACAAAAATATATTTGTATAATTCTAAAGTATAAATTGTATAATATAATTATTATAAACTGTATATTATAAATTGTATTATGTAATTATTTACAGAAAAAAATTATATCTATTTTTATTGTTATCGCCAAAGAAAAAAAGTTATTCCGGAATATTGATTTATTATGACCGAAATGTCATGTTTTTATATTTGATATTCAAACTTAAAAAATATCCGATGTTTAACACTTTTGTAAATGTGGATAAGGAAGTTTTCAGACGTTTTCATATTTATTATTATTATTATTATTTTAAATAATGCTAATATGCAATTATACTAAAATTGCTCATATTAAGTAGAAGATATGGAATATATTTTGCAGGAAATGAAATCAGTTTTTAAAATATGTCTAATTATTTTGTTTAAAACCTCGAATGACAGCTCACCATCTTTTAAGCAGAATAATGTAAAGCATGAAAAAAATAACCTTTCTTTCCCAATAGCCAAAAATATAACATTTACTCACTCTTGGTTTTGGATTAATATTATAAAAACAAAATTGTTAAATTGTTTAAAAAAATTGGTGATTACAAATTGAAAAATAAATTTTAAACTATAAATTAGACCAGTATAGACCTGCGTGAGGCTTTCAAACTTCAAATCTTTGAGCTTATTTCCTGAAACGTTTTTGCATTCATTTTTAATTAACTGCAAGTTTTATCCAAACAACGTATTTTAACGAAATATGAATGTGCTATGTCAAAAGCCCGTTTAAAATTTATTTGTATTGTAACTCATTCATCGTTGTTCGTTTTGTATGTGCATAGAAAAAGCTAAATTGAAATCAGAGAAAAAAATATATGATATTGATATAACGCTTCAAATCTTTCCTATGATATGTTAATATTGGTCAAATACTTACCGAAATTGGTTAGATTAAGAGCTAATATTGGCACAAGGTTGCATTCATCGGAAATACTCCCAATGAAATAAGAATATTGATTATATCTCGGCTTTACTTTGAAATTATCTGCAATATGAAATGCCACCATTAAAGAAATACTGGCTTTAGATTGAAATTATTTGCAATATGAAATGCCTTTAATACAGAAATACTGATTTTAGATTGAAATTTTTTGTAGTACAAAATGCCATCATTACAGAATTATTGGCTTTTCATTGAAATTATTTGCAATATGAAATACCACTATTACAGAAATACTGGCTTTACATTAAAATATCGCTCTTACAGAAATACTGGCTTTCCATTGAAATTACTTGCAATATGAAATGCCACTGTTACAGAAATACTGGCCTACATTGAAAATATTTACTGTGAAATGCCAATATTGAAGCAATATTGGTAATGGAGAAATATTTCCCAATAGTTTTGGTGCAATATTGGCGAAACAGAAACGCCAGAATGTTAGATAAATATTTCATGTCAATATTGCCAATGCATACATTATTGGTTCTATTATGCTACTGAGATTGTATTGACCTAGAAATATCTAACATAAAAAAACAATACTTTTTTTACTATTTGCATCAAATTGTAAGTATTTGCAATGTAATGTGTTTTGGCAAGATCTCCTATGATAAATGTTTCTATTATATTTATTGTTTATAATTATATTGAAAAAATATTTATAGTTTATTAAAAAATAGCCACTCGATATTGAACAATTATTGGTTTAAAACTAGAGATAATATTGGATCGGGAATTTCGATTAAAGCTTGGGGAGCTTGCTCTCGTTAAAGTATAAGAATGTCTCATAATCTTCTACTTTTTACTCCCTTCTTCATTTAAATTTGTTAATTTCACGTCTGTTTCAACATTTGTGTTTTACAATTCAGTTTATAAGTTTTTTTAATACAAATAATATGAAGTTAAATTACTTTTATATTTTATTTTAATTTAGATTAGTTTTCCAAGTACACAATATTATACAATATAATCAATATTACACATATCTTATTGATAGTTTCAAGGAAGTACACCAATAGCTTTTTTTAATTGACTATGTAATTATTATCCCAGCAATATGATATCCCCTTTAACTTCTGTAGTTCTGCGAAATATTCCAAAGTGTACCTTTAAAATTTAAATGTGTCCCAAAATTCCAGATTTTATACAGTAAAATATGTTAAGACGAAATTGTATGGAACCAAAAAAAGAAAGAAAAAATCGGTTTAGAGAGGTTTTCATATTAGAAGGTACACCGCGCGTAATACAACAAATATGCCTAAAAGCAAAAACTCTAAGCCGAAAATTATACATGCGATTTATATACTGTTGCGGCCTACGCGCCGAAATATACCGTACCTTGTTTTTCATCAGATTTACAGTTCCGTTTAAAAAGTCATAATTTCATAAATAATTTGAATAATAAAAAAATCGCTATCGGCTTCAGCAACATATTCTACACATAAGAAAACAGAAGCAAAAAAAGGAAGAAAAAACATTTTTGGATCCAATCTTACCTTACAGTAAGTAGTCAGTGACGCGCGCACGTATACACAGACAAAATCACATTTTTCAGTTACGAGTATTGCTCTTGTTTCTAGATTAAGATGGCACAAACCGCGTGTAAATAAGTTTATTAGATTAAATGTTATAACACTTTTTATGTTGCATTGTCTGTCTACGGTTGCAGACAGACAGTCTGCGGTTGCAGATCTTTATTTTTCATTTATATATTCTTTATACTATTTTCAAGAATTTTTTAATTTTATCTTCAGAGAAAAATTTGAAAATAAAAATACACATGCAATAAAAATTATTATTATTATTATTATTTAAACAATGTTTAAAAATTACTTTTGTAAATCTTAAAAAAAAATTAATATTTATTCTTATCTGTAATCAAAAATGAAGAACAGTATGATAAAACCTTTTTAGAGGAAACACATAAAATTTTAAACATGGCTAAAAAAAATAAAAAGTAAAAATCTTTTCTTAAAGATGTTAGACATGTAAAGAAATATTTTACTTTTCAAATATCAGAAAGTTTAAAGTGAGGGGGGGGGGGGGTAGGTAAAAAAGTGAAATTTTGTGTGACGAACCATTAATATGTCACAAAAAATGGTTAAAAATATTTGTATTTATTTATAAGTCTTTCATACATATGTATCCGTAGTTTCCAAGCTATATGTTCAATAACTTAAGAGGTTATTAAAATGTATTTAATTTAGAAGTTATTAAGACTAACTAAATTTGGAAGTTATAGAGATTTTCATAACGATCAATAAAGCATCCGAATTTACAAATGCAAAGTTTTTTTTTCCTTAATAATGTTTCTTCTTCAGAAACCATTTCATTCCCCCTCCCTCTCCAACGTGTAGTGAATTCTTCTTATGCCAGGTGCCTTCTTGTCAGAGCTAGAAAACAGATGAATAAATGTTTAAACAAGAAACTTTAATAATTTATCATTATATGTGAGTATAACATACTTTGTGAAGTCATGAAAAAGGCGAAGACAGATATTGAACATTGATCGGTTAAAAATAAAAATAAATAAGATGTCCGATATTATCATATAAAACAATGAAACTTAATGTAATCGGAGAATTTATGTCGTATTAATGTTTAAATTTTCATCAATTACATAAAAAGTTCTGTTTTTTATGAGACATGGCCTCCTTTCTCTAAATCTTCTTCTGATATATTACTGCGCTGAAAAAAAGGGGGTAAAATATATGACACTAAATCAACATCTTAAACTATTCCAAATCCATATTTGACTTCCGGGTTTTCAGATAAAATGGTCAGATATATCGTCTGCGTTATTAAAACATGAAGAGCAAAGACACTTCGATTAATAACGATAAGAAAAGCAGCAAAGGGAAAAAAATCGAAGATTCATCTTTCTTTATTATATAGGGCACACGCGTGTATATGTCGCTAGAATCTAAAAAAAGGAAATGCGTTAGAACAAAAGCTGCCTAGGTTTTTTAACGTTCTACGATGTTTAGTTTGCGTGCGAAGAAAATTTCTAGCATTGCTTTAAGCTGGAATAGCGGTTAACAGTTACTGATAGTATTGACCGGATAAAGACCACATACGCATCTGAAAATCATTTCTCCATGGCGTGATAAGTTAATACATAGTTAATGCTCGCGATGTTAACCTACATTTGCTCTAATGAATGGAAGATTCGTTCACGAAAGCTGTGAATGTGTAATATTATGCATATAATTATCGCCAGAAATTGAGTTACGAAGGCAGTTTTGCTTTGTTTTTTGCTTAGTTATGACAAATATTCGTCAAAAATGATGAGATATGTCATTATGGGTCTTAATGTTTCACGGAATCATGAGATTTCATCTAACTATGTGCAAAATGCCTGATTTACTAGGAACTTCTTTCTACAGTTTGCGAAAACACAGTTTTTTTCCCCTAATTTTCTTTTCCATTTTTGATGAAACATTTATTAGATTTGGAATTTTTGTTTTATTTGGCTTTTTTAATTTTAAGAAAGTGTCTTTATGCATATATATATATATATATATATGTATGCAATAGTTTAGACATTTTTCGTTCCCAAATTTCATTTGTTAAAATTATATACAATGCAATACACTTTAATGATCGTATACTTTTAAATTTGATAACAGTTGAAAACACACACAAAAATACATAGGAGAGATGGGGGATGAATGGGACATTTTCACAAAAATATTTTATTTAAGTTATCATCAATATTATGTATCACATGTCATACAGTAAGTGTTTGACTACATCTTATGCACAATATTTGTTCAAGATTATTATTATGCAGAAATATAAATGAAATTAAAAAAAAAATTCTTCTATGTCCCAATCATCCCCACAGAAGGGATGAATGGGACACAAACATTTTCCTTCCCGTATTCAATGTTAAGGACTAAAATCTGACAAAAATGCCTCCTTTGCAAAAGCTAAGACATTATAAATTGTAATATGATCTCCAGGATTATTTGTTAGCCAATCATCTTGGACTCATCTCAGCTTTGCCTTAAAAGGCCCATAAACGGAAGCATTCAATGGCTGAAGACGACAGATACAATGAGGAAGAAATGTTAAAAGAATAATTACCATAAAGTATTTAAATTTATCAACCTATCTAATATTATTTAGTTAATAAATATATTTTTCAACATCCTCTAGGGATGAATGAAACAGTTCCATTCATCCCATTTGAAATGAGCCCCACCAGTGGCTGAGAGGTTGTGCTCTCTAAGCTGGTAGACGGGAGGTGCTGGGTTCGATCCCAATCGCGCCCGTCGGCCTAATCGTTCGGAGTTTTCGTGGTTTTCTTCGAGCCGTGTGGTTTTATCCATGCGTAAATACGGATTAGATTCCCTTAGAAAGACCCCCACGAAGGGCACTCCCCCCGGGCCTATATCCCTAGTGTAGATAATTGGCCGTCAATAATCAACCCAACCCATTTGAAATGTCCCAAGCATCCCCTTGATGCGTATATTCAATTGTCAGCCATTTTGTCTCAAAAATTATTTTGTCACAATGGTTAATATGCATTCACTTTAATTACCAATATTGAGCCTTGAAATAAAAAACTACAACATATCTTAATTCTTTATATTGCGTAAGATATTTAAGTAACTTCAAATGTAAAAAAAAAATTCCTTTTAAGCAGAGTTTTCAGAAAATGCAAATTTGAAGAAAACTGAAAACAGCCATGTGCTCTTGCTTTTGGTTCTGAAGCACACTATGATAGTGAAATCTATGAGGATAGGAAGCAACTAAAAAAAAAAGTTTATTGCCTGAAATATTGAGAACGTCCCATCCATCCCTTGTCCCATTCATCCCCCCATCTCCCCTACATTAAATATATGTACATAATGCATTTATGTAGTACCAGTGGACCCGAGCGAGGATTTTCCACTGCAGTCTAATAATTTTTAGCCATATCCAATATTTTTTAGATGCAGGTTTAAACTTCTAAAGAAAAATTGAGGATAAAAATATCTGAAAACAACATTAGTCAAGCCAGAATATCATTTCATTTGTTCCATAAAGGTTAGAGTAAAAACTGATTGAAGATAGCAAAAGGCACGCGTGAGAAAAAAAAATAACAATCACATTTTAACTGCATTAAAATATTATGTCCCCCCCCCTATCCCCGGGCCACCCCTTGAATTCAACACAGGTGGTGATTACTAAATTAATTTTCTTATTTTAATGGGGGTTTTTCCCATTAGGTGTATTCTAAAATAAAAATACCCCCATGTCCCCTATGTTAATGCTATGAAATTTTAATATAATGTTCATTAAAATGAATATAAACACCTTAACTACAATCAGTAAAGCAATTCGTTTTTACCGTCATCCTGTGTAAAGCGTCACTATCGTCGAGCCCCTAGAAATAACGGCTTAACGGGTTGAGTTGGGTTGATTATTGACGGCCAATTATCTACACTAGGGATATAGGCCCGGGGGGAGTGCCCTTCGTGGGGGTCTTTCTAAGGGCCCGTATTTACGCAATCCGTATAATAATAATAATAATAATATGGTAATCCGTATTTACGCATGGATAAATCCACGGCTCGAAGAAAACCACGAAAACTCCGAACGATTAGGCCGACGGGCGCGATTGGGATCGAACCCAGCACCTCCCGTCTACCAGCTTCGAGAGTACAACCTCTCAGCCACTGGTGGGGGCAACGGCTTAACGATGTTTTCACTTTAAATAACACGACCCAATGCTGTCACTCTAAAAACGACACTTTCAAAACGGAGCAAAAAATACTCAAATCTGAGTATGTCGCACAGTCAAAATGGCTCAGAATCAAAATGACTCAAGTTTGAAACACGTATATACTCATTTCTGAAAACATGCACACACTCAAGAATAAAACATCATTTGCTCCTGTTTGAGTATGTCTATGTTTCAAAAATGAGTATATGAACTGATTTCTATGTGCTCATTTTTGAGTATGTCCATGTTTCAAAAATGAGTACTCTGTGTGCTCAGTTTTGAGTATATCCACGTTTCAATATTGTGAGTATTTCTGGCTTTTCAGAATCGAAAGCATTGGGTCGCCCTATTTGAAACAAAAAGTTTGATAACAAAATGACAACATCGATTTACTCAGATTTGAAAGTGTCATTTTTCTCAGTGTATTTCTGAGAATACCATTAATTCGTAATGAATTATTCAATGACTATAAAAGAATGTAAGCATCATTTAATAAGATGGTATTGTAATAATAATATACATATTTTGATTCTTGAATATTGTCGTTTGTACGCTGTCTTTTTCCAAAAAGTGTTTAGAAGAAACATTTAAAAAATAACATTAAACTTTGCTCGTCATTGTGAAAAAATAATGCCAAACGCATTTCAAACAATAAATTCCATTAAAAAGTAATATATGAAAGACAGACAATAAATTCATAAATACTTTTAACCCTTTATGTACTGAATTATGAATTCATGAAAATTTTATCTTCTAAAGCATTTTTCGTGAATTTTTGAAACTATATTAGAAGATTTCCATAATCATTTAATAAATTTTAGAGGGATTTTAGAAGGATTGAAGGATTTAAAAGGATTAATTAAATTTTAATTTAATGGGATTTTGTGCAAATATTTTATTTTAAATATTTTTCTTAGTATTTTGTAGAATTAAGAAATGTACAAATATACTGTTCTTACAATAGAAATATAGAAATATTTCTGAATTGAAAATCCTCCCTCCCCTCCCTTCCAACGTCAACTAAGTTGAAAAGATTCAAAGCAAAAGAAATCATCCTTTTAAAAGTATTTTTGTTTTGTGTAACCAATAACGCTTTTGGAGCAAGATAAATTAATGCATCTATAACTCATTCTAAACTGTATTACTACTAATCGATGTATTAAATGAATTTTATAACAAGTTATTTTACTGGTACTTATAAGTACCGTCAGTAGATAAAGGGTTAAAATAGCTTATTAAAGTTAGCTGTCACTGCATATAATAAAAACGTCATTTATATGCATTTCAATTAATAAGTGGAAACAGAAGATAATACATTTGAAACATTTGTGTTGCTTTGCAAAATAATTATGAATGCTTTACAAATCACTTTTAGATTGAAACATGCTATTATGTGCTTCAATAGCAAACCAGATTTGACTGACAATCCAAGCATTTTTACAATTGTTAGGAAGCTGTGAGAGATCGATAAAGTAACTCAAAATATGAACACTTTTCAACTACGTCGGAGAGTTAAAAGTACTCTTTTTAGGTGCGTTCGTAATTATATAAATACGTAGCACCTATTGTCGCCGTATGGTCCATCCGTCTGTCTGTCCGTCCGTTCGTCTGCCTGTCTGTCCTTCCGTCCGCATATAACAACACAAAAACCACTCAACCGAATGGTTTGAAATTTAAGATATACAGTGGACTCTCTCTATCTGAACACTCTCTAATGTGAACACCCCGGTATTATGAACACTTTTTTTTTATACCGCTAACCAGGCCCCTACCTGCCCGGCATGAATGCCTAGCTTAACGGGTTAGTACCTGGGTGCGGGGCGGAAATCGCCTGATCACAGCATGGCTGTGATCCACCTGACTATTGATTTGTTCACATCGCTGCTGTGCTTGCTCTCTTGTGATTTGCTATTATTATTATTATTATTATTATTATTATGAACACTTCTGACGGTACCGGCGAAACTCCATAGACATAACAAAAGATGAACTCTCTGTATTCTGAACACCCTCTAATCTGAACACCCCACTATTATGAACGCTACTTTTGATCCCCATTCTAACCCGCCTCTCTGTAAACTGAACGTTTGTTTGTAGTCGGAATGCGGGGAATTCCCGCATCAAGGGAAATTCGGAAAAATTGTTGCAGAAGAATAAAAGGGTTCAATGAACTTGATTTAAAAATAAACACACAAAATCATTTCTAGATTTTAAGATCTACCCGATGCTGGAATTTGAATAATTCAGATAAAATCATCAGTTAACAAAACAAACAAAACATTTATTATAACAAAAAAAAAAAAATCGAAAGAATATTTTTGTCTTTACCGTATGTGTTCTCGACTAAGTAGAACATTCTTATATTTTTAATAAACAAAAAAGTGCAGATAGGAAATTGTTGCCGTTTCATAAAAAGTAAATCATGATAATAAAATTAAATGAAATGATCAAAACAACAATTTTTATGCAAAGAGATACAAGAAAAAATAATGAAAAAAACATGTTATGTGATTCCCCCTCTCCCGACCTGAGATAAAAATAGAAAGATTGGGCAACAGAAATGCCACCTCCCCCAATGACAGATAAGAGACAACAGGTGTTAGAGGGAGTGGTCAAAAAAGGATTATGGTTTCTTTTCTGCACACCTGGTTGGCAGCATTATTGCTTCTGTTTCTTTCATCCTTTTTGTTCGGTAAAGGTAAAATTTTTTCGCCATTTCACTCTTGTTCTCCATTTCACACCTTTGGAAAGAAAGAAGCACAGCACTTACGCAGATATGTCAGAAATAAGTAGGAAAACGAAAAAACGGAAATAACTGAAGCTTCAGGAAAAATACAAAGTTGTTCCAAAATTAAAATCAAAAGAAAATTGCATCTGAATTTGGAATTTCAGTAGGTCAAGTAAACGCCATCAGCAAGAAAGAGAAAGAAATTATAGCCGCTTTTGAAGCAAATATACATTCCTCAAAGTGTAGAATTTTCGGAAAGGAAACAGGAAACGAGAACATAAACAATCACATCTCGAAGTTTTTTTGCCAAATGAGAACGAAGAATCTTCCTAAGACTGGACCCCTGCTCAAGCAGATTGCTCTGGATTTTGCAGAAAAGGAGAAAATCACGGAATTCATGGCATCAGAAGGATAGCTGACTCGCTTCAAAAGTCAGCATAACATCAAATACAAAATAATCAATGGTGAAGCTGCAGACGTAAATATCGACACTGTGGAGGAATGGAAAAGTAAGCTTCGGATATAATGAAGGATTTCGATGCCGACAAAACCGGCCTATTTTTCAGAGCTCTTCCAAATAAAACCCTAACAGAAAGAAGCGAGAAATGTGTGGGTGAAAAAATGTCAAAAGAAAGACTTACCGTCATGCTCTGTGCCAGTTTTACGGGTGAGAAGCTGAAACCACCTGTGATCGGAAAAAGTTAAAAACCACGATGCTTCAAAAATGTGAAGATGGCATCATTGCCTGCACATTATAAATCAAATCGAAAAGCCTGGATGACATTCACAATTTTCTCACAATAGTTGGAGGGAATTAACGAGATGATGAAGAGAGAAGGAATAAAAATTCTTCTTTTTGTGGATAATGCCAGATCACATACAAATGTGCAGCTGAGCAATGTGAGCCTTAAGTTCCTGTCACCGAACTGTACTTCTATAATCCAACCACTAGATCAAGGAATAATCAAGACTTAAAAGCTCACTACCGAATTCATTTTTTGAAGAAAATGTCCATGGTGATAGAGGAGGCAAATTCGGTAACAGAACTAACGAAGAAGGTCAATGTCATGAATGGTCAATGCCATTGGATATCAATGGCTTGGAATAAAGTAATCCCCTGCACCATCCAAAAATGCTTCTACAAAGCTAGATTCCTGTGTGAGAATGAGCAATCAAGGACAGCGGACCAAGAAGCAACAGCTGTGAGTGACTTGAGGTCAATTCTTCAGGAGCTTCATACTCAAATTGAACCTGGAGCTTATCTCGAAGCCGACGGAAGCCTTCCTGTTTGCGACAACATCGTTGAAGAGGAAGAGGGTTGAGAAGAAGAAGTAGAACCAGAAGAGACCGATGAAACAAGAAGTACGATTACCTTCAAGCAATATGGCCAAGACCTGTTGAACTATGCGGCTGAATATCACCTGGAAGACTTTCCACTTCTTAAACAACTAGATAACATGAACACTGCACGAGTATACACAATTCAAAAACAGACTAAAATTACTCACTTTTTTTAAGTAATGTATCGATTATGTTTTCAAGTAATGTAATGTATGTATGTAATTGTATGTTTTGTAAATTTTTTTTAATATAACTTTTTTAATAGTTTCCAAATTTAGCACCCCCATCTCGGTAACTTGCATGGTTAACCAGGCTAAGTATTCTATACAGTCTATAAACTCGACACATAGTAGTAGTAGTAGTAATGCATTTCCCAATCTCCCTCTATAATGAACACCCCTGTAATCTGAACATTTTTGGTCGGTCCCATGAGTGTTCAGAATAGAGAGAGTCCACTGTATTATCTTTGCCGAATTTTGTCGAGACATTTCAAATTTTATGAAAATCGAATCAAAATTTTAGAAAATATTAATAAAAACATTTATTAAGAAGTTTGAATTTAAAAAAAAAATCTGTGCTTTCTTGTTATAGGAGCTTCCGAGGTTTAATCGTCAAGCGACCGAGATACTTATTTTATGACAGAAATTAATCTGCAGACGATATAATTCATTTCACAGAATTAAAAATCATCAAGACCTGCATATTTATATAACTACACTGTAAAAAATGACCAATGTTTCTTATTTTATGAAAATATGCTATAACCACGAACGAAAATATAATATAATCTTCTGAGTTATCCGAAATTTCAAATAGCATGTTACATTGTCTTTTGAATCCCCAGAAACGAATACATTTTCAAAATTTAAAGAATAATTTATAAAAACAAAAATTTTTTAGCTGCCCGAATTTTTCAGAAACGTTTCCGAAGAGTTTTTATAGTGTATTAATTAGTGTCCTCAGCCTAGAATACCTGTTTTTCGAATGCTATCAATTCTGAAGTAAACATTTTCATGCTAAAAAAAATGTTTAACAGACAAACATGCAAAGTTAACAGCGTTAACAGTAACATCAAAATTAAGATTATTTATTTACTCTTTCATGTATAAATTAACTTATGCGGCTGAAAACGTGTACTTGAGAATGGATAACATTCGAAAAACAGGTATTCCAGCCTGAGGACACTAATTAATACACTAAAAAACCCTTCGGAAACGTTTCTGAAAAATTCGGGCAGCTAAAAACAATTTGTTTTTATAAATTATTCTTTAAATTTTGAAGATGTATTCGTTTCTGGGGATTCAAAAGACAATGTAAAATGCTATTTGAAATTTCAGATAACTCAGAAGATTATATTATATTTTCGTTCGTGGTTATAGCATATTTTCATAAAATAAGAAACATCGGTCATTTTTTACAGTGTAGCTATAGTACGAACGCACCTCGTTTGCCGCGTTTGACGTGTAATTTCCGACTTGTTACAATTGTTAGGAATCTGATGGACTGAGAGATCGATAAAGAAACTGAAATTATGTACACTTTTCAACTACGTCGGATAATTAAAAGTACTCATTTCTATTTAGTGTGCACATAATAAAGATTTGTAGAGCTTTATTTAAATGGGCAAAATACAGTTTCGAAATCGCTTGCAAAACGGCTAATATTGATGTACTTATTTTCGGAAATTGCTAAAGTGATGTTAATAATTCTTTTTAACAATTTTGGTAGTAGCTAAATCATAAATTAATCATAAGAGATGTAATCTTCCCAACTGGGCAAAAAAGTCCGGGCCAGGATTCGAATCCGGGATCTCTTGGCTGAAGTTGCAATGACTACCAACTGAGCAATCCCGGACGAGTATGGCTGAACTAATTCACCCAGTTAACCTTAATGATTATAGCATCTGGTCTGATATCTGAATGAGCACAACAGAATAAATCACAGGTAATTGGACTTCCAGTAAACGCTGGAAACGTGATTACATTAGATTAATTTTGACACAATTATTTATATTGGTGAAGAAATCATATGAGATGTAATCTTTTTGCCCAGTTGAGAAGATTACATCTCATATGATTTCTTTACCAAATTGAATAATTGTGTCAAAATTAATCTAGCATAAATTAATCGTTCGGCAGAAAACAAAAATCTACACTAATAAAAGAAAGTTTCGCTCTGTGTGTGTGTCTGTTGGCGATGGCTAGCAAAATCTAGCCCACCTAGAAGCCTGCAAATTTAGATTTAGGTAGTCCAAACCCTCTCCTGGTCCACATGAACCTCAGATTTTAAATATTTTGAAAATTAGAGTAGTTATTAACTAAAAACTGATCAAAGATCGCAAATAAAAAATTACTTTTTCGAAAAGAGTTCGCGCATGCCCAGAAGGCATATTTATTCGTTCCTCCGTTAAAAGATGAAACAAAGCTTGGATCATTCCATTTCTTTTTAAGTTTTTCTAAATTCGCCATGGGCGAACGGCTCAAAATACGGAAAAACCGTCTACATATTCTGAAAGAACATACTTTTACGTCACGAACGATCTGGCTGGTTTGAAAAATTTTTACATTTAACCCATTCAAAAAAAATATCATCAAAAAGCATCGAATTCATGTTTTTTTATTTTCTCCTGTTTTCCGAACCTTGCATCCACCGGAATACAAAAGATACGGAAAAACGACGGTCACCAAATTAAAGATCTAAGTTTGCCCTTTTCAAAGCCACTATTGGTTTTTAAAAATATGAAAATTAACACTTCGAAAAAGTATGTTTTCTGTATGCCGTTTTGCAGTTTTTGCGATTTTGGCAATTTTTAAAAATTCGCATCGGCGGTTCAGAGAAAGGTAAAAAAATTAAAAATACCAGACAATATCTACATTTATTCTTTTTTCGATATCTGTATTTGTTTTAGAAAATACGAATATTAACCCTTCGAAAAAAATTCGCGCGCAGGACTCACTTTTTCGAATTCCGATTTTCTGCGATATATAAAATCTGGCATCGGCTCTCTAAAATAACCAAACAAAAAACAAACACTCCTAAAGACATCTACATTCTATCGGGTTCAAGCAAAAACCTTTAATTTAAAAAAAAATGCACGTTAACCCTTTCGAAAACGTTTTTTACCGTAAGTCAATTTCGCTTTTTAACTATTTCTCCTATCTTTAAAAATCCGAATCGGCATTTATAAACAAGATACGAAAAACTATAAATACCGTGCCTAATCTATATCCCTTTGTATTTTAAAATCTGGTATCCGTTTTGAAAAATTTTAATTTTAACTCTCCGAAAAGAAATCCTTTCCAAAACTCACTCACGCGATTTTCGTTTTTCAGTCCAGGTTTAAAAATCAGCATCGACTCAGGAAATGTGAGTACGGACAAACAGTAGACTCCAGATCATAGACACGTTCATTTTCTTCAAAATGCACGGTTGGGTTTAAAAAAATATCTACATTAACCCTTTAGAAAGCAATCGATTACGTAACCCACTTTCGCGACTTCCGCTATTTTGGCAATGTTTACCCGTGGTTAAATTTCAATTCTACTAGGAAATTTGGTTGGGTCGAGTGTTCTGAAAAGGCCTATTCCAGAACAGACTGCGCCCCCTGGCGGTGGAAGGTAGAACTATAGGAGTATATCTGGTTCTATGGATCCGATTACGACAGGGTTTGGTTTAAATTTCGTATAGAACAGATTATTAATATTTTTGGATCGTGCAACGCTGGGCGGGTGAGCTAGTAACAAATAAAATAGTTACGTAATTTAAAAAAAAAAATTCTATTGTTTTTTTTTAAGTTTAATGTAACTATTGCTGAACCCAGCTTTAAAGACTGGTCACGTGAGTAACAGGTCTGAGTCAGACGAGTCTATTCTTGATAATAGGGAAGTAGGTAATGAAAAGGGAGTTTCCCCTAGTTTTGCTTTTGTGAAGGATGAATAGTATTCCGATAGTTTCGTACATAATAGTAAAGTGTATAATAGTACAAGAACAGCCAGTGAAGGAATGACATGCGGTCATACAGATTAGGCGAAATCTGAACTTCTCCTCCAAATCCAATGCTTCTCTACCTTTGGAATGGTCTATTTTTTGGCAGCATGCCAAGGTCAATCTTTTAAAACTGGTCAAGCAACATTACATTTTTTTAGCTCACAGGCTATCAAAGCCCGAGAAGTAATGTGCCCGCAGGTTCTGTATGTACGTACGTAACGCGATAACTCTTGATAGAAATATCCGATTTGCTTCAAATTTTGTATCTAGGTTCATTGTGATAAGGCGCTTTCCTGATTTGTTTTGGGGGCTCATTGGTTAAGTATAAAGGAGGGAACGGGGGGCTAATTCCCCCCTTAATTTATTGTCGATTCTTTATTTTTCGAGGGGCATTATTCTTTGAAATAAGAGTATAATATACAATTAGTGTGAATAGCCTATGGGCTCAATGCCCTCAGTTTAACTGGGCAATTTTATTAGGTAGCTTTCAATACAAAAAAGTATAAAGCTACCTATTGCAGCCGTTCGGAGGAAAGCAATTTCGGAAAATTTAGGTATATTTTCACCGATCATGACCCCCAGACCCCAAAACCACCCTCCGTTCAAATGTTGATTTATATATATATATATATCTGACCTATGTCATACGATAACGCTCGTATTTATAAATCAATTTCGATGAAACTAATTGTGGGTATTAAGCTCACCAATATCTCGATCGAGTTCGTTGGCCAACTTGGTCCGCCATTTTGTTTCAAGATGGCGGCCATTTAAAAATTTAAAACTAAAATAAATATACAAAAAAGTTAAAAATTCAAATTTATTTTTTGCTTAAGTGTTAGGCCTTGATACAAGGATTCCGGAGTATTTTTTGTTTTACCTCTATCTTAAAAAACGGCTGAGATACAGCAGTTTGAAATTCTAGGGTGGCAGACAAAGACATTTTGAAACAAGATAGCAAATTACAAAAATCCAACGATTAATTTATAAGTTTTAGTGAACACGACTTCTCGCAAATTATTATCTTTCATTGTTGTAATCATTTTCCCATCATACACATAAAACTATACATTCATATCCGTTAGCGCCAAATTCTCGCCAAACTTGGCGACATTTGGCGACCAAAATAAGTCTTCATAAATGAAGCCAAATTGGCTCTAGCTCAATAATTTGGCAAATTTCTTATTCAAATTCAGTATTAACGAATCTTTTGTAATCGGTTTCTTTGCATTTTAACTTGCTGTTTTCGAGTAACATTAGCTAAAATTTTAAAACGAAGAGATAGAAAAGCTACCTTTTTCTCCCGGTACAGGCCGGAAGGACTTTTTTTATTTATTGTTTTCCTTTTTTGTCGAACGATGAATTTATAGTTTTGTTACTGCCAAAACTATTAAAAATAATTATCGAAATCTCTTTAGTAGTTTATGAGAAAAAATATCCCACAATGACAGCTGTTTTAAAAGCGATTTTACAACTGATGTTGCTCCCTTAAGGCTGCTCGTCAGTAAACTTCTCGATTCCCCTCGCTAATGTTAATCCAATGGGCGTAGGATGCATTCGTATTTTTAAAATATCTCCTCGGGAAATTAATATTTTTAACTTCTGTTTGTTGTGTACTCTTCTTAAATAATGTTTATTTATTTTTTTTTTTTAGTTATCAAAATATTTCTAAACTATGTGCTTAATTTATATTTTTATGTGTTAAAATCTTAGCGAAACTGAATACGATTTTAACATTTCATATAAAATTAAGTATATATTTTAGAAAAAAAAATGACAACTAAGAAAACTAGTCGGATGTACCAATCCCAAAACTTTCTTCTATCTCAGTCATGTTAATAATTCAAAATTCGCTATCACATCGCCAATAAAATCAATATTTTTCGTCATTCTGTTGTACGTCAGCTGCTTGCGAATCGTCAGGTTACAGGGATGCGAACAACCGATGCATACTAAACTACGAAAAGTCCTTCTGGCCTGAACCGACAGGAACAGATAGCCTCCCTAATCCTTGGTTTTACGATTTTAGCTAATTTTACTCGAAAACACGAAGGTAAAATGCGTGGAACCTAAATAAAGAAGAGTCAATCCCAGTTCTCGTCAACATTGAATTTGAATGAGAATATCGCCAAATTAGTCCTCTACAGCCAAGTTGGCTTCATTTATGGCAACTTATTTTGGTCGCCAAATTTGGCGACATTCCGCCAGCTGTCGCCAACTTTGGCGATAATTCGACGTTAGCGAATATAAATGTATAGTGATAAGCATATAATATGATCAATGGTTACAACAATGAAAGAAAATTTGCCGAAACCTTGTTAACTAAAACTCATAAATTAAACCCGTTTATGGATGAATTCTGCTGTCTTGTTTGAAAATGTCAGCCACCCTAAAATTTCAAACCGCTATATCTCAGCCATTTTTTAAGATAGAGGCAAAACAAAAATTGTTCCGGATTCTCCGGATCAAGGCCGAACATTTAACGAAAAAAAGTTTTAAGATTTCTAATTTTTTTGAATTTGCACATTTTTTGAATTTGAAATCTTTAAATGGCTATCGCAGCGCCCTCTTTCGTCGAAATATCCCCAAATTCTAATAGAACCAGCTTGCCATAGCCAAAAACATAGAAAAAAAATGTGGTTCAGTTTGAAGCATAACTTCATACACTTTTCGATGATATAATAGTGAAAATGGAACAAAAATATCGATCACAGCGCCCCCTTTCGTCGAAATATCCCCAAATTCTGATAGAATCTGCTTGCCATATCCAAAAACATTGAAAAAAAATGTGGTTCAATTTGAAGCATAACTTCATACACTTTTAGATGGTACAATAGTGAAAATGGAACAAAAATATCGATCACAGCGCCCCTTTCGTCGAAATATCCCCAAATTCTAATAGAACCTGCTTGCCAAAGCCAAAAACATAGAAAAAAAATGTGGTTCAATTTGAAGCATAACTTCATACATTTTTCGATGATACAATGAGGACACACAGACGGACAGACGGACAGACAGACATTTTGTAAAAACATGTTTTTCGGAATCTCTGACCCCTAAAACGTGTAATTCCGTCGAAAACCGGAAGTCGAAAAAAATGTCGATTACAATACTTTCTTCTATTATAGATGGAAGAAAGTAAAAAAGAGACATTCTTCAAGAACAATACAAAGAAAACAGGAGTTAAAAGTATTAATTTTCCGAGGAGATATTTTAAAAATATGAATGCATCCTACGCTCATTGGATTAACATTAGCGAGGGGAATCGGGAAGTTTACTGACGAGCAGCCTTAAGAGTAATAGCTCGTAATTCACCTTTTTGCTGTTAAAATACTGTCAAAAGGTATATGTTGGTTGGTTGGTTTGTTAGTTGATTAAAGGTGCTATGGTCATCTTTTTCAGACGAGGGCTAAACAGACCGGGCCCTCCGTTTAAAGTGGTATCCGATTCACTTCAAGCCTGAATTAAGATTTCGGAAAGGAAAAAAAAACGCGAAAGAGCCCCTAAGTATAACTGCCAACTTTTACGCTTTTTTGTTACCACTAAAATTTAATAGAAATTTTTGTGTTATTTAATTAACTAATTGCGACGATTTGATAAGATAAAATTTACTATTAAATTTTAGTGGTACGAAAAAAGTGTAAAAGTTGTCAGCTATGCCCAAAGGCACAGAAAATAAATAAATAAATGAAAATTAATCTAAAAAATAATAATAGGTAAAGAGGTTAGGATAAAAAATGTTTAATCTTAAGTCGTTCGGGTTTGGCGTCCTATTGATAGGACATGTCTTTTCATCAACTGTTATTATGTCTTAATAATTATTTTTATTAATATCTGTACGTAGTAATTATAGTATATGGCTATATATTTCTTATTATGACTTCATTTAAGTTTCAGCACTTAATAATAATAACAAAAATAATAATTTGTTTAATTCTCTTTACACTGTGGACGATTCTTTTATTTCAAATATATATTCCCTCTTTAAATTTAAAATAAAACTACTTTTCCGAAAGAAAAAAATATAATACATTGCAAATGAAAAAATATTAGAAAGTTGTTACGTCTGTTTAATCACGTTGTAATACGACGTTTTCCAAACGTTATCGAAAATTCTTCTTTTAGCCTATTATCATAATAATTGTAGGCAAAATAACTATATTCGTCAGATTTTAGTAAATGGTGTATTTGTTAAATTTCGGCAAACATTAAATTTTGTGATTTGGATAGCTAGTTTTAATTTTATTAACTCAAATGTAATTTCACTCTGAAAACGACATTTTCAAAACTGAGCAAAAAATACTCAAATCTGAATATGTCGCACAGTCGAAATGGCTCCGAATAAAAATTACTCAAGTTTGAAACATGTATAGACTCATTTCTGAAAATATGCACACACTCAAGAATAAAACATCATGTGCTCCATATTTGAGTATGTCCATGTGTCAAAAATGAGTGTGAACTGACTTCTATGTAATAATTTTTGAGTATTTCCATGTTTCAAGAAGTAATATGAACTGACTTCTATGTGCTCAGTTTTGAGTATATCCATGTTTCAATATTCTGAGTATTTCTGGTATTTCAGAATTGAACACTGGCAAAAATGATACTTTGAAATCTGAGTAAATCGATGATTTCATTTTGTTATGAAACTTTTTGTTTCAAACAGGACGACCCAATTCTGAAATACCAAAAATACTCAGAATATTGAAACATGGAAATACTCAAAAATGAGCACGTAGAAGTCAGTTCATACTCATTTTTGAAACATGGGCATACTCAAATTTGAGCACATGATGTTTTATTCTTGAGTGTGTGCATGTTTTCAGAAATGAGTATATACATGTTTCAAACTTGAGTAATTTTGATTCGGAGCCATTTTGACTGTGCAAAATACTCAGATTTGAGTATTATTTGCTCATTTCTGAAAATGTCGTTTTTAGAGAGAAAGCGTTGGGCCGTCTTATTTGAAATAAAAAGTTTCATAACAAAATGAAAACATCGATTTACTCAGATTTGAAAAGTGTCATTTTTCTCAGTGTTTTTTTCCCCCCAAAATTTCAAAAAAAATTCGGACTCAAAAGGGTTAAAAAAAAACAAGGTTAGAATATCGAAAAATATACATATATCGACGCATTCTCATTCTGCATTATGTTTTAACTGATTACTTCAATCAAACGCGACAAATATTCCTGAATATTTTATCTACACTCTAAAAAAGACATTTTCAAAACTGAGCAAAATATACTCAAATCTGAATACGTCGCATAGTCAAAATGGCTCAGAATCAAAATGACTCAAGTTTGAAACATGTATATACTCATTTCTGAAAACATACACACACTCAAGAATAAAACATCATGTGCTTCTATTTGAGTATGTCCATGTTTCAAAAATGAGTTTGAACTGATTCTAATCATTTTTGAGTATTTCCATGTTCCAAAAATGAGTATGAACTGACCTCTATGTGCTCAGTTTTGAGTATTTTCATGTTTCAAAAATGAGTATGAACTGACCTCTATGTGGTCAGTTTTGAGTATGTCCATGTTTCAATATTCTGAGTATTTCTGGTATTTCAGAATTGAACACTGAGAAAAATGACACTTTCAAATCTGAGTAAATCGATGTTTTCATTTTGTTATGAAACGTTTTGTTTCCAATAGGACGACACAATGCTTTCAATTCTGAAACACCAAAAAAAATCAGTATTTTGAAACATGGACATATTCAAGAATGAGCACATAGATTTCAGTTCATACTCATTTTTGAAACATGGACATGGACATACTCAAAAATGATTAGAATGATTAGAACTGATTCTAATCATTTTTGAGTATGTCCATGTTTAAAAAATAATTAGAATCCGTTCAAACTAATTTTTGAAACATGGAAATACTACTAAAAAATGAGCACATAGAAGTCAGCTCATACTCATTTTTGAAACATTGACATACTCAAATATGATCACATGATGTTTTATTCTTGAGTATGTGCATGTTTTCAGAAATGAGTATATACTTGTTTCAAACTTGAGTCATTTTGATTCGGAGTCATTTTGACGATGCGACATATTCAGAGTTGAGTATTTTTTGCTCAGTTTTGAAAATGTCGTTTTTAGAGTTTTTAGCATGGGGTCGTCATATTTGAAACAAAAAGTTTCATAACAAAATGAAACATTTGAAAGTGTCATTCAAAGTGTTACTCGGATTTGAAAGTGTCATTTTCCTCAGTGTTTTTTTCCCCAAAACTGAGAAAAAATTCGGATCCAAAAGGGTTAAAAACAACAAGGTTAGGATTATTAAAAAAAAAAAAAAAAGAAAAAAGAAAAAAAAAACATTCTTATTCTGCATTATGTTTTAACTGATTCCTTCAATCAAACGCAACAAATATTCCTCAATATTTTAACTCATTATGTCTGGTGCAGTTGGATGACCTTATAATGAAATAACTCACATCTGTGTTACACAATTCAGCTGCATCAGACTACAATTTGTATGCAAATGAAATGCAGCCTATATTAACGATTTTGGCAGATTAGCGTGCAACTTTCTCCGAAATTCTCACGTTTAGCCTCATTACGAATACTAAGTAGGGTTAAAGAAAGAAAGAAAAAAAAAGACGTCCATTTTCTGTTAAAGTGACAGGCAACCGTTCCTATTTAAAAATTTCATTTTTCATTTCGACTATTCGAAGAATTAAATCCCGGAAGTGGTCGTCAAATTAACATGTACTGAAATAAGAATTATAATGATAACTTTATATATATATTATATAATTTTATGGTTCGATTTTGTTGGTTAATTAATTCTATGTTATTATTCTATATAAATTAACTACATGCCATCATAAAAATAAACAAATTGAAAATTGTACGTTAAACGTGACAAATGAGGTGCGTTCTTACTATAACTAGTTTTACAATATAAAAAAAACATCGTTATTATTTCAGTAAAATGAATTATATCGTCTGTTATTATGATATGATTAATTTCAGTAATAAAATAATGAAATGAGAGCAATGAGCATGCCTTTCGTTTCTCTTATTACGTATGCCACGTTTACAGATGAGAGTTATTTTTTGACACCAGACAGCGAAACAAAAATCACCATGAGGATCTTCCTTTGTGAATGATTACCTCCATGGTTTAATATTTCTATGATTTACGATGAACGTGTCTCTTGTGTTTTTTTACTTTAATGGATATTGAGATAAATATTGGGCTGTTAACCTAATTTCAACTGAAGTTATCTCAGAATCTATACAATTTTGAATGTAACTCATCTCTCAAAAAATAATTTTTTGTGAACGATCATTCTACAAATGTAACTTTTATGCAATTTTATTCCAAAAAATAATTTTGAATAAAAATGACTGCCTGGCACATGAAAAAAAAAAAAAGTGGTTAATCCTTATTTGTTTTCCTCAGTCACATGACTTGCGCTTTTATTACACAGATTATATATGATAGGGTTTAATAGAATGCAGAAAACTTTTATTAATATCTTTTTAAGTTTTGATTCGATTTTCATAAAATTTGAAATGGCTCGACAAAATTCTGCGACGATTATATATATTAAATTTCAACCCATTCGGTTGGGTAGTTTTTGCGCTGTTATATGCGAAAGGACGAACCAGGCGACGACTATAGGTGCTACGTATTTATATAATTACGAACGCATCTAAAAATTGATAAGATTTTGTAAAAGAACTTGTAATACGTTTTTGATTTTAAGGGTATTATAATGAAATCGCATGTGTGAAAATCAAAGGCAGAGTCACTATAAAATTAAACCCAATAAGATGAAACTGCAAATATTAAACAAGTGAGTAAGTGTGATCGAAGATCGCTCAAAGGGTTTCGTTAAAAATTCCTTTCAAAACACTTTATCTTTTCTTTAATAAATCCAAATAAATTTCATTTAGCAACCAAAAAAAAAAAAAAGTCATGTTTTTGGTTTTTTATAAAGTAAAAATTTACCGGTCGATTTTTTCGATTTTTTCGAGTATCCAAACCAACCCGATAGCGGGCGAAGCCGGCTATTATATTCTGTCATAATAATATCTGTCACGCGGAATAAATGCGATATAAAAAATAATTTTAAAATTAAACATGTTGTACTCCTTCAAAATGTTAAAATATGTGAACATTTCCATAATCGGATTTTTATCATGATTCAATATGTTTCTCAAACTCATATATTTACTATTCTCTGTTACTCATATTGATACTCGCTTTGTATTATTCTCAAACATCTGAAAAATTCGTTAAACTTCCAATAGGACGTCAGATTTTCTTTTTAATTCTCTAATGACGTGATATTAATCTGCTTTGTGTACATACACATACTCATACTCCTTGTATTATTGAGAAATCTTAGACATTTTCCGTTTTATTACCACTATGATGTCAATCAATTTTATTTCATATTTATCTTTTTTTTCAATTGGTGAAACTTTTTATTTCATTTTCATTTTTCACGTGGAAATCGTCTGATAGAAAATTAATTATTGTGGAAAGAATTTCATCGTGGATTTTTTATTTTTGGCATACGCTATAACGAAAAATGTTTAAATTTAATAGGAAAAGGCTGTTAGAATTTTGATTTTTTATCTCTATTTATTAAAATAATACGAATTTTTCAAATCTTAATATTTTGAGCTCTTTATAGCTAATATTCAGCTATATACACAAAGTTTCAACTCTGTAAGTTATATAGTTTTTGAGAATGGCTCTGTGACGGACAGACAACAGAGCGGGAGTAATAGGGTTTCGTGAGATGAACGAAACCCTAAAAAACTATGAATAACTTATGGATTCGTCTGAGAAACATCATAAGTATAATTTATCATAAAGATATGTTATTTCGTGAAATATTTTCAGCATTAAACCTGAAAATGACAATATTATGCTCCTTATAACATTTTAAATAAAACCCCAAAAATTTAAAGCAATAAGAAATTAAAAAAAAATAAGTAATTATACATATACATCTGCAATAGCTAAAAAAAACAAAAAGTAGTACATACTACTCACCAGCAATATATATATATTGTATATATACTGTAATATAATTAATAAACTATAATATATAATACTAATATATATATATATACTACTAGCTGAAGTACCCGGCGTTGTCCGGGATTTTAAGAATGTTTGTGTAGAAAAATCAATTTCAAAATTAAACATGTTGTACAGACAACTTCAAAGTGTTAAAATATGCCAATATTTCAATAATCGGGTTTTTATCATGATTCAATACGTTCCTCAAACTCATATGATGTTATATTCACCTGCTGACGTCCTATATACTTACTTTCTCTATTACTCATATTGATACTCTCTTTGTATGATTCTTAAACAAATTTATTTGAAAAAGTCCGCTAAACTTCCAATAGGACGTCATATTAATTTTCTTTTTAATTCTCTAATGACATCATATTAACCTGCTTTCTGTACTTACTCATACTCATACTCCTTGTGTTATTGAGAAATGTTTGAAAATTTCCGTTGTATTACCAATATGACGTCATATTAATCCATTGAAACATTTTATTTCATTTTCATTTTTCACATGGATATCTTTCAATAGAAAATTATTTATTGTAGACAGAATTTTATTGTGGATTTTTAATTGATTGCAATTGCTATAATGAAAAATGTTTAATTTTGATAGGAAAAGGCTGTTAGATTTTTGGTTTTTTATTAATTAAAAATTAACTGTACATTATTTCGATTCCGGATTACTTCAGTTGCCTCGGTTGTGTTTTAATACACCTACACATAACATTTCACAATTCTGGCTTTCAAACTGTTGATTAGTATAGAACTGCAGACAGTAAAACAGACATATTTTCATTTTTATATGTTAGATTATATGCTATAAAAATGCTACAATAATACTATATCTACTTATAATAAAATCTGAAGCCAAGAAAATGTCTGTAACCATTCCGGAAGGGACCACTCTGGTCTGCGAATCACCTTAGTTAAACGCCATGTTCGGCTTAATGAAAAACCTATGCTAACATATCACAGCTAAATGATAATATCTTCTACTTGAAATCATGTCTGTTCAGCATATTTTTCCTATAAAACATGTATATCATATCCTATTATAATGCTTTAAGTTCTTAATTAAAAATACAGATTAAACATCGGAATCCTAGATATAAACAAACAAACACTGTTGCGAACAATTTTGTTTTGGGGCCATCTACCGGCTTTAAAATGTACTTTTCTACAATACAAACCTTTCATGTTGTTTGTATGAAGTCTTATGAAAATGGAACGCAGATCAACAATCCGTCATTTTTGACGGTGTTATATACTAGCTTTTTACAAACTTACTGTACTTAATTTTTTAGAAGCATAAGGAATTGCGTTTAGAAACAATTATTTAAAGCTTTTTTTGTTTATTCATAAGGTAAAATATCTATAGAAACTTTCCAAATTATGTTAATCTTAGATTTTTTTTATGTCATTTTAAACTTTTAGTAAATTTATGATTAAAAAAACAATCAGTTGATTAAAATCATGATTTAAAGAAAATCAGTTGATTTAAATCATGATTTAATCCCAAATTTAAATCATCTGATTAAAATCGTTGACACCTAGATTGTTTTGGCGCGATCTACAGGCTTTAAAATGTATTTCTTATGAAGTCTTAAGAAAATGGAACGCAGATCAACAATCCGTCATTTTTGATGGGGGTTATATACTAGTATGCTATATATTACTATAATACACTATAATTATTATATATACGTGCTATAATAATAATGAACGGAAAGGTCTTTTTCTTCGTATAAAGTTAATCTTTTTAAAACTTTCTAACATAGTTGGAAAGTGTGTATGAATTCGGTTTGGCTGTTTGTATGGCCGTCTGTTTGTTTGTCCGTGCTTTAACTCACTTGGATTGCCATGTAATTTTTGTATGTTAATGAGGTTCACTATAGAATGTTCGCTATTGAGAATAAAGTGTGTAGTATTTATAGTTCATTTACAGTGACGTACAAAATAATTCCGTTACGGTTACATTATGGTCTATGGGAAAAAATCGTTTGCGATGCATTTTATTTAAATTGCTTATTTAGATATCTCATTGTATGAAAAAAATAAAATTTCTTAATAAGATTTTGCTAGTGTTAGAAAGTGTTTAATAATTTATGCCTTATGCATAATTTTTCGTTTTTGTTTAATATTTTTTGAAAACATACGTAATGTAATCATATTTTACAATACTCCAACACATGTTTTCAATCAACTATCTAGAATTCAGTATTTTTTCATTATTGGTTCGGATTGTGTAAATATATACAGGGAGTTTTCGTAAACTGCCTTTACAGAAGTAGAAGACTGACAGTACACATCAGGTTAAACAATTTCTGTATAGACAGGTCTCAATCCGCTTCTTCAATCAAAAATACAAGGTGCTTCACTCACTGAACCCGGGTTTTTGCACATACAGTATGCTGCCAGTTTCGAAACGGGACGTCCAGGGTTCGAATCAGGGCTGTAGCTAGAAGTGAATAATAGGCGAGGGGGGGGGACGCAAGAAAACGTAGGGGGGGCTCATGTTTTTTCTATCTCTCTCTGACAAATGCACGCACAAACAAACACACACAGACACATATATATGATCAAAATATTATATAGAAAGATAAATTAGTGCATATTCATATTGTAGTGACTACGTTTCTTCTTAAACTGTTTATAGTAACTTCAGTTTATACTAAAAAAAGAAAAGGCTGCAAAATAAAAAAATCCATTGTATAACTAGTGTATAATTATACTGGTGAAATAATAAGTGATGATGTTAACAAGTAAATAAAAAGCTTACCGTTCACCTGTTTCCTAAAGAGTTGCAAACTTTAATTTTTTTCTGGGTATTCCCTGCTCTTCAGGATTCTAAAGTTGTATTTTTGTATGATAAAAAAACATTAACAAAATCAAGGATGTATTTTGCATTTTAAAATTATTATTGTTTTTAAAACACTTATTTAAACTAAGGTAAAACACTTATTTGCAGTTTTTAAACAAATACTACAATTTAGTATTTAAGCAAAACTGTAAAAGGGCCCCAAAACTAAGTTCGATTTTTGAACAGAGTTTCAGTTGGTGACCTCGGAATCTTTCCCGGGGGGAGACTAAAATTTTTTTTACAGGGGCTGAATCCCCCTTGGCACCTTTAGCTACGGTCCTGGTACGAATCCAGCTGAATCCATCGTGTCAGAAATTTATCCTAATCCACGGTATTCTATAAAATACTCAGAAAGTTAAGTGGTGTCACTTCAGATGTTTAATCGATGCAAAACAAATTACACTGCATTTGATGTTTTAAGCATTATCCAAAAAAAAAAAAAAAACTACTTAGTTGAAGAAGCTGCAATTTCGGATTCGCATATTTAAAGATTCTAAAAATCAATTTCTGTTAAAAAAAAAAAAAAAAAAAATCACATGTTACTATACAGATTTTTTGAATACTAATTTCAAAATGATTTATTTTCAAAACTAATTTTCGGAAAAAATATGAATTATAACTGAAGTGATTTATAAAGAAGAGAAAAATAGTTTACATTTTCGGCCCCAAGACGCAAAAGTGCTTTACAATTGAGCTCTAAACACTTATACTTTAATTATAGCCAACATATATTTTTATATTATTTTTTGAGAAAAATATGAAGTGTAACCAATGAATTTTTTAACAGCAATATATTTCTGGAAGCTTCAAATATGCGAATCCAAAATTTCAACACTTTATGCCAAATAGGTTTTGAGTTATCCTTAAAAAACTACCCGAATTGCAATCTATTTTGCAATGATTACAAACGAATTTAACATTAGGAGTTCCATAAAAACTACCCGCATTGTAATCTATTTTGCAACAATTACAAATGGATTTAACATTAGGAGTTCCATAAAAACTACCAGTATTCAAATCTATTTTGCAACGATTACAAATGAATTGAACATTAGGAGTTCCGTAAACAACTACCCGCATTGTAATCTATTTTACAGCGATTACAAATGGATTTAACATTAGGAGTTCCATATAAACTACCCGTATTCCAATCTATTTTGCAACGATTACAAATGAGTTTAACATTAGGTGTTCCATAAAAAACTAACCGCATTGCAATCCATTTTGCAATGATTACAAATGAATTTAACATTAGGAGTTCCATAAAAACTACCCGTATTCCAATCTATTTTGCAACGATTACAAATGAGTTTAAAATTAGGAGTTCCATAAAAAACTAAACGCGTTGTAATCTATTTTGCAACGATTACAAATGAATTTAACATTAGGAGTTCCGTAAACAACTACCCGCATTGTAATCTATTTTGCAACAATTACAAATGGATTTAACATTAGGAGTTCCATAAAAACTATCCGTATTCCAATCTATTTTGCAACGATTACAAATGAGTTTAAAATTAGGAGTTCCATAAAAAACTAAACGCATTGTAATCTATTTTGCAACGATTACAAATGAATTTAACATTAGGAGTTCCATAAAAACTACCCGTATTCAAATCTACTTTGCAACGATTACAAATGAGTTTAACATTAGGTGTTCCATAAAAAACTAACCGCATTGCAATCTATTTTGCAATGATTACAAATGAATTTAACATTAGGAGTTCCATAAAAACTACCCGCATTGTAATCTATTTTGCAACAATTACAAATGGATTTAACATTAGGCGTTCCATAAAAACTACCCGTATTCAAATCTATTTTGCAACGATTACAAATGAATTGAACATTAGGAGTTCCGTAAACAACTACCCGCATTGTAATCTATTTTACAGCGATTACAAATGGATTTAACATTAGGAGTTCCATAAAAACTACCCGTATTCCAATCTATTTTGCAACGATTACAAATGAGTTTAACATTAGGTGTTCCATAAAAAACTAACCGCATTGCAATCCATTTTGCAATGATTACAAATGAATTTAACATTAGGAGTTCCATAAAAACTACCCGTATTCCAATCTATTTTGCAACGATTACAAATGAGTTTAAAATTAGGAGTTCCATAAAAAACTAAACGCGTTGTAATCTATTTTGCAACGATTACAAATGAATTTAACATTAGGAGTTCCGTAAACAACTACCCGCATTGTAATCTATTTTGCAACAATTACAAATGGATTTAACATTAGGAGTTCCATAAAAACGATCCGTATTCCAATCTATTTTGCAACGATTACAAATGAGTTTAAAATTAGGAGTTCCATAAAAAACTAAACGCATTGTAATCTATTTTGCAACGATTACAAATGAATTTAACATTAGGAGTTCCGTAAACAACTATCCGCATTGTAATCTATTTTACAGCGATTACAAATGGATTTAACATTAGGAGTTCCATAAAAACTACCCGTATTCAAATCTACTTTGCAACGATTACAAATGAGTTTAACATTAGGTGTTCCATAAAAAACTAACCGCATTGCAATCTATTTTGCAATGATTACAAATGAATTTAACATTAGGAGTTCCATAAAAACTACCCGCATTGTAATCTATTTTGCAACAATTACAAATTGATTTAACATTAGGAGTTCCGTAAACAACTACCCGCATTGCAATCTATTTTGCAAAGATTACAAATGAATTTAACATTAAGAGTTTCAATCTTTAAACTTGCATAATTTCTAAGCTATTTGATCGAATGATTTGTCGTTTCGTATGCTGAGGTAAAATTTACCGAAAAATTCAAATATGATGTCAAAATTAGGTGTTAGTATTGAAAATTTTAAAGTTTGTTAGAATTTCTGTATGTAGACGATCTCCTAAGCAAAATTTTAGTATAAAATGAATTAATAGATGTTATTTCTAATCGACTGGTACTGGTTGCACTTTTATACGTAGATTTATGGCAGAGTTGGTAGAGGGTGGTACGTTGTTTTTCTCTAGGACTGTACATTTTTTAAAAGAATTTTCGGAAAGTTGCATACTGCTGTATTAAAATTTATTTTATTTTAATGAACTATGCAGAAATATTTTTTAAAATCTTCTTTTTTTTTTTTTTTTTTTTTTTTTTTTTAATAATACAATAAAATTACAGTTTTTAACATATTTTTTTTTCTTTTCAATCAGCATTAATTTTTGTAATCAATCTCTATCTGCAATTTGTATATAACTCCCTAAGTTATCATTAATTTTATTAATTCACATTCCGTACCTTGTGGACAAATAAATCTGCAAAATTCTATGCTTTAAAATGTCTGCACAATGTTTACGCAATGTTCTTTTAAAATAATTTTAATTTCCTGATAATACTGATTTATATGCATCGACGTTTTTTGCAGAAACTGAGTTCGGCTGGGCTGAGCTCGAACCAAACATTTAGTTTTTACATCGGGACGGACCGGGCCAAGATAGCATTCGTCCGGACCAAGATTGAAACTTACCGCCTCTATAGAGCACTAGGACAAATAATGATTGTCGACTTCTGTATTAAAGCAAGCAAGGAACGAGCTCTTGAGAGGAGATTCTACTTATTTGTGTTCAAATTTCTATTTTTAGGCGCGTTCGTAATTTTATAAATACGTAGCACCTATAGTCGTCGTCTGGTCCGTCCGTCAGTCCGCATATCACAGCGCAAGAACTACCCAACCGAATGGTTTGAAATGTAATATGTTTAATCGTTGCAGAATTTTGTCGAGTCATTTCAAATGTTATGAAAATCGAATCAAAACTTAAAAATATATTAATAAAAATATTTATTAAGTAATTTGAATTTTTTTTAAAAATCGGTACATTTTTGTTATAGCAGCTTCCGAGGATTAATCGTCAAGCGACCGAGATGTATCACCAAGTTTTCTGACATGTATGATGTATATGACAGTTTATAACCTCTATGACCAAGTTATAGTCACATTCTTCATTCTATTAAATCCTATCATACGTAATTAATTCAATGATATCCCATGATAGGTAATGATTCTAGGTTTCCACGGCGATTACGTCCAATCTAAGATGGAGTCCTATTATTTCCGTATTATTGAATTTAAAAACCGAATTTGTACACTAAAATTGTTTAAATATAGCAATCCTATAATGTACGGCGCATGCGCGGTAGCGTATTACTGCTTATTTTACTTTTCATTACTGTTAATATTACGGCATAATACTGGCAGCTGGGGTTCCAGGATTATACTGTAAAATCAACACCTTTTTTCCAGTGTAATATAATGCAAAAAGTCTGAAGGTGGCATCTCTTTTCTTTGTAACCGAAAACAAATCGTAAAAATCACGTGAATTTCAGTTCAAAGAAATAGAACTTTCCCTTGAATGTGCTTTATTTCTAAATTTTACCAAAATCACATTATAAAAATTGGAAAATAATAGCTTATTTGAAAGAAGAAACTTCCTTTCTGTAAATCACTGGCTAAGTTTTTATTGCATTTTTCATCGTTGCATACCTACAAACAATTCCGATCTTCGCCTTATTTAATCGATTCTGAATTTTATACAATTTAATACGGTGAAGATTATTATTTAGAAATAGTTGGCAATTTTTTCATTGCATTATCATCAAATTAGTGCTAGTTACATTGTAATGTTTCCATCGTTGCATACCTACCAACAATTCCGATCTTCGCCTTACTTAATCGATTCTGAATTTTATACAATTTAATACGGTGAAGATTATTATTTAGAAATAGTTGGCAATTTTTTCATTGCATTATCATCAAATTAGTGCTAGTTACATTGTAATGTTTTCATCGTTGCATACCTACCAACAATTCCGATCTTCGCCTTACTTAATCGATTATGAATTTTATACAATTTAATACGGTGAAGATTATTATTTAGAAATAGTTGGCAATTTTATCATTGCATTATCATCAAATTAGTGCTAGTTACATTGTAATGTTTTCATCGTTATATACCTACCAACAATTCCAATCTTCGCCTTACTTAATCGATTCTGAATTTTATACAGTTTAATACGGTGAAGATTATTATTTAGAAAAAGTTGGCAATCTTTTCATTGCATTATCATCAAATTATGTGCTAGTTACATTGTAATGTTTTAAAAGCATCGCAATCTATTACCGATCGAAAACCTTTGAAAATTTTCTCTTTTGTTTCGTTTCCACTAAAACTCACTTAAACTATCAATAATGCCTTTCGTCGAATGCCAGTAAATATTGGTTTCGCTGAATGGCTTATCACAACAGTTGCCTTAGCAACGCATTCAGTAAAAAGCTTTTAGTACCACAAGTCGCCCATTTCTGCACCGCAAAGAGTCGATAACTGCTTTTGTAAAAAAATGAACAGTTTACTAAAATATATTTTTAATAACATATCCAACCCGGAAGTCGCGCTGTAATTGTGCTTTTCTTGAGGAAGTAAATGGCATTCTTACATAAAAACATGGTAAGTGGTTTACTTGGCTTATTCATTGATGTATGTTAAGTTGAGATAGTCCCAGTTTTATATATTATTATGGGGTTTTTTTCTGATCGTCTGCGATTTCAAAATTAGAGGTCTTCGAAATGATATATTTGAATTTTCCACTGAACCGTTTCAAGCTATTCTAATTTTTTTTCTATACACTGAGTTTAGAAATGCCTTAACTTTTTCCTCTATCATGTATATATAGTTTTTCCGCAAAGTATGATAAAAATCTAGGAAAATCCGTAAGTGAAAAAATAATTATTGAAAAAACACTAACGTGTCTTACATTTGATTAATTTGTTAGATTTGTCATATCTGCTACAAACACAAAAATCATTATAATGTTTCTTCTTCCCCTAGAAGCTATCCGCCAAAAATTTTATATTTTTGGCCGCTTTTAAAGAGCAACCAGAAGTAGCCTACTGGTATATTGGTTTGTATCATGTTGACTGGTACCTGGTGTATTTGTGACTAAATTTATAATTTACCAATTGGATATTCCGGTATATTTATCGCTAAATTTCGACTTTACCAACCAGATAATAATTTTCGATTTTTGTCGAAATTGTACGCGACAGATTTGTATTGCGCTTTTTTCTTAAACAAGCATGTGATTATGTATAAGAAACATCTTTATAACTTTAAAGATTTAAAAAAAATCGCAGTACTACTTTGTTTCAGCAAACATCATCGTCATTATTATTATTATTAATATTATTAATTTAGCAAATTAACCATAAGAAAAAAAAAAAAAAAAAAAAAAAGTAACACGGATATCTCTCCCCTTCTCCCACCTCATAGTGTGATGCATTATTTTCTCAAAGGAATGTCATTTTCAACGAGATCATGTTACCAGGGCTCCCACTGGTCCGCTTTTTGAAAACCAGCATTTTTTTAGAAATTAAATTGTGGTAGGTATTTGCAACAATTGCAACTAAAACGTACTTCGAAGTTAGTTTCTTCAAAATTTATAAAGAAGATTTTTCTTTAAAAAAAAGGTGGTGTTCAAAAAATGAACCCTGTATTACTTGTTCTGCATCCAGAACACTAAAAAAATATTTAAATTTTAATGCGTTGAAAAATCTATCCTATAGTCGATGAATATTCTTGATATGAAAGCGATTCAGGAAAATTTATTTTGATATTCCAGGTTTATAGAATGCGTTCTCCAGGATTTGTGCCTCCTCAGTAATGCGAAAACTTTCACACTCTAATGCTAAATCAATTTCAGCGTTGTTTTGAAATTTCTTGTTTGCGTTTCAATATTTTAAAATGATTCTTTTTCGCACACTTTCAATTTCGGAACCGGTTCTGAAGCTAAGAAGTGGGGGGGGGGGGGGGGGGTTCATTAAAAAGAAAAATGCAACCAAAATCAGAAAAGTACGAAAATACCCGGTTAGACATGGACATCAGATATGCTGTAAAAAAAAATCATTTAAAAATATTGAAATGCAAACGAGAAATTTGAAAAGAAGGCTGTTATTATTATTGGTTTATCATTAGCTTTCCAATATTTTCGAGTTACTAGCACAGGTTCTTATTAAAATGCGTAGAACAGAAGGACATAACATTGCAAAATAAAAATTAAAGTCTGTAATATCGTTATAAAAAAGACGCCCGAAACAGCGAACCCAACTGTCAAAAGCATTTGATATTAAAATAGTAAAATAATATTTTTTTTAAATATAATTCTTCATAAAATATTTTGTTACACAAATTATTATAAAATAGTTTAAAACTCATAATAAAATCTCATTAAACTTAGATCTGTACGCTGCATGCACAGATATTTCAAAATTTTAAATAATTTGTATGAGACTGAACGATTTAAAGCACTTTTAAGGAGAGTCACCAGTTTTATAGCATTGTTTTTTGTCTTATATTTCATGTATCGCAATTGTCTCCAGTTTAACGCCAGAAATTTACCTAACAAGCTGTAAAATCTGCTGAGGATCATGGAATCCAACTCCTTCAATGGCTCCTAAACATCCCAATAGTATTAAAAATTAGCGACTTATCTGAAAGGAAAAAAAAAAACTTTATGTGAACAGGAATTAACAAGTAATAGGTAATAAAATCTCTCTATCGTGGATTTATGGAACAATGTGCTCTGGATCTTTTCAATCTTTTGGAGTCTTTTTATTTGTATGAAATGAAGATTATATGAGTGATTTGAAACTCGAATTTGAATTTCTTTGAAGTTGGCAGGTTGCCACAAAAAAAATCCCGCTCTTTGACAAGTAAACTATAAAACATAGAGCTCGAAGCCACAGTGGTTCGTCGATGGCTTCCGAGCCCCGGGCCCAACCCTTCCCACTTTTCGAGGTGTTTAATTTGTTCGTCTTTCCTTTAAATTTGTCAGCTTTCAATTTTCATATTTTTTTCCGGTCTACCTGGCTTCCGCAAGTGTCTCCGTATAGAAGGGACGTAGCAAGAACAATCACGCGAAACGCCACGCTCCGCAAAGTCTGCGGTGGATCCAACAGGACAATCTGTTAATTTTTTTAAAAATCAATTTTGGAGATGTAAATTCACTTATGAGGTTGTAAGGTATTGACTACTCCGTGAGTAGGCAATGTGTGAATGATATCGTTTTGTCCATTAACCGACTATGTGCGTACAAGTTATAAAGGCTCTCTATCTTTCTTTAACTTTCGATGGACAGCTGAATCCCTGAAATTGTGAGTCGCCGTGTAATTTCAATTATGCAAATTTTCTGGAGCTGGTCGATCGACACTGAAGTATATAAGCAGCGAATTTTGACTTGAGTTCAGAGCTCAGGGGAGCTAGAGTATACTTGGCCTGGGAAGTTGAATATTGCGACTTAGATTGAGATTTAGATTTAGCCTTGAGACCTCGCATCGAGTCTCAGGATGGGTAATCGGCCTTAGTATTTTATACGGGAGTTTTATGCAGTTGTAAAGCTGATTTGAACCTGCATCAGTGCTTACTTAATCTGAAGGATAAGAGTGTTGGATCGTGCTTATATATTTAAAAGGTTAAGGTTTAATCATATTGTTTCAGTTTTGTTAAAGGTACAAGCTGTTAGCAGGAACTCTTTAGTTAATTTAAACTTTTAGGAAAATTTCGTGGAGCTCGCTCAAACCCCCTGCTAATTGTGCTAATAAACCAGTTTTTGGTTTTAAAACAGTTGTACTTATTTCCTCGTGCTCTACCACACCAGCGGACATTTTAATATGGCCGCTACAAGGTAACCATGAGAATATGAGAATCCAGTTCTAGACTATCCACTTTACAGCCCGGACCTTGCACCCAGCGACTAATACTTATTCCTTTATTTGAAGAAACATCTTGCAGGGCAAATTTCAAAGCCGATGATGAAATCAAAATCGAAATTGAAATATGGTTTCAACAACAGGCGGTAAGCTTCTATGACTGTGGGATACAAAAGCTTGTACCCAGACTTAACAAACGCTTGGACAATGACGGCAACTAGGTCAAAAAATAAGCCAAATATCAGTAAGCAATTAGTAATGGGTATTTTATCAATTAAAAGTTTTTTGAATGAGTATGTGGCATTGTGTCTTTACTTTTCGAAAATCCCTTCATAATTTTTCTAAGTTCGAAAATAATAAGTAAGGATGTAAAATGTTTTCTCATTTGGTTGTGTTAAAACAGCACCTACTACAACCTTAGAATCACCAACAAACATATGGATAGGCAATTTAGGATCATAAAGTTTTAGAATTGGTTTGTAAATTAAGGCATGTATTAGCTTTGCAAAGGAATTTTGACAATCTTAATTCATTCCCAGGGAGCACTTTGTCTCTTAAAAAAAAAAATGAAGAAATACAATTTTACATCTCTTATCACAGGTAAAAATGATCAATGTATCAAATGTGTGTCATTACATATTACATTATGTCAATAATAGACTCGCAATTCTTTTACATTTAGTAACTTATTCTTCTCTTTATTATAGTTATTATTACTTAACTATTTTTCGAGCGAAAAACCTTGGGAAGTTATTGGAATGTTATTGATTTTCAGACTCCGAATCGGAAATGGGGACGGCCGTGGAGGGAGGATCTTTCAACGTTCCGGACAGGATCTATGTCCACCAGCTCAACCTGACGTGAGTATTTGACTATCTGCATCACTTTCTTAAAACTATTTGAAACACAACACGCAACACGCTTTGGAAATTGCATTTTGTTATTTATATATTGTTGAAATTTATATATTGTTGAAACACTTACAAGGGAACCACTTTTGGTGCAGCTCGCACCTAGCATTGAGACCTACTGCATTTTAAAGCCCTATATTTACGAAGTTTGAGAATCGATGAAATTTTTCTATTAAAATCACATTTTTTTTATTTTATGCAGCATAACTATCTGAAAATGCAATTTTCGAGACCATTTATTGGAATATTAACATAGAAGTTTTTTTTTTTTTTTTTTTTTTTTTTTTTTTTTTTTTTTTAAGTATTTTAAAATACAATAATAAGACTAAAATATTGAAAAAAAGTTTAAAAATTCCTTTAAAAACCTGCAAATTTCATTTTGAAAAAATACACTATAATTGCATTTTTATTGTCTGAGTGCAACGAAGACTCATACACAGCGCAGTATTACTTTGCCCCATATATAGCTACGATGAATATTAAAACCTTTCGTCAAGCATAACTCAAAAAATATTTAACGGATTTCGTTCGAATTTTTACAGCAGGTACCTATAAAAGTGACAACGACGTCTATTTATTACCGAGAATAAATGTCAAACCGTTTGGAAATTATATTTAAAAAATAGATAAAAAAGCACAATTAAAGTACATACTTCACGAAAATTTTGTGCGTACGTCATTTTCACCGGCGGGAGATTTTCGTAGACAATCGGAATTGAAAAGTTCATGGAGTACATGGAGCAAAAAAATATGCACGCACTAATATTCAGCACAATAAAATATATTTCAATTTAGTAGAAATCGAAAATTAATCTGGATTTTTTTTCTGTTTGAAAGAAAAACCCCGCAATAACTTGGTAGACTTGGTATTAGAGATTTGGCGCAAATCTCAGCAATAGCAGCTTTTTTTATTTCGCGTGTGTAAATTAAAAAAAAAAAAAAATCTTTGGTGTTTAAATAAAAGGTTTCGATTTATGGCATTATTTCTTTTTTTTTTCTCTTTTTATGATAGCATTTTAAATGGGATTAATGAAAGGCATGTATTTTTAATTAAATGAGTGAAAGGTTTATATTTAAATTAAATGAATTCAATATGAAAATGTTATAGGAACAATATTTGGCGATTTATCAACTGCGCCAGGATAACATAAAAGTACCAATCAAACGGTATGTAGTATGTGAAATGAAACAATTATATTACAGTCACCCATCGTACAAGAAAAAAAAAAAACTAATATTCTGCATTCAGAGGGGAAAATCCATCTCCTGTGCCGTAAGATTTGGCGAGTTCTTTTTTGGTGATAAGTTTTTCGATGTGATTGTTGGGATCTGCAGGATTTGGCTTACTTTTTCTAAATCTTATTTTTTTGCAGATGTAGTATTATGTAAATATATTTTTTTGCAGATATTTTTCTATTTTGTATATTTGGCATTCTATTTTGTATATTTTCTATTTGGCATTTGGAAAAGAGATTTTTACCTTTTTGTCTGTGCCTTCGGAAATATTAAAACATAAAAAAAGATTTACATATATCAAGCGTATAATGTTATTTTTATACGGACCACTTCTCCATTTTTAGATTTTAAATGCTATTTATTATTTACTAGCCGTTTATTAATTGTTTACAATTTACCCCCCTGACAATAACAATTATTTATCACAAAAATGCCTCTTGGGTTTGTTAAATAAGTTTGTTTATGTATTTTCATTACTTATTAAAATATTGAATATGGCGATAAAATTTTATTTTAGCATCGTGCTTAAATTTTTAAGATGGTGCAAAAACATGCTTTAATAAACGTATGTTTGTAAATATTTGAAAATCATGTTTTACCGCTCTCTTGAAAAAATTTTGTAAGATGCTAAAACTACCTTTTGGCACCATTTAAAATTTTTTTTGCCAACCGACATAGGGTACGAAACTTTTCCCCGTTCTCAAACAAGAGTAAAGCTAGCAACAATATTGTTTTAACTCTATAAGAGTTACAATAATGATATTAAATGCTCCGATTGGCTTTGGGCCCAATTACGAAAGTTTCTCCTAAAAAAACTGTAGAAGAATTTTTTTGCATTTGTTTCAAATGAAGCTCGGTGTACAAGGTATTAGTTAATAATACAAACAACACTAATGGCATGGAGGCAAAAGTTTTAATTTAAATGTATATATTTGAAACCCTTCCCCCCCTACCCCCCCCCCAAAAAAAAAAGTTACAGTAATGAATTTAAAATGGCGTTAAGCCACGCTTTATGACATAAGCAATTGGCTGCAAACGCGATAACGAAACTTTCACTTAACTTAATAACATGTAGCTAATATAGCCCTCAGGGTACTTTGCAGTTATACAGACCTTGTGGTTTTTTTTAAAAGCTTGAGACAATTCAGGTTTAAGAAGTTGAGATTTACTGTCAAATGATATAAACAACTATGATCACAAAACTGATGAATTATTATTCATGTTTATGTATGTATTTAAAAAAAAATTGCATCTGATTACACTTATTAGATAAATTACTTCTGTTTGCATTTAATAACTGATAAACGGCTTCTGTATATTAAATGAATTGTTTAAATATTGGGAAGAGGTGGCGAGAGGTAGAAAGACGAGTAAACAAACGGGTAGACAGACGGGTAGAGAGACGAGTAGCGACATAGGTAGGCTGACGGGTAGCGAAACGAATAGACAGACGGCTAGCGAGAAAGGTAAAAAGAGGGTTGACAGAGGGGTAGCGAGATGGGTCACGAGACGGGTAGCGACACCGGTAGCCAGGAATGTAGCGAGACGCGTAGCGCGGTAGATAAAGAGACGAGTAGAGAGATGAGTACAGAGACGAGTTGACTGACGGGTAATGAGATTGGTAGCAAATCGGGTACAAAAACAGACGGATAGTGAGACGGGTATACAGACGAGTTAAGAGGCAGTAGATGGGTACGGAGATGGGTAAGAAGATGGGTAGAGAGGCGTATAGCCAGACGGATAGAGAGACAGATAGACAAGTTGTGAGACAGACAGACAAATGGGTAGCGAAGTGGATAGAGACACCGCTAGACATACAAGTAGTTAGACGGATAGACAGACGGTTAGAGAAATAGATTGGCGGGTAGCGAGACCGGCAGAGAAATATAGAGACAGGTAGCGAGACGTGTAGAGAGATAGACAATCGGTTAGAGAGACGGGCAGAAGAACGGATAGGGAAACATACAGATTGTGGAGAGACAGACAGGCAAAAGAAAAGTCTGCGGATTGGCGCGGTAAAGGCGCAGGGGGCAGAGCCTCCGAGAGAATAATCAAGAAGTATCTGTTAAGCTTAACTTTGAAATATATATAATTTTTCAATTTTGCCGATATGGAGATTTAATGTAAAAGTTATTTTACAGAAGTCATCGGAAGATTATATAGTTTTGCAATCTGGTTTTTAGCAAAGCATGCTATCAATGGTTTGAAGTGTAAGAGTTTCTATAAACAGTTATACAAATAATAGATACATAATCAAGAAGAAAAATTTTAAATTCACACACAAAAAAAAGGTACAACAATGAAATTAAATTTGCGTTAAGCCACGCTTGATAGAATAATCTATTGGCTGCAAATCCAATTACGTAACTTTAAAAAGCTTGGCTTTTTAAAAGATCCGGCGTTTTTTTTTTTTTTTTCAAGTTTTGCGCAATACGCGCTTAAGAAAATGAGATTCTTTGCCACATGTTAAAAAACAATTATGACAACACATCTGATGAACGGTACTTCTTTTCTATTTTTTTAACAGTGTATATGAATTTATATATGATATTTTGTAATTCTATCATTTAATTTGCTCTTTTTCTTTATATTGTAATTGTTAACCCTATGTTCTCAGCAATATCACTCAGACTAATCCCTTTGAGGGAAGTCCTAGTTGCATTTTTAGACGGAGCGACTTTGGCTGTAGAATTTTTTTCGGCAACCCTGGCCGAATGTCATAATCGTCTGCTGTGTGAGTGAGAAGTGGTTTGGATTTGTAGCACCCTATTTGGCGACTTAACTTGCGGTTGGTGTGAAATTAACAATTAAAAATTAAAAGCATAAAAAATATATATAAGATATGATTTTAACAGAGAAATTTTATTGTTTCTGTAACATCTATGTATAGGGCTAAAAAATGCACCAGGTCTCAATACTAGGTGCGAGCCGCATCAAAAGGGGTTCCCTTGTTAGTACATCTACAAGTTATATTCCCTTGTTATTTTTTAACACTTTCCAACATAGTTGAAAAGCGTTTATGGATTCGGGTTTGTCTCCCTATCTGCCGTCTGTCCGTGCTCTAACTCGGGTAAATATAGTTAGATTTCCATGAAATTTATATACGTTAATGAGGTTTACTACAGCATGTTCGTTATTGAAAATGAAGTATGTAACATTTGTACTTCACTTACAGGGACACTCAAAGATTTCCGTTACATTACGGTCTATGCGGATATATATCACTGAGGCGCACTAGATGTTGTTTAGTATAGAATATGGCGAGCAGAACATTCATCGCTCAGTTACAGGGACACACACAATAATTCAGTTATTGTCTAAGAACAATAATTGCCGGAAGTGCGGTTTAATTTGTGGTATGCTGATAAAAAATGATGATAAATTTGGCTGATGGAAAAAGGCTTCTTGGTGCAAAATAAAAATAAACTAAAGGGGGACACGATTAAATGTTCAAAAGGGAACACAAGTTAAATTCCTAAACCTGATCGAAATAGTGATTCCGTACCAATAAATGTTGGCCACAATAACAAACCACCTTAGCATCCCGAGCAACAACCTGAAATAGCTGAAAACTAAAAGTACATATTATAAAACACTTCATGCTAATTAAACAAAAAATAATAATACTTTAGAGATTATTCTCGATTAATTTATTTATATATAAAACATATTTTAAGGTTACACAATTAATAAAATATTTATATTTTAAAAGATGCATTCAAATTAATATATTTCACGGTTGTTCACACATCATACATGTGGGCTAAATAACTGCGTTTAAATTATGAACATTAAAATCTTATATCATCCATGGACAATTAATTTTAATTAAAAAACATAGATACTTAATATTGGTACTGAAGAAAAGCTTGTTCTAGCAGAAAGCACATTTTTACACTGAACATCATCTTACACTGACGAACAGAAGATTTCTTTTGAAGACTCACAATTATTACACTTTCACTATTTTTTAGATGTCGATCACATACTTAAAATTTGTAGACAGATTTTTCACACACAAACAAAATACACCTCTATTTCTTCACCTTATCACATATTAAAGTAAAACACAGAACTAACTAGGGTGGCTCCTCACACGAGAAAAAATCTCGAATGAATGGGATACCACCCTTCTTTCGCTTGAGACTTTATACCATCCAACACACCGCTCGTTGAAAAAAACACTAGTCATTCAGATGCGTTGCCATTCCGAGTGAAGGAAGCTTGGTCGAAAAATATCCGGTATTACCACTACCTCGCGCGCCGATGGAAGAAGATACAGCGAGAGAAATTTTTCGTATGCAGGCGTTCGCCAGCTGCTGCGAGTTTAGTAGCGATGTTGCGAGATGTTTGTTGGTGCGTTCGCTGATTTATAAAGGCAGATGCGCTGACACGGAAAGACAGTTCTTTTTGCATATTGCGCTGAACTTTAAAGGCTTTTTTGATGACTTGACTGAGTTGTGAAAGGGGTTTTTTAACATCTCCCCCCACCAACAGCAAAAAAAGAGGCGAACACTGTTCTGAAGAATAGTTGATAATTGTTGAAAATTGATGTGAAATGTCCTGGAGTATGCGAAAAAGTCAAAGTTTCACAAATGCATACAGATGAAGAAATGTTCGTGAAAAAATTTTGCAAAAAGTCACTGAAAGTTTCACAAATGCACACAGATGAAGAAATGATGAAGAAATGTTCGTGAGAATTTTGCGAAAAAGTCACTGAAATTTTCACAGCTGCATACAGACTTAAAGAAATGTTCGTGAAAAAAATAAAAAATTTTATACACAATGCTACTGTAATCATTAGAATTGTATACACCACACATTATATGATACAAAAATTCAATAATTATATTTAACCAGCATGAATATGAAAATATTTACAAAAATACACACACACCAATAAATATAAACTACAGAAATACCTAGATTGCTTTAACTTTCTGCAATATATTTTGAGTTGTCACATTCAACATTTTCAAACTACTTTTTATTGTACCATATATTATTCAATTTTCTGAATTAAGTTCAATGAATATTGAAATTTACTTTGTAACTTAAAAAAGATTTCACAGATATTCTAAACAATTATGAAAATACATATGAGGAAATCATTCACATATTTTCCTTTTTGACTCAAATACAAAATTAAAAAGGTAAAGTTTAAAAAAAATATTTCAATAAATGTTATTCACTAGCAAAGTGATCAATTCTACCAGTATATTGAAAACAAACATTGAGAGAGAAGAAATAGAAAAAAAAAATTTTAAAAATAGAATTTTGACTTGAGCATAGTATATATATACTTTGAAGTTTCCGAACATACACATATTTCACAAAAATATTAGAATCACTACTCAATTCTTATTTTCCTCAGTTTTGTTACAAATATTATCATTTAATGGTACTTTTGGGAAAATTTTACTGACATGAACTTTTTTTACATATTCATGACCATCTTCATTAATTTTTATCAAATAATTATCATTTCTCAATTTTTTGTCAATTATATGTGGTCCATTATATCTAGGTTGTAATGCAGTATGATGTTTAAAATCTACAAGAAAAACTTCATCACCAGGATTTAAGGAAGGTTTACTTCTGCCCTTCACATATTGTTGGTGATAATTAAAATAACTAGTTTCATTTTCCTTAACTAATTTTCTAGTTTCCTGAAAATGACTTTGTAATTTTGTTAGATATTTACTATATTCTTCAGCAACTTTTGGTTTTTCAAAAATATTTAGAGGTATATTGAGTTCTCTGCCCAGATGTTAAAAAACCCCTTTCACAACTCAGTCAAGTCATCAAAAAAGCCTTTAAAGTTCAGCGCAATATGCAAAAAGAACTGTCTTTCCGTGTCAGCGCATCTGCCTTTATAAATCAGCGAACGCACCAACAAACATCTCGCAACATCGCTACTAAACTCGCAGCAGCTGGCGAACGCCTGCATACGAAAAATTTCTCTCGCTGTATCTTCTTCCATCGGCGCGCGAGGTAGTGGTAATACCGGATATTTTTCGACCAAGCTTCCTTCACTCGGAATGGCAACGCATCTGAATGACTAGTGTTTTTTTCAACGAGCGGTGTGTTGGATGGTATAAAGTCTCAAGCGAAAGAAGGGTGGTATCCCATTCATTCGAGATTTTTTCTCGTGTGAGGAGCCACCCTAGTTAGTTCTGTGTTTTACTTTAATATGTGATAAGGTGAAGAAATAGAGGTGTATTTTGTTTGTGTGTGAAAAATCTGTCTACAAATTTTAAGTATGTGATCGACATCTAAAAAATAGTGAAAGTGTAATAATTGTGAGTCTTCAAAAGAAATCTTCTGTTCGTCAGTGTAAGATGATGTTCAGTGTAAAAATGTGCTTTCTGCTAGAACAAGCTTTTCTTCAGTACCAATATTAAGTATCTATGTTTTTTAATTAAAATTAATTGTCCATGGATGATATAAGATTTTAATGTTCATAATTTAAACGCAGTTATTTAGCCCACATGTATGATGTGTGAACAACCGTGAAATATATTAATTTGAATGCATCTTTTAAAATATAAATATTTTATTAATTGTGTAACCTTAAAATATGTTTTATATATAAATAAATTAATCGAGAATAATCTCTAAAGTATTATTATTTTTTGTTTAATTAGCATGAAGTGTTTTATAATATGTACTTTTAGTTTTCAGCTATTTCAGGTTGTTGCTCGGGATGCTAAGGTGGTTTGTTATTGTGGCCAACATTTATTGGTACGGAATCACTATTTCGATCAGGTTTAGGAATTTAACTTGTGTTCCCTTTTGAACATTTAATCGTGTCCCCCTTTAGTTTATTTTTATTTTGCACCAAGAAGCCTTTTTCCATCAGCCAAATTTATCATCATTTTTTATCATTTGGGGCCGTGATCGTATAGTGGTTAGTACCTTGCGTTGTGTCCGCAGTAACCCAGGTTCGTATCCTGGTCACGGCACCAAATGATAAAAAATGATGATAAATTTGGCTGATGGAAAAAGGCTTCTTGGTGCAAAATAAAAATAAACTAAAGGGGGACACGATTAAATGTTCAAAAGGGAACACAAGTTAAATTCCTAAACCTGATCGAAATAGTGATTCCGTACCAATAAATGTTGGCCACAATAACAAACCACCTTAGCATCCCGAGCAACAACCTGAAATAGCTGAAAACTAAAAGTACATATTATAAAACACTTCATGCTAATTAAACAAAAAATAATAATACTTTAGAGATTATTCTCGATTAATTTATTTATATATAAAACATATTTTAAGGTTACACAATTAATAAAATATTTATATTTTAAAAGATGCATTCAAATTAATATATTTCACGGTTGTTCACACATCATACATGTGGGCTAAATAACTGCGTTTAAATTATGAACATTAAAATCTTATATCATCCATGGACAATTAATTTTAATTAAAAAACATAGATACTTAATATTGGTACTGAAGAAAAGCTTGTTCTAGCAGAAAGCACATTTTTACACTGAACATCATCTTACACTGACGAACAGAAGATTTCTTTTGAAGACTCACAATTATTACACTTTCACTATTTTTTAGATGTCGATCACATACTTAAAATTTGTAGACAGATTTTTCACACACAAACAAAATACACCTCTATTTCTTCACCTTATCACATATTAAAGTAAAACACAGAACTAACTAGGGTGGCTCCTCACACGAGAAAAAATCTCGAATGAATGGGATACCACCCTTCTTTCGCTTGAGACTTTATACCATCCAACACACCGCTCGTTGAAAAAAACACTAGTCATTCAGATGCGTTGCCATTCCGAGTGAAGGAAGCTTGGTCGAAAAATATCCGGTATTACCACTACCTCGCGCGCCGATGGAAGAAGATACAGCGAGAGAAATTTTTCGTATGCAGGCGTTCGCCAGCTGCTGCGAGTTTAGTAGCGATGTTGCGAGATGTTTGTTGGTGCGTTCGCTGATTTATAAAGGCAGATGCGCTGACACGGAAAGACAGTTCTTTTTGCATATTGCGCTGAACTTTAAAGGCTTTTTTGATGACTTGACTGAGTTGTGAAAGGGGTTTTTTAACGTTTTAAATTAAACTAATTATTTGCCTGTTACTTGGTAAGAATAAATTCTATGGATGATAAACAGGGTATCACAAAAAATCTCGAGTACATTTCCGTCTATTAACGGAAATTGTTGAAGTTGAATTTTCAACTGTGCTATGTGTATCCTAACTGAACAATATTTTTTGCATACTATTTAGTATATATAGAAATCTGTAGATCGTATACAGGGCTGCACAAAAGAATTCGGACATTTTGCCGACTATTAATAGTAATTGTTGAAGTTGGGCTTGTTAAGAGTTTTCCAAATTGTTTACATAGACATCATCTTCTTTCAAATTATTAAACGGTGAAGTTTTGTTAAAGTATTCTTGAACTGTTGGAAAGTGTTTCATAATCTATGCTTGAAGCACGTTTTTTTAAAACTTCTTGTTTCAGGGCTGAAGACATCCTCCGACGTCAGAAGGAGAAAGAGATGGTAGAGGAGGAGGCGAGGAAAGTCCGAGAAAAGAAAGAAATCAAGAGGAGGCAGAGAGAGGAGGAGAAGAAAAGGGTGAGATATGATATTAGGAATGTAGATTTGTATCTTAGCTTATTTGTGTACACTTAGCTTAGAAAGTTTTAATGACGAATGTAGACTTGTATCTTCGACACTTAACTTATTAGTGTACACTTAGCTTAGAAAATTCTAATGACGAATTTAGAGTTGTATATTCGACACTTAGCTTAGAAAATTCTAATGACGAATGTGGATTTGTATCTTCAACACTTAGCTTAGAAAGGTCTAATGACGAATGTAGATTTGTATATTCGACACTTGGCTTATTAGTGTACACTTAGCTTAAAAAGTTCTAATGACGAATGCAGACTTGTATCTTCAACACTTAGCTTAGAAAGTTCTAATGACGAAAGTAGATTTGTATCTTCGACACTTGGCTTATTAATGTACACTTAGCTTAAAAAGTTCTAATGACGAATTTTACAGCTATTTGCAGCAAAACAACACCTGTTTAATTCACTGATTATAAACTTCCGTCCTTAATTAATATGTAAAATCTAGTTTCTGTAGCGTAAGTTTGTAGTTTAGGATTCAAATATTCAGAAATGAATAGAAACGGTAAGCATTCAGTTATATGTCCTTAAACTTGAGTGCACATTCAATATCTAGGTGAGTAAAATAAAGTAATTTTAATGCAAAGTTTAAGAGTATGTATTTCATAAAAAGCAAATCTGTAAACTTTAAAATTTCACCTCTTAAACTATACATATTATCGTGTGTATATATAAAAATTTATTATTATTTACACTTGTTTAATGAACACAGTTGTTTATTTTTGATTAATTGATTTGCATTGTGTGTCCGTTTGGTGCACTTGACTCAAAAACTACAAAAGCTATATCACTTTCAATTTTTTTTTGTTCATTAGGAACATGCCATGTAATAATAACAGAAAACAGTTTATGTTTTGTTTAAAACTAAATATAAAAAAATAGCAAACAATTTTGAAAATAATGAAAAATTACATAATGTATTCGTTTATAATTTCAATATTGATGTACAGATATGTATATATTTTTCCTATTATTGTTAAATTACATGTTTATAGTGGCCATATAGACATAGTATAGAAATTAATTAATCAACTGTTTTTAATAAACATATATAAATAATAATTATTTTTCATGCTTTATATATATATATATATATATATATATAGATGATAATTATTTATCATAACTATATGATAATTCTATAATAATTTTACGATAATGTTCCTAATGTAGCTGACATTAATATTATTCCTGTCAAAGGAGTCAGAATTGTCTATTTCAGCGTTTCTTAAACTGTGTGATCTCGCGGACCCCCTTTTGATGCGATATACATTTCGGGGACCCCCAACTATATTTTTCTTAATATATGATAAGAAATTATTTTAACGTATACACCTTATTTATCATTACACATATTCTATATTTCTTCAATGATGTTAAAAAAATCAGTTACATTAATACAAGAAAAATAATAATAACAATATATACATGGAAAAATAATAACAAGAAAAATAATTATAATTTTCATTTTAAGAAAGTTACAATACACATAGTACTATTTGCTATGAGAAGTATGATGCTTATCTTTTGCTACTGTATCTGCAGCATCTCGTTCAATGTTTAAGTAAGACTGGTTCAACATGCCGTCGAGTTCTACAGTTGTTCTTCATAATTTTCTTGTATGAAACTGTTTAAACATGTGAACAGCGCTGTGCTTGTTGGGTAAGTAAGGAAGGGATTTGCAAAACAAAAAATCGTCACATAGTATCTTACCACCGAGGCTAACGAAAAAGAAAGGCTACCGCGGTGCTTTACGCGTATCTTTTTTTACAGACCGCCGGAGTCACGTGATGGTCGAATGCACCAATGCAAGTGTACGAAAAGAGCATCACGTCATTCTAGCAGTCTGTAAAAAATGATAAGTGGAATGCACCGCGGTAGCCTGTCTTTCTCGTTAGCCTCGTCTTACCACCAAATTCATAATGAAAGAAAACTCTCAAATTTACAGTATTAGAAATGTCTAAACGCTCATCTAGTTGCAATGCGTAATAAGATCTGATTATTTACATCAATCGGTTCTTAATATTTTCACACATGTTCCACCTTCGGAGCATTGAAAAGTCTTCCCAAACCATTTGGAGTTTTATGCGTATTAATTATCTAGACTTGCAAAGTTCTAGTCTTGCAAATCCCCCCTCCTCTGGAGCAACAGAAATATTTCCCGAAGAAAAAAAAAATCTAAATTGAACATTGGGCATGAGGACCCCCGGCTATGCAGGCTCACGGACCACCAGGAGTCCGTGGACCACAGTTTAAGAAACGCTGGTCTATTTCACCCTGTTTCGTATCGTATTTATAATCAAAGGCTGGCATGACGTAATCAAATTAAACACTGTTATTGTAGTAGTAAATTTATTTATCATCAAACTTTGATGTGTCCAACTAGTTATCTCCCAAAAAATTAAGCGCATTTTTAGGTAAAAGTTTAAATTTTACATACTTTCTTTTTATGAAATACATACCCTTACATATCGAGAAGTCACGGGCGCACAGTGGGTCAAAGTATAGCAGATGTCGAACATAGGATTATCACAATAGTATAAGCCTATATATAAGATTTTTTTTGTTATATTTAGGTTTAAAGAAGTAAAATATATTATATTCAATAGATTTGCATGGTTTTTATGAGCAATTTAATCTTTTTTTGTTTAAAACAGGACTTTTAGAGGCATACTGGATAACTAAATTAAACTTGAAAATCAAAGAAAAAGAAAAAGCTTAGCAGACAATAATTTTATTACCAATCATGTTTTTACTTATATCCTAAGGACATTGGCAAAATATTCAAAATATTTGTTTAATTTTTAATTGGCAACATATGTAATGTTTAGATAACTTTTCAAAATCGTTTTACAAAACCGGAACATTCTTCTGCAACATTTTAGAGCCTATTTCAGTGCATATTTTTTATCATCGGGATTATAATAATAATCATAATAATATAATAATAATAATTTTATAAAATAATTTTGTAGTGATATTAATTTTAGTATATTTCTTTTTTATTTCAAGCAAGATTATTTCATTTTGCTTTTTTTTATATTCTTTTGAAAGATGATAACAAACAGAGATTTGTTTCTGTATCTAAATAATTTAAATAATGGTTTTAGTTATGAAAAATCAATTCTTAGTTTTGTACGTGCTGTTCTACTGTGGACTAAGTGCTTCAGAAATTGATGAAGAAAATTTAAAGAAGCGTTTACGTAAGTTTTGTGTAGCTGTAAAAGATCGATGGCAGAAATCTCAACGAAAATTAGATCGTTTCAATACTAAAAACGATTCTTGGCTTCAGTGTTCCTTTAAAGTTGGTAATGAATTTAAACCATCTGAAGTTGAAAATTCGCAGAAATCAACGTCTCGGAAATCTTTTTCAGATGTAACCGAAACTCATAAAAGAAAACTAACTCAACGTTTAAGAGAGGATACTTCTGGAGAAGATCTTTTGCATGCAGCAAACAAAAATTAGCATCTGAGGGTTTTAAAAAATCTTTTGATATAGCACATAAAAATATAACCATTGATCATGAAATGAATTTAACAATGATTGATAGAAAAATTATTACGGAAATTTCAAATACATCCTCCTCTTCAACATGTTATATTTGTGGTGCAAAGCCCTTCGGAAATGAATAACATTGATAAAATTGTTCAAAGAAGTGTAAACGCATCCTCATACAGCTTTGGTGTATCTAGTCTACATGTAAAGATACGGTCTATGGAATATTTGCTTCATATTTCTTACAATTTATCATTTAAAGCTTTAAGTGCTAGAACTGAAGACCAAAAGAAGCAAAAAGAAGAATCAAAGAGAAAAATTCAATGCGAATTCAGAAAAGAATTATGTTTGCTAATTGATGTTGTTAAACAGGGGAGTGGTTTGACACACGATTTAAACACTGCAAGGACATTTTTTGCTGAGTTTGAAATTACAGCTGAGATCACTGGATTGGATAAAGAACTAATTAAACGTTTTGCAATTATAATGCAAGTTATCTCTTGTGACGAAGTAATTAATGCCGAAAAAATTGGCGAATTTGCACTGGAAACAGCTAAAGAATGTGTTTCGAAGTACGGGTGGTATTATATGCCAGCTTCTATTCATAAGTTATTAATTCATGGAAAAAATATAATTACAAATTTTGCTGTTCCAATTGGCCAATTGGTTTATTATCGGAAGAAGCTGGCGAAGCTCGAAATAAAGAGTTTCGGAGGTACCGGGATTCCCATACGAGAAAAATAAGTCGAAGAGCATGTAACGAAGACTTGTTGCACCATTTACTTATAACATCTGAACCATTGATTTCCTGTATTAGACGCAAAGTAAGAAACGCTCAAAGGAACAAAAAATTTCCAGAAGCATTAGAACTTTTACTTTAAATAACATTTTAGCACTCACACATTATGCATCCATTTATTAGAGTAGATTTAACCCTCTGAGAGTCTTTGCTCTTTTCAGCATTTTCATGTAAATATTTATCTAACACAAGATACGTATATATTGAATTTAATTTTATAGTTTAATTTTAAATTATTTTTTTACATTATTTCATCTTAGAAAATTCTTACAGTATAATATTTATTAAAAAATATTTTTGTCTACAGACAATTTACTATGCTTTCTGTTAATGGAAAATTATGCGATAGCCACTTATAGAGTGTTTCAAATCCATTTATTTCAAAAATGCGCAGGTTTGCGCAAATATTGCCCTATACCACATTAAAATACAGGCTTTTAGGAACACAAAGATGTGTTTGAAATTTCAGGCAACTTCATGCAATTTAAGTTGCACAATTTTTAAGTTTCTGATACCGTTAATTTTATATGGGCTGTTCATAATGTAAAATGATACATAAAATTCAATGAAAATGCAATCAGTAGTGGTTTAAAATGTGTTTTAGGAAATTCATAATGATATTTTAAACGAGTTATTATTAGTGGTTACCTAGGTTTCATTTCTGAGCACATTTAAAAATCACTAAAATTCACAGAAAAATTCCTCTGCTGAAAGATGTATATTCCGAGCAGTACAAATAAGATATAATTTTGTATAATTTAAAAGATAAACATATATTCGTATTTTGTAGACATTCTTTTAAAATATTTCATTGAAAAAATTTAATTATTTAATGATTATTTTTTGGCCCTATGTTCGCATTTTCTTAAGGATTGACCCACTGTGGGGCGTGCTCTTAAAAATGCGCTGGATTAATGTCAGCTACATTAGGAACATTATCATAAAATTATTATAGAATTATTATAGAGTTATGATAAAATTATCATACAAAAAAAAAAAAAAAAAAAAAAAACTTTAAACGCCAATTTCAAAACGACATTTTTTTTTTAAAACCTTGAGTTGCTCGAGATCCACTAGACTGATTACCTTTAAATTTTTAATAAAAACGTTCAGAATTGAATTCTCCCCCATGGCGCTAATTATTTTTATAATGGCGCATGGCTTTTTAAAAATTATTATTCGATTTTTTTACAAGCTTTTTAATGCCAGTTACTTGGGACCAAATTGATTTTTCTTTTAAATTCCGCCATTTTCACAAATATTGAAATTTTGAAAAAAAAAAAAAAAAAAAAAAAAAAGAAAAGAAAAACCTGCGTTATAGCATACACAATATGCAAAAGATTAATTTCATAAAAGTATTTTGATATTTTGATATTTCGGGAATGCTTGGTGCAAGCGGTCAGTTGATACTGCATTATCGCTTACACATTCGTTTACAAAAATGCAAAGGACGAAGCATGAATTTTTTAAATGAAAAACATTACGAAACACTCTCAAAACTTAATATATTGCAAAACTCTCCAACATTTTACGCTGTTATTCAAATCTACAAAAAATGTCTAAAGTATGACCCCTTTTTTTCGACTTTCAATATGTTGTGTCCCCCCTCTTAATTAAACGTTTTATTAATTTTAAACAATTGCAGCTATTTCTTGTAAAAAATAAATTCACCTTACTATGTGGTCTTTGATCCCAGTCCGTGATCTTTTCTAATGCTTCTTTAATTTTATATTTTTCTCTAACGCTATGTAGGATATGGAAATGCTACTCTCCTATAATCCTTGGGGTAAACCTGGACCTGGAGCTAAGCCAGTAAGTTGGAATAAATCACTATTTTTTTAAACATTAATAACTGCCCGCAAGGCAGCGCCACATTTTAAAAACCAATTTTAGCGTCGATTATTTTAATATAAATGATATATACAGATAACGAAACTGACAGAAAGCTGGTGCACCATCGGAGGTGTAGCCTTAGCACATCACACATCCCGATGTTGCTATGTGAAGTGAATGGCAACCCGATTACCGATGTCGGGGTAAGATCCGTAATTGGTTTGCCATTCATTTATCATTTTTGGAAGCTGCGCGATGTTGGTATGGACCCCCCTCTCTAGTGCGCCAGCTAACTGTCAGCTTCGTTATTTGTACCATCTAATCAATCATATTATAACAAAATCATTGACGCTAGGATTGGTTGCCGAAATGTGACGTTGCTTCTTGGATTATAAAAGTTACTTGCTTTAATCAACAATTAAGTTATGTGTTAGCAGTTTTTAATCTATATTATTTCTAATATTAATTAAATTATGTGTTAGCAGTTTTTAATCTATATTAATTCCTAATATTAATTAAATTATGTGTTAGCAGTTTTTAATCTATATTAATTCCTAATATTAATTAAATTATGTGTTAGCAGTTTTTAATCTATATTATTCTTAATATTAATAAAATTATGTGTTAGCAGTTTTTAATCTATATTATTCCTAATTATTAATTAAATTATGTGTTAGCAGTTTTTAATCTATATTAATTCCTAATATTAATTCAATTATGTGTTAGCAGTTTTTAATCTATATTATTCTTAATATTAATAAAATTATGTGTTAGCAGTTTTTAATCTATATTATTCCTAATTATTAATTAAATTATGTGTTAGCAGTTTTTAATCTATATTAATTCCTAATATTAATTAAATTATGTGTTAGCAGTTTTTAATCTATATTATTCTTAATATTAATAAAATTATGTGTTAGCAGTTTTTAATCTATATTAATTGCTAATATTAATTAAATTATATGTTAGCAGTTTTTAATCTATATTAATTCCTAATATTAATTAAATTATGTGTTAGCAGTTTTTAATCTATATTATTCTTAATATTAATAAAATTATGTGTTAGCAGTTTTTAATCTATATTATTCCTAATTATTAATTAAATTATGTGTTAGCAGTTATTAATCTATATTATTCCTAATATTAAATAATTTTTTTTCTCGAAATTTGAACTCAAGACCAGTTTTAAAGCAAGATGCATAGATCCATAGCATAGATAAAGATTTTTCTTAGATTAAAATTCAGTTTTTCCACCATTTACAGAAAATTTTCTGCATCATAGATCGATCAATTTCGTCATAATTATAAAAAGTATGAATGAATAATAATTAAGTAGAACACATTCAAAAAACACACAAATAATCATATGAATGTTCATTATTATTCATGAATCAATTAAATAGGTGATTCAGTTTAACAAGACACAACTGATATTTAGAAAATATTTTTACAAGGAAGCATGTTTCAGAAGAAATTTCCAAATAAATTACAATTGTTCAGCAAAGTATCTGTTTCTCATGAAGTATTTCGTAACTGTTATTTTTCAGAGGAGGTTGAAAAGTAATAAGACATTCAAAAGTTTACATCATTTACAGGTTCTGAATAAAAAAATAACAATGCTAATTTTAATACAATTTTGCAATGGATAATTTCACACATGATATGAATTTTGTCATTTGAATATACAGTCGAACCCCGCTATAGTGAACCGTCTACGGACCCAGAAATATGTCCACTATAACCGATGGTTCACTATATCCAAATTCTTTAAAAAAAAATTTTTGCATATGATTGTTATTGTTGATTTTTTAGTATATGTTAGTATTTCGTATTGTTAAAAATAATGATTGCTATAATAGATTATTTACTTACAAATTATTAACTAATTAAATTGACAATAAATCAAATAATAAAAAGAAAAAAGTTACTTACTAAAACTTGATTTTATTTTTACATTCTGTGGAAGAAATTTGCGATTTTTGATTGAATGCAGTTCGATTATAAGTAGAGTTCATCAATTTTCTTATCAACAATTAGTAAAGAATCTAATATTTTTTTGTCCACATTTTCTGCAGAAATAAAATGTTCAGGATATTCGCTGCCGAAATTTCAAATTCTTCTTCAATATCGTCTTCTAAGACTTCTTCAACATCGTTCTTTTGTTTAACTTCAGATACAATGTCATCATCTGTGCGGGTACCAGAAGTATACACTTCATTATCGCAAGATTCGAAGTGCTGAGTAACGTCCCTTGGAAAAATGTTCGCATTATGCTTTTCCCGCCACAGAGCTATTGGTAAGATTTCTTCATCATCTTCGTCCTTCACGTTGGAATCTTTTCCTTCCCACAACACATCTTTCGAAAGACCTGCGCGTAGAAACAGTTGCGGATTGTTGTTGATGTCACCTGTCTCCATGACTTTTCCAACAAAACGGCTGCTTCCAAAAGTGAGATGTTGTATTCTGTATTGTTCTCTTCATAGTTCTCCAAAATACGCATCACTAGCTGTCTCCAATAGTGGGACTTCAGGCTGCGAATAACGCCCTGGTCCATGGGCTGTAGCACAGAAGTCGTGTTTGGAGACAAAAAAACGATCTCAGTGCATTTCAGATTTTCTAAGTGGGGATGAGCTGTGCCATTGTCGACATGGAGAACAATTTTACGTTTTTGCTTCAACAAATCATTGTCCCATTGTCGAAGTTCTTCTTTAAAAAAACTGGAAGTCAGCTAGGATTTTTAATTAGCTTTGTAATTGACGGGCAGTTTTTTAACATTTTTAAAACACATTGGTTTTTGGGATTTACCCACGACAATTAATTTTCGCTTTTCTGACCCGTTCATATTTGCACATACAAGAACAGTTATTCTCACTCTCGAGAGCTTCCTGTTAGTGCACTATTCTCATTTAAATTTTAACGTCTGATCGGGAGTCATTTTGTAAAATAATCCAGCTTCGTCAGCATTAAAAATATCCTTTTCATAACTCTGGATTGCATCCGGCCACACTTGAGCTTTCCACTTTTCCACATCCGATGCACAAACACTTGCTGCGTCACCAACAAACTTTCCACAAGAAATGTTGTTCTGTTTTTTTAACCTATCCAGCCCTCCATTAGAGCACATAAAACTGTTTTCTCCAAATTTTTCGGCAAACACATTCGCTTTAATTTGAAGCATGGGTCCGGTCACAGGAAGATTTCTATCCCGCTGAATGGTGAACCATTTTAATAGAGCTTCTTTCACATTTTCTCTTTCAGCCCGACGTAGTTTCTTCGAAGAATCCAAATTTTTATTGTGTGCAGCAAGAGTCGCACTGCGATTTTTCCAAATGTTCGAAACTGTAGATTTTTACAAGGAAAATTCCTTGCACAATGCCGATTCATTTGTTCCATCTTCAATACGTTTAATTATTTTAACCTTATCATGAGCTATCAATCGAAAATACTTTTCTTTTCAAAGAATTTGCCATTTTTACAAAATTTTTTAGCTGCCCTTGAAAAAAACGTCTTCTTATCTTAAATCAATCAAAAGAATAATGACGAGAGACACTGAAAACGAGGGACTGTTCCGATTATAATGAGGGGAGAGGGACGAGGTTAGCAAGTGAACACCAGAGCTTATTTCCTAGAATTAGGGAGAAACGTAGAAGAGAGGTTTGTTCCTGTAATAGGGAGAGGAGGGAAAGAAGAAGCATGTGCTGTTTAGGCAATGAGTGTGAAAGAGTGAAATTTGACACAATATAAAGCCATGTCATCATTTGTAGTCACAGCTAGTGCAAGTTTAAAGTTGAAGAACTGAAAAAATAAATTTGGGAAATAAATTTGAGTCCACTATAAACGAACTACCAAAATATCAGCTGCCCACTATAAGTGTATAAAATAACATTAGTTAAATGAGAGTTCGGACGGGACCAGCAAAAAAGTTCACTATATCCGAGTGTTTATCCCGGGTTCATTATAGCGGGGTTCGACTGTAGTAATAAAAATGATTGCATGAACACTTACGCAGCTAAAAAATAAGACTATAATACTGAAAAGTTACAGTGTTAGTCATTTTATAGCAACATTAAAGAGAAATTTTGTAAATATAAATGAACTTTAGAATGAAAATATCTGAAGGTTTTATAAACAAACTACCAAAGTAAACATTGTTTCCTTTCGTTACATAGTTTATAAGTAACATGTCAAAATATGCGTTTGTAGATTAAATAAAATTAAAATGATAACGAAATGCTATCACAATTGCTATATAAATACCATTGTAATCCAAATATTGAAATTAAATTTCTTAAAATTGAAGGAGTGATAGAAAACTTTTAATATTTTCCTTTTTTAGCGCCTTAAAATCTATGGAAAACACTCAACGTATCTTGTATAGTTAGAAACAGAAAATTTATAAAAAAATTTGAACAATTTTATGAATATTATTATAAAATAATTATTCTAAATTAAAAAATAGTTTAATTAAAGTAAAATAATTGAATTAAATAAAATTTTAAATTAAATAAAAAGTAATAATTTATTCTTGTTATTAGTACTATTAATATGTTATTTCCCTTTTAATTATTAAATTAATTACAAATTAAAATCAAACATAAAGTTATTCTTATAATGATGATTAATGTAAAAGATTATTGTTTAATTATGATTATAGTTATAATGACTATTATAGTTATAATGACTATTATTACAATAATTAACAATAGTATAAACGTATATTAATAATACTTTAATTACAATAATTAAAAAAACATGCTGTAAATTAAAAAGAAATCTTGCAGTTTTTCTAATCTTTGAAGCTGAAAATTGTCGATCCGTATGTGACAGTTGTTTGAAAATTTAAAAATAATCTCTAACAATAAATGAGAGAGTAAAGTGGGAAGTTTGACACAAAACCAGATAACCACCAGCTTTTGGATATAAAATCGTGCAATTGTTTTATTTCTCTTTTTTGTTCAACCTTCACCGAAAAAATAAATATTCTTGTCCCAACTAAATTCATATTGGATTATATATAAAGAGAAAATTTTGTTTAGTTATATAGTGTATTTAAGAAGACTTAATTAATTAAATATAACAAAACCAAAACTGAGGTGGAGGAAATGAATTACTTTACACATTTTAATTAACATCACAGAACAAGTACTTACACACAACACAAAACAGAACTACAACTACAGTGGCTAATCGCTGTTGAAACAGAACTTAAAACTTAGATGTCACTAGCGACTAGAGAGTATATTTCCTGTGGTGCTGCCATCTAGTACTTACTTTCAGAAATAAAACACCACAAGTTAAAAAAAGTTTGTTGGATGAGCAATATTTTGTTTAACCAAATTACAGATATTTGACTCTTCAAAATTTTCCATTTAAATGGGGTCCAGTAAGAATTTCGTTGGGACAACAATATTTATTTTTTGATGAAAGTTGGAATAAAGATTTTACATCCGGAATCTAGTAACAATAACTCATAACGGAAAAACTTTTGTTAAATTCGTACCTAAAATTGAGACCTGGTGCATTTTACAGCCCTATACGTCAAAGTTAGAGAACCGATAAAAATTTGTCTGCAAAAGACGTATTTATATGTTTTTTGTATAAATTTAATTTTTAAGTAATGAATTTTTAATTGTTAATTTCACGCCAAAAACGAGTTAAGTCGCCAAATAGGGTGATACGAATCCAGACCACTCACACATGGCAATGACATTCGGCCAGGGTTGCCAGGAAAAATTCTTCGGTAACGAATCTAGCGAATTTCGCGCCGCCAAAAATGAAATTATAAGGTTGCATTTTTTCAAAATAAAATTCGTAGATTTTTAAAAGAATTTTTAAACTTTTAAAAATATTTTATTCAAATGATTAACTAATTTGTATTTTAAAATACTTTAAAAAAAAAAAAGAAAAAAGAAAAGTTTGAAAAAAAACAGAAAAAAAAAAACAATGGCACTCCGGGAGTGCCGACAGAAGTGAAAACTTGAACAATTACGTGTGTATTTTTTGAATCATCAGGAAACGTTTTATTGTGCAGGAAATACTTTTAAATGAAGTGTTTTTTTTTATTCATTATTATAAACTACTACCACAAAAATTATATTACAATTTTCATTTAATGTGCTATTGTACATTAAAATATATTATATTACAAATTGAAATATTTTCTTTTTATATTACTTCTGTCTATTTTTTTTTCTCGTGCTCGTTAAATTATAATATTTTCCGTGTTTTGTTATTTCATTTTCATCTTTTGATTTGGTCTCGCAAGTTGAGTCACTTTTGTCTGTTTTCACCGCGCGTGCTAAATTTATCTTGAAATAATTTTCTGAATTATTTTTATTCATAATACCAATCATTTCGTTTTCTGCACGTGAACTATTTCCTTTTGATACTTTCGCTTCATTGTATGAATTGGCACAACATAATTTAATTTTTTATCGGAATTATTTACAACTTAATAGTCTAAGAGTCAACGTCAGAAAACACGTGATTTTAGCAAGGCTCATTTTTCTATATATTCTCCGTCTTTATTGTGTAGCACGAATGCGGCCGGTCTGGCTGGTGGAAGTGGTTGTTTTTACCCGTGGGGGGAGGGGCAATGCAGGTAAAGAGTGACAAAATTACGTCATTTTAGCATGAATTTTGATTATAAAACTTGTTTCTGCTCACTATTTGTGATATTAAGTTATTAGTCTGGCACCGTTTTAACGTTGCCAACACCGTGCCAGACCCTCATTTATAGGCAAAATAAGGTGTCAAATTCACATCATTTTAGCAAAGCTGAAATTTTAGTATGTTATACTTTGGCTATCAGATAAGCTATAATTAATTTGCCAGACCGAAATTCCGTTGCTAAATTACTGCCAGACGCCGATTTAAATCTGGCAGAGAAAGCCCCAATTAGAAGAGTTGGCAGCTTATTCGAGCTTATTCTATCGACGATAATTTTCAGAATTTTAAAGCTATGATTTTGAGACTTTCACAAAAGTTGCTCTATATACTTAGCTAATACATTATGCACATTATATTTTGATTGCATTCGCGCATGCGCAGTGAAACATTTTTTAGTAAACCTGCTCATTTTTCATCCAATTTTTATTACTTTTTAATTCTGATTGCAGAATATTATGCACAATTTTGTTTGACATATTTTCTCAAAATAACCCTTTTTTATATTAAGAACTCTGCAAATTATAAGCAAAAAACTTGGCGAAATTTGGGACTGTTTTTATAAAAACCTTAATTTCTCTACGAGTATACATGCTATCCTTATAAAAATGAATACAGTATATTACAATAATCCACTTATTAATAATCTCGAGTTTGAACGCTTTTGCTACATTAGTTTTTACAGGGTAATCCAAAAGCTATTCGTTCCTTTTCAATTTGTTGACAGTCCCCTATGGGGTTTCGGGAAAAAATCTTCGCGGAAATGTATAACATATACTATACTGTTTGCACACCTGCAGTTTCAGGTTAATTCCTCGTGTATTTTTTTAGATAGTTAACAAAACGTCTAAAATCGCAAGTGATCGGTCACCTTTGGCAATATAGTGTATTAGTACAACAGAGAATTCGTTTCTATCAATATCCACAAAAACTTCATCACTTTGTAAGGGATGACCTCCCAGGGAACCCAGCTTTTGCTTTAGAATATAAGTGAAATCTCGGGACGAATTGATCACTTGTAAGCATGTAACTATGAACAAGTGGGTAAGTGTGATCGAAGATCGCTCAAAGGGTTTCGTTTAATATTCCTTTCAAAACAATTTATCCTTTCTTTAATAAATCCAAATAAATTTAATTTAGCAACCAAAAAAAAGTCATGTTTTTTATAAAGTAAAAATTTAGAGGTCTATTTTTCTCGTTTTTTCGAATATCTAAACCAAACCGATAGCGGGCGAAGGCCACTATTATATTCTGTCATAATAATATCTGTCATGTGGACTAAATGCGATATTTAAAAAAAATAATTTCAAAATTAAACATGTTGTACACCTTCAAAATGTTAAAACATGCGAATATTTCCTCAATCGGATTTTTATCATAATTCAATACGTTCCTCAAACTCATATATTTACTACATTAAAGACGTGAGTATAAAACATCTCAAATTTACTGAATGGTGTATACAAACGTTTTGTATACACCATTCAGTAAATTTGTGATGTTTTATACTCACGTCTTTAATGTAGTAATGTTTCATGGTGTAATTGTCCAGCATTTATATCATATATTTACTATTCTCTATAACTCATATTGATACTCGCTTTGTATTATTCTCAAACATTTGAAAAATCCGTAAAACTTCCGATATGACGTCAGATTTTCTTTTTAATTCTCTAACTAGTATATAATCCCGTCAAAAATGACAGATTGTTGATCTGCGTTTCTTTTTCATAAGACTTCATACAAACAAACAGCATGAAGACTTTATTATTGAAAGGTTTGTACTGTAAAAAAGCACATTTTAAAAATGACAAATGATTTCTACAAATAAAAATGATGAGGATATATATATATGTGACGATTTAACTGGAGTCACCATATTTTTGTAGACTCCTATTCAAGGCAAGGGAGGTTTCTCCGAGGAGATTTTCAGTCGAGCACCGAGACTTACTTCATTGTGTACGTATAAGCTACAGAGAAGAGGCAGTTCGTTCCAGTTCACACTTTATTCGAAAAATTTAAAGATTAATTGATTAAGCTTTACTCTATTGAAAACTCACTCCATGCACTGCTAAATTTAGGGTCGTGGCGAAACTTGATGATTTAAATTTAAATATAAGAAGACATCTTAGTTAGTACAGGCAGGTATTCTTTAAAAATCAATCGGCGGCCAAGGAGAACCTTCGAAGATTTAGGAAGTACATCACTAGTTGCATCCACCACCGAAATCCCGGAACATTCTGCTCTAAACGCGGGAAAAAATCCGTATATCATTTTCCGAGCGCGCCAGAATACATTCTATCTAAAAAGCCTCTAGGCCAATCAACGCTCACGGCTTAACTTCTTCGGCGAATTAATATCGAAGTGAACTTACCGAAGCTGGCAAAAGCGCGCCAAAAAATGTTCTAGAACAATCTCGTGCCTTCTACTTCCTTCGAATAAATAAAAGCAGAGAGAAAAGGAGTACATATGTTTTTATCAAGTATGGCAATATGCCAAAATAATTTTTACATTGAGATTAAAATCTTTCAGAATTTGAAAAGTAATATTTTGTCAGGAATCGTAGGGAAATAAAAAATAAAGAAAAGAAATTCATAGGTTGTTATTTCTTAAAAGTAAAATATTTTTAGCTGGGAAATGGGTATTTTTTGAATTATTAGATTCTAGGATGCTTTTTATTTAAAGAAAATAAAAGTGCGTAAATTTAATAGAACATTCTATCAGTGCCATTTTTTTAAGAGAATGAATTTGGAATAAACTATATATTTCGCTAGATGTAATTTTGACAATCGAATACTGGAGCGAGAAAATAATTTAGAATAATGGGATTTACACAGAATTATAGTCTTAATGAAGTCAACGGCGAAATTTTTTTTTTTTTTTTTTTTTTTTAATTTGTTTCAATATCCCCCCCCCCCCCCAAAAAAAAAAAAAACAAGCTTATCTGAATAGCAGTTCCCTAACAGCAGTTCAGATAAGAAAAAAAAAAAAATAGAGAATTTTCCTAAAATATAAAATTCTAAAAATTTTAAATCATCAAGAATCACAAACAAAGTAATTGTCTTAAATTTTGGAAGAATGGAAAATAAAATATTTTTAGAGTAAAGCATAACCTCAAATACATAAGTTTACAGCAACACTTACTTTTTGCAAGTGTAAATAAATGGGATACATCAAGATAAACTAAGAAATAACTAACATAATAATAATATTACCAACATAATATAATAGTAATAAATAATAAATCAATATAATAAATAATATAATAAATAATAAAGTTGGAAATTAGTTACATTGAAAACTGAAAAATATTACCAATTGAAAAAACTGTATTCTTCAGAATACTATTGAAAAACTTAATTACACTAATACTGAATAACTGAATACCGAAGTTTCAATAGTCTTAAACAGTCACTGTTTGAACAACAACAGCAGTCAACAACAGTCTCAAAACAGTTCTGACTAAATTTCTCCATTGTGGTTTTGGGATTACCCCCACTCTAATCTGTGGTGCCACTCTTTTTGTGGTCACACTGAAGACCAGAGCTAATTCATTTCATTCGATAGCTATCCTTTTTGTCGCAATCAGTAAAATTTTTGAATTAATAAATGTCCATATTGCACAACATGGTATACATACTACTTTGAAATATCACAACCTTGGTACAAAAATTCTAATTCATCATATATTTTATAACTACATTTCATTGTAAGCAGTTTACTCAATTTGTAAATAAAACTCTAATAACTCTAATATTAACTCTAAATCTCTCTCAACATTTTTTCTAATATTTTCTCTTAATAAATAATAACATTAATAAATCTTTTCAAAAATAAATAATATCAACAGACTTCAATAACTACTCTAACAATATAATATATCACAGTAAATATTACATTCAATATAAAATTCTTGGTTGAGGAAAAAAAAATACATAGCAAAATATGTTTGTTTCCTTACTTGAAAGGATAAGGAAATAATTTTTTGCTAGCCGAAATCTATATAAAAAAAATTTAACTCTACATTATTTTCCAATACTAAATAATTTAGATGCCCAAATATTTAGATAGGATTCACTCAACCAACAATTGTGAACAATAATATCCCTTTCTGATACTCTTCTTTTGACTACTAAAAAATCTATGCCATAATCGGGTATAGCTAATTACCAAAATTTAAGTGTAGAATCCTCTTCTTCTTTTTACACTTTTTAAGTAATAAGCAAAAATAATAATAATAATAATAATTGTTAGATAGATAGGTGACAGAGAATTGGAATATAAAACTATTATTTATACTATTGTAATCCTTAAATTTCAACTAATCTCTCTTAACATTTTACTACAACATCACAATATCAACTCTGACTAATACAGAATATCAGCATTCAAGAATAATTCAAGACCTTTATTGTATTAAACAAAATAAATATAGCTTCTGTGAATCCATTAAATAATATAACTTATATTTACTAAAACCTGTAATTATATATAAATTTTAATTTCATTTTTCAACATCAATTTGAAAATTCCTAAAATCATAATACACATCTTATGCCTGCATAAGTTGTCTACCTAACCTCAAAAACTTTCAAAAACAAGTAATATTCCTGTGTCGACCCAAGAACATACCTGATAATGTTGAAATTATGGTAATAAGCGATATTTAAAAGAATTTGAGTTTAATCTATTGTTTTTACTTTAGTTTGATTTTGTGAACCTGTATGTGAAGTTGTTTGTGCTGGTTTTTGTGTATCTTCATGAAATAATTTGAAGTCATCTGGAAAATAATATTGTCGCAATTTAGACACATGTACAATTACTGAGTTGGCTTTAGTTTCATAATTAAATCTGTCTATTTCATAAGTCACTTCTGAAAGTTTGTTTATAATTTTGTATGGACCTGAAAAAGTGGGTTCTAATTTCCTAGTATTGGGATATTTGAATTCTTCATAAATTACAAAATCATTTACTTTTAAAGGACACTCAACAAATTTTCTATCATATAACCTTTTATTTTTGAAATGAAATTCTTTAGTACGTTTTTTAGCAATTTTTAGTGCTTCTTGAACAGGTGGATAATAATTTTGATTTAAAGGAGAGTTATAAGGTAATTTGCCATAAAATAGATATGCTGGTGGGAAATTAGTTATGGAATGAGGAGTATTATTGTATTCTTGAATGACATGCTCTAATAATCGAGTCCATGGAATTTTAGATGAGATTGAGTTTACTTTACATTTTAATCTAGTGACTATTGTCTGGTTAACCCTTTCAACCTTCCCATTCGTTTGTGGATGATGTGAAGAGGTAAATCTTTGTTTAATGTTATGTGTCTTGAGGAATTTTTTGAATTGAGGTGACCGGAATGCCTTGTGCCGATCACTGAGTATTATTTGGGGAACCTGACTATTGAAAATTTGTTTTAAGCAATTAATATATGTGGCTGATGTAACATTTTTTGATGGAAAAGCCCAGACATATCTTGTGGCATGATCTATTATTATGTGTAAAAATTTCTTTGTCGAGTTATAATAATTAAATCCACCCACAGTATCAATAGAGAGGCACTCAAAAGGTTGATCTGTGGCTGGTAGGGCTTGTAGTAAGCCAAATCTTTTTGTTTTGGGTTTTTTATTTTTTTGACAAGTGTCACAATGTTTTACATATTGGGTTATATCTATTGTCATATTAGGCCAATAATAGTTTGGAGAAATTAAATTTTGCATTTTTTGTATACCTAGATGTCCATAATTCTCATGTGCAATATGTAATAATTTTTTTCTTAAAGCCATTGGTACTACCACTTTTCGAAATCCATGTTTTTTAAGTATGATTATTCCATTCTCTGATCGATATTTCCTATCATTTACATTTTCCTTATTCTGCATCTCTATTATTTCATCTTTATCTAACAATAAATTAATATGTTGGTTGAAAAAAGTTACAGGGTTTCTGGACAACATGTCAGCTTCGACATTTGTTGACCCCTTTTCATACTTAATTTCATACTCAAACATGCTTAATTTTAAAGACCACCTAAATAATCTTCCTCTAGGATTCTTAACATTTTTTAACCAAACTAGAGATGCATGGTCAGTATGGATGGTAAATCTGACTCCATGAAAGTAATGATAAAATTTATCAAGAGTGTCAATAATTGCTAAACACTCTAACTCTGTAATGAAGTAATTCTGTTCATAACTCTTCAAATTCCTTGAATGGTAAGCAATTGGATGCAGAAACCCCTCTTTATCTGGTTGTTTAAGCACTGCACCTACTGCCATCTGTGAGGCGTCAACAAACATATGAAGTGGTAATTTTGCATCATAAATTTTAAGAATAGGTTTTTGGATTAAAGCATCTTTCAATTTATTGAAAGAATCTTGACATTCTGGAGTCCAATTCCATATTGTATCTTTTCTAAGTAATTTATTAAGAGGTTGTCGAATTTGAGCATATTTATCTATAAATTTATGATAAACATTTATTGATCCTAGGAAACTTTGCAATTGTTTAATATTTGTCGGGGGTTTTAATTTCTTTATAGTTTCAATATTTGCATTTGCAGGAGTTATAATTCCATCATAAATTTCATATCCTAAAAAGTTAATCTTAGTCTGAGCTAATTTACATTTGGATAATTTGAGTTTAATGTTTTCTAATTGATAAATTTTAAATATTTGATTTAAATGATCAAGATGTTCTTTTAGAGAGGAGGAGAAAATTATAATATCATCGAAATAGTGGCAAGCAAAATCTATTTTGTATTTATTTAGGATTCTTCTAATAGTTCTATTGAAAATCGGGGGTCCCGTTTTTATCCCGAATGGGAGGACTAACCATTCGAATAACCCAGAGCTAGTAGCAAAAGCTAATTTCTCAGTATCTGCGGGATGTATGGGTATGTGCCAGTAGCCGGAGGCTAAGTCCAAAGTTGAAAAATACTGAGCACCACTCAATTTATCCAAGATCCCATCGATACGAGGTAATGGTTCGGCATCATTTTTTACTATTGCATTTAATTTTCGATAATCAATACATAACCTAGTCTTTTTGCCTTCCTCTCTTTTCATAGCCAAAGTGACAGGAGCCGAATAAGGACTATTGCTCTCTTTAATTAATCCTGCTTCTAACAATCCTTGAATTTGATTTTGAATTTCTTTTTCCTCAGCTGGTGAAGTTCTATAAGGCCTCAAAGATATTGGTAGGTCAGATTTAAGATAAACGCGTTGTGGTTCAATATTAATTCTACCCACATCATATTTATGTTTAGCAAAAATATCCATGTAATTTTGAATTAATTCCCTTAAATCCCCATTTTGAATCAAATTTATCTCCCCCATTAGTTCACAATTAGAAATATTAACTTCGCGAGAAATTTGAGGAGTCATGAGTCTTCTATAATCTGGTTGCACTTCATAGTCATTATTTTCCTTATTTGACTGCATAATTATACTATTACTACAGTTCTCAAAATTTAGTTGTTCATCATGATAAAAATCCAAATCATTATGCTCTTCATTACTTTCAAAATTGTTATTTACTTGATAAAAATTAAACTTGTTATAATGATCATACTTATTTTCAAAATTACTACTGTCATTTTCACATTTTATACTTTCATTATTCACTTGTACTTTATTAACATCAACAATATGAAAATGCAAAGCTTTCTCATTTTGTATGGCTACACCTCTATTTACAACTCTTTTCCCTTGTTTGACAATACAATGTTTACAATTAATTGTTAAATCAAATTTTGAACATTCTCTTAACCCCAATATTGCATAATTTAGATCTATATTACATACTAGAAAATCTATCCATTTACTAATTTTCCCAACCCTGATGAGCACTCTGCACTTCTGATTAATTTCCATAAACCCTTTTGCCTGACCAATAATAGTAGTAGGAATTTTTTCAATTTTAGCATTAAGTTTTCTTACAAATTTCAATGGTAAAATGGCAATTGTTGAACCACTATCCACAATACAAGGTAAATTATAACTAGGGGTGTACCCATACACTATTAGTTGTCATTCATTACCAGGATTACCATTAAAAGTAGAAGCATTTTGAGTATCAGAGGGAGTAGTATTACTTATAAAAACACACTCTCTTTCCCAATGGTAAGCATTTCTGACCCCCTTATTGGTGCAAATTCTGCATGGTCTGCTTGGATAAAGGTTTTGAAAATGATTGTTTTGTACAGGATTCCTATAATTAGGAGATCTCTGATTAAATTGTCGTGCTGGCAGCCAATTCCGAGGAGCATATTCTTGCCTAGGTGGTCGGAAAGGCTGATAATTTTGCCGAAAAGATTGCATTGGGAAACGGGGAGCAGAAAAATTTGGCTGACGATATGGTTGATTGATTGGTTGTCGAGTACTGAGCGATGGAGAAACTTCAACAAATTGTTTCACAACTCTATACCAGTCAGTGGTGTTTTCAGGATGATTGACATTGATGGAATTTTGATATTCTGGTCGTAATCCATCCGTCAATCCTTGTAACAGAATAGTTTCACATAATTTTAACTGCCTACCTATCTCTACTTTTTTTCTAAAATATGCTTCTAAATCACTCAATTTATCAAGTTTAAGTGTAGTAAATTCAGAAAATTTTGGACATTTTAAGTCAATGAATCTCTCTATTAAAATATTTACAATTTGTTCATAATTATCACAGTTTAAGCAATCATTAACATACACTTTAAGAGCTTCACCTTTAAGATATTGCGATATATGATTAAATTTCCATTCCTCATTCTTATTTTCTCTTCTACAAATTTGGTTGAAATATTCTAGCCACTGCTGAATCCCCATTCCCGAATCAGGGTCAAATGCAATCATCTTAATTTCATCCATATTCTTATTACTTTTACCAATATAAATATAAGAAGGTACTCTATTATCTATACAAAGCCCCGATCTAAGTATCATTTAAATAACAATAGAATTTTAAATAATCATAAACAATAAAATAAAAAAAAAAACACATAAAAATATTCAAATATCATAAAGTCACAAAATAAAATATCAATCATGAAAAAATAACTTACACTGCCACGTCTTCTTTTTTTTTTTTTTATTTACTTGCCGCAACTCATAAAATAAGTCTTTTCAAATTTCCATTTAATTCGATGATACACACTTCAAATCCGCTTTACACACATATTTCAATCTTGATTACATCATACCAAAACATCGTTCCATCCGTCGCGACAGTTGCTGTCTGCACGCACCGGCAAAATGTTTGAACAAAAGCACAACTTGTAGCATATTCGCTAGACTCCAAAAAATGTCTCAAAATCATGTTCGTCTAATGTAAGAATACTGTCAACATCCTGTCGACTAAAAAAATTCAATATGTGACGATTTAACTGGAGTCACCATATTTTTGTAGACTCCTATTCAAGGCAAGGGAGGTTTCTCCGAGGAGATTTTCAGTCGAGCACCGAGACTTACTTGTGTACGTATAAGCTACAGAGAAGAGGCAGTTCGTTCCAGTTCACACTTTATTCGAAAAATTTAAAGATTAATTGATTAAGCTTTACTCTATTGAAAACTCACTCCATGCACTGCTAAATTTAGGGTCGTGGCGAAACTTGATGATTTAAATTTAAATATAAGAAGACATCTTAGTTAGTACAGGCAGGTATTCTTTAAAAATCAATCGGCGGCCAAGGAGAACCTTCGAAGATTTAGGAAGTACATCACTAGTTGCATCCACCACCGAAATCCCGGAACATTCTGCTCTAAACGCGGGAAAAAATCCGTATATCATTTTCCGAGCGCGCCAGAATACATTCTATCTAAAAAGCCTCTAGGCCAATCAACGCTCACGGCTTAACTTCTTCGGCGAATTAATATCGAAGTGAACTTACCGAAGCTGGCAAAAGCGCGCCAAAAAATGTTCTAGAACAATCTCGTGCCTTCTACTTCCTTCGAATAAATAAAAGCAGAGAGAAAAGGAGTACATATGTTTTTATCAAGTATGGCAATATGCCAAAATAATTTTTACATTGAGATTAAAATCTTTCAGAATTTGAAAAGTAATATTTTGTCAGGAATCGTAGGGAAATAAAAAATAAAGAAAAGAAATTCATAGGTTGTTATTTCTTAAAAGTAAAATATTTTTAGCTAGGAAATGGGTATTTTTTGAATTATTAGATTCTAGGATGCTTTTTATTTAAAGAAAATAAAAGTGCGTAAATTTAATAGAACATTCTATCAGTGCCATTTTTTTAAGAGAATGAATTTGGAATAAACTATATATTTCGCTAGATGTAATTTTGACAATCGAATACTGGAGCGAGAAAATAATTTAGAATAATGGGATTTACACAGAATTATAGTCTTAATGAAGTCAACGGCGAAAAAATTTTTTTTTTTTTTTTTTTTTTTTTTTTTAATTTGTTTCATATATATATATATATTTTTTTACTCAGTATTAAATTTCGGAAGTAGTTCAACGATTGGACAAAGCATTCAAATTAAATATTAACAAATAATCCATGTGCGAAAGTTTTTGTAAAAAAGTGTTATCAATGAGTTTCTAAGCCTCATTTTGACTTTTAGTTGCATTTAGTCTACGTTATGAGAATTGGTTATTAATGTTATTTAATTCAAGATTATATATTCTCAAGATTATGTATTAATCATGAAATACGTGACTCACCACATAACTCATTGTTTGATTACATAAGCAAAATTAAATGTAAATTACGTTGTACTATGTATTCCTTATATTTTAATTACGTTTGATAAGAAAGCTTCATTTTACAGTACATGACCCCTTATCCGGAATTCCAAAATCCGGAAACACCCTAAGTCAGCAAAAAAAATTCGAAAATTTTCTAAATTTGTATATTTTTACAAAAATTTTAGAATTTTTGAAAATTTTCGAAAATTTTACCGAGTTCTAATTTTTTTTTTTCAGTCCATTGTGTTTCAGTGTGTAATCACTGAAATATTGTTACTTCGGTAGCGGGTGAACACGCCCCCCCCCCTTCTTCCCGAAATTAGAAACAAATCATTTTTCTCTCAAATTTTAGTTTAAAATTAATTTATATTACGATTCGTTTGAAACAAAAAATAGTTATATATTTATTTCATCAAGGGCGATTCTGTTCCGAATTTTCCTAAAAATTTAAGGCATTCGGTTTCGAAAATTTTAGTCTTCAGTCCAAAGATTCGAACATAACAAAATCTCGAATTTTGAGCGATCGTCGCCGAAAAAAACACTTATGTCTATCGTTCGAAGAAAAAGTAGACAATTTCTTCAAAGGATTGCGGAAACAACTTGAATTTCGTCAAAGGATTGAAAAAAAAAAACGCTAATTTTGTTAACAAATCGCAGAAAATACGCGATTTCTGACAAAGGCTTGCGAAGAAAACGAAAAATTTCTTCCAAGGACTCCGAAAAAATGTAAAATTTCTTCAAGGGATCACAAAAAACAACAACACAAATTTGGTTAAAAGATCGGGAAAAAAAAAAAAAAAAAAAAAAAAAAACGCGAATTTCGTCAAAACTGGGAAAGCTTTTCGTCCAGAGGATTTCGCATAATAGGTCCTGTACTGTATTTAACATGGAAGCAAAATTTCAAAATACGCCAGTAGATGGCGCCAATTTCTGGATTTATCACTCAAATCCTCCGTACGAAAGAATTCACCGCTATTTCTGAAAAGAAAAGTGCTGACAGAAAAAAATATATACAGAAATGTTGATATACGTGTTTTATATGAAATAGTTTTTGAAGGTTTTAAACAAAATTAAAATATTTAAAAGCTCTAATATGCTTTTACAAATATTTTAACAGCAGAATCGGATGAAGCATAGCTTTTTCATTAAGCCTAACATGGCGTTTAACTATGGTCGATTCGCAAATCAGAGTGGTCGAGCCCGGAGCCGTTACAGACACTTACTTGCCTTTGGATTTTATTATAAGTAAGATGACGTGATATTAATCTGCTTTATGTACATACACATACTCAGGCTCCTTGTATTATTGAGCAATCTTTCCGTTTTATTAGCACTATGACGTCAATCATTTTATTTCATATTAATCATTTTTTCAATTGGTGAAACTTTTTATTTCATTTTCATTTTTCACGTGGAAATCGTCTGATAGAAAATGAATTATTGTAGAGAGAATTTATTTCAAAGTGGATTTTTAATTTTTGGCATCTGCTATAACGAAAAATGTTTAAATTTAATAGGAAAAAGCTGTTAGAATTTTGGTTTTTTATCTCTATTTATTAAAATAATACGGATTTTTCAAATTTTAATATTTTGAGCTCTTTATAGTTGGTATTCCGATTTATACACAAAGTTTCAACTCTGTAAATTACATATTTTTTGAGAATGGCTCAGTGACGGACAGACAACGGAGCGGGAGTAATAGGGTTTCGTGAGATGAACGAAACCCTAATAAAAAGGAACTGAGATATCCTCAAGATGATGAAGTTCCACCTGTAACCGGTCCCGCTTGACCTGATTACAGCCGGGGGAAACATCTACCAGTAAATTTGAAAACAAATTTCTTCCTTATTTAAACGCCTTATCCACGCAAAATTTCTATCCTAATTAAGGGTGAAAAATATATGTTCGCTTTCACAGGTGGAAGTTTGCTCGGGCGTAATCAGGCCTTAACCCTCTGAGCGTTTTGAAAAAGGGTAAAATTGTAATGTTGTTTTCACTGGATTTTGTTTTAAATGCTAAAAAAATACGATTTTTTCAGCATTATAAATAAAACTTAATTACAAATATGAATGTAACCCTTGAGAGTATTAATCATTCTTTAATGTTTTGAAAATTCATTAAATCTATAGAGTTATATTATCTTAAACATTGCATATATTGCAGTGAAACCTGGAGATTAGTGAACGGAATATTACGTTCTACACGCTTAGAGGGTTAAGATTCTGCCACATTGTGACATCATAAAGAATCCTTCTGTCAGTGTTGTCAATGTCCGTGAATTTGATTACCGTTGGGGCAAACTTCCACCAGTAAATTTGAATAGAAATTTTCGCCATTTTTAACACCTTACTCATGCATAAATTATTTCATAAATAAGGCAAAAAATTATACTCGTTTTCACTGGTGGAAGTTTGCCCGGCATTAATCAGGCCTTGATCCGATGTAAAAAAAAACAAAAAAACAGTCGCCATATTGTGACTATATTCTCAGTTACTTCGCTCGCAACCGGTAGACGCTACACTATCTGTCTCTCCTCTTTATTCATAGCTCCATTCATGTAAGTCCCTGTTATAGATGAATGCTTAAGGCATATGCTAGAGACACAACAATTGTCTGGTGCAAGCAACAGCATTTTTTCGTAATAAAGATATAAAACTTGTGATAGGTATACGTTATAACTTTGATCTTTAATTATTCAAGCCACAGAAAGAATTTCAAAAATACGGCTTAGATATTTACCCCTGTCCTACAAAAATCTGTGTTTCTGGTAAATTTCAAACTACGAATCATTCTCCTCTATTCGGACAATCTGATATTTTGCATCGCTAAACTGCCTCGTGTGATTTACTGCTCTATATACCAACATTTTAGCCACCCAGTATGTTAAAATAAATGATCAACGTAAAAATAGCACAAATAAAAATATATAAAAGAGCAAACAGCCGTTTTGGAGCCACCAAAGCTACTTCATCATCAGTGCCAAATTTAAAAAGATTAAAAACTGATTTAAAAGTTTAAGCCATGTAAGTATGCTTGCGTCTCCGCACGCGACCAAGGTAGAATGGCGGTGAGTTTTTAAAAACAACAACGGAGTCAGGAGTCACATGTGACGTAGGAGACCAATAGAAGCGCTCGGCCAGACTGAACGATTTCAAGTACGGAGGAGAAAAGGGGGAAATGAAGAGAATGAATTGAATGAAAGGTCGCCCAGTTTGGCTAAGCGCTTCTGTTGATCTCCTACGTCACATGTGACATCTGACTCCGCTGTTGCTTTTAAAAATTCACCGCCATTTTACCTTGGTCGCGTGCGGAGACGCAAGCATACTTACATGGCTTAAACTTTTAAATCAGTTTTTAATCTTTTTAAATTTGGCACTGATGATGGAGCTTTAGAGGCTCCAAAACGGCTGTTTGCTATTTTATATATTTTTATTTGTGCTATTTTTACGTTGATCAGTTATTTTAATATAACAGCGCGAATTTCAATCCATCTATTTTAAACCCAGTATGTTGGATTGATAAATTACTTCATCCGATTTACTTTCTATGTGCAGGAAGATCCAAAGCGCAAGAAATATCCAGAGGGTCGGGATCTAGACATAGATGAAGAACTGACGGTCGAAGGCTTCATCCAAAAGTTTGGCCGACCTGGACACGGTGCACCAAACCGGACTGGGTCCGGTAAGATAAAGACGCAAATCACCGGGGATCCGGCCATCCGCTTCCAGGACACGCAAGACGTGAAGCTGAGTATAGAGAACCAGCTCCGCTACAAGAAGGAAGATAAAGTGAACTACAAACAAAACCTTGGTATCAATCAACATAACTCTCTTTTCTTTTGTGTCAGCTTAATGTTATCATATCCAAAAATGTGTTCTAATATTGAAATACAGATAGTTTTAAACTAATATAAAAACTATTTAATAATATGAGTTGCATAATTTCACTGGAAGAGTATTTTTGTTCTAATTTTGAGAGAGTTCTTTGGTATATAAGAAAAAGAATCATCTAGAAAAATGAATAAAATGTAAAGAATTTTTAATTTAAAAATAAATAAATAATTGTGTTATTAGAAACTTTTTAAAACTTGAAACATGTTTAATAGAAAAGTATTTGTTTAATTAAATGGAATAATTTTAGTAATACTATGATACTCTGCTGAATAATTTTAGTAATACTATGATAAAATAACTAAATAGCTTCTTCATATTACATAAATTGTATAAATATTGAAAAAAATGGTTTTGTCTATGAATAGGTTGAAATAGTTTTAGTGTGAATATGTTGCCAGAAAATATGTTGCCAGAAAATATGTTGCCAAAAAATATGTTGCCAAATTTCCTTCTCTCGCCAAGGCCATTTTCTCTATCTCGGCAAGCCTCTTATACTGGAAAAGTTCCGAAAAATGTATTGTTACATTTGCCTGGTGAACTAGTGTCCGGCCTCCAGGACTAACCTGCTCTTTAAACCAAGTTCTTGAGCAGCCTTGAGTACTGCTCTGCTGTAATGAGCTTCGGTAACTGGTAACATATGCAAAGTAGTAGTCGAGTTTAAAATAATATAATAGCACTAAAATGAATTTTAAACAGTTACCGCCCATAAATAATTGTGTTATTGGAAACTTTTTAAAACTTCAAAAATGTTTAATAGAAAAATATATTTTTATTAAATGGAATAATTTTAGTAATACTATGATACTCAGCTCAATAATTTTAGTAATACTATGATACTCTGCTGAATAATTTTAGTACTACTATGATACTCTGCAGCATAATTTTAGTAATACTATGATACTATGCTGAATAATTTTAGTAATACTATGATAAAATAACTAGATAGCTTCTTTATATTAAATAAATTGTATAAATATTGAAGAAAAGTGGTTTTGTCTATGAAACAGTGACCAGTTGCCAGAAAATATGTTGCCAAATTTCCTTCTCTCGCCAAGGCCCTTATACTGGAAAAGTACCGAAAAATGTATTGTTGAATTTGCATTGGGAACTAGTGTCCGGCCTCCAGGACTAACCTGTTCTAAAAACCAAGTTTTGGAGCAGCTTGGAGTACTTTTCTGCTGTCATGAGCTTCGGTAACTGGTAACATATACAGTAGAGTTTAAAATAATATAATAGCACTAAAATGAATTTTAAACAGTTACATAAACAGTAGTGGAAGAAAATTCTCTTGTGCGGCTCTGTGAAATAACTAAAAATGCTTATGCACACCACCTTCACTAAAAATAAAGCTGTAGATGACTATAACAACATACTAAAATTATTCTACCGTCACCATTCTACAAACTCCACATTTAAGCGTCACAAAAATCGATAGGATTTTATATAAACAAGGGCATCCAACCCGGGATAGAGAATATAGGTAAAAACCATTTATTTTTTTTTATTAAAAAACAACAAATACTTTACATTTAATAATTTTCTTTACATTGTCCCCTAACAACACCAAAGAGCATTTTTATATGAAATATGTCAATTATGTATTCAAATAAAATTTTGAAATTTATTAAAAGCGGTCATTTCGTGTTGGCCTCATGCCAGAAGTTAATAGCCGAAGAAATCGCTAAAAATTTCGTTATCTACATTTGTGGTTTTTTTTTAATACTATTTCATTTATTACTTAATGAAATTTTAATTTCGTTATTGAATATTAGCTGGAAACAAATGCTGAACTTTTTATATGGTTTAAAGTGCAATACTTTGTAATCGTCTACAAGCAATAGAGATAGACTTTTTTTTTTAAATCATGTTTGAAATTTAATTTAAGAGCTATAATAAATGAGTAAATTGCGATACAGTTTTCAAACAAACTGCATTTCAAAGTAGATATTTTTTCCTATATAACGGTGTAAACATTGAAAATGTGCGATGCTTATAAATTAAAAAAATTGCAGTGGCAAAAAATTGAAAAACCAAAATTTAATCGTCAAGTGTTGCCATTCGCAAAATGACGTCAGCGTTACGCATGGACACGTTTGTCCTTTATAATATAGGAGATAGGGTAAATAAGAAACAGTCCACTGAATTATAGAAAAGAAAAGAAAAGCTCATGTAGTGCATTTATAAATATTTGTTCCAACTAAATAAACTTTCTTGAAGCAGTCAATGAAATCATGTATTTCTGTCACTAATCCCAGTTTTGATATAACAGTAGTTCAAACATATATTTTAAAGTGTATGAATAATTGTATGAAATTCTGAGGTTTTTTTCGCAGCGGAAACAATTCTATGATTATTCATGTAATTGTTTGCATTTTAAAAATAATTTAATTAAATGCAAAAAATATTATCTTAAACACATAAACATACATTAAAAGGTTTTACAACAAAAATAAATAAAGAATTATTGACAAAAATGCGCCTAAAATTATTTAACGAAATTAAATGCCATCTGCGAGGACCATGAGCTTTGAGGTATAAAAAATGCTTATACATGGAATTTGTACTTTGGTAGTATTGTAAATACATGCCAGTATAGTATACTTATATAGATGATACCATATTTTTTAATTCCTATAAACACAAAGGTATACTTTCGGTAATTATAATACATGAGGTTACTTAAGTCTGAACTTTTGATTTGTAAAGACATCACAGTGATGCAGCGGCAACGTTACATTGATTTGGCAGTGTGACTTTGTGACTTGCAGTGACGTCGTGTGACATGTATGCCGCGTTGCAGTAACGTGGTTGCGACGTTCTCTTGTCCCTGTGGCATAAGTCAAAAACGCATACTGCTTGGAAGTGGACATCTCAATCTCATGCTAACTGAACGAAGAGTTTGGTGCAAAAATAATTTCTGTAAACTACATACATCCTTCTATTGCTAATTAAATAAAATTAATCTAAATCAAAAATACTTCCAAGATTAAAAAAGAAGAAAAGAATTGTTGAAATGCTTTGATTTAGATTTTTTTTTTCAAAAATATTTTTTTTCGAATGAATAAGATTTATAATGGAATTTTCTCAAATTTTTAAACGATATTTTCTCATATTGTTCACTCTTTCATAGCGACTGCCCCATCACATGTTGGCATATTTGTGATAAATGTCACAGTCATATTCATAATGTTTTGTGACTTCACAGAAACGTCACAATTGTCACAGTAGTCCGTAGAAAAAACTCAGAAACGTTTCTGATACAATGCTTGCTAAATGGGTAATTCATCTACTGGGAATTCTACTAATAATTTGGATTAGTTGTGATGCTGTGGAAATGTAGCAGGAAGTAAAATATTTTTTAAATGTGTACTGTTAAACGGCGTACGCCAGTTTTGTATAATGCGTACGTAAATATGATGACACAAAGTGTCAAGTTTCATGAAAATCTCTGGATTTCGTTTAGATATGTCCATTGAATTCAGAATAGCCCTATTTTTCAATTGTAATTTCCCATGCTAAATTTATATTAATGAAATAAAACTACTCAAAACTGCAAAAAGCTTGATTCCAATACAGTGTATTATATTTAGGCTAAATTTCAAAGATCATTACAATGATATTCGTTTATTAACCAAGCTATATCTCGAGTTGACAAAGTTTTTAATTATTTTTGTAACCCTGATTAAATTTCTACAATTACATATAATTTTAACTACGCTTTTTTTTTTGTACAGATCAGATGATTCAGCAGAAGCAACAACTTCAAGAGAGGGAAAGAGAGATAGAAAACAGGAAACTTGAGGAAATGGTGAGCACAATACAATTAATCAGATGAAAAATACAAAAATGATATGCTTGTTTTTATCAAACTCTTTGAATGTGTATGAGAAGTTGACAGAAAACCTAACCTTACTGAATCAGCACATAATTAGAATAAAAACCACAGACTTTCATTATTTAATTTCACTTTAGTTCTTTTCACATGAGAAAGAATTTTTCACTTCTATATAAATTTATTTGTGATATTGATATACATCCCAAATATTGTGATTTTTTTATGTATCACAATAAATTTATATATCTCTATATAAACAAATCTATATATATATTACATATGTGCCTATATAAATTTATTTATGATTCCACGTCTGATTAATTTGAATGAAATTCATGCTCATACCCTTTTAGTAGTTGAAAAGAAAGATGGAAAAACCAGTTACCAGTCTTCCAAAATTCTCAGTCAATATTTACCAATAAACAAATATCACCTGTTTCTCTAAAATCATTAATTGTTAATAGCTTTAAATTCCATTACTGTCTATAGCATCATCTTAAATCATGCACTGTAATGCAAAATGGTTACAGTTACAATAACTTTAGAAACATCTTAGAAAAGAAAATCTGCAATCATCTTCTAGTTTAATAAACATTTACGTTTAAAATAGGTGGATTGAACTTTGTGCCGTTATATTAAAATAAATGATCAACGTAAAAATGGCACAAATAATATATATATAATATATAATAGCAAATAGCTGTTTCGGAGCCTCTAAAGCTCCCTCATCAGTGCCAAAGTTAAAAGGATTGAAAACTGATTTAAAAGTTTAAACCATGTAAGTATGCTTGCGTCTCCGCTCGCGACCAAGATGGAATGGCGGCGAGATTTTATAAACAACATCGGAGTCAGGAGTCACATGTGACGTAGGAGACCAATCAGAAGCGCTCCGCCAGTCTGTACGAGTTTAAGTACGGAGGAGAAAAAGGGGGGAGGGGGAAGTGAAGAGAATGAATTAAATGTAGCCAAGACATTTGAAAAATTTAATGTACTGGACTTATCATTAACTAAGTTTCCTGAATTCTTCCATATTAACTTTGGCATTGATGATGGAGCTTTAGAGGCTTCCAAACAGCTGTTTGCTATTATATATATTTTTTATTTATGCTATGTTTACGTTGATCATTTATTTATTTTAAAACATTTACGTGTTTATTTTTAGTTGTGAATAAAAATATTCAGTAAAAAAATCTTTAATGCTAACAGCGATTTGAAAAAAATGTACGTCAGTCCACATAATCCCATTTATTATTTTCATCTGTTATATGTATACCAATTGTATGGATGTATATCATTCACAGTGTCAAGGTCATTCACCCTTTGTCCTCTCTTTTATTAACAGCTGGATAACTATCCTTTCGGCAAGGAGGATCAACCAAACAATGGTGGGTTGATTCTTTCTCACACAGGTATCAACTCCTCTTCTTCCCTCCTGTGGCAGCCCGGTCTGATCTCCGGTACACGCTTGGTGTGGACTGCACTTTCCTTTCCAGCACCCTTTTTAGTAACATTGCACTCGACATGGTACACACGCAGGCACTGCACCCTTGAGGAGCTATTGCATGTCAAATTGAATTAGAGTTGCCAGCTTCATAGCTAGTTCTTTATCAAGAGGCTTACAAGGAAATATTACTCCATAAGCGTACGCTCAAAATAGTTTGAAAAAAAAAATAGGCATTCTCTTCTCATGTTTTTCTTGTTTGTGAAAACAATTTTTGCAGAATCTCAATTATATGCCCTTAAAAAAATGACAATTTCGTTATTTTTCGATTTATCGCTGATTGGTGACACAATGATTTATAAATAAAAATATTACTTCTTATCTAATCGAAACACACAAAAAGTGTTTAAAGAGAAATGTCACATTCACCTTGAGTAGGTAAAATAAGTAATTTATTAGTAATCAATTCAGTAATTTATTTAGTAATTAATTTATTGAAAAGGTGCATACAATTTATTTAAAACTATTCTATTACATAAACGAGATACCGATCTTACCAATTTCAAAATTGCAAATTTGTGGTCATAAAAATTATTTAAAATAGCTGGCAACTCTATATGCACAAATATTTGAACTTATGATACAAACGAGATCGGTCAACAAATCATAATAAAAACACTAGCTTTAAAGAGTATTACGAAAATGTTTAAAATAAAGAATATTTAATATTTTTATGTTATTCAACGCAAGTCTCGACAATATCGTTTTTTTCCGTCGCCAGTTTCTAGGAGCTTTTTTTTTTACGTGTGTTTAAATTAGAAACAATGCTTTGATAACAATATAATAAATTATAACACCTTATAATAATATACTTTTAAATGCTAAAAGGTGTAAATTAACAACATAATAAATACGCAGTAAAATAAATTTTAGTAGGTTGTTTGACATGTTTCGGCTCACGCCGAGCCATTTTCAAAAACAAATGAGAATATTCCATAATTGCACGGGCTTTGAAGTTTTTATTTAAAATGCTATCATTTAATTTTCATGTACTTTTTTGAAATTATGCATTTTATTTTTACTTGGATGTTTATTTTTATATCTGTAACCATGGAGTCACTCGAGCCACAATTTCAGCAAGTTAAAAGATGCCGCATCGTTACATATTGTATTTTTGCGTGTTAGTATCTCTATGGTTTCTCTTATTATGGATAGGTAGTATATTGTAATATATATAATATATGCATATATATATGTAACGGTGCAGCATCTTTTAACTATACTATCTATCCATATTAAGAGAAACCATAGAGATACTAACACGCTAAAATACAATATGTAACGATGCAGCATCTTTTAACTTGCCGAAATTGTGGCTCGAGTGACTCCATGGTTACAGATATGAAAATGAACAACCAAGTAAAAACAAAAGATAACGTGCGTAATTTTTAAAAAAGTATATAAAAATTAAATGATAGCATTTTAAATAATAACTTCAAAGACCGTGCAAATATGGAATATTCTCATTTGTATTTGAAAATGACTCGGAGGGAGTCGAAACATGTCAAACAACCTAATAAAAGTTATTTTACTGTGTATTTATTATGTTGTTAATTTACACCTTTTAGCATTTAAAAGAAATATACAATGCTTTGACATTGAAATAAAATGCTTTGATTTATAGTATTATTTCTTTTCTTTTTTAAATTTCACGTGGAACGAGTGAAAGGCATCTATTTTAAATGCACGTGTTTTAAATTAAAGTTATGTATTTTAAATGAAACGGGTGAAAGGTGTTTATTTTTAATTTTAAATGAATGCAATACGAATGATGGCGATGGGAACAATATCTGGCGGTTTATCACCTGCGCCCGGCTAACATAAAAGTACCAAATATTCTTCCTAATTGAAAAACTGACAACTTAAATGACAGTTTCTTATGCAATCAATTTAAATAATGACGATTATTATTATTATTGTAGCTGATTATTTTATCAACGAAAGACAGATAAAATTTTTCAAGATAAGTTTTAAATGAGTTTCTCAAGGATTAAATAATAATAGTAACTAATAGTAACTAACTATGTATCATAATTCAAATTTAAAATGAGATAATTTCAGTTATTTAATTCGATATAGAATCAACTATCTAAACTAGGGCTGCCCAACCCGCAAGCCTTGTAAAAAATTTAAAAATTCTGAAAAAAAAATATTTTAATGCAGTTTTTAAAAATGTTTAATTAGTAAACTCCTACGGCAATAGAATCTTCCAAAAAGCAGTCCTTCATCACGATTATTTGAAGAGCATGAAAACGTTTTTCTTAAATGCACCTTTCACTTAATTCACTGGATGACAACCGAATAGCGTTCTCAAACAGCTTTTGAGAACTCAAACTGAATGACCTGGTTTTGTTATATTTAGTACTAATATGGATGAAAATTAGAAGAAATAAAGAAATTACAAAGTAAGTAGCTGAAGGGAGTGTGGGGGGGGGGGATTATATTAAATTGGACCAAATTTCGTTCAGAGAAGCTGAGGGTAAATCAAAACTCGTGGGCAAAACTTTAAAAGGTGATAGAACACATATAAACAAGCTAATTTCCGCCGCCGTACAATGCATGAACGTATCGCAAGCGGCGAACCGCTAGATGGCGCTGTCATTAAACACACAAAGCGCTGGTTTTTCTCACACATATCGTCATTTCTGCCGCGGATTGCAAAAATAATGGAATGGTTTTACTGATCAGGAAAAGGCGCACATGCATTTTATGCATGTTTCTGCGGTTGTAACTGCTTTGGAAGTCCCAATTGTGTAGTAAACAGCGTTTTCTTCACAATTAGAAAGCGTTCTGTAGTGTTTCACTGCTTGAGCTAAGAACATGCATTATATGGTGTTTTGTGCTTGTCTAGACGTGTTCTGTCACCCCTTAAAGTTTTGCCTAGGAGTTTCGAATCATCCTGTATGTCCCGGATATTTACAAAACTCCATCAGAATATACTAAATATGTCAAAATACATTTTAAGTAAAAGATAAAAAGTCAATATTTCCGTCCCCTTTCGTCTAATAAAAGGGACCAAGTTCCCAGAAACTTTATTGAAAATATTCTTGACAGCAATTTCGTCGCATAGACATTAATTCCTTTAAAAAATGGATTAATTAAGATAAAAGTAGTCTGTCTAGATCATATGTGGAATAAAAGGAAGTTTCTTAATGTTGCAAGGATTTAAAGAATTCTTACGAGGAAACCACGCCATAGTGTAATAATGAAAAAAAATCTAAGTAAGCAGCAATCGAAAGACCGTAGTGAAACGTGATATTTAACACATAAATCATTTGCCCTTGTCTCCTCGTTATCGAGATATAAAGTCTTAAAGTTTACTAATTTATTTGTTTATTTAGGGAGAAAAGGCGTGGTTCTGATTCAGAAATTTTAATAATCAGATTAATATAAAATACAAAACATATTTAGATATAATAATATAAAAGTGAAAGAAGCCCGCAAAAAATGCTATTAACAAATATGGTACTGAACCAAAAAATGATTGACGCATAAAAATAGTGGCACTAAGAACATTTCATTAACTTAATTCTAGTGCTATGATTACAATGGTCCCCCACCTGCGAAAAACAAAATTGCAAGGACGCTTCAAATGGAAGTGGCCCAGTTTGCACTAACCTAAACTTGTACCAAGTATACGGAATCATGTCGGAGTATTGCGGCACACTAAATTGGAAATGGACAAGTGAGTGGAGTTTGGTGATGTTGTTACGTTGAAAACGTAATGACTCCCCCTTCCATCCTATGGACTCCTTCTTCGTTCAATAAATTAGAAAATTTTAACACTTTATATCTCGATAACGGAGAGACGAGAGCAAATGATTTATGCGCTATTTTGATTTTTTTCCCTTATTACACTAACGGCGTGGTTTCCTGGTTAGATATACAGATAAAATATACAAGTAAAATAATGATAAACTTATGATTGAAAACGCCGTCAGATGCTAAACACAAGTCATTTCTGCTAAATAACAAATACTAGTAACAAGTAGAAAATAATATTTTTAAATATGAAGAAGTAGTATACGCATGCGCACATCCTACCCACCTATCTCAATGAAATAGTTTAACAATTTCGCTGGTTTTTGGACTCTAATCTGATGCTTGCATTGTTATTCATCTCTTTCAGATCCGATGTTTATGTCGACGAAACCAAAAAGAGCAGCCGTCAAAAACGATGTAAGTTTTACACTTGGTTTTTTTAAACATCCTCTATTAAAAAAAATTAATTAATTAAACTCTTACTTTATAACATGGACGCAAATGTTAGTGTTTTTCGATATTATCACATTTCGGCCAGGTATTCTCGGTCAGTGAGCTCGATTATGTATGATATTTTTGCACAAAATAGCAGAATCGTATGTTGAATCGAATTCAAAATTGTAACTTTAAAACCTAAGTAATACACTATCGACATTGGTTTTTATTTCTACGCTTGTAATCAGCTAGACTGAAAAATATTTCTTCTGTTTATGCAAGTGCAAAATTAAAAATTATTGAGCAACAATGAGCTAAATAGTAACATCAACGTGTTTAGAAAGTTTAGGAGAGGAAAAAACACCTTCACATTATAAAAAAATTAAAGAACAACAATGAACTTAAAAAAATATTGAAGGAGATGAAACGTTGCCACACTTTAACAAGCTAAAGAGCAACTATGAGCCTATAAAGTATTAAAGGAGATTAAAAGCTGTCGCATTTTATCAAACTAAAAATTCACTATGAGTTTAGAAGTATTGAAGCAGAAGAAACGCTCTTACATTACGCAAACTAAAGAATAACAATTACATTAGAAAGTACTGAAGGAGACGAAACACTGTTACATTTTAGAAAAAAAAATAAAGCAAAACAATACGTTAGAGCGTAATAAAAAGCAAAACACTGTCACATTCTGGTAAACTGAAGCACAATATGAACTTATAAAGTATTGAAGGCGACGAAACACTGACATTCTAGCAAAAAATCTTAAATTAAAATCGTTATATCCTGTAATAGAATATCAAATAGCTTGTAATCCACAACGCCAAAGATTTAAACACGTACACATTTCTCAATAGTAATTATTTTGTAACTTTTCTTTTAATGATAGTTTATTATTGTCGTTATAGGACTTCGATCCTTGGGGCAAAGGTTTCGGAAATCCGAGCTGGGACAACAAAGGAAACGTTCAACGGCACAAAAATATCCCTTCTGTCGACGAAGGGATTCCAGATCCTGTCAGTAACCTGGTAAGCACGTAAATGCATAACATTTGCACATGTTCTATTCAGATTCTAAGATATTCAACCTTGTTTATCGTGTTCTTATAAAAACAAAGTATTTTTTTAGATATGGTGTTAATGAGAGTTTTTTAAACCAATTTATGAAACATGGTAATCATTCAAAAATAGCATGAAACATGGTAATCATTTACCAGTTTTTCATCGATTGTAATCTAACAAGGGGTGTAAGATGTGTTGGAAAAGGAGACTTGGGTTATAGAAAATAGAAGAATAGTTAACTCCGAAACTGAAATCAGTTTCGCCTGACGTTCATGAATGTAAGAGTTAGAGGCTACAAAAATCACGTAGCACTGCACTCCTATTCATAAATAAGAGCTATTGATGACATTTACAGGTTGTATTTTGGTTTTAAACAACATAAATTAATATAGCATGCTAACAACAATACGAACCGTTTAGCGCATAATTAACTCTATTGTTATTAACGTGTATACAGTTGTAACCAGGGCTTGAGAAATGCGATCGGCAGGTCGCCACTGGAGACTAAGTTTTTTATCTGGTTACCAAGTTTTTTTTTTTATATCTGACAGCCAAGTTATTTAATATGGCAGATTTTTTTCTGTTATTGTTTTGGTACAAAAATTGATCTAAGAAAATTAAAATTCTGATAATATGTCTCATTACAGATGTTGCAAACAGTTACCAAATATTAAGAAATAAACTTAGAAATTATATTCAAACAAAAAATAGCTTTTAATTTAGCAAAAACTAAGCTCATCCAATGGAAATTATAAAATAATAAACCAGAATTATTTGACTGACTTCGACGCGAAAATAGGCAAAAGAAAATATTTTTCTGCTTCGCTACTTCAACGATGCACTCCTCATCACATAGAGATTTAGTAGCACTCTAATATCCGGACATTTGAAGCATTCAGCAATCAGTATTTCCCGAACTTGCCGATTAATTCAAAGTTTACAATTTTTCCTTTTTTTTCTTTTTAGGTGCGTTTGTTATTATATAAATACTTAGCACCTATAGTCGTCGTCTCGTCCGTCCGTCTGTCTGTCCGTCCGTCCGTCTGTCTGTCTGTCCGCATATAACAGCGCAAAAACTAACCAACCAAATGATTTGTAGTTTAATATATATAATCTTTGCAGAATTTTGTCGAGTCATTTCAAATTTTATGAACATCGAATCAAAACTTAAAAAGATATTAATAAAAATATTTATTAAGTAATTTGAATTTTTTAAAAATTGATACTTCTTTGTTATAGCAGCTTCCGAGGATTAATCGTCAAGTGACCCAGATGTATCATTCTATAGGGGGTAGGATACCTTTGAACACGTCGAAAAAGCAAAAAAAATATCACTATGTTCCGAGCTTCAAAACTTGTGTATTAAGTCAAAAATAAAAGTCAAACTGCATTTAAATATAAAGCTCATACTTAAATTTATATTAAAAAAATATATATATATACTTGTAAATTCGTAAATAAATATTGAAATGAAAAGTTTAAAAATATATATGATAATAAGGGGAAAAACACATAACACGTCTTGCGCGCATGATAAAATCTGAAAATATGCATATAAGGAGGAAATTTTGGTGAGAATAAATACATAATAATGTTACCTTTATACTAAAACCAGAATATTTGTAAAAAAAATATTGACTAAATTAAAAGATTAACTTAATAATTTCAAAAATTAAAAATTTTCGATTTTTTAAAAATATTTCCAAAGTATAAAAGCAAAAAATAAAAATAAAATCACCTTTTTCTGGTTTTAAGTTGTAGATAATACAGAAATGAGTATGTTGTGAAAAATTCTTTTGATTGCCATGCATAGTTTTTTAGTAACACTGCGCGCAAGACGTGTTATGTTTTTTTTCTCTTTTTATCATATATATTTTGAAACTTATCATTTCGATATTTATTTATTAATTTACATGTATACATACATATTTTAAAATAAATTTGAATATGAGCTTTATATTTAAATGAAGTTTGATTTTTATTTTTGACTTATTACACAAGTTTTGAAACTTGGAACATAGTGATATTTTTTTTTTGCTTTTTCGACGTGTGCAAAGGTATCCTACCCCCTTATCCTATCATGCATAATTAATTCAATGATATCCCATGATAGATAATGATACTAGGTTGCCATGGTGATTGCGTCCTATTTAAAATGGAGACATATTATTTCCGTATTACTGAATTTAAAAACCGAATTTATATACTAAAATTGTTTAATTATAGCAATCCTATAATCTACCGATAGTTTTTGGATAGATGTTTCTGGATAAATAGATATTAAATGGAAAAAAATAGTCTAAATATAGATTTCAAGTTCTGAAATTTCCAATGCTAGGCTTCAGTTTCTCAATGGAAATTTCAGTAAATGTCAACAAATGATAAAATGTTGGCAACTTAAAATGTACTTATTTATTTAATACTTTTATTTATTTAAACTTTATTTAAAACTTTTATTAATATCTTTTTAAGTTTTGATTCGTTTTTCATAAAATTTGAAAGGACTCGACAAAATTCTGCAACGATTATATATATTAAATTTCAAGCCATTCCGTTGGGTAGTTTTTGCGCTATTATAAGCGGACAGACGGACATAAATAAGGATCAGAAGACGATTTTAGGTGCTACGTATTTATATAATTACGAACGCATTGAATAAAAGAATGTAAAAAGGTACCAACTTTCCAATATATATATATATATATATATATAAACATATATCGATGCGCGTTGTATGCCAACGACAGGTTTTGTAGCATTCATACAGTGGCCATTCTTGCTCATAGAGTGTCTATCATCAAAAGTTTGAGGCATGATGTGATTTTTACGGAGTTTTTCTATTATATCATTTTGAGGTTAATATTTCTTTGCAGGATGATATTCTAATGGGTGTATCGCGGTACGCAGGAGGCGCCGGAGCTCCGCACTACACAGAGACTGGACGTCGGCGGACCAGGCTCAAAAATACACTCAACAATCTCAAGTCTATGGGTAAGTTAATTTTAAAACCCAAAACAAATCCCAAATTTTTTAAATATTATTTCTGTATAAATCTGAATACGAGAAGCATAAAATACAAGTGGTTCAAGTCTGTGGTTAGTGGTCTTGAGCAATTTAGGCTGAGGTCTAGGTAGACTTTTGTAAATGAAAAATTTTCGCGGAGTGTTAATTTGTTCTGCTGCGGTAGGCCGCGCAGCGTAATCAAGCGAACGGATCAATTAATAAATTCATTTGATTAACATTCTGAAAACATGTTTTGAAATGACATCAAGTTTCATTTCTCCAAAAATCTAGCAACATATTTCTGGAACCCGGCCTTAAACTTAAAAGTTTATGCACAATGTAATTAGGTTCAATCGTCTTAAAAATTATGCTATTTATATACAAGCACATCTAAGGTTCTTATGTTTTTGAGTAAATGTTAAAAAAGGGTAATTTTTTATAGCTGCAATTTATAATACCAAATAGAAGCTATCATGTTATAGAATAACGTGTGACATGGGGTGAAACTATCTTAACAGTATTTTAAATTAATTTCAAAATTAGGATATACGAGTATATCTTTAATTATTTTTTAAATAATGCAAAAAACATCATTAAGAGAAAAAACAAACTATCATCATGATTATTTTACTATATAGTATAGTAAGAGTAACTCTAAAATAGTTTAGTTTGTTTTATTACCATTCCAAAGAGAAACAATTGCTAACTATAATCTTTCTCCACTATTGTAAGCTCATCCGTAATTGTTCAAAATTTAATATTTTCAAGTAAATCTTGTAATTTTTATTTCTGTTTTAGGTCCCCACATCGATGATACATATGAATATGACCCTTGGGGTCGACCTGGAGGAGGTGCACCTTTCAAACGAGAAAATGGAAGAGTATTCGAAGAGAAACTGGTAAGAAAGTAGTACATGCATTTTTTTTTTTTTTTTTTTACTTACAAAGTATTATACTTTCCCTCAAAGTCCCTTTAGGATACGGAGAGATGTTACAGCTAAAGAAAAAGAAAAAAGATAGTTCAGAAACTAGCGTTCTTTACTGCCGCTGAAACATGCTGAAGTAGAGGGATCGACACGTGACCTTTATTAGTTTATTTTAAAGAAAAGGATGGACACGTGACCTTTATTCGTTTATTTTAAAGAAACGGACTATAGTAAAAGATATACACGCGGATATTAGCATCGGATAGGGTGAATATGCACAATTTTATTTTGATGATGTCCTTGAATCTTACAAGAAATTTTCTGGAAGTTGTCGAATCTAATTATCTTTTTATATAAAGGTAACTGGAGACCTCAGAGAGATCATGTTGATGAATTTCTTAACGAAGACAATATTTGCTATATCCAGCAGCCGGCAAAATCGTCGAACGAAAATCCTGTATCATCCAGGAAAAGACATTGCTTTAAATGATCTCGTGCTTCACGCGTTATGTGTTGCTCCTTTCCAGGTTGTTCTAAAATCTACACTTTTATCAGAATAGATGAGTTTGTTTTTAATAAGTTCTTATGAATGTTCTTCATTCACTATATGAAGGCTTTATGTACGATTTGTATGTGATGTTCGACCATCATGTTCAGACGGATATTCTGGAGATAAAATGTGTCCTATTCTGATTTTCTTTCGAAATAATTGCAAGTAAATTCTAACCATAGCATCACGTCGATAGTTTAATGATCGCAAGTAAATGCACACAGGTTTCTTCAGAATTTTATACGAAGTTTCATCCTTATTCTTGAATGGTGTATTTTATGATTTGAGTAATATTTTCTCCTTCTTATATACAATGACAAATGAAATTTTGAATACATCAGTAAACCAAATGTCTTTATTTTTGTAAATCATTGCTTTTACGTACCCATCATACGTAGTATAGGGTAAGTCTTGCAATCGTTTTAAAAATAATTTTTTTTTTCTCGACGGATTTGCATGTTTCAGACACTGGAGATTCCGAAAAACATATTTTTAGAAAAAAAAAATTGCCGTCCGTCTGTCTGTGTGTCTGTAAACACTCTCTCTTCCGAACAAATTGAGATAGAGGCTTGAAATTTGGTATGTACTTAGTATGTAATAATGGAAAGAAGATTATTGAATTTCAGTAACCTCGATTATCCGGAACTATTTTTTTCGGACTCTCAAAATATTCGTTCTGATAAAAGGTGCATAAAAATTTTCAAAAATGCTTATTTCAAGAAGTAATTATAAAAGATAATAAAAAAACATAAATTTTGCATAAAGAATGAGGTTGATCGAATAATGAGTTGCCGAGATATTTGGAATCCTATGTTCCACACTCTTCGATTTTTCGTGACCCCGTATTTCATTCAAATTTCAATTCAAAGATATATTTTAATTGGAAATGAGACGCTTAATCCGACGAAGTAAACTGTTAGTTAATATGATTATAATTTTTAGAGTTATGGGGATATTTCTTTTACGCAATTCAGTAATAGAGCATTTAAAGTTTAGGATGTCATCAAGCCACGATTTCATTCGAATTGCGATGCATTTTATAAATAGTTTACACATGTTTTATTTTCATATTTTATATTGTGCATATCCCTGATGGGTAAGTATTACGGTGGCCCCCAACAACTAGTTTTTTTTCTTCTCCCTTCTCCCCTTATAAAACTTCTCTTTTATTAACAGGGCTGGTCGATGACGGGGCACCCAAAGAAACGCACCAGAGACGCCAAGAATGAGTACAGGAACGAACTTCGTGAGTCCAATTCAATTATTTAAAGATAATTTTTTACTTTTTGTATTATTTAAATCCAAAGGAGAAAATCTAATAATAAAAAAAACTGTTATCGATTCTTTAGATCATTTTATTTAGATCAGTACTGTAAAAACAACAACAACAACAAAAGATATATTGGTTAATTTATCCTCTTCGCTACTAAGTATAATACAATATTATTTATTGTTATTGAATTATTTCTTCTCCAATTTTACTTCAGAACAAGAGTTCTAATCTATTTAGATTATTTCAAATCTTTGATATCGAAGTACATCATACTGAAATCGAAATTGAATTATGTTCGAGTATCAATAATAAACGGGAAGAACGGAAATCCACATGTAGACCTAGCGAGTGAAGAGGTTACAGGGTGGCTAGTGGTCAGGGAAAAATACAGCTAAAAAAAGTGACAAACACCAGTATATTTTCATAGAAAAATTCATGTTAATTATTCGATCAAATAATGAACTAGAATTTTTTTATAAGAATATACTGGTGTTTATTACTTTTTTTTTTACTGTGTTTTTCCCTGACTACTAGCCACCCTGGGTTAAAGCGCATATTCGGAGCATTTTTATACAATAAAGCGTCAATCTTGAAAATGTCTGCATTCTGAAAATATGTAGCCCTTCCTTAACTTCGCTTAAAAGGATATTTACTATTTCAAATAGTTACCCGATATAAAAACTTCATGACAGTAGATATGTATTTCTGTTTTTATTAAGATGTAGAACAGCGAAATTACTGAATGTAGTCTATTTAAAGATTTGTGTAAAACTACGGGGAAAATATTTAACGTAACCACTTTCAGAGTTGTATAGTGTTTAGACAAGAAGTGGAGTTATTAAAGTTTTAATTTTATTATTCAAAAGTTTATTATATCTAGTACTTATTACTCACTTTTACTGGTAACTTAATAATTATTAAAGGTTTGAACAAGAAGTAGGATTATTAAAGTTTTACTTTTATTATTAACAAATTAATTATATCTAATGCTTATTACTCTCTTTTAAAAGTAATTCAATTACTTTTAATTTGTAATCGAACATTGTTTTTGTGTTTGCCCTTTGTTTTAAAACGTTAGTCGAAAAGAAAATAAAGCATTTGCAAAACGTGTTTAGTTATACTGGGCAACCATTGCTGGAAGAGATAAAGCAACGACCGTTAACAATTTTCAAAATGAACGAAAACCATGTTGTATTACAAAACAATAACCTTTAAATTACATACAAAAGAGAGTAATGTGTATTAAATATAATTTATTTGGTAGTAATAAAATTAAAACTTCAGTAACCTTACTTATTGTTCAAACCTTAGACACGTCGACACAATGATTTTGCTCGTTTACTTTAATTCTTCGTGTATTTTAGAGCAGTTTTTTGTTTTCTTTTTAATACACATTAAAGTTGATTGCATTAAGTTCATTTTTTTAGTAACTGCATGGCTTGAAATTGAAAGGTTTTTCTTGAAGAGCTTCTCTAGACTGTTTGTGCTGTTTTGAGCCTACTTTTGGCACTGCAGTAGCTGCAACCATAAATTAGAGAAATTTAATTTCTAGTAACCTTACTTATTGTTCAAACCTTAGACACGTCGACACAATGATTTTGCTCGTTTACTTTAATTCTTCGTGTATTTTAGAGCAGTTTTTTGTTTTCTTTTTGATACACATTAAAGTTGATTGCATTAAGTTCATTTTTTTAGTAACTGCATGGCTTGAAATTGAAAGGTTTTTCTTGAAGAGCTTCTCTAGACTGTTTGTGCTGTTTTGAGCCTACTTTTGCACTGCAGTAGCTGCAACCATAAATTGGTGAAATTTAATTTCTAGTAATCCTACTTATTGTTCAAACCTTAGACACATCGACGCAATGATTTTGCTCGTTTACTTTGATTCTTCGTGTATTTTAGAGCAGTTTTTTGTTTTCTTTTTAATACAGATTAAAGTTGATTGCATTAAGTTCATTTTTTTAGTAACTGCATAGCTTGAAATTAAAGGGCTTTTCTTGACGAGATCCTCTACACTGTTTGTGTTGTTTTGAGCCAACTTTTGGTGATGCAGTATAGCTGCAGCCATAAGGTGGCAAAATCGCGTTCCAACTTTGGAGGTATGGTTCAACAGGATCTTTAAATGTTAGAACTAGATTTTGGTTGTAGCTACTGCAGCACCAAAATTTGGTTCAAACCAGCACAAAATTGTTAACCTTGCGAATTATTTATAATGTAGATTTGAATGATATACGGCTTTCAGATTTTTTTAATTCTGCTGTTTTATATTTTCATATCTCTTACATACTCGAAAAATTGCTACATTACTTTTTCCTTAATTTTAAAAAAGTTAACGGCCATTGTTTTATCTATTCCAGCAATGTGTTCTTAGTATTAACACTAGAGCTACCGAAAATTTTACTCAAGTTTTTTAAAACTATTTCACACCAGAAATTTTATTTAAAACTACTTAACTTATTCATTTAACGAATTTTCGGCAAAAGTGAGTTTTATGTTTAATTTATTTTAAAAAGAAATTTCTGGTTCGAATCGGAATCTATTCATCTGGTAACCGTCAAAATGACGGCTCATGGTAGCTCTAGTGTTAAAAAACAGGTTTTACAAATGCTTCATTCTCTTTTCGGCTTAATACACAGATCAAACACAAAAACAATGTTGTATTAGAAATTAATAATAATTGAATTATTTTTAAAAAGAGTAATAAGTATTAGATATAATTAATTTGTCAATAATAAAATTAAAACTTTAGTAATTCTACGTTTTGTTCGCACCTTTAACAATAATAATTTTTAAAAAGTGTAGTAAGTATGAGATATAGTTAATTTGGTAATAATAAAATTAAAACGTTAATAATCCTACTTCTTGTTCGCACCTTTAACAATAGTAATTTTAAAAAGTGTAGTAAGTATGAGATCTAGTTAATTTGGTAATAATAAAATTAAAACGTTAGTAATCCTACTTCTTGTTCGCACCTTTAACAATAATAATTTTAAAAAGTGTAGTAAGTATGATATATAGTTAATTTGGTAATAATAAAATTAAAACGTTAATAATCCTACTTCTTGTTCGCACCTTTAACAATAATAATTTTAAAAAGTGTAGTAAGTATGAGATATAGTTAATTTGGTAATAATAAAATTAAAACGTTAGTAATCCTACTTCTTGTTCGCACCTTTAACAATAATAATTTTTAACAAGTGTAGTAAGTATGAGATATAGTTAATTTAGTAATAATAAAATTAAAACGTTAGTAATCCTACTTCTTGTTCAAATTTTCAATAATAATTGAATTACTTTTAAAAGAGTTTAATAAGTATGAGATATAATTAATTTATTAATAATAAAATTAAAACTTTAGTAATCCTACTTCTTATTCAAACCTTTAATAATAATTGACTTATTTTTAAAAGAGAGTAATAATTATTAGATATAGTTTATTTGGTAATAATAAAAAGTAAAACTTTAGTAATTTTACTTTTTGTTCAAACTTTTATTGAATTACTATTAAAAGAGGGTAGAAAATATTAGATTTAATTATATATATTCTAATAATAATTGATAATAATAAAATTTAGTAATAATAAAATTAAAACAACTTCCTAAAAGTAATCCTACTTCTTGTTCAAACGTTTTTCGCGAATTCTTAAACAGTTGATCACAGCATTTGCTTCCGGTTAAAATGTATTTAAAATAAGGTAATATTTATATTAGCAGGTGCTTGAGTCAATAAATATACTTCAGAAAATATTAAGAAATTAAAATCATTAGAATATACCCAGATTCTATAAATTATATTTAATTTAAAATAAATCTTCTTAAAAGTATGTAAAATGAGAGAATTATTTTTCCAGTGATTGAAAACAACAAGCAACTAACTGTAGTGCTTACAAAGTGATTAATCATAAGTCAAAAATTATTAATTTTTAAGCGTCACTGTATTTAATTATGAATAGGGCTTAATTCCTAACCAAAAAATGGTATATAATCCCTAATATTTTGCAGCACTAACAACAGTAGCTTATCGTCTGACATTTACACCCACATATTTGTATTTTATACATCATCTGCAAAATTTAAAGCAATTTTTCCTCCAGCAAAATAAAAATTACAACATTAAAGATGTAAGTATAAAACATCACAAATTTTACTGAATGGTGTATACAAATTTAAAATTTTATACATACATTAAAATTAAAAATATCGACGTTTCGACCACCTTCTATGGTCATACTCAGGAAAAATTTGTTATATTGCTGCCAAAGTTTCAAATGTGAAAAACAATCCGTCCGTTGCCACATTATTATTGCCGTCCACAGAAAAAAAAAAAAAAAAAAAACCCTTGGGTAACACTCAACCAACGTACCAACCAACCACTTGTTAGTTGGTTGGTAAATAAAAATTTAACTGGTTGGTTGGTACGTTGGTTAAGTGTTACCCTAGTTATTTTTTTTTAATTTGTGGACAGCAATAATAATGTGGCAACGGACGGATTGTTTTTCACATTTGAAACTTTGGAAGCAATATATATATATATATATATAATTCCAGAGGATGACCATAGAAGGCGGTCGAAACGTCGATATTTTTAATTTTAATGTATGTATAAAATTTTAAATTTGTATACACCATTCAGTAAAATTTGTGATGTTTTATACTCACATCTTTAATGTTGTAATATTTCATGGTGTAATCGTCCAGCATTTATATTAAAAGAAAAATTGTAAAATATTTTGAACATATTTATATGCAAATATATATAATAAAATCTAATGAATGAATAAATATCAAAAGCATTTATAATTAGGAGTGGACAATTTTCAGAAAAATCTTAATCGACAAATATGTATAGATTAAAATGTTTTATCAACTAGCAAAATACAGCATACAACGTTGTTTATATACTGTTCTGTCAGTCTTAGGTATTTAGCAGTATTTTTAAGCTTCAGTGAACTCTTGCTAATATTTAAATATTCATAAAAAAAAAAAAAAAAAAAAAAGTACCGGAGTTGAGCTCCGATGACCGTAAATTGAATACTGATTGTGAACACGTTTAACTTTCATTGCAATTCTAATGAGGATAATTTATGTTATTTTTTTAAGTAGAAAACATTAAACTTTTCAGAACAAGAAATTAAAGAACACTATCAGAAAAAGCAACAGGAATATTATGAACTTCACGAGCCGGTAAGTTGTCATATATTTTGCCTTTTATACAAAAGTAATAGTATTTTTTTTTCAAAATTCACATTTATTTTCTCTATCTATATTAATACTGTTTCATCATTGTAAAAAACAGCAGGCTTTTGATTCAAAAATTTTCTTTCGCCGAATTCACCTTTATGGATTAAAAAAAATTCCAGATTCATTTGTTATCAAAATTCTTGAAAAATGCTCTTTAACAATTGGAAACATATTCGAAGTGATTTTAAATGTAAAAGCAATTAAAATGTATTCAATGTATTCAATGTAAAAGCAATCCGATTGATTGTACAACAGTTACGTTAAGAAGAAATTACGCTTACAAACACTTTTTCAGGAAACTTTAAAATGTTAATATCGTACAGTTATACAGGATGGTCCAAACTTCCATGTCAAGTTTGGAAAATAAAAAATTAACCAACCAATTGAGGTATGAGATTGTAGTATGCGCTGTAATGCTTATCATGGTGATTTTTTTTTATCAATCAAGAACTTACCCTAAATTCCGGTATATAATCCGCGGACAAAATAAATCTGTTTTGAACTAGAAATTTTGCTTTAAAATTGTTATCTAAACTGCATTACATAAAAATAAGTTATATTTTATGAATTAGAATTTATGGGCCTAAACATGTCTGTTTGATCTGCGGATTACACGCCGGAAATTAGGGCAGTTTAGAATTCGACTAGCAGATTGAGTTATACCGTAATAACATGAAGCACATTTTGTATTTTACAAAAAGGTTCATTCTACAATCAAATCACATGATTTGTGATGTATATACAAAAAAATATTTATTCATCCATACATATCAAATTCAACTGTAGTAATTCAATTAAAAACAATTTTATTTTAAATTTAACAATAAAATCAATTTGCTTTCGCTACAAACATTGAAAATTTCGCCACAAATATCTGAAGCATCAAAACTATAAAAGTAGTACAGTAAAATATTTATTACCGTGTTTCAGATAAATGAAACACTAAAATATTATAAAGGATTATAAATAATTATGTATCGTAGAAAATTGTTTTCTAATTCTTTTCTTTAAATATACCTGGTGAAAACTATGTTAGAATACTAATTTCCATCTGCAACCTTGCAACAACTTGAGATAAAAACAAAGTTAACAAAATATCTAAATTATTTAATACTTTGTGTAGAGATTATTGTTTGTGGAGTTTCACTAACAATAAAAACTTATAAAAATGCAATAATTATGCATGGCAGATAATTTTACCTCAGTTTTTCTATTTAAAGAATTCCTTCTTAATTAAAAGAATTTGGGCTTAAATAGAAACCATCTGTTACCTTGAAACAACTTGATGTAAAAACAGATATAGATATAAATATATTAAATGTCTTAATGATTTATTGTGTGTAGATTTTTAAAGTTCTACCAGCAATCAAAATTTATAAAAATTCTATAATTATGTACTGTAAATAGTTGTATAAACCTTTCTTAATTCAAATAATTCAAATTTAATGAAAAATTGTGTTAGAATGCTATTTTCAACCAACAGCTTGATACAGCTTGATTTGAAAATAGACATAAAAATATCTAAGTTTCTCAATGACGAACTTCTTGTGCATAGATAATTATATAGTTTCACAAGCAGTAGAAAATTAAAAAAGGTGCTATAATTATGTACTGCAGATAATTGTGTCTCAGTTTTTCTTAAAAAGGCTTTCTTACTTAAAACAATTTGAGGTTAAAAAATTCGAGGTTATTTTCATCTGAAAGTTTGCAACGACTTAATATGAAAACAGATATAAAAATAAAAATAAAAATTCTCAATGACATTTTGTACATAGATTTACATTTGTGAAGTTTCACCAGCAGTAAAAATTTACAAAGTGCAATAATTATATACTGCAGATAATAGTGTCCCAAATGTATTTCAAAGACACCTTCTTTACAAAAAAACTTATCTCGTAACCCTATATCTAAAGAAGAAACTCACTGCTATTATGTTTATAATTTTTCCATGTCGCATGCATATTATATCCGCACGCAATCATATGTCACGTCGTTCAAAAGAACCTTGTCGCTATGGTATTCTTCTTCTTTTCTTCTCGTTTTAATTTTCGGTTTGACATAATGTTATAACTAAAATGTAAGATATAAAATATAAATATAAAATGCGTATCACAATTTAATACTCCAAAAATATATTAATAATGAGAAAATCATTAAGTGAATCGCATAATTATGACGAACGGAGAAATTTCAATGTTTTTTTTTTTTTTGTATAATGTTTCAAGAAATTGTACCATTTGTGGATTCGAATATCTTTTGGGAAAAAAAAAATCTTAGAGGTAAATTAAATGTAATAGTATTAATAAACAAACGATGTACAGGGTTACGGAAAATCCAAGTTAAACTTCCCCAACTCAAAAGGATATATAGGACGTTGAATGAGTCGTAATAACATGAAATTTAGACAACAGGTGTTTCAAATTATGCTTTGAAAATTTATTTTTTTAAAGAAATTGTTCGAATATCTTTTGAAAAAAAAAATAATAAACTTGGAGGTAAATTAAATGTAATAGTATTAATAAACAAACGATATACAGGGTTACGGAAAATCCAAGTTAAACTTCCCCAACTCAAAAGGATATATAGGACGTTGTATGAGTCGTAATAACATGAAATTTAGACAACAGATGTTTCAAATCATGCTTTAAAAATTAATTTTTTTTAAAGTAATTGTAAAATTTATTGTAAAAAAGAAAGTCAAGTCTTTGGTAGATAGAGCCATATATCTTCTGAAACGTGATATCCATAAATGTAGACTCTGTGCAACCTAAATAACGAATATCCCACCAACACCCACCCCTCAAAAAATGAAAATAAAAAAATAAAGAAAAGCCTTGTGTTGCAGGAGTTTGAAGTTCGCTTACCTATAATGATCATTTTGAAAGGGAAAGTTCTTGTTAGTAAAGTCTTTCTCCCAGAATAGTGAAAACGACGCTGTGGCGATTAGATCACCCTGACTAATGGAAGAACGTATGCAGAATTTACATTTTATAGTTTAAAAAAATAAATCTCGAGTGTATGTGTTGACAAAAACTCTTATCATTATGATATACACATATGTCTTTGAGTTGAAGAAGTTTAATTTTGACAAACCTATATAATAAAGCCATTCTATTTTGTTGCTATAAAAATTTGCTTTGAAAAAAAAAGTGCTATTGTGACTCACATTATGAAATGAATAAACATAACATTTAATTTTAATACGTTTTGAAAGTTTACAATTCAATAAACTATACTTCACCAATTACAAATATAAAACATAGAATTATAGTCCTAATACATGGTATAAATTCGTTATAATAATACTATTTATCGGCTTTTGAATTAAAATTTTGAAACTTTTGAATTAAAATTTTGAAACTTTTGAATTAAAAATTTTGAAACTTTTGACTTTTACAACTGATAAGAATGTGTTACAAAATGACAAATTTAATGTGGTCTAAAATTTACCCTTTGCATTTAACAATCTAAAGTAATTTGGGTGAAATCATTAGTCTGCTGTTTGTTTTGTCTGAATGATTGCTGTGTAAATAATGATTGCAGTGATTGGTTGTTTACAAGTAAGTAACGGACGTCAGTGGATGTATAAATAGGAAAAATACATTTTTTAAATCTAAATGTAACAGATTTTTTTTAATTCAAAGTTTATAAATAATTAATAGTTGTTCTTTTTGCTAGTTCTTTATCAAGTTTAAGTTCGTGACAACTGACGTCTGTGCACATAGAGATCGGAATAAGATAGCCATTGTATATTTTGATGAGAACAAGCAATTGACTTAAACACAAATTCTGGTGAATTAAAACTAAGACAGTTTATGATTTCACTAGATTAATTTTAACACAATTATCAGGGATGAGATTTCTCCTCTTTTTTGAATACCAGTATAATCTTAGAGAAAACGTTGTTCTGTTAAATCGCAGAATGTTCCGATTAAATAAAAAAACATTTTCTTTAAGATTATGCTGGTATGCAAAAAAGCGGAGAAATCTCCTCCCTGACAATTATTCAAATTGGTAAAGAAATCATTTGAGTTGTAATTTCCCAAGTGGACGAAAAATATCCGGGCCAGAATTCGAACCTGGGATCTCTTGGCTGAAGCTGCCATGCTCTACCAACTGAGTCATCCCGATCGAATCTGGAGGACCTTATTCATCCAGTTAACCAGATGAATTAGGTCCTCCAGATTCGACCGGGATGACTCAGTTGGTAGAGCATGGCAGCTTCAGCCAAGAGATCCCAGGTTCGAATTCTGGCCCGGACATTTTTCGTCCAGTTGGAAAATTACAACTGATATAGTTTATGATTTCTTTTGTCTGAGTGTCAAAACGAAACAACATCGTAAGGAATCATAACATTTAAAGCGTGTTCACTCTTATGAAGTGCAGAGTTTATAAATGTTAAAACTTGTGATTTCAGAGACAGAGTTTTCTGATTTTAACGATGAATTGATTATTAATAGGATGCTACACATCGTTGATACAAAGTACATTAAATTGATTGTACATCAAATAGACGTGCAGGATGGCAAATATTATATTTTCTTAGATTAATTAATATGCAGCAAACATTAGAATCGGTTGAAAGTTTTGCAAACGAAGCTGTAATATTGTTCAGATTACAGGACTGTGTAGTTAAAAGTTTACTTGAACCATTTACTGGAAATACAAGATTTATTTCAAGAATATTTAAAAAAGAACAGGAAATTACACAAGCAGAGAAACACTATTATGCGAGTAGTTTCATCGTAATCCAGCAGAAGTTTTAAAAATAAAAAAAGACTAACAATGCCTCAGATAAATAATTTCACAACGCAGTCGTATCTGACTTAAAGAAAAAATTTCTGACAACTGAAATTCTTTTCTGTGGACTATACTTTTGTTGAAGTGACGCCATCTAAACTTTACGTCTAGAACTTTGCACCGAAGCCATGGCCAAAAAAATCTAAGCTCCACCTCCCATTTGTGTAGTTACATACATTTTCTCAAACCTACTTAACCCATTCGGGACCATTGGTGCATATATGCACCCTCAAAAAGAGCATTCAGAATTTGTTTTAGGCACCAGTAAAAAATAAAAGTAATATTTGCTTTCTCTAATTAGAGCATTTTTGTGATAGTTTAAGTAAAGGTAGCTATTTTAAAAAAAGTGGTGCCAACTGAATAAAATTTCTGTGAAAGCCGGTGGTCCCGAAGGGGTTAACTACTTGCAGTGTCTCTTTTCTGCCACGTTGTCAAAACTATACACTTTTTGCTAAAATTTTCTGTTCAGACCTATTATACAAATTATAAACAGCAAAATAAAATGTTACAAGTATAGAACTTATTAATTTATGCTAATTTTTACTAATAGCGAAAAAAACTGAACTTTTATTGGCAAATAAATTGGCTAGCGTAGAAAAATGTTGTCCCAGAAGTGCTCGGGCAAAGTTGCTAAGTGGTTAATACGGAGGCATATCTTCTAAGAGCAGAACATTTCCCGAACTTCTTCCAGTTCATAACTGTGGAAATAAGTTTATGTATCTCTATCGGTATTATTTTTATTTACACTTTTGAACTCGAAAACCAAAATGAATTCTTATCCGCTTAAGTACGCCCATTGTTGCACATTCTTAAAATAGTGTTTACTCATAATCCACAGATTTTATTGATCTATTCCCCATCAATTTTCTGTTTAAGAAAAATGTATATATTTTTTTTTTCAGATAAAGAGAAAACTAAAATTTACGAACAATTTGGTTGAAATACTTAAAACGTCTGATGCCATACGGATTTTTTTCTTAATATGGCTTATTAACCAATTCTTATTCCTATCTCTATGTTTTTTAATGCATGTGTGACTGCCTAATATGTAGAGAGAAAAGGCCTGCCATTAGCACTAGATACAATTAAGACGTCTGAGTGTGAGAGTGGACTAAATTTGTGGTTTCAATTATTCTAGATCGTTCGCATTCGACCTCCCCAAAGGATGAACAAGAAAGCGCCGGTAAACACATCCCCTTACTTTTCAGCACGAAACTTCCTTCCTTCCTCTTTCTTCCTTTCTTTCTCATCTTTCCTCCTTTTTCTTAAGTTCTTGCGCTGAATAGAAATCGAATAGGAAATAAATATCCAAGTATTTAAAAAAAGACCTCAATTATTGCAAAATTTCATAATAAGATAATTGAGAAAAAAAAACTGGAAAATAATGTTTTTTTTTTACTATATTTATCGTACTCAGTTACAAATAAAACATTTTTCACAATATACTCATTCCCGACAAAAATCAAGAGTAATCATGTTATAGTCTGTTTTTGGACCGTATGTTTTTGTCGAGGAACCGAGTAAAATGTAAAATTATTCTTACCATTGCTACAATAGAATTACTTGGTGGTTCTCGTATAAATGTTTTCCTAGGATCACTAATATATTTCTTTACAAAGCTGACGGGTAAATGATTCCATGAAAAATCAAGCGAACAAAAGTTAATTAATAATTATATTGAAAAAAATTTCTAACATTTAGTAATTCTTATGTGTCACAGAATTAATGGTACTTGATTAGTAACAAGTTGCTAATTATCGCTTTGATAATGGCTGCCACATATCAAAACATGGATTCATTTAGTCTACAAAAATGTCCCGAGGTTTAAGGAAAAGGCAGTTGACGTCACTGTTGGTTAAATTACTGTTGGATAACAAGAAAAACCCGTGCGTTCTTCATGGCTTCTACTGTACACAAGAGATGGTGCGATTTGATTGGTCTACGCTAAACAAGTCTATGCTACGTCGTCATGACGATTCCTGCAATAATCCCTACGACAAAAATGTAGCGGTAGATTGGTTGATGGACGTGTTAGTTTGTTTCCTTATGGCACGCCAAACGTTTTCTAGAATTTCTCATAAATCAGTTAGGAGGCTGATAGTGAATAACGTGCTTACACACCTTTTCCAGAGTATCCCAAAAGTTTTCAATGGGATTTATGTACGGGCTTCTCGATGGCCATTTTAGTAGGAAGAATTCAGTGGGATGCTTTTGAACCAGGTGGTTGCTGGAACCTGTGAAAGGAGAACTTGTCCTGCAGGTACAATATATTTCACTCAGCATGGCAGAAAAGTGTGAAGAAATATAAGTGATTGCTCGGTTGTCTATTTAGTTAGATGCAGTGAAATTGACTAGTATAAACACCGAAAGTCTCAAACATTACCAAAAAAGAGAACATCCCTGGTTGTCATTGAGGCCAAAGAGTTGTGCACTTCCAACCTGGGAAGTGGTATTCATTAATTCCTGGTACTCGCACTATAACCTTATAGTGCTATTACACGGGATAATTTGAAGCGACAAAAAATTCCCGCGACTCATCTGTTTTACACGCATTTCATTGGCTGTTCCACGCGATATGGTGCCTTATCCCTTTCGCTGACCATTACAGGCGACAAAATAGCTCCAACAATAAAAAGTTGCTTGTTTTTCTAGCAACTCTTTTGAAGCCACAGGTTTGACATTGTATCACCCGAAAGCAACGCTAACTTTGAAGCCTCGTGAAATATAACTTTTAATCTATCTCCAATGGGATACAGTCAGAACCAAACTTCATAACTTAAATCAACTTGCTACCAATCGTCAGTGGTTCTAATACGGTGTTTTTTAAACCATACAAGACCTTGTGTACGGTGGTAAATTTTGAAACGTGATATTCTCCTGACTTTTAGGCTTCTGAAATATGTATGTTGAAACCAGATCTGTACAGTCTATCTAATATTAAAAATAACTGTACAACGTGAAATAGCACAAAATAAAATAATATATATATTGGCGAACAGCTGTTTCGGAGCCCCTAAAGCTCCATCATCAGTGCCAATTCAAAAGATTAAAACCGATTTAAAATACTAAGCCATGTCAATTTGCTTGCGTCTTTCGCACGCGCCAAGATGAAATAGCGCGATCCGAAACAGCTGTTTGCCAATATATATGTTTTCTAATTTGTGCTATTTCACGTTGTACAGTTATTTTTAATATAACGACACAAAGTTTAATCCACCTTTTTAGAGTCTAGTTAATGCTTGCCCCACTAGTTAGATTGGACCCTTGGATTCATTTGGATAATTACCTGAGTTGAAGGTTGGTGTCGGTGGCCCCTTGCAATATGTTTAAATCTTCGATAATCATTATCATTCAGAGGTGTTTGCCTTTTGCATTGTGCAAAATATATGCTGATTACGCTTTCTTTTTTGCTACTCTTGTATCTACTCCATACTCCTGAGAGTGGAAAACAAAAAATTCCAAATTCTACTTGAAATATTTCCAAAATTGAATGACATATCCGTTGAGCAACTATCAATTGACTACGACCGAATGCGTCTGTCTGCATTGTAAATTTTACGCATCATTAAAGAAAGTGAATGGCCCATTCGTTGAGAAATTGTTAGTTGACTTTCATCGAAGGCGTCTAAATCGCAAATTTTACGCATAATTAACTTTTTAAAATAATTTAATAATTACACTTTTAGTTACAGCAGTAGGTAGCATGAGCACATGCAGAAAAATCAGGAGCAGCGCTACGATACTTGTAGAACGATGTCTATCTCTTATTCAATGCCACTTCAACATATTTATTCGAATTTTAACGAATGATCATTTTGGAAAAACTTAAAACGTTCTCTGACATGTTAGTGAAAACTTTCATAATAATTTAAATTGGATTTTTAATCTACGTCATGATAAATAGGGCTAATAAAAGGTGAATTTTGGTAACATTATTTTAGAGATTAATGTATAACATTAATGATAATTACTATTCTAACAATCTTCGTCTACTTAATCATATTACTGGATTTTTACTGAATCTATTTTTAATATCTCAAAAACGTATGAATTATCCTACTTTAATTCTATTCATGAACATAAAAATTTTGTCTTTTTGCAACCTTAGTTTCGAAAAAAGTAGATTACGAAAGAGAAAGAGCTTTTTAACCAAAAAAAAATTGCTTGCATGTTAATTTAAAGTTTTCCTGGTTTTCTATTCCTTCCATCTTCTTCTCCTCTGTCTTTCTTAAAGCACGTGTGGAGTGTGAATGCACCTTCTTTCTAATTCATTTTATTTTTCTACAGTTGTTGCTTTTGTGTAACCCATTTGTATTTTTAGCATGCCTGGAAGATAAATTAATAAAATGCTTCCTGTTTTGTAATAATCAACTATCATCGTTTTACCGTTCGATATGTGATATATTACAGCAAAATGATATTAATATGATGTGATTGCCATCTTTGCAAAAAATAAAACTAAATAAAATAAAATAAAATAAATAAACTTCTCTTACAGAAATATAAAAAATTTGGACAAAAGTTATCCATTTTTATCGTCAATATTCTTAATATAACTGTAATAATGCGTTTTAAATAAAAGTCATTAAAATCATTGAACATTTACGTAGCCATTTTAAAAACTAAAATAGAAACAGTTTTCTAGTTAACAGTTTTCTTTCACTTTTCGATAATTTTAACTAACGTCGGAAATTTCAGAATGTAGATTTCCTTTTAGAAAATATACCACAACTGAAAAAAATTTAGTTGAACAAGATTAAATGCAAATGCTAATTGAAAACTCTCAACGCAATATTACACGAGAAGTAGCTGATATGCTAAACATATGTAGATTAGCAAAAAAAAAAAAAAAATCATTTCTGTCCGTTTGAAACAAATCGATTAATAAGAATCGGTTACATTACTCAATTTAATGATTGAGTGAAGTCCACGTACGTCGAACGTACGACATTTGCTAATCAATCTAGTCAAATGACCTCGACAAGCTTTGTTCAGACTTCATTCGATTTGTAATGTGTATGTATATTTAATTAGTAATATAATTATATCGATAAAATATTAACATGATTCACTGCTACCAGAATTTACTTAAGAAAACTGATTTGGAAATAAATAAATGCTTTTTTTTCCACGTTTATTAAAAAACCAAAATTTTATTCCAAATTTTGGCAGTTGGAGATTGAAATTAAGTAGTATAAATAACATACTACAGCACGTCGAAGAGTTATTAAATTTCAAAGTAATTTTATCACGAGAACTGCGCGCAAGGAGAATTTGAAATTCTCTTTATGCAAGTTTAGGAAATCTAGCATTATTATTTAATTATACCTCAAAAATAAAGCGACTTTATTATTATTTTTTAAATTAATTTCGTACAGTTACTAGGAAACTATTTAATTGTGACGTTATTGAAGGAATGCATATAGCATGTTGAAGTATGTTTTCTTTAATCGGCGTTGTTTGCGTAAAGGACGTCCAAATTGTTGTGGTAAGCGGCGGTATAGGCTTTGCAACTTTATTCTGGATCTTTTCTTTTTCGAACAGGCAGCAGACACTGCTGACATCATTCGAAAAGGAGTCGGAGGTAGGCCCAAAAAAGATCCAAAGACGGGAGAGCTGTTGCACAATCCGATTGTATCAACTGATGTCACACAAGAAGTGAGTACAACGAACATTATCATTCAATTAATTAATTTTTTTTTTCCAATTCATTGCTTTTTCAGCTAACCAGCGTTAAAGTTAAGAAGAAGGGAAAATAATGCAGTTTGAACCAGAAAACCGGATTTCATGAGAGGAAAGAATTTTGGTAATCTCTGAACATGAAAGTTATTTAACAAATGATAGTAATTAAGGCGGTTAACGCTGACTTTAGCTTGTCTGCCTCATTTATTTAACACTCGATTACTATAGCTGGAAAATGTTCACTTTGTGTGGGTACAGAGACATAAGCTAAAGCTTTACAACGTTAAAAACCCAGAAATTCAAATTAACCTAACATTAAAACCATATACGGCTGATCTTGACTTTTACGAGGCTTATCATAGCTATAAATATAGAGATTCCTTGGTTAATGACATGACTAACACTCCCTTTCTCTCCCTTGTGTGGAGAGATCCTGCGCAGTGATGCCTGTTTTTTCGGTGTTTTCCTGTCAGGTACGTCACTTCTGCTTTTTTTTGTATATAAACTCTTGCCTTTGTCATTTTTGGTCAGTTCATAAGTTTTTGGGCTATAGCGAAACATTAATAATGTTTAAATGTGTAGTTGTGTTAATACTTAGCATAAAAATGTATTGTGAAGAACGCATTCTCCTCTTTTTTCTCTTCAACTGGTCAAAATTCTCCTGCCACTTCTGGGTTTGATTTCAAGGCTGAGGGCCCCTTCCTTAAAACGTTTGGATTTGTTTTGAACTGTCCGGACACTAGTCTTGTCCTGGCCTCCAAGTGCACGACTTTTGAGGACAGCTTCATTGGTTTTAGGACCTAATTTAAAATCATGCCTTAATATGCATAAATTCTCAACATTTTGATCACTCTTTATGTAACCTAAAAATGTAAGAAGGAAGCTTGTGTGATTATAGAATATATAGGGATATGTATTCTCTTAAATAACATTTTATTTTCAACAATAGCGGTGATAAAGTGCCAGCTACAGGCTTTGGTATAAAAACATTCAACAAACGGACAAACAAACAACAACATACTTTTGATACAGCCTAATATTTACACGGAACAAGTGAGATACTTTAATTAAATACCTCAATATATATTTAGAAGCATATATATATATATTACATACATATTTTCTTTCATTATTTCTTTCTCTGAAAATGTTTTCTCTCATATTTTTACAGAGGTTGGACATCCGACGAGCCAAATCTCAGGAGACCCTTGCTTATCACAGCGAATTATCCGAGCAGGCAGCTCAAAGACAAGAGATGAAGCAGAGACAGAAGCAGATGGAGAGAGCACAGTCCGAGAAGGTAGAAACAAAATTATTTACACAGATTTTCACATTATACAGAGTGATAGAAAAGTCATGCAATCTAAATTTTAAAAATTGTACAAATTATTATTATCCGGTATACATAATAACGGGGTAATTTTTTCAGCAGATGACAGCACTATACAGTTGAAAGAAATAGAAGTTTTAATTGCAGTTTGTAATGTTACCTGTAAAAACCGTTTGTTTGATGCAATATGTGGGATACATTTTTCCAAGCACAAAGAATTTTTGTAATTTCGCAAAATCTTTTCATGACAAACATTTTAACGTTTAAAGAGACCTCCGAGATGGTGCTGTGTGCTCTTTTTACTGAGTCTAACACTAAGAGCGATTCATCTGTGTGACGTCACAAACAAGATCCATCGTACTTAAAATTTTTCACGTACTTTGTTCGTTCTTACGGATTGTTTACGACGGTAGTGTGATATTATTTATTGTTTTATTTAGTAATTAATAATACTTTTCGGTGTATTTAGATTATAACGCTATCAATAATTATAGATTATAACTGTTAAAGAAAGTGTAGATTATATCTTCATTATATCCAAGAATGGGGAGGAAATGTGCTCCTAATTACGAATCTAATTACGATACTAAAAAGCAGTATGCTACAGTCTTCAAATTACCAACGGATAATTGAAGCTAATGAAATTGTAGCTAAGTAAATTGCATCGTGATAATTTTACTCCCATTTCAACAGCAGTGGTCTGCATTAAGCATTTTTATGAACGTTTTATAATTCGTGAATATAGAATTCTTATATTTGCGTAAATTGTTGCGGAGTTCCATGTCACAATGCAAGTAAAGTAGAATTAATAGATGAGGAGGATACTGACAATACCCTGCCCATTGTAAGGGATGAGGGAATCGCTACACCTGAATTTAGTGATGATATCGAAGGCCAACCAGAAAATAGTGAAGGCAATACAACAACTAAAAGAAAAATACAGATGATGACGAAACTAAATCGAGTGAAGAAGTTGTAGATGTGCACGAATAACTCAAGCAGTCAAATGATTGAGATTTGAACAAGCCAGTCATTATATGTTGATTAGCCATTGGGAGGGGGGGGGGAACCAGAATTTAAAAAAAGGGGCGCTAAATGCTTTACCTCAAGGGTGGTGTGGAAATAAGCATATTATACATTCACCCCCTTTCTTCAAAAGTAAGAATTTTACACCTTTCAATATAATTTCTCTGAAAATAGCAGCAGGTTTTTCGTATTTTATCGTTTTTCTTCCAAGTATGTTCATTGTTCTTATTTTTGACAGGGAAGGGGGGCAAAAAGAAATTTTTAGACACTTTTGCAGGAAATTCAATTTTCTACATCTTTTTAATTGAACTTTTTTCCTAGATGTCATTATTAATAAGATATTCTAAAAAAAAAAGATTTTCAAGATCATTCGTGCCCCCTGGTGGCGAAAGCTCACATCGGATCGATAAGAACTTTTAGTATGTTAAACTACATACCCTAACTAGCACCTGTACATAAATCCAGATTTATTCTAATTTTTTCCGCTATTTTTCCTAAAATGACTGGACTATAGAGATAGTGGCATCGAACATTTAAAAATGTAGCGATAACCAGCGGTCACAGACACTGTAAAAAACAACGGTCGAAGAAACTGTGAAATCCAGCGGTCACAGAAACTGTAAAAAACAACGGTCGAAGAAACTGTGGAATCCAGCAATCGAAGAAACTGTGGAATCTAGAGGTCGAAGAGGTAGCGACATCCGCCAATTTAAAAAACCTTCTTATCAAGTGAGTATCAAGTGTTATAAGGTTGGAGAGACATACAACTTTTTTTCATCCATATTATATTGTGGTTAGAAAATCAATGTTTTGGAATTGTAATCTTGGTTTCATCCCCAAATTTGTAACAAACGCTAAATGATCGATAGATAAATAAACGATAAATAAATAATAGCGATTAAATAAGGCGACAATTATCATTTGTAATTATTGGTAACAAAATTTAAAAAAACGTACGCGTTCTAAGTATGCGCGAGTATTGACGACTAACGATTCCATACTGTTTAAACATTTATATTTATTATCAGTTTTATTTATCAGGTTTCATTTTTCAATAAATTAATGTAATTTGTTTACAAATCGTTTCATATTGATCCCTTTAGACGTTAATCATTTCGTTTTTCGCAACCAAATAAATATTTTTTTATTCAGAACAAATAAATCAACTTAAACATTTGGAATATTTTAGTCATGCAACATTTTTTTTACAGCACTTGACGACGTGGGAAACATTCTGGGGCAGGCCTGGTCACGGTGCTCCCAGGGACCCTGTTAATCACAAAAAAGAAAACATTGATAATCTTCTAGAAGCAAAGGCGGTGAGTAAGATGGCAAAATTTTAGTTTGTATAAGCTATGAATACGGAATGCTGAGCGTATAGATATTACTACCGAGTGTGTAAAACAATATATATTTTTTTAATTTCATTTTATGTATTTTTTTAATGTAACTGAAGCTTTTACAGGTCAACGTTACCAACAGGGAACACTCAACTGGAAATTCATTATATATATATATATATGTAATTGAAGCTTTTACAGGCACACGTTCCCAACTGGGAATATATTATAGAAAATTCATTTAAAAATTAAATTTCATCAATATTAACTGGATCAAATTAGTAGATATAAGAAAAAGATGTTTTGATTTTTTATAAATAGAGACCACATTTCATATAAGAAGAAATGTACATAAAATAATAAAAATAACCTTTTTCATCATTTTTTAACAGAGTACACATTTTCAATTTAATTTATATCAGTTCTTAAATTAAAAAATAAATGTTTCATTAATTCTTACTACTTTGCTTTTTGTATTTAATCTAGTCTTACTGGATATTCCATTTTTGAATACAACAAGAAAAAATAGTCAGAAATGGCCAACGTTCCAACTGAAAACACTGTAAAAATTATATATAACTTTTATTTATAATTTAATTGACTAATATATTTAAACTAAAGCAAAAGGCTTTGTTTGAAAACCTAGAAGGAAAAATATGCAAAAAGAATTTAAAATATATCTGGGTCTCAATTCGGGCTGTAAACATTTAACTGTATAAAGACATCTAAAGCTTCCTTCGAATAATTTGCTATCTTCGAAAGTCCTAAAAGTTTGTTATGGAAATTTAATTCTACTATTCATTGTCAAAACCATGTCCGAATTTTAAAAAGATTTAGACGATTTAATTAATATTTTTTTCCCAGGTAACTTTCTGGTGGGACACATCTTATCATTATATTTTTAAATGTAATTTATACAGACCGTCCCAAAAAGATTGAAACGCGCTTTAATCTTTTGCCTGTTATAGATACGTAGGCAATGTAAATCTCAAAAGTGTTCACAATAAGGTAGGATTTAAGATTATGTTAATGAAGTAATCTCTCCATTAATTAAAAAAAGTTACACTTTTTTAAATTTTATACTGTCCCTGGATCGTATAAGTTATATTAAGAAAAATTTTCTGTGCATTTTTTAAAAGTTTCAAACTGCTTTCTCCCTTTAAAGAAGCAGAAATCCACTCATTCACACAACTTGGTAAATAATTCGTATAAGTTCTCTAACTGGGCTTTTACAAAATCTAACACGTTTAATTTTGATACGATGGTGGGATAATTGATACACATATCTTCTGACTAGTGTATTCAATCTCAAGGATTCGTTTAGTTAGATTCTGTATTTTATTTATAGCGTTTAGAAGGTAGAGTATGGCAAGCAGCTATTGCTGTAATGCTTTAAAAAGTTTTAAAAAAGGAAGCCGATAAATGTCGAACGATGCTGAAGGACAAATGTCGATCGCAGTGACATCTGCTAGTTTTTCACCGGAAGAAACGTTTTCTCAATTCAATCTTTTAACTGGTGCTTTTACAAAATCTAACACGTTTGATTTTGATAGGATGATTGGATAATTGTTACACATATCTTCTGACTCGTGTATTCAATTTCAAGGATTCGTTTATTTAAATTCTGTCTTTTAATTACAGCGTCTAGAAGGTATAGTGTGGCAGGCAGCTATTGCTGTAATGCTTTAACAAGTGCTAAAAAATGGAACCCGATAAATGTCGAACGATTCTTAACGATAAATGTCGATCGCAGTGACATCTGCTAGTTCTTCACCGGCCGAAAAGTTTTCTCAATTCAATCTTTACACAATGTTTACGTTTTAGCTACAGATGTCGCTGCATTAGACATTTATCAAATTCATTTTTTAAACACTTTTTGGAAAAGCCGGTTGCCACATTATATCACTGTACATTTAATGATGGAGTGCTTGGTCGTACACTATTATCTAATAATATCTACACTAATATCTAGGTGGTACTCTAATATCTCGAGTTTAATCAAGTCTTAAATTGGGGATTCAAAATAAAAGATATACCGTTGAAAAAAAAATCGTAAAAATCAATATTCAAATATAATTTATTGAAACATTTGTGTAATTGCTTCATTTTACAGAAAATGATATTATGCAACTATTACTGCAAAACTGCCAGAATATTTGGATAGTGTAGAATAGAGTAAGAAAGCGGAAAGTTTTAGGACGTGGGGGGGGGGGGGGACTTTGAATCAAAGAAACTATTTGTGCCTTACCTCATCACTGATATTTTAAAAAATGATAATTTTTTTAAAGTTAATAATTTTATTGTTTTTCTAAATGAAAAGAAGAAAAGGGAGTGATGAATGAGTATAGAGTGCCTTACTTTTCCTCTTTCATGAAAACTGATTTGTGATTCTTTCATCATTCTAGGCCGAACCTTATGTGAAGCATTACGTAACGGAAGTGGTACCAAGCATGCACAAAAACAGATACGACGTCCCATCCCATGACGTTCCGGCAATCAAGGTATAGAGCACTGATTACACTATCCAACATTAACTGAACCCGTAAATGAAACAAAATCGTGTAACTTAAAATTTGTTTTGTTTATTTTCTTATTAACTTTTTCGATTGAAGTTTTTAAAAATTCATTTTATTATATTTTCTAGAACGAAAATATTTACTTGACATAAGGCAGAAAATACTTTGGTTATAAAATTATTTTCAGTATAGTATTTTATAGAATTCTCCAGAATAAAAAATTCTTTTTAAAGTACAACTAATAAATAAGTTCAGATTATTAATGCTTATGAGTTTAACTAACTAACATTCAATTTTCCTTCAAAACCTAAAAGCTAAAGAGGGCCAGGTAGAACTGATACAGCAAGATTAAGCACTTTTTTAATAAAAATCTTTAACTTATTACATTGTAATCAAAACCAAGTAAACATACGAAATTTCAAGATACAAATGAAAAAAGAAAATAAGTCAGATCAAAATTTTGAATGGTACCATTAAATGGTACCATACTACAATTTAAATATTAGGTGAATCAGATAAGAAATGCTGTTAGTCGTATATTGGATAATTACTTAAGTCCATTTCACCTCACATTGTTTGTTAACGGAGTTAGCTATATCTATGAACGTGACGTCTAGCAATAGTAAAACGGGTATGCACGACACGATAGAGGTATCTGACAGCACCTCCTAGTGGTAAATTCCGGAATTAGAGATCTTATCTCGATAGAGCGCTGCAAGGTACCTCCTTGTGTAGATCATATCCGTTTAACTATAGCTAGGCACCACGTTCACGGATGTAGCTAATTTAGTTCACCAGTTATTTGAGGATAAGTGGACTTAAAGAATCACCCTGTATATTAAGAATTAATTGGCAATATGTAAAAACATTTTTGACAAATACTGAAAACACTCTATTTCTGTGAAATTAACATATGCTCCATCAAAATGGATATTGTAATAAAATTTTGCAATTACATCGCAACCAATAGCTTTGTTATTGTAATGTCATTTCCTTAGTAACCTAAATAGGCTGCTACACTAAGCCATCACGCAAATATAAAAAAACAAGATCTAAACGAAAACGACCTTCGCTCGATACCATAAAATATTAAGAATATTAATATATTATTAACAAATGACATTCATTATTATCATATCTCATTGTTATTCTCTTTTCAGCGGGAGTACGAATTCAGAACGCCATTCGCAGCGACTGAAGTTTGAAGATTGTGTACAGAATTTTCATTGGAACATATACGAGTTCATCATTAAAATACATCAATCTCATCGTAATATCGTCCAATTGCGTGTCTGGATCAATTTTGGGGCTGAACCACCTCACTAGAGCCCTCTATGGACAATTATTGAGAAGAAGAGTGCCTTAAATGAAATACTTTCTAGGACAATATCAATCTATGGAGAACTACAGTAAACCGACCTAGGATTGATACGTATTCGATTCGGGCACGACCATACTTATTCATATGTAACTTTCATCGGACACATTTCAGTATTTTTTACTAATATCACAAATTCAAACATTTTTTCGTAAAAATATCGCAGCGTCCAATCTTAAAGGGAAAACATATCTGTTTGACTAATTTCAAATGTAAAGCAATCTACGAAAAAAATTTAGCTTTTAAATTACAGCGAAACTTTTATTATCCGTCAGCCATTTAACCGTCAGTTTGTATTATCCATCAGTCACTAAAAATAGTACATGTATAAAAAAAACTTATTAAAAATCGTCCGGCAAGTCCGGTGAGAATTAAAACAAAAAATATGACAGACTTTTTCAATTATTAATGTCAATAGTTAATACAATCGCAATGTACTGTACTATTTAATAAATATGCTTTCAATTTTTAATTTTATCAAAATCTTTTTTATAAAAACAAAATACATTGTATAATTATAATATTTTTAATTTTAATTTTAAATGCAAAATATTTTTATTTTTACTGTATACTAGCGCCCCCTTGGCTTCGGTCGGATCGACAATGTGTCGACCTCTTTGGAAAAATGTCTCAGGCAAAATATCTAATCAAAAATCAGCAATAGTTGTCTTATTCGTCTAATCTTCCCTAATCGAGTTCATTGGGCGACGAAATTGCAAAAATAGCTGAAATACGCGTTTAACTATTTTTTAGCAGATTGGTTTAGCTGTATTTTATATATTTCATTGATATAAATTCATTGTTGTAACTACTGTTGCGACTTTATTTTTGTAACTGTATTGTTGCAATATTCATTCCTTTTTTTTAAAAAAAAAACTCAAAACTGCTGCTGAGATATGGCGAAAAACTTTCGACCCCCATTTAACCCCCTTAGAGGGTGAATTTCTAAAATCTCTGAAATACGTGTTTAACCATTTTTTAGTAGATTTGTTTTCATGAATTTCGCGTTCCGACCTAAAACTGCTGCTGTGATATGGCGAAATGACCTAAAACTTTCGACTCCCCCAAGAGGTGTTAAACCTCTTGGGGGAAGGAGTTTCAAAAATCGTTTTTTTTATTGCTTGCCTGGGTCATAACAGCAATCTACTGTCCAAATTTCGTGATCCTGACTTCTGTCGTTACAGCTGGGCGTTGATGAGTCAGTCAGTCAGTCAGGCGTTCTCTCTAAATATAACAGTATAGATAATGTGCAAGCTTGAAATCTAAGAAGTTTTATTAATGTAATCAATTTCGAATTTTAATCTTGATTTGTATCTATATGATAGAAAGCCCTGTGCTAAAATTTAATTTTCATCGTTTATCGGTCGATCGCTAATACTTGTTATGGAAAAGAGGGGGTAGTTTTTATAATTCCTCTATTCACTTCTCTGTCAAAGTCACGGTCATTTGACTGACGGATAATCCAGTTTTACTCTATAAAATATTTTTTACATATGCATTATTGAAATGTAGCATTACTAAAAATCTTTTTTTAAGTACTCTATCATCTCAACTTAAACTATAAGGAAGCTTGAACTGTCTAACGACACTCTGCAATTAAATTTAATTTTCAAAATTTTTAAGAAAAGAAATGTTTTTTTAAATGATCATCATCACTGCTTTGACTTGTTTCTTTTTCTACAAGACAAAGTCAGATGAAATCATCATCACAGATGTGCTACTCCAAGTTGTCAAGTCCTTTTTGACATCACGTGGAAAGCAGGCATTCACATCACACATATTACACGTCAAGCAAGATTCACTAAAATATTTCATATGACATGCAAATCACACCTTTAGTGGGATAATATCATCTGAAGCAAAAGAGAAATAAAACTTTTTGTGTCAATATAAGAATATTTAAAAAAAAAAAAAATTAATTTACAATTAAATAATACAACTACTCCCAGTAAAAAACATACAGTTTACTTTGAAAATATTTCGAATTCTCTGTTTTCTCTTTAAGCATTGAACTATTTAGTAAATTCATGGTATTTTGTAAATTTGACGGCCAAAAGAGCTAAAAAGTTTAATATATATGGAATAACATTAAACCTAAATTACGTCACTTAATTAAAAATCTTCAAAAAGGAAAAAAAAAAAGTAAAATATTAGAAAATATTTAAATATTGGTTTATATAATTATTCATATTTTCCATTTTAAAATTTAGTATGTTAGTTGTTTTAAGGGGATTCATTACCTCAAGAATTTTGAAATTTAACCCTTTATATCCTGAATTAATTTTCCAACTACTTTTTAGATGCTCAAAATCCTCGATTATTCCCACCAGTTATTTTTTTGTGTAAAGTTTTCCTTATCTAATCATAACATTTTTGCGATTCAATTAGGTGAAAATTTCTAATTTGAAAAACTGGTGGTAACAGATTAAAAATTCTGTAAAAGACGTTCGCCGCGAAGGCGTTAAAGTAGTACTTGTAAGTACCGTCAGGATAAAAAGGGTTAAGGGAAACACCAACTTTGTTAGTTTTCTTATAATAAAACTGTAAAGCACACCACAGTCACACTTCTATTACATCAGTTGCGATTGTTTTCACAAATGCATATCAATTATTTGCTGTATTGAATTATATTTTTTTATGAAATTATATCAGTTTGTGCTTTTCAAACATGTTTAGCTTCTAAAACTTTGTTAAATATTTATTTAAATGTTTTTTTTGTTTTTGTTTTTTTAATTTTCCATTTGAACTTTTTATATCATACGTAAAGGATGGAGGGATTAGATTTGCAATGTACAGATAATATATATATTTTTTTTTTAACTCAAATGCGTGATTATTCATTTTTGTTAAAAGTTCTTTGCACGTGTTTATAGTTACTTTTTTTTATTCATAACTGTGCAAATCGCACATTTAACACTAGAACGGCCGGAAATTTTACCCGAGTTACATAAGAATATATTAAACCAGGATTTTTATTTAATACTATTTAACTTAATTAACATATTTCTGTTAGTATATATTTGACTTATTTTAAGAAGAAATTTCCAATTCCAATCGACATAAATTTATTTGATCCCGGTCAAATTGACCACTATGGCATTTCTAGTGTTAATGGAAGAATGGAGGAAAAGAGAAATAAAACATCAAAACATTTCATGTTAATTTAAGAATATTTAAAGAAAATAAATTAATTTACGACTAAATAATACAATTGCTTTCAGTAAAAATACAGGGTAAAGTTTATTTTAGAAAATATTCCAAACTCTCTACATTCTTTTTATTTTCCTCAAACGTTGGAGAATTTGAATTTATATCCATTATATTTTGTGAATTTGACGGTTAAAAAACTAAAAGTATTTGATAAATATAGAAGAACATTAAACGCAAGTTTCTTAATTAAAATAAACACTGTAAAACTGAAGTAAAATATCAGAAAATATCGTACTGGTTTATATAATTATTAATATTTTCGATATTGAAATTTGCTGTGTTAGTCCTTTTAAGGGGATTCAGTAACTCAAGAATTTCGAAAATGAAGGAAAACACCAACTTTATTATTTCTAATAATAAAATAAGCATTGTACTATAAAGAACTCTTCAGTAAAATTTTACAATCATACTTCTATTACAACATCAGTTGCAGCTGCTTTCACAATCGCATTTCAACTGTTTGCTGTACAGAATTAAATTTTTAAATTATTAGAGTGGGCGCACAAGCAATTGACCATGCACCAAGTGGAACACCACAGTAAAATTTCACAATCACATTTCTGTTGTAGCTGTTTTCACAATCGCATTTCAACTGTTTGCGGTACATAATTAAATTTTTAAATAAAATTACAGTGGGTGCACCAGCAATTGCCCATGACCACACACCAATTGGAACACTACAGTAAAATTTCACAATCACATGTCTGTTACCACATCAGTTGTAGCTGCTTTCACAAACGCATTTCAACTGTTTGCTGTATATAATAAAATTATTAAATTAAATTAAAGTGTGTGCACCAGCAATTGACCCCACACCATTTGGAATATGAAAACTCCAGAAAACAAGAATTAATGTGTATATGTTCTAATTATGGTTGTAAGAAAAATTATCTAACATTCAAAGCAATGACTTTTTATAAGTTATAATTGCAACTTTCAACTAGACGTGTGCTGAAATGTTAGATTAGAACAATTAGAAATATTTTCACTTGTCTAATTTCATTAGTTCGTGAATTATTGTGTTTTAAAATGTTTCATCACTTATGGATCATCCGGGTTGATGTCTTTTAGTAGCAAATTTTAATAAGATCATTCATTCAAATTTTGATTTTTACAAAAAAAAAAAAAAAAAAAAAAAAAAAAATGAAATACGGAAGTGGTCAATTACCGGTGCAATATCATTTTCTAATACTGTAAATAATTTAAATGCTAGAAAATAAAATAATGTTTTTAAATTGTCAATCATCATACCTTAATTAGTATGTAGAGAAATCTATAGAAAAATATATGTCTAAAATTTCATTAGAAAAAAAATTTAAGAAGAATTTTCTCCTAAATAGTCAATTCCTAGTGAACTCACTCTATATCAGTTTGTGGCTTTTGAAACATTTTTCTTACTAAGGCTGTCTAGATGTTAAGGCTTTGTTAAAAATGTATTAAAATGTTTTTAAAATTTTTCTATTTAAATTTTATCTATCATGCGTAAGTGATGGGGGATCATATTTGCACTGTACAGAAAGATTTATGCAATAAATGCACAACTCAAGTGCGTGATTGTTAATGGTTTCTTTTTTCTTTCTTTCTTTCTTTTTTTCAAATATTTTTGCATGTTTTTATAGTTAAAATTTTTTTATTCAAAAGAAAAAAAAGAAAAAAGAAAGAAAGAAAACTTGCAGAAAAATTGCTACTTTCAGGATAGTGAAAGTTTTAATTATATTTTACAGAAAAATTGCGTTTTTCAACTGTTAAATCAATATTTATCATAAGCGCAGAGTTATATGGACTTGGGAGATCAAGCCTCTCCAAAATTTCTAAGATTTTTTTTTTGTTTTTTGTTTTTTGTCAAAGCTGATACTAAAAGTTCTCAGAATTTTGTATACCTAATAATTTATTAAAAAAAAATAAAAGTGATGTATTTTTGCAGCAGATTTTAAATTTCAATGGATTTTTTTCTTTTCGATTTTTTAAAAAAAATTCAAAGGAATGGTGTAAGCTATTATTTTTATATGTAATAATTTTATATGTAATATAATAAAATCTCTGAAGGGGGTGCCACATTTGTTCGTTATTCGGAAGTGACTGCTTTCAGAGGTCCAAATAATAAATATGTTGGAGATTGAAAAAGTGTTCGCTCAATAGCGGTGTTCATTATAGAGGTTTTAATGTATTATGTATTATATGTATCATTGAATTTTTTTATGTATCTTAATGGTTTATATTCATGTACCAGATTCAATTAAAAAGTTAGGTTTTTAAATGAAAAAAAAAAGTTCTGCTTAATGTCAATAAAAAAGTATTTAAAAATCGATATTAAATAGATACACACAATATATATATATATATATATATATATATATATATATATAAGTCTACGCCCATGGCATTTATCTGTTAAAAAAGAAAAAAAAATAGTAAAACAGTTTTTCTTTTCGTGAAATAAATGTCTTTTTTTATATGTTTTCCCAGGTAACAAAGTTTTTTTTTTTTAAATGTCAATTAGACAATCTTTTTTTTTTTTTTTTTTTTTTTTACAGAGTGATGCAATTAAACAAACTCCTTTTCTTAAATTTATTGACTATATTTCAATTAACAACACATTAAAAATAAAGCCGAAGAATTTTTAAAAATAAAATACAATGGAAGAAGCATTTTAAAAATTACACCAAAAATGACTTTTTAGAATTTTTTCGAAAACAAAAATAATATTTAAAATTTGGATTTTTTAAGTTCAATTAAGCCTTTTCCAGCATTTATGTTACAATAATCAAAATTAAATTAAAAAAATTAGAATACTTTTTTGAGGTACTGAATCCTTTAAACATCTTCTTTCAAGCTTAAAGAAAAACCAAAAGTTGTTGTATCATATTATACAATTAGTTCTTAAGAAATTTTCCTGTTTATTGTCAAGAAACGAAGACAGCATTGTGAAAATATCATCTCCTCTTGTAAAATAATCATCAACTGTGTAATTATTTATGAAAATACGGTAAAATTCAGTTAATAAATATTTGATTACATAATTTTGAAATGTGTTTTACTTTATTTTAGAAAATACAATATTTAAACTGTATTCCACCGTTTCTCATCGATTACTTTTGAAAATGCAGATTTGATTCATGGTGGAAGACTAATTAAAAGTGAACATTGGCTTTCTACTACTGAAAGGGGGAGGGAGGGGTTGATGAAATTTGGTTTAAGCTCTGCGACATTAAACTAAATCTGAAAGTTTCTGTCTTTAACAAATACTCATGAAAATGATATTCAGTTATGAAGAAGTTTTTTTTTTTTAATCTTTAGATACGTTTGTGATAAAACATTGCATTAATAAACACAAATACAGCAATTTATATTATGCATTATAATTTCTTACTAGATAGTACCCGTCAAGATTTGACGGTAAACAACTTGAAATTCCCATTAGAAATACCTTTAAATTTTTAATTAGTTGCTTTAAAATTAAATAAGTATTGAAAGTTTGATGAATTGCTATATCATATAAGCGATTCCTATACAGATAAGGCGATAGATGGTGCTGTCAGTTTCACCTACTCAATTAATGAAATAAAAGAATTTTAAACTTGTAATTTATGAGCTATAATGCTTGCTGTTTAGTAGGAGTTTAACTAAAAATATTAAATGAATGAGTTTTTACTTTTTTATTTACTACAGTCTAATTTTTTTTTAAATAACAATATTTAGCATTTTCTAATTCTTTTAAATTACGCGACTTTTAACTTTTTTTCATTAATTTTATTTTTATCAGTCTGCAGCTAATTTGTTGTTTGCAGTAAATTTGCTGTTTGAAGGCATAATATATATATTTGAATTTCACATTTTCATACATTATTTAATTATTAAATCATGGATATCAAAACCATTTTTTATAGTTCTTTTATGAATATTTTTCTTATTTCTCTTTTTTCATCGTTTCTTTTTTACGGAAAAAAAATCACATACTTTTCTTAGTACACATATGATTTTTTGATAGTGGTCATACAAAATATTGCAAAAAATGTAGATCAGTTTCAATTTATTTAATCGGTAATCACATGCAAAATCTTTTAATTTATATATTTTTAGTATAAAATTTGTTCGTTTATCTTACTTAATTATAAAATTTTATAATAATTTTTAAAAAATATATATAAATTGTATAGCTTCTCTTCATGAGAAATAAAAATATGACATTATTGAAATGAAATATCTTATCGCCAATTAAATTATGGAAATCATTCTGCCCTGAATGGGTATCAAACTGATATGATCTCTACAGAGAACAACAGCTTAAACCAGGCGTCTCTGAGTACTCGGCCACACTGACCTCATTCTATTGTACTCTGAAAATAAACATGTTTTAGATTTAATTTTACGCATGTGCATTTATGTCCATTTCAGGCTGAATTTCACTCTTAAATTATCAGGCTTGTGTTTTAATATATATATGATGGCATTATAACGTATCCGTTAAATTGAGATCACACATACTACCCTATCACAGACAATATCAGTTACTTCCCCATAAACAGGTTTTTTGAGAGAAAACCGATCGAAAAAACACCGTGTGATCGTTTGCTTTTCGTAACTTCATCAGTAACAAATTCATCGCGGTATCCATCTCCCACGTCAGACATCAGCACGAATTCTTCCAATCAGAGAACTAAAAAATAGTTGTTCTCGGATTAAAACTATTTTTTTAAATACTTAGCAAAAAATACTTGCCAAATGTTCAGGTGTTGCATACATTTGCGAATTCCGTTTGGTCTTCAAAATAACCCTACTTGCAGCGCAGACGAGAGGCTGGAACCAAACCAGAAAGCCAGACATACTAGCAAATATTTCAAATCGTACGATAGTACGCATAGATTAATTTTAACACAATTATTCAAATTGGTTAAAGAAATCATATGAGTTGTAAATTTCCATATGGGCGAAAAACAACTCATGGTTGCTTTACCAATTTGAATCCGGATGCGTAATACATCTGGGGTCATATGTGCATAAATCCTAAGCTGTCGGTTCCAAGAGATTTTAGTGCTTTCTTAGATAGCGAATTTTAAAGCGATCGGGGTTGTTCAAGGGACCGGCGTCTCTCTGTTTGCATGTGCACAAACAGACACGGAGGCTTAAAGGGCTCGTAAAATTGAACAGGAGTCCCCAACGGGTTCGCCCGGGTGGCAAACGGTAAAGGCTCATCCGGCCTGTAGGGGAAACTCTTACGTAAACTTAAAGATTCCGAAAAAAACTTTTTTTTTTGTTTTTCTGTTTTTGTGTTCCGATCGCTAGCCTGTGATTTTGACTTAGAGATTGTGCGTTGACGTCGTTGCACCCGGTGGACTCTGAGAAGATTTCCGAAAACTTCGTCAGAGCTAAAACAATACTAAGTCGCTTGTAATCCAAGTCCTAGATTACAAGGTCACCAGATAGTAAGTCATCAGAAGGGTGATGGAGGATAATCGATACTAAAAGGATATGATGGAACAAAAAGCCATTGTCACGGCTAGTGGCTGTGTGCGTGAAATCGAGATCAAAATTGACGATCTCAAGCAGCCGTTACTGGCACTGTGCGATTCGCCGGGGTCCATCGCTGCAAGGGTCAGAAACGATGATAGCCCGGACCCGTTTGACGACTACGTCGTCAGTCGGAGACCGAGCCCTGAACTCCCCCACCAGAATACTCTGAAGGAAAGAGTGCCTTCAGGAGTGGACTTCGGATGTCAAACCGAATGTAGGATAGATTCAGCCAATTATACATTACGGACATGGTTGGGTTCTCGGCTGCATTCGTCGAGGAGACACACACTTCGGTGTCAGAGCTCCTCAGGAGGATTGGCAAGGATAAGGGTCTAACTGTTTCCAATAGAAAGGCCTACACGGGGCAAAAAACTCCAATCATGGAGTTCGTCTCAAGGCATCACGCATGGATCTGTCTCCTCCATGGGAAAACATCACAGAAGGGAGAAACACTGTCTGGCGGTTTCGACGTAGGGGTCGGCACCGCACCAGGGACGCTCGCCGAATGTCAGACCGTTTCGCATGGACGGAAGCGGTACCGAAGTTTGGGGAGGCTGCGGTGAACGAGGACATGTCTTCGCGACCTAAGCCCAGATCGGCGCAGACTCAAACACCGAGGAATGAAAAGAGCACAGTGACCCAGACGAGAAAAAAAACGAGATCAGCTTCGGCAGATTCAACGTGTTCTTCTGCCGACGAGCAACCCGAACAAAGCCCCAAAAGGGCGGAGTCTAGGACGGCTTTGAAGGAGAACGAACTTGGTCACACGGAGCTGGGAGAGTCTTCGGACTCTGAAAAGCTGGCCGAGATAACGTGTCCGCCTGCCGACGAGCGACCTGAACAATGTTCCCTAGGAACGGAGACAAGAGCGGCTCTGAAGGAGGGCGAAGTTACTCACACAGTGCCTGTAGGGTAAAAGGTCCTAAAGGAGAAGGACGCCGGTAAGGCCGGGAATGACAGCCCACCCGCCAAAGAGACCCCCAAACCACTTCCAAAGAAATAGGGGAAGAAAGGGTCTCGGAGGGAGGGCGTCTACACAAACCGGAAGAAACACCTTTCTAAGGAACGTTCCTCCTCCAAACAGATGAAGTCTGCGAAGAAGTCTAAGGTGGCGACTCGTCATGGGGAGACCCCGACTTCTAAACAGAAGGAATCAACCTTGAACGCTAAAACTCCAGTTGGCGAAGATCCCCAAAAGGAAGCTAAGCCCTGCACTGTCGTAGTTAGTAAGTCGAGGAAGAAGCTGCAGAAGATGGAATCTTCGGGATACCCGAAAGATGGCCGAAAGGCATATATGAAGTTTCCAAGGAAAATAGTGACCCAGGGTATTCGGAAGGGGTCCAAGTCTCCGACAAAGACTCCGCCGAAAAAGGAATTCATCCTCTTAGTTCGTTCTCAGGGGGCAGGCGAACATGCCGGTGCTTCTTTTGCTGAAACGCTGAAGTTAGTAGCCAGTAAGATTGACCCAGTGAGTGAAAAAAATTTCTCTTAGAAGTAACCGACCCATTTCGGGAGGTGGAATAGCCTTCCATGCCCACAGCGCCGAAGGTCTGGCGAAGCTGGAGGCCGAACTGGGTAAATCAGATCTGGCGAAGGATCTAGTAGTGTCGAGACCCCGACAGCCCACCCCGGAAATAATCATTTTCGGTGTTGATCCTAATCTGTCAGAGGAACGGATAGAGAGTGAGATAAAAGAACAAAATGACGCTCTCAAGAAGTCGTCCCTCGAGCTGCAGACTTGTTTTGCTGGTAAGAGAGGCCGCAACGTTGTCCTCTCGATAGACGGAGGATCGTATGAGCGTCTGAAAGGGCTTCGACAGCTGCCAGTTGACTGGGGTCAGGCGGATTTCCGACCGAACCAGCATCCACTGGTTTGCTATAATTGTTAGAAATATGGTCACACACGCTCAGTCTGTCGCACTGCGTCCCTCTGTGGGAGATGCGGAGCCAAGGACCAGGAACTGAAGGGTTGCACGAGAACACCTCAATGCCCAAATTGTTATCTACGGAACCCGCGTAGATTGGTTGATAAGAAATTATCGACTGACCACGTGGCAGCTTCCAGAGAGTGCCACATCCACCAGTTGGAGTTCGATCAACTCAAGCGATCGTTTTACATGGGGAGTAAAACGATTCGTTTCGCTCATCTAAATTGCCACCATTCTGTGGCGGCAACAACCCAACCCTCCCGCGATACTACCTGTGACTGATCAATCGCACTTTGATCTCGTTGAGCGTTGAAACATTCTTTGATGAAACACAGACTCCCGAACAGATTCACGATCAGAAGAGTTAGCATGAAAAGAGTTGTGAAGGGTAAGGGAGGTATGAAGGACGCAAAGATTTTAGGAACTGATCGTATGATATTCAAATCGAACTCCTCCAATCAGAAGAGCTAGTTTTTTTTTACTGAATAAATGAATGTGATTGCAGGATTAAGAATAACAGCTCAAATGATTCATCTCAGTGAACAATGAATCAAGAATGTTTTGAGGAAGGGGTAATGTCTGATGACGGAAATTTTTTCTCATGCCCATGAAATAAACAAAGCAAAATTCAAGGAGGGATGAATTATCGATGGAACCTATGTTCATGTGGACAGCTACTTATTCCGCGTTTTATTAAGTCAAGAATATGAACATAAATTAACATGAACTAAGACATTTTTGTCAAAACTTTTGTCAAAAGTTTCTTTATTCCAAGTTTTTCAAAGTAGAGAATTGAAAAAGCTTTCCTTTTTATCCATAAGGAATGAGGAGGGAAGGGAAAAGCAGAAATAGGGAGATAAATGTGGTATTTATAATTGAAATATTAAAAGATTGTGTTGTAGAAATTAGATTATATATATTGAAATTTTTAATTGAAGATATTAAATTATATACATTGGAGATCTATAATTGAAGATAAATTAAAATTTAAAGTAAGATTTTTTTTAAGAAAAAAAAAAGAAATAAAATAAAATAAAAACTTGATTGGTAAAAGAAAAATAAATTGCCGTTTTCTGAGAGCAATGATAGTTTATTAAATTCAAAGTGCTTTTTATGCTTTTTAATTTATCTTCAAAAGACATTTGAATTGCTATATTTGCAGCTATTTATTTCCTTCTTTTTAAAATTAAGCAAATTAAAGTATTTTTAGAAATTGTAGGTGCTGGCGAGCGTCGATCGTAGGTTTCAGAGCAGAGCCAGCTAGTTTTTCATACATCTCTAATTATTACTTTTTTTTTTTTTTTTTTTTTTTTGATCGATGTGAATATTTCCACTTTTAATTATTATTGTTATTTACTCGATTTGATGGAGACAAAAATTCAGTTTTACTTAAACTTGAGCTTGTGATAGGTTCAATGGGCTTTCCAGTTGTGAAGCAACTGAATACCTTGGCTTTGGGTAGGTGTATATCAAATCTTGAGAGAGCCTTATGAAATGTCTAGCCGTAGTCCAATTGACTACATAAAAATAGGATAATGTTAAGTATAGCTATTAAAATAATGAAAATTTATAGTTAAAGATTAAGTATAATAGTAAAAATAGTTCATAGTTAAAAAAAAAGTACAAAATGCCAGACGAGGTAAAGTAAAGATGTTAGGTGAAAATTTAGGAGAATAGTCAATTTATTTTTATTTATTTAATTTATTATTATAATTATTAATAATATTATTAATATTATTCTACAGTATAGCAATTATTTATAGCAATTAGACCTCCTAACCCTTTATACCATAACAATAATTTTTATCTTTTCGATTCCTTTTTTTTTCATATATTAAAAAAAGAAAATTTTTGAGGTAAAAGTTATAGCTCGGAAGGACTATTCATCAAGAATAGTGGAGTACCTTGTTTTTTTCCGGTTGGATGGACTGCAAGCATCGTAGTCAGGTAGCTCATAGATCAGTTCATTTGGGATGTGATTAATGTCATTGTAGAATTTTTTTGCAAGGTGTTTAATGCGATGTTTGAGTTAAGTCGTATTGAGATCCTTGAGGATTGTGGAGTTTTTGAGGTATCTAGACCCGTTTCTGATGTAACGGAGCTGTTTGTAATGGGTACTAGAGAGGCTGTTCATACTGGTTTTGCAAGTGAAGCCCCAGATTGGACAAGCGTATGTGATAAAAGAGAGAGTGCAAGCATTATAAATTAAGAGTTTGTTGTGTATGGAGAGTGAGTGGCTGCGAAGAAGGGGGGGGAGGGCGAGAGTTTTGGAAATCCCGGCGACTTTACCGCGGATATTAAGAATATGCTTTTCATAGGTGATGCGTTTGTCAATGGTAACTCCCAGGTACTTGGCATCGCCAGACCAAGGAATGGTAGTATTATAGATGGTTAATCTATTAGGAGTGGAGAAGGTTCTAAAGAAGTACACAGTAGTAGTTTTAGATTCGTTTATTTTAATGCGCCATTGATCACACCATTCCATGAAGATGTTGAGGGGGTGTTGGAGATTTTCGTAAAGATTGTATGGGTGATGTGCAGTGCCATAGAGAAAAGTGTCGTCCACATAGAGTGCGAGTGATGTAAAGAGTGTTCGTGGAATGTCATTAAAGTATATTATGAATAAATTAGGGCCAATGACCGAACCCTGAATAATACCGCAAAGTATTGTGTGTAGTAGAGAAAGTGAGTTGTTGACACGGACATAAAAATTACGATCACCAAGGTAAGAGTATATTAATAGTTCGCGAGCCAGCAACAGAATTTCATGACCAAGTTCCTCTCGGCCGATAACTTGTAAAATGCTTCGGAGAGTTGTATCATGAAGCTCCGTGAACGTCAGCTGCGGTTCTGTGAGTGGGTTGAGCAGCGGTAGCCTCCCCCCCCCCAAAAAAAAATGTATTCAATGACTGCCTCTCAATTGAAAATTTATCAGATGACAGAATATATGCTATTTTCAATAAATAAACATGTCAGCTGGCTATATCTCAGTGGAAAAATTGTCAGCTGATGCCCTGAAGGGACGGAGGGGCCAGATAGGAGCACCTATCACTTATTTAATTGCACCAGCTGACGAGTTTTCCCTCGGCATATTGCTAGCTGATTTTTTTATTACGTACAGGATCATATTAACTATCAGCTTACGGATATTCATCCGGGAGGCAGTAACCTATCTTAAGTTATTCGACATTACGCTCCATGCTCTAACTGAAAGGTATAATTTTAATGTGATGTTTCATTTACATCAATATTCTTTACAGATACTTTTAAAGTCTCATCCCCTTCCTTTCTCATCCCCTTCATCCCCTTCATCCTTTCATCCTTTCTCATCCCCTTCTAATTTACTGTCTCCGCTCGTATAGTGTTCCTTAAATACTTCAACGGCAACCCCGAGAAAAGTCGGGGAAATAACATTGTTCACTCCTCTCTGAAGCCGTTGAAGTGGAAAATTAAGATCACTAACATAAGAATTTTCATTTCAAACCAGAGTACTCTTATTTGTCAGAATAGCGACATACATAGATGCCCATGCTCAGATGGACGTTTTGTCCAAACTGTAGCAACTCACGTTAAAGAACTTTGTATACTCGCTAGAACGAGTTCGATCAAAAGATTAATCAAGCATTAGCGATAATATTAGTCACAGGCAGCGTTGAAAAATTAGCCACTTTATTTAAATTGAACATATCACCGTTATACCTAGTGGAGAAGCTATATATTCATCATCTTGGAGCGAGAACAAATATTTCGGCCCTTTGCTTGTTTCAAAAGTTCTGAAAGTTTTTTATTTGGTTTAAAAAGCATATATGTATTTAAAATCTTACTTAATTTATTTGAAATTCAAGGTATTTTAAAAATAAGATATTCAACGCAATAAATACAAATAAAATAATAAAATTAATTCGTTAATTATTAAGTAGCTATTCGTATTTACCACGTGCAAGGTTGGATTTCCGTTTCATACGAGCCCAAGGACCAGATCAACCTCTATTGTCCGTTCCAGCGCCTTCGAAGACAATTATAGAATTCCAATAAGGAAACATACATGATTTGCAATATTTTGATAAAAAGAAAAAAAAACGATAAAAAGAGGGAAAAAGTGTTTATACATTTTTTACAACTTAATGATTGAAAATGATTTTTTAAAAATTCCGAAAATTGAAACCGGACAAATTAAAAAAGATAAATGAACAAATTAAACACCTCAAATTTCGCGCTGGAGGACCGCCGCAAAATTCGCGGAGCGCGGTGTTTCGCGTGATGGTCCTTTGTTATGTCCCTTTTATGCCGAGACACTTGCGGAAGACAGGTAAAAAAGGAAAAAAAAAATCTGAAAATCGAAACCAGACAAATTTAAAAGGAACAAGGAATAAATTAAACACATCGAAAAGCGGTAAGGATTAGGCTCGGTGTTCCGTATGGATCTACGACGATTGGCACTAGAATTCTCTTTCGCCAACTCGCCAAGCAGGTGCCCAAACGCATGAGTAATTCCGAAAAAGCTTCCGGGCAGAGTTGCCAAATTTCGCTAATTTTTCTTCAAACTTAAGTAGTTGTAACGACACGGTTTCTTTTAATAATTTCTGCTGATGATGGGGTTTTGTATGGTTGTATAATTGTTAAACTAGTAAAGATGTTTATTTTTCTCTGTAGTTTTGTCATGTATGATCTATTTATCATATATTTTATCATCAATTTTTAAATAGAACTAAAAGTAATATATTTCTTTTAATTATGAGTAAATTTTTTTAAAGAATGTACAGTTGAAAAGGAATATATGAATAGATTTAGCTAGACAGATATATTTAGAGGAGAAAAAGTAACGAGTAAAAAATATTTATAAATAAAAGAAAGAGGGTATCGGCCAGACCACTTTAAGAGAAAAAATAATGAAATAAAACACATAGAGGTTTCCGAAGCAATAAATTCCGATCAAAATTGCATTCTCATAACAGTTTTCATAAATATGGACGACAGTATGAATCTACGACGATTGGCAACAGAATTATCTTTCGTTAACTCGCCAAGCAGGTGCCTAACGCATGAGCCTTTCCAAAAAAGTTTCCGGGTAGGGTTGCCAAGTTTCGCCAATTTATCCCCAAACTTAAGTAATTGTATTGTTGGCTACGAGATGGATTCTTTTAATAATTTCTGCTAATGGTGGTTCTTGTACTGTTTTATAATTGTTAAACTAATAAAGCAGTTTTTTTTTTCTCTGTAGTTTTGTCATGTATGGTCTATTTATCATATGTTTTATCATCAATATTTAAATAGAGCTCAAAGTAATATATTTTTTTTAAATTGTGTTTAATTTTTTTAAAGAATATACTTCTGAAAAGGAATATATAAATAGATATAGATGGATATATTTAGAGGAGAAAAAGTAACGAGTAAAAAATAGTTATAAATAAAAAAAAATTTACATTGTCGAGACCACTTCAAAAGAAACAAATAATGAAAAAAAATATAGAGGTTTTCGAAGCAATAAATTCCGTTCAGAATTTCCTTCTCATAACAGTTTTCATAAATTATAATGCCTACATATATATATATATATATATATATATATATATATATATATTTTTTTTTTTTTTTTTTTTTTTTTTTTTTTAACGTAGGTACACTAGGTTTCGTAATTGCATGTACTCTTGTATATAATCAATACATCGCAATGGTTGTCAATAGAATTTCAAGACGGAAGTAAGTAATTTTTATTTTTAAGATTGCCAGAGTTTTGAACTATCTAATATATTCTGCGAAATAACTGGATAGTTTGAGAAACCAAATACTTTCAAAGTCGATATTATTTATAAGACTACATATTCGAACCTGAACTATAGAAGTATTTTGTTACTGAAGTCAAAAATTGTCCTTTTCGGGATATACTTTAGGTAACATCCTATGAAGTTTATGTAATTTCATCTGTTTGAAAAGTTTAAATAGATCAGATCTATATTCGTATTTCAAATCCTTTATATCAACAAAATCTAAACAGAGAAAAATGTTTTATTAACTCACACCAGATAATTTTGGGAATAAATATTAAAATAAGTAAAACAATCAAATAGTGAGTGGTATATTAATATACATATATGACTTTCAACAAACATCTAAAAATGTGGGCGTTAATTATTCTGTTTCTGTAGTAGTGTTTAGTTGACTGGGTTGTTTCCCGATCCTCCCAAAATTGATCTGCGCGCTTTCTCGGATGCGACTCAAATGTGAAAGGTTCCATTCTCCCATTGGTTGACAAAAAACCGGCATGCATTTTAGCCAACATAACATCGTTTTGTGCTGCTGCCCTCTGTGGGCAGGATAATAAAACAGAATTATGCCTTAATACTTCGTACTAAAAAATTAAACTGTGTAAATTAACTTGTAAATTAAACTGTCTTTTACAAAATAAATTTTGGGATAATATAAATTTATTATGCAAATAACTAAGTACATTTAATGTATACATAAAATATATTTAATTTCCATTAAATACATTTTATGTAAATTAAAATGTATTTAATGGGATCTTTTTAATTAATTGATATTTGATTATTAGAAATACTAATTAATTATGTACGAGAATTGTTTTAACAAATTGTATAATATTAATTTGTAAAATTTAATACATATTTCTTTGCATTTCTTTTATTATAATTTTTGTAAATAATTTAAATTAAATATTTATAAAAATAATATTTCCCATAGTGATATTTTTATTCTTGGTCATGAAATCATGACATGGTAAATTATAATAATAATAATAAAATTAATTAAAAAAGAAGAAAAATTAAAGAGAGATGTTATTGTATTCGATTAGTTTATAAAGTGACACCTAAAAATAAATTATATTTTGTTTAATACATTTTTACTTATTAAATATCAATTAAAATTTTTATTAAGAAAATATAGATTTTATACAGGGTCCCTAGATCAAACTTTTGTTGTTTCTTTCCAGTATGACAGTATAGTAATATACAAAGATTAATCAATTAATGTTTTTTTATAATCAGTATAATATTGGTGTATTATTGCTGTAGTTTTAACATTTTCTTACTCTTACACTGCAATCCAATAAATCGGACATAATTTTTTCTCGTAAAAGTGAAAACATATACAATACACATATGCATGTATGATATACGTATGAATATATATATGTATATAATTATACGAATGTATATATTTATATACGTATGTATATTTATATTTATATTTACATATATTTATATATATGTATATAAATATATGTAATATATAATTATATGAATATATACATGCATACATGTCTGCATAATTTTTATATATGTATGTCTGTTTTTCTAACATAGTCGAAGATTTTATATGTTTTAGATATTATTTGCTACTCCAGTTTTCAAAAATTTATTGAGATCACAATGATATTTTATTATATTATTGATGTAGGCATATACAATAAATGAAAAAAAAAAAAAAAAAAAAAAAAAAAAAAGTCAATACTTCTGGATTCTAATAAGAACCAAGAAGCATACGTTTCTATTATGTATTTTTAATAACAGATAATATTTATAAAAAAAAGTTAAGTTTAATCCTAAACATACGTACATGTAATGTTTGGGCTTCTACAAAGTGTATCATCCAAAACTAAAATTCATTGTTTGAGTTACATTTAAAAAAATCCCAAGTTTTTCTTTAAGATATATTGGCCTATTTTGTTAAATGTCTTATTAATTATTTGCTGAAAATGGAAGAGAATGTATTACAAACCACTGAGTGAAAATATTAATTATATGCATTTAAATAATATTTATTAATATTAATTATATATTTAAGTAATAATAATAAATATTAATTATATATGTATATACCCACACACAGATATTTAAATAAACTGTTAAATATTATTAATTATATATATTTAAATATAATATTAATTAAGATTTATTATATATTTACATAATAATTAAAATTTATACTGATCTTTAAGTCAAGTAAATAATTTCTATTAATTAATTCTGTTAAAGATCAAAACAAAACTCTAAAAAAGGATCTTTTTTTAAAAATCAGAGAGGACAAAACTTAAAATCTTCAGTTTACAAGTCCGGTGCTTTAACCACCGCGCTATATTGTTCACAAACAGATTGTGCTTTAAGCAAACTTGTACGAAAATATAAAAATCAAGTGACTTCCGGTTTTTTTGTCAACCAATGGGAGAATGGAACCTTTCACGTTTGAGTTGCACCCATAGACCTTACAATATACTAGACCCCACATTGGTAACCTTTTCGTTGACAGACATCAGTGGTGGTGGTGGTAGATTTATTCCGCCAAACTGGTTTTTCTCCCGCCAAAATCTACGTAGAATTTCCCGCCGAAACTTTATATTGTGTCTGCCTGTCTGTGCTGTTGTTGTTTTTCTAGAGATTGACTAATATTTTAAATTCAAAACAGTTCTTTTAAGAACTTATTAAATCAAAATGCCACAAAATTGTTCCATTTTCAGCTGCAAAGAAACGGCCGCATCAGGAAACGCTGTTGTATTTCACAGGAATGTTTTCTTGGGAGAGGGGGGGGGGGGGGATTATTCTTTTTGTAAGATTTCTCATGTGAAATTGAGTTTATTACCTAAATATTGATTATTTATACATTTTTTTAAACCCATTGATATTGTACCTGGCAAAAGCATGAACTTCATTTTTACAGATTTTCTTATTATAATAAAATTTTAGAATATCTACAGAATTTTTTAATTGTTTTTAGGTTAGACCATTAATAGGTAATAAAATGCATCATTTTCAGCTGATTACATCTGGTGTTTTTTTTTTTTTTTTTTTGATAACATGGGTTACTTTTTAGAAAAGTGTTTTTTTTTTTTTTCAAATAAGAATTTGTGATTAAGCAAGAGCTTAATTGTCTGCCATTTTGTAATAAAGTGATAAAATGTAAAATACTCAATATACTAAAATCATCGAACAAGCTGTAAAAATTTAGCTATGTTTAATTTTTAAAATTCTTTATTATACTTTATATAAAGAAAATTTCAAAATTTATTTTTTTAAGAGGACAGTACAATAAGTGATTCCTGTCATGTGACAACATTTTTCTTCTTTCAAGTGCTGCGGCATCGGAAATTCGGTTCAAAATGCTGACGGACTTTTCTGAAATATCTTCTGCTTTTATTGAAAGCCTCTTTTGATAGCAAACTAAATAAGAACACCTGCCAATTTCATACATTTCCGATCACAAATTAATGAAACAATTTCCTGACGGCTCGGCCAACAGGCACAGGTAGATTTTGAAAATACAGATAGTGGGGCACCTGTTTATTGGGAATTGCATAAGAAATGACCTTTTTGCCATGATTCGGCAGTTTAGACCACCCACTTTAAAATCTACCTGTGTCTGTAGACAGGATTTTTTTTTTTTTCCTTTCGGGCTATAAGAGTTGGTCTTATAAAAAAACTTGTCAAAGTAAAAGTTGTAGATAATATTAAGAGGATTTATAATAAATTTAAGCAGATTTGATATCTTGTGAATTGACGAAGTTTTGAATTCTTTTCTTCTTAAACCCTATCCCCCCCCCCCCTTAAGGTCATTTTTAATGATATCAAAAATCTGTCATACATAAATTTTCGGCCCTTTTTCTAGAAGTATTAATAACTTTAAACGGATTCGACACGTATCATAATTAAGAAGCTATGGGGATTTTTCTGTTTTCACCCCCCCCCCCTCCCTTTGGTTCGATTTTGCCCATTATCGAACTTGACCAAGATATTATGCACTTTAATTTTGTGTATCAGTTTGGAAGAGATTTGTGCAGAATTATTGAAGTTATCGTGTCCATAAAAAAGTGATCTAGATAGATAGATAGATAAAAGTTTTGAATTGGGGGTGGTTTTGGGTTCTGGAAGTGATGATCGGCGTAGATCTGCAAAAACTTTTCAGAAAGTCCAACATAGGGGAGAATGTAATAGGTAGTATTTCTTACGAAATCTACCTAAAATCATAAAGTAGCCATTTTGTATTTGAGAAGGTTTTATAGCATCTAATTATGACAGCAAGTATTGTTTAGAAGTCAACATCTTCAATAGTTGCCGGTGGTTATAATTTTCAATAATTGTAAAGAAAAAAAAACACTTGAGAGTTAAACTTAATTTTTTATAGCATCCAAAAGTTGCAAATTATTTCTTCTCAGAAACTTATGCAAAATAATAGTTATTTTAACTGAGAAAAAATTACACAAGTTCTAACTTAGTAGATATGAAATATCCTGGAATTTTTATTTTTCATACAAAAAAAAAAAAAAAAAAAAAAAAAAAAAAATACTGTGCATTTGTATTTTTTTTTCTATACATGCGTATAATGTTATCTATCGATGTTTTCCTTTTGAATTAAAAATATTGTAATACATTTATACTTTCAATTAAATATATATATATATATATATGTATATATGAAAGATTGCCAAAAATATGTCTTTAAATTGGAACATCAAAAGCAAAACAAAAATTCTGGATTGCAGCAAAAATATGTTCTATAGAATGTATTGTTACATAAAGACAGTATGTGATTTCAAGTTTTCAAAACCTATAAAATACATTATCAAATCAAATAATATTTTATAACATGCCACTGCTAACTTTCCACAAATTCTTCACTTTTGTAAGAAAAAAAAAAAAGATACTGTAAATACTGTTCGATTTTCTGTTATTTTAATAATGCCTGCTAAATTTAATGCATTTTTAGAATTAAAAAAAAATCTGACATTAATTTGTTACATTTCGTGAAATGATTGTGTCAGATTGAAGATTTCCAAGCAGAAATCTCGAAATAATTTGTGTTATCGTACTTAATATCTTATATCACTAATAAAAAAAATATAATTTAAGTAACATTTATTACAAGGACAAAGCCATTTTATAACATTAAAATAAAATACAGCAGCAAAAACAGAAAAAGAAAATCCATCCAGAAGATTAAACAATCCTTTTTTCACCATGGGTGGGACTCTCATAACTTATTTCTATCCTTCCTCTTTGACATTAAATCCTAGAAGGAGCAACAGTTTCGTTTTGGTTTGTTTACGTTTATTTTTATTGCGAGAATGAAATAGAAGTTGCCAAGAAAGCGATCACCGCCAAAACAGACATTTTTTAAAGCGCCAATCCGAGCTGATCCTGAAACCGGATTTTCAACAATATAACAAAGAGATGTGGCCTCTAGTAGATTATTCCTCTGAGGTTGCACCCGCTTTCTCGGGCATTACTGTTACTTAGGGTACAGTGTCTAGAAGTTACTTCTAGGCACTGTACTTACGGGTTTTGTTTACATTTTCGTACAATTTTGCTTAAAGCAAAAACTGTCGTGAGCTATTTAGCGCGGTGGTTGAAGTACAGGACTTGTGATCTGAATGTTTTAGGTTTTGTCCTCTCCGATTGATGTTTTTTTTTAAATCTTTTTTAGAGTTTTGTTTTTATCTTTATGGAATTAATTAATAAAGATAATTTACTTGACATAAAGATCAGAAGATTTTTTATTATCAGTTGCTTTGTAATTTTTTACTTTCAGTAAGATAATTAAACTGAAATTATACTTAAGTTAAATAAAATTTTATATAAATTTTTATTACATAAAATAAAATTTAATTTTTAATAAATTTCAATAATTAAATAATTTTTTTAATTCATATTTTTTATTAATTAAATGAACATTTATTAAAATGCTAAACTTACATTAAAAATATTTTTATGTTATAGCTTTAGTAACAGATATATATCAAATTTGCAGAATTAATGTATTAAAGTTTTTATCTTTTAAAATTAAGCTTCTATATAAAAATCTCTAATAATTTAGTAGTAGTCTTTTTACCAATTACTGGTTCATGTGTAGTTATAAAGTAGTTAAAGATTACCAAAATTAAAGCTTTTCTTTAAAAAAAAAATATTATTTAATTATATAATTGATGTTAATTAATATTATATTTAAATATATAATTGAGTTAATTAATATTATATTTAAATATATAATTGATGTTAATTAATATTATATTTAAATACATAATCGATGTTAATTAATATTATAATTAAATATATGATTGATGTTAATTAATATTATATTTAAACATATAATTGATGTTAATTAATATTATTTTTAAATATATAATTGATGTTAATTAATATTATATTTAAATATATAATTGACGTTAATTAATATTATATTTAAATATTTGATTGAAGTTAATTAATATTATATTTAAACATATAATTGATGTTAATTAATATTATATTTAAATATATATGCTAGTTAACATTATTATTTATATATATATATATATGTGTGTGTATACATATATAGTTAATATTAATTATTATTATTTAAATATATAATTAATATTTTTGCTTAGTGGTTTGTAATACATTCTCTTCCATTTTCAGTGAATAATTAACCAGATATAAATTATTAAAATAAAATATGTTAAAGAAAGACTTGGGTTTTTCAAATATAGCTCGAACAATGATTTTTTGTTTCGGATGATACACTTTGTACAATCCCAAAAATGTATGCATGTTTAGCATTAAACTAAACTTTTTAAAAAGTATTATGTGTTATTAATAACACATAATAGAAACATATACTTTTTGGTTCCTATTAGAATCCAGAAGGTTTGGCTTTTATTTATTTATTTATTTATTTATTTATTTATTTATTTATTTATTTATTTATTTATTGTATGTCTACATCAGTAATATATTAGTAAGAATTTTTTTTAATCTGACTAGAAAATAATATCTAAATCATATACAATCTTCAACTATGTTAGAAACACAGACATACATATATAAACATTATGAGACATGTATGCATGTACAGGGTGTCCAGCGAATAAGACCCTGATTTCAAAATTAAATATCTCAAAAACAAAACTCAATAGAATTATGCGGTAAACGGTTTCTTTATTAGCTGAGCTGTAAAAATGTTATACAGAAGTTTGAAAATTTAGTTTTAAAAACCTTTAACAGATGGCGCTGTACTCGCAATGCCTATAAATTGTGCTTCGAAGCCAGAGCGATCACTTCGACCGTTGAATCGTGAAAGGAGGTTAGCGTAGATGTTAAAATCGTCCATTCCATTGAACAACGTGTTTTTCTCGTACTGGAGTATTACAGATTAGAACGCAGTCCTACGGCAACAAGGCGCAGCTTTCAAAAAAGATTTAATGTTCCGAAAGGACCCGATGCAAAAGTCATTCGCAAGCTCTTTGCCAAATTCGAACGATTCGCATGGATGATAATAGAGTGGAAAAGGTTAGACCCAGGCAAACTGTAGTAACTCCTGGAAATGTCGCCAAAGTTTCTGGCATTGTTCAGCGAAATCCAAGGAATAGTGTGCGAAGAAATGCATCAGAGACTGGTTTAAAGCATTCCAGTACGCAAAAAATATTGAAAAACAGCCTACGAATGTTTCTATACAAAATCCAAAGTCAACAGACTATACCCACAAAAGCTTTGAGACAGAAGGTTGACTTTGCGAACCAGATTGTCTCAATGATTGATAATGAAGGATTTGATGTTGGCCGCATCTGGTTCACAGATGAAGCACATTTCCACTTGAATGGTTTCGTGAATAAACAAAACTGGAGATTTTAGGGCTCCGAAAATCCTCATTTGTGTGAAGAGAATGACCACTGCATTCGACTAAAGTTACTGCTTGGGTTGCGGTATGCACCAGAGGCATTATCATCCCTTTTTTCATGCGACAAATGATCACTAGTGAACGTTACCTTACAATTTTGGAACAATTTGTCAGCACACAACTAGCGTTGGAGGATCGACAAGGTATCGATTGGTTCATGCAAGATGGCCCTCGACCACATCGTACAGAAAAGTTGTTTCGCCTTCTTGATGAGTACTTCGGGAATAGAGTAATTGCGTTGTATTATCCCAAATTTACTGGCACAGGAATGGATTGGCCTCCATATTCGCCCTGTCTGACTCCTTGTGACTACTTTCTGTGGGGCGCATTGAAAGACACTGTCTACCGGAACCATCCCACTACGCTGGATGAGCTTGAATCGTCGATTTGTGTGGCATGCGATTCCATTTCCGTTGACACATTGCAGGATGTGATGTCACATTTCATTATTCGCTTACGCCACCTGATTGTTTCGAACGGTGAACATTTTGAAAAGATTGTGTTCTGATTGAAAAGAATGCTTGACTTGACTTTTTTTTTGTTTTAGATTGATTGCAGATAACGAGTTTTTTGACGTACAGCGCCATCTGTTAACGGTTTTTGTAACTAAATTTTCGCAACTGCTATATAACATTTTTACAGCTTAGATAATAAACAAACCGTTTACCGTATAATTCTATTGATCTTTGTTTTTGAGATATTTAATTTTGAAATCAGGGTCTTATTCGCTGGACACCCTGTATATATTCATATAGCCATATAATTATATATTACATATATTTATATACATATATGTAAATGTACATATATAAATATACATATAAATATATTTATATACATATATTCATACATGTATATGTGTATTATTGTATATAAAATAATACACATATGCATGTATGAATATATTACTTTTACGAGAAAAAAAAATTATGTCAGATTTATTGACTTACAATGTAGTGTGAGATGAGAGTAAGAAAATGTTAAAACTACGGCAAAAATAGCCAATATTATACTGATTATAAAAAACTATTGTTTTGCTGCTAATTTTTGTATATTACTATACTATCATATTGGTAAGAAACAATAAAAGTTTGATCTGGGTGGCCTGTATAATACCTATATTTCTTAATAAAAATTTTAATTGATGCTTAATAAGTAAAAATGTATTAAACAAAATGTAATTTATTTTTAGGTATCACTTTATAAACTAATCAAATACAATACCATCTCTCTTTCGTTTTTCTTCTTTTTTAATAAATTTTATTATTACTATTGCAGAATATTACATGTCATGATTTCATGACCATTTTTCAAGACTAAAGATATCACAATGGGAAATATTATTTTTACAAATATTTAATTTAAATTATTTTACAAAAATTATAATGATAATAAATTATTATTATGGATTATAAATTATAATATAAGAAATGTAAAGAAATATGCATTAAATTCTACAAATTAATATTATACAACTTGTTAAAACAATTCTCGTATATACTTAATTAGTATTTCATAGTAATCAAATATCAATTAATTACATGAACAGAAAACCCATTAAATACATTTTAGTTTACATAAAATGTATTTAATGGAAATTAAATATATTTAATGTTTACATTAAATGTACTTAGTTATTTGTATAATAAATTTATTTTATCCCAAAATTTATTTTATAAAACACAGATTAATTTATAAGTTAATTTACGCAGTTTAAATTTTTAGTGAGAAGCATTAAAACATAATTCTGTTTTATTATCCTGTCCATAGAGGGCAGCAACACAGAACGATATTATGTTAGCTACAAAGATACGAAGAGCCGAAGCATGCGCAGATCGATTTTGGGAGGATGTTGGAAAAATTATGAGGGGCAAGTAACTCCGATCCGATGTGTTCACTTCACTGTTGAAAATTTCGCAAAATAGTAACATAGCAGTGGTCGTGATGAGAACTAAACTGTTCGATAATGGGCAGGACATACCACTATAAGTTTTTGATTCTGCATTCAGGGCCTGAAGCCTGAAGTTTAACCCTTGAAACTTTCGTTTACTTCGCAGCTGTAGAACAGTAATCGAACTCAGAAAATTTCAATCCTATCATTAAACAAACTCAAATGGGTACGTTCAGCGACGACGCCCTAATACCCCGGGGAGTGACTCTGTCACGTGAGGTGCTACAGCCCCTATCACTCCTATCAAAGCGAGGGTGAAAAAGCGTGATACCGGTTCTGAACGGGATGGGGTAATAGGCAGCAAAACAATAAACAAATATGGCAGACGTTTTCGCTGATTTTCTGAAATTAAACATAACGTATTATTTATACACCAAATTTAATGTTTTGTGGCAAAATTTATGACTAAGATTCTCACGATGGAGAGAGTGCTATTATTTTTTAAAGTAAATAATTAAAGAACAGTGGATTACCAAATTCATCTGGATAAAATTGCAAGTTATGTGAAATTATTAGCGATGTTGTTTCCTTGATGAGTTTTGTGATTAATTATTTTTATTTTACATGTTTAAGCATGGCGTTGTTATAGAATTTTGAAAATGAAAACTTTGTTGATATCGCACTTGTGATTTTCATCTAGTACAGTGAAGATTTTTCTTATACATCAGCTTCGTCTCCTGCCGTATAATTTTATTGATAGTTTCGTTTTAATTTGAAATTAAGACTACATCTGAGGTGCTGTCTTAGACACCATATAACATGACATTTGAAATAAGAACATATTTTCTTTGTAAATATATAATGTATTTGTATTGATGCAATAAATAATTTTTGTTTAAAATTTTTTTATTTCATTTTCTTTTATTCATTCTGTATATTAAAGGATTGATCTGTAATGTTATATTTAAATAAAGAAAAAAAAACATGCTTGTTTCAATTTTAGTATAATATCTTGAATGATATCAGGATAAAAAATAACATTGATTAATTTAAAGTAAATGATGTTAGACTTAATAGAGAAGCAAATTATCTTGAATATAATACTTAATATCTTGATTCCTATTTTTATGATGTCTATGCATATTAATTATGTATATTCATATATATTCAAAGTACAGCTGTATATATGAAATTTTTCATTATTTTAAGATAAATTGAACGCATCACACTTTATTTAAGGTATAAATACTATATTATTTGTTAAAAGTAAATTTTGATACAAGCTTCGAGAAATTAAAAAAAAATTGAATAGAGTTGTTTGATAAATTAGAGAGTGTTCTTATAAGAAATAGAATTCCTAGTAAAGGTATCTCTTTTTTTTTGTTATTAATGTCACAGTTAAAAGCATTCTTGATAAATATTTACACAATAATAATGGTTTGTGCAATATTATCTTGTAGTACAAATGTTTTAAAATCTGCTTAATTTTTTGAAATTTATTAAAATTTTGTGCTTTTATTTAAATAATGAATAGCAGAAAAAATTTCCTTTTTCTATTTTTTTTTAATCGGACATTTATAAGTAATATAATTATTTATTTAATGTTATTTAAATTTATTTTCTCTTTTAAAGAAATTCTGTTGCAGAAACAGTCTACTCAAATTGAATTAATAACAGTGCGTCCAGAAGATTTAACCCATTTATGCCTATCGTCCTAATTCTGGGACGTTTCAGTAAAAAAGATCATGTTTTCCAAAAAATAAACTTATTGACATCAAACTTGCTTAGAATTAATCTCAAGATTTTACTTTTCAAAAATGAACATAGGTGGCAACATATTTTAAAGAAATTTTTGGTCTTTTGATGTGTTAAGGCACATATGTCATATACGCAACATATATACACGTTGGCGCGATTGCAACAAAATAACAATTTTATGCCTTACATGGTAACCCGGTTATTTTTTATTTTAATTCTATAAATTATTTTTATTACGTATATCAATATTTATTTATATCAAACTATCATTTATTTATTTTTATTTCCTTTTTAAAAATATTTCATTTATAACTTCATTTTATATTTCATTTATAACAGCTGAATGCTAATTTTTTCCCCTCTCTATGTTAGTTTTTCACGTTATGTATTCATCTTAACAGAATATTTTGTGCATCTTATAAAATTTGTAAATGATCTGAGAGGAGTTATTCCCCCCCCCCCCCCACACACACACCGTACTTAAAAGGAAGGTCTCTAAGTGCAAACTCACACACAAAAAAAAGTAATTACAGAATATTCTTCTCACAAGGATATATATGTTTATATATAAGGTGAAAAGCCTCTCTCACATGATGCAGTAGAGAAAGGAAATGGCAATTAAATGGAAATAATTTTTGGTACTTTTATGTTAGCCAGGTGCAGGTGATAAATTGTCAAATATTGTTCCCATCACCATTATTCGTATTGCATTCATTTCATTTAAAATAAAAACTTTTTACCCATTTCATTTAAAACATATAACTTTCATTTAAAAACAAACATTTAAAATACATGCCTTTCACTAACTTTATTATTATTTTTTAAGTACCACAAACAAAAATATAACATCAAAGCATTACTTCCAATTTATTCACATCAGATATCAGATATCATTACTAATGCTTTGAAGATGATCAAAAAGAAAAAAAATTGCAGAAGGTGACAAATAGTGTTGTTTTTATATACTAGAAATGTAAATGATGTACTATTCTCAATGTAACTACTTTCACAAATAAATTTGCAAGTAGGTATTATTCACAAAAATACACTTTTCTGTTATATTGGCTTTGGCATTTCTGTTTTAAATGTTTGCCACAATTCAGACTTCAGAAAGTGAATTATTGCAAAATGTTATAATCAGTTATATAAGCAAATCTGATGAACTTTTATGCTTTTTTATATATGTATTTATAAATACATAAACATTATATATGTATATATTATATACAGATTACTTCTGTTTGTATATAAAAATATGTAAATGGCTTCCTTAAATTAAATAAATTGTATAAATATTGAAAAAATTGCTTGTGTATATGAAACAGTCATTAGGTTACCAGAAAATATGCATGACAAATTTAAACATTTGTACAGACTAAAATATTAAATTTAATAAGCAGTTCCTTAATTTTTTTATTCATGAAAATATTTTATGGAATTGTCTGGTTCTAGCAGAATATGAGGGGAAATATTTTGAAACTTTCAAAAAATATTGATGAGTAATTTCACTCCTTGATATTTTCTCACAGTGTGAAAATGATTCTAAATGGGTAAAATATTTGTCGACATGAGTAATGGCAAACACTACTTCAAAATAAATTGTTAAAAATTGATAAATTCATTTTTATTCTATCTGATATTCAAGGGAGAAAAAAAAATTGTTAGAATTCTGTTATTTGAAATGTAATTAAAAAACATATTCCACAATAAGTTTAAATGATAACAAAGAAACAATTATTATTAAAAAATCAAGAGTTTATTTAAACATTTACAGACATATATCAACAACTATTACAAGTGATAAATGCGGACCTATCTTTCTGGGTATTTGTTGAGGAGAGAAGGTGGGGTTGGAATAGATTTTACCTTTTGGGTGGCTGAATGTAAGCTGCATACTGAAACAACCCTTTACCCCCCCCCCCTTCTTATACATAAATTACACCCAGAGTATTTTTACTCCATGCATAGACTGTTTCCTTTGGAATGTTGGCCATAAAATTTTTCATCAAATACAACTTTATACTTTGTTATAAAAAAAGTTTGTGACTTTAATCAGTATAGGAGCTAGAAAAATATTTTGGAGGGATGGAGATTCAAACTTCAAACATAGTGATAGTGTTACTATATTCAATATGGTTTAATAAGTATAGTGTAGTGTATTTAATACAGTGAAACTTTCTTTAAAAAAAAATTCAAAGTTTAAACATAGGTTTGTAAAATTTCAAAAATTAACTTTGCACTTGCATGCAGGTAATATGTTTCATGATACTAATATATTAGGAAATTTAAGATTTTTAATCTATGATTTATTTTGAATTCAATGGGAAGATAATTACAGTTACTAAAAACTGCAGATTCCTAAATTCATTGAAAATTTACTTACTAATTTTAGATTATGGTGAAAAACTAATAACTCAAAGCGCAATTAAAATATACATATATATTCATTATTTAAAAAAAGAAAGAAAAAATTAATGTGAGCGTATTTAAAATTAAAAAAACTTCATTGCATGGCTATAAGTAATTTTTTTTTAATAAACTTTGCTGTATACTTAGGGGTTGATGCAGGTTTTTTTTTCTTGGGGCCCATTTTGTGAAAATTAAAGGTTATTTTTGTAAAATTTATTATATTCAGGGGTCGATACAGGTTTTTTTTCTTGGGGCCCATTTTGTGAAAAGTAAAGGTTATTTTTGTGAAAAATAACATTTTGTAACGAAAGTTGAAATCCAGTTAATCAAATTCGAACCAAGCATTTATAAACAAAAACTTTTTAAATTGCTTTTGCTCTCTGCTGAACTTGTTTGTTTACAAATTACACATTTTAAAACATCACAAATTTCATCAATTTAAAACATCACAAAACATCCCATTTTATCAAATTGATTTTTGTGAAAGAGCCCATTTTATCAAATTGATTTTTGTGAAGGGACCCATTTTATCAAATAGATTTTTGTGAAGGGGCCCATTTTATTAAATAGATTTTTGTGAAGGTGCCCTAAATAGGCCCAAAATTTTTCCTGGATCGACCCCTGATATTTTTGTGAAAAATAACATTTTGCAATGAAAGTTGAAATCGAGTTAATCAAATTCGAACCAAGCATTTATAAACAAAAACCTTTTTAAATCCTTTTGCTGAAGTTTTCTTCTCTTGTGAACTTGTTTGTTTACAAATTACACATTTTAAAACATCACAAAATAATAAATAAATAATAAATAGTAAGTTTTTATGGAATAGAATTTTGTGAAGGGTCCCATTTTATCAAATTGATTTTTGTGAAGGGACCCTAAATAGGCCCCAAATTTTTCATAGATCGACCCCTGATACTTCATTAGAAACTAAGCAAAAATGGACTTAAATACAAACTTGTCTTATTTATTTAGCAACTATTTCTCTACTGGTATTATTTTATGTAGATGAAGGAAAAACGAGCGACACAATTCGTAGCTCCGGGTGAACTACCATTCTAGACAGGGCCTACATACCATTCTAGACAGGGCTTAAATTCTAAAAAAAAGAGTACTGCCCTAATATTCTGCAGTACTAACACCTGTAGCGTACCCCCGCTCCCATCTGCATATCTATATTTCATACATTATTTTCAAAATTTAAAGCATTTTTTTATTTAGCAAAATAAAAATTTTAAATACAATCTGCGTATACCTAGCTATCAACTATTCCACTTTTTAGTTATTACTACTTCCAAATAGAAACCTTTGCCTTCTTAATGTTGATTAATTGCAGAGTTCTGCAATTAAATAAGCTCAGGATTAGTGAATTCGGAAATAGTGTTAACACAAAAATGAATAATTCGCAGCTATGCAGAATAGAAAAAGACTATTTCTGTTTACTCTTTATTATGATCAAAATAGCATTAAAATGATTTGAAATTGAAATAAATGAAATTTTGAATTTAAGACAGATTGCGCTCGTGCTTGCCCAAACCTGAAGACTGATATAAAAATCGAGCCTGTTTTATCTTTATCTCTTATGTGAGCGACACATTATGTCACTAATAAGTATTTTGATACAAACGATTGGAGATGGGAGGGAAAGGAAAGGGTAATTTTAGGATTCATTTTTCGGAAGCATTATTGCACTGGGCTCTGGAGCACAGTGTTTATGAGCTCTGGGGAATTCTGGTCAATATTTAAATATTTGCTAAAAACAGAGAGTAACAGTACCAGAGCTGAGCTCCAGTGCAAATTAAGCCCTGGTTCTAGACAAGAGGAAAGGAAAATAAATTATTTTAGAAGAGGGGAGGGAGTTTCTTTTTGGTGATCTGAGAAGAAATTTCACACAGTTCCATCCAATGAAATCATAACTATTTTTTTTTTCATGCTGACACATATTTGAACTCTAGGGATGCATAATTTAATAGGGGGAATAGTGATTTGGCCAAATACAAAATATTTGGCTGTCACATAAAGAATTTATTTTTTGTCTGAAAGCATGATGTAAAAGCATATAAAACAATACTTGTATCAATAGAAAAAAGTGCTAATTGACATTTAACAAAAATATTCTGCAATTATTCATCTATAAAATAAAAAGCATATATCTGTAATATTTCTTTACAATTAGAATATCATATCAGCTTTTAAGATTTTTTTATTTATATTACTGAGATTAATTTATTATTTCACAAAACTATCCTTACAGTTTAGGAGTTAAAACGATAGTAATATTTACATTTAAATCAGATCCAAAAGCTTTAACTGTGGTGGAATTGATCATCCACTATTACATAATATCTATATGGAAGAAATTTCTACCCCATACAAATGATAAAGTAGAAATTGGCATATTTTTCCAGAAAACCACAAATAGCGACGAGGCTGTGTTCAAATAGTAGTAAAAAACACTATATTTTTCAAATGCATAAACATAAACAATAAAAAAAAAATTCAAAATTTTAATCAAACACGATAAATATGAATTTTTATACGAATAATTTTTTGTGTAAATGTGAATACAATTTTAACAGAACTATTCAACCTTGTCTGAATTCTAAATTTGACATTCGGCTAAATATTAAATTCTACCAAGTATTCGCAGCATCTTGAACTACTTTTAATACTTTTTACAATTATTTTTCACAATATTAATCTTATTTTAAAAAAATAACAGAATGCATAATTTATTTTGAATATCAAGATGTCTCAATAAAGATAATACATGAACGTAGATATCTCAATATAATAAAATATAACACCTTGTAATAGTATATTACTTTTAAATGCTAAAGGTGTAAAATTAACAACTATAATATAAATTAAAATAGCTTTTATTAGTTGTTTTACATGTTTCGACTCTTCTGAGTCATTTTCAAAAACAAAATTTGTTTTTGAAAATGACTCAGAAGAGTCGAAACATGTAAAACAACTAATAAAAGTTATTTTAATTTATATTATAGTTGTTAATTTTACACCTTTAGCATTTAAAAGTAATATACGTAGATATCTCTTTACGTTTATGAGATAATATAATCAATGTACACATCTTGAAAACTCAAAAAAAAAAAGTTTCAATCAACTTGTTCAAGAGAAAAAAAAAATTCTTATTATTTTTAAAAAGCAAGATTATATGCAATTTATATTTTATTCTGGTGCCCCGAAAGTGAATGCAAGCCAGGATAGTGCTAAATAGCATGAGATTTGAAGCAATGCTGAAAAAAAAAAGTTTCAATCAACTTGTTCAAGAGAAAAAAAAAAATCTTATTATTTTTAAAAAGCAAGATTATATGCAATTTATATTTTATTCTGGTGCCCCGAAAGTGAATGCAAGTCAGGATAGGCATGAGATTTGAAGCAATACTTAATTAGGAAAACAGATAATTAAACGCTCATAATATATACAAGACAAGTGTAAACAAACCAAAAAACCCCCCATGTGATCAAATCACCCTTTCAAAATCTGAGGGTGAAACGAGCCACTCGGTGTAGCACTGACTGTCGTTGCTGAACGCTAACCCGGAGTGGCACTTATCACGTGATTTCGGTCCTGAACGCAAACCCTACTTTCGGGGTTGAAGGAGTCACTCGGGGTGCCGTCGCTGAAAGTACCCATAGAGCGGTGAAATATTTTCATTTTTGATTCAACTTATTTGATTATCTATTTCGTTTAATTTTTAATCTTATTTATTTTATGTTTACTTCGCATAATTTATAATGGTGTGCCGAATACGAATATTTTAAAAGAGATTCATTTTTGTGCAGCGGATATAGTTTTAAAATATAGAATTCAATGTGTTCAAGAAATTGTTTTAATGGAATAGTATTTATTATATGAAGTTAATATTTACAACAAATATTTTCTTACAAAAACATTCATGTTATTCGCGCCATTATAAATTATGAGATGTAAGCAGAAAACAAATAAGATTAAACATAAAAAGAAAAACAATCTGTTTACTTTTCATTAAAAATTAAATTTCTAAAAAAAATCTTATAAGTGCTGCAAGTACATGAGGTTATATATGTAACGAACCCGGTAACTGTAGCTCTCTACGAATAAAAGGGCGCCTTTGAGAATTGATGCCGTCAGTTTTTTAAGATCGAAGGAGTGTAGTGGAGTTAAAAGGCTATTATTTCTTGGTATCTGACTTTATTATTTTTTTTAATTACATGATCCTTTTTAAGTCAGGCCCGGGGGAGATGGATTGAGAGCAGATCGTAATTATTGTTTCATGATTGAAAGTTCTGAGAGCAGCCAGTCAAGGTTGACATTTTCAGGACGGGCCTAGAGGCCGGCAGTAATTTATTTAGGCAGTTAAAAGACAGAAAAAGAAAACGCAAAAATGTGTGCTCTGCTTTAAGTATGGAATAACTCCGTCAGAGTGCGACACTGAAAATGGGAGGATAAAAAGAGTCTTATAGGTTAATTAGCTCTCGCATGATGCCCGGGATTTATGATGACACCAAGTATCGAGAACTCGGTTGCATCTAAAACCATAAGCGACTGCAAGAAGCATAAACTGCCTTCGAACCCCACCACCGGAAAAAACCAAATATTCAACTATTTTGGACCCTTGATCTAAAGTTCACCACACTGTTTTTTCCTCTTTTTCTTATCAATTTTAGTAACTGTGTAATAATTGAAAAAAAAATTGCTGTAGAGCAAATATATATACCGTATTTACCCGCGTATACGTCGATCCCGCGTATAAGTCGATCCCCCACTTTCCTTATCAAGAAATTTGAATTTTTTTAAATCCCGCGTATAAGTCGACCCCCCACTTTTCCGATCAATAAATTTGATTTTTTTTTAAATACATTATTCAAAATCACCTGGGAAAAAAAGAAAGTATACTAAATATACAATAATAAAGGAACTTTAATTTTTTTTCTTTGTACATTTATTCGAAATCATCTGAAAGAAAAAGTACTAAATATACAATAATGAAGATAATAATATACAAAGTTAAACTGATTCAAGGTCCGATTCAATATCGGACTCGCCAAACAATTCACATAAATCCTTCGTCGTCATCGGCTCATCATGATACACGTTTTCAATCTCTGTATCGCTACATTCTTCCTCGTCGTTATCACTTTCGAAAATGGCATCATCTTCTGTGTCGTCTAGTTCGTTGCTTATGCAGCAATTCTTTAACGATTTTATAATCCTTTCGGAAGGAATCTGATTTCACGCATCTTTAAACCACTGGGCAATTAATGCAATGTCGGGCTTTCTAATATCACCGCCCTTTGTTAACGTTGGGCAACCGGATGAAATCCACTCTGAAAAAAAAAAAAAATTAAGGACCCTCGCATAAGTCGGCCCCCCCAACTTTAAAGTCTTTTTTTGTCCAAAATTTCTCGACTTATACGCGGGTAAATACGGTATATATATATATATATATATATATATATATATACATGGTTCTGTAGAGTTTTTTTTTTCTTTATAAATATTTAAACATGTACCCCATGCTATTTTTGAACTAGTGCTTAACTTATGTTTATCCTTAATTTTCAATTTTATTTTTAATTTACTAAGTCGTATGTATACTACAGCTATACTGTTTTTTACCTTAGCTTAATTGATCTATCCCCATTTTCAATTTCTACTATTTTATTTTATATTATTTTTATTAATTTTATTATCATTATTTACTAACATCAATTTATTCCATTTTAAACATTTCTTATTTTACTTAACTTCTTATGTAGTTTATAACTACAATCTATATCATTTCCCTATTGGCTCAATATTTAATAAGACCATATATCATATCCATAGATTGGGCGTTATTTTGGCCTCAACTAGGAAGCCCCTCAAAGCTCCTTCACTGTTCAAGAAGCATAAACTGAGCACTTTTTATTCTTAAAGAGAGATCGAAATTGATGGATGAAAGTAATAATTGTGAGGCTAGGAAACCAAGATAACAGGGGCAAAATAGATTTAAGTACGGATTTATAAAGTTAGAAAAGCATTTTTGGAAATTTAAATTTTGCATTTTAAAATGGTTTAACTTTTTCTACTTTCCATATATATACATATATATGTATTTAAGATGAAATCACATGTTTGATAATCAAAGGAAGAGACATTACAAAAATCAATGGAAACGATACTGCAAAAATTAAACTTAATAAAATGAAAAAGGGAATACGTTGAATATCTTATGGATTCTTCAGAGGGGCATCATAAGAATAATTCACAGTAAATATTTGTTATTTCCTCAAATATTGTCAGCACTAAGCCTAAAAATGACAATATTATGTCTCTTATAACATATAGAAAAAAATATAAAAACAACCACAAAAGATCAAATAACTAAATAATTAAATAAATAAAAAATGAGTAAACAGCAATAGATATTAGATTATAAAGTATTGGACCAAGCTCACCAAGAAAACGAAGGGTAAGAAAGATTGAACAGGATTAATATCTTCTGCACTTCAAATTCACCTTGAAACACAAAATGTCCCAAAAAGCTGATTCATTGCATGAAAATTTATGCTGAAAGAAAAATAAAATATTTGGTGCTGCCATCTACGACAATTTAATAAAAGGAAAAGCTGAAACTACAATCTGTAGTTACAGGAGACTATTGGTGCTGCCATCTATTGGAAAAAAAGCAAAAGCAAAGCTACAAACTGCTTTGGCTATAATTTAAATAATGATGAAGACTAAAGGGTGTAAAAAAAAATTAAGATAGTTATAAAGATCAAATGGGAAGATGGTATTAAAGAATATTTAGCCCTGTATATGCAGACAATCTGTAAAAAAAAAAAAAAAAAAAAGATAAATGATGGGTTATGGAGTGATAAAAGAATTTGTGAAATGCAAGAAACCAACTTTTTTTTTTTTTTTTTTCTAATCAGTCCTGCTTCATCTCTCCTATATATATATATATATATATATATATATATATATATATATAGAATTACATTTCTAAAAAAGCTGATGAATATTTTAAGTATATTTGTTTTTTTGTTTTATGAAGCTACATAAAATAAACATTTTTTTATTCACAACTATTACTTGCTGTGGCAGCTCGTGACTGCCTTTATTTGGGGCACTAAATTCATGGCTACCAAATTTACTCTTTTTTTTTTATCAGTCTTTTTAAAATATAATTTTTTGCTTTATTTATTGGCAGAAAGTGCTTCCATTAAACAAAATATTAATTCCTTTTAAAAAAGTAATGGTATGAAAAGTATAACTTTTTCAGACATGTATTTAGTGCCCCAAAAATTGCCAGTCACTGATTACTTGGATAAATAAAATTTTCAGATTATTTTAAAAATAATAAAATCAAAAGGTTAAAAAAAATGTAACTAGTTTTTTTCCTTTAAAAATTAAATTTTTACAATATGTGATAAGTATTGTAAATACCTCTGATTTTTGTTTTATATAGATACATAAAACACATTTTATTATACAATAAGCAACATTTAGAGGTACATTTTCCAGATTTTTTTTTCAAAGTTCTGAAGAAAATCAACTTTTTCTGATTTTATTTTCTCTCGCTGTAAAACTTACATTTAAAGAAATATATATATATTCTAAGAAAATTTGCAATAATACATCTAAATTTGCTTCACTTTTTTTTCAATTCAATAAATTATTTTTTTTTTCGTTATTTAATGTTTAATTGTTCATAAATTAAAACGTTCCAACTTCTCTTTTATACAGGAAATAAAAATACAGTTCAAATTACTTAGTTAACAAAGCCGTCCTTAGCATGCCCTGACTATCGCACGGGCACCCGGGGCCCATGCCCTGGGCACTAAATTTCTGAAGGGCCCGAAATTTTTCATAATTTCATCTAAATTTCCATTAAAAAATCATAATTATGTCAACGTTTTTATTTCTTGTAGTACTTTTATTTCCATTCAGCACCACTTTGGTTTATCATTTAATATCAATAACATCATTCATTAATAAGTAGACTTCTTATCATTATTTTCCAGTAATTGATGTACTGTATTTATCAAATCATTCAATTTTATCATATTGCACATTTATTCGAAAAGTGACACAACTGAAAAAAAAAAGTGATATTTCAGATATTAATACGATGAAATGACAAAAATATATGTCAATCTATGATTAAAAACACATTTCAATGAATAATAGAAAAAATATTTTATTTTTATTCCTGGAACCGATTTTAATTTTCCTGAAAACTTAATGTTTTGAGTTGACACTTTTCGAATAAGTGTATAATATGTAAAAAAAAAAAAAGAACTAGTATCAATTAACTAATAGTAAATCAACCAATCTAAGGGGGCACGAAAAATTGAAAGTGCCCTGGGCACAAAAACTTACTAGTCAGGCCCTGGTCCTTAGGAGTGTGCGTGAGGTGCGGCCGCACAGCGCTTCGCCCCTAAGGAGGCCTCCCGCCCGAAAGAAATATATATTGAACACAAAATAGCTAAATATTTATTATTTATTTTGTAGTGAGTTATTTATTTCATAGTAAATATTATGTGTGCAAACATACCTATTTATAAAATTCAAAGTGTTTCATCAGTAAAATGTTTGGTGCAAGAGTTGGATGCTCGATAAGATAATACATTGTTTATAGCTCATATTCAATCTGTAGACATTGTTATACTCTAAAAGTAGGAGGCACCAGGTGCACAACAAATCTGGCCAAGCACATAAACTGAATGTAAACTGTTAGATGACTCTGAAAAACTGCTCACTATTATTTTAAAGACTATTTGTTAGGTCACAGCACAGATTTGCTTTCCTTCTTGTGTTATCAAGTTTCTCCTTTTATTATACGAATATCAATGTAATGTTCCTATCTACACGCATACGTATCTCTTGTCGTGTAAACACGGCGGGAAGGCAAAGAAACTGAAACTCTGACTCCCCGGATCACGAGAATAAACTAAAGATTCAAAGTCGCCAAAAAATATGAAAAGTTAAGGTTTTTAGAGGTATATTTCAAGGTGTAGGTCTTTGTTTCTAAGTGAATTTAACTTAACATCATATTCTGAAGATACACGTTTTTACTGAATGGTGTATAAATATTTATGTAAAATTAAACTTTAAAAATACATCAAATTGACGTTTCGGTCATAGAAGTTGACCGAAACGTCAATTTGATGTATTTTTAAAGTTTAATTTTACATAAATATTTATACACCATTCAGTAAAAACGTGTGGTTTACCTTACACGAAATTTTATATACGATAATGTTACAGTTAATGAAAGAATACCGATTATAGGTAAAAAATTTCAATCACATTCATTACTTCTGTAATATGAAGTGGACTGATCGAGTAATTTAATCAATTAACCCTTTGACCAAAAATTTAGTTTTTATCAGAAATTGCTGCAACTAGCGACTATCCCCCTCCCCTATTCGTAGCACTTATATATATATATATATATATATATATATATATATATATATATAAGATAAAGATATGTAAATAGTTGATTTACTGGAATTATATGAACAAATAGACAATGAATAACAAAATATGAACTTTAACACAGTCCTAGAAATATAATTCTACAATATTTTACTAGCAATTTCTTTTCAGCTACACTTCTTGCCAAACCTATACAATGTATTTATTTACAAAAACAACAACAACTAAGCCTAACTGCGCCTTTACTGGATATTTCTCATTTCGATGCTTGCTTCACAATAAAAATTAGAAGACTGGCTCTTTTTCCAATTTTGAAGATATTTAAATCTTGATCTCACGATCCAAAATATTTATAACTCGTGTATTTAAATCATGGATAATAATATTACTGAGCGTCAGTTAATTTGACGATCTTGCACGTCCTAAAGGAAATGAAGTGTTTAAACTGAAATCCTACATATATATATACTATATATATATTCTTTACTGTGCAATTCTATGATAATTTCAAGCGAAATATACCACAAAGAAATTTTTTTTCTACATTGTAGTACGAAAAAAAAAGATCGATAGTGACAGCCCTGCTATCGGTCCGTGGAACATATATATCCATTTAATCATTATCTTTGATTTATGTTTCTGTTTAAATTGTCAGAAAGGAATAAACAATTTTCTCCTTTAAATTGTTTTAAAAACTGCTTGAGTTTGGATAATTTTAACTGATTCTCGACTGATCACTGATAGGCTGCTCCCAAATCATGAAAATGTACTAGAGGTCCGCATGGGCCAAAATTTACAGACTCAGGTCAAGCCCGGGTAAGAGAAAGCTTTCTGGAACCGGCGTAAAAGCTAAAACATCGGTACCGGCTTGGGCAAAGCAAAAATCCTTAAAATTAGGTCCGACCAGACCTAATTTCTAAAAAAATTTCCGATATTTGTTTGCCAGTGTTATCCTCCAATTAAAATTCTTTAAAAGAATACTGGATACATATATATATGTTTATATATAAGCAGGCATTTTAAAATACAGCTGTTTCAGATCAAATCAAATTATTTGTCCACAAAACATAATATACGAAATTACAACATTAATGATCACATAAGGCAATTACTTTCAAACGAAGACTCCGAAAAATTAAATAGTTTAAAAGGGAAAGAAAAGAATGATTATGTAAAAAGGTCATAATTTTGAAGCTCTATAAAGGAAAGAAAGTGGCTTAAAAAATATGTATCTTTAATTTATTAAGCAAAATACATTTCTAAAGATTCCGCTAAAAATGTACAGTCATCAAGGGGGAAAAAGAGAGAGAGAGAGAGAGAGAGAGATATCATTAAAAAGTAAAATCTATCTATATCTCGAAAACTAATTATTGGGATGAGCTGTACATTTACATACAGGGCCTGATTAACGTCTGGACAAACTTCCACCAATAAATTTGAATAGAAATGTTGATTTATTTAAACGTCTTATTCACGCAAAATTTCTTTTATAAATAAGAAAAAATGTTCTATTCGTTTTCACTGGAAGTTTGACCTGGCACCCTGGCAGTAATCAGGTCAGGCTTACATAACCATATTTTTTACAATTGTGCTTCGTTTTCTGCGAAAATTAATGTCTATCATAATTCATTTTTTAAACTGGAATTTATTAACAATTTTCATAATTAAAAATTTGTTTTTCAGTTAAAAGAAAACACCTGAAATGGCTTTCGTTCTATACATTGTACCGCTTTAAAAAAGAAATCAATCGGATGATTTTTTGAGAAGATAATATATTAAAGTATCTCACGTGAATTAACAATAGCATCCTCAAACTTTGAACTCATTTAACTCTTTTAAGATTTAAGAAAACGTATACAATCGAGGCTTTTAGTACCCAGGACAGTTTAATCGAAGGAATTTAAAAATGCTGTCAAAAGTGGGTGTTATCAGTGGAAAATTCAAAGTCGATGCAATTTTTAATATGTAGATGATCCCTATTTAAAAATTTGCATTCAAATCCGAAAAGTAGACACAATTCCCAGTCGAGCAGTACATTTCGCCTCTTTCTGCAGCAATTTGACAATTAAAAGGTAGGAAGATACTCTATATTTTTAACAACTGTACTGTACAATATCAATAATTTACCAAAAAATAAAAATAAAATAAAAATGCCGCTGGACATGGTCATGACACGGCAAGAATGAATTCCCGGCCTGGACCAAATCTGCAAAAAATAAATAAATAAATAAAAATAGCCTGAGACTAGCCCTAGTATTACGAAAGGAAATTGGACCGACTGTGTATAAACCTCTAATAAAACATACCCTCTTCCCCCCCCCCCCCCAAAAAAAAAGAATCATAATTCTGAGTGGGCCACCTCTAGACTCTATATCTTATGAATCATTCCCGAATGGTTATTGCAATTTGGGAAGCAGTGTTGGGAATTTAGCGGATTTTGTTATTGAAAATATGTACCATAATTTCTGAATAGTTATCTTCACTTTATTTAATCGCAGAATAATTGTCATTAAATAAAGCGAAAATTTATATTTGAAATTTCTGTTAGATGAATAAAAAAAATCAGCTAAATTGGCAACATTGGTGGCAATAGGAGGGATTTAACTAGCTTGGAAGGGAAGCGCCACGAATAAGTTTCTGCACATGGCCTCGCTTTCACTAAGGACGGCTCTGTTAGTTAAAAATAGTATATTCTCTACATTGCTTATGAACCTGCTTATGTGGTTTCTGTGATTTTTATATTATATACTCATTTAAGTTACGATATTTAAAATTAATATATATAATAATATACATACAAAACAGTTTGCAAATTAAAAATGTATATGTGTAAATTGCCTGTTAAACTTTATCTACATTAAACAATTATTTAGTCAAATTATCTTCCAAAATTATTCGTGGAAGTAGAAGGGCGCCAATTTACTACATTGCCCCGGTTGAAGTTTAGTCTAGTTCTGTCGCTGCATACAATTTGCGTGTAGTCCTTTATTTGAAGGTTAGAAATAAAATATGTGTCTTATCCTGAAGGAAAAGGTAACAGTTTGTTAATATTTATAATTCTAATGTTTTTATCATGTAGGGTGACCCTTCTTATCGTTGACCAATACTTAATGTCTCAACTGTTAGTTTGAGAAGTATAGTTTGAAATGCTTAATAATGTTTCAAATGTTGTTTTTATCATGTGAAAATCCATTTACGTCAAAATAGTTACTTAAAAAAACCCGCGAAATTTAAACTTTTATACCGTCTCTGGGTACTGTAACTGTGTAAGTTATATTTAGAAAAACTTTCTCAAAGCACTAATAAGTAAAACACTAAAAAATCAATCTCTCAAAGACCAAAAACCATTGTAACATCAAAACTTACGCAGTTCTGATGCATTGAATTTTGTTAATTGTTAGCGTTTTCTGGCACTAAAAAGGCAGTTTTTTCACTTTTAGAGCTAGAAAACGACAAATATTAATAAAATTGAAAATTTCATAAATTTGTAAGTCTCGGTAACGGAAGATGATACGAGTGCCGCCACACTCGGCGACTTCCTCCGTGGTCTCCGTCATAGAGGAATGGAAGTTTTTCTAAATGTAACTTATGGAAGCAAATGACCTTATAAAATTTAAATTTCGTAACTTTTTATAGAATAACTATTTTGTTGTAAATGGATCTTCATATAGTGAAGAACAGCATTTGTGACATTAGTCCAATTTGAACTACAGTTCTGAAACTAATGATTTAGGGATTAGTTATTGGTAAACGAAAAAAGGGACATTAAGTATGTTCGTTAAACCTCTTCCTTTTAAATTGAAACAATATAAATCTTTTATATTGGTCGCAGCCTCCTTTTTATGTATTTTTTATTTTATTTATTTATCTTCTTCATTTACCTATAACACCATTTCAAGAAAATATTATTTGTTGTAGATTCAGTTAACATATGCAATAGAAAAATCGTATATTACTGTTTGGTTATGGGATTTTTGAAATAAATTGCACGCAATTAATTACCAACGCATTTATGAAGATCTCAATTTTTTAGAACTGACACCAGTAAATTTTAGAGATTTATGTCAAAAGAAGAAATAAACTAAAAAAGTATGGTGGCTTTCAGTACCCAAGCATGTGTCTTGTCCTATCTAACTTTTAAGGCTAGAACGAGAGATTTGCAATTACGCAGTCGTAGAGCTTCGTTCATCACGCGAAACGCTGCTATTCGCCTATCGTCTCACCTCTCTGTCTCTGTCTGTCCGTCGCAACGTTCGTACTCGGAAACTGTATAAGCTAGAGACTTGAAAATTTTGTGTACTTGCAGATGAATACCTCCTATCACATGACAAATAACACAATTTTGAATACGACGTTAATTAGCGGAGTATGAATTAAAACTCGTTAAAAATTGTTCAGAATCTTATAAAAGTACATTCTCGCGTAGATTCGTATCCTCCGTCCAGACTACCTACATATCTTCTTTCTCGCAACTTCGAAAGAGGTTATGAATTTCACACTCAAAGTGTTAAAAACCACGAACAAGTAGGGTTATTTCGAGCTCTATAAAATAAAATAAAAAAATATTGCATTTCCTGATTTGAAATTTATACATCTATGGATAGCTTTGAATGCTGAACACAAATATCTAGTTTTTATAATATTCGGACGGTAATTTCCAAATATACTAATTGAAACTTGTTATTTTTTATACACGTGTGCAGGCTGCAGACAATCGATAGCAGACAAGTTGGAACAAAGATTTTAATTGGAGATAAATTTGAGGATGCTAGGAGATTTTAAGGTATATACAAATTTTTAAAACTATATAAGATACGGATATAAAACTTTGGTATTTATACGCAAAATCATATGCCGATTAAGAATATTCAAAAATTTAAAACAATCGACCAGTAACTTTTTATTTTAGATTTTATTCATTTTTTCATTTACTTTGGATGTGAAAGGTAAAATAAATAAATAAATAAACAATGCTGATAATAATTAAATACCTCTCTCACAAATTTTAATACATGTTCAAATTTTTTAACTGTATACGATAAGGATTTGAACATTGGTATATAAAGGCAAAATCATATTCTACTTAAGAAATTCGAAAAATCGACCCGTAAATTTTTATTTTATATAAAAACGATGATTTTTTTTTATCCCCTCCCCTTTTTTCAAAACCCTTTGTACGATTTCCTTTCAAAATATATTATCAAGTTAAGGTGTGGGGGGATAGAGTGAGAAAATATTATTATGTTACTGTGTTTTACATTTAATGCGTTGCTTTAAAACAGCTTTTTGAGATTTATATGATTTTGATTTCACAATAAATAAAATTTAGTGAAACATAAATTTATCTTCTTTTCTCAGTTTAGTAATATTCTTTTATTTCACTAACTCATAACGTTCAAAGACATCAGAAAACTTTTTTTTTAACAAATACACAAACAAAACTAGAAGTAAAGATTTACTTATAATAAATATTATTATTGCAATAATTGATTAATTTATTTGCGACACAATTGAACTGCCTAAAGTAGTACTAATACTACACTGTTTTAATTTGTGATATTTTACTAAGCAGCATAAATCTGTGCATTGTTGAACATCAATCATTTTCTTTTTCAATCAGGTAATAAATTTATTAAAAAAAATAATTGAATTTAAGTTAATTACGATTAAGTGTTAATAGCAAGCTGCGAGTAAATTAAATTGCAATTAGATTGAATTACAAATAGTATAATTTATTTGCATTTTGTAATTAAATCAAAGTTAAAATAACTGGAATTAAATTCATTTGGTGTTAAAGTGCGCAATTTACGATTACATTTTAATAGCGTTACATATTTTTCATCATCATCTGAGTTAAAAAAAAAAAAAAAAAAAAATCATGGTTTCCCCTACTTTCCAGTTTACAAAGTTGAAAATCTTTAAAAATCCTGCGTTTTATTTATTTATTTCTAATTATGTCCCATTTTTATTGTTATTTTGTCCTAGTTGTTTTATTTGTTACTTTGAAATACTACTACATAATTAATCAATGATCTAAATTTAACACTCACCGTAAAATACCGATTACCCTTCCCCAATTCTTTGGTCTCCAACACACAATTTTAAATTATTTAATTCATATTAAAAGAAAGAAACAAATCTCTCTTTTTGTACCCTGCCCTATCTGTATCTTGTTGTTACAATAAATGAATGATCAATGAAACATCCTCCGATTTCTTATTCTCCTTTTCACCCATTCCCCTCTTTCCCCAGCTAGAAATTTTTAAATCTCTCTCTCTCTCTCTCTCTCTCTCTCTCTCTCTCTCTCTCTCTCTCTTCTTTTTTTTTTTTTCTAATTTGGAGAAATGATAAGTAAGTAATTCATTATTTTACCTTTGAAATGTTGAATACCCTTTTTTTCATTCCTAAATTGTGGAATGTTTAAAATCTTTAAAAATATTGTTGAGAAAAATTGCTGTCGCCAATCGTTTATTGTTTTGCTTCATTTGTTTCATTTGATGATATGAAGTAACGAGAAATAAATATTCTACCATATTAATACTTCCCAACGTTAAAGAGGGAAAAAAAATGAATGAATGAAAAATGATAAAAGAAAATTTTCTGATCCCCAAGCACAAGATTTAATTTGTTTAAAATTCATTATTTTATTTTTTTATAAAACAGAATATTTACCCTTTTGTCTAGCACACATGACTGAAAGTAATCTGTTAATTTAGGATATCGTAATTTTAAAATAAGTTACTTCGTCCGCCGCTATTTCTCGTTCAAATTCATATCAAAATATGGACAACAGTATGAATCTACAACGATTGTCAACACAATTCTCTTTCGCCAACTCGCCAAGCAGATACCCAACGCGTGAGCATTTCCAAAAAAGTTTCCAGGTAGGGTTGTCAAGTTTCGCTAATTTATCCCAAACTTAAGTAATTGTATGTTTGGGTACGACGCGGATTCTTTTAATAATTTCTGCTAATGGTGGGTTTTCGTACTGTTTTATAATTATTAAACTAATAAAGCAGTTTATTTTTCTCTGTAGTTTTATCGATAGTATGGTCTATTTGTCATGTATTTTATCATCAATTTTTAAATAGAGCTAAAAGTAACATATTTTTTTTAATTATGAGTAATTTTTTTTAAGAATATACAGCTGAAAAGGAATACGTAAATAGATTTAGATAGACAGACACATGGATATATTTAGAGAAGAAAAAGTAACGAATAAAAAATATTTATAAATAAAAGAAAAAGGATATTGCCGAGACCACTTTAAAAGAAAAATAATGAAGTAAAATATGGAGGCTTTCGAAGCAAAAATTCCAATCAGAATTTTCTTCTCCTAACAGTTTTCATAAATTTTAATGCCTACATATTTCAGTTTTTAAAAAAAGCGTAGGTACACTAGGTCTCGTAATTGCATGTACTCTTGTACATAATCAATACATAGCAATTGTTGTTGAATTTCAAGACGTAAGTAATTAATTTTTATTTTAAAGATGTCCAGATGTTTGTACTATCTAATATATTCTGCGAAATAACTGGAAAGTTTGAGAAACTAATACTTTAAAAGTGGATATTATTTTTAAGACTGTATATTTTCGATCCTGAACTACAAAAGTAGTCCTTTTCGAGCTATACTGGAGGAAATATCTTATGAAGGTTATGTAACTTCATCTGTTCGAAAAGTTTAAATAGATTCAATTTAAATTTCAATTCGTTCATAACAACAAAATTTAAAAAGAGAAAAAAGGTTTTTTTCAACTCACACCAGATAATTTTGATACAAATATTACAATAAGTGAAACAGTCGAATTCGGTATTTCTGACACAAGTACTCATCATGTGCCAAAGATACCTTTCTAGAAACGTCCGTTAATTATTCTATATCACCTTTCTAAAAATTGAACGAGGAGGACTTAACCCTTTCCGGCAGGAGCAATTTTTTATGTAAAATGGTGAAATGATTGATTGACACCAGTATTTACAAACATATTTTTTTAGAAAATAAATACCTGCTTTTCTTCGTGCGTTCAATATAAAAGTAAAATCTTATTAAAATATTCTGGGTGTCGTTTGGCAGTTCGGATTTAAAATTAAGTGGTCACATTTGTGACCACAGCCCACGAAAGGGTTGCCGTACAGGCGCTCACTCGCTATTCTAATTTCTGAAGGAGAATTCTATTGTAAGTGAACTACAGCATATTTTTTATATTAAAAAGTGTATCGTGAGATCTTACCGGTGTCAGTTGAATATTTGTATATTGTCAGGATTCGTTGTTTATTCGAACAGTACATACAAAACTTTATGTTAGATAGGAAGACGTTTTAGCAGAGATTTTTTAAATATGAGAATATACAGGGTGAGCAGGAGGTCTTGCTGTGATTATAAATATTTATTATACGAAAACTATTATGATTAGACTCATGAATGCTTGGATATATTGTAAGTACTATTATAAAGTTTATAATAAGAAGACATACTTCATGAAATTTTAATGTGTGTCCCCTTGGTATGTCGGAGAATGTCAATGCTGTAATATAGTTCTCACCAAGTGTTAAAGTTGCGTCTGTACCAGTACACACAGCATTTTTTATATTAGTCTTCAGTTCTTCGACGAAAGAACAAAATCAAGATAGTTATGTCAGGAGAGCATGGAGGCCGTGGTGTTAGTCCATCCCGGGAAATTTTTCGTCTACGAACTCACTAACTATTGAACCAAAGTGAGCGATGGTTTGCTCCGTGTTGCGGATAAATAATCCATTCAACGGTTATTTTGTAATACATTTTTACTTAATTTAAGACTTTATGCTCAATATGTATATTAAAATTTCTGTCTCGAAATAAAACGTCCTGAAAATAATTTAATGCGTGAATGAAAATATTTTTCCGAAATCGCATTTTTTTTTTTTTTGGTAGAAATTTATATAAATCAATTTTAAAATGAAAAATCTTCAGAATATACATTCTCAGTTAACCCTTTATATCTTGAATTAATTTTCGAGCTACTTTTTAGATGCTCAGAATCCTCTATTATTCTCACCAGTTGTTTTTTTTTTGTAAAGTTTTCCTTATCTAATCATAGCAGTTTTGCGATTCAATTAGTTGAAAATTTTACATTTTAAAAACCAGTGGTAACAGATTAAAAATTCTTTAAAAGATGCTCGTCGCGAAGGGGTTAAAGTGGTACTTATAAGTACCGTCAGGATAAAAAATGGTTAAATGATTTTAAGGTTTTATTTACTGATTACAGAAGCCCATTTAGTGCAACATAAAAAAAAAAATATATATATATATTTTGGGAACAGCTTGTGTATACCCCTAACCTTCCGCCTATCCATCATTTCTCTTGACTTGACGCCAAAAAGTATTTTTCTCGATGTAGAATTTGCCATTAAAGCAGTGAATTACCACTATGTTAGGCTTAAAGGGGAAAAAAAATAACTACATGAAAATACAAGTATGGAATACATTAAAATAAAACAAATCAATATAAAAAAAAAGCAAAAATACGATTTTTACAACATAAATTACCAGAACAAATCGTTTAAATTAAGAGGCTTATTCGTTTTTGTGAAATAAATCCGAAATGCTATTACTAAGAAGAGGGACGGAGGAGGGATTGTAATAAAAAAAAATGTATATACATTACTATTCTGTGAAATTTAATATTAATATATTTCAAAACACCAAAAATGTTGATAAAAAACACAAATATAAAACTTCATAAGCAATAGTTGCCAAAAATAATTTGATATCAAATAGTACGAATGCTCCGAACGTATCAATAGAAACAACAATTTTTTATTCATCTTTTAAAATCACTTAAAAAACACTTTTACTTTTAAAAACACTTTTTTACTTTCAAAACCAAAACAATAAAAACTTTTCATTATCTTAAAACAACATAAACCTTTTTGCATCTTTTAAAATCAAACCAAATATTTTAACTGCTCCGGTGACGAACAAAATATATACGTCTGATAAAGCACATCATCTGAAAACAACAAACTCTTTTTACATCGTCCAGAACATTGTATTATTATTATTATTATTATTATTATTATTTTACTTTTAAAAACACTTTTTTGACTTTATTTTAAAAATTACTAGATTTTATATCATCATAAATAACATAAAAAAAAAAAAAAAGAAACATGCTTTTTAAAAAAACATGCTTTCAAAAAACATTTTTTTACTTTTAAAAGCATATTTATTACTTTTGAAAACACTTTTAAAATCGTTGAAAAACGATTGAATTAAACCAGAAAACAAATTAAATGTTTTAAGGAAAAAGAAATACAACCAAACCACGTGTAGAACCTCTTCCAAAAATATTTCAACTTACCCGCTTCAAAGTTGAAATTCTTTTTTAGTTGACTAATTTCCGCCTTCGCAAAACATCACCAAAATTTTTGCCAAAATTGGTGCAAAAAAAGGCAACAAATTAGGGCTTATATGCAAGGATAGCCATATTTTGATCTAATCATGAGAGACGGTAGTTTCTCGAGTGACGCAGCGAAAAACCGAAAACCGTAAGCCCAAAACCGAAGATTCCGTCACTCTCATATATACAGCTAGCAGGACATCAAAGGAAAATCGAAACGCCGACATGTAATATCTCAGTAAATATGAGCCATACCGTTTCGATTTTTTCACATTAGTCTTATATCTATGGCCTAACTCTATCCTGAAATTTATAGATTTCTACATGCAGTAGATTTTGAGATCTGGAAATCATGAGAGACGGTAGTTTCTCGAGTGACGCAGCGAAAAACCGAAAACCGTAAGCCCAAAACCGAAGATTCCGTCACTCTCATATATACAGCTAGCAGGACATCAAAGGAAAATCGAAACGCCGACATGTAATATCTCAGTAAATATGAGCCATACCGTTTCGATTTTTTCACATTAGTCTTATATCTATGGCCTAACTCTATCCTGAAATTTACAGATTTCTACATGCAGTAGATTTTGAGATCTGGAAACCAATTTTTAAGCGAAAATGGGAAATGTAATGGTTGTAATGGGCACATAGTTGTTATCTCGAAAATGGATCGAACGATTTTTTTAAAATTAATATATATTAATCAGCTTTAGATGAAGCGAATAAGATATTGCGCTAACGTAGGAAAACTCTTGTTTTCAATATAATCCACTTTTAAAATCGGACTATTTTCTTACGCGTTTTCTCATAGGAATACATGGAGCCGAATCACCTCTTTTGACTCCTCAAACATAAGGTTAAAAATTGGTCAGTATACAGTTAAGCTCGGAATAAATTTTAGCATGTAGCTGATGGATTATTTTGACTCATTTTTTTTTATACGAAAATATATTTTTAATTCGTAATATATATTGTATTAAATTAAATTGTCGCTTATATATTTTTCTTTTTTGTTCAAAATACATTTCGCATTTTATATATCTGTATTTCGTTGTAAAACTACTTAGATTCATTTTTTAAATAGGGGAAATATTTTTTAATTATATGCATTCAATTTTACTGTTATTTATAACAAGGTTTTAATTTTTTAAGGATAATATATTTCTCGTTGGTTGGATAATATATTTCCCGTTCCTAAACGGAAGTCTGTCTGACAACCAACAAACCAACTGTTCTTTGGGCTTGTTTATGTTTTCATATATTCATACGCGTGCCGTGCATTCCCAGTACGTTGAATTGACACAGACTAACTTTTAAAAGATTTCATTCATGAAATCAACAGAAAAAATAACTGCAGTTCAACATGAATTGCATAAGATCATTAGTAAGTAGCATACATTTAAAAGAAATACTCTAATCTATATGTAATCTGCATAAAACATTTTGTAAACAAAATAGGAAAAACATTACTTTGTCTATGTAGTTTTAACCATTGTAATATGAAAAAGAAGCAAAAATAGTTAATAATGTCTGATTTTAAAACTTTTTTGTCTGGTTTATTTATTTATTTTTAAAAGAATTTTATTTGTACTATACATTAAGTGAAATTAGCAGCCAGATGAGTCTTAAAATAAAAATACTAAGGGGACCATTTTCGCTTTTGAAGTTTGTATTTGATTATTGATAAATGAAAAAAAAAAAAAAAAGAATGTAATATCGCAGAATGTCTTAAATGTATTTTAAAATTAGTTTAATGTGAAAGCATGAAGTTAAAATAAATAGCTATGAATATTATTTTAAAATTATAATAATAATAGTTACTTTTATTTAACTTCATCTAGATTGATATTTATATTTAAATGAAGAAAATCTTGACTCGCTGGCTCATTCTGCTGTCACATATCCATATATTTAAAGCTGTTTGGTAATTCTGTCAAATCCTAGACCAACATACGATCCTAAAGACCTGGCCATTCGCCGACTTTCCATTCATAAAAACGTGCCCGTTTCTCCGTCGTCTGCTAGCAGATAGCGTAGAGTAATAGAACAACATTCCGCGTTTTTCCCTTTAAATACGTTAGTAATGTTTTCTGTTTATTAATATTTTTAGCATATATTTCTATTCAGGATGGATGAAACTGGTGAAAAGAACATAGTTAAAGTCTAGAATTAAAGTCTCATCGCAAAAAAAGTGTTTATTTATTAATAAAATTTTCATATTGTGTAAAAAGAATATCTGATTAGTAAACTACTAGATATGATGTAAGAGCTCGATTAAGATAAGTTTTTAAATATTTCAGCAATATCTAGGATTTTCATTTTTGAGACAAATACAATATATCAATAATTTAAAGATCCATCTCAGAAATTGCGTTTTGGCGTGGTTCTATTATATATCCTTTTATAATTTCCTCCTTTATTTTAAGATAAAAGTAATTTCACGACTATTCTATTATTGCTTCGATTTTACATATTTAAATTATTGCTTACATATATAATACACAATGATTTGAGAGTTAATGTTGTTGGGGACAAATACTAAAAAATATGAGCACCGGCAAAATAAAATCTAGGGAGGGGCAAAATTTTTTAACAGGTGTGCCTATGGCCCAGTTGCAATTTATAAAATTCATTTTTAACATAACTAACATTGATATGTTATTTTATCAAAAACAGATATTTTATTATTGTATAAGTTTCTGTTCCTTTTATAGTAAAATTATGAGCCATATTATTAGATTAAATGCATAATTAACATATAATAAACTTAAATAAAATAGTAAAAGGTAAATAAGCATACCTTGCCTGCCGATTGCTTGAATCCATGCTTGTTTAATTTTTTCCTCTTTTGGAAAATAATGCATCGAAATTTTATTATCATCAGGGTCAAAATAGTCTGCCCGACTGTCAATACTACAGAAAGGCACACAACACCTCATATTTATAAGGATATAGCAACCAGAATTTTAAAAAAAATCACATAACTATAACATTCACGTGTTCTATAAACTGCAGTTTGTTGTTCTAGTGCTGACCACGAGACGCCAAACGCCGCATTCCGAAACTAGCACGCGGAAAATCGGCGAATGGTCGGGTCTTTTAGGATCATATGTTGGTCTAGGTCAAATCTATTCCATCGAAATTCGATCGAATACGCATGCGTCAAAAAATCACCGGCCAATGAGGTGAGGGTCTATGACTGTCTCTACAAACGTGTTTGGGATCGTATCTGTTGTTTTTTTCTGTTGTCACGTTGCGTTAAACCTAGGAAGATATTTATCTAGAACTCACTGTGGAGTGTTTAGAAGGTATTTATTTTATTTATTTATTTTATTTATTGTAATTTGTATGAATACTTAGATGTCCATTTCGGATTTACTGTTTAAAAATGAATTTAGGCTCATAAGTTGGCGAAATCCCGATGGAAATTTTCTTTTTAGATCTCTATCATTTTGTTTATATAGTACAGAAAATAATTATTCAAACGTGTAGAACACGTAATACAAAATTGGACCACTTATGGTCTGTTTATTATCGTGAATGAATCTTATGGTGTTCCGATTGATAATGAATTCGATTATGTAAATATAATGTCAAAAGACAGTACGCACAGTAGTAATATTTTTATTATTATGTGTTCGAAAAAAGCAGAATCTGAGCATCTGAATATAAGTTATAAAATAAACAGAAATATATTATCTCTATTCGATTTAAAAGTTTTGTAATTACATAAGTGGACTATTTTATTTGTAAAGAGTATGTATGCATTATATTGTTTGTATGTATACAAATCTTTATAATGTTTTGATTTGCAAACTCTTAATATTTGAATAATGTTTACATTATATTTGTTTGTATGTATACAAACAATATATGTATACAAAGAAGTATTACAAACAATGTATAATGTATCATGTAACAATATTAATATTTACATTGTATTGTTTGTATGTATACAAATCTTGAATGTTTTAAATGGGCAAATTTGTAATGTTTTTTCTGTTATTTTTTTTAAATGTCAAAAAAAGATAAATTTTCAAACTTGGTATAAATAACTTAGGTACTTTTCTCTATTATCCCATTGACCACTTTTCATAACAAAACAGAAATATATTATCTCTATTCGATTTAAAAGTTTTGTCATTATATAAGTGGGCTATTTTATTTGTAAAGAGTATGTATGCATTATATTGTTTGTATGTATACAAATCTTTAGAATGTTTTGATTTGCAAACTCTTAATATTTGAATAATGTTTACATTATATTTGTTTGTATGTATACAAACAATATATGTATACAAAGAAGTATATATGCAAACAATGTATATAATGTATCATGTAACAATATTAATATTTACATTGTATTGTTTGTATATATACAAATCTTGAATGTTTTAAATGGGCAAATTTGTAATGTTTTTTTATGTTATTTTTTTTAAATGTCAAAAAAAGATAAATTTTCAAACTTGGTATAAAAAACTTGAGTACTTCTCTATTATCCCATCGACCACTTTTCATAACAAAATACTATCGCCAAACTGTATGATTAAATGCCAAAATTGCAGTCCCATTTACTTGATGTCGAAAACATTATACGTGTTTTTTATGTCATCAAGTGGTTTTTAATTCAACATTTGCATGTATTTTTCATTATGTTTATTTGATTTATTAGTTATTTCATTAATTAAAATAACAATTGTATCCTTAAATTCTTATATTTTATTTATTTATTTTGATATTCCAATGACAACGTTCTCCCATTTATTTGGCGATAGTTTTTTTTTTTATGAAAAGTGGTCGATGAGATAATAGAGAAGTACCAAAACTGAATTACGTATATGAGTATATTCTTTGACAGTATTAATCATTACTCGATATTTTAAAACTGCATCATATTTGTAGAATTATATTAATTTAAACAATGCTTCTATTGAAGTGTGAAGAACCATATACCTCTATGAAGAACCATATATTTACATAATTGTCTTCATTAGCAATCGGAACACCATAAGATTCATCCCCGATAATAAACGGACTATAAGTGGTCCAATTTTGTATTACGTGTTCTACGATATTTTTACATACATTTAAATAATCATTTTCTGTACTATATAAACAAAATGATAGAGATCTAAAAAGACAATTTCCATCGGGATTGATTTCGCGAACGTTAAAAGAGCCTAAATTCATTTTTAAACAGTAAATCCGAAATGGACACCTAAGTATTCATACAAATTATAATAAATGAAATAAATAAATACCTTCTAAACACTCCACAGTGAGTTCTATATAAATACCTTCCTAGGTTTAACGCAAAGTGCAAGAAAAAAACAACAGGAGATGATCCCAAACAAGTTTCTAGAGACCGTAATAGACCTTCACCTCATTGGCCGGTCCTACCGGAAGATTTTTTTTATGCATGCGTATTGGGTCGAATATTGTTGAAACATTTGACAAAATAAGCAAACTGTTTCCACCTAGGTATTTATACACAATACAACAAATAAAATAAATGCCTTCAAAACCCTTTTGATCATCACATCAGCGTGCAAGACAATTTTTTTACCGGAAACTGTTTGATGAATTTCATTATTTTTCCGTTATCGATTGACAAATTTTACGATTTTACCGCTAACGATTGCTGAATTTCACAATTTATCGACTATTGATTAACGAATTTCATGATTTTTTCCATGAACATTTGTCGAATTGCACAAAAAAAATTAAGAATATCGTCAAATTGTCTTGGGTAAAAAAATTTTGAATATTGTCAAATGCCATCGAGAAAAAAGTCTCTTTGTCAAATGATTTTGAAGAAAAAATCGGGAAATTCACAAAATGGTTTCGGAAAAAACTTCACCAAATGGTTTCAAAATTCTTTGAGTGACAGCGGGAAAAAAAATTTCATTTTACATTCAATCATCGCAATTGGCGAGTGTGACTAAGTTTAGCCAGTGGTGGCAATAACATCAATCACCAATTTCCAGTATTACTCGCCGATTGGTGAATGTTAATTTTGTCTTATATCACAAACTGTATTTACATATACTACTAGATATAATGATTATGAACCATGATTTTTCTGTTATTGGGCGAGATTCATGTTTTTTCAGCAATTCTTTGACGAAATTAGTGTTTTTTCAGCGATCCTTTGAAGAATTTCGCATTTTTCTCACGATCCTTAACGAAATTCGCATTTTCCAGCAATTCTTTGATAAAATACATTTTATTCCGCAATTTTTAGACGAAATTTAGTAAAAAAGCGTGATCTTTTGGTGAAATTTCCTTTTTTGCGATTCTTTGACAAAATTTGCTTATCTTTCGCGATCCTTTTGCATAATTACGTTTTTTCTGTGGTCTTTTAACAAAAGTCATGTTTTCCCATTATCCTTTGATAAAGTAGTGTTTTTTCCTCAATCATTTGACAAAATCTGTTATTTTCCCCCCGCGAAGATTGGTTAGATGTTTTTAGTCTGCAGGTGCCCTAAAAAGTCTGTGACGCCCGTTGCTGCATCGCACACATTCTTCCATGGGGCATCGAACGAAGTAAATTCAACCTAAAGAATCATTGTTTCATTCCTGACATTTCTCGAAAGAAACAACGTTCAACTCATTGACTGAATTGTAAAGGGCGAAATGTGTCAATTAGCAGAAAGTGCGCAATTTGTTCGTTCATGGAAAAAATCGTGAAATTCGTTAACCGATAGTCGATAAAATTCGAAATTCGTCAATCGATAGTGGAAGTGCAAAATTCATTAATCTACACAGTGGAAAAATCGCAAAATTCATCAACTGGTTTCGGGAGAAAAATTTTTCGAATATCGTCGAATTTCTTCGAGAAAAAAATTCACGATCTGCCAATTTCGGGGATGAAATTTACCAAATGGTTTCAAAATTTGTCGCGCGACAGCAGAGAAAAAAAAAATCTTTTTCCATTCAATCATCGCAATTGGTGAGTGTGACTATTATGTTTGACCAGTGGTGGCAATAAAGTCCATTGCCAAATTTTCAGTATTACTCGCTGTTTGGCAAGTGCTAATTTTGTCCTATACTTCAAAACCCTTTTGATCATCACATCAGTGTGCAGGAGTTTTTTTTACGGGAGACCATTTGATGAATTTCGTGATTTTTCCGTTATCGATTGACCAATTTTACTGCTATCGATTGTTGAATTTTATAATTTATCAACTATTGATTAGCGAATTTCCTGATTTTTTCCATGAACGTTTGACGAATTACGCAAAAAAAAATAAGAATATCGTTAAATTGTCTTGGGTAAAAAAAATTTAATATTGTCAAATGCTTTCGAGAAAAAGGTTGCAAGTTGAAACGGCTGTGACTTCTTTTTCATGTTATGCATCTCCGGTGTCCATCCCCCCCCCCCCCCCCCCCCCCAAGTGGGACACTTTTCTAAATTTTGCACATACCCCTCATGTGATATATCGGTGGAAAAGTCTTTGACCACTTATTCATGTTATGCATCTCCGGGGTCCATCCCGCCCCCCCCGTAAGGGGGGCACTTTTCAAAATTTTGTTGACACCCCTCATGTCATACATTGTTGGAAAGGTCTGTGACTGCTTAATCATATTATGCATCTCCGGTGTCCATCTCCTCACTTTGCCCCCCCCCCCCCCCCCCCAAAGGGTACTTTCTAAATTTTGCACATTACCCTCATGTTATATATCATTGGAAAGGTCTGTGACCACTTAATCATTTTATGCATCTCCAATGTCCATCTCCCCACTTTGCCCCCCCACCCCCCTAAGGGATACTTTTCTAAATTTTGTTGACACCCCTCATGTCATATATCATTGGAAAGGTCTGTGACCACTTAATCATATTATGCATCTCCGATGCCCATCTCCCCACTTTCCACCCCCCCCCCCCAAGGGATACTTTTCTAAATTTTGTTGACACCCCTCATGTCATATATTGTTGGAAAGGTCTGTAACTGCTTAATCATATTATGCATCTCTGATGTCCATCTCCCCACTTTGCCCCCCCCCCCCAAAGGGTACTTTCTAAATTTTGCCCATTACCCTCATGTTATATATCATTGGAAAGGTCTGTGACCACTTAATCATATTATGCATCTCCGATGTCCATCTCCCACTTTGCCCCCCTCCCTCCCCCAAAGGGTACTTTCTAAATTTTGCACACAACACTCATGTTATATATCATTGGAAAGGTCTGTGACCACTTAATCATATTATGCATCTCCAATGTCCATCTCCCCACTTTGCCCCCCCCCACCCCCCTAAGGGATACTTTTCTAAATTTTGTTGACACCCCTCATGTCATATATCATTGAAAGGTCTGTGACCACTTAATCATATGCATCTCCGATGCCCATCTCCCCACTTCCCCCCCCCCCCCCGAAGGGGTACTTTCTAAATTTTGCACATTACCCTCATGTTATATATCATTGGAAAGGTCTGTGACCACTTAATCATATTATGCATCTCCGATGTCCATCTCCCCACTTTGCCCCCCTTCCCCCCCAAAGGGTACTTCTAAATTTTGCACACAACCCTCATGTTATATATCATTGGAAAGGTCTGTGACCACTTAATCATATTATGCATCTCCAATGTCCATCTCCCCACTTTGCCCCCCCACCCCCCTAAGGGATACTTTTCTAAATTTTGTTGACACCCCTCATGTCATATATCATTGGAAAGGTCTGTGACCACTTAATCATATTATGCATCTCCGATGCCCATCTCCCCACTTCCCCCCCCCCGAAGGGGTACTTTCTAAATTTTGCACATTACCCTCATGTTATATATCATTGGAAAGGTCTGTGACCACTTAATCATTTTATGCATCTCCAATGTCCATCTCCCCACTTTGCCCCCCCCCCCCCCAAGAGATACTTTTCTAAATTTTGTTGACACCCCTCATGTCATATATTGTTGGAAAGGTCTGTAACTGCTTAATCATATTATGCATCTTCGATGTACATCTCCCCACTTTGCCCCCCCCCCAAAAGGGTACTTTCTAAATTTTGCACATTACCCTCATGTTATATATCATTGGAAAGGTCTGTAACTGCTTTATCATATTATGCATCTCCGATGTCCATCTCCCCACTTTGCCCCCACCAAAGGGTACTTTCTAAATTTTGCACATTACCCTCATGTTATATATCATTAGAAAGGTCTTTGACCACTTAATCATATTATGCATCTCCGATGTCCATCTCCCCACTTTGCCCCCCCCCCCCGTACTTTCTAAATTTTGCACACAACCCTCATGTTATATATCATTGGAAAGGTCTGTGACCACTTAATCATATTATGCATCTCCGGTGTCCATCTCCTCACTTTGCCCCCCCCCCCCCCAAGGGGTACTTTCTAAATTTTGCACACAACTTCATGTTATATATCATTGGAAAGGTCTGTCACCACTTAATCATATTATGCATCTCCCATGTCCATCCCCCCACTTTGACCCCCCAAGGGTGTACTTTTCTAAATTTTGCATACACCCCTCATGTGATTTATCGATGGAAAAGTCTGTGACCACTTAATCATATTATTTTACCCCACTATGAAATTTGTCAAGTTAAAGCAACTATAAATTTTACTTTTATGGTATTATCAAGTTGTTTGCCGTCAAATTTTGACGGGTTCCATCTAGTTAGATTATAATCTATAAATCTAACCTCATATGAATTTTTCATACCATAAAAAAGGGGGGGGAAACATAATGACTATTATTAAACATATTTCTATGACTGGTAGAACTTTAATGGCATTTATTTTCTTCTCAAATTTGTTTGAATAAATTGAAAAGGGAGAGACTAAATTTAGTCTAAATATTTTTTAATTTAACATATTTTTCGCAAAAAAAAAATTAATAATAAATATATATATATATATATACTATAATTAAAAATGTGATTCTTTTTGTATTACAATAATTAAAAACTAAACATGCCTAAAAAAATTAAGATCATGGAGCACTGAAAAGTATTTATAAAATTTGCTCTTGAATAGAATTAGCTTTCCTATTTTGTTTGCAAGTATCGATAGATTTAAAACAGACTTCTGGTTTTTCATTTCTTTACAAAAAATTATCCTACTCACTGATGGTCTCGTGTAATACATTTCATATAATTTAAAAGGGGTGGGTGTAAACAATAAAAACTACAATTTCAAAGTGTTAATCCAGTGTATCAAAAATAAAGTTTTTAACAACTTACATTTTATACAGAATACCAAAAAACAATTTTCTTACTTAACCTTAAAACTACAAAAAGCGATGTTTGTTGTAAATTAAGGAGGACGACATAGCTGTGGCTAGAAGTGAATAATAAGGGGGGGGGGGGGAGGGGAGGCTCATACTTTTTCTCTCTCTGACACATGCATGCACAAACAAACACACACACACACAGATATATACAGGGATCCGTTTAGGAAAAAATTAGGTCCTTTAAAGGACCCTTCACAATTTTTTTTATTTCAAAACAGAACCCTTCACAAAACTATTTTCCCTAAAACAGGACCCTTCACAAAACTATTTTTCCTAAAACAAGACCCTTCACAAAACTATTTCTCCTAAAACAGGGCCCTTCACAAAATTCTTTATCTTAAAAATAGGTTTTTCTTAAAATTTTTCCATCTTTAAACTGAACATTTCACAAATTAATCATTTAAAAGTAAAATTTGACCTGTCACTTTTACACATATAAAGAAAATATATGTATTTTACATCCATATATCTTTTTAAAAATGTATAAACAAGAACCTGAATATAACGATCATTTCAAATTCACAAAATTATGACTAGATTTTTCACAAATATAAAAAGTTGTTCACAATTTCACAAAAACAGGACCCTGGGAAAAAAGCCTGGACAGACCCCTGATATATGATCAAAGTATTATACATAAATTAGTGAATACAGTAGACTCTCTCAAATCCGCAACCCTAAAATCCGCAATTTTCTAAAATCTGCACATTGTTTCAGATGTAAATTAAACAGTGAAACTTACAGTTAAGATATAGGAAGGAAATTCAAGCTTTTTTATTTTTATATCATTCTGTACTGATTTTATTATCTAATTCTGGTTAATATCATTTAACTCTTACTTTTTCATAAAGGAAGTATAAATTTATCTCTGAAATTTTTCAAGATAACACTGATATTAGTGGTGATTGATCTTTTTATCAAATACATTTATGTATTAATCAAGCTTTTTTGTTTATTAAATTTGGTCAAACATCAAATAAAATTTTGTAATTTTATGGTTTTGATGTAAATTACTAGTGTACCTTTATGTGGCGAGTTTCATTGAATAATTCAAGAAAAATTTATCTCATCATTATTATGCATATTTAATCATGTATTATTAATTATTAATGTAACCTTTACATTATTTCCCATAGTTATTTTAATATTTTACTTTATTGTAAGCATTCATGATAATTTTGAGTGCATTATTACATTCAAATTACTGTTTAAAAAATGTAAACAAAACAGTGACCAGAAATCCACAAAATTCTAAAATCCGCATAACCTCTGTGCAACCCGCATAACCAAGCTGTGTGGATTTGAGAGATTCTTATTAAACTGTTTATAATAACTATTTATACTAAAAAAAGAAAAGGCTGCAGAATTTTCCAGAAAATTTTCCAGTGTATAACTAGTGCAAAATTATACTTGTGAAATAAGTGATGATGTCAACAAGTAAATGTGAAAACCTTACAGGGTTAAATCATAGAGCAAGCGAGGCAGTTGGTGGGGTCAAATTTGGCGAAGCGATAAATTAATTTTTCTTGCTATTGGTTTGTTTACAAAATTCTTGATTTTCTTTCACCCAATCGCTGAAATTAATGATTTTTCCACACCTGATCTATGAAATTAATGATATTTCTGCATCCAATGGATGAAATTTATGATTTTTTTGTGCTCGATTGAAGAAATTTGTTTTTTCTGTGTGTGATCGATGAAATTAATAATTTTTATGTTAAATTGTTACCCGTTTACTGAAATTAGTGATTTTTACGCATCCACTTGATGAATACGTGATTTTTACGCACCCATTCTACAAAATTCATGATTTTTATGCACCTGATCGACAAAATTCATACTTTGCCGGATTGACGAAATTTTTTTTTTATCACCCGATCGACGAAATCCTTCATTTTTGTACACTCATTTGATGAAATTTGTGATTTTATGTACAACCTTGATGAAATTAATGATTTTTTCATGCCCGATCAACGAATTTTTTGAATTTCATGCGACCGTTTGATGAAATTTGCAATTTTCATGCGTTGATAAATGAAATTCATGATTTTTACCCGCCTGTTCGACAAAATTGATGATCTTTTCTCCCCCTATTGACAAAATTCATGCTTTTTCTGTGTACGATCGATGAAATTCATGATTTTTGCACATTGATCAACGAAATTCCTGATTTTTATGCTGCCAAATGATGAAATTTGCAATTTTTTCAGAGACTAATTAGTATCTAATGCAGTTTAATTCATTCGACTCGAAAATTTTTATGCACCTCATTGACAAAATTCATACTTTTTACGCGCCGGATTGACAGTTTTTTTTTAATCACCCAATTGCCGAAATTCTTGATTTTTATGCACCTGTTTGACAAAATTTGTGATTTTTACATGCAAACTTGACGAAATTAATGTTTTTTCATGCCCGATCAACGAATTTTTTTATTTTTATGCGAGCGTTTGATGAAATTTGCATTTTTCATGTGCTCATAAATGAAATTCATGATTTTTATCCGCCTGTTTGATGAAATTTACGATCTTTTCTCCCCCTATCGACAAAATTCATGTTTTTTTATGCCGATCGGTGAATTTCATGACTTTTACGCTGCCAAATGACAAAATTAGCAAATTTTTCTGAGACTAATTATTATCTAATGCAGTTATTCATTCAACTTGACATCGACAGAATATATCAATTTTAGCACCTATCTTGTGTTCTATGGGCCCAATCACGACGAGGTATGGCTCATTCGACTCAAAATCGACAGCTTCAAAGATTTCAGCTATGTTTGTATAGAACAGAGTGCGCCCTCTAGTGGTGGAAGATGGAACTAACAGATTTTGTAGCTATGGGTCCCATCACAATGCAGTTTAATTTATTCGACTCGGCATCGACAGGATATAAACAGATTACAATGCAGTTTAATTCATTCAACAGGATATATCGATTTTAGTTCCAAAATTCGCCACCAAGGGGCGCTTTCATATCTCTGGTTCTCTGGACCCGATCACAATGAGGTATGGCTCATTCGACTCGAAATCGACAGCCTCAAAGATTTCAGCTATGTTTGTATAGAACAGAGTGCGCCCCCTAGTGGTGGAAGATGAAACTAACTAATTTTGTAGCTAACTCGAGTTCAATGGGTCCGATCACAATGCAGTTTAATTCATTCGACTCGACATTGACAGGATATATCGATTTTAGTTCCAAAATTCATCACCAAGGGGCGCTTTTCTATCTTGGGTTCTATGGGCCCAATCACGATGAGGTATGGCTCATTCGACTCAAAATCGACAGCCTCAAAGATTTCAGCTATGTTTGTATAGAACAGAGTGTGCCCCCTGGCGGTGGAAGATGGAACTAACAGATTTTGTAGCTAACTCGAGCTCTATGGGTCCCATCACAATGCAGCTTAATTTATTCGACTCGGCATCGACAGGATATATCGATTTTAATTCCAAGTTTAACCACCAGGGGGCGCTTTCCTATCTCGGGTTCTATGGACCCGATCACGACGAGGTATGGCTCATTCGACTTGAAATCGACAGCTTCAAAGATTTCAGCTATGTTTGTATAGCACAGAGTGCGCCCCCTGGCGGTGGAAGATGGAACTAACAGATTTTGTAGCTAACTTGAGCTGTATGGGTCCCATCACAATGCAGCTTAATTTATTTTACTCGGCATCGACAGGATATATCGATTTTAATTCCAAGTTTCACCACCAGGGGGCGCCTTCCTATCTCGGGTTCTATGGAACCGATCACGACGAGGTATGGCTTATTCGACTCGAAATCGACAGCTTCAAAGATTTCAGCTATGTTTGTATAGAACAGAGTGCGCCCTCTAGTGGTGGAAGATGGAACTAACGGATTTTGTAGCTAATTCGAGTTCTATGGGTCCGATTACAATGCAGTTTAATTCATTCGACTCGACATCGACAGGATATATCGATTTTAGTTCCAAAATTCCCCACCAGCGGGCGCTTTCCTGTCTCGGGTTCTATGGACCCGATCACGACGAGGTATGGCTCATTCGACTCGAAATCGACAGCTTCAAAGATTTCAACTATGTTTGTATAGAACAGAGTGCGCCCTCTAGTGGTGGAAGATGGAACTAACAGATTTTGCTGCTAACTCTATCTCTATGGGTCCCATCACAATGCAGTTTGATTCATTCGTCTCGACATCGACAGGATATATCGATTTTAGTTCCAAGTTTCACCACCAGGGGGCGCTTTCCTATAGGGTTCTATGGGACCGATCACGACGAGGTATGGCTCATTTGACTCGGAATCGACAGCCTGAAAAATTTCTGTTATGTTTGTATAGAAAAGATTGCGCCCTCTGGCGGAGGAAGATGGAACAAACGGGTTTTGCCATGCATTTTCATCTTTCTAATTGTGTTACTCTCTCTATATATAACTTTAAAGTTGAATCTTGGACTCCTCTCCTCGGGCCACCACCCTCATATTTTTATTGGGGTCCTAGGGGTCTTTTTTAGCATTTCTTTAAAATTTTATTCTAATGATTAATTTATACCCTATGCTTGATTTCGACTAATTCACATTTTCATCAATAACCGCAAAAAAGTAATGATATCAGTACAAAAACCCATAACGAGTTAAAAGTTGTGACACAGCACTTTCTTTTGGCTCTAAGAATTTTAAATATGGGTCTTAAAAGCAATGATATCAAATTTAAGTGACGCTATGTTAATAATTTTTTTTAAATCATAATTTTCTTTTTAGTTTTATTTATATTCACAGGTGTAATTATTATTTTAATACGAAAAAATATATAAAATTTATTCGCTAATGCTTTTTCATTCACATCTCTCATGAATTCAAAGTATGGGTTTTAAAAGAAATGATATCAAAATTTGAGTGACACCTTGACGTGAATTTAATAGGACTGTTTTAAAATTCAATTTAAATTATTTTTGGTTTGTCTTCTAAAGTATATTTACACATACAAACAATACTTTTAATTTTTTAATACACTTTTAAATATATTACTTTCACTGAGCCTATATTATGTATTGAAATGTATCTATTTCAATAAATTGATTTATGTTCTGTGCCACGCTATCCAACATCATAAGTAAAATTTATGTAAATGATTATTTTGCGTCATAGTATCCAAACAAAGGGAAATGTATGCAAATGGATACTATGACGTAAAATAATCATTTACATAAATTTTACTTATGATGTTGGATAGCGTGGCACAGAACATAAATCAATTTATTGAAATAGATACATTTCAATACATAATATAGGCTCAGTGAAAGTAATATATTTAAAAGTGTATTAAAAAATTAAAAGTATTGTTTGTATGTGTAAATATACTTTAGAAGACAAACCAAAAATAATTTAAATTGAATTTTAAAACAGTCCTATTAAATTCACGTCAAGGTGTCACTCAAATTTTGATATCATTTCTTTTAAAACCCATACTTTGAATTGATGAGAGATGTGAATGAAAAAGCATCAGTGAATAAATTTTATATATTTTTTCATATTAAAATAATAATTACACCTGTGAATATAAATAAAACTAAAAAGAAAATTATGATTTAAAAAAAAATTATTAACATAGCGTCACTTAAATTTGATATCATTGCTTTTAAGACCCATATTTAAAATTCTTAGAGCCAAAAGAAAGTGCTGCATCACAACTTTTAACCCGTTAAGGGTTTTTGTACTGATTATTGTATTTACATGTAGTTTGCACAATGTTATTTAAAAATTTTAGAGTAATTTTTAATCTAAGAAAAGTAAATATATCATATTTTCGAGATTTTTGTGCACCAGACCACATTAAAAATCAGGATTTAAAAAAAAAAAAAAAAAAAAAAAAAATAGAGGCTTAAGCAGTTATATGTCATTTTCTGGACAACCTTGCACTTTAACTCATATTAACACATTTAACGCTGGCAACAGATTAAGAATTTTCCCAATTGATTGAAATCTACCACCATTTCCTAATAGTCGCTATTACCGAATTCGCTTTGTATAAGTTGCTGTTTAATGAGGCAAACATTTCTATTCGAAAGTAGTGGTACATATCTGTATAAAAATATCCGCTAAATTGGCAATATGTGTTTTGTCTGAGCTAATACTTAACTTCCATAGAAATTTTAAATGGTTTAGCTCCACCTACAAAATTTTGTTATTCTGAAAAATACACGTGTGAAAGAAATTGTAATAAAACTTTCGAAATCCATAAAAAAATATGATATTTTTTGTTATAATTAGATTTTTTTCCTGTATTATAGAGAAAGAACATAATAAGCAATTTAAAGAAGAAATGACACCTCAAAAATTTTGTGGGCGCTTTATCTCAAGAACTAATGCGCGCGAAATTTAATAAAACTTCATATTCAGTCAGTATAAATTGCTGCTGATTAGTTTTTGGTGAAAATCGCCCGACAGGTGGTGCTGCTATGCTGCTTTTTTGCGATTTCCGTAATATCTCTATCTCAAGAACTAGTGTAGTTATTTTCATCAAACTTCAGATCCCACTAGACCTTGACATAAATAGACGCTGATTACATTGTGGTGTAGATATCTCAACAGGTGGCGCTGCTATACCACTTTTTTCATTATTTTACGATAGCTATATCTCAAGAACTAATGCACGGAATTTCATCAAACTTCAGATTCTGTTAGACCTTGACATAAATAGACGTTGATTACATTGTGGTGTAGATATCTCAACAGGTGGCGTTGCTATATCACTTTTTTATTATTTTTACGATAGCTATATCTCAAGAACTAATGAACAGAATTTCATTAAACTTCAGATTCTGTTAGACCTTGACATAAATAGATGCTGAATACGTTTTGGTATAAATAGCCCAACAGGTGGCACTGTTATGCTACTTTTTTCATTATTATCACGATAATTATATCTCAAGAACTAATGCACGGATTTTCATCAAACTTCAGATTCAGTTAGACGTTGTCATAAGTTATTGATTAGGTTTTGATCTAAATCTCCCAACAGGTGGCGCTGCTATCCTGCATTTTGCAGGATTTATACGATTTTAGCAATAGTCATATGTCAAGAACTAATGCACGGAATTTAATACAACTTTAGATTCAGTTAGACCTTGATAGAAATTGGTTGCTGATTCTTTTTAGTGTATGTGAAACCTGCCTGAGATAAAAGAAAGTTTTGGGATTAGCACATCCGACTAGTTTTATCATGTTTTTTCAATTTAACAAATAAATTTTATTCAATATAAAACATTATTTTAAAATAATAATAATAATAGTTTAATTATAGACTTCGTAATTCACAATCAAACTGCAGTCCACTTTCGTCCATTCAAACATTTCTAGTCCTTTAAGTGATGATAATTTCAATAAACTAGAAAGACGTATGACATTTTATGTTATTTTGTGGCAACTTTGGACGTTAACCCATATTACAAAATACAAAACGCCAATAATAGAACTTTTTATTGAGAAATTTACCACCATTTCTGAATAGCCATTATTACACAATTCGCTTTATTTAATTTGCCATTTAATAAGTCGAAAATTAATATTCGAAAATAGTCGTAAATTTATGAAAAAAAAAATCTCCTGAATTGGCAACACTGCTTGTAATGTGTGTTTTCTCAGTTAGCACTTACATATAAAACAAATTTGTTTCGGTTAAGCTCCGCCTACGGAATTTTATTAATCAAAATAATGCACACGTGCTTTCAAACCTTTTGTAAACAAGTGACGTATTCTTGTTCATCTCTTCACAAATATTAACATCTGAAACTCGTGTAATTTCAGAAATATTTAGAAATTTATTACCATTTACTAATTAAGAAAAAAGTCCTTTTAAATAATACTAAAATACATAGTAAAGCAAACATTTACACATTTAAAAATCAAATAGTACAATTATTTACATTTAGTTTAAATTTATAAGAGTCTTTTAAAAAGGACCATTAAGATTTAAAAAAATTGAAGCAACAAAAATTGTTCTGTCATTTTTTTTTTCATTCTAAGGTAAAAATCATCGTATATGCACGATAATTATCGGACGGTTAGCAACAATGCCCCATATTGTCTGGCAAGAATGAAAATTCAACCCAAACCCGAACTGAAAATTTATGCAGGAAACCCATTTCTAAATTCTAAAACCAAGATTTAACTTCTAGGATGAAATTGGCCACATGAGACCACCAACGGCCAGTAGCCATGAAATATGATAGCAGGGTTATCATATGGATTTTACATTTCCCCAAGATCACAGAAGAAAATTTCCCTGGATTTCTAAATCACGTACCTTGCTACATTTTGATGGATTGATATTTCCACTGTAGCAAATGGAAAAAGCAGAAAGGTGTATTTTTTAACAAGTTAGTGAAATTATATTATATCCGCGGATTTTTAAAAAAATTATATATAACAGAAAAGTTTTAGGAAATTTAAAAAATAAATATTTCAAAAGAAAAAAACTGAAAAACATATACTTAATCCAGTTTTTCCGTTGCCAATCTCTGAATTAGATTTCCCCTTTAACATCAATCATGAACGTAGAAAGAATAGCACCAGACTCACTTTCTTCTTACATGAAACCAACTTAAATTCGCCTAGTTTCAATTGAAACCGCCCAAATCAGTGGTGCCACCTACATTTATCATATTATATATGGGACGCTCCCCTATACTATCACTATACGTTAAATAGATTATCAGCGATATTCGGTTTATTTATCATATTTTCGTATGTAACATGGTTAATTCTCTATCCCTTGGTGATAGTTAGCTAACATAAAATGTCAAATATAAAAATAAATAAATTTTTCAACAGAAAACTTATTAAAAGTTAAAAAATCTTACCGAATTTTTGCAAGAATAGAACTCTTTTTTTTCTCCTTAAATTTTTAAAAGAATTAAATTATTTCATAATGAGGTATTCGAATGGTAATAAAACACACTATACCTTCTAAGATGGAATCGCTAGAGACTAAAAACCGTTCCGTTTTAAAAAGGTTTCAGTCTTAACAGGTATAATTGTATAATATTTCTCCCGATATGGTGAAACTGAATGATTGTACGTTACGAATCCTCTTTTAAACAGAAACATCTTATGGTCCCTGCGATAGGGATACCATAGAAACCTACCTGTTAAGTAGGAAACCTGTCAAAAACTGTTTGTTTTTTTGCCGGTTCTAACGATTTAGTTTTTACAGATTTACTTTATTTCTATTTGTAAATCATTAGAAATTCACATAGTAGTATTAGTTTTCGATTAATTAAACAATTAATAATAAACTACAAATTATAGTAAAACATGTGAAAACGGTTCAGTATACAGGTTTCCGTAATGGAATATAGAATTGTACAGTATTCCTTCCACCAAGAATAGAAAGTTTTTTCATTTAAGATAGAATTCCGTTATAGGTAGGTTCCGTTCTTAGAGGCATAGGTGCCAACCTCTCATTAATATTCCGTAATATGCGGGTTAATTTGAACCAGGTTTAACACGTTTCGCACCAGAATTTTTTTTAAGAAATGAAATTAAATAAAGTCCACGCAGAAACCTGAAATTGAATAAATAAAGATTCATCCAATAATTTTTCTGGTTTGAAGCCTTGTTAAACTGGGTCACATTAACCCACGTATTGCGGAATATTAATGAGAGGTTGGCACCTATGTAGAGGTTTTACTGTATGAATTACCAACAAAAATTATGACATAAATAATTGTAAACATTAACTCACTTTATTGTTTTACATACAGTAAAACCTGTAAAAACAGAAACGCTTGGGAGAAAATTAAAATTCCGCTTAAGAGAGGTTTTTGTTTTTGAAAGTATACTAGTAGGGTGTTTTTTCAGTCGGAGCCATGAAATTTTTCTGTTACAGACAGGTTCCATTTTCAAAAGTTTTACTTGTACCATACTATGCCCATTATAAGTAATAATGTATGGCCCAACCCCAAAAGGACTCCCTGGATCCGCCCCTGTAGAAAGCATCTTAACACTAGAACTACCGGAAATTTTACTCAAGTTTTTTAAAACTATTTCACATCACAAATTTTATTTAAAACTACTTAACTTATTTATTTAACGTATTTTTGTGAGTTTTATATTTAATTTATTTTAAAAAGAAATTCTTGGTTCGAATTGGAATATATTCATCTGGTAACCGTCAAATTGACGGCTCATGGTAGTTCTATTGTTAAACAAAAGTAAAATAATTCCAGCATACGTTCCAAATATCTTTCTGTGCAATACACGTGATAAGAGAAAGATTATTATTCCGGCATCTTTACAACCAACCCATCGTACTTCAAAAGTGAGTCGAGAGTCGACTCACTACTTCGACTCATCAATCGAGGGAATCGACTCCTTAAAGTGAGTCGAAATGCCTATCCCTACTTTTCATTAGTTCATAAACTTGACTATGAATATACAATGAAAAATTAAATTCTTGTTCGCCGGAATTAGCATACCACAAGCATGTCACTTTGTGATTGGTTAAGATAATGTTTGATACGTTATTTTATTGTCTGAATCCAAACATGTGCTCCTATTAAACGTCTATACGAGTATATACGTACAATACGGGATGCAGATTTTGTATACGCATGATACGACCAAGACGGTTATACGTATTATACGAAACAGTATATACGGTATAGCGTATATATGGAACTTACCCCAGCGGTTAAACGTATAAACGGTTTTCGTTCATTGCATGAAAAAATATGCCTTTCTACTGTTGATCTGCGGAACACTGAGAAACACCCGCTAGAGTTCATTCACGCAGTTTATAGGGGCCATCGTGACCCATTCCTTGTTCACAGTGGCGTATCCAGGATTTAATTTCGGGGGGGGGGGGGCTGACTTAAATTTCGATAATGTTATGGGTCTTACGAAATATGTTGAACTGCGTTATAAAAAGAAATCATGTTTGAGAATAAGGGCGTAGGCAGAGAAAAACGGGTGGTGGGGGGGGGTACGGGGCTGAACTCGAGCACCCCCCCCCTCCTTGCCGAAATAAGTTGAAAAATGATAATGGATTGTTTCATATACTTTCACTTAAAAGAAAGTCATTGTAGCTTATAATCTATAAAGTTGTCTCCTTCTCCCCTAAATTCTGGCTACGATTCTTGCTTGGCAATAAATTAATTTTGCTTGGGACAATCTCAAACATTTTTTGTTTTCATAATTTGTTTTCGATTTTAGGATTAATTCCGTATTACTGCCAAGGCACGTGGGGCTGACATGGGGCACTTTCCCAGAACCCATATATTTAAGGGACCCAAAAATTTATGGTGTTTCAAATCAATTTTATTGTAAACAATCTTAATAGATTAAGAAATTAAAATTTCTAGATTCATTACACAACTTATGTAAGCTAAAATTGTCAGTGATATCATAAGTATATTTATAGTTTTTCTTCTCATTTGAAGATTTAAGTTTCTCATAGTGCACCCAATTTATTTCAGCTTCTTCATATGTGTTGTAAACTTGTTTAAAAATGTTTTAATTTTATGACTATCTTATTCATAAAATATCATTTTCTTTGGGTTGCGTATGTTTTTAAAGTTCGTGCAACATTAGTTAATGTTTATTTAACATGATATTTGAGTCTGTCAAGTTAATTTTTACGAAGAAATTTCAATAATAATAATAATAATAATAATAATAATAATCCATCTTCAGTTTACATTTATTCTCAGTCTTTCATTTAAATGGGTGCATGACATAGTTATATTCATCCACTTCTCATTCACAGTATTTGTAAAAATGTGATAATGTACGATTAGGGCCAAAAATATTTTCTGTTGCCTGCGCCCAAAATTTTGATGTTCAGGATAAACAAACTTTTTTGCAAAATCTCTTTTTTTAATAGCAACAAAAATTTAATTCAAAATCTTAGGGGTAGCAAGCATTCCTTCTTGATCTCCTCCTTCCCTTCGTATACATGCTCCTGGGATTTTGATCAAACGTATGGCTATTAATGTTCAAGAACTATATGTTAAAAAAAACTCATCAAATTTGTGAAGGAAGGGACAAGTTAAGAATTAATTGGAAACTAAACATCAGATTTACCTTTTTTAAAAAGATTTAAAGTTATTGAATTATGGCTAACAATACTACTGGACTTTAAAAAAAAATGGTAAGTAAAATTGTAAGAAATTTTATTTTTAACCTGTGAATTTATTTAATGCTTCTTTTGTTAAATATTCCAAATGGTAAAAATGCCAGTACTAAAGTGTGTCGTGTCAAAACAAGAGCGATTAGAAAAGAACACTATTCGTAATATTGTACTTTCATAGAAGAGTAATTACGAATTTTTATCTTTTGCTGGAGCACTCGTACGCTGAAATACTGAAAAAGGCATCTTCCTCCCTGCTCATCAACGGGAAACTTTCTGATACATTTTTAAACGCAAAGGCATTAGACTGGCTGGCCTGACAATGGAAGAGATTTGGAATCGAGATGAGTTTTCCATTTTTTGGTAAATAGATTACTTACAGAGTTATAAGTGATTCTGGTAACGTATTAACGACTCGTTTTTCGCGTTTCTCTGACTGCCGCGTCTGGAATCTGATTCAAAACGCCAACTTGGACAGTGCTTTCTGAAAGATTTTCTACCTTTACAAAAAAAGGAAAAACGTGTTTCGATTATAAAGTTTCTGAATAAAAAGACCTGTGAATTTCATGCGTTTCCGAGCAAAAATGAATTAAAAAATATGTCATAAAGTAGCCAGTTTGTATTTGAGAACAGCCTTAAATCTGGAAAAGCACGTAACGTAAATAAAACTAGTTCGCTAGTAAAAAGACCAAGAACAAACAAATCAACAGGTGATTATTTTTTTAGCATTACTACTGGGCATCTTCAAAAGACCCTTCCAAAACCGAAAATCAATAATCTTGCTTGACATTGCCATTCACAAAAAAAAATTCAGTTCGTACATTTGCTGATTTGGCGATAATGTTTAATGTCACAGCGCACTAATATACCTCCTTAGTCTTGGCATCATCATCTGTGGAAGAGAGTTAAATATTCTTTAAATTAATTAAACTACTTCTAGATCTTGCCAATTGAGCATATTATACGCATTCAATTTTCCACTAAAACAGGTGTGGATCTGTTTTTCAGTCATTTGAAAATAGATTTTGTGGTCTCAAGTAATTTTGATTGCAGGACTGAGAGGAATATGGGGCTACCAAGAAAATAATTCGTTGCGTGCCAGAAAATAAAACAAATTTATCTCAAAAAGAAAGAAACAAAGTCACTTATTTTCAATTTCACTGCGACCACTTGGAGCTGTTACCCCATAATCCTCACCCCTTGTATACTAATATGGGACTAAAGTAAATAGATTGGGTTCTCCATTGCATGACAGAAAAAATAATTCTAATTTTATCTCAAACATAAAGAGAAAAATCGGCACTTTTTTCATTCAATTTTTGACCATTTTGGAGGTCTGTGCCCCATCATCCCCTTCCCTCTCTTTGGATATGCTGTGGTGTTACTCTGTACTAATAGGGGAGTAGAGAGAAGAAAGTGGGTAGTCTGTTGTATAACAAAAAAAATTTACAAATTTATCTCAAAGAAGAAAAAAACAGAATTATTTTCATGAGATGTTCGACTATTTCGGGAAGAGGAGGCCCTCTGTAACCCCATCAGCCCCTTCCCCTTTTTAGATACGCTCTGATGTCAATGTGAACTAATATGGGGCTAAAAAGGAGAGAGTAGGTAGTCTGTTGTATAACCAAAAAAAAATTACAAATTCATCTCAAAGAAGAAGAAAACAGCGCTTTTTTCATAAGATTTTCGAGTATTTTAAGAGGGGGGGGGGTGTAACCACATCAGCCACCTTTTCCTTTTTAGGTATGCTCTGATGTCATTGTGGACTAATATGGGGTTAAAAAGAAGAGAGTGGGTATTCTATTGTATGACAAAAAAAAAATACAAATTTATCTCAAAGAAGAAAAAAAAAACAGCACTATTTTTATAAGATGTTCAACTATTTGGGGAGGGGGGAGGGCTGTAACCCCATCAGCCCCCTTTTACTTTTTAGGTATGCTTTGATGGCAATGTGGACTAATATGGGACTAATAGGAAGAGAGTGGGTAGTCTGTTCTATGACAAAAAAATACAAATTTATCTCAAAGAAGAAAAAAACAACACTATTTTCATGAGATGTTCGACTATTTCGGGAAGGGGGGCTGTAACCCATCAGCCCCCTTCTCCTTTTAAGTTAGGCTCTGATGTTATTGTGGACTAATATGGGGTTAAAAAGAAAAGAGTGGGTAGTGTATTGTATGACAAAAAAAATAATACAAATTTATCTCAAAGAAAAAAACAGCACTATTTTCATGACATGTTCGACTATTTCGGGAAGGGGGGTCTGTAACACAAACAGCCCCCTTCCCCTTCTTAGGTATGCTCTGATGTCAATGTGGCCTAATATGGGACTAAAAAAAGAGAGTGGATAGTCTGTTGTATAACAAAAAAAAAAAATACAAATTTATCTCAAAGAAGAAAAAAACAGCACTATTTTTATGAGATATTCGACTATTTCGGGAAGGGGGGGCTGTAAACCCATCAGCCCCCTTCCTCTTTTTAGATATGGGCTGATGTCAATGTGAACTAATATGGGGCTAAAAAGAAGAGAGTGGATAGTCTGCTGTATAACCAAAAAAAAAAATTTCAAATTTATCTGAAAAATTAAGAAAACAGAACTTTTTTCATGAGATTTTCGACTATTTCGGGGGAGAGGGGGGCTATAACCCCATCAGCCCCCTTACCCTGTTTATGCTGTGATGTCAATGCGGACTAATATGGACTAACGAGAATGGCTGTATAACAGAAAAAAAATTTGAAATTTATCTAAAAAAGAAAGAAAAAAGCGCTTTTTTCATTTTACTCTTGACAATTTCGGGGGGGGGGGGAGCTGTAGCCCCATCAGCCCACCGCCTGGATACGCCACTGCTTGTTCAAACAACCCAGATTTTTATCTGCTTTGTGGTTTCTGTCCAGGTAGCTAGTACTTGCAAAAGAAAAATTGGAATATTTTTCCTCATTTTTTAGATTTTGGCTATTAATTATGAAATGTTTTACTATGGCGCAGCGGATAGCTTCGAAGCTACTTTTCAAAAAATGTCTGTAACACACGCACATAACTTTTTTTGATTTATAGCGTGTACATTTTGGGCGAAACATTATTTTCGCATACGGCCACAGAACACAGACATACATTGACTTTATATTTTATACTGACATTGATTAATCCAATTCCTGGGAAGTTTCATAATCATACTTTTATTTTATTTAAGAATACTTTTTTTCTATATTAAAAATATATTGAAAACACGTTTTACAGCAAAAAATAAAAGAGAAGACAAGTCATTTAAATCTTGTGTGGTTGCGTTCTAAAACTTGCAGTGAAGATTATTTGTTAGACTATAAGTAATCGAAATTTATAGGTACTTCAAACAAAAATTAAATTTGTCTAGATCAACAAAATAAATCTTAAAACGTAAAATCTTGTAATGCAGATACACTTTGTATAAAAAATACCATAAGTGTAATGGTTAAAAAAATGAACTTGTGTTATACATTAACACAGAGTAAGCAGCGTGGAAAGAGTAACTTTTGCGCTCGGACGCAATCTTGAGTATACGGACACAGAAATAAAGAATTTTTTAAATCTAAAAAGAAAAAAAAATATTTAATAAGGATTGACAATAAATCTGAAACGTGTATATTTTCCTTCTTTGCTCAAAAAGTGTTTATTTTTGTTATATATTTACAGTAATCGTTTATAGGGAAATATAACAAGATTCTATATATGCAGAGCTGACAAGTCTCCGGCTTTTTGGATACCAGTATTTTAATACATAAAATCTTGTTTTATTTAATCGGAGCATTCTGAGATTTAAAATAACAATATTTTCTCTTATAAAATACTGGTATAAAAGTAAGCTGCGCCGCCATGAAAGGCGCCCGGTGCATAGGCGACCACCGAACTCAAGTCCTGAGGAACTTTTATCGCGCCAGCAGATGCCTCCCACGGCGCTTCGGCCGGCCATAGGACCGCCACCTGCGGACCCTCCAACCTTAAACCCACGTGTCGACGACGTAAGTCGTTGGGATACGCGATGAGACCCAGTAGGGGCACTTGGGCCACAAGACACTTGGGGACGGGCCGGCGTCCCCCAAAAGCTTCGGAACTGAACACCCAGAAGGGAACCAAGCCCTAAGTCTTAAGTCGGGTTTTTCCGACCCGTACTTGCTTTACCAGAACTCGAGGGATGTGAAAACCTACAGAGATGTAGTCCACCGGAGTCCCGCTAACAGAACCTTCGGCGACATGTGGCTCATTCAGAGAGACCACATCCAAACCCAGGGAGATCGTATCATGGTGTAACTGAGCCATGCATGCCACCGAGTGGTGGCAGTTTAGGTGAGCAAAACGGATTGTTTTACTCCCCATTTTCAGACTTTTTTATTCGCTCGAACTCCATCTGGTGGATGTGGCACTCCCTGGAACCTGCCGCGTGAGTGGTCGACAATTTCTCGTCGACCGATCTGCGCAAGTTCCAAAAGTTACAATTTGGGCACTGAGGTGGTCTCGTGCAGCCTTTCGTCTCATGTTCCTTAGCTCCGCATCTACCCCAGAGGGACGCACTGCGACAGACTGAGCGTATGTGACCGTATCTCCAACAATTGAAACAAACCAACGGACGTCGGCTCGGTCGGAAATCCACCTGACCCCAACCGACTTGCAGTTACCGTAGCCCTTTCAAGCGCTCAAACGATTCTTCGTCTATCGAGAGGACAGCGTTGCGGCCTCTCTTGCCAGCGAAACAAGATCTCAGCTCGAGGACGAGTCCTTGAGGGCCTCGTTTTATTCTTTAAATGTGCTTGCTATCCGTTCCACTGACAGATTTGGATCGACCCCGAAAAGGATTATTTCCGGAGTGCGCCGTCTAGGCTTCGTCACCGCTAGATCCTTCACCAGCTCTGATCGTTCCAGCTCGGCCACCAGCTTTGCAAAGTCTTCCGCGGTCTGGACATGGAAGGCTATTCCACCTCCCGAAATGGATTGATTGCTCCTAAGAGAGATCTTGGAGCAGACTGGATCAATCTTGCTGGTTACTAACTGTGGCGTCTCAGCGGAAGTAACCTCGGCATGTTCGCCTGTCCCCTTAGGACGAACGAAGAGGATGAATTCTTCTTTCGTCGGGGTCTTTTTCGAAGACTTGGACCCCTGCCGTTGACCCCAGGCCGCCATTTTCTCAAGCCTTTGCCAAGCAGAGTCTCTTGGAACCTTTGAATCTGCCTTTCGGCCGTCTTTCAGGTTTCCCTTAGGTCCCATCATCTGCGGTTTCTTCCTCGACTTCGAGACAACTTTTGTCCAAGACTCTTCTTCCTTTTGGGAAGTTTCGCCAATTGGACTTGCGTTCGAGGGTGGAATCGCCTGGTCAGAAGTCGGGTCTTTGTGACGGGTCTTCACTTTAGACTTCTTTGCAGGTTTTACCTGTTTGGAAGAGAAGCGTTCCTTTTCTGGGTGCTTCTTCCAGCTCGTGTGGGCTTTTATGACCTCCCTCCGAGACCATTTCTGCTTTTCCTTTTTGGAGAGCGGCTTGGGGGGTCTCATCGGCGGGTGGACTTCAGACCCGGCCTTGCCGGTTTCTTCAACCCTAAGGACCTCTGACCCAGTAGTCGCTGTATGAGCAGATTCACCTTCCTTCAAAGTCGCCTTAGTCACTGTTCTTGGGGAACGTTGTTCAGGTCGCTCATCGGCAGGTGGTCACACTGACTCGGCCAACTGTTCTGAGTCCAAGGAATCCGCTGAAACCGTATGACCAAGTTCGTTCTCCTTCAGAGCCGCCTTAGTCACCGCCTTTTCGAGGCTTTGTTCGGGTCAGTCGTCGGCATGAGGACACGTTGAGTCGGCCGGTTCGGATTCTTCCTACTCCTCTTCTTTCGGCGAGTCTTCCTTCTCCGAGAGTCTGGGTAGATTTACTCTTGGAGCTCTTTGGAGTTTGAGTCTGTGTCGAACTGGACTTAGGGCGTGAAGACGAGTATTCTGCCACTTCAGCCTCTCCAAACTTCGGTACCGCCTCCGTCCGGGTGAAACGGTCTGACATTCGGCGAGCGTCCTTCGTGCGGTACACCGTTGTGCCGACTCCGACGTCGCAACTGAAAGACGGTGTTTCCCCCTTTCGTGAGGTTTTCCCGTGGAGGTGACAGAGCCAAGCAGGTTGCCTCGAGACGAACTCCATTAATGGAGTTATGAGCCCCGTGTATGCTTCTCTCTTAGCAGTAGTTATGCTTCTGTCCTTACCCATCCTCCCGAGGAGTTCAGTCACAGAAGTGTGAGATTCTTCGACGAATGCAGCCGAGAACTCAACCATGTCTGCTGTAGACAAGGTGGCTGAGTCGATTCTACACTTGGTTTGACATCCGATAGTGACTGCCGAAGCAGTCTGGGAGATCTCGGGGCTCGAGCTCTGGCTGTCGACTGAGTTTTCAGATGGGTTCGAGCTTTCGCCGATCTCTTCCCCTGCAGCGCTAGGCACCGGTGATTCACACAATGCTAGCAATGGCTGCTTGAGGTCGTCAATTTTGACCTCATTATCCATAATGAGCACACAGCTCTTACCCGTGAGAACGACTTTTTGGTCCGTCATATCCTTTGAGTTACTAATATCCTACTGATGGTATATCAACGAGTGACCTTGCAGCTTAGCACTTGAACTGCAAGCGATTTAGGCCAATTTTAGCTCTGACGAAGTTTCGGATTCTCAGAGTCCGCTGGGTGCGACGACGCCGACGTATTGACACTAAATCAAAGTTTCAGGACTCGCGATCGGAACACGGGAAACCGAGAGCTAAAAAAAAAGTTTTTCGAACTTTCTAAGTCTCCGTGCAAAAAAAGCCAGAGACTTGGCAACTCTGTGTATGAAACATATTATGCAGAATGCAATAACTCCACCGATTTCCAACTTGTTCTCCGTTGTGTGACGTAAGACTGATGAGGTCCATTGGTATTAAAAGTAAATACGATACTTAAAATATACGTATACTTGAATTATACGCATACTTGAATTATACGTATACTTAAATTATACGTTTAACCGATATGCGCTTATACGTATCCGGATACGTTTAAACGTATAGTTTAAGGTATACGTATTTGTTACCTACGTATTATACGCATACCGGTTAAACGTATAACTGAAATACGTATCGCATCAGGAGCACTAATCCGAACTCCTCAACAGAGCCACAAGTTTCAATCGATATATAGTCAATGAATTTTTTTATCTCTTAGAAGAGATTATGGATCACTACAAATTTGATTGGAGTGATATGTATAATGTCGATGAGACGGGTATCATCACTGTGCAGCGATCCGACGGAGTCAATGAAAGAATGACTGCGAAACAAACAGGCTCACTGACATCTACAGAGTGTCAAACGCTCGTTATCGCAGTAGATGAAATTGTGAATACGATTCCTACAATACTTGCATTTAGATTCATTTTAACACAATTATTCTAATCGGTAAACAAATCATATGAGCTGTAATTTTCCAATTGGGCGAAAAATGTTCGGGGCCAGGATTCGAACCAGGGATCTCGTGTCTGAATCATCCCGGACGAAATTGGAGGACCTAATTCACCCAGCTATCCTTGTTGATCAAAGCATCTGGTATGAAATCTGAATCAGATCAACAGAATAAATCAACATGATCAACAAGGTTAGCTGGGTTAATTAGGTCCTCAAGATTCGTCCGGGATGGCTCAGTTAGCAGAGCATTGACAGATTCAGACAAGAGATCCCTGGTTCGAATCCTGGTCCAGACATTTTTTGCCCAGTTGGAAAATTACAATTCAATACTTGTATTTCCCAGAATAAAATACCGGGAATACAAAGAAAATGCTAAGAAATTTGACTGCATTTGAACTTGAGACTGAGGAGCTTCTACCCTACAACATATATATAAAAATAATCAAAATCAGTGATTACCTAGCTTAGCCCTCTCCTTGTAAGATTTTTTTTGGAAAAAAAATGCTAATGTAACTACTCCTGTACGTAATAAAAGGTCAGTCAAATTTAGCTGCGAAATCCCAGTAGAAAATCTGTAAAACAATAAAATACTTTCGAGTGTTTGCCACAAAAAGATGCGATTTGGCAAGCAACCCTTTTTCCTTGCCAAGGTGCAAGCAATTTTAATGCATTTGAAAATTCCTGGTTAAATGAGTGTTTAAATGCATAGTACTTAATGAATTCAAACTTAAACAATGAAATAGTTTATTATTATTTCGATAAGCTTATATTATATAAGCTGGGTGTTGCTGCAGTTATTTAAATTTTCACGACTTCACCGGCTAGATAAGTTTTAAGTGTATTTGAAAAGTAACTTTCTGATTAAGAACGCTCTTATTATATTTCGATATTGAAAGAGTCATTGTTCCCATAGCAACAATACTTTTCTCTTCTTGTCTCCAACACAAAATAATATCGAAGTCAAATTGACAGTGCTTCAGAATCAACATTAATTTTTAGTTTGAAGTATTTTTAATCATGTAAATTTTGTTCTAAATGATCGTTAATTTTCTTTATATATACATACTAGTGTAAATGTCCGTTCAAAGACGGTGGGTAAAAATTGTGTTTTTCACTTAAAATTTGAAAAATCTGATAAAAATAATTGACAATATAGAAGCACTTAGATGAGCAAAGTTCGGCTAGTTTATGTTATCATAAACACACTATTAGCATTTACAAAACAGCTGGGTAAACCATGCTTTTCGGCTAATATACCATAACACAAATAAGAAATCATAATAAAACAAAAATTTAACAAATATGCAATAAAACTGCATAATTAAAAAAGTCTGCTTCAATTATTAAAATTATTTGGCAATTTTTTTTTGTAATAAATTTTGGTAAGAGGCTAATACAAAAGTATTTTTTATTAAAAAAATAAATAATAAAAAAAAAAAAAGAGAGCGATTTAGCAACAAAACTTTTAACAGCTGAATCAGCATGTGCACAACTTTTTGAGTTTACCTTACTGAACATATAAATTTTTAAAGTACACACATAAACTGGCATCAACAGTAAGAACAACATTCAATTTTTTTCAGTATGTTATTGCACATAACAGCAATGCAGAAGACATCCACCAAGCAAGCATTTAGATGAGCAAAGTATGACTTGTTTATGATCTAATAAACACACTATTATTAGCATTCACAATACTTCCGGGTAAAACAGGCTTTCCGATTAATATATCATAGCAAAATTAAGACTTCGTAATAAAACAAATATGCAATAAAACAGCATAATTAGAAAAGTCTGCTACAAGAGTAGAAAAAGGTTTTTAATTTTAATTTTTTTATTGTGTCGCCAACCAGTGATAAATCGCGAAAAACATGAAAATTTCATAATTTTTTTAAGGTCGTTATATAGAGGTTTCACAGCAATTTTTTTTTATAAATGTATATCTTACTTATAATAAAATCCAAAGGAGAGAAAGTGTCTGTAACGGTACCGGGTTGTACCACTCTGCGATTCGACCGTAGTTAAACGCCATGTTAGGCTTACTGAAAAAGAAGTTATATTATCTACTTTCGTCGTTTAAATATTTGTAAAAGCATATTCAAGCTTTTAAATCTTTTAATTTTGTTTAAAACCTTAAAACACTATTTCATAAACATAACATAATTCATAACATTTCTGTTAAAAAAAAAATTCTGTAAGCACTTTTTTTTTTTCAGAATGCGGTGATTTATTTCCTTGGGAGAGATTTGAGGTTGATTCAGTATAGTGTCGCCATCGACTGGCAGATATTGAAATTGGCTTCCATCGTTCCGTATTTCGGGTCCTCCCGAAATTCACGATTATTTGACAAAATTCATGTTTTTCGTGATTCTTTGACAAAATTTGCATTTTTTCTGCTGTTCTTTGACAAAATTTCATTTTTTCGTAATCCTTTGAAGAAATTTGCGTCTTCTTTTTGCGATCCTTTGAGGAAATTTGCGTTTTTTGCTATTCTTTGACGAAATTTGCCTTTTATTCACGATCCTTTGACAAAATTCGAGTTTTTTCTGAGATTGACGAAATTAGCGGTTGTTTTTTTCGATCCTTTGACGAAATTTCACTTTTTTCGCGATCGCTTAACGAAATTAGACATTTTTTCGCAGTGCTTTGAAGAAATTTGTGTTTTTTTATCTAGACCCTTTGAAAAAATTCATGTTTTTCCGCGATTATTTGACGAAATTCGCAGGGTTTTTTTTTGCGATCCTTTAACCATTTTTTTTTTTTTTTTTTTTTTTGTGATCCCTTGATGAAATTTTACACTTTTTTCGGAGTCCTTGGAAGAAATTTGCGTCTTCTTCGTAAGCCTTTGACGGAAATCGCGTTTTTCTGCAATTTGTTAACAGAATTAGGTTTTTTTTTTTTTTTTTTCAATCCTGCAACGAAATTTGCGTTTTTATTTTCGGTACTTTGACGAAATTCACGTTGTTTCCACAATCTTTTGATGAAATTTTCTATTTTTTCTGCGAACGATAGACATAATTGATTTTTTTTCGGCGACTATCGTTCAAAATTCGAGATATTTATGTTCGAAATTTTGGACTGAAGACTTAAATTTTCGAAATCAAATGCCTTAAATTTTTAGGAAAACTTGAACAGAATCACCCCTGATGAAATAAATACATAACTATTTTTTGTTTCTAACGAATCGTAATATAAATTAATTTTCAACTAAAATTTGAGAGAAAAATGATTTGTTTTTAATTTCGGGAAGAGAAGGGGGGGGGGCGTGTTCCCCCGCCACTGAAGTAACAATATTTTAGTGATTAAACATTGAAACACAATGAACTGAAAAAAAATTAGGAATCGGTAAAATTTTCAAAAAATTTCAGAAAATCTAAAATTTTAGTAAAAATTTACAAATTTTCGAATTTTTCTTTCCGGACTTCGGGTTTTTCCGGATTTTGGATTTTCGGATAATGGGCCATATACTGTAAAATGATTCTTTCTTATCAAACGTAATTAAAATATAAGAAATGCATAGTACAGCGTAATTTCCATTTAATTTTGCTTATGTAATCAAACAATGAGTTATATGGTTAGTCAAGCTGTTTAAAAACTCATTGATAACACTTTTTTACAAAAACTTTCGCACATGGATTATTTGTTAATATTTGATTTTGTCCAATCGTTGAACTATTTCAGAAATTTAATACTAAGTAAAAAAAAAAAAAAAAAAAAAAAAAAATATATATATATATATATATATATATATATATACTTATTATTTTTATTTGTAGAAATCATTTGTCCTTTTTAAAATGTATTTTTCTACAATACAAACCTTTCAATAATAAATCTCCATGCTGTTTGTTTGTATGAAGTCTTATGAAAATGAAACGCAGATCCGTCATTTTTGACGGGGTTATATACTAGTATTCTCATAAAAAGAATATTCTGTAATTTTTTCAAAATTTTCTGAGTATGCGCTTTTGGAGACCTTCCTTGTCCGTTATGCAAAATAATACATGTCTAGCATAGCCAATTACCACAAACACTCTGATATTGTCTATCAACATTACACGTATACATTATTTCACAAATTGTATGTGCATGCCAAGATTTCTAACTTATTCAACCTAACAACTTTAAGTTCAATTAAACTTTTTGCAATATATACCTACATGAATTCGATTTCCGATCTGCCAGTACAAAAATCTGGTTTAAGATATTTCCAAATATGCTTGTTAACCTTTGAGTTTTTTTTGGACATTCAGTACTTGGTTGCATTCGAATTAAGGCCACAGTTACATATAATTTTTGAAAAAAAATTTTTTTTAAAGGTATAAGTGTGTAGAATGTGCTGCTGAAAGGGATTTTGAGTCTATTCATTATTTACGTTTCTACAGCCTGTCGATGGTACTGGCATTTAGGCCTGAAAGAGATGACCAGGTTATAAAACTGTGGAAATCGCTACATATAAGCTGCAAATTTTTTTAATGAAAGATTTTCTTTAAGAACAATGAACATTTTGGAAACTTCTGTTGGTCTGGAAACCAGGAGTTGCACCGTCAATGCAGGTAAATTTTGTGTCCAGAATGCAGAACGTGGCATGACCAGCACTGCAAAAAATGCTCTCATCGGTAGACGAGAACTAGTCACTGATATGCAAAAGTATGAGGCAAAGAAAGGACTGATTCTTATATGGTCCAGGACTAGTTGACTAAGTGTAAGTTAACGTATTTAAAAAGAAATAATTTTTTAATCCTTTGTCCTTTTTGAGTTTTGAAAATATGACCTCAAATTTGTATTTGGCACCCCCCCCCCCCTCCAAAAAAAAAGAAGAGAAAAAAAGAAAAAAAAACTTTTGTGCAAACCAGATGAATGGCAAGAATTTTATGGGCCAAACAGTTTACGAAGACTTTAAACAGTTTTTTTTTTTTTTTAAACAAGATTTTTCGAATCTGTGTAGGTTTTAGCGACTCCACCATTGAACCAACTTGAATTTTTTTCCCAGCAAATTAGTCACTTTTGACCATGACATAAACCAATAATATGTTAAAATTGTTTATATTAAATATTTTTTACAGGAGATCGAATGCAAAATAAAAAATAAAAACATAAAATAAAAAATAAATAATGGATAAAACAATAAATATAAATTTCAGATGTTCGCCATTTTGTCATTTTAAAATTTGTTCAATTTTTTTTATAAGTTTATTTGATAAGAAATTATGTTAACTAATATAAAGACATGCTTTTTTAATTTCAGACCATGTTTTGAATAAGCTGGAACCTACTCAGATTGGCAGTGTTTTTCAGTCTTGAGACTCTTCAAACCACCATATTGGATGCAATCTTGAATTTTTGGGATAAAATGTTTGATTCAATTCTCAAAACACTTGTAAAAAAACAGAATATTCACAAATCCTAATCTATTGTCTCAAAAGAAAAGGAAGAAAGTTGACTTACTTTTCAAGCAGTTATAAGCAAGACCTTAATAAAATTAACATGAAAATTCATTTTGCTTCAGATAAAAATGCATGTATAACTTATTTTATGTTTTGTACAACAAAATTTTAAATACAAAATATTTTTTTTAATTGAAAAAATTGAACATAAATGCAAACTTCTCTGCTTTTTTATTCTCTAACATGCTGTGAAGTTTAAAAATAATATAAACCAAAACCAGAAAATTTATTCTCTAATGAAGATGAAAATAATTGATTATCTAGATTAGATTTTATCTTTGTATGGCTGTTCTGAGTAAATAATGTCCTACATAATTATTGTTTCTACATTTAAAAATTCAGCTTCAAAGGAAAAGCTTGGAAATTTTTTTTTTCTTCTTTGGTTAAAAAAGTCACTGTCAGACAGTCACAGTTAGGCAAAAGTTCTTGTTCTACAGAATGACACAGTCAATAACAGTTAAAAAATCTATTTACACTTGTTTTGAGTGAAAAGATCGAAAGTTACATGCACAATGATAGTTCAAACATAAATATCAAACATCTTGCTATTTGGAAAATAAATATAGGATATATTCAATTGATATATATCTATTGGGAAATATCACCAAACCCTGATAATCACAGATAAATTTTAAATAAGTAACATGAGTTTTTGTTATTAAAATTCAATAAGTCCAATAAAATAAAATCTGTCAGATAACAAACATTGCACATAGTTAACTGAATGTTCAGTCTTCATCACCTGTTTTTGAGGAAACAGTCATAATAGTTAGGGACTGTAAATTTACTTAGAAAACTTGAATACTGTATATCCCAAAACTTGCATTTTGTCAGTTACGTTGTTTTAAATTAGAGCCCTTTATTTATAGGATTTTTTTCATATGTAGATAAAAATTCAAAATTTATTCACATTCTGTTTCTATGAAAATCCTTTGTGACATTCAGGGCAAACATATGGTTTCCATCCACTGTGTATTAACCGTTTGAGTGCTATGAAGCGCGATAGTGCCACAATGTATCTGTGTCTGCGGATCAAACAAATTTTGTTTCAACCCAGAAATTTTATTCAATAATTGAAATCATTTATTTTTTATTCAACAGTTGAAGTATTTACAGCGATCTAGTAAGTTGCATTTTATAAGATAAAATTTCTGGGTTGAAAAACAATTTGTTTGATCTGCAGATACATTGCGGCATTATCGTGCTTCATAGCACTCAAATGGTTAAAAGATCATGATCCTGTTGCCTTACATTTACAAATAACTTTAGACATATTTCATGTTAATGAGGTCGAACTTTTTTTCTCTGTGTGGATATGGATATGTTGGTTTAAACTCTGTTTTGCAGAAAATGCTTTTTGACATTCAGGACAAATAAATGGTTTCTCTCCAGTGTGTGTCCAAACATGTTGTTTTAGATCTCCTGCATTTACAAATGATTTTGGACACATTTTACATTTATGAGGTTTTTTTCCTGTGTGGATAAGAAGATGCCTGTTCAAAGTTAAATTACATGAAAATGCTTTTGGACATTCAGGACAAACATGCGGTTTCACACCAGTATGCATTGAATGATGTTTTTTTAGACTTGATGCCTCTCGAAATGACTTTAAGCACACTTCACATTTATATGGTCGCTCTGCAGTGTGTTTAATAAGATGTACTTTTAGATGTGATGCACGTATAAATGATTTTGGACACATTTCACATTTATATAGTTTTTCTCCTGCATGAATAAGAAGATGCTGATTCAAATTTGGTAACTGTGAAAATGCTTTTTGGCATTCAGGACAAACATACGGTTTCTCACCTGTATGTGTTAAACGATGTGTTTTTAGATTTGCTACCTGTCGAAATGATTTTGGACATATTTCACATTTATATGGTTGTTCTCCAGTATGTTTGGGAAGATGCCGTTTCAGTTCTCCTAAATTTACAAATGATTTTGGGCACATTTCACATTTATGAGATCTTTCTCCAGTGTGGATAAGAAGATGCTTGTTCAAAGCTGCATGATAAGAAAATGCTTTTGGACATTCAGGACAAACATGTGGTTTCTCTCCAGTATGTATTAAATGATGTTTTCTTAGATGTGCTGCTTCTCGAAATGTTTTTAAGCACAATTCACATTTATGTGGTCTCTCACCAGTGTGTTTGAGAATATGTATTTGTAGATGTGATACACGTGTAAATGATTTTGGACACATTTCACATTTATGTGGTTTATCTCCTGTATGGATAAGAAGATGCTGGTTCAAATTTGATATTTGTGAAAATGCTTTTTGGCATTCAGGGCAAACATATGGTTTCTCACCAGTATGTGTTAAACGATGTGTTTTTAAATTTGCTATCTGGCAAAATGATTTTGGACATATTTCACATTTATAAGGTTGCTCTCCAGTATGGGTAAAAATATGTATCTTCAATCTTGCTTTCGTTTTAAAAGCTCTTTCGCATGAATGGCATTTGTATTTTTTTTCTTTGTCATGTATTTGATATAATTCATTGTCCTCTGTTTTCTTGTTAGACTGGATTAGAACTTGATCATTTAAATTCTCTGCTTCTGTGAATGTTCCCTGACATATATTATGAGCATGGGGCTTTTCTTTGGAATAATCATGAACATTATTTAAATTTCCTTCATTTATGAATGCTGTTTTGAACAGACTTTTAAAGACTTTATTTTCTGTTGTACTCTCAGTTGTTGGGACTGATTCCATTTTCTTTTAAAAAGTTCCACTTGAACAGCTTACATGTAGCACCACTCTCCTCCAAGAGCCTTTTAAAAAATATGCTTAAATTTATATTACTTTTCACCAGAAAGTATAACAGAATGCATATTCAAACTCCATTTTGATATGTACACTTTATGATGGCAGACTTTTGTGTTTGTATTGCTTCTCTGTAGTATGTTAGTTTTAAGTTACCTTTTGTGAATAATCTTAATAGCATTGTCTATTTTCATAAGATTATTTAATACAATGGTTGGAGGCTTAGATAAAACTTTGTATAACTAAAAAACCACTTCTTATACAAGACTTCATACATATGTTTTCTATTTCACATGAATGGAAAACAAATGACTGATAAACATGCCTCAAAGGAATATTTTTTTGGATCTTAAATTAAATCATTTCTGGAATATGTTTCTTTTAAGGAAAACTAATTATTTCTGTTGATGATACTTCAAGTATATTTTTACGATAGAAGATGCAGATTCTGTCTTTTAAACCACCTATCAGAGAACATATTTTTGATTGAAACACAGCATATTCGTATTTTTGTAGTTATATTATTTCTTTGATGCTGACATCTAGTACTCTTTTTAATGTCACATTATGTTTCAACTTTAATACCTGATCTGTATAAAAACATTTAAGTACTATTTTTGCCTCCTTAATGTCTAGCATTTTTTAATTAACTTAATGTATAATGATCGTCACATAAAAAACAAATTTACATTCTTCTTCTTCAGCTTTCTAAAAATTATTCTTAAACTGTAAAATGGACTAAAATTTATATAAAAATGCTGTTTCTATTTCTCTGAATATATTTCTAAATAATTTGTCACTTACAGCATCAGTCGCTATCTATGAATAATGTTATGTAAAAGAAAAATATATATATAATGAACACTTGACATTGCTTATATTAAAACAATTTCATTCTTGGTTAAAAAAAATTATCCTTTACACATGGATCTTTTAATTTTCTCTTATTTGTACAGCCAGGGAAATTTCCAAGAAAAAACCTGGAAATAAAGGAAAGGAAAATTTAAAAAATACATAATACATTAAATTCCATTTATAAAAATCATGTTTGTTATTAAAATGTTGACTCTTACAAAAAGTTGATTCTTATAAAAAAAATTTATAACAATTTTGCAAATAATTAAATTTATATATACCGTGTATTCCAGCATATAACATACACTTACGATTTGAGAGTATATATTATTATTTTATATACACTGACAGAAAAAAAAAATCCTAACACCAAGAAAAAAATTAATGTAGAATAACAAAATTTGGACAATGCATTGTCTAGTTAACATGTTTAATTGATTAGATTTTCAAGATCACAGGTTAATTTAAGTTCAAGAAAATGCATTTCAAATGTGAAATACTGTTACATTAACAGACGGTGTAATCTCCAGAATTTTGAATGCAAACATGCATGCATTGTGTCATACAGGTGCCGAATATCACTTTGTGGTATGGAGTTCCATGCTTGTTGTACTTGTGTCAATACTGGGATGTCAGTACTGGCTGTGGATGATGCTGGAGTTGTCATCCAATGATATCCCATACGTGCTCACTTTTAGACAGATCTGGTGATCTTGCAGACTAAGGTAACATGTTGACACTCTGTAGAGCACGTTGCGCTACAACAGTGGTATGAGGGTGAGCGTTATTCTGTTGGAAAACTCCCCCTTGAATGCTGTTCATGAATGGCAGCACTACAGGTTGAATTACCAGACTAACGTACAAATCTGCAGTCAGTGTGTTTGGGATAACCACGAGAATGCTCCTGCTGTCATATGAAATTGCTCCACAGACCATGACTCCAGGTGTAGGTCCAGTGTGTCTAGGCCACAGACAGTTTAGTTCCAGGCATTCCCCTGGCCTCCTTCTGACCAACACATGGCAATAACTGGCACCAAGGCAGAACCTGCTTTCGTCAGAAAACACAACAGATCTCCACTCCATCTTCTAATGAGCTCTGGCTTGACACCACTGGCGTCGCAAACAGCAACAGCTTGGAGTCAGTGGAATGCACGCTACAGGGCACCTGGCTCGGAGCTGCCCTTGAAGCAACTGATTTCTAACAGTTCATTGTGTCACTGTGGTACCAACTGCAGCTTGAATTTCTGTCGCAGATGCAGTAGGATGCACCACAGCCGTACGCCGAATACGGCGGTCTTCCCTCTCAGTAGTGCCACGTGCCTGCCCGGAACCTGGTCTTCTTGAGGCAGCACCATCCTTTGACCACTGCTCTCAACAATCATGCACAGTTGATACATTCTGGCCAAGTCTTTCTGCAATATCGTGGAAAGAAAATCTACCTTCTCGTACCCCTATTATACGATCTCGTTCAACTTCGGTGAGCTGTTGATAATGGCTGCTTCGTCTTCTTAAAGGCATTCTTGGCTAACAGCAACGCAATACGTCAAATTTTGAAGATAAATAACACTCATGAACTTTACAGCATGCATTTAAAGCAAACCTGATTTGCAAGTTCTGAGTGGCGATACTAGCGCCACACTTATGCGCAAAGTGCGAAATTTGAATCAATGTCATCTTTCAGATGTATAAACACGCCGCCTACCAAATTTCGTTTATCTAACACAAGTCTTTCTTGGTGTTGGGATTTTTTTCCATCAGTGTATATCCGCTGTATTGTACATGCTCCTTTCTTGACAAAGCAATCTTCATGAGATATGTAACATAAAAATATTATAAAAAAATTAATAAATGTAATAATTAGTACAAAGATAAAAATAAACATAGATGTATCATACTACTAAACCTTTTTGTCCACTGAATCCCTATGAAACCTTTGGAATCATACCCTGGTTCATTGAACTAATTCCGTCTTCTTTTCTTGTTCATTAATTTAGAACTCCCTATAACTATCTTTAATCTTTTTTTTTCCCTTTCTACCTGGAATATAAAGGAGGGTAGTTCACAGATAATGTAGTACTGATTCTTATAACCAGTAATCACTGTAAGTGGTGTTAGTGAACTGTATTTTGATTTCCACATTGTATTAGAAGAAACATTATATAATTGCTTATTTTTTCATACAGTAAAGTTACCCAATTCTGAAAGAGAGGAAAACTGGGAATTGATTATAAATAATCAGGAGACTTTGTTTGGATAAAACATCTCTATTTTGTAAAATGTAAATATATGGTTCATTCAACAGAAAACAATATGGTTTGAATGTAAAAATTTCAACAAGTAAATTTCAAACAAAAACTTTTTATATTAATATTCAAAGTTCAATTTTCAGTCTTTTCAGATTTATTTAGGAATGCCTTCTATAATTAGGCCTAAATAACATCAATTTCTCATCCATACTCCATAGATTTGAATCACTGGCAACAATTTCATTTGATTCTTCATCAACTGAAATCACACCTTCAGCTATCTGGATGATTACTTTTTCAATGCTTTGTTTCATTTGAATAAAGAGAAACTGATGTTAATTAGGCCTTCTAAATAAATCTGAAAAGGCTGAAAATTGAACTTTGAATATTAATATAAAAAGTTTTTGTTTGAAATTTACTTGTTGAAAAATAATGAAAATAGTTATATAATCCTAATAACCTATTTAAATTAATATTCATTAAGTTGAAGTATTTGGTTGTTGCAGATGAAATGTCAGATTTTGTGATGAAGTAAATTTCATATTTATAAGCACATTTTTATTATTTATTCTTTTCATTATTTAGAGATTATTATTTTTTTCCAAAGTGTGAGGGTTTTGTTTCTTTATGCTAAGTTTATTAAAGGAGGGTATTAATGTTGAAGTATTTGGCTGTTGCAGATTAAATGTCAGATTTTGTGATGAAGTAAATTTCATATTTATAAACAATGCCAGGTGGCACAAGTAGTGTTGATTGTGAAGGCTAAATATTTCTGCATTTAAGCAAAGAATCATTAGAATGTATGTTGGTAGTGTTAAGAGACTACTTCACTCAGGCGAAAACACCCGCTCGCTAATGTTAAACCTATGGGAGAAATAATTTACAATATCTCGTTTGCATTTCAATATTTTTAAATGATTTTTTTGCATTGGATAGCTGAGGTCAATCTCTATGCATGCTCATTTTTATTTTTTCGATTTTTGTTGCAGTTTTTTTTATTGAGGATACTTTTACTTTCAAAACCAGTTTCGAAAGTGAAAGTATCTTAATAAAAAAAACTTTAGAAGTATCAAAAGCAAACTTTAAGCAGTATCAAAATCGAAAAAGTACAAAGGAGCGTGCATAGAGATGGACCTCAGCTATCGAATGCAAAATAAAATCATTTAAAAACATTGAAATGCGAACGAGATATCTTAAAATATTTCCCCCATGGGATTAACATTAGCGAGTGGGTGTTTTTGTCTAAGTGAAGTAACCTCTTAACGTATAGACACAATATGAACATAAGCCACATACAAATATTTTGTTTATGAGTTCAAAGCTCAAATTGGACCACAATGCAGCAGGGGGAGCAAATAATATCAACACAGCATTTAAAAATGACCCAGCAAAAGAATGAACCATATATAACAATGGTACAAAAAATTTTGATCCGGTGGTATAAATCTCGAAAGTGACCCACGTGCACAGACAGCAGTATTGTAATATTTTCCAGGAAATCAACCATGGAATACTTCCATTCAAAATAGAATTTCATCATAGGTGGATTCTGGTTTCGCAGATTTTACTGTATTTATAATTATACTATTTTTTTTATCAATGGTAACAAAATTCTATCACATACAGGTTCCGTTACTAATTTTTCACATTAATTTTTTTGTAAATCTGAATCAGCTTTAAAGTAAAGATGAAAATAGGCAGTCGCTAGTTGCCACTCGGCGATTAAACTTGAAAAACTGGCAATTAAAATATGGAAAGAACTGGCCAAATGCAGGATTTCCCAATTTTCTTTTTTCCCTAAAATTTGCAATTTTTCTACACCCATTCAATAAAATTAATGATTTTTTGCTGCCCATTTGACAAAATTCATGATTTTAAGTGTCCGTTCAATGAATTTCATGTTTTTTCTGCACCCGTTCAACAAAATTCATGATTTTTTGAATGCCTGATCCGTAGTGTATGGTTGAATATCAAACCATATCACTAAAGGATTTAAGTTACTTAAATAAGCAGAGCTCGCAACTTTGGCCATGATAAGGCTATTGAAAGCTTCACTGGTTAGCACAAGTTGAAATGAAAGCAATGTACTTGATGACATTTGAAAAGAAAACAAGGTTCTATTAAAAAGGATGAAATGTGAAATGTTTATTTAAAAGTTCATCAGACAGCTGATTGGTGTAAAACTTATAACAGCCCGTATTGACATTACAATGGCACAACAGTAAAACTATTTTAAATTATAAGCAAATGAACTCCATAATAAAAACAGCATACTAAGAGAAAAGCAAAACTTACTTTAATGTTAAACTAAATGAAAAACTAATTAAAGTTCCAGAGAATATGACCAGCCCAGCCTATATCCTCACGAGATAAATCAAATTTTACAATACCTTTAAACAAGATGACTTGAGAATGACTGGCATCACATAGTAATGTGTTGCCAAATCGAAAGAGTGCTGCCAAACTACACTATCAAAACTTTCACAAAACGATTAAGATAAAAGGCTAAATGGAAATATGTCGTAGCAATATTCAAATGCCGCCTAGCAGAAGAAACACGCTACCAATTGAATGATAGATGAAGTCAATAGCTGTGATGACAGAATGACATAACATCAATACAAGATCGCCGTGAATAAACGTAAACAAAATATTAAACCAGTAACTAAGCTATTAAATTAAAGAAATAACTAAACATTAACTAAAGATAACATTTCAGATATGAAATTATATAAAGGCATTTAACACTAGAATGACGGTGAGGGACCATTTTGGCACCTACAAGAAAAAAATATGTCGATTTGAACCGGATATTTCTTCATACAATAAGTTAAATATACACAGCACAAAAATAAGTTAAATAAATAAGTTAAAAGTCCTAAATAAAAATTCTGGTGTGAAATATTTTTATGAAACTTGTGTAAAATTTCCCGTTGTTCTAGTGTTAAATTATGATTAAATGACTATGAATGAAATAAATGTTTTTTATGAAATGAAAGCCAAAAACTGTAACGTTGTCAAGGCATTGAGAAAATATAGGTATTGTTCTGTCAATGAAATTCATGATTTTTCCATGCCTGTTTGATGAAATTCGTGATTTTTCTGCATCCGTTTGATGAAATTAATTATTTTTCCACATCTGTTTAATGAAATCCATTACTTTTTCATGCTGTTTGACAAAATTTATTATTTTTCTGCACCTGATCAATGAAATTCATGATTTTTATGCACCTGATCGACAAAATTTATGATTTTTATGCACCTGATCAACAAAATTCATGATTTTTATGCTCCCTATCGACAAAATTCATGATTTTTACACTCTTGAATGACAAAATTTGCAATTTTTTCTGAGACTAATTGGCGAAATACACAATTTCTGAATTTCTGGAGATGTTGGCCACTTTTGGTCCGTGTGCCAAAGGTTTTGCATGTGTAATGTATATCATGTTTGGGATATTATTAAACGTATAAACATACTTATTTTATTATTATCAATCTTAATTCTAGACAAATAATTTTGAAAAAAAGGTACTTATGTAGTCAGCTACACAAGTACCTATACTTAGTGGGACTTGTATAGTTAGCTACATAAGCATGTTATGTGTAACTTTGCTGTTAACTTATTTTAAAATAGATTGGAAATTAGTATCTCAAGTTTATTCAAAACAATCTAAATTAAAATATTTTTATTTATTACATACTTGTTTACTGTAAACTCATATTTTTTAAAATAAAATATTCAGTGACATAAATGTGCTTATTAGCAACTAAAGAAACTATTTTCACTAACCAGTAACTGGCTACTAAGCAAAATTCCTTATTTTCATATTTACCTTAAAAGTTATTATTTCTAGTAGTTTACTAATTAAAAATTGGGTTGAATCCTAGAAAAAGTGCGACACTTGGCAATATTGATTTTTTGCAATACCACTTTGTTCCGTACATTGTGGCTATGCCTACTTTAATTTAATTGGCTTTTTTGGATTGTTAGGTTTTTGAAATGGGTTTTTGTTGAGTTGTGGTGTTTTTTTTATTTTGCTGTTTGCAAGGAAGATTAATAAGATTAAAGTTAAATTCCATTTGAGGTGTTCGACAGATTGAATTTGAATAGTTGTGTTTTTAGAGGTCTTTTGTTGTTATTTTTAAATAGCCCTTTATAAGCAGTCTATTTTAAGTGTGGTCGGTTAGCCGGGTGCCATACAGGCCATAGTTCGGCTAACCAAAAAGTACTAAAAATCATCACACATTGTGAAAAAAACTAAAAAATCTTTAAAATCTTGAAATGAAAAATTTAGTTATATTAGTTTGTTTAGTGACTAAATGTTTTAAATCCAAATCCTTCTATGAATTTTAAAAAAATTCCACAGAATGGAATAAAATCAAGAAGATAGAACGATTTTATTGGTAAGTTGTTGAAAAATCAAACTTTTTTGCATTCAATGTTTACTTTGCGAAAGAAATTCTCGTTGGAGAGTCTCAAAATCTTGTTTTCTCTCTCTCTAAGTAATGAATTGTCTGCTGCAAGTCACCTGATACGAGTGGGGAGAATTTTGCTTTTCAGATTGCAGTATTTTTGGTTGGCGCACATAGGTAAATGGCACATGTCATGAAAATCACAAAGTCGGGTGTCTTGCTTGTTCTAGGATTCTGCCAGAAGTTGAATAAGAAAATTTTATTAAAAGAATTATTTACAATGAAACTTCAATTGATTTTAACTATGTTCTTTTCACTAATTTTACTTTAAATAAAAATATCTGACAAAACATATATATATATATATATATATATATATATATATATATATATATATTAAATGTATTTAAAGGAAAAGACTTTTGTGCAATCTGCACAAAAGAAATAAAAAGTTATTACTACAGTTAAGTATCACAGATCACACCTTATAGCTACAGGTTAATCCTAATAAATATCGCTATTGAATGATTCATAAACCTTTAAACTTACCGTTTTCTAGGTTTCTGAGTAATTAACTTTTAACTAGAAAATAATCTGACTGATTCATACTTGCGAATTCATATTGGTTAAAAACAAACTAACTATTACACAGTAAAATATTCATGTAAGCATATATCTTTTAAAAAAATTAGAGTCAGAATTAACGATGCATGTACATCCGTCATTATTCCACATACAATAACTGCAAAAATTAGAATCAGAAATAACAATGAGTATGAATCAATCATTATTTCACATAGAATACAGCAAAAAATAAGCACAAATACTTGCTTGTACAGCAAAATTTCTCTGAAAAGAGTGAATGAATCTTTATTCGCCAATGAATCATTTAAAGCAAAAATATTCAAAAATGTATTTAGGAACGGCCATTACACGCTACAAATCAAGCACATTATTTTGACCTATTTAGACGGCTGGTTTTTTATGAAAAGTCCATGAAGTTGGGTTGAGTGATGTATATTTTAAAAATGACATAAAGTTTCGCTTTTGCGAAAATTGTAAATTTCGGACTGATTCCAGAAGCAGCAATACTTATTTTGAATTGCATTGAATGATTCACGAATGACGAATGATTCAATCGTGGTACTTCATCTCTATTGTGTTACACATTGTGATAGGATAAATATTGGTTTATACAATTCTCGTTTCATGATAGTTGTACAAACATACATGTATTTTTGATTGCTTTAATATTTAATTGTGCTTTAGAATTATTTTTCTTTAAATGATAATAACACGGAAAAATGGTAAGTTTTAAGATTTTTAATAATGTTACAAAGTGTTTCGATTTGTGAAAAAATAAGAATTTTAGGAGTTTTAAGACATACAGGGCCATTTCTACCAAACCTTAGATAAGATTAGGAAACCGTCCAAGCAGAGCCCGATTGAGATTGTCCAGGGCCAAATACCTAGCTGCTTTTCAAGCCCCCCCCTCCCCCCTCAAGAAACCAAAATATGTTTTAGAGAAAACTTGAAATGTTTTTTGGAAAGTATATTCGGAAATTTTCCCTCATTTTATAAAAATGCTCATGAAACTCAGGTTAATGTGAATTCTCTTTTGCTGTTTGATACTATACTACTTTAATGTTAAATATTTCTTTAAAAAAGTGTCTCAGAAAAAATATTTTGCCTGCAGCGTTCCTAATTTAAGCTTATTTTAGAGAACAGAAAAGTACAGGCAAGACGTTTATAGAAATATGTTTCTTAGATATCGATAATTGAAATTTAAAAAAAAATTGTAGAAGATTTTTTTCTACATCATTTAACTAATTTTGTGGCCTCTATCTCTAATGGGCCCAAGGCTGTGGCCTAGTTGGCCTGTGCAGTAATCTGGCCCTGCGTCCAAGGCAGAAAATTTTAAAGTATAAGGAAAATTAATTTCAAATCAAATAACTATTATAGTAGAAGGGAGGAGACAGCCTTTTTAATTTTCGTTGGTTGTGGCAGGCAATGGAAAAAAAAATAGGCATAACACTCTTTTGGTTGAGGGGGGGGGGGGGGGGCTGAAAAAGCTACTATAAGAGCAAAAATTCTTTATCTACAGAACGATACAGCCAATAACAGTTAAAATATTACTTTACACATGTTTTGACTGAAAATATCAAAAATATTATACACAATATTTTGAAAAAAATTATCAAATAATGTGAAAATATCAAACTTCATGATATTTTGAAAATAAATATCGGATATATATCATGATATATATCACTGAAGCCTGCACATGGTCAGTTATTAGTAAATAAAGAAGCCATGGGTTACACCTTGTGTATCCTCACTTTCTGATTGAAATCCTTTTTCAGAATTACTGGAAACAATAACTAAATTTTTTTGCCACCATAGTTATACGGTGATATTTCAAAAGAATAAGAATTGTGAGTTTTGCAGATTTTTGCCAGTGGTTTTGTATAAATAACAAATTTCTTATTTTTATTTTAAATTAGTTTTTGTATTCAGGGTCATGAAAATCATCAAGCATTATCATGAGAGAGTATTTATGATTAATATTTATTTGTACGTTAAAAGAGATTTTCTATTGATCTACTAGTACTGAGAGAATAATCTTACAATTTAAAAATGTTATTAACAATTTTCTACTCTGTACTTTCGGTATTGTTCTTAGATTTCAAGTTGTTGGATTGGGCAAAAAAGCATGTGAACTCATTTCTAATAGCTACAATTGGAAATGTAAACAAGTCATTCTTGGGCATTTGTGCCCTTTTTTTTCCTATTTTGGTTTATTTGACCTAAATAAAAAGTAGGTTGTTTAAATTTCATTTTTTCTAAATCAAGGTAAAACTACGTACTCCAGAATAAAATTTTTATATTGATTTTAATCAGTGATTTTTAAAAATTAATCAGAATGGTTTGAATCATGATTTTAATCAACCTGATTTAAATCAGCATATCCTACTTATAAAGGGCAAAACTGGAAATTTCAATTAGTGGCCGGTGGCATAGTCACTTTTTCCATTTAATGAACAGTGGTTGGCGCAAATTCCCTTTACCTGGTTAGAATTAGTTTTAATTAATCCTGAAGAAAAATTATTTTGTTACCATTTGCATTTTCTTGTATTTTATTTTTCAATTTAAGTTTTTCTTTGCTAACGATATTACATAAGGCAAATTTCAGCAATTATTTAATAGAATTTATTGTGTAAAAATATCCTTTTTATACTTTAGCAGGAAACGCTCTCAAGCACTTCACTGCTTGAGTTACAAATACGGTTTAAACAATGTTAGGTACTTTTGAATTTTGCAAACATATTTTAGCTAAAAGACAAAAAAACAAAACAAAAAAATTTAGAAAACGGAATTTCTTATTTTTATGCAAATGTTAGTGGGGCAATGACTACTTATCATTATTTTATAATTTTATATATAAGTTTTCTCAAATTATGTAAGAGTATAAATTGTAGTAATTCCCGTTCCCCCCGCACAAAAAATGTAGTTAAGACATTTCTAAAAGATCAAATACTTGCTAGGAATTTTAGCTAAATTGCTAAAGAAATGTATTTGCCAGGCTAAACCTTGGTTAGGTGTTTCCATCTCCCTTTAAAGTCTGTTCCACGAGTTTTGAAACATCCTGTATATGCATGTATATATCTATGTTTGTGCATATAAAAAAAAAAAAGTAATTAAATAAGAATTATTTAAAGCATATATATATAAAGTATATTGTAAATAAGAAAATAGTATTAAAACTGGTTCAAAAATAAAATACAAATTAATTGGATGGAATGATATTTTACGGATTTTAATTCATATTTATTTTAAATTTATTTGAATTAAATAGTGCATGTGAAGAAATGATTATTAAATAATTCTATAGGTTTTTTTATTATTACATTATATGAGTGCTATAATATAATGTGTATTTTTTTTTAATTTCCCTTATTTTTTTTCAGGTTTTTAAATGTTAACTTTGCAAATATTATCATATTTAAGAATAAAAGCAAGTTGTCTATCTATATATATGTAAAGAAGAATTTATTTTGCTAATACAACTTTCTTCTTTTGCAAATTGTGTCAAGTTTGTTCTACAACATAAGTTGCCTTGGAGTCTAGCAGTTGAGTTATAAAATAAATACTGAGTGGAACACTGATAAGCTTGTTAATTCAGTAATAAAGCCTCGAAAGCTTTTGTGTAAGAAAGAATTTACCATTCTACAACATGACATCTGCAAAAAAATTATCAGCTGATTTTTCTTCCAAAACTGAATTTTGCAATTTAGCTTCATCAAACAAGCTTACCAATCAATTATCAGAATCAAGCTTCAGCCTGAATTGCATTAATAATTTAAGATCTATCATTGATCGAGTTAGAAATTTGCCAAATCGTCCATCGCTCCATATTTATTCAATAATATCTAACAGAAACGTTATGTCTGCTGTTGATGTTAGCCAAAACCTATCTCATCTTGCCTATTCATTTGCACATACCCATGAAATTCATTTGGTTGCACGAGAAAGTCTTTCAGATGATATTGCTAGAAATGATTCAAGAACTACTTGGTTAAACTATTCATCTGCAAGAAATCAATTAACTAAAGTTGGAAAAATTGAACAAAGAAAAGCTGAATGCTTATCTTCTCCACAAGAAAACTTTATTAAACATGATGATGTGAGTAGCTTACGTTTTTCTTCAAATGACAATTTACTCTTGTCATGCTCTTTAAATGGATCTGTTAAAGTTACAAGTACCACCACTTACTGTGTGTTAGAGAATTATGATGGTTTCGGATCATTTACAGATATTGATGTAAATACTGCCACTACCCAATTTGTGACAGCAAACGATCTTTCATTGAATCCCTTCCATGCAGCTTATTTATATAATTTTGAAAGAAAATCTCCTGTTCAGTGTTTTTCAGGACATGAAAATTCTCTTAAGTGTGTACGGTTTCATCCAAATGGGTTATATATTGCAACAGCTGCTTCTGACAAAAGCATAAAACTTTGGAGTGTTCATCATACTAAAGAAGTTAGAAGCTTCAAAGAAGAAGGATTGCATCCAGAAAAAATAACCTTTTCTCCTGATGGAAAATACATAGCATCCACTCACAGCGGATGTGTTAAAATATGGGACGTATCTTCTGGCAAGAAATTAACATGCTTAGAGACTTCCAATCCACAACCTGTTATTTTGAATGTTTGCTATAACATTGATGGAAGTGTTCTTGCTGCAGGAGGTTCAGATAAAAAAATTCATATGTGGAATATCAAGTCCGACAGGAGCTTGGACATGACGCCTGATTATGAGCTCCTAAAATCTGAGTATATTGGCAAAACAATTTTCTCTGTAAAGTGTGTTTCAAACTTTTTCTCTTGTGTTACTGGATGAAAAAGACTTTTTTTTAATGCTACATACTTATGCATCAGCTTAATATTTTAGGAATTATTCATTTTTTTTTACATCTACAGGATGCACCAGAAAAATATATACACACTTTGAATGATTATAACTCTAATTTTTATTCACATGTAATTAATATTTAAATTGCAAGAGGATCTACATAAAATGTATAACTTTTCTTCCTACCACTATGTTATTTTGAAGATCTGCGGTAGGAGGAAAAATTATACATTTTATGTAGATCGTTTTGCAATTTAATTATTAATTATATGTGAATAAAAATTGGAGTTATAATCATTCAAAGTGTGTATACATTTTTCTGATTTTTTACATCTACAGGATGCATCAGAAAAATGTATACACACTTTGAATGATTATAACTCTAATTTTTATTCACATACAATTAATATTTAAGTTTTAAAAGGATCTACATAAAATGAATAACTTTTCCTCCTACCACAAATGTTCAAAATTATTACCGTTCTGGTCAATACACTGCTAATAACGGTGGGCTATTGATTCACAAACAACTTCAACAAACATTTCATTTGGTGTTGTGGCACATTCTTGTTCAATTTTGGTTCTGGAACATTGTCTATGACCATCCATTCATTTCAAACTTGCAAAGAAAAAGCATTGAAAAAAAAAATGTTGCAATGCAATATACATTAGTTATACGTGCAATCAGTTTCAACTGATGTCACAAACATTTCAGGGTTCCCAGCATCATGGAAAGTCAGGGAAAATCTGGAAAGTCATGGAATTTCAAAGTAGTCAGGGAAATTTTAAAATATATAGAAAAAGTCAGGGAATTTACAAATATTCTCTAAAAGTCATGAAAAAGTTTTGGAGAAAAAATGAAAAATTATGCGAAATTCATCATATAGTCTCAGGGAAAAATAGAAAATTTTGAAGAGCGATCACAGAAAAATAAAATGGCTAATTTTTGACAAAGGATTGCAAAAATAAGTAACAAATTCCGTTGTATGCCCGTTTGGTCAGAGAATTTTCTGAGATTTGGTCAGGGAAAGTCGGGGAATTTTTTGAGATTTGGTCAGGGAAAATCAGGGAATTTGCCAGTCATGTTTTGCTGGGAACCCTGCATTTATTCACCAGCCAAGAGGGATAAGTAAGAAAAATAATGTAAATAAATAAATATCCAAGATTTTTTTTTCTGTTTTCATTAATATATTGTAATTTTTTTTTCTGTTTAAACTTACTCATAGTTGACACTTTGGTGAGCTGGGCTTTTCCAAAATTCTTGTATTTTATTTATTTTGTCATTCCAATAACAACATTCTTCCATTTGTATATTTGGTGATTTTTTATTTATTTTTTATGAAAAGTGATTGATAGGATAATGGAGAAGTACCAAATTTTCTTTTTTCAAAAGTTAATCTTGGTTCACTCATTATTTCCAATAAATTACATTTTGAAAAGAAAGAGAAATTAGAATGTTATGACCCGTTAAACAGTATATGTATACATTTTTCTGACACATCCTCTAAATTCTGGTTTTTTCCTAATATAGCAACAAGTTTCTGTTCTATTTAGTAACATATATACAACAAGTTCAGTCAGTGTTTACAGATACTACTGTTGATCTATGACTGGAATTTTCTTTTAAGTTTTATATGTTTTTAAAAAATACCTCTCTGTACTCTTTAGCCTATTGAAAATAGGTAGAAGTTTTAGAATTATTACTTCCTTGTTCCTGTGCTTCCTTCTGTAACTACTAAATAATTGATTTTTACAGTTTAAACTGTTTACTGTCTGTCTGTCAATGTAGTCAGTTTACAATTCCAGTGCCGGGTTTTCTGCGGACGCATTAGGTTTTTTATAATTTAAACTATTTACTGTATGTCTGTCAATGTAGTTTGTTTACAATTCCAGTGCCGGGTTTTCTATGGGTAGGCCTTTTTTCTATCTGCTGTCCTTTAATTTCTTGGATTGCTGTACCCTGTCTGTAACTTAATTTTTTTCCTTCAGTCTTATTGTGTTTCAATGAAAATTGAGTCAAAAAGATCCCACACAAGGTCTGCTTTTCGAGGTCACTTTACAGGGCGATTCCTTAATTCTGTTTTACCTCAAAGAACTAGTAAATGGAATTAGCTTTAGCCAGGAATGCGGTGTCTAGGTATAGTAAAACAGGTATGCATTACATGTTGAATACCTAGCAGCAAACTGCAGAGTTAAGCATTCCTCTCTTGAAAAAGGTATGTGATATGAGAAAAACGTTAATCCCAAAGTTGTAGAACATCCTTGATTTAGTATGAAATGATGGCTTACATATTATATGTTTATTAGAAGCTCTTCAATGCAATTTTTTATATCATCTCACCAAGTTACATACATAAAACTAATTGTGTTGTGAAGATTGGCATTATAAGACAAATGCACATTTACTAAAAAAAATAAGAAAACAAAGTTAAGTATACTCAATATGTCCCAATGGTTTACACATTGAACATACTTAACTAGATTTTCTTATTAAAATAAATTGTACCTTGATTATATGTATTAGTTTTAACAGTAAATGTGAATCTACTTTATCTTGCCAACACTACAGCCTGCAGTCAGCAGTGTATTTAAGTTGGTGATTGGATATAAAAAACACATTTAAGGACTTTTAATAAAATTACCTGTAAGACATAATTTCATACTAAAAGGAGGAACTCTGTACTTTATGCCCATATCTCATATTGTATTCGAGATAGCTACATTGACCCTGTAGTTTGTCGCGAGGGATAACTGCCAGGTTTCACATCAAGTGGTACCTACCTGTTTTATTATACCTAAACACCCTGCTCATGATTGTAGCTCAGGGCCTGATTAACTTCGGAATCTAGGGTAAGCACGGTATCATTTTGGGGACCTTTTTCATTTGGGAAAAGTTTTCGTCATTCATGAAAACTCACCAAAGACACTAATCCCGGGAGTAGCTTAACCAAAGTCACATATATTTCATTAAACAGCTTTTTTCTGTTACCTGTATATACTTCAGATATATATTTAGTACATATAGCTGTGTGCTCAATTCGCCGGCTGGTTTCTAACAGGCACACCAGAATGCTTTAAACTTCCCTTGAAGGTTTGGTGGGATATAATATATATCCCACTTAATTTTAATTCCAAAATGTGACATTGACATTAGGATTTTGAAATAAAATTTTCCATTTATAATGTACGTGAAGAAAAGCTTTTACTTATTTTCAACTTAACTTGTTTCTAAATCCTGGTGTCAAACAATCAATTCAACATTTAAGCAACAGACGTACTTTGTTCCTGAACGGGTTAATTAACATCCTATTGATGATATTCATATTTCCCTGTTAGATAAGTTTCATGAAGTAGTGTGTCGATTTTCTCTTGGATTAAGCAAACTTTCTTTTCCAAAAAAATTAAAAATATAATGGAAAAAAATGTAAATGGGATTTAGAGGGCACTTTTCACAATCATTTTGGAGTCACCTTTAAATTTTAGAGGGAAAGCATGTGCTTCATGAGCATTATAGATAATCAGGCATTGCTGTAGCTAACTCTGTTTCCAGTTATTTGAGGCAAAACTGAATTAAGGAATTACCCTGTATAAATCAGTTCATCAATATCCCGAAGAAAAAAAAATGTGTATACTATATAAAAATTCTTGGATGTGGATTTATCATCACATTAGATGTTCAGTGTATATCCCGAATTCTCCCAAATATAAAATTGGTTAAATGATATTAAAAAAAAATTCTGTTGCCCATGTGATGATTGTTGAATAAAATTCTTCTAGGATTGTAATCATCTTAGACATAATTTCAACCAAAATGAAAAATTAAAACACAAAATGCATACAGTGAGCAAAAAAAGTATTTGCACACACGCATTTTTTTGCATAAGTAATCCTAGAAAGTAAACGTGACGAAATTATTTTAACTATTACTTTATTTAAATAATAAACCAACACAAATAACCATCCTTTTACCTTAAAATAATAATAATACTCATTTTAAGAAATAAAACAGCATTTTCCCATGCCAAAAAAGTATTTGCATACGAAACGTTAAAAGTTTAAAAAGCAATTAAACGTGAACATTATACAAATTTTTAGCACATCAGTCCCTCACTATAATAGTCCCGCACTTTGAAGTCACATAATATAATACTCTAATGGGGATTCTGACAATTTCTGTTGCCAATGGTGCCAAAAACGTGTGAGCTTTCTGTAGCTATCCGTGAAAGGTTTAAAACTCTTCACGATTCTGGATTAAGTTACTGAGAAATAGGTAAACAGTTAAATTTAAACTTTTCTGGTATTCATAATGTAATAAAGAAGAACAAAATAGACTGGTACGACAGCAAATAAGATGCGAACTGGGAAAAAGAAAGAAAGCTAAATGCAAGGCAAAGTGGAGCTATCATAAAGGATTCTACAAAAAAATCCTTTCTAAGTGCTCCAGAATTGGCTATTAATGTCGTTTCAACTTTTGGAACCATAAATACACCATAATCTATTAGAAATATCCTTCATGATGCAAATATTCGAGGAAAAACCCCTCGAAAAAACTATTTATCAGTGAAATAAATAGACTGAAAAGACTTGCTTTTGCCAAAGCTTATGCCGTCAAACCACCGTAGTTTTGAAAAAAAAAAAATTATTTTTTCCGATGAAAGTAAGTTTGACATTTTCGGCTAAGATGGAAAGAAAACTGTGCCGAAAGCCAAATACGTTCCTGCAAATATAAAACTTGAAACCAACTGAAAAACATAGCAGGGGTCATATATTCATTTGGGGACAGATGTCTTTTGAGGGATTAGGTGAAATGGCCTTTATATTGAAGGTAATATGAATGCCAAACAATATATTTGTATATTGCGAGGTAATATATTTAATAGTACTCTGAAATTGGGAATTGCTGATTCATATTATTTTCAACAAGATAATGATTCCAAATACACGGCAGACACAACGAGTTTATTGTTGCAGTATATTGTAAAAAATCGATTGCAAACTCCACCACAATCTCCAGACGTAAATTCTGTTGAAAATTTGTGGCAAATTACGTATAAAGAATATTTCTAACAAAGCTGATCTTAAGCAAGCTCTTAAGGAAGAATGGCTAAAAATCAGCAGCGAAACGTGTCACAAATTGATCGAATCAGTGCCAGACGATTACATTCTGTAATTGAAGCAAAGGGCATACATATTAAAATCTAGTATTGTTTTCTTACATTTAAATATTTACTGTATTTTTATTCTCACTGCTAGTATGCAAATACTTTTTTGTCATCACAAATGTTACTTCTTTATATTTTAATATTTTGAAATATAAATATCAAGTCAAATTTTAAATATATTTATTTGTTTTGTAGATATTGTTTTATATTTTTCATTCGTAGTTCATTTTGTGTTTATTTATGTGAGATACAACAAATTCACCTGGTGTGCAAATACTTTTTTTGCTCACTGTATATTTTACTCATAGTAGAATTCTAAGTGTGTTTACTCTGAAATTTTACTTTGTAATAAATGATTGTTGAATAAAATTCGTCTAGGATTGTAAACATCATAGACAAAATTTCACCTGAAAAGAAAAATTAATGGACAAAATGCATATATTTTTTATTTCCTTTTAGAATTATGCATATATTTTAGTCATAGTAGAATTCTAAGTGTGTTAACTCTGAAACTTTATTTTGTAATAAAGGTGTATAGTATGGTGTCAGATTTGTCTTTTGAATGTTTTTCTTTTTTTTTGACTTCATAATAATTAAAATATTTTGTTAGCACTATAAATAATAAAATACTGCATTACACTGGACAACTTAAATTAATTTTTAGCAGAATCTCAACCAATTATCGCCTACTCATGAAAGAAATCCTGGTTGTTAATTTACAGCTTTTACTAAATAATATTTTTCCTTTAAAATTTTCAAGTTCTTAAATTTATTGTGATAAATTTTTCAGTACTTCATTCGTCTCACTTCTTTGTCTGTCTGTTCGTCACAGAGTCGCCACATTCTCCAAGAAATCGTCTTTTCAGAAAAACATCGAAAGACTGGCTCTATCCACATGAAATTCGGATTACAAGGGTGAAAAAAAATTTGCAATTTCATTTTGAAAAAATCGAATCATTAGAACCCGAGATATCAATTAAAAATTTTTAATTTTTCGTTCAAGAAAAATCATTTTTAATTTCAAAACTGCATTCCAGACATCCATCTTGGTAAACATTTTTAAGTGCAGTTTTTAAAAGGGGATGCAAATTATTAGATCTAATTAAGATACACACTCGAAATTAACACCTGTCAATTTGTCTCAGTTTAAGAAATTATGGTTTTGAAAATTTAACCAGATTGGACCATTACAATTCAAGATATTAATTCTTTTTTAACTGATTGAATTGCATAAAAGTATTTTTTGATGACAGTAACAGGTATTTTATCCAGACAAAGGTCTGCTTGGAAAGAAGGAAGAAAAGCCACAGATATTTATATTGAGATAATTTGGCCTCTATTAATTTTTTTTAATATTGCATTTATTGATTTGAAATTTATACATCTGCGCACAATATTTTATGGCGAACCCAGAAATCTAATTTTTTTAAAGATCGCATAATTAGAATCGAAAGTATGAATCTTTTTGCTTTTATGAAAATAATTTTTATCCTAATCAAAAGAACAGTTGTTATTCAATAATGAAGCTGGCAAGTACAGGGTTGCCACAAACACAGGTGCCAGTTTTTAAATTCATCAATTTTAAGTCCGTGATTTTAATGTACATACATATTTCAAAATGTATATAAGATACGGATTTCAAAATTAGAATTTAGGCAGAAATCGATACGTAGATTAAGATTTTCTAAAAATAGAAAAATTCAACCTACAAGTTTTTATTTTTTTTAAATTCTGATTTTGATGGTAAATAAATAAAAACCTAACTGACAACGTTTGATAAAAACCTAATTGAAACATTTCTATTTTTGTTTATTTGTGGGGAAGGTGACTTTTTAAAAAATATCACATTTAGTCAACATGACGTGTATTATTACAATAGAGACTTGGGGGCTTCGCCTGCTATTCAGCTAATGGATGTAATTAATAAACAAAGGTTTGTATTTGTTATATAGGAGGGAGGGGGGAACTAATTGTTGTTATGTAGAGAGAATACCAGATTTTTCAAAAACCAATATTTGTAAAAATTAAACTTACATTCTTAATAAAAGTACACAACCAGTATTGCGTTTATGCATATAACATATATATGATCTGATGTTGAGTATACTTGACTGCGCACCCCCTGGCGGGCCTTCTGTAAATGTTTTTGCTCTAACTATGCCTTATTTCTATAACACAGCTAATAATGTTCCGAGCTTCTCCAAACCAGATCCATTTTGCTAAATTAGCATAACAATCACCATTCATATCTTCAAGGTGTATTTATTCAAAAGAGCCAGCAGAATTTTCTAATAATAATCTAAGTGAAATTTGAAATTAAGTTCCTAGCTTAACTAAATTGATCAATTTTTAAAGATGGATATTGGTCCTCCTAATTAGTCATTTAACGAAGGGCACTTGAACCCCTCTCTGACGGTTTTTCCTCTAACTGTGGCCTTTTTCCATATCTCAGCAACTAACTTTCGAATTTCAACGCAACTGATTCCAAACATAAGAATTAACTTAATAACCCCCTCTATAACATTAAAGTAAACTTATCAGTTGTAGATACCACTCTTTCTGAATAATAATTTCAGATATTTTTTTATTTCATTTCAAAGTCTCTTGAGTTCTGTGGACCTGATTAAGACAGGATTTGGCTCATTCATCTTGATAGCCTTACATATTTTAATTCCATTTTATACCACCAAGGTGCACATTCTTATCTCTTGTTCTATGGGCACGATTACAATTGGGTTTGAGTCATTTGACTTGATATTGATAGCCTTGCATATTTTAGTTTCACTTTCTACTGCCTGGGGACGCATTCCTATCTCGGGTTATATGGACCAATCACAATGGGGTTTGTGTTGTTCGACTTGATATTGATAGCCTTACATATTTTAGTTCCACTTTTTACCGCCAGGAGGTGCATTCTTATCTTGGGTTCTATGGGCCGATCATAACAGGTTGTCATTTTTGACTCGATATTGATAGCCTTGCATATTTTAGTTCCACCACCAGGGGGCACATTCTTATTTAGATTCAGATATTCGAAAAAATTGACTGGTAATTTTTTATTTTATAAAAAAAACATGACATTTTTTTCTTGGAAAAGGAAATTTATTTAGATTTATTAAATGATAAAGTGTTTTGAAAGGACAATTAAATGAAACCCTTTGTGTAATCCTTGATCACACTTACTCACTTCCAGTTGTTTATATTATTTCAGTTTTTCTTAGCAAAGGTAACGGTTGCAGGAATCAGTGTGCATACAGACACGTTGGAAATAGTGTTGCCACTTTGCTACTTTTAAAAAATTCAGATTGCTTGATTGGCACCACTTTTTTGAAATGGTATAATTCGTCTCGTTTTCCCCTTATTAATCTGTTGTTGAATGAGGCGAATTTTACTTTCTCAAACACTGGTGACAATCAAGAAAATTGAATTTAAAAGAAGTAGCCCACTGACAACTCCTTAGAAATGAAAAAGCTTCCAACAAGTACTTAAAACTACTTAAATACATAAAAACTCCTTAAATTTTCAGAAAGAAAAATTTAGCGCTGATCAATGATTTAATTGACATATACAAGAGTAGAATATGGAGACTTGAACCTTACAGAATGAATAATATGCCACCGAAGTGATGACACCACTTAAATTGCTGCTGGGATACAAAATTGGGATATTACCTGTTTTAGTTATTATAGTGCAAAAAAATTGCATACCATTATTAATTTACATATTTAAGACACTACTGGAACGGTTTTGCTATAGCTCAGGTAAGCCTTTTATATGAATTCGCCAAACTTTTGATTTAGTGCTTCAATATTTTATAATTCATTGAAAAAGATAAGCCTACATGGAGAGCATCAATGGCAGCTTTTAACTGATGTTTTAAATGTACATGTTAAAGGTATATACATTTGCAGTTTAAATGTATTCTTCAGTCATTTTCATGTTATTTGAGTTGTTATTTTTTAATATTTTACTCGATTACCGGAAATAGTTGTATTTTGTTGATTTGTTTTCTTGTATTTAATGAATAAAAAAAAAACATACATAATTTGTTTGTTATAGAAGCCATGGTGTTTATTTTATGCTTGGCAAAATTCAGACCTCAGAAAGTCAGATTTGTTGCCAAATGATATAAGCAGCTGTGAAAACAAACCTGATGAAATTTTATGCTTGTCTATATATGTTTATACATATATATATATATATATATATATATATACCGGGTATCCTAAAATGGACTGACTGATTTTAAAATTCAATAACTTCCAGACGGTGACAGATATTTAACAAAATTCTTGCAGGAGAGTAATGTAAAATGTCAGGTGTTTTTTTAATGCGATTTCTTATTTTAGTTCGTATTACCAGCAATAGATGGCGCTGCGAGCGATAGGAGAGCAATCCAGGCCAAAACCACTGAGCTCTATTATAATACGGAGAGCTAACTGACCGATCCACTTTCTGCCGCAACCACATCACACTTTCAGTGCGCGCAAGTAATGAATCCTGCCCTTTTCTTAATATTACATGCAATTTTTTTAACTTTTCGTCACTTTTAGTTATTTCTACAGCTTGTTCATATTTTTTAGAGCAATATTTAACATATTTTTCTTTTTTTTTTAATCAGCTTATATAAAATTTCCTTTTTAACAAATATGAAATTAAATATTGGCGATGAATTTAAATAAAACCTGTAGTTTTTGCAATAAAAAATGTGTATCAGTGAATATTATAGCAACTTCGTCATAGTTTTAAAAGATAATCTAATTTGAAAATATCTATCCCATACTAGTCTATGGGAGAAAATCAGTGTTTTGCCAAAGATTTTCCGAGGAAAATCTTTGGCATTGTATTCATGGGCAGACCGCTGAATACAACAATGTATCAGAATAGGAAGTTAGCTCTTCGTTCTATTGTAGAGCTCAGTGGCCAAAACTAAAATCATCCAGCATTGATGCAAAGGAAGGAGGGTCTCACTTTCTAATACAGTCTTGTTCTTAAGGCGGTATTCAAAAAAAAATATTTTTCCACGCTCAACAACTCAAAATTTTGAGACACATTCCTAGACTCATTTTTAAAAGTAACAACAGGAGACTTGGCGGCATGATTTATAAAGACATTTATAAGGGCCCCATGTTTTTATTTTTCGTTCAATTAATTAGGAATTGATTTACAGACAATTATTGTCACAGTACGATCATTTTTTTTGTTTCCAGCGCTATCGCTTTGGGAAATTCGGTTCAAAATATCCACTTTGACAGCATTTTTTGAAATATATTCTGCCTTTATGAAAAAATCGAGACAGTGGGGACATAATAAAGTTTCTGAATAAGAGAACCTGCCTCTGAGTCTGAATGAGAGAATGAATTGGATGCATTTTAGAGCAAAAATGAATTTACAAATGTGTCTTAAAATAAGCAGTTTGGATTTGAATACACCCTTAAGGCAGATTCCGAATAAGATCTTATTGGTGAATGACACCCACTCCACGTATTGAACTTCCTAACTTTACATCAATGTAGAGTGATTTCTTCTTTTATCTCAATTAGATGTCCATTGCTTGCAGCACCATCTATTGTTGATAATTCGAACTGTAATCAGGAATCACAGTAAAAAAACTCCTGACATCATACATTACTTTGCTAATGTCTGTCACTGTTTGCAAGTTATTGAGTTTTAAAATTCGTCAGTTCATTTTAAAACACCTGGTATACATATATATATACATTTTATTTATACATGTAATATTATTGGTTTGTTTAGGTGTGTTCGTAATTATATAAATACGTAGCACCTATTGTCGTCGCTTGGTCCGTCTGTATATAACAACGCAAAAACTACCCAACCAAATGGTTTGAAATTTAAGATATATTATCTTTGCAGAATTTTGTCAAGACATTTCAAATTTTATAAAAATCGAATCAAAACTTTAGAAAATATTAATAAAAATATTTATTAAGAAATTTGATTTTTTTTAAAAAAATCGGTGCTTTCTTCTTATAGGAGCTTTCGAAGTTTAATCGTCAAGCGACCGAGATACTTATTTTATGACAGAAATTAATCTGCAGACGATATAATTCATTTCACAGAATTAAAAATCAGCAAGATCTGAATATTTATATAACTAGCTATAGTACGAACGCACCTCATTTGTCACATTTGACGTACAATTTCCAACTTGTTTTTATATACAATTTACTTCTGTTTGTGTATAAAAATTGATAAATGGCTTCTTTATATTAAATAAATATTGTAAATATTTAAAAAATTGCTTGTGTATATGAAACATTCAATAGGTTGCCAAAAAACATGTCAAATTTTCTTCTCTCACCAATGTTTCTTCTGTATTATCACAAAGGCTCCTATCACCCTATATTGGAAAAGTACCAAATTATAATAAATTGAAACACTTAATCAAAAGTTTGAAGAATTGATATAAATGCCTTATCTCAGATTTAGCAAAACTGGTCCAGAAATACTATTTTCTTTTTTTTTTTGCTGCAATGGATAGCTGAGATCAATCTCTATACCTGCCTTTTTTACAGGCTTTTTTTTTTTTTTTTTTATGAAGATACTTTCATTTTTTAAACCGGTTTGGACTTGTGCTAGGTGAGCTTTAGCTGCTATGTACGATAATCCAATATCTCGTCTCACATATCACTTTTTTTACATTACCTTAACAGTATCTCAAAACAACGAACTCTGTCGAAAACATTGTCTATACAAATGTTGTAGAGCTTAAAATTCTTGAGTAAAATGAGTACCCACACTTAATATCTTTGTTCAATATTAAGTTCACAACTCTATTTCAAAGTTTTGCCTAAATTGCTAATCAAGGGTTTGAAGTCAGAACAGACCAAGTTATCAGTCTATCCTGCCTCTAATTTTTATATATATTTATTTTATTTTATTGAGGCCTACACCATGTTTTAAATTAATTTATGGCTTTATATTAGATATTTTGAGGATTATGGTTTACTCTCTTAATTACAGGCTAGGACTGGTGACTATTTTATATCCACTTGCAGGGCCGTCACTAAGATTTTTTATTGAGAGGGGAGAGGACCTTAAATTGCCAAGTCAAATTTCAATATTTGCCAACTCATTGAAAAGCAAAAATAAACAGTATTCGCCAATTCAACAAGTTTGTCAACTAGTTTTATAATTTTGCCAAGTTACCACAATCAGAAAATGTAATATAGTTCTTATTTGTAAAAAGTTTAAAAATATTTCCAATTAGATTTGTAACTTTTGCCAAGTCTATGGAAAGTATATTATAGTTTTTATTAAAGTTTTAGACAAATTTGCCAACTAAAAGTTTTTAAATTTGCCAAGTGTAATAGCATTCAGGAACGTTTGGTGGGGAGGCTCAACCCCATCCCCCCCCCTCCCCTTAGCGAGGGCCCTGTCCACTTGTACTACAATTTGCAAAATAAAAAATTCTGTTGAAAGTATCTTAGTACAAGTATAAGGCAGAGATTATTTTTGAAAAAGTGGAGCGAATAGAATAGAGAAACAGAGGTTCGGTCGATGTGTCAGAAACGTCACAAATATGTGTATGTGTCATGTGTCAAATATGTCACAACCCAGTAATCAAATGGTTAACAGAGAAAAACATTATGTGAAAGCTACAGCAGTGTTTGAGAGGGAAATGGAAAACAACAACAATCATGTTAAGCACTTATTATTAAACATAATATCTGAAGTTATATACAATAAAATTTTTTCATATAAATTTAATTTTTTTAATGTTGGAGGTGTGTTATAATCATCAACGTCAGTTTGTTCACAGTCACTTTCCTCCACTTGCACCAGTTCACACTTTACCTCCAATAGGGCAGTTGCAATTGACGTCACGTTGGAGGTAAACAGTACAAATAGGCAGTTCTGATTGGCGAAATTACCCTTACCTCCAAGTGAATACAATGGTTGATCAGCTGATTGCAACTGCCCTATAAGTCAACTTCTTGGGCGCTCCATGGCCGAGGGGTTCAGGCACCACTCTGCTAATCACTTGAGAGCATAGGAGTCAGGGTGACGGGTTCAACTCCTGTCACCTCCATTGCACACTCAATTTGGAGGTACGGGCTGTAATTCTTCAGTGATGTAATTTCCTTCTGTCTATCCTGTCCTCATAAAAAAGATTTATGTAATTGTCGAAGTCATGTATGTTTTTCTATGAATAAAAAAATATTGATCATTCAAGACAATAGCCTGTGTAGCTATAGGTCTCAAAGCAACATCCCTTCAAATGTTCTAGTCAACTTCTTCTGAAATTGCCTTCTCTAATCATGATACTGATTTTCGCTCTTGGTTGGCTGAGTTAGTAGTGATATCATTATCTGCCAGAAAGTTGGTACATGCTTGCCTTTTGCAGTGGTACCAATTGTAGAACAATAAATGTGAGCTTTCCTACAGCTGCAGGCAAAAGTACACACTTTTTTCCACTTGCATATAATAGAAAAAAATGCTGGAAAAACTGGTTCCTGGTGGGTTGTGACTGGAAACAACCCATGTTTTTTTTTTTCAACCTTAATCCAAAGAGCTTTTGGCAAATATACTCCAAAGTTGAACTTATAGGTATGCACGGAAAGGGTGTTCAAAAGCAGCTAATAAAGTAGAGGCCAGACACTAAATCGAACTTTTTTTTTTACCAGTGATTTTTGAAAAAGGCGAAAATCTCAAAGAATCTAATGCTTCTTTGTTTCCCTTTCCCCAAAACAAGGCTATCAAAAATGTGTGTACTGCTTCAATGATGTCATCAGTGCAAATAATTTCATCACAGAAAATGTTCGCAACTTGTTGCAGTACAGTAGTATCTAGAACTTTGACAATTTTTATCTTTCCCTGTCTAGAATGAGCAGATGTGGTATCGCAACCACTGAACAGATAGAGAAATAAAATGTTGTCTCTTATGTGTGGAGCATGTATGTTCAGAGTTGCTGGAAAATATGAAGCATCTTCTGTCTTGCCTCTTCCAGGATTCAAGAAGAAAATGTTTTCAGAAGTAGTAGATGCTGCCAGCCATTATTATCAAGAGGTCGATACCTTCAACTACTTCTACAACACATTGTAATCCGTTTTCCCATTTCCAAAGCACTTTTAACTATTAGACAGTCATCTTGCTTCACAACAAAACCTTCTTTTTGAAACTGCACACATAACATACTTATATGCCATGCTTCTTATTATTTGATAGAATTTTTCTTGAGACATAGTGGATGATATCGACTCATCAAACATAACATGAACAGATAGTATGTGTTTTTTTGTTAATCTGATACGTTCTGCTCATTTGACGAGGTGACTCATAAATTGGTAGCGGTGATTTCACAGTGCTGAGAGCAAAGCTCTTATGTAATGAAGCTGCACAGATGAATGAGAAAATTTTAGCGAGGAGAAAGTAGTGCCCTCTAGTGGTTGACACTGCAATTTTTCTCATTTTAGTGTTTAGCTTCTGAAGAATAAAGTGCTTTTTTTTCTTTCGGTGTTTGTGTATTAAAATATTTATAATTTTGGTTTTCTATACTTATGTGATTAACTTTGCATAATAATGCCAGGTTTATATTGTAAGTTTAAAAACTGTAATAATAAAGCGTCAGCCAAAAATAAGCGATTTTATTAAAAAATTGTATGCATTTTTATATAGTTTTTTCTTTTATTATCATGTATATATCCTTAAATAAATTTAATTCTTATGGAGCAAATATTTTAATTACTAGATTTTAAATTATTATTAAATTGTTTAAAAAAATAACCAATAAAACTTAATTTATTTCAAAATTCTATGGATGTAAAATTTAAAAATCCAATTTATCTTTTTATTTTTGTAAAGGTTTTAGCTTTAATATAAAAGACCCCCGTAATTAGCATGCTTTTAAAAGAAGTGCACAGACAAAACATCGATAGAAATTATAAAAATCATATGAAACATCGATATAATAAATCGTATAGTTGACAATTTTCTGTTTTGACCTCTGGCCACAGTGGAGCAAACTCGTGCTACTGTGTGGTGCACTAACAAATTTAATATGTTCTGAGCAGGCTTATTATATAAGGGCTTTGCCTGGGAGTCATAATGCGAAAAAATAAATATACAAAAATTAAATTGGTAAAGACCTCAAGATGGACCTTTTGGTCAATGTTGTAAGGGTGACTGATTGTGACATCACATTACTATTATCATATCAACTTGACTGTGCTCCAGGTTGACAGGTTTTTGACATGTCTCAGTTTTTGAAAGTTTAAATTGTCATGTAAAAAACCTCGTGTCAAAAAAATCTATCAAAAACATCAAATAGTACATTGCTATGTAAAAGTTTACAATAAATGTCACAGATATTGCATGCTACAGTACAACATTACATGTAATGTTTAAAATGTATCTATTAATATTTATCAATAATTAATATGTAGTAAAGTATTATTATTACATGCAATTTTTTTAACTTGATAAAATTTTTATTTAAAAATTTTTTGAATAAAATTGTGCTTTAAAAAAAGTAAATATAAACATTTGAAAATGCTCACATGAGCTGCACATTTCTTTTCTTACTTAAAATATCTTAAATGTTCTAGTAAGTTAAAACAATAATGATATTGCACAATAATAGAGTGTCATGCCATGGATTAATATATATCAATATTGGGACATTTCTTATAGCTTCAAAATAAACAAGAGTTAGAATTCATGAAGAAAGAAAAGTTTGCAACTGATCAGAGATTAGCTAGAAGTCGACTTATATACGAGTAAGTAAAAAAAAATGTTGTACATCGTGAAATCCAAAAAAAATTAATGAAAGATAGAGCTTGCTGGAACATGTGCTATGCAACAATGCATTTAAAGGGAGAACGTTAGAATGTTTGTTCTGCTATAGACAGGGTTGGCAAGTTTTTGACAGTGTGACGGTTTTATCCGGTTTTAACCGTCATGTCAAAAACCCCTTTTTGACATAGTTTTTGACAATGACTGTCAAAAACCTAAAATTGAGTCCAAAAACTGATTAAAATTATTTTTACAACAACATTAAATTTACAATTTTTCATAATTTTTAGTGTTAGATACATGGGTAAACTTTTCGACAGTTTTAGACATGGAAAAAGGCCTATCTAGAACCCGTTTACAAAAATCGATTTAATAAATCAGGCCTCTTCACAAAATGGTCCCTTCATAAAATTCCATTCCATAAAAACATACTCTCCATTAATTATTTTTATTTTGTTAGGTTTTAAAATGTATAATTTACAAAGAAAATAAAGTTCACAAGAAAGGAAAACTTTAGCAGAATGACTTAAAGAAGTTATCATTAAATGCTTGGTTTGAATTTGAGCAGCTGGATTTCATCTTTCATAACAAAATTAATTTCACAAAAATAATTTTTAGTTTTCACAAAATGGGCCTCAAGAAAAAAAAAAATCTGTCGACACCTGAAAACTCAAAACATGATTTTGGTTTAACAAATTACTTTGAAAATAATTGTAAGCTATAAATATATAATAAAATAATAATTAAAAGTATTGTTATATTAAACTAATCAAACTATTAAATAGTACTTGCAGAGTTTCCCCCAGGCAGTTTCAGAAGGGTGCTGCACCCTACCTGCCCTTTGACTTACAAAATAGCACCCTTCTTGCCCCCTCATAAAAAAATTAGCACCTTTCTTGCCTGTCAGTAAAAAAAAGTGTCTTTTTTCCTTTTCGTATTAAAAAATTTGCTTTCATAGTAAAAAATTACTCAATGTTGTCTTAAAAAGAGTACCCTGACTTTTAAATATTAAAAGTGACTTTAAAAACCAAAAGTATGGCGAGTAAGTGCCCTCAAGAATCCAAAAAGTGTTCTTAAGAATAAAAAAGTGCCTTTTTCTCACCAGCATCACCCTGCCCTTTTTTAAACCTGGGGGAAAATCTGGTACTTGTATAATTTAATGTATAAAATTTCATATAAATAAAATAATTATTTTTATATTGTTTTAATGTTTGTCCCCTTAAAAAGGTACTAATGAACAGAAGAATGTTTTCTCAATTAGGCAAATCATATTCAAAGATTGGGGTAGCATGGTTGAGATTTATTCCAACAGAGCGAAAAATACCGGGACCAGGACTCGAACCTGGGTCTGTTCATTATGACCTAATTACATGGTCTACAGAAGTTAGTTTCCATGTTGTATCACATTCATCATATAAAAATGCTATAATTATAGCTCAGATGAATAAAATTGACAATGCAGCTCCCCAGCCATGTCCAACCAAAAAGAGTGAATTATGCCAACCAGGATGTCATTGGGATAGCTTAGTAGGAAGAGCATTGGCACGGCAAGCCAAAGTACCCCAGTTCGAGTAATGGTCCCGTCATTTTTTGCTCCGTTGGAATAAATCTCAGCTATGAAACTCAAAGCTTTGGATAAGAAAAAGATACTGTTTTATAATGTATAAAAAATAAATTTAACATAAAGAAATAGTTCTAAATCATTAAACTGAAACTAACATAATAAAATGAAGATATATTATATATGTGTAAACATTGAAAATAACAAACCATCTTCTTTTAAGTTATTGATTTAAAGAACGTTTAATTATGTAGATTTCATATTATAATTAATGTAATTACTTAAAGAACATTTGTGTAGCAGTTGTGGTTTATATTTAAAGTTTATGTGCATAAACAAACATTTAGAATCTTTAAAAGTCTAGGTAACTTATGAACAGTCATTGAACAGTGGCTACTTTAGCTTTACACAAGCCTTTATTTATTTATTTTTTTAAAGCATAAATTAGATTGCTAATTTTTTTAATAATAAACCAAATATTTAATAGTAATAAAGATATAAAAGTACTTTGAAAAATTCATTTAATAGTAGTTTCAATATTTTTTGCTATTTTCCCTAGCATGGCAATTGACAAATATGTTGAATAATGATATAAAATTTTATTACAACTTAATTACAGTATGACTAAATAAAAAATATTTATATAACATATAAATTATTTTATCAGTTTTTAGCTTGATATAATATAAAATATCACTAATGAATGCTTAAAAAAATGTGTATAAGGTTTTTGATACTTTTCGACAGTTCTTGACACTTTTTGACAGTTTTTGACACTTAGACGGGTTTTTGACATGTCATGTCAAAATCCACTTTTTGACGTCAAAAACCCAACCCTGGCTATAACACTTTGCATGTGACGTCACAGTCTGTAAGATGTGTGAAATAGCGAAGTGAAACACTGGAGTCACGTTTTTTCGCAGATAGTCGATAAATGGGCAAGTCTTTTAAGTAATCACATATGGGTTTAGGTTAGAGGGAGAGATAAAAGCGGACAATGGTAATTTCCCTGTGATTGACAAAGAAATCTCCACAATAATGTTCCTGTAATTGTTCTGTACCCATTTTCTCTTGGGATAGAATTTCCTTTAACACAGGGGAATTCCTTTCAACATTTTAATCCCCTTTTTAAAAAGATTTCAACTTGTGAATGCTTCTAAATTTCTATCCAAAAGTCCTACAATACAAAGAAGTACTATATTTTAGCAGTCTAAGAAGCTGTTTACCCTAGTAAATAAGGCTTAAATAGATCTTCCAAAGAATTTTTTCTTTTTATGTATCATTAAATTGATGTGAATAGGTTTCAAAGTAGTTCAAATTTCTCCAATTTTACATAATTATACAGTTTTAAAATGTTGAATAATAACAAAAAAATCTGATTAGAAACTTAAAAATTGGAAAAAAATTACTAATTTAATGAAAATTTATTAATTTTTCTTATCCCCGATTACAAATCATTTTTCAACATACTACAAGAAATGTGGTTCAATTTATACACGAAAATTCAATTTTTTTTCAAAATTTTGCATAAGAATTGGGGGAAGGGGGGTCGACTTATACACGAGTATATATGGTATCTAAATTAGACTTTATTTTTCAATGGCTGTTCTGCGTTAATAATGTCCCACATAACTATTGATTCTACATTTAAAAATTCAGCTTCAAATGAAAAGTTTTGATATTTATTTTCTTCTTTGGCTAAAAAAGTCACTGTAAGACAGCCACAGTCAGGCAAAAGTTCTTGTTCCACAGAATGACACAGTCAATAACAGTTTAAAAATCCTTTTACACTTGTTTTGACTGAAAATATCAAAAGTAACATGCTCATGTTACACAGTGATATTTTGAATATAAATATCAAAAGTTCAAACTAGGGATGTAACGAATAGCGATTAGGCCGAATTCCGAATATTCGGCGGCCGAATACTGACTTAAAAAAAATATTTGATATAGATTGAGGGGTTTCTGATCCCCTCTTGGTCAGCAAGTGGCAAGTCTGCTGAAATGGGAGTTTGGTGTAAAATAGTGAAACCAGTTCATTCTATTCTTATAATAATTAATGTATTTAGATATAATTTTTTAATATTGTTTGTTGAAAATATTTAAAATCACATTTTGTTTTGATTTTCTGGAACTTATTTAATCAAATATCTTAGAATACTCGGCCAAATATGAAACTATTAGGCAAAATATCTAATTATATTTGGCAAAATATCTGTTCAATATTTGGCAAAAGTGCCGAATACCGAATAGTGGCCAAATATTCATTACATGCCTAGTTCAAACATCCTGCTATTTGGAAATATATATATATATATGGATATATATCCCTTGGAAAATATCACCAAACCCTGATAATCATGGATAAATTTTAAATAAGTAACACTAGTTTTTGCAATTAAAATTCAATAAGTGTAATAAAATAAAATCTGACAGATAACAAATATTGCACATAGTTAACTAAAGGTTCAGTCTTCATCATCTGTTTTTGAGGAAACAGTCATAATAGTTTGGACTGTAGATTTTCTTAGAAAACTTGAATACTGTATATCCCAAAACTTGCATTTTGTCAGTTACGTTGTTTTAAATTAGAGCCCTTTATTTATAGGATTTTTTTCATATGGAGAAAAAATTCAAAATTTATTCACATTCTGTTTCTATGAAAATCCCTTTTGACATTCAGGGCGAACATATGGTTTCCCTCCAGTGTGTATTAAAAGACCATGCTAATGTTGCCTTACATTTAGAAATAACTTTGGACATATTTCACGTTAATGAGGTGTTATTTTTTCCCCCCTGTATGGATATGGAGATGTTGGTTTAAGCTCTATTTTGCAGAAAATGCTTTTTGATATTCAGGACAAATATATGGTTTCTCTCCAGTGTGTGTCCGAACATGTTGTTTTAGATCAGCATTTACAAATGATTTTAGACATATTTCACATTTATGAGGTTTTTTGCCTTTATGGATAAGAAAATGCCTGTTCAAAGTTGAATTATATGAAAATGCTTTTGGACATTCAAGACAAACATATGATTTCCCTACAGTGTGCATTACATGGAGATAGAAATAAGAAGGAGAACAGTGAAGATAGGCTTTCAAGATCACAACATGGACCGGGAATTAGTACCCAGTTTGTGGCGCTGGTGCTCCCGAAGGCCGGTCATGTGACCTGTCAAACATGACAAATTGTTGTCGGCTCTTCCTGCATTTAGGTTTCGAGCATGGTAAAGAGATAGAGGGCGCTACACTTCCTAAAGGCCCAAAAGACCAGAAACGCCGCCATACTAGGTACCGCTTTTAGTTCCATAAGTAGAAACATTATCTTTGTTCTCCTTCTCTCTATCTCCCTGGTGCATTAAAAGACTATACCCCTGTTGCCTTACATTTAGAAATAACTTTGGACATATTTCACATTAATGAGGTGTTATTTTTTTTTCCCTGTGTGGATATGGAGATGTTGGTTTAAGCTCTGTTTTGCAGAAAATGCTTTTTGACATTCAGGACAAATATATAGTTTCTCTCCAGTGTGTATACGAACATGTTGTTTTAGATCTCCTGCATTTACAAATGATTTTGGACACATTTCACATTTATGAGGTTTTTTGCCTTTATGGATAAGAAAATGCCTGTTCAAAGTTGAATTATATGAAAATGCTTTTGGACATTCAGGACAAACATACGGTTTTACTCCGGTATGCATTAACTGATGTTTTTTTAGACTTGATGCCTCCCGAAATGGCTTTAAACACACTTCACATTTATATGGTCGCTCACCAGTGTGTTTGATAAGATGTATTTTTAGATGTGAAGCACGTATAAATGATTTTGAACACATTTCACATTTATGTGGTTTCTCTCCCGTATGGATAAGAAAATGCTGGTCCAAATTTTGTAATTGTGAAAATCCTTTTTGACATTCAGGGCAAACATATGGTTTCTCACCAGTATGTGTTAAACGATGTGTTTTTAAATTTGATATATGTGGAAATGATTTTGGACATATTTCACATTTATGAGGTCTTTTTCCAGTGTGGATAAGAAGATGCTTTTTCAAAACTGCAGGATTTGAAAATGCTTTTGAACATTCAGGACAAACGTGTGGTTTCTCTCCAGTATGTATTAAATGATGTCTTCTTAATTGTGTTGCTTGTCGAAATGTTTTTAAGCACAATTCACATTGATGTGGTTTCTCACCAGTGTGTTTGCGAATATGTATATTTAGTTGTGATACCTGTGTAAATGTCTTTTTACACATTTCACATTTATGTGGTTTCTCTCCTGTATGGATAAGAAGATGCTTGTTCAAATTTGATATTTGTGTAAATCCTTTTTGACATTCAGGGCAAACAAATGGTCTCTCACCAGTATGTGTAAAACGATGTATTTTTAGATGTGATATCTGTCGAAATGATTTTGGACATATTTCACATTTGTATTTTTGCTCTCCAGTATGGGTATAATTATGTCTCTTTAATCTTGTTTTTGTTTTAAAAGCTCTTTCGCATGAATGGCATTTGTATTCTTTTTCTTTGTCATGTATTTGATGTAATTCATTGTCCCCACTTTCTGTTTCAGACTGGATTAAAATTTGATAATTTAAATTCTCTGCCTTCGTAAATCTTTCCTGACATACATTATGAACATGTGGCTTTTCTTGAGAATAATCTTGAACATTTATTAAATTTTCTTCATTTCTAAATGCTGTTTGGCACACACTTTTAAACTCTTTATTTTCTGTTGTAGTGTCAGTTGTCAGGACTGACTCCATTTTTCTTAAAAAAAGTTCCACTTGAACAGGTTATATGTAGTACCTCGCTCCTCTATGAGCCTTTTTAAAAATATGCTTCAAAGGTATGCGACTTTTCACCCAAATGTATACAAGAATGCATATTCTAACTCCATTTTGATAAGTATGATGGTATACTTTTGTGTTTGTATTGCTTCTCTGTAGTATGTTAGTTTTAAGGTACCTTATGTGAATAATCTTAATAGTGACATAAGATTATTTTATTATTATTATGTTTCATAAGATTATTTTATATAATGGTTAGAGACTTAAATAAAACTTTGTAGAAGTGAAAAAATACTTTTTATACAAGACTTCACATATGTTTTCTATTTGACATGAATGGAAAACCAGCGATTGATATACTTGTCTCATAGAAATATTTTTTTGGGATCTTAAATTAATTAATTTTTGAAATATGTTTTTTTAAAAGAAAAATTATTTATTTCTGTTAATGATGCTTCAAATATATTTTTACGATAGAAGATGCAGATTCTGTCTTTGAAACCACCTTTCAGAGAATGTATTTTTGATTGGGACACAGCATATTCGTATTTTTGTAGTTATATTATTTCCTTGATAATGATGTCTAGTACTCTTTTTAATGTCACATTGTGTTTCAACTTTAATACCTGATCTGTATAAACAGATTTAAGTACTATATTTATCTCTTTAATGTCCGGCATTTTTAATTTACTTAATATATAAAGACCTTCACATAAAAACAAATTCACATTCTTCTCTTTCAACTTTTTAAAAATTATTCTTAAACTGTAAAATGGACTAAATCTTATACAGAAATGCTCTGTATATTTCTCTGAATATATTCCTAAATAATTTGTCACTTTCAGCATCAGTCGCTATCTATGGATAATATTATGTAAAAAAAAAAAAGTTATAATGAAATTTCACACTGTTTATATTAGAACAATTTCATTCTTGGTTAAAAAAAATATCCTTTACACACATGGATCTTTTAATTTTCTCTTATTTGTACAAACAGGGAAATTTTCAAGAAAAAAACCTGGAAGTAAAGGAAAGGAAAATTAAAAAAATACATAATACATTAAATTCCATTTATAAAAATCATGTTTGTTATTAAAATTTTGACTCTTATAAAAAATTGATTCTTATAACCAAAATTCATAATAATTTTGCAAAAATTAAATTTATATATACCGTGCATTCCAGCGTATAAGGTGCACTTACTATTTGAGAGTATATATTATTATTTTATATACACTAACAGAAAAAAAAATCCCAACACCAAGAAAAAATTATTGTAGAGTAATGAAATTTAGACAATGCATTGTCTAGTTAACATGTTTAATTGATTAGATTTTCAAGATCACAGGTTAATTTAAGCTCAAGAAAATGCAGTTCAAATGTGAAATGCTGTTACATTAATAACCGATGTAATCTCCAGAATTTTGAATGCAAGCCTGCAAACATGCATGCATTGTGTCGTACAGGTGGCAAATATCACTTTGTGGTATGGAGTACCATGCTTGTTGTACTTGTGTCAATACTGGGATGTCAGTACTGGCTGTGGATGATACTGTCATCCAATGATATCCCATATGTGCTCATTTGGAGACGGATCTGGTGATCTCGCAGGCCAAGGTAACATGTCGACATTCTGTAGAGCACGTTGCACTACAACAGCAGTATGAGGGCGAGTGTTATTCTGTTGGAAAACTCCCTTTGAATGCTATTCATGAATGGAAGCACTACAGGTTGAATTACCAGACTGACGTACAAATATGCAGTCAGTGTGTTTGGGATAACCACGAGAATGCTCCTGCTGTCATAGGAAATTGCTCCTCAGACCATGACTCCAGATGTAGATTCAGTATGTATAGGCCGCAGACAGTTTAGTTGCAGACATTTCCCTGGCCTCCTTCTGACACACGGCTATCACTGGCACCAAGGCAGAACCTGCTTTCATCAGAAAACACAACAGTTCTCTACTCCATCCTCCAATGAGCTCTAGCTTGACACCACTGCGTCACAAACAGCAACAGCTTGGAGTCAGTGGAATGCAAGCTAGATAATGCCTGGCTCAGATCTTTCCTTGAAGTAACCGATTTATAACAGTTCGATGTGTCACTGTGGTACCAACTGCAGCTTGAATTTCTGCCACAGATGCAGTACGATGCACCACAGCTGTACGCCAAATATGGTGGTCTTCCCTCTCAGTAGTGCCACGTGGCTGCCCAGAACCCAGTCTTCTTGAGGCAATACCATCCTTTGACCACTGCTCTCAACAATCATGCACAGTGGATACATTCCGGCCAAGTCTTTCTGCAATATTGTGGAGAGAAAATCCACCTTCTCATAGCCCTATTATACGACCTCGTTCAATGTCGGTGAGCTGTTGATAATGGCTGCTTCGTTTTCTTAAAGGCATTTTTGGCTAACAGCAACTCAATACGTCAAATTTCGAAAATAAATAACACTCACAAACTTTACAGTACACATTTAAAGCAAACTTGATTTGCAAGTTCTGAATGGCGATACTAGCACCACACTTATGCGCAAAGTGCGAAATTTGAATCAATGTCATCTTTCAGATGTATAAACATGCCTACCAAATTTCGTTTATCTAACACAAGTCTTTCTTGGTATTGGGATTTTTTCCGTCAGTGTATATCCGCTGTATTGCACGTGCTCCTTTCTCTACAAAGCAATCTTCATGAGATATGTAACATGAAACTATTATTAAAATAATTAATAAATGTAATAATTAGTACAAAGATAAAAATAAACAGATGTATCATACTGCTAAACCTTTTTGTCCACTGAATCCCTATGAAATCTTTGGAATCATACCCTGGTTCATTGAACTAATACCGTCTTCTTTTCTTGTTCATTAATTTGGAACTCCCTATAACTATATTTATCTTTCTTAATCTTTTTTTTCCTTTCTACCTGGCATATAAAGGAGGGTAGTTCACAGATAATGTAGTACATGGTGGCTGTAAATTTCGATCAATTTTCTTGTTTTATTTATGATGGCTTGGTATATGTATAAATGACTTGTATTTGGACTGTATAAATGACAGTGCGTTGGATGTCAGGAGACAAATCTCAAGAAGAAAACAAATCTCATGAGCTGTACTAATGGGTGGGTGAACTGCAGTATCTGAGGAAAAACTTCTCTCTCTCATTTTACACTATTTCTGCAGTACATCTTGATTCTTCTAACTGTGGGATGATTGTTGTAAGGGTAAAACTCACACTGTTATAAAATGTATTTGTTTCAGGGATTTTGATTCTTACAAATGGCTGATTCTTATATAGTTCAATTTTCAGCCTCTTCAGATTTATTTAGGAAGGCCTTCTATAATTAGGCCTAAATAACATCAGTTTCTCATCCATAGTCCATAGATTTGAATCACTGGCAACAATTTCATTTGATTCTCCATCAACTGAAATCACACCTTCAGCTATCTGGATGATAATTTTTTCAATGCTTTGTTTCATTTGAATAAAGAGAAACTGATGTTAATTAGGCCTTCTAAAGAAATCTGAAAATTGAACTTTGAATATTAATATAAAAAGTTTTTGTTTGAAATTTACTTGTTGAAAAATAATGAAAATAGTTATATAATCCTAGTAACCTATTCAAATTAATATTCATTAAATTGAAGTATTTGGCTGTTGCAGATGAAGTGTCAGATTTTGTGATGAAGTAAATTTCATATTTATAAACACTGCCAGGTGGCACAAGTAGTGTTGATTGTGAAGGCTAAATATTTCTGTATTTAAGCAAAGAATCATTAGAATGTATGTTGGTAGTGTTAAGAGGCTACTTCACTCCGGCGGAAACGTAATGAATTCCCGTTTGAACGTAATAAATGAATGAACCCGCTCGCTAATGTTAATCCTATGGGAGAAATAATTTACAATATTTCGTTTGCATTTCAATAATTTTAAATGATTTTTTTGCATTGGATAGCTGAGGTCAATCTCTATGCATGCTCATTTTTATTTTTTCGATTTTTGTTGCAGTTTTCTTTATTGAGGATACTTTTACTTTCGAAACCGGTTTCGAAAGTGAAAGTATCTTTATAAAAAAACTTAAGCTGGATCATAATCGAATAAGTACAAAGGAGCGTGCATAGAGATTGACCTCAGCTATCCAATGCAAAATAAAATCATTTAAAAATATGGAAATGTGAATGCGATATCGTAAATTATTTCCCCAATAGGATTAACATTAGGGAACGGGTGTTTCCGCCTGAGTGAAGTAGCCTCTTAATGTATAGACACAATATGAACATGAGCCACATACAGATATATTTTGTTTATGGGTTCAATGTTCAAATCGGACCACAATGCAGCAGAGGGAGCAAATACTATCAACAAAGCATTTAGAAATGACACAGCAAAAGAATGAACCATATATAACAATGGTACCAAAAATTTTGACCCGGTGCTATAAATCTCGAAAGTGACCCACGTGCACACACAGCAATATTGTAATATTTTCCAGGAATTCAACCATGGAATATTTCCATTCAAAATAGAATTTCATTATAGGTGGATTCTGGTTTTGCAGATTTCACTGTATTTCTAATTATACTATTTTTTTATCAATGGTAACAAAATTCTATTACATACAGGTTCCGTTACTAATTAAATTTTCTAATTTCTTCTTTTTTTCACATTAATTTTTTTTTTTGTAAATCTGAATGATATTTTCATCTTTAAAGTAAAGATGAAAATAAGCACTTGCCAGTTGCCACCATGGGTGCAAGTTTGAAATGTGGCCAGGACTGAAAATATTTTGATCTACCACCCCCCTTCCTCCAAGCGCACACATGTGCACACACAACGCATGTTTTGACTTTAAGATGTGGCAAAGACTGAAAATATTTTGAATTCTCCACCCAAACTTCCTCTCCGAATGCACACACTATGCCCACTTAGACAAAACGTCGAAGGATCTCGAAAAAACGGCAAAATTCGTCAAAGGATCTCGAGAAAACGGCAAAATTCGTCGACAGATCTCGAGAAAAGTGCAAAATTCGTCGACAGATCTCGAGAAAACGGCAAAATTCATCGACAGATCTCGAGAAAACGGCAAAATTCGTCGAAGGATCTCGAAAAAACGGCAAAATTCGTCGAAGGATCTTGAAAAAACGGCAAAATTCGTCGAAGGATCAGGGAAAAAACGACAAAATTCGTCGAAGGATTTCGAAATAAACATCAAATTTTGTCGTAGGATTTCGAAAAAACATCAAATTTTGTCGAAGGATTTCGAAATAAACATCAAATTTTGTCGAAGGATTTCGAAATAAACATCAAATTTTGTCGAAGGATTTCGAAATAAACATCAAATTTTGTCGAAGGATTTCGAAATAAACAGCAAATTTTGTCGAAGGATCTCGAAAAAACGGCAAATTTCGTCGAAGAATCGTCCACAGGCCGAGGAAAAAATGGGAAATTCATTAAAGGATCGTGAAAAATGGCTAATTTCGTTGGCATATCGTGAAAAGACGCAAATTTCATCAAATGGATGCCGAAAAAATGCCAATTTCGTCGAAGGATCGTGGAAAAAATTGCTAATTTGGTTGAAGGATCACGGAAAAACAGGCAATTTCGTCGAAGGATCACGGAAAAATGGGCAATTTCGTCGAAGAATCCGAAAAAATGGTGAATTCTGCCGAAGGATCGCGAGAAAACGGCAAGTTTCGTCGAAGGACATCGGGAAAAGGCGAATTTAGTCAAAGGATCGCGGAAAAAACGTGAATTTCGTCCGAAGGCCAAGGAAAAAACGCAAAATTCATCAAGGATTGCGGAAATTGGCTAATTTCGTTGACAGATCGCGGAAAAAAAATCGTCAAAGGGCCGCGGAAAAATGTGAATTTCGTCAAAAGACCGTTAAAAAAAAAAAAAAAAAGTTTTGTTGAAGGATTGCGGTAAAAATGCGAAGTTCGTTGAAGGGCCACGGAAAAAACAAAAATCTCGTCAAATGGCAGCAGAAAAGAACACCAATTTCGTCAAAAGTTCGTGGAAAAAAGTGCTTATTTCTTTGAAGGATCACGGAAAAACGGCCAATTTCGTCGTAGGATCACGAAAAAACAGCAAATTCTGTTGAAGGATCTTGAAAAAACGGCATATTTCGTCGAAGGATCTCGAAAAACAGCATATTTCGTCGAAGAATCGTGAAAAAACGCAAATTTCATCAAATGGATACCGAAAAAACGCCAATTTCGTCGAAGGATCGTGGAAAAAACTGCTAATTTGGTTGAAGGATCACGGAAAAACGAGCAATTTCATCGAAGAATCCGAAAAAATGGCGAATTCTGCCGAAGGATCGCAAAAAAACGGCAGATTCTGTCGAAGGATCGCGAAAAAAAATGGCAAGTTTCGTCGAAGGATCTCTGGAAAAAGGCAAATTTAATCAAAGAATCGCGGAAGAAACGAGAATTTCGTCCGAAGGCCAAGGAAAAAACGCGAAATTCATCAAGGATCGCGGAAATTGGCTAATTTTGTTGACAGATCGCGAAAAAAAAATCGTCAAAGGGCCGCGGAAAAATGTGAATTTCGTCAAAAAACCGTAAAAAAAAAAAATATATATATATATATATATATATATATATAAGTTTTGTCGAAGGACTGCGGAAAAATGCGAAGTTAGTCGAAGGGCCCCGGAAAACACAAAAATTTCGTCAAATGCCACAGAAAAGAACACCAATTTCGTCAAAGGTTCGTGGAAAAAAGTGCTTATTTCTTTGAAGGATCACGGAAAAACAGCCAATTTCGTCGTAGGATCACGAAAAAACAGCAAATTCTGTTGAAAGATCTTAAAAAAAGGCATATTTCGTCGAAGAATCTCGAAAAAACGGCATATTTCGTCGAAGAATCTCGAAAAAAAAAACGGCCTATTTTGTCGAAGAATCTCGAAAAAACGCCGAATTTTTTTCCGTCCCGTTTCCGTCCTCGGAAATTTTCCAAAGACGGAATTCCGTCCTGTGGACGGAAAACTTGCACCCATGGTTGCCACTCAGCAATTAAACTTGAAAAACTGACAATTAAAATATGGAAAAAACTGGCCAAATGCAGGATTTCCCAATTTTCTTTTTTCCCTAAAATATGCAATTTTTCTACACCCATTCAATAAATGTAATGATTTTTCGCTGCCCATTTGAAAAAATTCATGATTTTCCTGTGCCCATTCGATGAAATTCATGATTTTTCTGCACCCGTTCAACGAAATTCATGATTTTTCAGTGCCTGATCCTGATCTGTTGTGTATGGTTGAATATCAAATCTTATCAGTAAAGGATTTAAGTTACTTAAAGAAGCAGAGCTGACAACTTTGGCCATGATAAGGCTATTGAAAGCTTCACTGTTTGGCATAGGTTGAAATGAAAGCAATGTAATTCATGCCACTTGAAAAGAAAACAAAGTTCTATTAAAAAGGATGAAATGTGAAATGTTTATTTAAAAATAGTTTATCAGATAGTTGATTGGATTCAAACTTGTAACAGCTCGTATTGACAACACAATGGCGCAACAGTAAAACTATTTTAAATTATAAGTAAATGAACTCAATAATAAAAACAGCATACTAAGAGAAAAGCAAAACTTATTTTAATGTGAAATGAAATGAAAAACTAACTAAAGTTACAGAGAATAGGACCAGCCTATATCCTCACGAGATACATCAAATTTTACGATGCCTTTAAACAAGACGACTTCAAAATGACTGGCATCGTATAGTAATGAGTTGCCGAATCGAAAGATTGCTGCCAAAATAAAATATCAAAACTTTCACAAAACGACCAAGATTAAAGGCTAAATTGAAATACACCATAGCAATTTTCAAATGCCGCCGAGCAGAAGAAACACGCTACCAATTGAATGAGACATGAAGTCAATAGCTGTGATGACAGAATGACATAACATCAATACAAGATTGCCGTGAATAAACGTAAACAAAGTATTAAACCAGTAACTAAGCTACGAAATTAAAGAAAAAACTAAATATTAACTAAAGATAACATTTCAGGTATTAAATTGTTTAAAAGCATTTAAATTATGATTAAATGACTATGAATGAAATAAATGTTTTTATGAAATGAAAGCCAAAAGCTGTAATGTTGTCAAGTCGTTGAGAATACATAGGTTTTGTTCTGTTGATGAAATTCATGATTTTTCCAAGCACGTTTGATGAAATTCATGATTTTTCTGCACCCATTTGATAAAATTTTTTATTTTTCCACACCTGATCAATGAAATTCATGATTTTAATGCACCCATTCGACAAAATTCATCATTTTTCACATCTGTTCAATGAAATCCATTATTTTTCCTTGCCATTCGACAAAATTCATTATTTTTCTGCACCCGATCAATAAAATTCATGATTTTTATGCCCCTGATCAATGAAATTCATGATTTTTACGCTCCCCATCGACAAAATTCATGATTTTTACACTCTTGAATGACAAAATTTGCAATTTTTCCTGAGATTAATTGGCGAAATACACAATTTCTGAATTTCATTATTATCAATCTTAATTCTATTCTAGACAAATAATTTTTAAAAATAGGTACTTATGTAGTCAGCTACACAGGTACTTATACTTAGTGGGACTTGTGTAGTTAGCTACATAAGCATGTTATGTATAACTTTGCTGTTAACTTATTTTAAAATAGATTGGAAATTAGCATCTCAAGTTTATTCAAAACAATATAAATTAAAATATTTTTATTTATTACATACTTGTTTACTGTAAACTCATATTTTTTAAAATAAAATATTTAGTGACATAAATGTGCTTATTAGCAACAAAAGAAATTATTTTCACTAACCAGTAACTGGCTACTAAAAAAAATCAACCAACCGGCCAGAGGCTACTAAGCAAAATTCCTCATTTTCATATTTACCTTAAAGTTATTATTTCTAGTAGTTTACTAATTAAAAATTGGGCAGAATCCTAGAAAAAGTGAGACATTTGGCAACATTGATTTTTTGCAAACCACTTTGTTCCGTACATTGTGGCTATGCCTACTTTAATTTAATTGGCTTTTTCGGATTGTTAGGTTTTTGAAATGGGTTTTTGTTGAGTTGCGGTGTTTTTTTTATTTTGCTGTTTGTGAGGAAGATTAATAAGATTAAAATTAAGTTCCATTTGAGGTGTTTGACAGATTGAATTTGAATAGTTGTGGCTTTAGAGGTCTTCTGTTGTTATTTTTAAATAGCTCTTTATAAACAGTCTATTTTAAGTCTCGACAAAACATGAGAAATAAAAATAAGGGAACTTTTATTTATTTTATTTGATAAGTATTGTGTTTTGTGCATTCTAAAGATTTTTGTGACAAATTTGTGGATTTTTAAGATTACGAATAAAGAAATTTTAATGTATTGGGCTAGAACATTAAAACTGAAGTTATTTTATCATGTAAAAATCCAAGTGAAATGTGAAAATCTACAAAAAAAAAGTATAATTTTAAAAATTGTAGAGGACAAAATTTACTGTAGTGACTTAACATTGTAAGTTGAATTCTTTTAGGAATGTTAAAAATTTGCTTTATAACACAAAAATATTATGTTAAAAATCCATAAAAATGAAAAAAATTGTTGTATCATAGTAAAAGTTTGAAATTGAATTCCTTTTATGAATGTTAAAAAATCAGGTAGTTTTCGGTTAGCCGGGCGCCATACAGGCCATAGTTCGGCTGACCAAAAAGTACCAAAAATCATTATAGAATGTGAAAAAAACAAAAATATTTAAAATCTTGAAATGAAAAATTTAGCTATATTAGGCTAACTGTTTTAAATCCAAATCCTTCTATGAATTTAAAAAAATTTCCACAGAATGGAATAAAATCAAGAAGATAAAATGATTTTATTGGTAAGTTGTTGAAAAATCAAACTTTTTTGCATTCAATGTTTACTTTGCAAAATAAATTCTCGTTGGAGAGTCTCAAAATCTTGTTTTCTCTCTCTAAGTAATGAATTGTCTGCTGCAAGTCACCCGATATGAGTGGGGAGAATTTTGCTTTTCAGATTGCGGTATTTTAGGTTGGCGCACATGTCATGAAAATCACAAAGTCGGGTGTCTTGCTTGTTCTAGGATTCTGCCAGAAGTTCAATAAGAAAATTTTAGTAAAAGAATTTTTTTAAATGAAACTTCAATTGATTTTAACTATGTTCTTTTCACTAATTTTACTTTCTCTAAATAAAAATATCTGACGAAACATATATATATATATATATATTAAATGTATTTAAAGGGAAAAGACCAGAATGTTGTTCTGCTCTTTTGTGCAATCTGCACAAAAGAAATAAAAAGTTATTACTACAGTTAAGTATCAGAGATCACACCTTATAGCTATAGGTTAATCCTAATAAATATCTCTATTGAATGATTCATAAACCTTAAACTTACCGTTTTCTAGGTTTCTGAGTAATTAACTTTTACTAGAAAATAATCTGACAGATTCATACTTGCGAATTCATATTGGTTAAAAACAAACTAACTATTACACAGTAAAATATTCATGTAAGCATATATCTTTAAAAAAAAATTAGAGTCAGAATCCCAGTGGCAGAAACACCGCGACACGGCGACATAGTCGCGGACAAGGAAAATCTCTTGCAGACAGTTTCTGTCTGCAGTAATGAAATTAATTTAAACCATTGTCCGCAACTTTCGGGCCGCGGGATCGCGGTAAAAACACACGAATTTCGGCAAAAGAGCGCTTTAAAAACACACGAATTGCGGCAAAGGATCGCGGTAAAAACATTGAATTTCGGCAAAGGATCGCGGTAAAAACACGCGAATTTCATAAAAAGATCGCGGTAAAAGCACACGAAGGATCGCGGCAAAAAAATACGAATTTCGGCAAAGAAACGCGGTAAAAATACGTGAATTTCGGTAAAGGATCGCAGTAAAAACACGTGAATTTCGTCAAAAGATCGCGGTAAAAGCACACGAAGGATCGCGGCAAAAAAACACGAATTTCGGCAAAGAATCGCGGCAAAAACAAGTGAATTTCGGTAAAGGATCGCGGTAAAAACACACGAATTTTGACAAAGGATTGCGGTAAAAACATGCGAATTTCAGTAAAGGATCGCGTTAAAAAACACATGAATTTCGGCAAATGATCGCGGTAAAAACACAGAAATTTCGGCAAAAGATCGTGGTAAAAACACACGAATTTCGGCAGAAGATCGCGGTAAAAACACGCGAATTTCGGCAAAAGATCGCGATAAAAACACACGAATTGCGGCAAATGATCGCGGTAAAAACATTGAATTTCGGCAAAGGATCGCGGTAAAAACACGCGAATTTCATAAAAAGATCGCGGTAAAAGCACACGAAGGATCGCGGAAAAAAAATACGAATTTCGGCAAAGAATCGCGGTAAAAATACGTGAATTTCGGCAAAGGATCGCAGTTAAAACACGTGAATTTCGTCAAAAGATCGCGGTAAAAGCACACGAAGGATCGCGGCAAAAAAAACACGAATTTCGGCAAAGAATCGCGGCAAAAACAAGTGAATTTCGGTAAAGGATCGCGGTAAAAACAAGTGAATTTCAGTAAAGGATCGCGTTAAAAAACACATGAATTTCGTTAAATGATCGCGGTAAAAACACAGAAATTTCGGCAAAAGATCGCGGTAAAAACACGCGAATTTCGGCAGAAGATCGCGGTAAAAACACGCGAATTTCGGCAAAAGATCGCGGTAAAAACATGCGAATTTCGGCAAAAGATCGCGGTAAAAACATGCGAATTTCGGCAAAAGATCGCGGTAAAAACACGTGAATTTCGGCAAAGGATCGCGGTAAAAACACGCGAATTTCGTGAAAAGATCGCGGTAAAAACACACGAATTTCGGCAAAGAATCGCGGTAAAAACACGCGAATTTCGGCAAATGATCGCGGTAAAAACACAGAAATTTCGTCAAAAGATAGTGATAAGAACACGCGAATTTCGGCAAAAGATCGCGGTAAAAACACGCGAATTTCGGCAAATGATCGCGTTAAAAATACACATGAATTTCGGCAAATGATCGCGGTAAAAACACAGAAATTTCGTCAAAAGATAGTGATAAGAACACGCGAATTTCGGCAAAAGATCGCGGTAAAAACACGCGAATTTCGGCAAAAGATCGCGATAAAAACACGCGAATTTCGGCAAAAGATCGCGGTAAAAACAAGGGAATTTCGGCAAAGGATCGTGGTTTAAAAAAAAAAAAAAAAAAAAAACGCGATTTTTATCAAACCATTGTGGAAAAAAATAATCGTGAGCATAGACAAAATTTACTGTATAAAAAGGCTGCTAAAATATTGAAACCCAGTTCCTTTTACTTGTCTAAGGATCGTTGGAAAACGAGAAAAAATGCTAAAGATTGCAAAAAAATTCAAAAATAGATATAGGAATTTCGGATTCCTTTTACTAATGTGGCAAAATCGCTGCAAAAAATAAATAAATAAAAATGCATAAAAAATTAAGAAAATTAGTCCAAAAGCGGGCTTTGAAGTGCATAACTTCAGACAAAACAACACTTCAGACTCTTCCTGCCAAATCTTGCAGCTCTACACTTAGCGGTCTCTTCAGAAAACATCACACACAGACAAACATCTATGTTTAATACATAAATTTTTAAATCTGAAATAATATACAGAACCAACTTTTAAAACATTTGGTTAACCCGAACCCAACCTGCAAGAATATAAACTCAGTTCGAACTGAAAACAGAATTAACCCGATCTGCAACTGATGCAGGACTTCAATTAAGACATTTTTCTCCAGAACGAATTTCTGCAGCTGCGGCAGGAGAGGGAAATTTCTCTCATCCTCCATACCTCCCACCCTGGATCCTTTCAGAAAATTCTTGTTAATTTCAGAAAATATTCTTTTACCCTTGGTCTTGGGATAAGCGTATCCTTCCCATTTTAGAAATCCTACAAAAAGTGAGATGATGAAACGACATGTAACATCAAAAGTTATTAGTAGATTTGATGAGAATGCATCATGCTTACCATGTTTTAAATAAAATGATGAAAAATCCCTAGTTTAGTGTATTATTCATTCATTAAAATTACCCGCAAAATTTGCAGACAGATTATGAAACATTAAAAGCTTGTCGCAGACAGCTACAGAACTTTCTGCCACTGGGGTCAGAATTAACGATGCATGTACATCCGTCATTATTCCACAAACAATAACAGCAAAAATTAGAATCAGAAATAACAATGAGTATGAATCAATCATTATTTCACATACAATAACTGCAAAAAATAAGCACAAATACTTGCTTGTTGTTGTTGGCTTGGCCCGTGGGCGCGGTGAGCAGCCTTTTTATTTCTATACAAAATACTTGCTTGTAAAATAAAATTTCTCTGAAAAGAGTGAATGAATCTTTATTCGCCAATGAATCTTTTAAAGCAAAAATATTCCAAAATGTATTTATGAACGGCCATTACACACTACAGATCGAGCACATTATTTTAACCTATCTAGGCGGCTGGTTTTTTATGAAAAATCCATGAAGATCAGTGATGTATACTTTTAAAATGACAAAGTTTCGCTTTTGCGAAAATTGTAATTAACGGACTGAATTCAGAAGCAATACTTATTTTGAATTGCATTGAACGATTCACGAATGACGAATAATTCAAACGTGGTACTTCATCTCTATTGTGTTACACATTGTGATAGGATAAAATAGCGGTTTCTACAATTCTCGTTTCATGATAGTTGTTCAAACATACATCATACATATATTTTTGCTTGCTTTAATATTTAATTGGGCTTTAGAATTATATTTCTTTAAATGATAATAACACGGAAAAATGGTAAGTTTTAAGAATTTTAACAATGTTACCAGGTGTTTCGATTTATGCAAAAATAAGATTTTCAAGAGTTTTAAGACATACAGGGCCATTTCTACTCAACCTTAGGTAAGATTAGGAAGCTGTCCAAGGTAGAAAATTTTACAAGAAACGAAAGTATAAGGAAAATTAATTTAAAATCAAGTAACTATTGTAGTAGAAGGGAGGAGACAGGCTTTTTAATTTTTGTTGGTTGTGGCAGGCAATGGCAAAACAGTTAGAAATGGCTCCAAAGACTCATCCGGCAGGATGTCAAATGTCCTAATTTTCATGGGGCACATTGTCTTTTTTCCATGTTTTCACTCCGACTGGAATTTATAAGACACTGAAAACTTTAAGAAAAATAATCTTCAAATACTTTATTTTCATAGGCGTTGTTGTGAAATTTTTATGGGCAGATTGGTGGTCAAGTCTACATTTTCAAAAAAGATGTAGGGGGCTGTCCATAAATGATGTCACACTTTTTTTCAATATTTTTGACCTCCCCCCCCCTTTGTCACACAGTGTCACACTTCACCATACCCCCTCCCCCCTCTTGTCACATGTCACACTATATTACATAAACATATACTTGCAGTTCAGAAACAAAGCACTACGTTATAGATCATATTTCAAATTTTATTTTTAAACTTTAACTACGTGTTTTAATGACATTTGTGAACATAACAATAAAAATGATTCGTGCACTTATTTTGTATGAAATAAGATTGAGATTTACAACAAAAAATATAATTAATATACAATAGTAATAAAATATTAATATGAAGGAGCAATTGATTTTTTTAAAAGAAAGGAATATAAGTAAAAACAAATCCCATGAAAGTTGTTTTAGCCTCGATTAAAAAATATCCTCAAATTCTGGTAATTTTAAAATAACTTCAAAATTTAGTCTGCTGATTTTATTTAAATCAAAATGCTTGATGTCACACTTCTTCTTACCCCCTCCCACCCCCTTGTCACAAACTGTCATAATTTCATGAACCCCCTCCCCCCCCCCCCCCTGCAAGCGTGACATCATTTATGGACGGCCCCTAGTATGATTTACTTTTAAATAAAACTGCAAGTACCCATAACAATTTTTTATGCCACTTTAAATTGTTTTTTTTAATTGAAAAATGAATTTCTTTTTGTATGTCTGAAAAAAAAAAGGCTATCACATGCGTAGCAAATATCCGTAAAAGTAAATGAATACTTCCTTTTTTATGGGGATTTTACATATAACTCAGTTTTACAAAAATGCAATTGGAACACATGTGACTGTGGTTTCCATCGTATATAGTGTTTGGTTCAATTTCCAAAATCGTACCAAGATGGCATTTCTAAAAATAATTGCTATTTTGAGACTAGATAAAAGAAAAAACATCTGGCTTCTCTTTTCAAATCTTAAAATATTTATATTTACATTAAGTAAGTATACCAGATATATATTCGGAAAACAACCAAAAAATTTTAAATTCCAAGGAAACAAAAATAAAAGTTTGGGTTAAAAAAATAATGGAAAAAAGAACAATATAAAATTTAAAACCTAAAGTGTAACAAAATACCAAAAAAAAAAAATACTAAAGCAAGATGTCAACATTTAAGAACAACATTACAACAAACCTGATTTGTACCATTATGATTTTATAGTAAAAATTTTAGATACAAATAGTTTTGTCAAGGGGCTCCTTGAACCCCCTCCCCCACAACCCTCCTCTATCTTCGTTAACTGGTTAATTTTCGTAAGATTTTAACTATGTAAAACAGCAAACACATATTTATACACTTATAATTAGATAAAAATTCTTTAGACACAAAAGGGTCATTCCACGTCAAATCAACCAAAAATTTTCAATAGTCAACCTGACCATTTCAGATTTTAATGAAACCTTCAGGAATCATTCTCCCTGATGATACAAATGAGAATATACTTTTATAATTTTTTTATCTCAGTAAATTTTGATACAATTAATTTTTTTAATTTCGAAAAATCATCATTTTCTGGCTTGTATAAATGTTTTCAATTTTGAATTTCTCAAGTTCTATCAGATGCAGAGAGTTGTTTGAATCCCTCATTTTAAAGAGAATTTCATAAGGTTTAATTTGATATGCAAGTTGACTATGCTTGGTTTTTAAAAAGTTAATTTCATTTAAAAATTTTAAAGTTTTTAAAATAGTGGTTTTTTTTTTTTTTAATTTTGAAAAATATATATATGTTTTTTGTAATATTATAAACTTTAATTTCTGAAAGTTTTAGAGTGGGATCTCAATGGGATCAGCAGTTATAAAAAAAAATGCTTAAAAAGAATAAAACAATACTATCTTTAGCACAATCATAAAGTTGGCGAGGTGCCAACTTTAAATACCAGCCCCAATTGATGTTTAACATTAGTTTTTTTAACATAATTGCTGATTCCATTAAGATCCCACTCTAAAACTTTCAGAATTTAAAGTTTATAATATTACAAAAAATATTTTTTTTCAAAATTTTAAAAAACACTACTTAAAAAATTTTGAAATTAAATTAAATTAACGTTTTTAAAATCGAGCATAGTCAACTTGCATATCAAATTACACCTTGTGAAATTCTCTTTAAAATGATGAGTTAAACAACTCTCTACGCCTGATAGAACTTGAGAAATTCAAAATTGAAAACATTTATACAAGTCAAAAAATGATGATTTTTCGAAATTTCAAAAATTAATTGTATGAAAATTTACTGAGATAAAAAAATAATAAAAGTATATTCTTATTTATATCATCAGGGAGAATGATTCCTGTAAGTTTCATCAAAATCTAAAATGGTCAGATTGAGTCACTGGTTGATTTGACATGGAATGACCCTTTTGTCCCTAAAATCATTATAATAAAAGTCCAAATCACGTGACTGACAGTAGATTGTAGAGCTTCCATACTTCGATTACGCTTTGTTTCTAAATATTATTTTTGCGCATCTGTCGGTAATTAATATAAACAAAGACGTTTTCTTTTGAAATAATACTTTGTTATGCATAATAAAAAAGCTGTGGGTTACACCTCGTGTATCCTCGCATTCTGTTTGGAGTCCTTCTTTAGAATTACTGGAAACAAGACCTCAAATTTTTTGCCAGCATAGTTGTACAATGATATTTCAAAAGAATAAGAATTGTGACTGTTGCAGATTTCTGCCAGTGGTTGGGTATAAATAAAAAATTTCCTATTTTTATTTTAAATATGTATTCAGGGTCATGAAAATCATCAAGCATTCTCATGAGAGAGTAATTAGGATTAATATTTATTTGTATGTTAAAAGAGATTTTCTACTGATCTACTAGTACGGAGAGAATAATCTTGAAACAATTTTAAAATGTCATTTACAATTTTCTACTCTGTACTTTCGGTATTGGGCTCAGATTTCAAGTGGAGGGATGGGGCAAAAAAGCATGTGAACTCATTTCTCATAGCTACAATTAGAAATGTAAAAAGTCATTTTTAAGCATTTGGACCTTTTTATTACCTATTTTGGCTTATTTGGTCTAAATAAGAAGTAGGTTCTTTAATTCTTACTTCAGAATTCTTAATTCCATTCTCGAATTCTTCTTAATTCCATAAATCAGAATAAAATTTATATATTGATTTAAATCAGTGATTTTTAAAAATAAATATGAATGGTTTAAATCATAATTTTAAGCAACCTGATTTAAATCAGCCTTCTTATAAAAGGCAAAACTGGAAATTTCATTAGTGGCCAGTGGCCAAAAGTAGAAGTTTTATTTGTGGCCACTTTTTTGTTTAAAAATGTTAAACATTAAATGTAGTTAATATTAACATTTTGCAACCAGCAAAAGTGGAATCATTGATTACTTGCGAGAAAATTTTACTCTGTCCTTGTAGGAAAGGTGGACCTAAGGTGACCACTGGCAGATAATTTTTTAATAGTCACTTTTTCCATTTAGTAGCCACTGGCTGGCACTAACTCTGCCCTTTACATGCTTAAAATGAGCCTTGATTAATCCTAAAGGGAAATTCTTTTGTTACCATTTACGTTTTCTTCTGGTTTTTTTTTTTTTTTTTTTTTTTTTTCTTTGCTTGTGATATTGCATGAGGCAAATTTCAGCAATTAGAATTTATTGTGTAAAAAAGTCCTGTTGATGCTTTAGCTAAAAGCGCCCTCTAGCATTTCACTGCCTGAGTTATTATGGTTTAAATTATTTTAGGTCTTTTTGCATTTTTCAAAAATATGTCAGTAAGGTTTTAGCTACAAATAAATGTTGAAAAGGGAATTTCTAAGTTTTAGGCAAATGTTAGTGAGGCAATGATTACTTAACATTATTTTGTAATTTTAATTTTAAGTTTTCTCAAATTATGTAAGAGTTTAAGGTATTTTTGCCAGGACAGTGGCAAAAACTGGTAAAAAGTGGCAAAAACTGGTAAAAACCGGCAAAAATGGTAAAAATGGCAAAAATCCAATTTTGCATAACTAAATGCAATGATGCAGTTTATATGAAAAGGATTCACATCAACAAATGAAACCAAATGTTTTCTTGATAAAAATAAACAAAAGTATAAACCAAAAATATATTCTTATTCTGTTTTCTTGCACTACTCTTGTCTCTACCCCCCCCCACCCACTGACAAAAAAAAATATTTTCATACACCTGCCTTTCCATTCATCATCCACAAACCTGTTTCCCACCTGCTGTCATTGAGCTAAGCAAGCGTGGATCCTCCCTCCTTACACAGGTGGCCAATTACCAATCAGGAATCAGCACAACAGCAGGTGCACAAAATTCCTGTTTTCAGTTCTCACCTTATCAGTTTTACAGTTAAGTTAATCTGAGAAGTAACTTTAGCCATTTAAAAGGAAGATTGATCTGATTGTTGCAAAATTCTTTTTGCTTGCAACATATCATTTAATGCTGTGAAAAGTGATGCATTTAAAAACTTAATCCACATCTTGAGACCAAGCTACAAACCGCCTTCACGCAAAGAATTGGCAGGTAATCTTTTAGATTCTGTTCACAGTCAAATGGAAGAATCAGTACATGAAAGTTTGAAAGGCAGAAAAGGTACACTTGTTATCGACGGATGGAGTAAAATCCACAATGAACCCATAACTGCTTCATGTGTTCAAGTTGATGGAAAATCATATATTGTAGACATAGAGGTTACAGGTGCCACCAAAAAGACTGCAGAATTCTTATAAAAAAAAAATGCTGTGATATTATTTAGACTGTTGGAAAAAAATATGATTGCGAAATAAAAAGCATCGTAACTGACAATGCTAAAAATATGGAAAATATGAGACGGGAGCTGGTACTAAAGTATGAAAGTGAAAATTCATGTCTGATATCATATGGTTGTGCAGCTCATTGGTTAAACCTCCTTGGGGAAGACATTACACCTTCTACTATCATTAAGCATGTAGTGGAGGTTCATAAATATTTTCGAAACCACCATGCTCCTTCAGCATGGCTGAAAGAATGTAGTGAATATGTTTCACCTCAGTTACCAGGAAGTACTAGGTGGAATAGTCAGTTGACTTGCCTAGAAACTTTTGAATGAAATCATAATTCATATATAAAAGTATCAAATGACCATTTACAAGAAATGGACCAAACTATCATTGCTCGCATACGTGATTTTAATCTTTTGCAACAAGTAAAAGATCTCATTAAGCAATTAAAACCCGTCTCAACAACTTTAGATATCTTGCAGGCTGATTCAACAACAATAGCAGATGCTTGCCATTTCCGATGCAATTTGCTGAAAGATGATAATTTGAAACCCCATTTTGTAAAAGTTAAAAAAAGGTTTGAAAAAGCAATTTTGCCCTGGCATCTTCTTGCCTATTTGTTACACCCAAAATATAAGGGTGAGCCCCTTAGTTATGAACAAAAAAAAAAAAAAAAACAGGCCAGAGAATGACTACAAAAAATAAATCCATCTTCCCTATCATATGCTGTGAACTTTGAACTAAAAGAAAAACCTTTCCAAAGTACATTGTTTTCAGAACAAGTAATTATGACAATTGATGCCAATAAGTGGTGGAGAAGTGTCGCAAAGTCATGTGAAATTTTCAAAGAATTTTTGGGGGGAATAGCACACCTGCAAGCATACCCAGCCAGTAGTGCTGCAATCGAGAGAATATTTTCCAACTTCTCTTTTGTCCACTCAAAAATTCGAAATAGGTTGACAATAAGTAATGTTTCCAAACTTGTTTTTTGTTATGGAATGAAGAAAAAAGGGCAAAATTCTCAAACAAGGGCGACCCCCGATTTGGCGATTTTTTTGACACGCGCCAACCTAAAAAACGGCAACCTCCAAATTCCACCCAATCAGAACACGTACTTTTCGGCAGACAAGTCACTACTTACACAGTTCCTAGGCCAATTTCTTTCACAAAGTAAATACTGATTTTATTTCGTTTTACTGCTATTTACAAAGTTTTTTTACGAGATTTCTCCATTTTTACATACTTTTAGCAATATTTTCATTCAGATTTTTTAATTTTTACAACTTTTAGCTACTTTTTCTTCCGGATTTTCTCATTTTTTACAAATTTTTAGCTATTTTTCCTTCCGATTTTTCTATTTTTACAAATTTTTAGCTATTTTTCCTCCGGATTTTTCAATTTTTACAAATTTTTAGCTATTTTTTCCTCCGGATTTTTCCATTTTTACAAATTTTTAGCTATTTTTTCCTCCAGATTTTTCCATTTTTACCTATTTTTTCCTCCAGATTTTTCCATTTTTACAAATTTTTAGCTATTTTTTCCTCCAGATTTTTCCATTTTTACAAATTTTTAGCTATTTTTTCCTCCAGATTTTTCCATTTTTACAAATTTTTAGCTATTTTTTCCTCCAGATTTTTCCATTTTTACAAATTTTTAGCTATTTTTTCCTCCAGATTTTTCCATTTTTACAAATTTTTAGCTATTTTTTCCTCCAGATTTTTCCATTTTTACAAATTTTTAGCTATTTTTTCCCCCAGATTTTTCCATTTTTACAAATTTTTAGCTATTTTTTCTTCCAGATTTTTCCATTTTTACAAATTTTTAGCTATTTTTTCCTCCACATTTTTACAAATTTTTAGCTATTTTTCCCTCCACATTTTTCCATTTTTACAAATATTTAGCTATTTTTTCCTCCACATTTTTCCATTTTTACAAATTTTTAACTATTCTTTCCTCCCGATTTTTACAAAGAATTCGCAAATTTAACAATCAATTTTTTCCTAACAAATAAAAAATCTCTAAGAAAATACCCCTTAAACTTTGTAAATTGCAACAAAACGAAATAAAAGCAACGTTTACGTCGTGAAAGAAACTCTCATAGAAATTGTGTAAATAATCACTTCTTTGCCACAAAGTACAGATATTATAATTGGAGAAAATCTCTAAATTCCTAATTTTTTAAATACATAAAATTCATTCAGCAACTTATGTATGTACGCTTCGCGTACATTAACCGAAAAAAAACATCACTGGATGCATGAAACTCGCTGTACAGCAATCTCTAGAATGCATGAAACTCATTCACGCAGCGGTTAGTAACTTATGTATGTACGCTTCGCGTACATTAACCGAAAAAAAACATCACTGGACGCATGAAACTCGCTGTACAGCAATCTCTAGAATGCATGAAACTCATTCACGCAGCGATCAATAACTTATGTATGTACGCTTCGCGTACATTAACCAAAAAAAAACATCACTGGATGCATGAAACTCGCTGTACAGCAATCTCTAGAATGCATGAAACTCATTCACGCAGCGATCAATAACTTATGTATGTACGCTTCGCGTACATTAACCGAAAAAAAACATCACTGGATGCATGAAACTCGCTGTACAGCAATCTCTAGAATGCATGAAACTCATTCACGCAACGATCAATAACTTATGTATGTACGCTTCGCGTACATTAACCGAAAAAAAACATCACTGGATGCATGAAACTCGCTGTACAGCAATCTCTAGAATGCATGAAACTCATTCACGCAGCGATCAATAACTTATGTATGTACGCTTCGCGTACATTAACCGAAAAAAAACATCACTGGATGCATGAAACTCGCTGTACAGCAATCTCTAGAATGTACGAAATTCGTTCACACAGCAATCAATAACTTATGTATGTATCCTGTACACATTATCAAAAACAAAAAAACAACACTCGATGCACGAAACTACCTCTACAGTAATATCTAAAATGCAAGACACACACTTATCAAATAAAATCAATAAAAATTCACTTACTTTTATTTTTCAAATTTACCCTTTTTTTAAGTCTTCGGTTTGTCATAATCGCTATCGCCGATCACTTCTGATGAGGCAGCAGTATTTATACAAAAATAACCCTTAAACTGATGTATATTGACGATATAAGCAGGCACTTGATGTCAAGCACACAAGTCAGATGTATCTTCTCAAGAAACAAACAAACAAACAAACAAACCCTTAAACTGCTCACTCAAGAGGACAAAATTCAAATTTACCTCTAAATAATCTATCAAAAACACCTAAAATATCCTAAATTTTCATTAACAACACACTACACACACTATTTCAAATTCACACTTGCCGCTTCGCCGAATTCTTCATAAAAAAACAACACGTCAAAAGATTAAATTCACTTCACTTCGCAAATCCCAGAGTTCAAACAAAAATAAACATGCGATGTGCCGTGATGCAACACTAAAGTCGGCCCAAACAACTTGGGACTTGATTTGAAAACCTCTCACTGTCCAATAAATTCAGCCCTTCTTCCATACACTGTTAAAAATATCGTGAAAAAATACCTCTGTTTATAAAGGCTCTCTATTTTCTGACCAATGAGAATGCTACATGAACGCCCTTGGCGTTCTCATTGGTCAGAAAATAGAGAGTCTTTAAAAACAGAGGTAATTTTTCACGATATTTTTAACAGTGTATGCTTCCTTTTTTGGGCCTAGTAAATTCCGAAATGATCGGTTTCATTCTCAAAGACATTTTTACGGTATAGTGCACCTCTATCTAACTCATCACTCTCTGAATCCAACAATACGGCACACAATAAACCAACCAACCTAACCAAACGAATGTAATTCACTCATAAACCAATCAAATTTCTAGATCAAACCGTAGTAGGCGGGGAAGAAATGCAAGGAACAAACCGGTAGCAAGAAAAACTCATTTATCGCTTTGCCAAATTCGACGCAGCCAAGCATCGCCCTTGTTTGAGGATTCAACCGAAAAAAGAATTATTTTGTAATGATGATGATGATGGTGATGAAAGTGCCGCTCAATGTTGAATGTGTAATTTTTTATGTTATTGTTATTAAAATATTTAATTTTTTAAAAGAAATTTAAGATTTCACTTATTTGAACACAATATATTAATACATGTACTTACTACTATTGCTTATATTTTGCATCTCTGAATTATTGCATTATGCTGATTGATAGGTTGATACATCTTATTTTAAAACTAGAAGTGTTTATAATTTCTGTAGATTTTGCAATTTTGTTAATTTATTGCAGCATAAAAATCAGACCAACAATGGCTTTTTTTCAATTAAAGAATTTTGTTTTATGATGAAATTAATAATTTCTCAGTAATTAAGATGAGTATATTAAGTTATCATCATAATGCATTGTACTACTATTCTGTGATTGTTAATTTAAGATAAGTAAAAGAAATAAAACGTGCATTTATATGTAAAAAATCAGTTTTTGCCAGGACGGTTTTTACCGCGGTTTTTTCCACCTGCAGCAAAAACTTGCCAACCCTGGTTTAAATTGTAGTATTTCCCGCTCCCCACCAAAAATGTAGTAATGACATTAGAAAAAGACGCCTCAAATACTTGCTAGGCATTTTAGCTAAAATGCTAAAGAAATTTATTTGCAGGCTAAACCTTGGTTAGGTGTTTCCATCTTCCTTTAAAGTCTGTTCCACGAGTTTTGAAACATCCTGTATATGCATGTATATATCTATGTTTGTGCACATGAGAAAAATAAGTAATTAAATAAGAATTACTTAAAGCATATATATGAAAAGTATATTATGAATTAAAACATAGTGTTAAAATTGGTTCAAAAATGTAATACAAATTAAATGGAGGAAATGATATTTTACTGATTTTAATTCATATTTATTCTAAATTTATTTGAATTAAATAGTGCATGTGAAGAAATGATTATTAAATAATTATATAGGTTTTTGTTTATTATTATAATTATATAGGTTACATTATACGAGTGCTATAATATAATATTGTGTAATTTTTTTTTTTAATTCTCCATACTTTTTTTCAGGTTTTTAAATGTTAACCTTGAAAATATTATCATATTTAAGAATAAAAACAAGCTGTCTATCTATATATATGTAAAGAAGAATTTATTTTGCTAATACAACTTTGTTCTTATGCAAACTGTGTTAAGTTTTTTCTGCAACATAAGTCCCTTGACATCATAATACTAATCTAGCAATTGAGTTATAAAATAAATACTGAGTGGGACACTGATAAGCTTGTTAATTCAGCAATAAAGCCTCTAAAGCTTTTGTGTAAGAAATAATTTACCATTCTACAACATGACATCTGCAAAAAAATTATCAGCTGATTTTTCTTCCAAAACTGAATTTTGCAATTTAGCTTCATCAAACAAGCTTACCAATCAATTATCAGAATCAAGCTTCAGCCTGAATTGCATTAATAATTTAAGATCTATCATTGATCGAGTTAGAAATTTGCCGAATCATCCATCGCTCCATATTTATTCAATAACATCTAACAGAAAAGTTATGTCTGCTGTTGATGTTAGCAAAAACCTATCTCATCTTGCCTATTCATTTGCACATTCCCATGAAATTCATTTGGTTGCACGAGAAAGTCTTTCAGATGATATTGCTAGAAATGATTCAAGAACTATTAGGTTAAACTATTCATCTGCAAGAAATCAATTAACTAAAGTTGGAAAAAGTGAACAAAGAAAAGCTGAATGCTTATCTTCTCCACAAGAACACTTTATTAAACATGATGATGTGAGCGGTTTATGTTTTTCTTTAAATGACAATTTACTCTTGTCATGCTCTTTAAATGGATCTGTTAAAGTTATAAGTACCACTTACTGTGTGTTAGAGAATTACGATGGATCTGGATCGTCTACAGGCATTGATGTAAATACTGCCACTACCCAATTTGTGACAGCAAATGATCTTTCATTGAATCCCTTCCATGTAGCTTATTTATATGATTTTGAAAGAAAAACTCCTGTTCAGTGTTTTTCTGGACATGAAAATTCTTTTAAGTGTGTACGGTTTCATCCAAATGGGTTATGTATTGCAACAGCTGTTTCTGACAAAAGCATAAAACTTTGGAATGTTCATCATACTAAAGAAGTTAGAAGCTTCAAAGAAGAAGGATTGCATCCAGAAAAAATAACCTTTTCTCCTGATGGAAAATACATAGCATCCACTCACAGCGGATGTGTTAAAATATGGGACGTATCTTCTGGCAAGAAATTAACATGCTTAGAGACTTCCAATCCACAACCTGTTATTTTGAATGTTTGCTATAACATTGATGGAAGTGTTCTTGCTGCAGGAGGTTCAGATAAAAAAATTCATATGTGGAATATCAAGTCCGACAGGAGCTTGGACATGACGCCTGATTATGAGCTCCTAAAATCTGAGTATATTGGCAAAACAATTTTCTCTGTAAAGTGTGTTTCAAACTTTTTCTCTTGTGTTACTGGATGAAAAAGACTTTTTTTTAATGCTACATACTTATGCATCAGCTTAATATTTTAGGAATTATTCATTTTTTTTTACATCTACAGGATGCACCAGAAAAATATATACACACTTTGAATGATTATAACTCTAATTTTTATTCACATGTAATTAATATTTAAATTGCAAGAGGATCTACATAAAATGTATAACTTTTCTTCCTACCACTATGTTATTTTGAAGATCTGCGGTAGGAGGAAAAATTATACATTTTATGTAGAAATTAGTGATGCCACAAAAATAAAAAAAGGCATTGAAAAATGTTGTGGTGAATAGTTACAACCAGTTTCAACTGATGTCACAAACATTTATTCACCAGCCGACAGGGATAATTAAGAAAAATAATGTAAATAAATATCCAAGATTTTTTTTTCTGTTTTCATTAACATATTGTAAATTTTATTGTTTAAACTTACAGATAGTTGACACTTTGGTGAGTGGGGTTTTTCCGAATTCCTGTATTTTATTTATTTGTTTGTTTATTTTTTATTATTATTTTTTTATTCCTATAGAAAAATTCTTTTATTTGGCATTACAGTTTGGCGGTAGTTTTTTTTATGGAAATTGATCGACGGAATATCGGAGAAGTACCAGAAAGACAAATAAATGTTGAATTAAAAATCCCTCGATAAAATAACTAATACGTGTAACGCATCTGATGTCAACTGAATGTGACACGACCTCACAATCATGTCCTTTTGGCATTAGATCATATATTTTGGCGACAGTTCTTTTCTTTTATAGAAAGCAGTCCACGGGATAATGGAGAAGTAACCAATTTTCTATAGCATCGTTATAAAAATCTATGATGCAGCGACATTGTTTACTTAACCATTTTATACAAGTTGATTTTTATATGTTTAATTGATCTTATTTACTAAATCAGGAAACAGTTGTTAGCTCTTGACAGCAGTTGATTCGACCTTAAAATTCCTCAGTCAAAGGAAAATGAATGGGAACCCAGTTACAGCAGATCACCACTGGTCGTTTAATTATAATACAATCTTCTGTAATCGTTTAAGAGTTGATCAAATCAGAGCGTTTTTAATGTTTGCGGTGTCAGAACGGCGGTTAGCGAGCGTAGCTCGTAGAGGACAAAGTCCCCTAGTCATAAAATTAAAAGATATCCCAATGTATTAATTCTTGCAAAAAGAATTACTTTGAGATGGTATGTATATGTTAAATACAACTTTATTTATTGATACAAAAAGGAAAAGGAATTTTGTCTATGTAATGCTTATGAAAATAAGCTTTTTTTCAGCGCTATGAAAATTGTCGTATGCCTCAGATCTGGCGCAAGTGCGATGGGTTTGCAGTCCCTGATCAAGTTTATATTTTTCAAATTTTGTTCAAGTACACATATTTCTCCATTATTTTTTGTGTTCTTTGTTCTTAGTTTGATTTCATTATGAAATCACAATCACGAGGAATACGAATGTAGCGATCGTTTACACTCTCAGGTTTTGTAGCACATTCTGGACTTTCCACCTGAGGAGATTTTACAAAGAAAGTTTTTCCTCTGTGATTTTCCAGATTTCATTGAAGAATATGAAACCTGGTTTTAGCCGATGTTCTAAATGTTATGACAGTGAAAATGTGTTTTGGACATATTTCACATTTATATAATTTTTATCTCCCATTCATATAAGATGCACTTTCAAAGTATGTTTCAGGGTAAATTCATTCTAACTTTCGGAACAAATATGAGATTTACATGCAGTATATATTACAAGATTTTTTTTTTAGGTTCCAAACAGTATTAATTTTTGGCATATTTCAGATTTAAAAATTTTTTATCGGTATGAATAAGGATATTATCAAATTTACATACAGTATGGCATATATTACATTTATAAAGTTTTACTCATTTATGGATTAAAAGATGTTTAATCAAGTTCTATTTCTAAAAATGCTTTTGGATATTCCGGGTATATATATACAGGGTGGGTCAAAAGTTTGTCCAAACGGCACGTGTGGGTGTGTTAGGTCATCAGGAGCAAGAATTGCATAGGAACTGGGGGTTGGAAACACGATTGTGACAGTGCAATTGCATCGTGACCGTGACGCAGAGGATAACAAACGGTGTAAAAATACCTTTATTTTACAAAAAACTTAATCAAGGTACAAAATCGATTGGGGTTGTAACATTTTCCATTTGTATTTTGTACTTCTATTAAGTTTGTTGTAAAATAAAGGTCTTTTTACACCGTTTGTTATCTTTTCTTGGCATGAAGGTCATGATGCAACTGTCACAATCGCGTTTCCGACCCCCAGTTCCTATGTAATTCTTGTTTCTCATGACCTGACACATCCACACGTACCATTTGGACATGACCTTTTGAATCACACTGTATATAATTTCTCCCAGCATGTGCTAAAAGGTATTGTTTTAGTAGATACGTTTTAATCGTCCAAATGGTTTTGTGCAAATATCCCATTTATGAGGTTTCTCTAACTATGTGGATAATAAGATGCTGCTTCAAATAATATTTCGACGAAAATGTTTTTTTACATTCAAGACAAAAAAGTGGTTTCTCTCCAAGAATGTATTAAAAGATGTGTTTTTAGACTTGCTGCTAGTCGAAATGATTTTGAACACCTTTCACATTTATAAGGTTTCTCAACCGTGTGGATAAGAAAATGCTGGTTCATATCTGATTTCTGTGAGAATGCTTTTTGACATTCAGGGCAAACGAAAGGTTTCTCTTCAGTGTGTGTTAGACGATGTTGTTTTAAATGTGATAACTCATTAAATGATTTTTGACATAATTCACAATCATAAGATAATTCCGTATGGATAAGAAGATGATTTTTCAAACTACATCTCGCTGAAAATGTTTTTTGACACGTAGTACAAACGTATGGTTTTTCTCCAGTATGTGTCAAAAGATGCTGTTTAAGATTCTTTGCCAGCAAAAATGATTTAGGACATTTTTCACATTTATAAGGGTTTCCTAATTTATGTCTAAGTAGATGCTTTTTCAAATACTGTTTCATTGAAAATCTTTTTTGACATTCAGGACAAATGTGGGGTTTCTCTTCTCCAGTATGTGTTAAAACATGTTCTTTTAGATGTCTTAATCGTATAAATGATTTTGTGCACATTTCACATTTATGTGGTTTCTCTCCAGTATGGCTAAAAATATGGCTGTTTAAATTACCTTTTTGTGCAAATGCTTTTGAACATATAGGACAAACATACGGTTTCTCTCCGGTATGTATTAAACGATGTTTTTTTAGACTTGACTCATGTCCAAATGATTTTTGACACACTTCACATGGGAAGGGTTTTTCCCCTGTATGGATTAATAGATGATTGTTCAACTTTTGTTTCATTGAAAATGCTTTTTGACATTCATGACAAATAAATGGTTTCTCTCCAGTGTGTCTTAGAAGATGTAATTTTAGATGTGTTAATTGTGCAAATGATTTTTGACATGTTTCACACTGATAAGGTTTCTGTCCCGTATGGATAAGAAGATGCTGGATCAACTCTGATTTCCGTAAAAATGCTTTTTGGCATTCCGGGCAAACATGTTCTTTCTTTCCGGTATGTTTTATAAGATGCCGTTGCAAACTTCTTTTTAATTTGTAAGTTTTTTCACATAAGTGGCATTTGTATTTATTGTTTTTATTATCTATTTCACGTAGTTGGTTATCCTCTACTTTCTCTTCAGACTGGATTAGAACATGATTATTTAAATTATCTGCATCTGCGAATCCTTTTTGACATACATTTTGAACATATGCATGTTCTTCGGAATAATCATGAACTTTATTTAAATTTTCTTCTTTTACAAATGTTTGGTGGCACATACTAGAAAAAAATATATTTTTTCCTCTATTGTTACTTGTCAACACTGATTCCATGTTCTATAAAATGATTTTTCACATGAACATCTTATATGCGGTACCTGTTGCTTCTGTGTTTTTTTAAAGGTGCTTAATATTCATGTGACTTTCCACCTGAGTGTATAAAAAGATGCGTATTCAAATTCTACTTTTATTCACGTACTTGTATATGCTTTTCGTAAGCTACATTTGCAATATTACTTATTTGGTGTGATTTACTCTGCTATGTGACTGAAAATGTTTCTTTGTTGAACATTGGTTTTAGGGATCCTTTGCATTTACATGACATTTTTATAATAGATTAACTTGAGCTTACATTTTATGGATAATTTTTAATAGTATGTGTTTTTTCATAAGTCTATTTAGTATAACGTTAGAGATTTACTTACAAATTTCTATAAATGAATCCTTTGCATTTACATGATATTGACATCTCTATAGTACGTTAACTTGAGTTTACATTTAATGGATAATTTTAACAGTATGTGCTTTTTCTCAAGTCTATAGTATAACGTTAGAGATTTACTTACAATCTTCTATAAATGAAATTTTATTTTCTAATACGAGACTTCATACATGTATAGTCTCTGTTTGATATGAATACAAAATCATTAATATGCTGATCTCATGGAAACATTCTTCCTCTCTCTAATTAATTAATTCCTTAATGATACATATTTTTGGTAAATATGAGATTGTAACCATTGCTATCAATGTTGCTCCAAATAATACATTTTCACCATAGAGAATATATATGGTTTCTTAAAATTGAATGACTGAAATTCTGCTTTCTTTAGTCACATTTAGAGAAAGTATTTTCGATTCAGAATAACAGCATCTATGTCTTTGTAGTTATATTTCTTTTGCGTTGTTGAAAAATTTTCTTTTTAAAAAAAATCTTATATTATGTTTAATATTTTAGGTGATCCATATAATGTCTGATCAGTGCAACTATAAGTACTCTATTTATTTTCTCAATACGACTCTAATATTTGAAGTCGCTTTACATATAAAGGCCTTTACAAAACTAAAATTTATTTAATTAATCTTCACTTGAAATTATAAAATATAGGTGTGAATCAAAGTTTTAAAAATTCTTTCTTGATAAATGCTTTTTGGTAGAATTTTCAGAATAGTTTTTATGGAAAATTTGCCACTTAGACTCTCATTCGATATGTTTTATAAAAATGTTGAATAATATTATAATGCTACGGAACGCATGTTCTAGAATACAATATTGGATAGTACTGTTTCAATCAGAAAAATTCCACATACGACAAACAAATAACCTTTTCATATACACATTTTTCAACTTGCTTTTCTTGATTTATTCAGAAAATGTTGTACAGCTGGCCTTAAAACCCTGGAATAAAATGAAAACAATTTAAAAATTATGCATAGTAATATGCAATAGCGCATATATGTTATAGTACATAATATGATACAGTACATAAATTATAGACTATAGGAATGATAAAACATTTCTTCATATATATATATATATATATTAATGCATTTAAAAACACTGCAAAATCTATAGTTTATTCTGTTATTGAATTAATTTTAAGGTGACATGGTATTAAATTTCCGTATTTGCTTTTCAAATATCTTTAAACAATTTTCATAAATAAAACATTTTTGTCATATATATGTTTATAACAAGAATAAAAGAACAATAAGATTAGCTTGTTTTTAAAGAGTTTTCTCAATATATATGGCTAAGATCTCGTATAATGAAGTGCATGAAAATAAGTAACAACTAAACTATTCAAAATGTTGGAAAAATCACGGCAAAAACCATTCTTTATTTTATTCGGTTATTGAATGAATTTTAAGGTGACATGGCGTAAAATTTCAATATTTGCTTTTTAAGTATCTTAATCAGTTTTTATTCCCCCCCCCCCCCGAAAAATTAATTTGTCGTACAATCGAACTCTGTTTTAATGAGGATAAAGGAACTATAAAATTACAGAGATAAAGATCCATATTAAGATCCATAAGTTGACCACCCAAGGGACTGTAACTAAGTGGTCAACGTACAGAGGTGGTCAACTTAGGGAATTTTTAGAAAATATTTAGTGCAGTATTAGAAAAAAGTTAGGAAACTTTTTTAGTATATTTTAAGGAAAAATTTAGAAAAAAATAGCACTTATTCATTTTTATTTTTACTGAAGGTACAGCACATTTTTATAATTTTTGAAAGAATAATTCAATTTTTGTTTGAGTACTCTTTTTGTTCATTAGGTAACTGAAAAAAGCACATTTACAGTTTACAAGTCCATTAAGCATGCTTGGGCATTTTCTGCAGCGAAATCTTTAAGTTGCTTCATCATGCGCTTTACATCATCTTCCTTCAGAGTTGGGTACTTTTCAGTTTCGTCGTCATTTGGATCATCATCCTCTTCGCCGTCCATTTCTTGTACCTTAGAATCCTCGCCGTGCTTAGTTGCAGAGTATTTTTCATTGAAGATTGGCTCTGGGTCTGGTTCAACACATGTTACTAACTCATCGTCCATGGTAACATAATCTTCAAAATCAACTCCATCAAAAACTGGCAAGGGAAATAGAGGAATATCATCCTTTTTCACCGATGTTGTAGCTGTAACAAATGCAGTCTTCTTGAAGCAGTTCTTCATCGTGGTTTACGTAACTTTATTCCAAGCAGAATTAATCCAATGAACAGCATTCAAAGCATTTACTGACGCAGCCGTTGACGATGCCAATGCAGAAGGACCACAGGTTTGTGCTTTCATGATCACGCATTCCAAGAGTTGAGCTCTGTAGTGCACTTTGAAGGACTGAATACTGCCTTGATCTAAAGGCTGGGTTTTCGAAGTTGTGTTTGGAGGCAAAAATTTTAGCTTCACATTTGGTAGATTATTCACTTTCGGGTGGCTGGGGCAGTTGTCCACGGTAAGTAGAATAGACCGCTTCTTCTTCCTCATTTCTGCGTCAATTCCTCTAACCCACTCTTCGAACAAAGCACTGGTCATCCAGGCGGATCTATTCGCTCTCCAAAAAACAGGAAGTTCTTCAGGTTTTACATTTTAAAATGCACGAGGTTTTGCGGATTTGCCGATCACCGTAAGCTTCAATTTTTCCCCAGTCATACTAGCACACAGAAGAACAGAAAAACGCTGCTTTGAAAGTTTTCCTCTTTTGCATGTGTCACCCTTCATTACTAAATTTCTATCAGACATTGCTTTAAAGAAGAGACCGCACTCATCAGCATTAAAGATGTCCTCATCTTTAAAACCTTTAGAAAACTCTGGGAATTTTTCAATAAACTTCTCCACCACTTCAGCTGAAACCTCATTCAATTCTCCACACAAAACTTATTGAGAAATCTCGTTTCGTAGTTTGAATTTTTTAAGTCAACCTGCTGACGCTTGGAAGTCCTCTATTTAGAATCCTTTTGCAAATTTTTTTGCTACTTCCTGAAGCATAGGTCCTGATATTATTGCATTGATTGATCTCATCTCTTTAAACCAACGAAACGTGGCTTCATTCACAGCGTCGAGACACGTTTTTTGCTTTTTCTTTGGAGTCCCCCGTTTTCGGAAGAATATCTCTCCAGATATTCTTCCTTGCGTTTTAAAATGTTGCTCACACCAAATTTTTCCGCTGTCTTTCTTTGGCATCTGCTTTCCAGAAAATTAATAAGATCCACTTTCTCCTTTAATTTAAGTTCTTTTAGAGCTTTTCTTTGTGCCATTTTTAATGAAAATTCGCAAATAAACGACCGGTCCCGTCACGATGGGACATCCATAAAAAAAGAACGGAATGTGTTTTACATGTGAGCGATAGACGTTGTTTTCCAATTCTGCATATAGCTACACCGCTACGCACATCCCCCACCCCCTGACTTTTTTCAACAGATTCCAGGAATTCTGGCAATTCCCTCCCATTGTATCATACTGGAAGTGAACAATGAATGAAGCACCACAAGGGGGCGAGAGTTGCTCAGATAAGTCGAATGGCTGATAAAGAAATTCCTGGAAACCAGATAGAGAACAAACGGAGGTAAAAGCAAATTCAAGAAAACATCAGTGGTCAAGTTACAGAGAGTAAAACCTATTGAAAAGTGGTCAAAATACAATTTACGGAGGTGGTCAACATAGAGAGGTAAATCTCCATTGAAAATGCATTGTGACCATTCAAACTTATAAATTTCGGTCAACATAGGGAGGTGGTTAACGTAGAGAGGTGGTCAACTTTGGAGGTTTTACTGTAGCTTGTTTTAATGGAGTTATTTTAATATCTAATGTTTAAAATATCGTACCAGGAAGTGCATGAAAGCAAGTAAGTGCTAAACTATTCAAAATGTAGTAATGATCTGTTTAAAAACACCGAAAAAACGATTCAATATTTTATTCGGTTATTCAATCAATATTAAGGTGTCAATGGCATTAAATTTCAATATTTGCTTTTCAGGTATCTTTAAACAGTTTTCATTTTCCCTAAAAAAATTTTTTTGTCATACAATTGACCTCGGTTAAAATAAAAAGAAAGGAACAAATATTAGCTAGTTTTAACAGAGTTCTCTGAATATCCATGTTTAAGATCTCGCATTATGAAGTGTATGAAAATAAGTAACAGCTAAACTATTCAAAATGTTGAAATGATCTCTTTAAAAAAACTGTAAAAACCATTTCATATTTTATTCGGTTATTGAATCAATTTTCAGGTGTCATGGCGTTAAATTTCAATATTTCCCTTTCAAGTATCTTTAAACAGTTTTTATTTTCCCCCCGAAAAATTAACTTGTTATTTAATCGAACTCGGTTATAATGAGGATAAAGGAACTATAAGATTAACTTGTTTTAATATCAGATTAGCTTGTTTAAAAACACTGCAAAAAGCATTCCATATTTTATTCAGTTATTGAATAAATTTTAAGGTGACATGGCGTTAAATTTCAATATTTGCTTTTCAAATATCTTTAATAAATAGTTTTAATTTTTACCCTCGAAAAATTAATTTGTCATACAATCGAAATCGTTACGAGTAACGATGGTAAAAGAACGGTTATAACGAGGATAAAAGAACTATAAAATTAGTTTGTTTTAACAGAGTTCTCTCAATATCCATGTTTAAAATCTTTTATCATGAAAGTGCATGAAAATAAGTAACCGCTAAACTTTTTAAAAATGCTAGAACGATCAGTCTTGTAGACACAATTCTGCACTTGTAATTGAGTAACATCAAATTAAATTGTTAATAACAGAGTAGCTATAAAATAAATGTACCTATTTGGAAGGCACATGCAAGAATGGGAATTATATGTGCAGAACTCGCAAGCTTTTTTAAATTTAGCACTATGCTTGTGTGAATAATTTTATTTCCCTTATTTAACCTTTTGAATCCCGCAATAGCCGAAATCATCCCTATGATGTGAAACCCACAATAGCCCAGGATAGCTGAAAGCATTTTCCTTTCCCTTAAATGGGTCGGTGTGCTGTCAAGGGGATGGTCTCTCTCTCTGTGATGGATGAGGTAATGTGTTGGCATTTCTGGAAAGTACAGAAAGAAAAACAATATTTGTTTTCAGTAACTGGAGCAATGATAAGAAGAGGGGTGTAACACCTGTCGAAATTTGAATAAATGCCGAATGCAGTACGATCATTTCCACTACATACGTAGTGAAAAAGGGGCGAACGAAAAAGCCAGCATTTTGGGCTATTTTGTTGGGATTCTAAGGACATTCAGTTTTTTAAAGCTTAGGATTTAAAGAGTTAATGACAGAAATTTTGTGATTAAATAAGGTGAAGAAAATTATTCGAAAAAAGTGGAACTAAAATATTAAAAAGTATGCGATCACTGCATATAATTTCCATTCTTGGATATGTGAAGCTAAAGAGCGGAATGAGACTAAATAAGCATGGGGAATGCAATTCCGTTGAAACAGAGGTTTCTTTCCTTACAATATTTTTTTAATTTTGAACTTTCCAACATCCCTTACTCCTTATTTTAAGATCACACAAAAATCAAATCATTGATATATCGTGAATAACAAGTACAAAATGTCGTAACTTGCATAGCCTAACAAACCAGTCATGAAGTGGCTTCTTAAGTGAATGTTAAAGAAAAAATAATTAAAGAGGATTAAAGGAATTGGGTATGAAAATAATAAATATTATTTGAATCCACAACAGTTTTTTTTATTGAAAAGAAAAGAAAAATATTGCAATAATTAATATTTTATTCACCAAGGCTTTCATAGCACCGTTTTTGCTTCTTAACTGAGTTTTAGGTTTTTGAAGTCAGAAAACCCTTGCTACATTTCTTTTTCCATTCCAAATACTTTATATCTTAAATTGATAAAAAAAATTATAATTTGTGTTTTAAAGTTGTGACAGTAAGCAGATATTTAGGTAGCTTTCATTACAAAAAGCTACCTATTGCAGCCGTTCGGAGAAAAGCAATTCCAAACAATTTTGGTATATTTTCACCGATCATGACCCCCAGACCACCCTCCGTTCAAATGTTGATATATATATCCTTCTATATTAAAAAAAAGTAATCTGGAACTGAGCCAAAAACGATTTAGAAATGGACCAATCAAATTCTGCATAGATATTCCGGGTTATTCTCATCGCTTTTTTACTAGGGACTTTTTTGAGGAGCTAATACTTTTTTTCTAGCCATCCTACGGATTCGAAAATCATACCACCAGACGCGAAATATAACAAGCTTTCAGAAATTAAAAAAATTATCACGGTCGGACAATAAAAACTCAAAAAATCCTTAAAAATCGAGTAAAAAATCTTTTATTGAAAAAGTCATTTTTTTATATTGTTGACAATTTCGAAATAGACGCAAAGGATTATGTTTTACCTCAAATAAAAAATGTATTTGCGCGAGACTATTAAAAACAATAATGAAAGTTTAAAATAATAATTAAATGATCACGTGTTGAAAGCAGGAAATAAAGAAAATTATGACATAAAAATTGTGTTTACACATGAATATTAAAAATAAAAGAGATGAATTAAATGAAAAAGCATTATAACCAGTTAAATGAAAAAGCATTATAACCTGATTACAGAAGAAAGTCGCCGTTCGTGATATCATCATCATCATCATCTTTTTAAAATAGGATACATTACCAGGTTTTAAGAGGCTGTGATATCAGAACGGGGGTTGGTAAGCGTAGCGAGCATTTTGGGGGGTGGGGGGAGAGAAGCAATTTAGATAATTATTTAATTATAGTTTCACGAAAGTTATAAATAGATTAAATTTTTTTTAAAGACATCAAAATATGTACTGGGGGGGGGGGGGGGTAAGGAAATAAAGAGGACTTTTGGATGGGAGGTGGGGGAATAATATAGATCTTTACTTAAATATTGTTGGGGGGGAAAATCACAAATAGAGCAAAAAAAATTAAGAATGTTAAAGATTTTAAATTTTACGAGATGCATTTGGAGGGGAGGATCTTCATGAGATAAGGTTGGGGGGGGGGGCAGGGGGAGAGAAGCAGAGATTTTAGGAGGATGGGTTTATTTAGGTGGCAGGTTGGAGTTATTTGTTTTTAATATAGAGTATTTAATAAGTCTGAAAAGAAGTTTAAAATTAAAAAGTTATAAAAGATAAACTATGCATTTTTGGTACCAGAGGGGGGGTGGGCAAAAGGGGAAACGGTAATTTTGAGAGGAGATTTAGATGATTGATTATTTATTGTTAGAATAAAATAAGAAATTAAGAAAAATATTTAAAAAATGATTTAATTTTTTTTTTTTGGGGGGGGGGGGGGGTAGGATTTTAGGGGGGGGGGGAATTTTTTTTTTTTTTTTTTTTTTAAATCTGCCGAAATACGGAAGATTCTTGTCACTTTTTTACTTTTAAATTAATGATAAAAACAGGTTTTTAGATGATTAAAAAAAACTCGATTATAAGCCTCCCCTCCCAAATTTAACCCTTTTTGGTTTTGAAAAAGGGGGCTTACAATCGGGATTTAACGGTATATATATATGATATATGTCATGCTGTAACTCTCTTATTTATGAACCGATTTGGATGTCACTGAGTATGTGATAGGACGTACCAAGGTCTCGACCGAGGTCGTAGGCCAGCTTCATCCGCCATCTTGTTTCAAAAGGGCGGCCAGTTAAATAAATTTAAAAATCCAAAAAATGCACAAAAAATTATAAATTGAAAAAAATGTTTATGTTATGTGTTAGAACGTAATACAAGGATTCTGGAACATTTTTTGTTTTGGCTATACCTTAAAAATGGTCGGGTCGGCCAGGGGCACCTTCCGAAAAAAAAATGCACAAAAAATTATAAATTGAAAAAAAATGTTTATGTTATGTGTTAGAACGTAATACAAGGATTCTGGAACATTTTTTTGTTTTGGCTATACCTTAAAAATGGTCGGGTCGGCCAGGGGCACCTTCCGGCACACGTAGTGTCGCCCGCGGAAGATGAGACCAGTGGCTTGCCCTTCCATGCATGTTCACGATCGGACTCTGCGGGAAAGCAAGGGCCGTAGGGATGCCGAACATACGGTGGATGACACGACTCCCTTATGGGTGTTCGGCGATGAAACCGTCCGACAGTCTCTACGGTTCATCAGGTGTCGCGTGGGGAAGTATCCTTTGATGGTGGGAACTTCCGCCGAATCGCAACGACCTCTGTCGTCGACACTGGGGCAAGATGAGGAGGCGTCGCTGGAACGCGAACCCTCTGAATCGATCGTAGCGACCTGTCGAGACAAAGCCATGGTCTGCGTTAAAAGTTCTTCAGGACTTGGGGACGAAGAGGAGTTGGGCTCGCTCGGCGCCGTGCGGGCGCCGATGGCGCTCATTAGTTTTTATACCTTAAAAATGGCTGAGATATGGCAGTTTGAAATGCCAGGGTGGCTGAGATTTTGAAACAGTCTGATATTTGTTATGCTGTAACTCTCGTATTTATGAACCCATATGAATGTGACTGATCATGTGTACAGAACATACCAAAGTCTCGACCAAGTTCGTTGACCAGCTTCATGAGGCATCTTGTTTTAAAACTGTGGCAAGTTAAATATTTTTAATTAAAAAAAATAAAAATTATGTATAAAAAATTATAAATTGAAAAAGTTATTTCCATTAAGTGTTAGACCGTGATACAAGGATTCTGGAACAGTTTATGTTTTGGCTTTATCATAAAAAATGGCTGAGATATAGCAGTTTGAAATTATTGGGTGGCTGACATTTTGAAACTATCTAATTTTGTTATGGTGTAACTCTCATGCTGAAATTCGTATTCAAATTCAGTATTAACGAAAACCGGGATTGAATCGTCTATAATCGGATTCCAAGCATTTTAGCTTCAGGTGTTTGAGTAAAATGAGTTGAATTTTTAAAAACATGAAATATGAAAGCTACCTTTTTCTCCTGGTACAGGCCGGAAGGACTTTATAATGTAACTTCTGTGTCAAATTGTTTCTTTTTTTTTTTCAAAAATGTTACACATCTTATTTTTCAGGATCAATAATTTTTCCCTATCAACATTTAACAACATTTTTTAAACCAGTGCTACATCCCTAACCACACCCCAAAAATATAATCACAAAAGCAAAATCACACATATCATATAAAAAATATTTAATACATCGGGAAAACTGTCTTCAAACCTATATTTCCCCCAAAATCTGTTGAATCGTATAAACACATATATACATTTCAAAAATGGAAAATTTTATAAACTTACTGTTGCATTATTTACAAAAGTTTAAAGAAATTTAAAAAAAAACTTTGACAAAAGAAATTGTCATTTAAGAATTAAAAACCTGTAATAAATAGGGCCATGGGTCTCATAAAATAAAAATGTCTATCGATGATTATCTTAGAAACACCTAGTCCAGATATTGTGAACCTCTTTAATTATGCGTGCCGAAAATTCACAAACAAAATCGATTAACATTGCAACGTGCCAAGCATTTATATAAAAAACAAGAAAGAAAAATCTTGCATCAAGCATAGATTGCAACACTTTCCAACAAATTCAGAACAGTGCAACAAAACTTCACCAATTAATAAGGTGAAAGAGGATATCTAATAAACAATTTGGAAATACTTAACACATTTAAAAACTGAATTTCGGCAATTGCCATCAACAGTCATAAAAGTATTTGAATTTTTTTGTGAAGACCTATATATGAGCTAAGGATTTGTATATATACTACATAGTATGAAACAATATAATTCAGTTACGAAGCACATAACCCAGTCGAAAATTCCACTTCAGCAATTACTGTCAATAAAAATACATGTATTCAAATTCTTTTGTGCTGCCCTGAATATGATCTATAAAATTTATACACACCAAGTAATATGCAAAAAATTAGTTACATTTAACAACGCGTACTACTACAATTCAAAACACACTTGTAGCAATAATTGCTAATAGACAAATAATTTATTTTACGCTCGCCAGCAGCGATTTTACAGACCATCATTGCTAACGCGATTAAGTGCTACGTCAAATGAAGATTGGCTGAAACATGATTACGAAGCAGCTGGGGGAGGAGTTAAAAGGTGTATTGTCAGGAAACGTTGCTTTCGTATGGTATGGATTTTTCTACATCGAATCTATAAAATAAATATTCGCCTCATTATTTTAATGGAAGTTTCCTTTCTGTGGGGGACGAATATGCTTCTTATTATTCGGGAATATTAAAAGGCAAAAATTTGTTTGTTTATTTATTTTATTTACATGCAACAATGTTGTATTTTTGTTATGGTACTTTGAATAGTTTTACAACTTATATTTAAATACAGAGAAGTGGGAGGAAGGGCAGTTGTATTGTGTCCTTTTAGGAACCAATTTCGCATATAGAAAGTATGTAATAATCTAAATTCCTTCTATTTTTAAAAAACAATATCGTGCATATACATAAATAATAGTTATTTAAACATACGCAATATTATTTCTTATGTATCCGTATGCATGAATTCTTTAAAGCTATAATTTAAGAAAAAGTTATTTGTCGTTGAATATTAATTTGAATCATGAAGATTTTTGAAATAAAATTAAATTTTATAAAATAAAATTAATAATTTTTATAAAATAAAATTTTATTCTGATATTTACTTCTTTTTAAGTATTGCTTCAATTTTGTGTATAAGTGATTAAATTAAGTTTATCATAATGTAGGGAAAAAATTATGTGCAATTTAATATTAAATAGTTAGCAGTTTATAGGAACATGAAAATAGTTTACTATTTTATTTTGTCTTAATATATCTTTAATTTTAATTTTTTTTTTTTTTTTTTTTGGGGGGGGGGGAGTGCGTTTACAAAAACAAAAGGTATTTTTTGGGCGGTGGGGTTATTAGCTTTTTCTGGTTATAGCTGTATGAAATACAACAAATACATTATTACTGCTTCAATTTTGATAAGAAAATTCTAATGTAATATATTTTTAGAATTCATATTTTTTCTTAGTGTTGAATTTTGTTAATAAAGAGGCTACCATGCAGGAAAGGGTTTAATTATTGAATACTGGCTAGGTCCTACAATAAGATGCTTAAATTACTTCAAAACTGATTATAATTATACATTGTGCGTTGTATTTTTTTTTTAAATACAAGGAATTTTTTTTTAATAATTTTTATAGCTAACTGAATTATTTAATTACCGAATAAGTTTTATTTCACTTATTTTTTTTTTCTGTGCATACATAAAAAATTGCAATGTTTTATTTGTTCTGAAACTAAAAAAATAATTATTGTAAAAAATAAATAATTTATATGAAAATTTTTGTATTTTATGCTCTTTTGCTTTAAAGCAATGGTTTAAAAAAACTTTGGATTAACACACCGCCGGCCCCTCCCTCCTAAAGATAAAAGGATAAAACTGCATTATTTATATGTCAATTTAACCATATGTCAGTTTTATGAAACACTTCAAAAGGTTAATAACAGCTCGGTAAATTTATCTTCACTTTTACTTCAATTATAATTATGACAATAAACATTTATTAATTTTTTGTGCGTTACTTAATTTCATTCTTTCGAAATATTAGTTTAATATGTTGATTTAAGTTTAATCTTTTAGTTCCAGCTAGTTAGAGTAAATTCTATAAATAAAATTCAAAATAAGTGCTGCTTCTACAGAAAAAAATGTAATTATGTAAATTTTATTTAAAATTTATTATTATGCAAAAAAAAAAAAAAAAAAAAAAAAAACAGTAATATTTATTTTTTACCTTTATCAAGGTTTTTTATATATCACTAAATTATCCTAAACGAATAGTTTTTTTCCTTCTTAAAAAATTACACAAGCTGCTACAAATTTAAATTATTTTTCATTCACCATTTCAGTTAAAATATTAGTTTTCATTTTCTTATTAAAAAGATAATGCAAGAGTGGAAGTATTTGATTGCTAATTCGACCTGTTTCATATTAAATTATGTTGTATATAAAATGGATTGTTTTCTTTTAAATGGATTAAGTTAATAATATTTGTTTGTCACGTTTAATGTGTCACAAGCATCATTAAAAATAAAACAAATGTGAATATGGAACCTTTGAGGCTTTTATGAATCGTCAACTAAATAAAAAATATCCTCTTCAAACGCGTTAAGCCCCTCCTACATTGTCTTGGGCAACTGACCAATCAACATCCAACATAGCTGTTAATTGCGCTCAGAGCCGTCCTTAGCGAAAGCGAGGCCGAGTGCAAGAACTTTTGAAAGGCCTTTCACTTCCAAACTTAATGCCCCTCCATTCGCACCACTGTTGCCAATTTTGCTATTTTTTTTATTCATCTACCAGAAATTTCGAATAGTAATTTTTACTTTATTTGAACTTTACTTTATTCGAAAATTCTGGTAGATATTTTGAATAAAAAAATCCGCTAAATTGCAACAGCACTATCAAAAAGTTGCATGATATACGCAGTGGTGCACCAAGAATTGCGCCTCTGCGCTTTTGTATTTGGGAGGGTTGGGGCTTTGGGGGTAGTATGTTTTAGTGGAGGTTTATACAAATTCGGGCCAATTTCTTTTCATAATACGCGGAGTGGCCTCGGCTATTTTTTTTTCTACAGACTTGGGCCGAGTCGGGAATTTTTTCTGGCTATGTTATACCGAAGTAGCATTTCTATTCTTTTTTTTTTCTCTAGGTAAATTAGTGACATTGTAAAGCAGTTAAAAAAGGAGAGAGAACATCCCCCATACTTTTTTATCGTCAAGTTGCTGCAGAGAGGTGCGAAAGGTACTGTTTGACTGGAAATTAAGTCCACTTTTCGAATTTGAATGCAAACTTTGAAATATGGGTGTCTTCTATATATTAAAAATTGTATCGATTTTGAATTTTTCAATAGTAACACCCACTTTTGACACCATTTTAAAGTTCATTTGATCAATATAACACGTAAAAAGGCACCGATTGTATACTTTTCTTAAATCTTCGTAGAGTTAGATGAGTTAAAAGTTTGGGAATGCTAACGTGATTGCACGTGACAAACTTTTATTTATTATCTTCCCAAAAATCATCAGATTGATTTTTTAATGCGATAAAATGCATAGACGCAAAGATATTTCAGTCACTTTTTTTTCAATTCAAGAAAGATTTTTGAATGATGAAGATTATTAATAAAATCATACTCAAAATATTATGATCGACAGTAATTTCACCTGAAAACAAAACACATTTGTAAAAAGTGTGGGTATTTAAGTGCACAGCTCGTTCCAGTTATTAGTTTTCGAGATACAGATAAATTTTACTTTGCGATGGTCTAAATTAAAGGGACCATGTCCTGTTATCCATATAAAAGAAAATGTTAAAGAATAACCTAAAAAAATGTATGGTATTTTGTTAGGTATAAAGTGAGTTTATTTTAAACTAAAATAATCTATAATTTTTCTGGTAACCAATTGAATGTACCCGATACATTTCGTTGTAAGATATTTTTATTTTTCTAAATTTTATGGATAAACTACTAGCATAGTTTCTTTTATTACCCTATAACTCCATGTAATTCTGTATACTTGGCTTGAGGGTTGAATTTGAAAATGTTGTACTTTAAAATGTTTACTTAAATATGCGTGCAATATTCTTTTAAATAATTTTTATTGTAGGATAATACTGGCAAAAAAATATCAGAATTTTTGCAGGAATTGAATTGCTCGGCTCAGGCTTGGACCGAGCTTTTGATATTTACACCGGGTCAGGATAGATTTCTGTCGACAGGGTTTGATCTAGGTCTGAAAATTTTGGCCCATGCAGACCTCTTAGAATATTTACATGACATTAGTGAGCAGGGATCACTAATCAGCAGAGAGTCATTGGAAAAATGCAAAATCAAGCAATTTTTAAAACAATTTGGTGGAAAAAATTGTTAACTCCTTTCTGATATTTTAAAGAGAAACATAAATCAAAGATAATGGCTAAATTATTTATGTATTTGACTACGGTGAAATATTTACGTCCCACGGGCCGATACAGGTCTGCTACTATCGAATATTTTATATTTATTTTGTACTACTATTTTAAAAAAAATTTCGCTGTGGTAGGTTACTTTTGAAATTGTCATAGAAGTGTACGGCAAAGATTATTATTATTATTATTATTATTTGAAAAAGTGCTACGAATAAAATTTAAAAAAAATAGTCGACAGTTTCTGCAATTTCTAGTAAAAAATAAATTTTCAAGGGACAAAATCAAAGGATTAATCAATTAAATTACTTGATCAGACCACTTTATACTACACTGTTAAAAATTTGCAGCAAACTATCCAGTCATTTGACCGTTTTTATAGAAAACGGTTACATAACCGTAATTTAGGGCTATTCTGACCATATTTTCCCCTATAATATGGTCAGGATAGAGTTAAATTACGGTTATGTAACAGTATTTTACAAAAATGATCAAATGACCGGACAGTTTGCTGCAAATTTTTAACAGTGTATGGCAGTAACGAATATAACAAAGATGAAACTTTGGACCTATAAACTTTATTCTTTCTTTAATTGTAACCTGTTTAAACTTTTTGATTTAATTACCAAATATTAAACGTGTTAATACTTTTAATTTAATTAGACAATTTAAAAATAGTAAAACTATTTGAGTTAAACTCAATATGTCCCCAAATTTTCTTTTTCCTTAAAAACCTTTAAAAACTTAACCTTTCATAATTTTTGGAGACTTTAAATTTTTAGTTTAATCTCGGGGGCTTAATCTCGGAGGTTCCAGTTCACTGGCCTCCTCATTGTGTTTATGAAATAACACATGGGGAGGAACGAGTAGGAACATCGATATTCGTCTAACAAATAAGAGAAACTTGATGTTGTTTGTTTCAAATAGTCATTAAAATAACAGTGAACAGTTTATCAGCATCATCAGCAGCACCAACCTCTTAACAATTAACATTCAGTTCATGCACCCATCCACATTTTTTTTAAAGCGCCTAGTGCTGCCTAGGCTACAGTATAACAATGCTTATAGATTAAATATAAGCTACAAGAAATCTATTCTCTTCTCGAGTGTCGACAACTTGCACCAAAATTTAATTGATTAAAATTTTACATTTTATAAATAAGCAAGTTTACACATATAAATTTTATTATGAAAAAAAAAATCACAACAAAATGAATAATAAATATTTAGCTATATTGTATTTTTTTATTTTTTCGGGCGCGAGGCCTCCCTAGGCGCGAGGCCCTGTGCGGCCGCACCTGTCGCACACCCATAAGGACGGCTCTGATTGCGCTAGCAATGATGGTTTGTAAAATCGCATCCCAGCAAATGAACGGTAAATACTATGCACACCATATTCTACAGTAAGCACCCTTTAGTGCACTGTTTATTAGCTTTAATATGTTTGAAATAGTGTACACTTTAAAAATGACACTTTCAAAACTGAGCAAAGAATACTCAAATCTGAGTATCTCGCATAGTCAAAATGGCTCTGAATCAAAAAAGTTTGAAGCATGTATATACTCATTTCTGAAAACATGCACACACTCAAGAATAATACATCATGTGCTCAAATTTTTGAGTGTTTCAATAATGAGAATAAACCGACTTCTATGGGCTCATTTTGGAGTATTTCCATATTTCAAAAATGAGTTTGAACTGATTCTAATCATTTTTGAGTGTGCACGTTTAAAAAAATGAGTATGAACTCTCTCATACTCTGAGCTCTATATGCTCAGATTTGAGTATGTCCATGTTGTTTCAATATTCTGAGTATTTCTGGTATTTCAGAATTGAAAGTATAGGGTCGTCATATTTGGAATAAAAAGTTTCATAACAAAATGAAAACATTGATTTACTCTGATTTGAAAGTGTCATTTTTCTATGTGTAACATAATTAAAATAAATTGCAAATGATTTTCCACATATACCATAATGTAACAAAATTCTTTTGAGCGCCCATATAAACGAACTATACATGCTACAACACACTTTGTTTTCAATGCCGAACATGTCATAACAAATATCAATTACACGGTAATCCGAGTATATTTACCGCACAGACAGACCGAAGTCAAGCAATTTCAACTATGTGAGAAAGTGTAACAAAAGTATCGTAGCATATGCTGTCAAAACGAAAAACTGGTTACTATAACCACTTGCTTTCACACATTAAATAACTAAGAAAAAAAATCAAAAATACGACTTTTCTTTACAACGGAATCAGGCACTAATTTAAAGAAATTTTAATTCAGAAATAAATCTTATATTAATCCAAGTTAAGTTGCATAAAAATGTATTAATAATTTATTAATGAGATTTTTACATTTGCATACTCGACGAAGAATGTTTTGAATCTGGTTTATATTTTATAAATTTTAATAATATGCATAGCAAAGTTCGGTCCACTTGTCTTTTGATTGCTGTGGCTTTCTTATGAAATTCATTTGAAGAAATAAGTTTAAATTCACATAGAAAGGAAAAATAATTAAATGTTGAAAGCATCGCACAGTATCATAAAAACAGAAATTTTGCTAATCTAATTGGTGCAAAAATAATTACTTTCAGATGGTCAATTCATCTCGGCATCAATTTATCGGGACGAAAATTTTTTTGAACGTGATGGTGATAAAAGATAAGATATTTTAGTAAAATTATTTAATGATAATTTGTTTTTCAGATATAGAGAATTATATCTAGCATTTTTTCCTAAATCTCATACCTTTTTCTAGTGATCATAAGCAATATCTACTCCATCAGTAATTTAAATAAGAAATGAGTTGCTTTAGTCTAGTGCATTAAACATTTATTTCTTCATTGAGAACAAAAGTCACGCACATATATAAAAAAACATCTCTAATTTAATGATTGTTATTTTTAGACTAAAACAGTAAAAAGAGAACTATATATAAATATTTTAATCTGCATCTAAAATCGGTCTTTAGAATGTTACTTAATTCAGATTCAGATTTAGAACTAGGACCTAAATATATGTTTCCAGTTATACCAGATTTAAAGAATGTTATTCCAGAAATACAGACGAGCATAGAGAAGAAATAAGGAACTTAATGTTTAATGAAGTGAGAAAACTTTTTAACAAACCTATCAAACCTGTTTATAAAGAACTTAAAATTATAAAAAGTTTAAAACAAGACCCGAATATAATTATAGTACAGACTGACAAATCCAACAAATTAGCTATCCTTAATAGAGATGATTATATAAATAAGATGGAAAATTGCATTAAAGATATGAATTGTGAAGAAGTTAAAAAAGATCCAACTAATTTAATCAACTATAAGGTCAATGACATCATTAAAAATGGAACTTGGCCCATATTTATGAAGAAAATAATAAAAGTACATAAATTAGCTGTTATTCCTAGGATTATTGGAAGACTAAAACATCATAAAAGCAGCATGCCATTACGTCCTATAGTTTCAAAGGGCTCAGGACCGACTTACTTCTTAGAAAAAGCTTATGTTCCCTTCTTAAGAGATACTTTACCGGATTCTACATTAACTATTAAATCAATGGAAGATTTCATTTAAAAAATCAAACATATACAGTTACCAGATACTTATATAATGGCTAGTCTTGATATTATTTCATTGTATCCATCAATTGACACACATGTAGTATGTAATAAGATTTGTGATGATATTGAACAGATAGAAGAATTTAGTGATGATATGAAAATAACAATAAAAAGAGGACTTAATCTAATCATCCATAATGACTATTTCACATTCAATAGTAAATATTATAAGCAGAATCACGGAGCCCCAATGGGGTCACCTATTTCAGGTTTATTAACTGAATATACTCTTCGCCCATTGTAAAATAAAGTTTTTGGCACATGTCACTTAACACCTCACACTTGGCTCAGATATGTTGATGATATTTTTATAATTTGGCAGCATAGTCTTGATGAACTTAAAATATTTATAAATCAACTAAACTCAATTGACAATAACATTAAATTCACTATTGAAATTGAACATAATAAAAGTCTTCCATTCCTTGATGTAATGTTAACCAGAACAAATAAATCTATCGACAGAGCTGTTTTCCGGAAAAGTATGGCTAACCAATCTACCATACCAAATAACGCATGTTCTCCCTTTACATACAAAATTTCAGCCTACAGATTTCTCATAAGACGAGCCTTTATAATATGTACTGAAAATAAATTGAATAATGAATTAGATAATATTCGTAAAATTGCTTATAATAATGGTTTTAAAGTACACCATCTTAATAAATTAATCATGTGTGTGGATATCACCAATAATAAGAAACCAGAAAAGAAAGGTGATTCGCAAAAATACAAACTTTATACCCTTCAATATTATCCAAGCTTTTTTGAAAAATTAAAACACAGCCTTAAACGTTTCAATATCTGCTTAATAGCCAAACCACCTAAGAAATTAAAGAATATCATTTGCAATAAAATTGACCCAATTAATTTTGAGAATTATTCAGGAGTATATGAAATACCTTTTATTAAAGAAGACGGATCCAAGAATTACTACATAGGCATGACCAGCAGGAAATTTAATTGCAGAAAAAAGAGCATATAGCTGATATTAAATACAATAGAAAAACTACAGCCCTGGCAAGATTATATCAAGAAGAAACTATCCAAATAAATTTCAATGAAAGTAAAATAATATTTCCCTCCAGTCTATACTATCCATCCATAATAAGAGAAACCATAGAAACACTAACACGCAAAAATACAATATGTAACGATGCGGCATCTTTTAATTTACTGAAACTGTGGCTAGAGTTATTCCATGGTCAAAGATATGAAAATAAACAACCAAGTAAAAAATAATAGATAACGTGCGTATTTTAAAAAAAAAGTACATGAAAATAATAACTTCAAAGCCCGTGCAACTTTAGAATATTCTCATTTTGTTTTTGAAAATGACTCGGAAAGAGTCGAAACATGTAAAACAACTAATAAAAGTTATTTTAATTGATATTATGTTGTTAATTTTACACCTTTAGCATTTAAAAGTGATACTTTAAAAAACATTTTTGCTATGATGAATTGACGCCATGACGAATTAATGCAGAATCTATGTTAAATAAAACTTTATTGATTCAAACAAAAAGGAAAAGTAATTTTGTCAGTGTAATGCTTACGAAAATAAGTTTTTTTAGTGCCATGGAAATCGTCGTAGGTGTCTTTCCGGGCACGTGTGAAACTGTCTTCAAACACAAGTATTTACTCCAAAATCGACTGATAAGCAAATATATACATTTCAAAAATAAAAACTTTTATAAACTCATTGCTGCATTGTTTACAATAGATTGGAGAATTATTTATTTTAAAAAAATCAAACAAATCCTTTGACAGATGAAATTGTCAATGTATTAAGAGTTAACAAAATCATTAATAAATGGAACATTGGGTTGTCATCAAGCAAAATGCAACTTTTATAAAGTTATTGTTGCATTGTTTGCAATTACAATAGATGAAAGAATTATTTATTTAAAACAATGAAACAAATCCTTTGACAGATGAAATTGACATTGTTTAAGAATTAGCAAAATCATTAATAAACGGGACAATGGGATGTCATCAAGCAAAATGTTTATCAATGATTATCTTACAAAAAATATATTCTACAACTCTGCAACCTTAATAATTTTTTTTTTAAGTTGGGACATTTCTTCATTATTTTTTTGTGTTCTAATAGCTCCTTGTTTGGTCTTAATTTGATTTCATTATGACATCACAATCATAACGAATAAGAACAGCAGCGATTGCATGTATTTCCCAGAGTAAAATTATTATTTTTCTAGGTTTTGTAGTACATTCTTCACTTTTCCCTTGAGAAGATTTTACAATCAAAATGTTTCCTCTGTGATTTCCCCCAATTCCAAGATTTTAGATGATGTTAAACATGTTATGATTATGCAAATGACTTTGGACATACAGTGCACGCTAAAACTTCCAAGGACAGCAAAATTTATAAATTTTTTGATAAATTTAAGATGCGATAATTGAAATGGAAATTTAATGTTGATGATAAGGTTGAAATACTACTATAAAAGTCAAGAAAACATATCTGTGAGCTTTTTATTGCAACAAAAAAATAATTATGCAAACAAACACTATTTCGCTTGTGTAAAAACTTTAAGGACAACTACTATTTTTTATAGAAACTTCACGTATAACTATTATCAATTTGCATGTTAAAAACTCTTGTGTATTTTGTATTTGTGACGTTTTCTATTTATAGTCTTGTTAATTTTATAATGCCAAAAGCAATTAAACTGACTGAATACAAAAAAAGTGCTGTTGAATCATTTGCATTGTCAGGAATGAGGTGGCGATCTACTAAAAAACAGATAAGAAGATCTAAAAGAATCATCAACAATTTTGTAAGGTTAAAAGATGAGTATGGTAAGAAAGAAAAAAACTGGAGACAGACGAAAATCCTTGTCACCCAGGGATGAAAGGAGAGTTTTAAAGTTAGCAACAACTGAAAAAAACTCAAATAAAGAAATTTTATGAGCAACTGGGTTCAATATTTGCAAGAAAACAATGTGCAATACATTTACTGGATATGGGAATTTCCAATACACAGCAAAATTGTGCAAACACACTTTACTGACTAGACACAAAATTCAACGTTTAGTTTTCAAGACCAGTGATGACTTGGATGACAAATGACTGCAGAATATTTTCTCCGATGAAACAAAATGGAACTTAGATTGTGCTGTTGCCTAGAAGTACTATTAGCATGATTTGAGAAGAGAAAAAGAAATTTTCTCAAAACGTCAATTAATTGGTATATTTATTATGGCATGGAGCTGCTTTTTGCTTAACAGCGTGGGGTCACCTTTATTACTTTTAGTAAAAGTTAATTCAAAAGCTTGCTTAATCTCTTTCACCTGTTGCAACACTTTTGGCAGCAGAAAAATGGATTTATCAGCAAGATAATGCACCTATCAACACAGACCATAGGAAAAAACTCTGGTTCCAGAAGAAAAATATTGAAGTTTTGCATTGGCCACCCAGAAGTCCGAACTAAAACCGATCAAGTACGTCTGGGGAGATTTAGCAAGACAAGTTTTTAAAAAATGGAAGACATTTTTCCTCAGCTTCAGAACTCAGATCTACGACTGAAGATGAACTGTATAAAACCATTCCCGAACTGTGTCAAAAATTAATAATGTCCATGAAAGATAAAATATTTGCGGTCATTAAAAGCAATGGTGGGTACACAAGATATTATTTGTTTCTTCAATACTGTATTGTTTTTATTTTGCTGTCCTTAAAGTTTTTACATGGGCAGAAATGGTGTTTTTTGGTATAATTATTTTATTTTCAAAATAAAATACATACAGATAAATTTTGTTAACTTTTTAACTATATGATACACATTACAGTAAACTTTTTTACATCCGATTTGAAAGTTATAAAAAAGCATTTTTAAAGTTTTTACATGCACTGTATTTATATATTGTAGTTTCTCTCCCATATGTATAAAATGCCCTTTCAAAGTATGTTTCAGTGTAACTTATTCATAACATTTCGAACAAATATGAAATTAACATGCAGTACATGTTACAAGAAGTTTTTTGAGATGTCCAAACTGTACAGATTTTTGAAATACTTCAGATTTGAAAGATTTTTCTCACATATGAATAAGGATATTATCCCATTTACATGCAGTACATGACATATTATTATACGTTTATAGTTTTCTCATTTATGAACTAGGAGATGCTTAATCAAATTCTGTTTCTGTGAAAATGTTTTTGGACATTCAGGACCAAAAAATGATTTCTCCCGAGCATGTGCTAAATGATGTTGTTTTAGATATCTTAATTGTCCAAATGATTTTGTGCAGATTTCACATTTATGAGGTTTCCCTGCCATATGGATAAGAAGATGCTGATTCAAATTATACTTCAGTGAAAATGTTTTCTGACATTCAGGACAAATAAATGTTTTGTCTCCAGAATGTGTTAACAGATGTGTTTTTAGACTTGTTGCTAGTCGAAATGATTTTGAACAAATTTCACATTTATAAGGTTTCTCACCCATGTGGATAAGGAGATGCAGGTTCATATCTGATTTCTGTGAAAATGTTTTTTGACATTCAAGGCAAGCAAAAGGTTTCTCTCCAGTATGTGTAAGACGATGACGTTTTAAAATGGATAACTGATTAAATGATTTTGGACATAGTTCACATTTATAAGGTAATTTACCAGTATGAATAAGAAGATGCTTTTTCAAACTATAACTCACTAAAAACGTTTTTTGACATTCGGGACAAACATATGGTTTCTCTCCAGTATGTGTTAGACAATGACGTTTTAAACTGGATAACTGATTAAATGATTTTGGACATAGCTCACATTTATAAGGTAATTTACCCGTATGAATAAGAAGATGCCTTTTCAAACTATAACTCGCTGAAAATGTCTTTTGACATTCGGGATAAACATATGGTTTCTCTCCACTGTGTGTTAAAAGATGCACTTGAAGATTTCCGGCCTGCACAAATGATTTAGAACATATTTAACATTTATAAGGGTTCTCTAATGTATGTATAAGTAGATGCCTTTTCAAATACTATTTCGTAGAAAATCTTTTTTTGACATTCAGGGCAAATATGAGATTTCTCTTCAGTATGTGGCAAAACATGTTCTTTTAGATGTCTTAATTGTACAAATGATTTTGTGCACATTTCACATTTATGAGGTTTGTCTCCAGTATGGATAAAAATATGCTTGTTCAAACTACCTTTCTGTGTAAATGCTTTTGGACATACCGGACAAACATGTGGTTTTTCTCCAGTATGTATATTAAACGATGTCTTTTAAGACTTGTGTCCTGTCCAAATGATTTTAGACATATTTCACACTTGTAAAGTTTTTCTCTTGTATGGATAAGAATAGGTTTGTTTAACTTTTGTTTCGTCGAAAATGCTTTTTGACATTCATGGCAATAAATGTTTTTTCTCCAGTGGGTCTTAGAAGATGTCCTTTAAGTTAACTGGATGAATTGTGCCCGCCAGATTCAACCGGGATAGCTCAGTTGGTAGAGCGTGGCAGCTTCAGCCTAGAGATCCCAGGTTCGAATCCTGGCCCGGACATTTTTCGTCCAGTTGGAAAATTACAACTCGCATGATTTCGTTACCAATTTGAATAATTGTGTTAAAATTAATCTAGTCTACTTTAAGATTTTCTAAACGTGCAAATTATTTTTGACATGTCTCACATTGATAAGGTTTCTCACCTGTATGCATAAGATGCTGGTTTAAATCTGATTCCTGTGGAAACACTTTTTAACATTCAGGACAAACATGTTTATTTTCAGTATGTTTTAGAAGATGCTGTTTTAAATATTTGTTGTTATTTTATTGTGTCAAACTTGCTTTTGTTCTGTAGGTTTTTTTCACATAATTGACATTTGTATTTATTTTTACTATTATCTATCTGACATAGTTGTTTAGTTTAACCTCTGCTTTTTCTTTAAGTTGTGTTGTAGCAGTATTATTTAAATTATCTGCCTCTGTGAATCTTTTTTGATATTCATTATGAACATATGGTTGTTCTTCGGAATAATCTTGAACTTCATTTAAATTGCCTTTGTTTGTAAATTCTTGCTGGCACACACTGGAAAAGTATCTGTATTTTTCCTGTATTGTCACTTGTCAACACTGATTCCATGCTCCTTAAAATGATTTTTTTACTGAACATCTTATATGCAGTATTATTCTTTTTGTGGGTTTTTTTGCAAGGTGATTTCTATTTATGTAACTTTTCTCCTGAATGTTTAAAAAATTAGGTATTGAAATTCCAGTTTTATACATGTACTTTAAGGCATACTCTTCATAATTTTTATTTGCAATATTACGTATGTGGTATGATTTACACTGCACTGTGACTGAAAATGTTTCTTTGTTGAATATCCTTGCTGGGGGATCGTTTGCATTTACACGCCTTCTCTATAGTATGCCAGCTCAAGTTTCCTTTTTGTAGACAATTTTAACAGTAAATGCTTTTATATAAGATCATTTAGTGTAGCGTTAGAGATTTGCTCGCTATCTTATATGACTGAAAATTAATTTCTGATACGAGACTTCATACATATATGTTCTGTATTTTATATTAATGATCCAGATGCTGATATCATGAAAACATCTTATCTCTCTAATTAATTAATTCCTTAATGATACATATATTTTTAAATATGCGATTATAACCATTGCTATGAACGTTGCTTCATATACATTTGCACTATAGAAAATGCAGAGGTTTTCTTAAAATCTAATGAGTGAAATTTTATTGGCTTAAGTCACTTTTTAAAGACAACATAATACTATATATGTCTATAATATTAGAATAATAGGATATATGTGTATTTGTAACATTTTCCTGTCGTTGTTTAAACCTTTACCTTTTTTTAAATATTACATTCTTTTTCAGATTTGAAGTGATCATTACAATGTCTGATCAGTGTAAAAATAAGTACAATATTTATTTTCTTAGTACTACGATTTTAATATTTTGAAGTCTCTGTATGTATAAACTTTACTATGTATAATCTTTACTTTACATTAAAAACTATACTTTATTTTCAGTTTAACTTGTAAAATATTGGCGTGAAGAAAAGTTTAAAAAATATATTTTTATTAAAGCTTTTTGATGGAATTTTTCATGGAAAATTTGCCGTTTGGATTCTCATTTATTATCTATGGATAAAAACTGTAGATAATATTATGATGCTATTGGATGAATGTTGTAGAATGTGGTATTTGATACTATTCCAATTAGAAGATTTCCGTAGTTGACAAACAAATTATATTATCATTACAAATTTAAACTTGCTTTTATTGATATATTTAGAACTCTTTGTAAAAGTAGCATTTACTACCCTGGAATAAAATAGAAAGAATTAAAAAAATATTCATAATGATATGTAACAGCGCATAATGTATCTTATAGTTAATAAATTATAAAATATATGAATCCGAAAAACACATTTCTTTATACATATATACTAATGCATTTTAAAACAATATAAATAATAATTAATAAAAATCTTTAAAAACACTGCAAAAACCATACCATATTTCATTCAGTTATTGAATCAGTTTTAAGGTGAGATAGCATTAAGTTTCAATATTTCCTTTTCCAGTATCTTTCAACATTTTTAATTTCCCCCCTAAAAAATTGTTTTTGTCATACAATGAACTCTGTTATAACAAGGTTAAAGGAACTACTTGTTTTAACGGAATTCTCGCAATATCCATGTTTAAGATCTCGTTTCACGAAATGCATGAAAAAAAATCCTTAAGTTATTTAAAATGTTAGAATGATTACTCTTGTCGGCACAATTTTTACAAGGCTCACACGCTTTTCAACATTTTGTACTACTTTTTTTAATAATTTTATTTGCCATATGTTATGGCAGCCATATTTATTCCCATTAAATAAGGTGAAGAAATTATTCGTAAAAAGTGGTCCTAAAATATTAAAAGTGTGCCAGTCTTGCAGATAATTCCCAGCCCTGGATATGCAATTAAAATAAACTGCTGTTTGTAAAAATTGCAATACCATGAAGGAATCATGGTAGTGAGCTGAAACTGACAGCAAATGTAAATTAGGATGCTGTATCCAAATGATTAGAATTCACTTTGCAAGCTGGGCTGAGCTGCGCGTTTTGAACTGCTGTTTTGGCTAGAGAAACAGAGAGCTGTAGCGAGATATTAAAAATTGCATATCGTTGTTTGCCAGTAGTAAGAGTTTCATGAAAAGTCATTATACCTCGACGATGACAGATGGCACCATATGAGCAAGATATTGACTTTGAACAGGGATTAATGATGGCCTATGTGAAGGATCTTTTCTTATCATCACAAGATAACTGGAGGAGTCAGAAACCCAGCAGTGGATGCCGAAATGTTACATCAGCACAGGATGATAGAGACATCACCCGCATGGCAGTGACAGACCATAAAGCTTGATCTGGAAAGTTGACAAAACGTCTGAGCACTGCTACAGGTGTGTCATTGACTCTCTAACAATTAGCCACTGTCTGCTGCAACATGGACTGCATGCAAGAGTTCTTTTGTGCAGAATTCTCCTCATGCAAAACCATCGGTGCATGTGGCTACAATAGGCTTGTTGACATGGATATGAACAACTTGTCTTTTTCAATGAATCCCGCTTTAATTTGCGGTACAGAGATGGCCACATCCGCAATAGACACTGAACTGGGAAATGACACATTTCAGAATATGACATCCAATGTGATACTGGATGAACACCATGCGTGATTTAAGGAGCTATTAGGTACCATGGACAATCTCGGCAGCTAAGAATTGTGGATAATTTCAATAGCAACTGGTATATTAGAGACATTCTGGAGTCCAAAGTCATAACCTGCTTTCGATGTCTTCTTGGTGCTGTATTTCAAAAGGACAATGCTCATTCACATATTGCTAAGAATGGTCGAACTTACATTTCAGCCTAGCAGATATAGCTTCTTCCTTGGCTGGTAGATCCATTGGATATGTTGTCTTTTGATCATGTCTGGGATTTTGTTGGTCGACGTCTCCCTCGCTCGTGACGCATTCCTGTAGCTGATACACATGAACTTTTAGTTCGGATAGAAGCAATCTGGAATGGTCTTTTTGAGTTACAGACTCAAAATATGTCTGATTCGATTCCACATCATATGGAAACACTTATTGCAATGTGTGGTGGCTGTGCAAAATGCTGATTTTCGACATGTATTATTATTTTTTTTATTGCTTTGTAAATTTAATTATTTGTTCCATATATTTGCAGTATGTATTCCATATATATCCAGTATTCCATATATATCCAGTATTTGTCACAGGTCGTTTGTGGAGTAAGTTTCATTCAACTCTGAGGAGTGCTTCATGGTGTTGCAAGTTTTACATACACAAATTTATAATGAACAGAATGTAATTAAAATTTAAATTTAGAGTTTTGAAGGCATAGTGAAAGTAATTCAGTGAAAACAGAAATTTATTTCCTGACAGTACTTTTAAAATTTTGAAAAAAAAAATAATCTTACGAAGTTACAAAATCCATGAAGAATCAACACCTCTGATACCAAACTCTGCTTTTTTCACCACGGACCTGAGGTGCTATATATATTGTTTTCACAAATAAAAAAGACACTATGGATATATCTAAATATTTTAATTACAGAACATTTGAGTTACAATTAATGTCTAACATGACACTTACACATAACTGTTATTGATATTGGTGCAATGATACCAACACATAGGAAAGGATTGGATGACTTTGGTATAGGACTACTGAGTTGTTTATAGATTCATTTTTCCATAATGCATCCTCGTGTGAACGATCAATCTTCAGCAGAGCCGTCCTTAGTGAAAGCGAGGCCGGGTGCAAGAACTTTGGCGAGGCGCTTCCATTCCGACTAATGTTGCGAATTTAGCTGTTTTTTTATTCATCTACCAGAAATTTTTAATAATAATTTTTGCTTTATTTAATGACATATATTATGTGATTAAATAAAGCGAAGGTAACTAATTGGTAGATATTTTGAATTAAAAAAATCATCTAAATTGGCAACACTACTTCTCACGACACACGACATAATCGGCTTTTGAAAAAGCTCGCGCTCAAATGACATACACAGTGGCGCATCAAAGATTACGTTTTTTCAGGGGTGTGTGTATGTGTAGGGGAGGGGGGGGGTTAGTATGTTTAGTAGAGGTTGACTCGCGTTGGTCTATTCTTTTGTCAGAAGATTTGAACAGGCAGACAATTCATTCTGGTTGTGTCATGTCGAAGCAGCTTTTTCTTTCTTTCTTTCTTTCTTTTTAGGGAGAAGGGTGGTAATTTAGTATTATTGTACAGTCGTTAAAGAGAGAGAGAGAAAGAAAACATCCACATACTGTTTAATCGTGAAATTGCGGCAGAGTGATCCGAAAGATACTGTTCGTGAATTGTGTCTATTTTTCGAATTTGAATACAAATTTTGAAAGAAGAGTCATCTTACATATTATCGACTTAGAAATAAAATCATCAGCCAGCCGTCAAACCAACCGTCAGATCCCTATGGTTCTGTCAATTTTTTTTCTATCGAAGCCCCTCTCCCTGCATTTTAGTGTATCATAAATATAAGAGACTGACAATTTAAAACACTTATAACGCGATCCGTAATTATAGTAGAATGCTCTCATGTTTTGCATGATAAATATAATCTTTATAAGGAGGGACATTGTCGGTTTTATTAACCGAAGCCCCTAAATTTTTGTATAGCACGGATATAAGGGCTTATTAACCAAAAACACTTATAAATCGTATACAAATTGTTGAGACTCAAACAAATTTTCTATGGTAAACCTCTTAGGGGAGGGAAGGGGGCTTTGTCGATTATTTATCGAAGCTAGAAATATTTTATTGTATTATAAATATAAGGTGGTAACAAATTAAACATTTATAACTCGAGCTGTAGCTGTTGTAGTACATTCATATTTTGTGTGGTATTTTTAAATTTATTATATTAAAATGACAAAGTATCCCCCTTAAAATGATTATGTTTACCAATCAAAACTTATATGGGCTGCAGCAATTTGGATCCGATTTATAAGTGTGTGTGATTATCGAGTCTTTATATTGCACTATACTAAAATTTAGGGACTTCTGTTAAAAAAAAAAAAAAAAAAAAAAAACGACAATGCCTCCTTAAAATTATGTCAGTTTGTTCATGCACACAAAAATTTCAGCGTGCTATGACAATTTGATCACGAGTTATAAGAGTTTTAATTTGTCGGGCTCTTATATTCAGCATTTTATAAAATTTAGAGAATTGGTTAAAAAACCCGACAATGTCTCCTGTAAAATTATGTTACTTTGTTCACACACACAAAATTTGAGCACGCTGTGAAAATTTGATCATGAGTTACAAGAGTTTAAATTTGTCGGGCTCTTACATTCAGGTTTTTATAAAAACTTAGGTGTTTGGTAATGACAATGGCCCTCATGATGTTGAACCATACAATGTTTATAGACCTATGACAATTAGAGTTCGAGCTATAGAAGGGGGGTGGGGATGGCAGCGACGGGGACGAAGTGTCATGTACTCTAAATTTTATTATGAAATAGATAACTCACCACAAAATAAATAATTATTTAGCTATTTTGCATTAATTTGTTTTTCGGGCGCGAGGCCTTCCTAGGCGCGAGGCCCTGTGCGGCCGCACCTGTCGCACACCCCTAAGGACGGCTCTGATCTTCAGTGAATTTTTAAAAGGCTGAAGTTACAGGAGTTACATGGGAAGATAGGAAAGTGGTATGGATGATGTTTGAGAACATCCCATTGAAATGTTTTTAGCAAGTCGATAAACTTCTTAGTGACATGTGGCATAGTGTTGTGCTGAAGAAGCACTATCCTTACATTTGTTTTTGACATCCTGTTTAAGCTTCAGCAATGTGTTGCCCGTCCACTACTTGTAGGTAGCTTCTATTACAAAAAATAAGAATCTACCTATTGCAGTTGTTCGGAGGGAAGCAATTCCGGAAAATTTTTTGTATATTTTCACCGATCAGGACCCTTCATATGCTAAAACCACCCTCAGTCAAAATGTTGATACATATATATATATCTGATTTTTGTCATGTGATAGCATTTGTATTTATCAACCTATTTGGATGTGACTATGCATGTATATAGTTTCGACCAAGTTCCTTGGCAAATTTCATCCACCATCCTGTTTCAAAATGATGGCTACTTCCAGATTTCAAATTAAAAAAAGATGTACAAAAAAAATAGAAATCCTAAAAGTTTTTTCTCTTATCAATTTCTGAGTTTTAGTGAACATGGTTTCTGGTTAAATTTCTTTCATTGTTGATGGATCGTAACCATTGTTCCAACTCTCATATGCTTAAAACGATACATTTATATCTCAGCTTCAAATTCTTGTCAAGCTTGGCAAAATATCATCAAGTTTGGTGACAAAAATAGGTTGCCGTAAATGAAGCCAACTTGGCTAAAGCTGAATAATTAGGCTAATTTTTCATTCAAATTCAGTATTGGCAAGAACGTGAAATAACTCCTCTATATTCGATTTCCACGCATATTAGCTTCGTGTTTTCAACTAAAATCAGCTAAAATCTTAAAACCAAGGAATAGGGAAGCTACCTTTTCCTCCCAGCACAGGCCAGAATGACTTTTTTGAATTTCAGATTGCTTGGTTGCATCCCCTTTTTTGAAATAGTATAATTTGTCTTACGTAATCTGTCATTAAATAAGGCAAAAATTACTACTTCAAAAAAGTGGTGGCAATCAAGAAATCTGAATAAAAATAGTAATGGGCTCGCAACATTGTGTTGCAGTATCGCATAGAAATTGAAAATTAGTTTTACCCTGATCTAAGGAATCTATCATACATTTGACAACACAAAACAACTTACACCTCTGAGGAAACAGTAAGACAAAGCTAATCGCTACTGATGAATACTGATGCAAGATGAGAGCATACATAGTATTGGCAGACTGTTTGGTAAAATCCTCTTCACCTAATATTTTATTGAAAATATTTTGCTTAAATATTCATATTTAGTTTTTTCCTTTCTTTTTTTCTATTCATTTAATTTGTATTTGCATCCAATATTTTACAAATAACAATCACAATGCAATCTGCATAAAAGCACAAATGATTCCTTGTGAACCGATACGATTGAGGATATATCTGGAAGAGTCAAGCATAAATGAAACCAAAACTATGCTCATTTTGTACTGTTTTGATTGAGTTCCTTGACTAACTTCATCCGCCATCCTGTTTCAAAATGAAGGCTACTTCCAGATTTCAAATTAAAAAAGATGTAAAAAAAAAAAATAGAAATTCCAAAAGTTTTTAATCTTAAGTGTTGTACTTTTCATGGCAATGTGGCGTTAGAAGCCACATTATGTAAAAACTCTGGGGAGCAAAACATTAATAATTGTAACATTAACAAGTAAGAACTACACAAGAGCCGTCCGCTGTCGTGGCTCTATCATAAGAAGAGGAGAGTTGATACTCAAATATGACATGTTTTCTGGTTTTCAGTTACTGTTTGCCAAAACCGTAAATATGACATTTATTGTTGTATATATTTTATAAATTAGATATTTTAGTATGCATCCTGCCAATGACATAGAGTTTAATTTTATATAAGCACTATTTAATTGCTGAAAAGATGAAGATAAACAGCAATGCTCTTTGTCATAAAAGAATAAAAGTAATAATGATGGAAATTTAAAAAACAAAGGGAAAAAAAAAAGAAGAGCTCGTATAACATTAATTTTAAAGTCTGAATGCCAATTGTTTTCTATATAATGGCATTTTTAGCAATATATCATATTAAAGACTTATGTGAGAGATTGTGGAAATAGAGATTTTATACTAATGTTTACAAATTGGTGTAGATCATTTTAATATTTCCATCTTCAAGCATGTCCCCGCACAGATATTTATCTTTAAAAAAAAACATTTATCAGAAATACAATATTGTAAGAAAGACTTCCTTTGGCAAATATTTCAATGATGAAATATTTTTTATTGGTGCTAATAAAAAATAATTATTTTATGACTCCATAATCCAAATTTTTGTAAATTTATAAAATGGAAGAATCAATAACGCAAGATTTCATATTAATTTATTCAGGTATTTTTGTTATACAGGTGTTTTTTATTAATATTGTTTGATTTTAACTCTACGTTAGTCGCATGTGTATTTCTGTGATACAAGACAAAATTTTCTTCTTGAAGCTTTGAATCAGGTAGATATCTTCCTCTCACTGGTATTAATTTTTCACCCGCGACAGTTGCTCTCAAAACTTGCAGTAGGAAAATAGCAACTTGTATTATAGAGATACACATGCAACTAATTACAGGATTAAAACTTTTCCTTATTGATGTTGTTGTTTTTCACCTGCTTTTCTGACCATGGGTCGCCACTACTACACAGAACTAATATTAGGGTAGAATGCAAAACAGGACTAAAAGCCCTTTGGTTGAACTAAACTATTATTTATATTATACCTTTTAATTCTTAACTCTATGCTAGTCACATGTGTATCTCTGTGATACAAGCCGGCATTTTCCTCTTGAAGTTTCAAATCAAGTAGATTCAGAACCTGTGGATCCCTCTGTTTTCTTCCCAGCGGTATTAATTTTTCACCTTCGGCAGTTGCACTCGATCCAGCTAATGAATTCAAAACTTATAAGAGGAAAATATTAGCTTGCATCACAGAGATACACATGCGACTAATGCTGGGTTAAGACCTTTCCTTACTGATGTTGTTGTTTTTCACCTGTCTTTCTAATCACGGGTTGCCACTGCCATGCAGAGAGAATATTAGGTCAGAATGTGAAAACAGGACTAAAAGACCTTTGGTTTGAAGGCTGTTCTCAAATCCAGAAAAACTACTTTCTGACACATTTCATAATTCATATTTGTTCAGAAATGCATGAAATTTGCAGGTGTTCTTATTCAGAAACTATGTAGTTGAATGGCATTTTCCATTTTTTGGTAAAGGCAGATTTTTCAGAAAATACTGTCAAGGTGGGCATTTTGAACAAAATTCCTGACATGGCTGTGCGAGAAAGGCAAAAAACTTGTCATCATGTGACAAGAATTGATTTATCAAAAAATGGAAAACGCTATTTGATTCCAAATCACTTCAATAGTTAACCCACACAATTTTATGCCTTTACATTCAAAAATGAGTCAGAGAGTTTTGCATTGTTGAGCAGGAAATTTAAGAAACACCTTAAGATGTCATGTGAGTGTTGATGCAGATAGTGGAATAAGAGATGATTTTGATAGCTAAAAGTTCTGTCTGGAATGTCAAGAGAACTAACTGAAAGTTTTGTTTTGAGAAGCAGAATGATGTTTTTATTCTTTTTAAGAAAAACCTCCTGACAAATCAGCAATGAGTTGAAAATGTTTAAATTTTTTCCCTTAGTTGTAAACAGTTAAATTGACACATAGTAAAATGAAAGTTTAAGAACTAAAGTAATTACATTTTTCAACATTGTTGCTGGAAAGAAAAATTAAAGTTACATTACTTAAGAGGGTTGCTCAATCAAATCTCAAATTTCCTTCGCAAATGTTAAACCTATGGGAATGGAATGCATTTTTATTTTCGAAATATCTACTCAGTAAATTAACATTTTTGACTATTTTTTTCAGTGTATTCTTCTTAAAGGATGTCTCTATCTCTTTTTTTCTTAGTTATGAAACATATTCTGATTTGTTTTGCAGCTATTAAAAATGAATTTAGCATTAGAATTTCAAAATCTTACATCTGCCTAATTACTAAAGTAATGCATCAAATGACTTTCTGTGTAGTAATATTCTAAGATAAAAATTTTCAGATGATGCCAAATATGTAAAAATTAGGTTTTCATATTGAAAATTTGTTACAATTACAAGATGAAGACTGCTCTCTAAGCATATTTTTTTTAAACTTAATTGAAAGAAATCTCCCATCGAATGACTATATCTGTATTTCACACAAAAATTTGGGGTATTCTCTTTTTTTTGTACACATAGTAAAATGAGTGTTAAAATATATTAAAATGAGTATTAAAATGTATATTTTACTCCAGTAAAGATTATGTTTTCGTATTGAAAATTTGTTACAATTACAAGATGAAGACTGCCCTCTAATCATATTTTTTTAAAACTTAATTGAAAGACATCTCCCATTGAATGACTATATCTGTATTTCTCGCAACAATTTGGGGTATTCTCTTTTTTTTCTCCTTCAAGTAAAATGAGTGTTAAAATGTATTAAAATGAGTATTACAATGTATATTTTTCTCCAATAAGTGTGTGTTTGTAAAACGTTATGTTTTCGTATTAAAAATTTGTACACCATTAGGTTTTCATATTGAAAATTTGTTACAATTACAAGATGAAAACTGCCCTCTAAGCATATTTAAAAAAAACCCAATTGAAAGAAATCCCCCATCGAATGACTATATCTGTTATTTTCACAACATTTTGGGATATTCTCATTTTTCTTTCTTTTGTGTAAAATGAGAGTTAAAATGTATTAAAATGGGTATTAAAATGTATATATTTCACCAATAAGTGTGCGTCTGTAAAAATTAGGTTTTCGTATTGAAAATTTGTTAGAATTACAAGATGAAGACTGCCCTCTAAGATTATTTTTTAAAAACCTAATTGAAAAAAATCTTTCATCGAATAACTATATCTGTTTTTATCACAACATTTTGGGGTATTCTCTTTTTTTTCTTCCGTATACATAGTAAAATGAGTGTTAAAATGTATATATTTTTCCAATAAGTGTGTGTTTATTTATTATATTTGCATTTTTGTTTTTAACTTGTGACAATATAAATGTATTTTAACCTGTATGTTACGCCATACTTACACATTTTCATAATGTTTTATTGTGATTGTGAACCTTCATTCATTTAAATAACCCACGAGCCGCCACTGCTTATAATATAGTCATTAAACGAGAAATAGTATCTGCATAAACAATGATACAGTACAAAATCCTCCAAACCTTGGGGATTCCGAATTTCAGTCTTTTCTGAATTTTGGATCATTTACAGATCATTTGTCATAAAAAGAAAAGTGCCCAGTTAAACTGATGGCATTAAGCTCACAGGCTATTCACACTAATTGGATATTATACTCTTATTTCAAAGAATAATGTCTCTCAACAAATAAAGCAATCGACAATAAATTAAGGGGGAGGGGATTAGCCCCCCGTTCCTCCATTTTATACTTAACCAATGAACCCCAAAACTAATCAGGGAAGCACCTTATCACAATGAACCTGTATACAAAATTTGAAGCAAATCGGATAATTCTGCATGAAAAACCCATTTATCTAAATTAACGGGGGTGATTAGCCTCCAGTCCCTCCCTCATACGTAACCAGTGAACCCCCAAAACTAATCAGAGAAGCGCTTTATCACAAAGCATCTACATACAAAATTTGAAGCAAATCGTTTAATTCTGCATGAAAAAACCCATTTATCTGAATTAAGGGGGGATTAGCCCCTGTTTCCCCCCTTTATACTTAACCAATGAATCTCAAAACTAATCAGGGAAGCACCTTATCACAATGAACTTATATGCAAAATTTGAAGCAAACCGGATAATTCTGCATGAAAAACCCACTTATCTAAATTAAGAGGTGGGGATTAACTCCCTGTTTCCCCCTTTATGCATAACCAATGAACCCCCAAAACTTATCAAGGGAGTACCTTATCACAATGAACCTATATACAAAATTTGAAGCAAATAAGATAATTCTGCATGAAAAATCCATTTATCTAAATTAAGGAGGGATTAGCCTTCCGTTTCCCCCTGTATACATAACCAAGGAACTCCCAAAACTAATCAGGAAAGTGCCTTATCAGAATGAACATATACACAAAATTTGAAGCAAAACGGATACTTCTATCAAGAGTTATTGCATTATGTACATACATACATACATATGTACGTACATACAGATCAGGCAGGCACATTAGCTCTCAGGCCCCTCACCCCACAAATTATTTACATCAGGAAAGTATTTGCAATACTAATATATATATATATATATAATACAAGCAAATATTTTAATAGAAAAATATATTTTTTAAACAAGTTAAAAAAAAATTATCACAATTACAACAATTTTTTTTAATTTATTTTTTTATGCAATTTTTAATAGTTTCTTGAATTTTTCAGTGATTTTTCCACATTAGTAAAGGAATCCTATTTCAATGTTTTAGCCCAATACAGTAAACATTGACCTCTTTTCAATAAAGTTAATTCGGAATTCATACAGCAATTTTAAAATTTTTCATAAACCTTTTTTATGCAATATTTATAGTTTTTTCGCATTCCATGGCAATTTTTTGACATTTGCAAAAAAAATTCGATTTTAAACTTTTAATCTAATATAATAACAGTTGACTTCTGCGATATTTGAGCAGCTCAACTCATTTCAGCAGTCAATTTGCATAAGTCACAGTTGTATCACATCAGCACCTGTGTTGTGTATGAATTAGACAAAAGTTAGTATTTGAGAACAAAAAATGTCTAGTTCTGGCAGAAGAAAAGATTTAATTTAAAGTAATCTTTAAATCTTTTTTTTATATATATAATCTTTTTTTTTTTTAAGTAATTTTAAATGAACAACTTATTACCATTACTGTGAACCTGACAGCACAAGTGCTTGTATTATATGTATTGCATAGCAAACTATTGTATAGATATAAATGCTTTGAATGCAAAAGATGGTGGCTCTTGATAAAAATTAATGATTTGAATTTCTGCATAATTAGCAATAATTTTTCATTTAGTTTAAATTGTTTTCAGAAAAAACTATTGTTATTGGTATATTAGTTATTCTTGTCACTGTTAAATTTCATTTACCAATATTCATGCATGTAATTACAAAAGATAAAAAAAACCCGGTTTAAACCAAAAAAAAACCCAGCCTAAACCAAAACGTTAAAAAAAAAAAAAAAAAAAAAAAACGTTTTTTTGCCAACCCTGCATGAAAGTATTCTGATTATAATGTTTTAGTCCACTACTATAAATAATTTTTGTACTCTTCGATTTTTGAATTTTTAGTGGTGGTTATTTTTGCATTTTGCGTCAATTTTACCAGATTAGTAAAAGGAATCTGGTTTTAATCTTTTAGTCTAATATTAATAAATGTCTCTTTTCAATAAAGTTTATTCAAAAATCATTACAGCAAGCGATTTTTTGACATTCCTAAAAGGAATTAGGTTTAAAACTTTTAGCCTAATATTAATAAATTTTGTCCTTCTCTCTTTTTGAATTTTTAGCAATTTTTATCATGTTTTGTGGCGACTTTTTATCATTCGTGAAAAAATTCCAGTTACAATATTTTAGTCAACTATAGTAAATTTTGTCCTCTGTGATTTTTAAATATTTAGCATTTTTTTGCATCTTATGGCATTCGCCTCCATCAGTAAAAGGAATCTGGTTTTAATCTTTCAGTCCAATATCGAAAATGTTATCCTCTTTTCAATAAAGTTTATCTGAAATTCGTACAGCAATTTTTTAATTTTTCACAAATGTTTTATGTGATTTTTCAAGCTTTTTTCACATTCTGTGGCATTCTGTTCTTTGTAAAAGGAATATGGTTTTAAATGCTTAGCTTAATAATCCTACTATAGTAAATTTCGTCATTTCGTCTTCTGCAATTTTTGAAATTTCAGTGATTTCTTATGCTTTTCTTTTTTATCGTTTTGCTGAGTAAAATAGAAATCGATCTTATATTATTTGTATGTTTAAAAATTTTCACAGCTTGATGTATTTTTTGTAATATTTGAAATACCTTAATGCTAATTAATAAAACAAAACTTTACTAAACCTAAATTACTAATAGTATGATTTTATCTGTAGATACATGTAATTCATATGCATTTTAGCTAAAATAGGAACTCATTATTATCACTGTTAAGTGTATTTTTAAAGGCAATTTTTATTTTTTAAATTTATTTAATTAGAAAAATTCAGGAATTTGTATTTTATCCTTTTATACAGAGACATATCAAGTTGATTTTCTGTAAGTCAGGATGGCATATTATTTTTATTAAAATATAAAAAATATTCTTCATTTTTACAACCCAGTTATACTTTTAACCATTTTTTATATTCAATGTTAATGGGGTCCTCGTAATGCTTACTCTTCTACATAATCAGAAAGATACATCTTGAAATACTTTTAGTGAAATTAATTTTATTGCGATGAGTTTGTGTGTAAAAAATTTCCTTGTGTATGATTTAAAGTGTGAAATAAAGTACATATATTATCGGGGCTTAATTTCTAAGTAAAAAAGTACCGGAGTCCTAATATTCTGCAGTGCACCCATAACAAACACCCCTCCCGCCTCTGCCGTCACTTTAATATGCATATGTATATTTCATATATTATTTTCAAAATTTAAAGCATTGCTTTTTTATTTAGCAAAATAAAAAAATTAAATACATCTATCTGCGTATACTTAGCTATCCACTATTTCACTTTGTAGTTATTACTACTTCCAAATAGAAACCTTTGCTTAATCTTAATGTTACTTAATCACAGAATTCTGCAATTAAATAAGCTCAGGAATATGATTCAGAAATAGTGTTAACACAAAAAATGAATAGTTCATAGGTATGCAGAATAGAAAAGACTATTTCTGTTTACTCTTTATTCTGATCAAAATAGCATTAAAATGATTTGAAATGGAAATAAATAAAATTTTGAATTAAAACAGATTGAGCTCAAGCCTGCCCAAACCTGAAGACTGATATAAAAATCAAGCCCATTTCATCTCCTCCTCTTACATGAGCGACACATAACGTCACTTATGAGTGTTTTCATACAAAAGAAGGAAAGAGTAATTTAGGATTTGCTTTTCAGAAGCATTCTTTCACTGGGCTCCGGCTCAAATTAAGCCCTGTATATTATACATTTTATATTAATTAAAGTTACAATGCTTCATTAAATGCATAATGCAAATACATACAGCAAGAAAATTACCTTTATTTATATAAATATTAATTGCACTTATTTCAAACTTAAACAACCTACATTATGATTTAAACTTGCATACAATTTAAAATTTAAGGATTTTGGTTTAAAACATTCAGCCTAATATAAGTAAATTTTTTTCTTTCACGATTTTAAATATTTTTAGCATTTTTTTGCATTCTACGACAAATTTTTAACATTTGTAAAAGAAATTCAATTTCAAACTTTTACTGTAATGCACTGAATTTTGCTTTCCAGATTTTTTAAATATAATTTTTCCACATTTCACAGCAAATTTTTCACATTCCTTGAGATACAATGCTTTTATTTATGCAAAAAACACAATACTTTTACTTATATGCAAAACACAATACTTATAAAAAAAAATACATAAAAATTCAATTACTTTTCTTTCTGATATTTTGTTCATACCTATTCTCCAGAGGATGAAAATTAAACCTTACCCCTAAACTTTTTTAATTATTCAAAAATACAGCCTCTTAAACATATTTCAATTTCTTCAACAATTTAAAAAAAAAATCTCTTAAACATTGGAAAAAAATAACCATAACCATTTACAAAAATAACAAAATATCAGCACACCTCCTACATGTGAAATGAAAATTTTCTCCAACCGTCATCACCGTCTATAAACAGCAAAATAAAAACACCTCATCTCAACAAATCACCCATTTAAAAAAAAACGACCCACCAAAACCAATCCAATTCCCTTATCAAACCACAGTAGGCGTGACTACAATGTAAGAAACAAACTAGTAGCAAGAAGAATTGATTTATAGCCTAGCCAAATTCAACACTGCCAAGTGTTCCGCTTGTTCTAGGATTGAGCCAAAGATTGAACATGGATGAAAGTGTAGCTATTTATTTCAGTCTTCTAGACACTGAATTAAATAGCTAAACATCATTGCGTGCAGATCATGCTATAGGGGAGACCGGTACACAGTGGACCACCCCCTAATATTTTATTTATTAAAAAAAAATTAAGTTTCTTTTCTATCCAATGGACAACATTTATCCTGATTGGTTGTTTTGAGCTTCTAAAAGTAAATTTTTTCATCATCATATTTTTCTTTTTTTAGTAATTAAAGGTTGTAGATAAATAAGATAAAACAGCTATTTTGCAAAGGTAAGATACTTGTTTTAATTAACATTAAAGTTAATATGCGTAAAAGAAAGCTATAAACAATATTAGTATGATTATTTATTGAACTTCAACATGGGCCAGAGTGGACCACCCACTGCTGGGACACAGTGGTCCACAATCCACTCTGTTCCTGTGATGCAGAATGTTCAAAATATTTAATAATTGCTTATTTTCTATAAAGAAAGATTGTTTTAAAGTAGATTTAACTGTAAAATAAAGTAAACAAATAAAAATAACAATTTATTTAACATAGTAAGAAATATTTTGTTTTGTATTTACTGCCTTTGATAAATATAACTTAGTCTAATTGTTGATGATTCTATTCAAGTAAGATTCATGAGACGCAAATTGAATGGAAATCAGTTTATTTCTCTCGAAAGTGTACATGAATCTGCTGTTGATGTCAATGATTTCATAATGTTGCTCTCAGACCCAAAATTATTTCTTGAAAATTCCAGGCTCAATCTTACTCATAAGTACTTTGGAATTTCATTTGTAAATTTTAATGTGCACTGATTTTTTTGTACTTAAGTAATAACTTCAACTAAATTCCAATTGTTCCTGTATTAATCTGTTACTATTTTCAAAATATAATTAATTTTTTGTTTTTGTTTCAAAATTTATATTACTACGTTATTTTGCGGGTGAAGGAGCAACAAAAAAGAATTAGATTAATGAAAAATAGATTTATATTGTATTTTAGATAATACCTAATAGTGGTCCACTGTACCCCGGTGTGTGGACCAGTGTATATAATTTATTTATTTTTTGAAAAATGTATTGAAAACTATGTTGTGAGAAAATTATGATGAATGTAAGAAGGTTTAAGGAATATTAAAAAATATTTTCATACAGATCGATCAGTCTGTTAAAGAGAAAAAAAATGTTAACTGAAAAAGTGGTCCACTGTCTACGGGTCTCCCCTATACATAGAAATATAGTAGATTGATATTGAAGCTTATCGTTTTATGTGGACAAAACTGATTTAACCATCTAAAGCTGGTCAAAATTGGTTTTAACCACTTAAAAGTGGTCGAAACATTAGTAAAAAACTCTAGATTACACAAATTTAAAGTAATCAAACTGTATTTTTAAAAGAATATTAATAGAATATGATATTATATGTTTAAAAATAAATAATAATATTATTTTAATACCTCTAATGAATGATTCAAATCTTAAAACTTACCGTTTTCTACGTTTTTGAATAATTAACTTTTAAGTCGAAAAATAATCTGACAGATTCATACTTGAGAATTGATCATGATTAAAAATAAACTAACTATAAGGCAGTAACAGATTCAAGTAAGAAAATATACATATTTTTAAATAATTTGAATTAAATAATGACTATAAATCAGCCTTATTTCACATACAATAACAATAAACTATAAGAGCAAGCATCTACTTGGTAATCACTATCGTTTTAAAAGTGAATGAATCTCATTCGTCAGTGAATCGTTTTACATCAAAATTAATATTACAACAGGATAATGCGCATGCGTTGAGTTATTCAGGTACTCCTACAATGGCATTTTTTTGTGTGTCTAACAAAAACGATTTTAAATGGCTGAATTTGAATCCATGAAAAATGAAGATCAAGCATAAATATTTTTTTTTAAAGCATAAAGTATAACTATTACGAAAATTGTACTATTTCATCTGAATTTGTCTTACTTTACGAATCATTCGTTATTTCTGATAATTTTGTTGTCGTTTTGCGATAAGTTTAACGTGTGTACTTTTGCTTGTTTTAATACTTAATTGTGTCTTATAGTTAGTTTGCTTTAAGTGATTATAACTCCAAAAGTGGTAGGTTTTAAGTTTTTAATAATGTTACTAAATATCCGATATTTAAACAAAAATTTCAGATTTTTAGGGTTTTTAAAACTTATAAGAGCCGTTTCTACCATAGATAAAATTGAGCGGCCGACCAGGACAGCGAACGGAGAGTAAAAATAGTTTTTCCGTATACTCTTTTTAAAGAATTTCTCTTTCTTGTTTAGGTGATAAAATATTTCTAAAATATATACCTAATTTTATTTGAAGTGTTAATACCTTACTCACAGCTTGTCTGCTTCACTAAGATTTTAAAACTTAAAATACGGTTGAACCTCCATTCAACGATTGCAAAAATTTCTTGAAAATCATTGATAAATCTGGAAGCACATTAGATAAGACAAAATTGCATAATATTTGGTTATTTAAATTTGTAAAAATTCACTTACCAGTAGTATGTAATTAAGTATTCCTTGTGGCATATTGAACTGACATTTTTTACTTAAACATTTTTTTGACGATTGCTTTGTTTTTCATAAAGGGTTGTTACCTCTCACGCAAAAATACCCGCTCACTAATGTTAACCCTATGGGGCAGTAATTTTCTAATATCTGGTTTGCATTTCAATATTTTTAAATGATTTTTTTTTTTTTTTTTTGCATTGGATAGGTGAGAGCCATTTCTACATCTGCCATTGACTATTTTTTTTTTTTTGAAGATACTTTAACTTTTGGAACCAGTTTCAAAAGTAAAAGTATCATTGTAAAAAAAAAATCCGCGAAGAAAATTAAAAAAGTAATCAACGGCGGATGTAGAGATCAATTTCAGCTATCTAATACAAAAAAATCATTTAAAAATATTAAAATACAAACAAAATATTAGAAAATAACTGCCCCATGGGATTAACATTAGTGAACGGGTGTTTTCGCGTCAGAGGAGAGGACCCTTAAGGAAAGCCTATAAAATGACTGTCTCAGTTATTTAAAATACATTATACACAAATGCTCATCCATATCAAAATTCATAAGGTATTTTTTCATTACATCTAAGTCAGCATTTGCTTCAATTGTTTTCAACTTTTGAGTTTTACTGAGGGGTTTCATGTCAGAATCTTAATCTGAGTCTGTCAGATTTTGCACGTTTTCATTACAAATTTCTTGAATAGTTCGTAGTTTCACAAACAGAAATACGAGAATATTTTTTTTTTTTACATTTGACAGAGGTTGCTTTAAGACCTATAAGCTACAAGGCTGTTGTCTCGAATGAATCATATTTTTTATTCACAGAAATACATACAAGATTTTGACACATTACATAAATTTTCTTCTTGGGGACAGGATAGACACAGGGAAGTTGACAGCACTGAAGATACACACACAATGACATCCATGCCTCATCTGGGATTCGAACCCTGGGTCCTCACCGTGGCTGACGCCTCCACTACCAACCATGCTGCTGGGCAGCTCGAGAATCATTAATTGACAAAATCTGTTAAAAATAAGATTGTGGCTAGTAAGTTCATCCTAAACAAGAGGATGGAGACATTTCGAGGCTCTGAAAGAGGGAAATGCCATCCCCTGGAAGAAACCCCTGAATTCATCATTTTCAAAAATTGAGACTACTTGTTTCTATAAATCTAAGATCTGTTGTAATTCAATAAAGAATATTTTGAAACTTATTAAAGAAATATATATTCAGTAATTATGGGATAATGATTGAAAGAAACTTTAAATTTCCAAGACCGGGAATAGCCCGGCACGTACAAAGCATTTATTGGTCCGATCTGGTAAAAATGCTAAATTTTGGCCCGAGTTCGGCATGTCTTGTAGAAAAAAATTTATTGACCCAGCACGGCCCATACAAAAACTTAATTTGCACAATGTTATGAAATGACTATCTCCGTTATTTAAAATACATTATATACAAATGTTCATCCATATCAAAACTCATAAGGTATTTTTTCATAACATGAAAATTAGCATTTGCTTCAATTGCTTTGAGCTTTTGTGTTTTACTGAGGTTAAACATTTCAGCATTTATATGCCTATGTAATGCTTTTATAATGCCTATGTAAAACATTTTACGCCTTTGCCCATAAAATGTTTTAGTTGATCAAATTTCTGCAAAACACACCAATATTTCTGAAGCAATGTTATCCGACAATTAATCTTATTAATAAACACACTTATTTATGCACAGATTTTATTTTCGATTATGTTCGAAATTCATGGAATACAGAATAACAACAATATTAATGACTACTACTTAGAGAATTACGTATATAAAGGCTGATTAAAAAATTAACCCAGACAATTGCATTCACATTAATATAATTAACACACTGGTGTGATACAATAAAGCAAAAAAAAATTAATTGTCGTTAGTGAAGAACATAAAGATGGTTTAGTTTACATGAATGGGAAAAATTATTTTTTCTATAAACTATAAATGGAAATTTTCATTAATTCGTATCTTCAGAGAATGGACAAAAGTCATTTCGGGGGCTCCTAAAAATGTGTGCCCGGGGCACATGCCCGTGTGCACCTGTAATGATCAGGCCCTGCACAAAAGTTAGTAATCCATTTATAATCAAATATGTGTTATTATTTAAAATGGCTCTAAAAATATACCTGCCTCCTCCTCTGACACACATACAAACACAACGAAGCGAAAATTTTCTGAATTACTAAAGTGCTTTGAAATCGAATACCATTTACAATTTTCCTATAAATGTATTTCATCTGACAGCAGGATTTCCCATGGAAGGGGTTTTGAATTATTATCACACATAAAATGAACAATTTAATTGTTTTGTATCTAAGTAAAATTTTAGTAAATATGTAACATGTAAAAACAGATGAGATGAAAAACACTAGTAGTAAGAAAAAAATTTAGCATTCAGATGTTCCAACTTTCCAAGACTTCAATGTAAAAAGAGCTTTTCTTTTATGATTTCATTTGAAATGCTGAATTTAAAATTTAAAATGATTCGATACTTTTAATTTTTTTTTTTTTTTTTTAGTTTTGTCATATTATGTACTTTTAAGAGCTCTCCAACATTTCCAAATATTGTGATGGTGTTAACACATTAAAGAAAGATTTAACATGCAAAAACATGCATTTGACAAGCATCACTACTGAAGTGATTTGGAAATAAATTGTATTTTTAATTTTTTGATAAATTCATTATATATTTACACAGTTATAAGCAATTGCTGTTTCAAGACCAGGGTTGCAAAAATCTAGGCAGCAATGGGCCGATTCCCACCACTAAATTTTTAGTATTCTTCACCTAATAAGAATACTGATAAAATTTATGCTATGTAAACTAATAAAATTTGATGAAAAATACTAATAAAATTTAGTGGTGGGAATCGGCCCATTGCTGCCTAGATTTTTGCAACCCTGCTCAAGACAAATCTTTTTCATCCAGAAAGTTGGTTCAAAACATGAACTTTGGCTTTTTTGCAAGTTCTTTTGCCTTTATTAAAAAATTAAAAATACTATTCCATTTCATAGTTTATGATAAAGAGCACCTGCCATTTTTATGCATTTACAAATAAAAAGGAATTCAGGAATGTGTCAATAAATATCCAGTTTGAATTTGAGGAGAGCCTTAATATACATGAATAATAATAATAATAATAATTGTGTTTCTTTGATTACTTAAGGGGATTTTCAAATTCACTGCTCAACAATGGGAAACTTTTTAACACATTTCCTGACTGATTTTTAAACATAAAGGCATAAAATTGGCAGGCATGACTATTGAAGTGATTTGAAATTGAATAGGGTTTTCCATTTGTTGATAAATGAATTACTTACAGAGTTATCAGTGATTCTTGTCACAGGACGACAAGTTTTTCCCCTTTCTTGTGCTGCCACATTGGGAATTCAATTCAAAATGCCGAATTTGACATTATTTTCTGAAAGATCTTTTGCCTTTACCAAAAAATGGAAAACGTCTTTCGATTACATAGTTTCTGAATAAGAACACCTGCCAATTTCATGTGTTTCTGAACAAAAATGAATTCAGAAATGTGTCAGAAAGTAGCTCTTTTAGATTAGAGATTAAATACAAGACCCCCTTAAATATGAAAGTGTAATCTATTTTTTAAAAATGAAGATTTTTGTAGATCTTTTCTCAGATTACAAAGTATATAAAACACTAATCATAATAAATGATTGTTTCAGTAATAAATTATTGTTTCCTATTTGAATTAGTTATCAAATATTTTCCATCTTTGAAAACAACTAAACCATTTTAATAAAAATTCTATGAAAGTAACGGAAAATTCTAAATTAAAGTATCAAAAATATTTCGTGTTAAAATAACATTCAAAATCTTTTATTTTTCTTAATAAAAATTAAGGAACTCAAAGTAATAAAGCGGATGTGGACCACTTAAAATAAAAATTAAATTATGAGATAAGTATTGTTATTGTTGAAAATTATTTTAAAGTAGTACTTAACCTCCAAAAAAATGACGGATTGTTGATCTGCGTTCCATTTTCATAAGACTTCATACAAACAAACAGCATGAAGATTTTATTATTGAAAGTTTTGTATTGTAGAAAAGTACATTTTAAACCTGGTAGATGAGGCCAAAACAATATTGTTCGAAATAGTGATTGTTGTTTATATCTGGGATTCCGATGTTTAATCTGGATTTTTAATTAAGAACTTAAAACATTATAATAGTATATGATATACATGTTTTATAGGAAAAATATGCTGAACAGACATGATCATTTAGCTGTCATATGTTAGCATCGGTTTTCCATTAAGCCTAACATGGCATTTAACTACAATCGATTCGCAGATCAGAGTGGTCATGCCCGGAATGATTACAGACACTTTCTTGCCTTCGGATTTTATTATAAGTAGATTATTGATTTTTGGAAACTGAAATTTTTCTCTGTTAGAGTTTGGAATTGCAAAAATAACATTTTATAGAATGTCAAAAGATATCCCCCTCCCCAACAATGCAAAAGTATTGGTGTACAAACATCTATTGTGTACTGATCTACCCCCACGCCCCCAAGACAAAAGTACAAAGATAAGCCATCAATCCGACAAATGTAGGGGAAAATCGACATTTTTTAAAGCTACTGAGAGAAAGGAAAAGAACAGCCAAATTTTTGCTAATGTCTTTGGGTTTATTGGAATAGTCTTCTCAAGATTCCCTATTGAAATGAAGATGAAAATAGTTCCTGATCCTACTTCCAGTAGATTGCTTTTTCCACGTTGTTCCAAAAGCTGAAGATTTTTTACAGTGTAGATTTCTATTTCCATGTTGTTGGACCACAGATAAAGTTTATTTTTTTGCAGATATTGACACAGAAAATCCTGCTACTATATACGCTGGTCAGTTTTTCTTTTTAATTATTCCATGAACTTGGAAGTAAATAAATCTATTATTAAATATTTTTGAAATGTACTTTTAAGGTATATTTTAAAATACTATTGCATGATAAATTTCTTACATTTAATAATGAAAATTGATTTTCTAAACACACACACACATACATACACAAAAGAAAAAAATCCCTGACAGTTCGGCCTACAGGCACAGGTAGATTTCAAAAACGCAGACCACAGGGCAACTGTTTACTGAGAATTGCAGAAGAAATTATCTTTTTGCCATGATGCGGCAGTTGGGATCGCCCACTTCGAAATCTACATGTGTCTGTAGGCAGAGCAGGCGGGGATTTTTTTGTTTTTTATTTATTTATTATTTGCTGCAAGGGTTGGTCCTATAAAAAACTTGTCAGTATAAAAGTTGTAGATAATATTAAGAGGATTTATAATAAATTTAAGTAGATTTGATATCTTGTGAATTAACAAAGTTATGAATTTTTTTCTCTTCAAAACTCTATTTCCCTCCCCCCCTTGAGATCATTTTTATTGATATCAAAAATCTGTCATACATAAATTTTCGGGACCTTTTACTAGAAAGTAATAATAACTTTAAACAGATTTGATATGTATCATAATTAAGAAGTTATGATTTTTTTTCTGTTTTCACTAAAAGTCCCCCCCCCCCCCCCATTGGTTTGATTTGGCCTATTAACGAACTTGACCAAGATTTTATGTATGAGTTTGGAAGAGATTTGTGCAAAATTATTGAAGTTATCGTGTCCATGAAAAAGTGATATACCGTAAAATCCCGAAAGTAAGCCCCTCCCACTTTTAAGCAACTTTGATTTTCTTTCCCATTCCCAAATATAAACCCCCCCCCCCCCCCCCGCCTACCACCACCACAAAAACAATTATTTTAAAAATCCAAGGAAGAGAATTTTAAATTAAAAATTTTAGCAGATTTCCACTTTTGCTTTTTTATTTTGTTAATGAAATACCCCCCCCCCCCCTCACATGAAATGTCTGATTCCCTTCTTTGCCCTCCCCAACACAAAAAAGTTTAAAATCTTGAGAATCTTAAATTCTTCTGGCCATCTTACTGCACCCTAGTAATATAACAAAAATAAGTAAAATATTAGTCCTCCAAACTACAATCTCCCCCTCCATCCAAAATTTATGGTTCCCCCTCCCCCCTCAACATACAAACTCTTTATTAAAAAATATATGCTCTATTTGTTGCTGTCTAGTGACAATAAATAAATAATCAACCATTATAATTACCTCTCTACCCCCAAAATTTCAACTTCTGCCCTCTTTGTCAACAACTATAATTTTTTTAACTATTTATAAAAAATATTCTGTTCTATTTGTTGTTCTCTATTAACAATAAATAAATAGCAAATCATCTAAATTACAAACCCCTTCCTTTGAAATTCATATTACCCCCTCATCCCCGAAATTACAAAGTTTAAAATTTGTAAAATCTCTTATTTGAAGAAATCTTTTGTCCTATTTGTTGCTCTCTAGTAAAAATAAATAGATAATTTGTCACCTAAGTTTTCTCTCTACTCCAAAAATGCCTCCCACACACATACAATATTTAAAATCTTTAAAATTATTTTTTTTTTAATCTGCTGTATTTGTTTATCTTTAGTAACAATTAATGAATAATCAATCATCTAAAATACCCTTCTTTCTCCCAGTGTCCCCACACTCAGCAAATACTTTAAAATCTTTAATTTCTTATTTTATAATAACACAGCTCATCTACATCATCTCATATATGTATCACTCATCTAAAATAATCATCCCCTTTGAAATTTTTGCTCCTGTTCTTTTCTCCCTAAATCATGTGTATATTTCATGTTTTGAAATAAATATGTTCTTTAAAATAACTCCCCACCCATTAACAAAATATCAGCTGTCAAAACTGTCAAACTACAAAAAATACTAAAATTTTCTCTCCGCCTCCCCCCCCCCCCTCCATGTCTAGAAATTCACCCCTTTTTTTCTGGAGATGGGGAATGGAAATTTAAGGATAGAGTTACATGATCATTTATTTATTTTTGCTACAAAGTAACAATAAAGCATAAAAATCTGAAAAAATAATTTTAAAGATTTTAAAGTTTGTGTGTGTGTGTGTGTGTGGGGGGGGGGGGTTAAGCAGATTTTTTTTAGGGTGGGAGAGGAGCAAATTAGATTATTAGATTATTTAATTATTGTTAAAAATTATTATTTAATTATAGTAGGGAAAAAATAAAGATTTTAAAGCATATACTGAGGGGGGCGGGGGGCAAAGAAAATAAAGAGGACTTTTGGGGGAAGAGGAGGGAATAATTTAGATTGTTATTTAAATATTGTTACAAAAAATAAAAAATAGAGCAGAAAAAAAATAAGAATTTTAAAGATTTAAAATTTAATGAGATCCATTTGCAGGGGGAGGGTCTTCATGAGATGAGGCTGGGGGGCAGGGGGAGAAAAGCAGAGATTTTAGTAGGAGGTGTTGATTTAGGTGGTAAATTAGGTTTATTTATTTTTAATATAGAATATTAAATAAGTGTGAAAAGAAATTTCAAATTAAAGAGTTATAAAGGTTAAACTATGAGGTTTTGGTACTATACGGGGACAAAGGGGGAAGCAATAATTTTAAGGGGGATTTAAATGATTGATTATTTATTGTTACAATAAAATAACAAATAAAAAATATTATAAAAATTTTTTAAGATTTTCAATTTTTTTTTGGGTGGGGGAGGGGTGGATTTAGATTATATATGTATATATATATATATATATATATATATTTTTTTTTTTTTTTTTTTTTTGAGTGAAAATCTACTGAAATGCAGAAGGTTCTCGCTCCTTTTTACTTCTAAATTAATGATAAAACAGGTTTTTAAAGGATTTTTTTAAAATCCCGATTATAAGCCCCCCTCCCACATTCAACACTTTTTGGTTTTGAAAAGGGGGGGCTTACAATCGGGATTTTACGGTAGATAGAGTTTTGAACTGGGGTGGTTTTGAGTTTTTGGTGTCATGATTAGCATAGATCTGCATTAATTTTCCATAAATTCCAACATAGGGGAGAATGTAATATGTAGTATTTCTTACACAATCTACCTAAAAAATACTGTGTTTCCTTTAAAAGTAATGCTTAATGCTTCTATATTAAATTTTGGTAAATAGTAAAGATTCATGTTTTATTTAAATCGGGTTCACAATACAGAATTACGAAGATAAATTCTGCCAGTATGACTTAAAGTATACAGATTAACCATTTGCATACAAAGCGTGCATTTCAGAAATTTCATTTCTATTCAGAAATTCCGATTTCATAGAAGAAATTCTGAATGTCATGATATTATTGTAACTGTTTGATTAAATGCATAAATATATATTGTCTGTAACTGTGTAAACTGTAACTTTAACGGTATAACCTGAACTGTTGATCTGAATGTTACCTGCAAGCATGTATGCTGTATTTTGTATCTGTCTTATTTAATAATATTTAACCAAGTTGTTATAAATATGAACTGTGTATATTTATTGTGTTCTAAAATACACTAAGATGAAACCTACATCTGACATGGTGTCAGGACTGAAACGATGATAAAAGATTATCGTTGCTGATCCACGTTTCTTAGTCGAGTTACGACATGGATGCTTTTAGACCACCTGGCCCACTGAAATTCTGCACAGGAAATGTAAAAGAAAAATGGAGGAGATGGCAGCAAGAGTTAGAAAACTACATGTTAGCCACCGAGAAAGATGGGCATCCAGAAAAAGCCAAAATTGCAATCCTGTTGAATCTCCTTGGGAGCGAAGGATTAGAGATATACAATACGTCCAAATTCGATACACCTGAAAACAAAGAAAAAATCACCGAAGTGATAAAAAAGTTTGAAGAGTATTGTCTACCTCATCAGAATGTCGTTTATGAACGATATAAATTTTTCTTGTGTGTCCAACAAGAAGGCCAAAACATCGAGAGTTATGTGACTCAACTGAAAACGTTAGCGTCAACGTGTGAGTTCGCTGATCAAGAAGATGGGCTAATTCGAGATAGGATTGTCCTCGGAATTCGTGACAACGGTCTGAAAGAACGTTTGCTTTGCGAGTCATCACTGTCAGTAGAAAAAGCAGTGGAAATTGTACGTGCAGCAGAATCGAGTCGGGAACAGATCAGAAGTATGAATGACGAAAGTGAAGTACACTGTATGAGGAAACAGTGGAAGAAGAGCAAACCAAAGCAACAGTCATCAGAATACGAGTGCAAGAAGTGCGGTAGAACACACAAGCCTCGGGAATGTCCAGCATTCGGAAAATACTGTTCAAGATGTAAACAGAAGAATCATTTTGCCATAAAATGCCCTCAGAATCCGAAGAAGGTACATCAAGTCAGTGCTCCGGAAAATGAACTAAGTGAATCACATATTTTTGTTGACTCAGTGACTGTATTTAAACCTGAAAATGAACTTAACTTTAGTGACACTATAACTATGAAACCATTTGAAAATGAACAATATGAACTTCAAAGCACAGTTAGTTCTGTAGAAATTAGGAATATTGAAACGGTAAGTGAAACTTGATATAAAAATGTTAAACTGTTTCTAGAAAATAAGTATTTTGATGTTGAATTCAAACTTGATACTGGTGCTGAAGTGAATATTTTACCATTGCATGTTTTAAATGATGCTAAAATTAAACCAAAGTTTAAACTAAAGTAACATTAATGACATTTGGTAATTTTAAAATAAGGCCAAAAGGCACTTTAATGATAAATTGTTCTACTGGGAAATGTAATAATGTGCCACTGTTATTTTATGTTGTAAATATTGTATCAAAACCAATATTAGGATTAAAAGCATGTTCTGCGTTGAAATTAATTCAACAAATAAATGAAATAGAGGGAAATAATTTAAGTAAAGATGGGTTGATAGCACAATATAAAGATGTATTCACTGGTACTGGAGAATTTCCAGATGAACCATATCATATCACGTTAAAAGATAATGCGATACCAGTTATTCACCCTCCTAGGCGTGTTCCTCATGCATTACAGCCAAAATTAAAAGACACATTAAATAAATTAGAGAAAGAGAGAATTGTATCCAAAGTAAACAAACCGACTGATTGGGTACAAAGTTTAGTTATTGTCGAAAAACCTAATGGGAGTCTCAGATTGTGTTTGGATCCAAGGGATTTAAATAAAGTAATAAAAAGGGAACACTATCAAATTCCTTCTGCAGATAACATAATAAGTAGATTAGAAGGTAAAAGAATATTTCCTGTAGTCGATTTAAAAGATGGATTTTGGCATGTTCCATTGGATGAAATTAGTAGTGAAATTTGTACATTTAACACACCATTTGGCAGGTATAAATTTAACAAAATGCCATTCAGAATTTCATCAGCACCCGAAATATTTCAAAAGAGAAATCAAAAGCTGTTTGGGGATATTGACGGTGTTGAGATTTACTTTGATGCATTATTGCAGGATTGCAATAATCATCAGGTCCTGCAATAATGCAGGAACTGATGAGGCCACACATGATTTAATTATGTCGAAAGTTCTTGAAAGAGCTAGGTCATTAAATATCAAATTTAACCCTGATAAATTACAGTATAGAGTACCAGAAGTAAAATATGTAGGCCAAATTATTTCAAAATCTGGTATTAAAGCTGACCCTAGTCACATCAGAGGAATTGTTGACATGCCAACACCAAAATCAAAAACTGAAGTTAGGAGGTTGTTAGGTATGATAAATTTCTTGTCAAAGTTTATACCCAATGTATCGAAAATTACTGCTCCATTAAGGGAGACAATTCATGAAAATGTAGAATTTAATTGGGGGAGGGAACAGGAAGAATCATTTAGTAAAATTAAAGAACTGTTAACCAGAGCCCCAGTTTTGAAAGTTTTCAGTTCAAAAGATGAAATAGTAATACAGTGTGACAGTTCAAAAGATGGCCTGGGATCATGTTTAATCCAAAAAGACCAACCTGTATCTTTTGTGTCACGCAGTTTAACTAACAGCGAGAAGAACTATGTGCAAATAGAAAAAGAATTATTGTCCATAGTCTTTTCTTTTGAAAAATATCATAATTTTGTTTATGGTCGAAAAGTCATAATTCAAAGTGACCACAGACCTCTAATGTCAATTGTAAAAAAACCTATGCATAAAATATCCTCAAGAATGCAAAGAATGCTTCTAAAATTACTTAAGTATGAGTTTGAAGTAACGTATGTACCAGGTAAACAAATGTTTCTGGCTGATACTTTATCACGTGCATTCCCTAAAGATGTAACTGTTAAAGATGACCCAGAAATGTTAAATATTGTACATACCATTTCTAAATACTTACCTATGAGTGAAGGCAGAATTGCCCAATTTAAGAAAGAAACTGAATCAGACCCAGAATTGAAAATTGTCTTAAATTACATCAAGGAAGGCTGGCCTAAATCTTACAAAAATGTAAATAACAATGTGAAAACATATTATAAAATTAAAAATGATCTTCACAATAATGATGGGTTGTTATTTCTTAATGAAAATATAGTTATTCCTCATAGTTTGAGAAAAAGTATGTTAGATTTAATTCATGAAGCACACTTTGGGATAGAAAAGTGCAAGAAAAGGGCTAGGGACTTAATGTATTGGCCAGGAATGAATTCAGATATAGAGAAAGTTGTTTTTAATTGTGAAATTTGTAAAAAATTTAGAAGGGCAAATAGCAAAGAACCTATGAAACCTCATACAGTTCCATATAGACCATTTGAAAAGGTAGGGGTTGATATAATGGAGTTTGGTAATGTTAATTATCTAATTCTTATGGATTATTACTCAAAATGGATAGAAGTTTGCGAGCTTGAAAATAAGTCAGCGGATGATGTAATATGTAAACTAAAATCAATTTTTTCTAGGTTTGGTGTCCCGAATACTGTAATATCTGACAATGTTCCATTTAATGGCTCTAATTATATTAAATTTGCAAAAGATTGGGATTTTAACTATGCATTTAGTAGTCCTCATTATTCTCCAAGTAATGGGATGGTTGAAAGGGCTGTGGGAATTGTAAAATGTATTATGAGAAAAGCTAAGGAAAGTAATAAAGACTATTTTGTGGGATTAATGGAGTATAGAAACACGCCCATTTCAGGCCTTGAGTTATCTCCAGCTCAACTGATGTTTAATCGTAGACTAAAAGCAAAATTACTGATCACAAATAAATTACTAAATGCAGAATTGTTTAATAACATTCGAGAAAAACTAGTTAAGAGGCAAGCTATTCAAAAGAACTATTATGACAAATCAGCACATCCATTACCTCAGCTTATAGAACAAGAGAATGTTAGGATTTTAAACTTTAAAAACAAAACTTGGGAACCAGCTGAAATTGTTAAAATGGACAAATCTCATCCAAGATCTTATTACGTTAGGGATCAATCTGGGAAAATTCTTAGACGTAATAGAAAACATATAAGAAAATTATTGTCATTAAAAACAATAGACCCAAATTATGAAATAATAAGTATTCCTGAAACTGATTCCAATGTATCTTTAGATTCTCCACAGAATACTCATGTAAACAGCAATCTAAGATGTAGTAGTCGTATTCGTAGAATGCCTACATATTTAAATGACTATGTTGTATAATGAAATAGCTTAAAAGGGGGGATGTCATGATATTATTGTAACTGTTTGATTAACTGCATAAATATATATTGTCTGTAACTGTGTAAACTGTAACTTTATCGGTATAACCTGAACTGTTGATCTGAATGTAACCTGCAAGCATGTATGCTGTATTTTGTATGTCTTATTTAATAATATTTAACCAAGTTGTTATAAATATGAACTGTGTATATTTATTGTGTTCTAAAACACACTAAGATGAAACCTACATCTGACACTGAATAGTAATTTTTGCTTTATTTAATGACAGACATTTCATGATTACATAAAGTAAAAATTCTTACTTTGGAATTTCCTGTATGGATTTAGAATTTCTGAATAAAAAAAGAAATTCTTGAAATAGACACATGTGTGCACTTCAGATTCAAATGGGTTAAAATTACATTTGTGTTTTCAAAAGTTAAAAGAAAACAATGTAACTAAAAGAAATAATTAGTATTCATAAGTAGAAAAAATATATTACATTTTACTTTCTATGGAGGACAATACTACAACCAAACAAATAATAAAAAAAAAAGAATATTACAATAGCAAAACAAAGAAGATTTTGGACAAATAAGTAAAAAACCGTTGAATATGGGAACTTTTACAAAATGAAGGTTGTGCAAATTGAAAAATTAAGTGTTTTTCCCCACAAACTCCTATCATTGCTTTTGTCTGCATCAGGTTTCATAAATATTATGATATTTTCGAAAATATCAAAAATATCTGGTATTTTGATATATATTCAATATATTTTCGATATCGTCATCAGTATAGTGCATTGCCAGAGTCAATGCGCTATACTGATCATCCGGGTTTGAGTCCCGGCTTGGGTACTTTTTCACTATGTTGGCTATACACCTATTAAGCAATTAAAATTTGATTATTATGAATGCAAGGCATGCGAAAGTTTTCTATGGAAAAATTTCCAAAGTATTAAATATGAATTTATTCAATTATCGATGCTGGATTTTCTTTGATTTCATCTTTGCCCCATGGTTGGTGGCTCACAGAAAATATTCCATCTTGTGCTGTGTTTGTAGCTTTGCTAACAGATTATAGTGAGAAAGTTCCAGGCTGAGTATCGTTCCCAGGTGGTTCAGTTGGTAGAACATCAATGAGCTATACTGATCACCCAGGTTCGATTCCCGGCTTGGGTACTTTTTCACTATGTTGGCTATACGTCTATTAAGCAAGTAAAATTTGATTATATCTGATATTTTCAAACTAATCAACTTATTGCTGATAATTAATATTTTCAAGCATAATATAGATTAGAAACTAAAATATATTGCACTTAACATGAAAACTTAAACAATATACTAAAACTGCTTTTTTTTCCCCATTTCTTCTTTTTTTTTCACTTTGGATAAAATTGAAGATCAACTAATCAACAAAACAGAAACAATTTGCTTTATACACCTATAAAAAAACAACTATAAGATTCAGTATCAACTATCAAGCAATCATAAATTTATAAAAAAAAATTAAATGCAAAATAGTTTTTTTTTTTTTAATTAAAAAATTTAAACATAAATGTCAGCTTATTTTTTTATTACCTAACATGTTCTACAATTTAAGCGCAACAACACCAAAACCAGAAAGTGATTCTTTTCTAATGAAGCTGTGTAGAACTGATTATCTAAAACAATTTATCGTTCTATATCTGTCTTGAATTAGTTATGTCATAATTATTAGTCCCATATAATCTACATTTAAAAATAAAAACTTCAAACAAAGCTTCGATAAGATTTTTGTTTTTTTCTTTAGCTAGAAAAGTCACTGTCAGAGACAAATGTTCTTTATCTACAGAATAGAACAGTCAATATTAGTTGAAAATTTCATTTACACTTGTTTTGACTTAAAATATCAAAAATCTCTTGCAGAGTGATATTTTGAAAATAAATATCAAATACAGTAGAAGATCTTTATAACGCAAACCTAAAAACACGAGGTTGTGCATTATATAGATCACATTTCACACATCATTAAATTTAGCTTGTAAAACATGGCAAAATATGTGTGAAACATACCAAAATACATTAAAGTATCTTTATATTGCATTCTTTATTACCCGAAGTTGTGCAGATTATAATTTTTTGCATAATATAGATCATTCCACACATTGTTAAATTTACTTTATAAGCATTGCCCAAACATACCTGTATCAAATCATAGCAATTTTTTCAGTAATTAGCTCTGAATTAAGGAGATAGTTAAACTAATGTATCAAATTTAGTCCTCTAGAAAATAGCAACTATTTATAATGTGGGAATTCAGGTGTTTCTTAACTGAAAATTCATTGTTTACATCTGAGAAGTTGTGTATTATATATAGAATTGCGTTATGAAGATCTTCTACTGTATTGAAAATAACAAACATCTTGATATTTTGAAAATAAGTAACGGATATATATCATGATAGATATCCATTAATATATATCAACGAACCCTGTCTACATAAGCTAGTTTTGAAAAGCATTTCTTCATTTGCTTGTGCAATCGAAGAAAGACCGGGAGCATTCTGCTGATAATTTTCAAAATTTACATTATTGTTGTAATATTTTGATATGGATGTATTTAAAAGGGTGAATGAACTCATCCGATAAATTGATGAAAATCTGAAAATGAGTTAAATATTATTTTATTTAATTTTTAATTTATATCTTCATTTTCTGTGAGAGTTCATGTCCTCATGTGCACCAAAAGAGGAGCCGCCACTGTGTTTAAAGTTTCCATTTTTGGAATATTTTATCTCAAATAGATCTGATAACATTTTAATGCAATATATATAAACTTCCATAAGTTGTATTTAATTAAAAGTTATACTTGAAAGCAATAAATTTCAAACATAACATTCTACAATTTTCACAAAATTTAAAAAAAAGTGTCCCAATTTTTCAAAAGTTTAACCAGCATTTTTCACACTCATGGGCATCTCAGGATCCGGCATATTAAGTAACCCTGTTAATTGTTGTATGTATGTAAAAAGTTTTAAAATTGTGAAAAAGTGGCTACTAATCTGAAAGGGTGTACTCCCCTAGCTACTAAGTAAAAATTTCAATTTTCAGGTCTAATGGTCTTGCTGTAATGTTTAGTTAATTTTTAAAATAAGGAATTATTTCGACACATTACCCCTCCCTGAATTCTTACCTTCCCCCCCCCCCCCCCATACCCTAGTGATAAATTCAGGGGTGACCGAAGAGGGGACATTCATCTCCAGAGCATAGAAATGTCCCCCTCTAAGAAGACTTGAGGTTTTATACTAATTAATGGCCTAGAAGTGCAATTTCTCTTCCCCTGGAGCTCCATAATGTTCACCTTGTAGGTGCAGAAATCCCTCCCGTGACAAATCTGAATTCAATCTTGCACCTCCTCCACCTTCATAGCGAAAGCGAAAAGTGGGCGCCTATGACTTCAAATATAATTAATTATGCTTATTTAATGGCATTTCAAGCTTAGCTTGATGCTTGCTTCTATATTTGGCATTGAGTGCCTTTCAAAATGGGAAAATATCTTTAATTACTTAGTTTAAAGTCAAGTGAAAATGTATTTTGAATGATTTAAAGGTTTACTTTTTCCAGAGTTCATTGATTAACTTTTAAATCAAATAGTAGACTCTGGACTGACAGATTTACTTTTAAATATTTATATTAATTCAATCAAACTGATTGTAAGGGGGGAGAAAAGATTAAAGTAAGCAAAATTATATATTCTTATACCAATTATAATAATAAAAACGACTATTTATCACATGCGATAAGCAAATTCCCCAAATGGACGAAATACATTCCATGAATCATTCAACTTTGGTGAATCATTCCCTATGCCAAAAGATTTGTTGCACGATTTTTAAATACGCATGCGCACTTTAACAGATGATCCTGTAATCTCAAGACTTTTGGCATAAAATGACTCATAAAAGTTGAATGATTCAAAAAGTATCTTTCACAGTTTTTAGCATAGCTAAAAACGGCTTTTACAATTATTATTTGAATATAATTGTTTAAAAATGTTTCTCTTTTGAAAACTAGATTTACTCACAAGACATACTTTAATCCCTTCTTGTGTTCATTCAGATTGCTTTGAATGGTAATGAATTTTGGAAAGTAAATCTGACATTTTACTATTGTTGACGTTAAAAGTAAATCATTTAGAACTCTGGATAATGGTAAGCTTTAATGTGCTTAAATCATTTCAAATACATATTCATATGGGTTTAAACTAATTAATTAAATGAATCCCCCCTCCCACTCAGTAACCAAGCTAGAAAGGCTAATTGGTAAGCCTGATCTGTACATTTCTACTATTTAAAAAAGAAAGTGCTTTATTAATTACAATCAGGGGCATCATTTTAGATTTAGGGGATGAGGGTGGGGGACTTTTTGTTGGATATAGTAAATCCAGATTTTCTGTTAATTTTTCATGCATATTTTAAATAATTATTTTTATTGTTACAATTTATTTGTATGCCATTATTAATATATTGATAGAAACAAATAAATGAAACTTTCAGCTAAAAGAAGTAGCGACATAGATATCATATACGCACCACGTTGGCGCGATTTTTGTCCCCGCCAATTTGGCGAAAACTTTGTTTTTGAATATTAGTTACAAATAGCACATGATTTTTTATTTCAATATAAAAATTAAATAACGTAATAAATGAAATAGCTTCTATTATTTTAAAAAAGGAAATAAAAGATAGTTTGATATAAATAAATATTGATATACATAATAAAAATAATTTATAGAATTAAAATAAAAAACAAAAGTAAATAAACAACAATATAAACAAAATAACCGGGTTACCATGTGAAGCATAAAATTGCCATTTTGTTGCAATCGCACCAACGTGGTGCCGAAGTAGCTAATGATTAAAATAAAAAGGCGAAAATTAAGAGGGAGATGTTGCATAAATTTTCCTATAAGAATATGAGGCAATTAAGTTACACCTGTTGAATATTATTCCTATTTTCTATGGTAAATGTGTCAGTAATGGATACCCTACAAAGTTTTTAGTTCATAAAAATAATTACCAATGAAAATTCAGCTATTATTATTTTTTTTTTATAACCCCCCTCCCACACACACACACACTTACATGTGTTATAACCTGATTTATTGCTGACAACCTTAATCAAACGAATCAGGAAGCAGCAAATAATGTTTCAAAGTTCTACTATTTTTTAGGGAAAGTTTTAATGAATAATCTAAGAGCTGGTTTTACTTACTTAATTTATATTTTCTTGTAAAAGTTGCATTTTTTGTATTGATAATAATATAAAACTTTTAATCTTATATACTAATGGCCACAAAATTTCATTATTTATTTATTTATTTATTAAAAATAGGTTTTAACAGCAGTGTCTATTATTAGAATTCTTAATTAGTCAATTTCTAGTAATGGACACAGACATTACTAAAAATACAGTTTCAGCAATGTTCATAGAGCATAAAATATTTTATTTTAAAACTTGAAAGCTAAGTACTAATCAAGTTAAATTTTTAAATTGCCTTTGTCAGAATCTAATAAAAAAGGAATTTTTTATAAATAGCTAGCTTTTAATTAATTTCATGTGAAGATTAAACCATTCTAATTATTTATAACACCCTGCCTTGCAATTTTTTTTATAATCTTATCAAACCAATCAGGAAACAGATAATAATGTTTAAGGACATAAGGACAGGATGGGCACAAGCCCTACCCGTTAAAATAAAGACAACTTTCAGAATCATGAAAACTGTTAAAAATCTATTTTCTGTCTTATATGTTTGATTCTTTATCCCTGACAAAACAACTCTGGGTACTTTTATGTTAGCTAGACACAAATCTTGCCAATAGCCTTCTCTTACTTGCTAATTGTTTTTATTATATTTCACATATGTACATTTGAAACATTGTTTTGATTTTGAAATAAAATTTGGGTATTTGGTATTATTTATTTATTTTTGTACTTTAAATGAAATAAATGAAAGGCATATGTTTTAAGTCATGTATTTTAAATGAAATGAGTGAAAGGCATGTGTTTTAAGTCATGTATTTTAAATGAAATGAGTGAAAGGCATGTGTTTTAAGTCATGTATTTTAAATGAAATGAGTGAAAGGCATGTGTTTTAAGTCATGTATTTTAAATGAAATGAGTGAAAGGCATGTGTTTTAAGTCATGTATTTTGAATGAAATAAGTGAAATGTTTGTATTTTTTAATGAAATTAATACAATATGAATGATGGAGATGGGAACAATATCTGCACCCATCCTATACTGTACTGCATTATACCCAGTTTTTATACCCCTGCTGCTACAAGGGATCAAATACAAGTTTCAGAAATTAAATCAATCAGTTTCAGGAAATTTAACTGTTAAGAATTGTAATGGGAAATAAGATTTCATGCACCAATACTCCAGGACTCTTTTCGTTTTTTTTTTTCTCTTACTAATTCCCCTAAATTCTCTACTGTCTCAATAATTTCATAACTGTAATTCTCTGAAATTCAGTATACTTTAAATCTTCTATCTAAAATAATTAAAATATTGATCTTGTGATAATAATTAATTTGACCAATTCATTCGCATAAATATTTTATTAATTATTGACAAACCAATTTTTAAATTCATTTGAAAATGACTATTTTGTTTCCTTAGTATGCTTTTATTAAGTTCTGGTTTTAAATGCATTCATAAAAATAATTATCTATTATATTTTGTATCGTGTCCATTACTGGAACAGTGGGTGTTCAATACTGGAATTTTGGGTGTTTTGATTTAATTCTATTACTAGCTGACCCGCCCGGCGTTGCCTGGGCTTGTGATAATAAATGTAATTTTAAAAAATCAAGTTTTTATTATTTTATATCTTTAACCTAATTTTGTATGAAATTATATTTTAAAATAAAAAATTAGTGATAAAAGCGGTCATTTTCTTGTTTTTTCACGTAGGGTCGTTTCAAAGTTTTAAAATAAAAAGTTCTTTTTGACCAAACTCTTTGAAATCTTTATTGGTTATAAATAAAACAGTTTTACAGCCTGTGTAAAAATTTCGTGAAAATATATTGTTATCTAGCTGAAAAATAAATGTTTTTTCTTGCTCTTTTGTTTGTTTGTTTGTTTTCGCATCGGCTTCTTTAACATAGCAATAAAAAAATAGTTCTCATCTTCCAAATTGTCTGAAATTCCTTAAGGGTGTCCATTTCTGGCATATTTTAACCCTATATTAATATTATAAATGTTTTGGTTTGTTTGTTGCCAATGGCTAGTGAAATCTATCATATGTAGAAGTCTGCAAATTTAGGTAAGGGTAGATGGAGACAGGTCCAAATGCATCAGATTTTTCATTTTTTTGTTAATTAGCCGACATATTTATTAAAAATCCTAATAAACAAGCTTCAATTTTTGGAAGCTTACCAGCATTAAGATTACTTTCAAGATTGTCTGGAAAATCCTCAGTTTTTCAAGCAGATGGAGAATAAATGATTCCATATATATTTTTTTCATTTTTAAACAGCCATCTGCATTTCCCGGATGGAAAAAAAAGATATATATACCCTCCTTCTTTAGTATAGCATTTTTCTGGTTGTAAAGATATCTTTTATTTAAAATATTAATACTATTACAAAAAATATTTTTTGAAAGTCAATTACTTGTCTGTTTCTTAGTTTTCCATTATTTCAGCAATTTTAAACCCCTTTACAAAAATAAATATATATCCATTTATTTAGGGTAGCTTTCCGGTTGTAATAGTATCTTTGTTTTAAAAATATTGATATTTACAATTACAAAAGATATTTTCTGTAGGTCAATTTCATATTTGTTTTCCATTTTCTCTACAATTTTAAACTGCTATCCTTGTTTCCCAGGTGGAAATACTAAGAAAAAAAAATCTCTTATTCATGGAATTTTCCTAGTTGTAATGGCATCTTTGGTTTAAAAAAAAATATATTTACAATTTCTAAAAAATATTTTTTTCTGAAAGATGTTTATTGTAACCTCCATGGCTTTATGTATATATATTTTTTTTTTTTCGAGTGCCATAATTTATTTTTGCTTTTTCATTCATTCATCATTCAGGGTCATTTGACCCCTGAGCACTTTTGTCCATTGATTACTTTTGTTTGGTTGGAAGAAATTTTTTGACTTTTCCTAAATAGATAACAAGTATTTAAAAAACAAAAATTCGGTATTCTAGACTTGTTAGTTTTTGAAATATTGGACAATATTGAATATATATATGAAATATTGATGAAAAAAATATATTAATTTATAAATTGTGTTTTATTTTAGTTAGCATTAGTTTTAATTTGTGAAACCAATCAATTTTTATATCAAATTAATGAGTTATTTGAGTAGTTGTAGTATGATCCAATTGATAGGCGTTACATTTACGGCACTTAAAAATTCAACAAATTATCAAGTAATATTAAATATAAATTAAATATAAATGATGAAATACACGTAAATTACATATTTTTTCTGATGTATGGCATTTGAAATTGTTTTATCGTTGTTATTTCAGTAGTTTCAACAAGGGGTCAAAATGACCCCTTCCTGCCATTCTAACGTTAAAAGATGAGATTTTTTTTATTGTGCTGTGTTAAAATAGTCAAATCATTTGGTACTTTTTGGTTAGCCAGGTGCCAGTGAAACAAAAAAATATACCGTAAAATCCCGAATGTAAGCCCCCCCACCCACTTTTAAGTAATTTTGATTTTCTTTTCTATTTCCAAATATAAGCCCCCCCCCCTCAAAAAAAATTGTACAAAAAATTAATTTTAAAAATCCAAGGAAGAGAATTTTCAATTTTTGAAAATGTTGGCAAATTTCCACTTTTGCTTTTATATTTTGTTAATGAAATATCCTCCCCCCCCACACACATACATGAAATGTATGATTCCCTTCTATGCCCTCCCCAACACAAAAAGTTCAAAACCTTGAGAATCTTAAAATTTGCTGGTCTTATTGTTGCTCGCTAGTAATGTAACAATAAGTAAAAAATCAGTCCTTCAAACTACACTCCCCCCCCCCCCCCCACATCCAAAATTTGTTTCAAAATTAGATCCAAAATTAGATTTTATATATTTATTTATTTTTGAGTGAAAATCTGCAGAAATACAGAAGATTCTCGCCTCTTTTTACTTCTAAATTAATGATAAAAACGGGTTTTTAAATGATTTTTTTTTTTTATCTTGATTATAAGCCCCCCCCCCTCCCACTTTTAATCCTTTTTGGTTTCGAAAAAGGGGGGCTTACAATCTGGATTTTACAGTATATATATTTCACTGGCGCCCGGCTAACCAAAAAGTACCAATCATTCAAATCAAGGTTTGTTTACAGAAACAGGCTGGAGCATGCATGGCATGCCCGGATGTTTACTGCTGAAGGTTGTTTGTAGTGTTTGACCAAAACAAGTTTTTAAGACCAAAACAGAATTTCTGTTATTTCTTGAGTCTCAGATAAAAACAAAACCGTCTTAAATATAAATTTAAAGTAATTAATATATACTCACATCCACATAGACCATCCCTATATACCTATATGTAGCACACCCCAGCATTCTGGGATGCGCTATATAGCAGTGTTGGGCATAATTGATTACTTTTGTAATCAGATTTATAATCATGATTAAAGTAATTATGATTTCAAGTAATCATGATTACTTCATAATACTTTTAATAATGGCTACTTGCAATCATCAGTAATGATTACAATAATTCATTAATCATGATTACAGAATTCTGAAATGAAAGTTTGTGAATATTATGCACACTATTACATTGTGAATACATAATAAATTTGTTATTTTATAATATCTCATTTTCATTTCATTATTTTTAAACAAATCTCTACAAAGCTCTTTTTTCACTTTTTCAATTTTTTTTTAATTTTTTTTTTTTTTTTTTTGTGGGATTTGTTTTATGAAGATACTTTTGGAACCGGTTTCAAAACGAAAGTATCCTCATAAAAAAATTGCAAACAAAATCAAAAAAGTAAAAAAGAGGCACTGTAGAGATCAATCTCAGCTATCCAGTGCTAAAGAAATTGTTTAAAAATATTAAAATGCAAATGAGATAATGTAAAATAATTGTCTCATAGGATTAACATTAGCGAGCAGGTGTTTTTGCATGAGTTAACGGGCGCCTTAAACGAATTGATGATTCAGTAGCTTTGCATTATGAATAAATGCTGCTTCATACTGTGTTTCACCATCATCCGGCTGCAAAGTCTTCTAGTTACTGAGTGATGGTATTCAGACATTTGCATCCAGTGGGTGTGCGCAGCCCAACTACTGCTGGGCATAAAGTCAAGATTTTACATTCCGATCCTGAGGAACACATTGCATATTATATAGTTTGATTTACTTCATCCTAGTGAGAGTTATTCAAGAATATTTGGGGCCTATTATAAGTGAATCATTCTGTATATGCATGAACCATATAATGTATTGTTAAAAATTACATTTAATCAGATAATACTAGACTAAAAACACACATTTATATAAAAACATTTAAAAAAATTATGCAAACATTTCAAACTATTTGGTAGCACATAATTTTTAACAGTTGAATTTTATGTATCGAATGTAAAAATTTTTTAGTTATTTGAAATTTAAATAACCAGCCATTAATGACCAGACTGTTGAGATCATGTTTGAAATTATTTTCTAAAATCATATGCCTAAATTGTGGTAGCCTGAAACGGTTGCATAATTTTTTTAATTGTTCTTAGATGAATATGTGTTTTTAGGCTAGTATTGTCTGATTAAATGCAATTTTTAACAATTGAATTTTATAGATCTGATGTTGAAAATGTTCAGTTATTTTAAACATATAATATATTATTATGATTTTTTAAACTTTTCTTTCACTTTCTTGCAGGTTTCTAATGTTAACTTTACAATGTTTTTTATATGTGCTAATAACAGTAAGCTGATGGATGTATAGCATAAGGAGAAATTCTTTGTCAAATATGAAATTATTCAAATTTATTTCTTAGCATCATAATATGTATGTTGAAAATCATCAATAACATTGTGAAATAAGGACAGATGGAGACGCCAAGTGACAAGGTATTCAGAAAGTATAAAGCGTATTTTGTGTAAAATTTATGACGTTTTATATATTTTTTAAAAAGGACTGAGAAATGTTTTTTTTCTCTCCTCCGTCAGGGAGGAGTCCAAGGACCATAGTTCCCCTCGAGCAGCCCAGTAGAGTTCAGCTTTATAGAGACTGAGAAATGTGGAAATCGTTATTTTTCATTTGTAAGTTTTAAATAAGTTTGAATACACCAGTATTTGAGAGTACTAAAGCCATAATAAAAGACTGTAAATACATTATTCACATTTAAACAAATAAAACATAAATTTTAAAACCAAAATATTCAATAACTGTAAGGAAATGCAGTTACTAAAACACATACACTCTTATTTCACATCAGAAGTACTTCCCGTCAAAGACGGTTTAAAGCTACGGAATCTTATTCATTAGAGTTAAACAAAATATCTTCATTTGTTGTTGCAAAAATATATTACTTGAAGCATTATTAGTATGAATGGTTAGAATCTCATATTTCAGAATTAACTAAATTGAAAAGAGAAATATTTACAGATTATTAGCATATTATACTGCAGTTTCATATACATATGAAAGAGAAAACACACATATTTGAACTTTTATATCCAAAGCATCTTCAGCTGTATCGAACTGTACGAATTCAAATCTTTCAATGTAAAGGGGCATTTGTAAAAACATAGGAGGCAAAGAGAAAGAAGATCAATAAAAGCACAATTTTTCCCACTCTGGATAGAGGCCATATAAAAATGGAACTTTTAAAATATCATTTTCACTGACAGAAACTCTAAAAACACAATGGAGAGAATCCACATGCTAATTCCAATTGTCAAAAAGGATTGGCTGTGAAACAACATTTGAACAGCTATTTCATTTTATATATGGAAGAGAAAACCCCAAAAATGTGAACTTTATTATAAGTGATGTGTATTAGCAGAATACCTAAGACTACATTGTGTATCACATACTGGATAGAAACTACATGTTTGTCCTGAATTTCAAAAGTATTTTTAGTTAAACAGATATTGAATAATCATTTTCTTATATGTACCAAAGTGAAATTTTGCAAATGTGAAATGGGTTCGAAATCACTTGCACAGGCAAAATATTCAAAAACACACATTCTAACAGATTCTGGAGAGAAACTGTTCGTTTGTCCTGTATGTGATAAACAGTTTTCATTGAAACATAGTTTGAAAAGACATCTCCTTATCCATACAGGAGAAAAACCATATGTTTGTCCTGAATGTCAAAAGTCATTTACAATGCATCAAACTTTGAAAAAACATCTCCTTATGCATACGGGAGAAAGACCTTATAAATGTGAAATGTGTCAAAAAACATTTTTACGTGTGGGAATTCTAAAATCACACATTTTAACACATACAGGAGAAAAGCCACATGTTTGCCCTGTATGCCCAAAAGCATTTACTGTTAAAGAAAGTTTAAAAGAGCATCTGCTTAAACACTCAGGAGAGAAACCTTATAAATGTGAATTGTGTTTAGAATCATTTGTACGTGCCGAACATCTAAAAGTGCATGCTCTGAAACACACAGGAGAAAAACCACATGTGTGTCATGAATGTCAAAAAGCATTTTCAAGAAAAGACGGTCTGAACAGGCATCTCCGTATCCATTTGGGAGATAAACCTCATAAATGTAAAATGTGTCAAGCATCATTTACACGCAAGGAACACCTACAACAACATCTTCGAAAACACACAGGAGAAACACCATATGTTTGTAATACATGTCAAAAACTCCTTTCAAGCAAAAAAGATTTAAAACGACATCATCTCCTTTGCCATGCAGATAATACCAAGAAACAATTTGAATGTGAAATATGTTTGAAAACATTTGCACTGTTAGAAAATCTTAAAGTACATCGTCTAACCCATACTGGCGAGAAGCCCTTTTCTTGTTCTCAATGTGAAAAAACTTTTATACATAGAGGTAATTTGAACCAACATCTCCTTATCCATAAAGGAGATAAATGTTTTAAATGTGAAATATGCTCAAAATCATTTGTACTTCCTGGAAGTCTTAAAAAACATCGTATAATCCATACTGGAGAGAAACCGTATGTTTGTCGTCAATGTCATAAAGGATTTACTCAGAATGGAAATTTGAGAACGCATATCCGTATCCATCATACAGAAAAGAAATCTTTATGAATGTAAAAATATATTTCAGTGCAACATAATTTAGAACATTTTTATATTGAAATGTGTTAAAAACTACAGATGTTAAATATTTGAAAAATAATTTCCTTAATATATACAGGTAAAGTTCTTTAATCCGCACAAGTTGGGACCAAAAGTTGTACAGATTATAGAATATTGCGGATTATGGAGTATTATGGATTATGCATTATTTTCTTGTTTCTGGAGAACATTTTAATTCCACATTCAGTATAATATAAAAAGATAAATACGAAATCTTATAATTAGAATAAAAAATGAAACAATTAAAAATGGAATAATAAAAAAAAGGAAATATTCAGTGAGCTATGATGAAATATAAAAAATAGCATCTTGGAATATTGAATAATATTTATAAAGTTTTTTGTTTTTCAAAAATAGAGCCAAGTGTTGTCTGTTTTAAAACTTTAAAAAGTTTATCTTGCATTGTATAAACAGTCATTAACTCTTGTTGAGAAATAAAATTCTTGCTCTAAAAAGTTCAAATATTATCTACCCAAAGCTAGTCCCTAAATGTCCAGTTAGCCTAAGTGTGTTCTGTAATGCAGTTTAATTTTTACTAGTATATAAAAAAACTATATGTGGTAGATAAAAAAAAAACAATGTTTTATTACAAACTATTTCTACATTTATTATTTTTAAAGAACATTTTTTGGATCAAGAATCTGTAGATTTGTTTAACTGTTTACATTTGGTAAGCAATGTGGATTATGGGAAATTACAGATTATGGGTGTGCAGATTATAGATCTTTGGACTGTATATTTAAAAGGACATCTGTTCACATCTAAATTAGTAATGTAATATGAGACATTCTAATAAAGTTCTGAACTGAAATACTTTTTATTACTACTCGTTAACTTATTTATTCAGGTGGAAAAAAATTTTTACATGATGTATGGTGAAAATCAATTTCTAAACAATGAGGTGGGAAAAGCTATATTCACCTTCTCATATTCATAAGAAACCTTATATTTGTCGTCACTGCCATTATAATTATTTAAAATTAAACTGAGTTTTCATGATCATAAAGTAATTTTTCTGCACATTGCTTCTGGGATTATTTGAATTTGAATATTCTTTTTTTTTTTTATGTTTTCATTGCTGGTGTTTGTTGAGACAGAAAAATATAGGGTACTTTTATGTTAACCGGGCGCCAGTGATTGCCAAAATTTTTTGAATCTCGCCAATCTTGTAACATTAGTTAATAACAAATAGCCACTATTTTAACATTGCAGTATAATATCTTAAAACACTTACTTAAAAGTAATTAAAATTTTATCTCAATAAAATATGTAAAAACAAACATATCAATACAAATAATAAAATCTCACGTAATCGGTTCTGTTACAAAAATGTTAAAATAAGATATTAACATAAACTAGAAACATTCTATTTCATAATGAAAGTATTGTATCTAATTTTATGTACACAAAAAGACAAATGTACATTATATAAGATTCCAAAATCTTTTAATAGGATTTAGAATTTGTAAAAATGTATCATTAGTTATTCAAATCATTGTTTGATGGATCATTATTGGTTTGCAATTCAAATGATGCCAATTGAAACAAGATTTGGCGATTTATCACTGGTGCCCAGCTAACATAAAAGTACCAAATATAGAATTGATGAAGCGAAATCATCACAGAAATGAATGTAAAATGGATGTGCTGTGTAAAGTATATGTAATTATATTCTCCACCCTTGTGCTAGTTACTAGTACCCTAGCCAAGAATAATAGGGGGTGGGTTTGCAGTCTTCAATAAGATTTTACTCTACTGAACCACTACTATTTAATTTTTTTGATTTTCCTGTTTGAATTCATTTCTGAAAGTACAAAAGAAAAAAAAGAAATATTCCTTACATAATAGCAAGCAAGTAAGCACATGAATGATGTAATAATCATGGATTCTAATGTGATGAATACCTGTTTATAACAGAATTTTTACTTTCTTAGTATAATATTGACTTTATTTTGTTAACAGAGAATTTTCTTTTCAACAAACTGCAGTATCTGTATACATTGACAACAAACTTGTTGATTTCCACATGAATTTTTATTTATAAATGTTTTGTTAATTTAAAGTCTTATTCTGGTATTAGTCACACTGTTTTTTTTTTTTTTTTTTTTTTTTTTTTACTGTTGTTTTTCGATTTATAACATCAAGCGCAACTGATCACTGCTTGTTGACTATTTTTGTGATATTTCTGTTATGTTCCTGCCTTTTGAAATAATAATATATTATAAAATTTTAGATAAAATCTAGTTTATTGTATTTTTATTTAGTAACTACTGCACCATTTTTAAATTCTCCCCAGACTTTGTATACATAAACTAAATAGAAAAGTAGTTAAAATGTATTTGCAAATAATTTCTGTCCTAAACATCTTTTTAATTAGAGAGTGGCAAGAACTGCAATTTTTGAAAATTCGAGGATTTAAAAAATCTTATTTTTTGAACTAAAGAGATGTTCAAAAAATTCAATCAAAGTGAAATTTTGTGCACCTTTTCTTATTAAGTCATGCAATTGTCAAATTAAGATAAGCTCCTTTGCTACAAAATCATATATTATTTCTGATAGTAACATTCTTTTTTCTAAGCACATACATAAAGTACAATGATGAAGGTGGTATCATATGAAAGGTTTTGAACAGTCTCTTTTCATAATACACTCACATTTTGTTAAAACATATTGTTTGATTAAAAATTGCAGTTAATAAACAAGAAAGAAAAACCATGCGTCAAGCATAGATTATGAAACACTTCCAGAATATTTTAACAAAACTTCACCATTTGATAAGATAAAGAAGATACCTAAGTATTTTAGAAAGCGCATAACACATACAAAAACCACATTTCAGCAATTACCGGTCATAGCCAAAAAGGTTATACTTCAATTCTCTTGTGCAGCTTTGTATATTATCTATAGATTTGCATATTCTACATAGTATGTTAAAAATTACTTTAGTAAGAAAACACATTACACAGTTGAAAATTCACCTTCAGCAATTTCTACCAATAGATGTAAACATACTTGAATTAATTTGTACAGCCTTATATATTACCTACAGATTTTTATACAACCCACATATTAAGCTAAAATTTAATAAAGGCTAAAACATGCTTCAAGCTACTGAAATCACACTTCCAGGAATCACTGTTCATTGGCAGCAGAATATTTAGTTTTTATGATTTTATTTATACTCTACAAATATCTCTTAGTATACTAAATATAGTTGAGCTTGAAAATGCATAAATTAAATTAAAAAATGCCTTTAAACAATTCAAGCTCATCCTCAGTAATGGTTATGAATTCTTTGTTATAGCCCTTTATATAATCTATAGAATTTATATAAACTAGCAAAAATTTAGTTAAGCTTAAAAACACTTACCATAACAGAAAACAAACTTGCAGTAATCTTCCCTAGTAGACAATACTTTGGATACAGTACCGTATCCAAAATCCTTTATGTATCTCTGTAAATGAATGATAAATGCTAGACACATCACATTCTACAGCAAGCATCTTGAAGTAAACCTCAGTAATGTATATCAATTTCATTATGTTTGGAACAGTGTGTGAAATAATTATGGCCTCTCACAATTTTAGCTGATATATTATAATGACAAAAAAAAATCATGTGCTATTTCCTCCATTGTAACATGCAAAGTAAACACATATTCACCAGTGACTGTAGAAGTACTTGGGTATGTGCTGTGAAAGCTTATCAGTGAAATCTGGATTTCAGAAGCAAAGAAATTATGGCCTTACTCAATCGAAAGGTCATTCGTATGTGTGTCGTTTAGTTTTTTAAATTTTGTGATAGCAGTTTAAATAGAAAATTCATTAAATAATTTGTTTAAAGTGTTATATTTAAAAAATAATTAATATGCCATCGGGCTCACGACTTTCTGCTATTGAACGGGGTAAAAATGAATTTTTAAGAGAGCAAATGAATATGAATCCTACAGATATTGCCCGAGCTATTGACAGAAGTTCAAAAGTCATCTAAAATTACCTTAAAGATCCATCAGGGTATGTAAAAAAGAAGAGCATGGACAGACCACCCTCAGTTACAAATAAGGAAGAGTCTGTCTTCTAAGGCACAAAGCATCAAATACAATTCAAACAACTCGACAATTACAAAGTGAATTAAATTTGCCAGTTACTGTTCTTCGAACACAATAGTTTCTGAATAAATTTGAACTTAGCTCGAGGAAACTCCAGAAAAAAACGTGTTGTCTTCAATTCATAAGGCTAATCCGAAAAAAATCACTCACTGCCATATGAGTTGGAGCTGTGAATGGGCAAAAGTATTTTCTCTGATGAGAAAAAGTTGAATATGGATTGTTCATATATGTACAGCTATCAGAAGGATAATAAAAATAACCATTAGTATTTTCCAATAGACAATAAAGAGGGAGTTTGATAATGATATGAGACGCAATGGAATGTAAAAAGAAAGGCAATATTGAATCCCTACATGGAAAAATTAACATTTCTGATTACCTGACCATGCTATGTAAACAGTTTCCTTGAAATGGATTTCAAATGGCCGGTTGTTTCAGCAGAACAAGTGCAAATTTCATGTGTCAAAGACGTCCAAGGATTGGTTCACGTCGAAAAAAATTAAACTGCTAGAACCTTGGCCAGCCATATTGCCTGATTTGAATATAATAGAGAAGGTTTGGTATAAGATTGCAAGAAAAGTTTATGCAAATGGTTGCCATTTTATGTCCAAGGACAATTTGAAAACATTTATTCTTGTAGTATGGAACTCTATTGATATGAAATATATTCAAGACTTATATGAAAGACTTCCATGTTGAATGGAAGCTTCCTACAATACAAAAGGCAGGTGGAACAAATATTAAAGGTTTCTTGTTTGAATAATTAATATACAGTAATACCTCAGTTTTCGTTGACTTCGGTTATCGTCGATTTTTTCTGCTAAAAATTTGTTTCAGTTTTTGCCAGTTGCCTTGGATTTCGTTTATACCCTGTGTATTTTTGTGCTTTTTTTATAGATTGCGAGTGCTCCATCATGGAACCAAAGAAAGTTTCTTGTAAAAATCTTGTTTAATAATAATGTCTTGCCCCATTTTAAGCAAATCTTAAAGATGCAGCGGATACAGACCACTTTGTACAGTTTTTTGAGCAACATAGGTCATCTATCTGACTCTGAAGCTAGTCTTACTGCCAAAAGACCAAAAAGGAAAGTGACCCCAGATACAGTGCCTTGATACCGTATGCTAAGAACACTATATTATTTTCTTATTGTTTTTATTATTAAACACTATACTTATTCTCGATAAAATGTGTTTTTGTTATATATTTTGGAGTGATTAGAAAGAATTGAATGGATTTACATAGATTGATATGGATATAATTGAATTTCGCCAATTGTTTTTGGACTGATTATCAATGAAAACTGAGGTATCACTGTAGGAGACTTTAAACTAAAAGTGGTCATAATTATTTCGCAATTAATGTATCATTTAAACATGTACAAAGCCTGTATAAGTCTATTTTTTTAATATATGAGATTTGAATGTTCATTGTACATAACATAGAATATAATCTTTTATATTTCATATGTTTTTATTAAATTATAATTATATTTTTTGTGTTTGCTTAAAATTAGCAAAAGAACCATAATTATTTTGTGCACTTTACTTAAAATATTCTGCAAACAGTTTTTCCCTGTAGATCATTATGTAACCAAACTCTTTTGTGTGACCCTTGAATGATAAACATTTTGCACTCCATATTCTACAGAAAGCCTGTTTTAGTGCAGCTCAGAAATTCATATCAATTTCATTATGTTTATAAGAGTGTAACATCATTAAAATACACCACAAACAATATTTTCCCATAGACTATATAACAAAATTTTTTTGAGTGCCTCTGTAAATGAGCTGTAAGTGTTACACATAACCGATTCTATAGTAACCATCTTGTAGTGCACTTAAAAAATGTACCGTAATTTTCACCTATAATCTGCGGATCAAACAATTAAGTTTCGATCCAGAAATTTTATTTTATATAATGTAACTCACTAGATCGCTGTAAATATTTGAATTTAATTATTAAATAAAATTTCTCGGTCTAAATATCGTTGTTTTATCCACGGATTATAGGTCGGAAATTATGTTATATAAATTTCAGTAAGTTTGAAATAGTGCATCTGCATTAAAGTACACCACAAATGATTTTTATGCATGGACCATAATATAACGGAATACTTTTGAGTTCCCTGTAAATGAACTATAAATGTTCCACACTTCTTTGTCAATAGCAAAAATGCTATGGTGAACCTCAATTACATGGCAATCCTTGTATATTTTTGCAAGTTACAGCAAGGACACACAAACGAAATTCATAAACACTTTTCATCTGTGTTAGAAATTGTTAAAAATGAATGATAAAACATACCAGCAAATAATCTAAAAGTGTTGCAGTGTGAAAGTCTTGCACAGATCCACTTAATTTTATAATAATAATCATTTTCATAAAAAGTAGAAAAAATATTTTTTAAGCAAATACTTCCGGATCACACTCCATCAAGAAGATGGCTGATCACAAACTATTGAGTATTTTAATCTGATTATCAAGACAACAACTAACATTGTCTACTGACAGTTAGAATTATTTAAAAAACACAAAAGCTCTTTCAGATATTTCTAGTGACCTATTTATTCATTGCCTTTGTCCCGTAAAATCTACATTAACAAAATCATTCAGAAAATATTTGAGTGTATTACTTATTTTAACACACTCCAATTTTTTTTATCTAATTGTTTTGATTAAATTTTAAAGTGTTGTAAAATCCCATTAATCCGCCCCTCCCGATCAAACACTCTCCCCATATTGTAAACAAGTTAGAAAATTTCGAAAAATCATTTAATTTAATCATTCTAATTTATGCCTAGGTATGACATCTGTTTAAAACTTACTATTATTATTTCCATATATATATATATATATATATATATATATATATATATATTTTTTTTTTTTTTTTCTCAACTATGAAATTATAATCAGGTCATTGTCCGCAGCCTTGTCCAACAAATAAGAGTGAAATATGCCAGTCCTGGATATCGTCGGGATAGCTCAGTAGCGAGAGCGTTGGTACGGCAAACCAAAGTACCCAGGTTCAAGTCCTGGTCCCGGCATATTTTCGCTCTGTTGGAAAAATCTCAACTATGATACTCCAACCATTGGATATGAAATTATATATATATTTGCATTTTCTATAAAAATGTATTTAATTTTACTTTTTTTAATGTATTTTTCATTTGACAAGATTTTTAAATATGATGTCGACAGTGTTTTTATTTGTTAGAATGAAAAAAATATCTCAAAATGTAATCTGTAAACATTACAGAAAAATGTATATAGGAGACATTAAAAAATTATGTTTGGTAAAAGTATGTTTGGAAGATTCAACGTGAAAAATAATTTGTAAAAGTTGTAAAAAAAAGGTGATAAATTTTTATTTAAAATTTCATAAAATAAAAAAATAAATAAAAGTATTTCAGACCTGTGCTAAAAGTATAAAAATGTAAATATAATAATAAATTTTAAAAAAATGATGCATAAATTAGTTTGTATGTTCGACAATAAAAATATTAGTTTAAAAACTGCAGAAAAAATATAAATTTTCATTAAAAAATTCAAAAATGTAAATTATACCAAAAAGTTCAAAACTTCAGGATTCACAATCCTGCTTAAAACATGTAGCATGTCAAAAACAAAAAATTAAAAAAGATAAAAGCCTCAAGGTCGGATCGAACCACCTCCTGTGTAGACAGACCCAAACATTTTACCAATCAGCTTCAACTTAACCAAACTGTATACCTGTCCTATCTGTTAACATAAACTATTACCAGTCGTCAAACTGAATGAATAATCCGAGATATGCTAGTGACCATAAAAATTCGAAAAAAGCCAAACTATTGAAAAAGCAACAATCCCAACCCCCATCCCTCCACTTTCTAAACTGAAAAAACACACTAATAGACACACTGTTTTTAATGTAATTTTTATATCTTTTAAAGTAATACACCATTTTAGCAGTGTGTGTGTGCAGTGCATCTTACCACTATTTCATTTATTAAAATTTTATATCATCTAAACGTCCAGTACTTTTTAATATTTTTTAAGTGTTTTTCAAAGTAGTATATTTAAAAAAGTTGTAAAGGGTTACCAACAGTTCTAATGTAGAATTAGATTACACATTCAAAGTAATTTACTACTCTGCCTCTGGAAAAGTTGTATGCACTATTATGCTTCGAATAATAATAATAAGTCATTTCAAGGACCAAATAAATTTCAGTATCCATTAGGAGATTGATTAAATAAATTAATTAAACACAACAGAGTCACATATAATGGAGAAAATGATTTCATATAGTAATATGATATCATATAATTATAAAATTAGTTTTGAATTAGTTTAAAATTAAAAAAGTTAAATTAAATTAGTTGAAAATTAGTTTTGACCAGTCAAAATTACAACACTGTTTAAAAGTAGCTAAATATGAATCTAATAATCAATTATTTGGCATCTAAGATAAAACAGCAAAAATAACATTTTTTTAATTACCTTATGAATTGTAACACTTACATGCAGGTCAGTATGCTTGCTAACTGTAATGCTTGCATTAAGTGTAAAATAAATGTTTATTTGTGTATCCATTTGTTGTTTTGTTTCCCATTTTCTCTTCATGACTGTTACAAATAATAGAAAAAAGGGCATACACTATCTGGGTGTAATTCTATAAGAGGATATGAGGCATAAACATTTGAAAACCAGTGATCTAGAGAAATACTTAGAAATTTTTTTAATTAGGTGACATGGAACACAAAGTCTATTTAAATTGAATAGAGGAGTGAATGCCCAGGCATGAGAACAATTTAAAGATATAATAAATACTAGGGCTGGACGATATCAGAAATATAATATTGCATTATATCAACAAGGGTCATATATCACGATAACTACTTTAATGTGTGTGGGAATAGAAAAATTGCTATAGTTTCTAAAAATAAATGGTATGGTAACAGCAATGTAAGTACAAACAGGTGTAGAAAGCAACGAATCAATGTTTTATTCCTATATGCTTTAAATATATATATATTTATACAAAATAGAAATATTTTAGAAAAAGGAACCAATGTTCGATATCTATTTGTACTTACACCATTGCTTGCATAGAGTTTTTCTTTAAAAATAGTATGTTTCCCATTCTTCTTATTTTATGCATTATTTATTTATTAACATTTTAAGTATTTAATTTTCTCGTGTATAACTGAGAATATTATAAAAAATAAATCAAAATAAAATGTTCTTAATTTTAGGATGTTGCTGATTATGATTCAAATAAGTGAAAAGCCAAAGCAAAAACTGAAATTGTCTTAATGCCATATGCCATGCTAATATACTTGTAATTAAATAGGTTTTAGTGGTTGACAGATGTAGCAGTAATGTTATATTTTAATCTTTCTCTAAGATATCAATGCATTCTTAATCGAAAAAAAATTTCAATGTGTTTATACCTTCCCATCTATCTCCATGAATACAACATTGAAACCTTTTTTGGAATATAAATATTCAAATCACATTTGGAAATAGTTTTATACTAATTAAAATTTAGTTTTTTGATAAGTATGAATTTTAAGCTGAAAATATCAAGACAGGATACATTAATTTCACTCAGGAAAATTTCGATCTACCGATAATACGACAGACAAGATAATATGAATGAGCATTGAGCGTAGCATAGGCTAAGTTAGAAAAAAAGTTATGCCCGACTCGGAGAGAGGGGTGAATTAGAGCTCCTATAATACAGGCTGAATCATACCGCCATTTAATGACCCAGCGGACCAAACACCAAGCTAAAACCAGTTTGCTTACCGTACTAGTGGACCGCGAGTGACAGTAACAGGGACGGCAAACACCTGCTCACGCGGTTTCCTAATGCTGAGCTAGGTCACAATATGGCGGTTATTTTGGGCAACATAATGGATATGCGTCAGCTCCCTTTATAGGAGCCTTAGGGTGACTAGGCCCGGACTTTGCCTTTAAATAAAATGTTAGGCCGTCCCAGACCGAGTCTCGTGAATGGAAATTGGCAGGGCGGGCTTTGGGCCCGACCTCTAGCAATACTAAAAGTTGGTAGCTGGGAAGCTCAGCTCAATAGCAACCAATCACAGTGAATGAGTTGAGCGGCTTCGCCAACGTCACAAAAAGGAAAAAAGGGCCATTAGCAGACTCTGGTTGTTCTAGCTGCTAAGCTCTAGTAATCCACAATAACGACCACATATTTATTTCACAGCTCATGTTGTTGGCCATGATATATCAATCTCTTGATATATTGCAATATATCATGACCAATAGCAGCGGCGGAATTAAAACACAGAGAATAGTATTATTCAGTGACGAACGAAAAGTGAAGTCTGCAGACGCTTTCAGTGTAACGTGGTTGGATACTGACTCCAAACAAACGGTTACTATGTTTCATTTCTTATTAAATATAAATCGTAGAAAATGTTACTACTGCACATAAAGAATTAAAAAACTTTGCAGTGAGATATGGCTATAAGATATAGCTATAATACACAAATATAATAGAAAAAACAACATAGCAACCATTTGTTTGGAGTCAGTTTCCAAGCAAAACGTCATGATTGACGTCACGACGGAAAATGAAAGAGCGATAATCGCTGGATTGGGATATTCTGGTTTCAATAAAGCGGGTAGCGAGTAATGCAGGAATCGGGTGAAAGAAAGGACTGAATTAGATATTGCGATATTTGTTTGTACAGGATATTCGGCGCTTTTGTCGGGGTACGAAGTCGTGGTGCGGAAAAAAAAAGTTATTGGGATATATCTGTAGAGTAATAGCTTAGATATCATCAGAGTCAGAGCTTGGATATTGTTATTGAGGTAATTTTAAAATATCAATATTTGACCAATATATTGATAAATAATCTAGCCCTAATAAATACTTGAAAAGCAGACCTTGAAACTAAATACCTCATTAAAATTGGTTCAGAGACCTGTTGAAAAAAAATATGATGACTTTTATATTGTTTTTTATATAATTTTATTGAATTATTGTACATTTGTTTCAATATGTTGTTTTTTATATAATTTTATTGAATTATTGTACATTTGTTTCAATATGTACAGTCGTGAAAATAAAAAGATACCTACTCAATGCAAGTTGTTTTTTAAGCATAACTCAAATACTACATGGTAGAATAAGCTGTAATTTTGGTTTCACATACTTCAAGCTTCTAGAAATTGTTTTCTGATGAAACATTCATAGGTAACAATTCATTTTTTTTTTCGAAAATATATTTTTTAATTAATTTTATAAAAAAATCGAATTGTAATCTCTGAATTTAACAGAAATTGACTTATGAAAGCTTCATATATGCAAATTTAAAATTGAGTTCATTCCGCCAAGTAAGAAAAATAAACTACCATACAATCTGTTTTGTAATGACAATAAAATAAATTTAACATTATAAAATTAATATTAGAAGAACTTTAAGCCTGCATAATTCTTAAACAACTTAACTCGAATGATTTCTCGTTTGGTATTTGAAGGTATGATTTCGAAATTCGGTGTTGGTATTAAACATTTTCAAGTTTGGTGCAATTTCTATGAGTAGACAACTCCCTAACAAAAATTGAAGTATAGCATTACTTAGTAGACGTCATTACTAATCGATTGGTACTAGGCACATTTTTACATGAAAATTTGAGGCAGAATTAGTACAGGATATCTTTTTTTCACGATTGTACAATAATAAATATATTGTTATACAATTTTCTTAGTTTTCTTCCAGGTTTTGTAATATCATCCTTCCAAGTTTTTGAGCATGTATCGACAAAAAGCAAGTTGTAAGAGCATATGTAAAGGAAAATTCCATTACTAGCTACGAAATTGTTCCTACTTAAATAGTGGGAAATATTGTTTCTTCCAATATTTGTTCTTTAGCATCATAATACCATTCACCAATATTATGAAATAGATACTGAGTAAAACTCAAAGTAGCATTTTTTTCTTTAGGGAAAAGATATCAGCGAAATATCAAGAGCATTTTTTAATGTAACATTTGTGCCAACCTTTTATTATTTAATTTGAAGAATATTTTTACATCTCCCAAATTAATTAATTTAAGAGAAAAATAAATTTCCAGAAGATTACAATAATAGTCGGCGTGTCTAATCTTAGAGTAAAGACATATGCATGCAAGAAGTTTTATACAGTACAAGATGATATCTGATATAATGTAAATATCTTTCTACCATTAATGAAGAAAAAAATAATGATAATATTATATGCTGCTAAGCTTATCTACAAAAATAAAATTTAAATATGACAGAGAAGCCATAGGAGTGCAAAGAATCTCACAGAAAGATATGTTCTACAAAGAAAAAGTTTTATCGCCATGATGCTGTAAACCCCATAAGATCAATAATATAAAGAAAGAATGTGGAAAAAAATGTCATAAAGTAAGTTTTCAAATATGAAATTTTAATGTTTATTTTTACACATTATCGATAAAAGTCACATGGAGATGAAGCACCATTTAAAATAAGCACATAAATGCATTTTAGGAATTAGTCCGCTTACTAGTTATGCAAGTAAAAATTCATTTTAACAGTAGGAATCATAATGTTATAGAAAAACGACCTTTCTTCAGTATATGCCACAAAAAATTCACAAACAAAGTAAATTTTAATGAATGCATTCTGAAACGAAAGACGCATGTCTATAATGCATGTCACAAAGGATTCACATTAAAAGTAAAATTAAATAATCATATTCGTATACATTGACTGTTCAAAATTCAGTTTGGGCGATAAAAACTTATGTAAATTAAAATATGGAGGCAAACGGACAAATGTCATTTTTGTGAAAAGCTTTTTAAAAGGAAAATAGATTTTAAACGACATATATTTTACTCATATTTTGGGAAACATTATATTAAGTGTCTTCAACCTTTCACGCTCGAAGGCCACATAAATAAATTTATAAAGGTCCGCGGACCACTGCCAGGAGTCCGTTAAGTAGCGTAGAGATGAAATATATATACACGCAAGATTAGGAGCGCGTCGCATATTGGTTCTGTAGAGAGGCAAAATTTGTAATTCCTACTTAAATCATAAAAAAATAAATTTAATTTTTTTATATTTACCCGTACTATCTAAAATTTTCACCGAAAGTTCTATCCAAGTATCTAATTTACTAATATTAGTATTAGTATATAGGCAAAATAAATTAATCTGTGAAAAGACTTTAAAAGAGCGAAAAATGATAGTAACACTGTGTTCACTACAGCACCATATTGATAAACAAGAAAACGTACATATAAACTATCGGATGCTATTAGTATTAAGCGGTACTGATCATCTATCATTCCAGATTTCTATGGCACGAGGAGAGACGATATTTACATTGATGTGTAGAAAAATTATGTGTTTGAAACGTCTGTTCCCATTTATGCTCTCTGAAAAAGAGATTTGTTCCAATAAAGTCCTTTATAAAACTCCAAAAAAACTTTTTCCGACGTCACGGAAAACCTTTGTTTCTTAATATTTGAAATTTCTTGGCGGGAGATGGGTTGAAGACTCCTACACTATATAAATACAAAATATATTCAGAATCAATTGAAAGAGCTGAATACCTAAAAACATATTTTTGAAACATACTGGAGCAATACCATGTGCTTATACTGAATTTTAAAAGAACATTCAATGGAGCAGAATTTGAAACGGCATCCCCTTAACCAAGCGGGTAAAAAACCTTTTAAATGTGAATTTTGTCCAGAAGTCTTTTTACGTTCTGTTCAACTAAAAGAACATCGTTTAACACATACTGGAGAGAAACCACATATTTGTCCTGAATGTCAAAAAGCATTTTCAGTAAAACGTAATTTGAACCGGCATCTTCTAAGTCATACAGTAGAAAAACCACATGTTTGTCCTGAGTGTCAAAAAGCATTTTCAGTTAAACGTAATTTGAAGCGCCATCGTCTTATTCATACAGGGGAAAAACCACATGTTTGTCCTGAGTGTCAAAAAGCATTTTTAGTGAAACGTAGTTTGAACCGGCATCTTCTTCACCATACAGGAGAAAAACCTTATAAATGCGAAAAATGTCCAAAAGCATTTCCATGGCGAGGAGATTTAAAACGTCACCTTCAAACACATACGAGAGAGATACAGCATCATTCTCCTGAATATCAAAAAACATTTCTCACAAAACATCATTTAGATCAACATGTGCTCAATAAAACTCATAAATGTGAACTGTGTCCAAAATCATTTGTACAGGCAATATATCTAAAAAAACATTATCTAACACACACTGGAGAGAAACCACATATTTGTCCTCAATGTCAAAAAGCATTTTCAGTTAAATCAGGTTTAAACAGGCATCTTATTACCCATAAAGGAGAGAAATCTTTTAAATGTGAAAGTGTGTAAAATCATTTATACAGTCAATAGATCTTAAAAGGCATCTTTTAACTCACACTGGAGAGAAACCGCATGTTTGCCCTGACTGTCAAAAAGCATTTTCATTGAAAACAAGTTTGAAAAAGCATCTCCTTATCCATACAGGAGAAAAACCACATGCCTGTTCCGAGTGTCAGAAAGAATTTTTAAGAAAATATAGCTTGAAACAGCATCTCCGTATCCATATGAGACAGGAAACTTATAAATGTGAAACATGTCCAAAATAATTTGTGCAGTAAACACATCTTGTCTAACACACACTGGAGAGAAACCAAGTGTTTGTCCTCAATGTCAAAAGGCATTTTCACATAAATCAACTTTATACGTGCATCGCTCTGTCTATATGGCAGAAAAACCTTATAAACGTGAAATATACCAAAAAGCAACAGGTAAAACGACATCGTGTGTTACACATACTGAAGAGAAACCATATGTTTGTCCTAAATGTAAAAAACATTTTCATATTTTAAAGAAACGTCTCCTTATTCCTCCTGGAAAAAAGCTTTAAAAAAGTGAAATGTATATCAAACATGGACCATTTATGTAGACAACACAACTAAAATGTCACCTTCTAACACGTACTGGAGAGACATGAAATGATTATCCTGAACGCCATAAAATCTTTTTAACAAAACATCATTAAGATAGGCATGACTTTTTTATGTCAGAGAGAAACATAAATGTGAAATGTGTCCAAAATTATTTGTTCTAACAGGACATCTTAAACAATACTGTCTAACACACACTGGAAAGAAACCACATATTTGTCCTCAATGACAGAAGACATTTTCAATCGAACATAACTTAGATCCAGACCTGCCAAGTCTCCGACTTTTTGGATACCAGTAATTTAGTACAGAAAATGTCCTTTTATTTAATCGAAGCATTTTGCGATTTAAAAGAACAACATTTTCTCTAAAAAATTACTGGTGTGCAAAAAGCCGGAGGGTTGGCAACTCTGTTAGATCGGTTTCATGTCCACACAGGAATGAAACTTTATAGATACAAAGTGTGCCCAAAAGCGTTTGCATTGTCAGCGGATCTAAAGCAACCTCTGCAAAAATGCATAGGAGAGAAACCATGTGGTTTGCTCTAAATGCCCCCAAAAAAAATTCAAGTAAATACAGTTTCAGCCAATATACCGGGTGGTTATAAAATAAGTATCCCTATTTGGAGCTGTCTGTAGCTTGAAGGAATAATCCGAATGAAACCAAAATTTGTACACATACCATTTGAGAAGGGGGAAGAAGAAAGGAACAATAAAAAAAATAATTTCAATAATCGCCGACAGATGGCGCTTTTGTGTGTAAAATGTAATGTGCAATAATAGTAACCGAACACGTTACAGGGCCTGTTGGCCGTAACTCCTAAAAAAAAAATAAGGACCAAGAATGAAACTTGCAGTAAAGCCACACCACACAGTGATTTTTGGAGAGTGGAGGGGTATTTCGTGAATAACAGTTCGTGGCTCCAAAGCCCATATTCTGCAGTTCTGCGTATTGACTGTCCCATTCATATGAAAATGGACTACATCTCCTAATAAAATCTTCCATGGGAAGGCATCATCCACCTCCATTCGTTCTAAAAACGTTAAAACAAAATCCAGTCTCTGCTGCGCGTCACCGGGTAACAATTGTTGATGGCAACTAATTTTAAACGGATAAAATTGGATTACCTTTCTTAGGACTTTTCGAACAGTAGCATATGGAATATCCAAATTTCGGGCAACTCCACGTGCACTAGGACCGGCTTCCGGAATCCCTGATGACTCCACAATCGCAGTGGCAATTTCTTCTTGCATGCGGAGAGGTACTGGTTTCCTCTCTCTTCCACATTTTAAAGTAAATGATCCAGTCTCCTCGAATTTTTTTACCATTCTTCTCACTGCACACGGTTTCAAAGGACCTTTCCCTTTACGCATTCCTTTCACATGCCTAAATTCACGTAAAGCAGCTGCACTGTTTGAGTTGTTAATGTAGAATAGTTTTTAAATTAAAGCGCGATCTGGCAAACTGAGAGCCATGTCGTACAATGGGAGAAATGACCGCGTTTTGAGTTTACTAATGATTACAACGGCGTTTGTACCGACAGGACCCGTAGCGCCATCTGTTTCCGATTATTGTAACTATTTTTTTTATTGTTCCATTCTTCTTCCCCCTTCTCGAATAGTATGTGTACAAATTTTGGTTTCATTCGGGTTATTCCTTCAAGCTACAGACAGCTCCAAATAGGGATACTTATTTTATAACCACCCTGTATATTTGTTTATATGGAAAATAAACAATGTAAATGTGAAATGTTAATTGAAATCATTTGTACTGGATCGAAATAGAAAATATCTGACACATACGGATAGAAACTACACTGTTTGCCTTTAAAAAGGCCATTAAACAATCATTTTCTATTAAATAACTCGAACAAACATCTACTTGTCCCTACCGGAGCGAAATCCTCTAAAAGTGAAATTTGTATAAAAACATTTTTACTTCTTAGACTTCTAAAAGAACATCTTCAAAAACACACTGGATTTGAACCACGTATTTGTAGACGATAAAAAAAAAATTATTTAGCCAAAAAAAAAAAAAAAACTTTAAATCTTCCGTATGGATAATAAGATGCTTATTTAAACTTTGTAAATGTGGAATCTGTGCAGAATCATTTGTATTAACAAGAAACCAAAATAGGCAACTTCTAACACACGTTAAAATTGAATCGGTCATTTTGAAAAAGGGTCAACTCCATAGGAATTGCGTAGGAGTTGACCCCTTTTCAAAATGACCGGTTCAATTAAAATCATCGGGCGAAATGAAAATTCCCCTTACGTCGCTCATAAAATACTAATATGAAGCTTAACTTTTATACATCCACTATCAGAGAATCTATGTAAAAGAAATCAATATACCTAATATATGAGGATGTGAGTTTTAAAACTCGTCTTATCCAAAAAAAAAAAAAATCATGTTTTCTGTCTATTCTATTGGTAAATCTGCACCGAAAAAACACTTCAATCTGCAGAAAAGCTAGCTTTAGCATGCATTTCTGGCACTGTAAAATCTTGGTTTACAATGAAAACCAATGGAGGCAGTTAGAGGTTTTTCGCGATTTCCTAAGATTGGATTTTCTCGATAAAGCGAGTTTTGAGTCGTCCTCATATGGTTTAACATCCTGAATATTAGAAGATAAACGCGCCATTACGCGCTTTTTTCAAATAAGTTTTCAAATTGTGTACATTTTCAGTCCAGGTATCCTTAGAAACCAATTCAAGCAACACCCAAGAAATAATGAACTTTCCCATCTAAAGGCGAAACGAAGATTTGGATAAGCAAGACGTTAGTAGGAAGAATTTTTTTCACTGAAGATGGTTGCGGTGGCAACCGATAGTACTTGGAGGATTTTAGCATCTTTTAACAACTATTTCTATGTATCACCTGTTAAGTAAAAGTTGAGCTCTATTGAGTTTCATATTAGTATTTTACTCCAACACACACTTTAAAGCAACTACTTATTTGTGCATATAGTGGAAAAGCATTTTCAGTAAAACAAAATTTGAAACAACTTCTCCTTATCTATACGGGTTGGAATACCTTATAAATGTGAAATACGACAGAAAATATTTTCTAACAAATGCGATTATTAAAAACTTCTCCTTATGATATGGGTTGGCAAATTAATATATATATATATATATATATCTTGAAATCGAAATCCAGCTATGTATCCCATATTCATCATATTTATCCGAAAGAAAACATTTGTGTGACATACATGCTAAAATCATATTTTAAACAATTAGATGTGAAAAGATATTTGTCCCACACTCGCAAGAAACTCTAGATGTTCATAATGTAAATAATTTTATGCTGTAACAGTAACAAGTTTAACTTAATTATCTCAAATCCTTTATTACTTGAAAATAGATATATTCACTGTATTGTCAGGATATATCCTATGTGTTATTCTTCCATATATCTCAAAATGTTTTCTTGTAAAGATTTGAAATCTGCTTTGTATGTGTTACAGCTGTAAAGTTTATGTTAAATTAAAACTTTTGAAAAATTGTATAATATTTTTTTTATGTCTGGAATTTGTTTCTCTTCCCATAAAAAATTAAGATTCGAAGTTCGACTGTACATGGTGTTCCATAAACATTTACCTCGGCTTTTGTTCGTTAAATATTGATCATACACATATATTATAAATTACAAAATTACATAAAAAAGGTACAAAATTTTATGAAATCGATTAAAATTTTCACGGGATTAAATTTAGAGATACAAAATTTATATTTTTATACGGTACCCCTACAAAATATTTCTCAATGTGTAAAATGTGCCCCATACACTAATAAGGTCATGTACAAAATTTCAGCATTTTATTATTAAAAGTCGCAGAGATATGAAATACATAAATGCTGGCTTAAACCACTTTTCGATGCCTGAATGTGAGTTCGCAAAGGGGAAAAATCATGTCAGACGATCGCGTTTCAGGGGTCGTACATAAATTACAAAAGAAAACAATGATTGCATAAATAAATAATTGTACTATTTATTGATTACAAAAGCATCTAAATTGTGTAGAAATAATGACTTCACTCAAAGATTACAAAGCTTGTGCGATTATGTGACACACCGATCAGAGGCAGATATTTGCGCATGCAAACATTTCTAACTTCTAAGATGTTTTAATGTTCATTGACTGTGCCATTTCTAAGTTTTATTCTGTAATTCATCATGTAAAATTTTAAGGTATTTTTCAGGAAGCACAGTTTTGTAAATATGTAAATAAAACTAAAGATAAGAGCCATATTATATTTGTTTAAGATGAATTTCTGCGTCGCGTCATTTGCTCTCTAGCTGTAAACATTTACATTTTAATTTATGATTAACCCCTCACCAACTGCCCCACCAGTGGCTGAGAGGTTGTGCTCTCGAAGCTGGTAGACGGGAGGTGCTGGGTTCGATCCCAATCGCGCCCGTCGGCCTAATCGTTCGGAGTTTTCGTGGTTTTCTTCGAACCGTGGATTTATCCATGCGTAAATACGGGTTAGGTTCCCTTAGAAAGACCCCCACGAAGGGCACTCCCCCCGGGCCTATATCCCTAGCGTAGATAATTGGCCGTCAACAATCAACCCAACCCAACCCTCACCAACTTTGTTTAAACATATCTCTGCGACTTTTTATGATTAAATGCAGAAATTTTGTACTCCACCTTATTAGTGTATAAGGCACATTTTAGTCACTGGGATTTTTTTTTTTGTACGGGGACCGTATAAACATTTAAATTTTGTATTTCTTCAAATTTAATCCCTTGAAATTGTCATCGATTTCATAAACTTCTGTGCCTTTTTTTATGTAACTTTGTAATTTATATTTATATGTCTGTGATCAATATCGAAACAACAAGTTGGAAATTGTACATTAAACGTGACATAGGAGGTGCGTTCGTTTTATAACTAATTTCACAATGTAAAAAAAATCATCCTTATTATTTCAGTGAAATGAATTACATCGTCTGCTATAAGCGAAATGAATATGCCTTTTCTTTTTAGGTGCGTTCGTAATTGTGTAAATATGTAGCACCTATTGTCGTCGTCTGGTCCGTCCGTCCGTCCGCATATAACAACGCAAAAACTACCCAACCGAATGGTTTGAAATTTAAGATATATTATCTTTGCAGAATTTTGTCAAGACATTTCAAATTTTATGAAAATCGAATCAAAACTTTAAAAGATATTAATAAAAACATTTATTAAGAAATTTGATTTTTTTTTTAAATCGGTGCTTTCTTGTTATAGTAGCTTCCGAGGTTTAATCGTCAAGCTTATTTTATTACAGAAATGAATCTGCAGACGATATAATTCATTTCACAGAATTAAAAATCATCAAGATCTGAATATTTATAGAACTAGCTATAGTACGAACGCACCTCATTTGTCACGTTTGATGTGCCATTTACAACTTGTTTTTATGCCACGTTTAGAAATGCGAATTTTTTTTCTACACCAGACAGAATCACTGTAAAATTCACCATGGAGATCTTGTTTTGTGAATGATTACGTCCATGGTTTAAATATTTTTATGACTCATAATGAACGAATCTCCCGTGTTTATTGACTCTGATGGATTGAGATATTCGGCTGTTAACTTAATTTTCACTGAAGTTATACATTTTTGAATGTAACTCATCTCTCAAGTAAACAATGTTTCTGAACGATATTTCTAAAAATGCAACTTTTATGCAATTTTATTCGAAAAAATAATTTTGAATAAAAATGGCCGCCTGGCATATGAAAAAAGAAGTGGTTTATCCGTATTTGTTTTCCTCAGTCACATGACTTGCGCTTTTATCATATAGATTACGTACAATAGGATTGAATAGAATAAAGAAAACTTTTATTATTATCTTTTTAAGTTTTGATTCGATTTTCATAAAATTTGAAATGACTCGACAAAATTCTGCAACGATAATATATATTAAATTTCAAACCATTCGGTTGGGTAGTTTTTGCGCTGTTATATGCGGACAGGCGGACGGACCAGATGACGACTATAGGTGCTACATATTTATATAATTACAAACGCACCTAATAAAAGCTGAGGTGAATGTTTTTGGGACACCCTGTATATCACTATGTGAAATTGCCAATTACAATGAACTTTCTTATCTGTTGGAAACATGCTATAACTTTCCTCTGTACGCCGCTGAAGTGTGATGTTTCAACATGGCGCTGGGCATAAACAGATCGAAGTGCCCATTGAAATAACATGGACGTAAAAAATAAAATCTTCTATGTATAATAATTTTCATATTTAAGAACTTTCAGGCACTGTTCTGCAAAGTTTAAGGTATGCTTTTCATTATAAATTCACCAAACTTCAGATTTTGTGCTTTAAATTTGAATAATTTATTAAAAAGTCATTAGCTTAACTCCGGTTAGACAAACATGGCGGTTGTTTACATCGTCTGAATCGGGTCCGTCACGATGTATTTATCTCTATTTACTTAAAAGTAATTTGATGTTTTAATTATAAGTAAAGAGAAAATCATATTAAAATAAAAAAATTCTTAGATTATTTTTAATAATTTACATATTATAATACTTTATATATTTAATATATTAAAATTTAGTATTTTAATTTAATATATTATTAATTTAATATAATTCATTATGATATTATTTATATATACAATATTAATTATTTATTAAGATTAATACTAATCATAATTATAAATATTTTATTATTATTATTATTAATTATAGTTTTTAATATTAATTATAATTATTAAATAATTAATATTTTAGTTCATATTATTATATTATAATTATTTTTAATTAATAATAATTAAATTATGTTACTATGATAATTTAAATTTATAATAATATTATTATTTATGTTATTAATTTATATAAATTTAAATGTATTAATATAATTATAAATATTGATAATAATATAATATAAAATTACAATACTATAATCTATAATATAATAATAATAATAATCTAAACATATTAAATTAAATATATATAACATTAAATTAATATTATGAATAATTAATACTAATAATAAAGAATTATTTATCATTTTAAATGATTAATAAATATAATTGACATTAATATATAATATAAAATTAATTATTAATAATTTTAATAATTATTATTTAATTATATATCTATATCTATCTATCTATATATATATATATAATTAAATTAATAATTTTTAATTAATAATTATATATATATATATATATATATACATTATAATTAAATAATTATGAATTAAAATTATTAATAATTAATTTATATTATTTATTAATATCAATTATATTTATTAATCATTTAAAATTATAAATAATTATTTATTATTAGTATTAATTATTCATAAAATTAATTTAATGTAATATATAGACAATTTAATATGTTTTAATATTTAATTTAATATAGTATATAATTTTAGTATTATAATTTAATATATTATTTTTTATATTTATTTATATTATTATAATATATCATATTTTATATATTTAATATATTGTTTAATATATAATTTATATACTTAATTTAAATATTATTTATAATTTATGTATTATAATAATTTATAAATTATAAAATATCTTTAATAATTTTTTAAAATATAAAATTAGTAAAATTTCTAAATTAAATTAAATAAAAGGTTTACTTATAAGTAGAAAGATACAGAGATATCTTGACAGACATGAATGTAAATATCACCAATTCAGCCGATGTAAACAACCATGATGTTTGTCTAACCGGAGTTAAGCTAATGAGTTTTTATTAAATTGATCAAATTTAAATCACAAAATCAGAAGTTTGGGGAATTCATAATGAAAAGCATATCTTAAACTTTGCAGAACAGTGCCTGAAAATTCTTATATATGAAAATTATTATTCATAGAAGATTTTATTTTTTACGTCCATGTTATTTCAATGGGCACTTCAATCTGTTTATGCCCAGCGCCATATTGATGACGTCACGACTTCAGTGGCGTATTGGTATTATCCCTTTAAAATGAGGAGCAACATGTTTTCTATGTAATCAACAAGCCACAACAGCACTGAAAAGAATGTTAGTAAAGTGATTCCTTTATACGAGTTGTAATTTCCCAACTGTGTGAAAATGTATCCAGGACAGGATCTGAACCAGGGATCTTTGGCTTAAGCTATCAATACTCGTCTACCAAATGAGCTATCCTTGACAAATCTAGCAGAGATAATTCACTCAGATAACCTTTTAGGTAGATTTAGTAAGAAATACTACCTATTACATTATCCCCCATGTTGGAATTTCTGAAACACATTTGCAGATCTATGCCAGCATGACTCCCAGAACCCAAAACCACTCCCAGTTCAAAACTTTATCTATCTCTCTATCTATCTATATCACTTTTTTATGGACACGATAACTTCAACAATTCTGCCCAAATCTTTTCCAAACTGATACATAAAATCAAGGGGTATAAAATCTCGGTCAAGTTCGTTAATGGGCAAAATCGAACCAAGAAAGGGGAAATGGGGAAGGGGGGTTGTGAAAACAGAAAAAAACCCATAACTTCTTAATTATGATACGTATCGCATCCTTTTAAAGTTATTATTACTTCTAGGAAAAGGGCCGAAAATTTATGTATAACAGATTTTTGATATCATTAAAAATGGCCTCAAGGGGAGGGGAGGAGATATGGGTTTAAGAAGAAAAAAATTCATAACTTTGTCAATTATCAAAATATCAAATCCTCTTAAATTTATTATAAATCCTCTTAATATTATCTACAACTTTTATACTGACAAGTTTTTTTATAAAACCAACCCTTACAGCAAACAAAAAGAAAATAAATTAAAAAATCCCAGCCGGCTCTGGCTACAGACACAGGTAGATTTCGAAGTGGGCGGTCCCAACTGCCGCATCATAGCAAAAAGGTAATTTATTCTGCAATCTTCAATAAACATATCACCCCACGGTCTGCCTCTTCGAAATCTACCTGTGCCTGTAGGCCGAGCCGTCATGGATTTTTTTTATAATGTCATCAGGTCCATTATCTGAAACAGATCAACAGAATAAATAGTAGGATTTTCTAGAATTTATAGAATTCCAAGAAAACGTTGGATACGTAATTACACTTCATTCATTTAACACAATTATTCTAATTCGTAAAATAAATCATACAAGCTGTAATTTTCTAGGAATTCCATTACCTGCGAATTATTCCGTTGAGCTGTTTTGGATAACAGACCAGATGGCATTATCAAAAAACGGTTATCTGAGTGAATTGTATTTGCCAGATTAGTTCAGGATAGCTCAGTTGCCAGAGTATTGTCATGTTAATCCAAATGTTCCTAGTTAAAATCCTGACCTGGACACTTTTTCACTCAGTTGGGAAATTACAAATCGTATGATTTATTTTATCAATCAGAATAATTGTTAAAAATAATATAATAAAATCACCTGTTCATTTTTAAATTAAAGTGTACATATTGCTTAAAGTGATAAAAAACATAACAAGAGGTTTAAAAATACCTTTTAATATAGGTGACATATGTTTCATGTGCTCAAACGGCGACTTTTTCAGATCAAAATGATAAATGAAATATTCTCGCAAAGTTTTTGAAAATGATAAACATAAATCATGAGATCACATGTGCAATGCAAGCAGGTGCTTAAATTAACCAAACTGGAAATCGTGAAAATTATTATTTCTTTTTTTAATTTGTAAAGCATCATGTGCCAAGTTTTAGGTAATTCAAAAGAAGCTAATTCGTTGCAAATGTTATCATTTCGCAAATATATTTCTATTGATTCACGAATACTGATTCTATTGATTCACCTTAGCTAGCCTACATAGAATAGAGCCGTTGCAGATTGATTTCAAGAATAGTAAAATAATTTTTCCATCTAGAGTTTATTTCCCATTCATTATCCGCGAATCAGTAGAAATATTACGTTGAGTAAAAAGTTTTCCGCCAATGGGAGATACCTTCGCGCTAACAGCTGTCATTTGTGCGGTTGCTAGCTTTTCAGCCAACCAATTTTTGCATTCGAAAGCAGAGCACAGGAACTACATGACTGTGTAATTTGTTTGTTAAAAATTTATTATCTTGTGCTTTAAAAAAGTGTTTAAAATGAAGCTATCACATCAGCAGATCAAAATGGTTACTTACTATGGGTTCCGTAATAAACTCAGTGCGATTCAATGCCATAGAAAAATGTGTGAAAGCTTAGGAATCAATAATGTTTCTTATGATACAGTCAAAGTTTGGTTTCGGAAGTTTAAAGCTGGAAATTTCGACAGTAAAGATGAACCACGTTCCGTCCTCCCTATTGAAGTTCATTGTGAGCAGTTAAAGCAAATCATTGATCAAGACAGAAATGTTTCAACACTAACTATTGCGTTAGAGCTTAACATTTGCCAAAGAATAATAGTTAACACTCTAAAACGTATAAACCTAACGTTTAAGTTCAACCGCTGGGTGCCTCACAAAATGACTGATGAAGACAAGCGCAGGAGAAAAAACTGTTGTATGGCTCTGCTCAGAGATCAAAGGAAAGAGAATATTCTGGACAGAATAGTGACCTGTGATGAAAAATGAGTGTACTAGAACAATACAAGCCATAAAAGAGGATGGTCAGCACCTGGGGGAAACAGCTGGATCGGTTGCAAGACGTGCCTTAATTAACAAGAAGGTGTTCCTCTGCATCTGGTGGCATTGTCGTGGAATTCTGTACAAAGAGTACCTGAAAAGCGGACAGACTATCAACAGTGCAATATACAGCAACATGGTCCGTAGATCAGGAAATGGCGGTTGGACCTCCCTCCCCGGAACCGAGTCCATTTCGAGGAAGGCAGGATGGGGTTGGGGGGAAGGGTTGCTTTAGGACAAAAAAAATCGCCAAGTAATACCTCTCCCGATATTCCCATGCGCTCTTTTCGCCAGACCTGTTTTTTCTTTGATCAATAAGCAGCGTATTGCGTTTTTCTCTTAATTATTATTATTATTATTAAACTGTTGTTTTCACAACAAACTGTTATTTTTATATAACAAACTAATTGTTATTTACGTTACAATCTGCAATGACTCCGAAAGGAAAAACAATTCCTTCGAAAGAAAGGATGATTGTGAATAAAGTCACAAAGTTTTTTGAAAAAGAAGCAAACGCCCAGAAACTTTTGTTTCCTCTATCGCAAGCACAAAAGCGGTTGGATAATCCAAAAATTCTATTTGAAGTCGAAGCCCACAAAAAAATTTTCTTGACCCAACCCGAAATCTTAATTAAAAGAAAATTATCCCCCCCCCCCCTTTTTTTTAACGTAACTATGGAATAATAGTCAGCAATTATATGTCTAAAATCAGTTTTATCATTTATTAAAAATAAATAAATAAATAAATAAATACTCATTCATATTCAAATGCTATACAGGTTTGAATTTGAAAAAAATATTCTGAATTGCCTTTTGTAAAGTCGTGTACCCGAACCCGAAACAATTATATTTAACCAGACCCACAACGAAAAATAAATTAGTCCCGAACCATAGAAACGTAATGAAGCTCATAATTTGAAACCATAAATCTAGATAATACTTCTAATTTATCTTACAATGTATGTCATATTTTGCATATATTGTTATTCTACAAAAAAACAAGTAATATAAAAACAATTTTTTAAGTCAATTCCTACTTTTTAATCATAAATATATAAAATAAACCCGTGCAGCATTCATGTCCCACGTTATCTTTATTGAACATTATTTTATAATCATCGTTGCAGTATTTTATTTTTTGTTGTCATCACAAATTTGAGATAAATCTTTCATTTCATTTATGAAACAATGGGAGAAGTTTTTTTCTCCCATGTAAAAATTAAAAGTAATTAATTAAATTTACTGAATGAATTAATATTTGAAAAAAACTTTATTAACATCAATTGTCATCCAGTACAAGTTTTAAAAAATTTATTTGAACTTGAATGGATAAATAGAAAATATTTTATTAACGATTGAAAATTCCAACAAGATATATATAGAGAGAGTGTGAGCTATAGTAGGAATTTAAAAAAAAAAAAAAGAAAAAGAAAAAAGGAAGAACGAAGAAAAAAAGATTAAATCTTGATATCTCAAATCTCTTTATATATTTTCCCCACTCTTCCGTTGAAAATCGGGATGTAAAAATTTATTATACTACGGGATTTGTTAGGCAAAGAACGTGTATATTTTTTTCATTAATATTCGGAATCTTTTAGTATTTATTTTTTAACTATAAAGTTAATTTACAAAAAAAAAATGCTATTACAACAAAACTGAAATAAAATCTTACAAACTAAAAGAATTCATAAAAGTTACAGCTACATAATTAGAAAAAAATCCCTGACGGCTCGGCCTACAGGCACAGGTAGATTTTGAAGAAGCAGACTTTGGGGCTCCTGTTTGTTGGGAATTGCGGAAGAAATGACTTTTGGCCATGATACGGCAGTTGGAACCGCCCACTTCGAAACCTAACTTGCTTGCAGGCGAAACCGGCAGGGATTTTTTTCTTTTCTTTTTTTTTTCTTTTTTAATAAGGGTTGGTCCTATAAAAAACTTGTCAGTATGAAAGTTTTAGATAATATTGAGAGGATTTATAATAAATTTAAGCGGATTTGATATCTTGTAAATTGACGAAGTTAAGATTTTTTCACCTCTAACACCCCCTCCGGGCCATTTTTAATGATATCAAAAATCTGTTCTACATAAATTTTCGGCCCTTTTCCTAGAAGTAATAATAACTTTAAACGGATTCGATACGTATCCTAATTAAGAAATTATGGGGTTTTGGTCTGTTTTTACAAAAAGCACCCCTCCACCCCTTGGTTCGATTTTGCCCATTAACGAACTTGACCGAGATTTTATGCCCCTTGATTTTATGTATCCGTTTGGAAGAAATTTGTGCAGAATTATTGACGTTATCGTGTCCATAAAAAAGTGACATAAATAGATAGATAAAGTTTTGAAATGGGGGTGCGGGTTTGGGTTCTGGGAGTCATGATCGGCGTAGATGTGCAAAAATTTTTCAAAAATTCCAACTTAGGGGAGAATGTAATAGGTAGTATTTCTTACGAAATCTACTTAAAAACAGCCCCGCTAGCAAAAGGGAGAAAACGGCGACAAAGGTTTAAATATGGCAAACTACACTTTCCCGCGTTAACAGTTTGACCGTTCCGGAGCTATTGGACTCGTCCGCTTCTACATCATGAATGATTGACAGGCGCCATCTCCTGAACGACGAACATTAATCAAAGTTCGTGATGCTATTCGCGGAAAACGAAGAAAAGAGTTCAGATGGAAGGTGGTTCTCTTTCATCAAGATAACGCCCTGCCACATGTTAGTACGATGACCGGCTGGACGCTCTACAAGGTGGAGTGGGATTTGATGCAACATCCACCATACAGCCTCAACATGGCCCCTCCAGATTTCTATCTTTTTTCATATCTGCAGCTGCATCTTGATGGGACAATCTTCCAATCATATGAAGAGGGCATAAATGAGGTCAATGTCTTTCTGGACTTGCGCACGCCACAATCTTTCGTAGAAGTGATTGAAAAGTTGCCGAAACGTTGGCAAACGATTGTAGATTTAAACGGAGATTACTATCCTCATTAGCTTTTATGATTTCGTATGTATTTATCATTTTACAATAAAAAAATCTTTGGCGGAAAACTTTTTACTCAACCTGATACATTTGTGAAACGATAACATTTACAACGAATCAGCTTCTTTTGAACTACCTAAAATTTGGCACGCGATGCTTTACAAATTAAAAAAACAATGGAAATAAAAATAAAATAATCATTTTCACGTTTTCCAGTTTGACCAATTTAAGTACCTACTTACATTGGGCATGTGATCTCATGATTAATGTTTATCATTTTCAAAAACTTTGCGAGAATACTTTATTTATCATTTTGATCTGAAGGTGTCGCCGTTTGAGCGCATGAAACATATGTCATCTATATTAAAAGGTATGTTTTTTATCACTTTAAACAATATTTACACTTTAATTTAGAATAACTGTGTTAAATTAATGAAGTGTGATTCCTTTAACCATGGCAGCCTAACATCAATATAATGTAGAACTACCGATTATGAAGAAAAAAATGTTTTACCCATTTTGCCAGTTTACATTTGGCTATAGTGAGTAGTCTATCAAAAGTCCCAATTGTAACATCGTGAAGTGAAATTTATATTTTTAAACATCAATTATTTAGAATTATTCTGTAATACAACTCTCAAAAAGGAAGAGTTTTTTGCATTTGCTTTTGTTTTCAACAAAAAAGAAATCGTAAACTAATAGTCAGCTGTTTAATACAAAAACAACCATAAAGTAAGGAATGCGCTAGGTCTTTCGAAAGAAATTTACCTTTCTTCGTTAGGCGCAAAGATGTGCAACCACTTTGAAGGCAGGAGCAAGACTGAAAGGAAATGGGAGGGAAAGATGGACAAGTTAAGGGAACAGCCAAAAGGAAAGCAAAATGCATCAGCCAATCACAGAAGAGAATTACCTAGAACGCAGAAAAGAAGGAAAATTATGAAGAGAATTAAAAAAAAAAAGAAACACAGAGTAAATGAAAAATAAATAAAGGCATAATAAATGAAAGTAGAATAGAGATTAAAAATTCATAATATAAACAAACATAAAAAAAATACCAAAATGATTTTTAAAAAAATCATATGGTTGAGCTGAACAAGTTTTTCCAAGCTGCAGAAAGCATGGTGGAATCAGATTTTTCATTAACTATAACCGCACGATTAAGATAAATAGCTAAATTTTAGAGAAAGTCCAATTCTAAGGGGCTATTGGCATTAAAAATGATTTTAACATTTTTAAAATTAAAACTATGGCCGAAGTTCCAAGAATGCTTGGCAATAAAATATTTAGAAATTTCTTTCCTATTGCCTGTTCCCTTAACTTATTCCTCTTTCCCTCCCATTTCCTTTCAGTCTTGCTCCTGCCTTCAAAATGGTTGAACGTCTTCTTTGCGCATGATGGAAAAAGACAAAGTTCTTTCGAAAGGCTAGTGGATTCTTTATTTTATGGTGTTAAGAAGTTTTTTATGCTTTTATAGTATCACACGAGGTTATTGAAAACTTTAATGAAAAACAACCATATCCAAACTATTGTACAGGGGAAACTGGTGATGTTTGACCCACTGTCTTTATTTTATTTTCAAACTAGCAGGCTATACCCGCTGCGCTGGTCCATTTTTCAAATGAACCTTGAATCAAACGAAACTGCTTGATGGGGAATTCGACCATGTATTTTCAAATAATATGGATCTTCACCTGGAAAATCCTTCCGCATTGCTAAATACAATGTGAATGCCATTGCGTTATTATCATATTTTATGCGTTATACAAAATTCGGGCTATTAAAAAGCAACTCGGGCTATTAAAAAGCAAATGTGGCCGTTGTGATCAACAGAAATTAAAATATTCTCTGCGTCGCCACACTACTAAAAAATAAAGCATTACTATCATTGGAGAGATTGACCATTGAACTTAAAAATGTTCGAGTTATTCCTTTTCGTTTGTTAGTTCTTGAACTCCGGGCCTCTCAGTTTGGTGCTATGTGTGGTTCTGGTAGCTTAAATATAATCTCACTGTAGGTTACGTTATATTTCGTAATATACTGATCTTCTTAGCAGGTCTGCTACAGTTTTTTATCTTTAGATTCAAGCAGAGAAATACAGTGAAAAATGTAATAAATTATTAGGACACGAAGAACAGTGTTTAACTTTCATATTTAAAAGAAATGTGAATAATAAAAAAGTGGGTTTTTAAAGCTGAATTGTTTGAATTGTTAACGTTATTTTCACTGCCTTTTCATTTTATACACCAATTTCAATCATGTTACCATTAACCTGGAAAAAATCCTCGATAACTGATTCTAGTAAATAAAAATAATCCTCTAAGTATACATCAAATAAATTATTCCTGATCTTCCTTAATGGGGTCCACAGCCAAGTTTAAAGTCAAACATTAGACGTTTTTGCAACGATATAGTTACAAATGTACCAGAGTTAGCTACAAAACGATGTTAATTAAAAATAAAGGTAGTTATGCAAAATAATTAGTAATAATCTTTTTTGCGAAGTCTTGAACCGAATATTTTTGAGCCTTTCTCTAATGAGCATAATGACTCGAGAAATAAATAGGCTTGTTATTTCCTTTATTTTTAAGATTACATTATTCTCCAGTCTGTTATCTAAATAAACCCCATAATGTACATAATCCGTTACTTTGTCACTAAGTTTAGCGGAAAGCAAAACGCTGTGCGGAAGGCAAAATTGCCTTATAATAATAAAAATTTATCTAATCTGAATTCCAGGTACTTTTTTTCTTACCTAGGTTAAAATGATAAATCAGCAAATATTGTTCCTTGGTCACCATTGGCATTTCAAAGCATTTTTCGTACATTGCAAGTATTGCTTTTTTGGTCATAGTAAAATAGCTGTAGATAGAAAATATGTAATAGTAAATATTCTTTTGTCTGTTTGCTTCATAGTGAAAAACCATAAATTTACTAATCGCTGAGTACAAATTCACTGTAATCGGATTCACAACCAACAGCCCCCTTCAAATATAAAAGAAATTTCTAACAATATAGTAAATACTCAAATTGGCGGGTGACCCGATTACGGAAGATTAGTGCAATATGTTTAAAAACCTTCAAAAAGAACAAAAGATATGCAAAGAAAACTTAAAAAAAATGAATGGTGAATTTTTTTTTAATGTGTGATAATAATTAGTGTGTCGCAGACATTTACACTAAAATTTAAATATTTGACTCTATTTTTATAATATTAACTGTTATTTATATAATTTTACATTTGAATATAAAAAAATACTCCAAAAATATTTTCGTACACTTGAAAAAAAGTCCGTTATTATGAACATGAATTATTGTGCCAATATTGGGACCGATGTCATACTTATGCCTTTTTTGGCTTAAAATCAAGTTGTTTGGCGACAAAACTAAAATCAAAATCGTAAATAAACAGATAACACGTGGCTCACAATTACAGTCATTTTTATAATTATATCTGCTAGTTTCTTCTGTAAGTCACATGACGCAAGAGTTAGATAAAAAAAAAAAAAAAAGAACAACTCAAAAATAAAATTGTTACTCAGATGCATTTGTCTTAAACTGACGCAAACGATAAATCGCCAAAAATATGATTTCAATTGCAATATTTCACATTGAATATTTTTGTAAGCATTGTGAACATTCCCTTTCATGCATAAATTAAATATTTTCGTTTTATAACATTCTTTTGCATCAAAACTGTTTTGATCATTTTATTTTAAATAAAATTAGTAAGTTTTTCTGTTATTTTGAGGTGTTTGTATGTTTTTTTAATGATATAGACATTTCAATATAATGCAATACATTTATAGCAAGTTGAAAAATGCAATTAAATTGTAATTCTCTTGAATATTAATCAGCAAATTTCATGCACATGTCAAAAATGCCTGTGTTAATGTATCAGGAAGATCTGCTGAGTACAACAGTATTATTAATTTTTAATCAGCCTTAAATATATTAATTACTAAATATTGCAGAATTATATTTCAGTATATTATTGTGCTGTCCTCTAAAAAACCCAATTTTTTTTAATTTTCTCTGTATAAAGTCTAATAAAGAAACAAAATGCACAAAAATAAAACATGGCTAAATTTTTACAGTTTGTACAAAATAATACTAAATATTGCACAGTTATAATTCAGTATATTATTGTGCTGTGCTCTAAAAAACCCAATTTTTTAAAATTTTCTCTGTATAAAGTCTAATAAAGAAACAAAATGCACAAAAATAAAACATGGCTAAATTTTTACAGTTTGTACTAAATAATACTAAATATTGCAGAGTTATATTTCAGTATATTATTGTGCTGTCCTCTAAAAAACCCCATTTTTTGAAATTTTCTCTGTATAAAGTCTGATAAAGAAACAAAATGCATAAAAATAAAACATGGCTAAATTTTTACAGTTGGTTCTAAGATTTTAATGTTGAGCATTTTTTATTTTACCACAAAATGACAGCCAATTAAGCAGGAATTGAAAAAAAAAAAAAAAAAAACACTTTACAAATAATAACCCATGTTACTAAAAAAAAAATCCACACCTAACATTTATCAGCTGAAAATTAGTCTACTATATATATAAAACACAAACGGAAATTTCGTTCCGTTCCTTTATAACTCGTGTTCTGCCCAATGGATTTTGATAGAACTTGCACTGTTCGATAGATAAGTTTTCAAGGAAGGTTTTAGTATATAACACAATGTTCTACGTAAATTAGCTATAGAATTATGATGGAAAGTTCCTTTATTTTGGACGAAAAGGTTACCACTGGTTATTTTTTGGCGACCATTATCGTTGGTGAAAGAAAATATAAGAAGAATGCAGGTTTCTGCTAAACAGAATAATAGAAAAAGAAATTTACAATGCTCTCAATTCGCCTTCAGCTTGAATCATATCTTACGAAATTTATGTTGGAAAAATACATAGGGGAAAATATTTTTGATGAATTATTGGAAGAAATTTTACAACAAGGACGAACTATATTTTTTAATTGATATTTATGAACTTTTCAAAATTTATTAACCTCATTTATTCAGTTTTAGGCATTTACTTTGTATACTTTGAAAACAAATATAATCAATTCCTTTTATCTTGCAAACTTATAATCCCCAATACATATTCGAATGTAAACAGCAAAATGTATTGTTACGTTTTTGAAAAAATTCAGTAACAGCAACTTTTTTTTTTTTTTTTTTTTTTTTTTACAGAAAATTACTTTTTATTTATTTATTTATTTTTGATTAATTTAATGAAATCTTCAGCTTAATTGTTGCTTTTCTCGGAACCATAAATTAAAAATAACAATTAAATAAATAAGTCTAAAAATTATATTAACTTTTTTAACAAAACCGTCTTTCATTTCTTAACAGTTTTGTTGAATCAACAAAAATTTGGTTGACCCAACAAAACTTTTTGTTTAAATATAGGTCAATGGAAATTTTGTTTGAATCAACAAAAAAAATTTTTTTTTTTGCAATTCAAAAAAAAAAAAAAATTGTATCGTCAGCAAAAAATGTTTTGTTAATTCAAGTAAAATGGTTCAATTTTACTTGAATTTTGTAAAAAAACCAAAATGTACTCAACAAAACATGTTTTGTAGTTTTAATCAATTCCTTTTTCTGGGTGAAGCAACAACAACATTGATGGCTCAGTAATGAATGTACATTTGGATTTATATATTTAAAAATACATACTTATTTCATTTCTGTGAATTATTTGATTATGCTTACTTTATTTACTTTTATGAAATTGATAATTTCATAAAAACATTAAAATTTATTCATTCATTAATAATGGAAATGCATTTTGTAACTGAAACAAAAGTTACTAATGTGTTATAGTGGCCCCCCTCCAATTACAATTATGCCAAGATTGCAGTTATGATGTTGCCAAGATCATAGCAAAGCTTATATGCAGGGACTGTTTACCGAATAGGCCCGTGAAGCCCGAGCTTACCCACTGAAATACAAAGGGGCCTCCAAATTTACTTTTCAAAACTAATTTTTAGGAAAAAAAATTCTGTCAGTGTAAAAAATGTATTTTTTTCTTCTTAATTATAGCTATTAAATTTTCCCTCTGACTATTACTGACACATTTATACTTTTTTTTTCTGTTGATATAATAAATGGTATAAAACAGTGATTAAATGTAACTTATTTTAATTTTTTTTATGTTTTACATTTAAATTTCGAACGTGCTAAAAATAACAGAAAATTTAATCTGTATAATTATATTTTGCTTATACTCATAAAGAGTGGAGAAATAATATAAAATATGGAGAATAGGTTATTTAAATAAAGGGGAAAGTAATTAGCATTCAGGTGATGCCAAATTTCTGTTTATAAAATAGAAGAAAAATTGTGTTGCAGCTAAGCATAAATTTACGTCAAATATTTGTTGTCCCAGCATTGTTCTTAGCACTGGCAAATCCTGCAATATACAAATATTTGCACCTGTTCCATATTTGTAAATTTATTTACAAAATTAATTTGTTATGTATAATTATGTATATAATAAAATATTTTTCATATGTGTATAGGTAGTTAGTTTTAGTTTAATATTAAAAGTGTTGTTTATTCGAAATTTTGATGCTAAAATTTCAAATTGTTGAAGCATAATTGGCCGAGTAAAAGGGGGGCCCCCTGTGTGACGTCGGGCTTCCCCTACTTCTAAGTGTTAAGCGGGCCCTGCTTATATGTGCCTCATATATACTTCTAATGCTCATATATGTCATTATATTCATATACACTTCTAATGATCATATATGTCATTATATTAATATATACTTCTAATGCTCATATATGTCATTATATTCATATATACTTCTAATGCTCATATATGTCATTATATACATACTAGTAAATCTACAGATCAGAGGCCTCAACGTCAGACCTACAAATCATTGTTCATTAATCTCACTAATTTTTATTATAATCTGCTTTCTATTTGATATCGTAAAATTCAATTTTGTTGAGTTATTTATACATTTATAAGCATATAAGATTTATGGAAACTTCCGGAAATTTTAGAAGTATCACATTAAACACAATTTTATGCAATGAAATGATAAACTACTTATTATCATATTTTTTCAGAATAAGAATACATTCCTTCAGGGGAAAACTGTCCCCTGAACCCCCCCCCCCCCCGTTGTCATTTTAATTGTATGTTCTCAATTTTCAGTAATTGTGCTAGTTCATTATTCGAATATGTCTGAATGCAGTTAATGTTGTAATTTCATTAGATTAACCATCTCCTTCTACAGGAAATTATATCCAATCATTAAATGCAAACTTATTTTTAAACCACTAAAAATCATTGTATGTTGCAAAATTTGATACAATTTTGTGTATTAAATATACTTATACAAATGTAAATTCTTCTTATGATACTTATATTCAATTTACACATTCCACGTTTTTAAAATTTTTGTTTGGAAAACTGATTTGGTAATCCTTCTTCAGTGGTTAAAATAAACCCTTATCTATTTCATTAGAAAAAGCATTTTAAAAACTAACATCTCTCAAAAATCATCTATTTGGTTAATAAAATTTTGCATCAAAGTAATGCGATTTACTCAAATTTTCTTTTTTTGATATTTCTTGAAATACTGAAATACGTTGCTAGGTAACCATTTAATGAAAGAAAGGGAAAAAAAAGAAATGCATTGGACATTTTTGTAAAAAATGAGAAATTAAAATCATTTTATATCTTTTCAATTGATGCATAAAATTTCCCAATAATTTATACAATTAATTTAGAAATTCTGAGAAATTATTGGCAAATTTTAAAGCGATCGTATTAATTTAAGATCTCCATTCTGGAAATTCTGCATCCATAATTTAATATATCAATTATCCCAATGCATCATTTTCCATTCGATGAATGTTAAAATTTAAAAATCGTCTGATTTCCTATTGGAAAGCATTATGACTTAAAAGAAAATGTTCTATATTTTTCGAATGAATGAACTAAATTTAACCAAAAACTATACAGCTAATTCTGGGTACCTCACCAACATACCCACCAAAAACCAACCTAATTGGACTATTTTTGCGGCAGTTATCGCGGAACAGACAGACAGAAACCAAAAACTTTTCGCATCTCCACAGTGAGCATCAACTGACGTTTCGGCAATTATTTATATCTTATATGCCATACATACATCATACACATGTCATATATACTATAAGTCATATATGACTATAACTGGGCCATATGCATCATGAAATGTTATATACATCATATTTTATTATGTCATATATACTTTATAATTTGGTGATAAATCTTGGTCGCCTGACGATTCATCCATGGGGCTGCTGTAATCCAAAAGTACCAAAAAAAGAAAGGAAAAAACAATAACATATAATCCACACAAACTTTGGTCAAAACTTTTACAGATTAGAGGGAGTGACTGTTGGACAAACAACTGCAAACTAAAAATTTCAAACCAAAATAACATAATGGAAAGCAATGTGGCATGAAAAATTAACTTCAGCTTAAATTTATTTTATGTATTTTTAAATATTGATAAATATGACAATATTGATAAAAAATTTTGATGAAAATAAATTTAAAACTACTGTTTAAGTTTTTAAAAATCATTACAACACAAAATTCTTAAAATGTAATTTATTAAAGCATATAAAACACTGTAGATGGAGGAGAGAAATTGCACTGCAATAATCCAAGAGCATTTTTTAAAATTATGTTAAAAGTTCAGTTGTACTCTTTCTTTTACGTTTACGTACAGGTATGGGAATATTCAAGTGAAATTGGTTTATGTGTAACTTCATGTTATACTTGTCAGCGAAAGGCTTTCCGCAATATTCACATGAAAATGGTTTTTCTCCAGAGTGAGATCGCAGGTGGCGTTTAAGTTTAGTTTTTTCAACAAATCCTTTTCCACATATATTACATGAAAAAGGTTTTTCTTTTGAATGTTTATAAAGATAATGGGTTTTCAAAACAACTTTAGTAGAAACTTCTTTATTGCATAGTTCACAAATAACTTTTTTTCGAGGTTGAGCTGAAGTTGCACCAGTGTGCTTACGCATATGATCATTTAAAAGTGATTTACTGATGAACTGTTTTCCACAAATTTCACAAGAAAATGGTTTTTCCCCAGTATGTCGACGCATATGAAGATCTAAAGCTTGCTTGCTGCTTAAATCTTTTCCACAAGTTTCACAAGAAAATGGTTTTTCCCCAGTATGTCGACGCATATGAAGATCTAAAGCTTGCTTGCTGCTTAAATCTTTTCCACAAGTTTCACAAGAAAATGGTTTTTCCCCAGAATGCTGACGCACATGAAGATCTAAAGATTGTTTGCTGCTAAAATCTCTTCCACAAGTTTCACAAGAAAATGGTTTTTCCCCAGAATGCTGACGCATATGATTTAACAGTACACTTCGATAAAGAAAGCCTTTACCACACACTTCACACTGATGGGTTTTCTTATTTTGAGAATGCACACCAGCAAGATGACACTTCAGGTAAGAAAGCCTAAAAAATGATTTACCACAAACATTGCATAAATAAGGTCTTTCACCAGTATGAGCAAGACTATGACGTTTCAAGCTAGAGCCCCCAAAGCAGAATACTTTGCAATGTTCTGCAACGAACTTCAGTTGATAAAAAATGTTCTGCGGGAATAAAAAATAAAGACACAGGGATATTTTTTTATATATGAAGAAGTGCAATTGCATATTTTATAGAAATGCAAAATCCATTTTGTAAAATGCTCACATACACACACGAAAGAAACTAATGGCGAATTTTGTGATTTTACCTGATCGAATAATGAATTTCGTGGTTTCTTCAGACAATCGATTGACGATTTTTGCAATATTGCAGATTTTTCTGTATGTCAACTTGCGAATTTTGCGTTTTTTTCTCGAACCCAATTGTCGAATTTCGTAATATTTTTTTCCGGCAATTGATTGAAGAATTTTGAGATACTTTCAACAATTCACTGACAAATTTTGGGTTTTTTAACTTCAACCGATAGACGAATTTTGAAATATTTTTCTTGGACCGATTGGCGAAATTCATAGTTTTTTTCATGCAACTGATCTACGAATTGTGTGATTTTTACCAATAACTGATTGGCAATTATTCCAGCTTTTTCTTGCGAGAGATTGGGAAAAATCGTGGATTTCTTTTCACGACTGATCGAAAAATATTGTGATTTTCCTGACAATTTTAGAGTTTTTTTACATGCAACTAATAGGCGAATTTCATGAAATTTTCTTTTTATCGATTGGCAATTTTTTACTGTTTTTCTTGCGAGTGTTTGGATCGATGAATTTTCAATTTTTTCCAACGATCCACTAAAAGATTTTGCAATTTATTTAGCCGCGACCGATAGCCCAATTTTGCAATATTTATTTATTTTCTACTGATTGGCTAACTTTGTCGATTTTTGTGACTAATTGGCAAAAATTCTGGATTTTTTCCATGACTGATCGACGAATTTCTGATTTTTTTCACACGTTGACACTGATTTATTTCCCGTTTTTTTTCTCACAACTGATTGGGGAACTTTGCAAAATTTTCCTTGTACCAATAGGCAAATTTTGCAGCAGCTTTTTGTGATACATTGGAGAAAATCTTGGAATTTTTTTTCCGCTGCTGATCGACAAATTTCGCATATTTTTAATAGCGACCATTTGGAAAATTCCGTGACATTTTCTTTCTACTGATTGGCTAATTGTTTTTGCTTTTTCTTGTGAACGATTGATAAAAATCACGCTTTGTTCTGTAACCGATCGACCAATTTCTCGTTTTACCCACGACAGATAGGTGAATTTTGCGATATTTTCTGTCTGTTGATTGGAAAACTTTGTCGCTTTTTTACAATCTATTGGCCAATTCTTGGATTTTTTCACGACTAATTGATGAATTTTTGATTTTTTCTGACAATCCACTGACAAATTTTGCATTTTTTTTCTTTTTTTGCTTGTGATTGATTTTAAAATTTCGCGATATTTTTCTTGCTCTAATAGACAAATTTCTGTAGCTTTTTCTTGAGACCAATTGGAGAAGATCGTGAGTTTTTTCCTTTAATGTTCGATGAATTTCAGTTTTTTCCTAATTTCGTGATTTTTTAACTACTACCAAATTGCAAATTTTGCAATTTTTTCCTTGTACTGTAGCCAAATTTTGAGGCTTTTTCTTGCGACCGATTAAAGAAAATCGTCGGTTTTGTCGCAGTTTCTTCCGACAATGACCTGGCGAATTTTGTAGTGTTTTTTACCTGCGACCGATGGGCGAAAATCGTGGATGTTTTTTCGTGACTGTTCATAAAATTTTGCATGTTTTTGCACAACAGGCTGAAGAATTTCATCAGTTGTTCCCCATGATTGACTGTCGTACTGCACAAGATTTTTTAATGACCCATAGATCAATTCCGCAATCTTTTTAAATGAACGATTAAAGAATTTTGATATTTTTTCCCTGGCCATTGAGTGACGAATTTCAAAATTTTCCTTCGATTGAATGGATATTTTTCTTAAAAATGGGAATTTGAAATGTTCTGCAGGGAAGGCCATTGTTCTGCGACGTACGTCGCACTATTAAGCATATTCTGCTTTGGGGGCTAGAGCTAGTATAAAATCGGTGCTGACATACATCACAGGAATAAGGTTTCACACCTTTATGGGTATTTAGATGAATCTTAAGATTAGTCTTTGTGTGATAGGCTTTCCCACAATCGTGACACAGAAAGCGTTTTTCTCTATGAAAAATACGATGACTAACTAATGAAGATTTTTGAGAAAATCTCTTGTCACATATGTCACATACAAATGGTTTCACCCCACTGTGCACAAAAGAATGTTCAAGTAATGATTTCTCAAGAAGAAAAGTTTTGTGACAAATTTCACAGTCAAATTGTTTTTTATGTATGGCAGAATGTTTATATAATAAAGACCTCTCCGAAAATGTTAATTGGCAAACACTACACGTAAAGCACTTCACTTTCGCATGCACGTGAATATGGTTGAATAACTTATCTTTAGAAGAGAATTTTTTTTGACAAATTTCACAAGTACTATACATTTTGTTATGAGTTTTCATATGTGCAGATAAACGAAAATTAGTCGCAAATTTTTTCTGACAAACATCACAGGATAGCTTTCTTTCAAAGTGAACAAGTTTCATATGCTTTCTAACAAGAGATCGAAGCGAGAACTGTTTTTTGCAATAACCACATAAAAAGACTCTTTTGCAGTTTTTATGTACTGTGCGAGAATGTTCCTCCTTTTCACAATTTTTAGAAAATTTTTCTGGGCAAAATTTGCAAGAAAAAAACTTAGGTATATATTTCTGTTTATTTAAAGATAATTCTTCATTAGACATTTCATGAGATGTGTCAGGTGTATTGACATTCTCTAGAATTTTAACTTGTTCAATTAGGGCATTCTTTTCAATGAATGTTTCTTGACAAACAGTAGTTTCTTTGCTGTCGTGCATTTTGAGATGCTCATCTAAAGCAGATTTTTCAGGAAACTTTTCATTGCATACATTGCAAATAAATGATGTCCCCATTTTATGAAGCTGAAGATGGTTATCTAAGGCAGACGAGTTGGCAAACCATTTTTGACAAACAGCACAAACAAATACTGTGTTAATCTTATGTGTTTCAAGATGATCATCTAAAGCAGTTTTTTCAGAAAATTCTAAATGACATACAGAACAAGACAATACAGTTTTATTATTAAAGGCCACCTGTGGAGGTTCATGTGGTGCAATTTTTTCAAAAAATTCTTGAGATTCACTGTGTGCTATTTGATTATTGTGAGTTTTCTGCTCATCTGAGAAACTTTTTCTAATTATTTCTTGTTGACAATAATCATTTGATGTTTCACTACTGTGAGTCAAAACATCTTCATCTAGCACATTTGTTTCCACAAACTCTTCATCACACAATTTACCAAGGAGTTCTGATTTACTGCCGTTAGTTTTTATATATTCTTTGACAATGTAAATGTCAGCTGATTTATTTTCTTCAGTATCACTGGTTTCATCATTAACTATATCATCTGAAATGATCTCTTCAGAAATTGCTTCATCAGCAAAGCAAACAGTAGAACTTTTTTTGTTAGGTTCTGTAGATTCTATTCCTGTGATAAATTCTTTCAAGGGCACTTCCATAGTTGTTGAACTTTCATTTCTATGTCTATCAAGATGATCATTCAAAATATTTTTGTTAAAAAATTCCTTTTTACAAATGTGGCACACAAAAGTGTTATGAATATTGTGGATTTTCAGGTGATCATCTAAATTAAAAATATGAGCAAATCCCAGTCTACAAATATCACAGTCAAAAGTATTTTCTACCAAATGCATAATAGAATGAATATGAAACAGAATCTTTGAACAAAATTCTTTAGAACATAAATCACATATAAATTGCTTATGTTTATGCCTGTCAGACATATCCAGTATTATCCAAGGTTCTTCACACATTATGACTGCAGGTCTCTCCTTTCATATAAGTACGAATTACGAGTCTTCAATATAATCCCTTCAAAAGAAAAATAATGAGAATCAATATACAACAAAATAAACAGTTCATCAAATAACTATTTTTGAAATTATAAGTAATAAAAATGATTTTTTGTCATGAATAAATTTTCCTTTAATTAGAGTCAAGATTTATAAATTAATTTCAATAAATATATCAAAGTTTTGGTTTTCTTAGATTTTTGGGGGGCCAGAATAACCATTTGAAATCTTTCAAAAATAAAGTCTAATAGTTTAATGAAATTAAAAATATACTGCCATTGATTCATCAAGCATCATATACTAATATAGTTTACCAAGCAGTGATCAAATGGTCATACACTTCAACTTAAATAATATTCTTAATAATCAAACATATAAATAATAAAATTATTTTATAATCTGTAACTCTTTGAATAGAATACTTCGTTTTTTGTAATATGAACATAATACTAGAACAAAGATTGGATTGATCAATTTGTCAGTTAAATTGTATTATTTGTCAAAACAGGTAAAATTGACAAAATGAAAAAAAAAACCTTAACCTTTTTTTTACAAAATACACAATTAATGGCAAACTAACATTTTTAAAGGGACATAACGAATATTCGGGTGCTATTCGGTATTCAACCCTCTTGCTGAATATTTGGTTTGGTTAGCTTAACAATGAATGCTAGTTAGCCAAATACTTCAGCTAAATATTTTTATATATTTAATCAAATAAATTCAGTATAGCTAGTTGGGTGTGGCAATTCTAAAACTTTCTTCTGTCTCATACATTTTTTTTATTACACTGTAAGTTTTTTGTCAATAAATGTTTAAAAATCATGGAGAGAGGGGGGGGGGGGGGGAGGAGAAAAAAATGCATAATAAAGTCTAATAAATGGGTAATAAATAAAAAATTGTGAAAAATTTTGCTTATTACAAATATTCAAATTAAATTTAGACTGGACAATTAGGTGATTCAGTAAGATTTTTTGTTTTAGCAGCTATTGTGACCGTTCTGAACATCTAACAAAATTAGCTTTCACAAGCAGCACTTTCAAGACAATTTTTTAAAAAAATTACACCAATCCCTGCCTATTACATTATATCTAAATATAAAATTTCCTCAAAAACTAGTCATAAATTCCCCACTTAAAACAGCAAAAAAATCGAGAAAATCACACAAAAATTGCTATTACAGCAATACCCATTTTCAGCTGGGACCTGACATCGATAGTCGAAAACATATATATGAAGTTTATCTAAATCCCCTATCCTAAAATTTCATTTGCACCTACCGACTCACAGCACACAAAATTCAAAAAATTTCCTAACTTTTATGCTCTATTTGTCACTTTATTGTAATAATAAATTACCAATTACCCCTCCTTGATATTGCTACTTTACCCTTTTCCCCTCCCATATCAAATACACAAATTTGACTCTAAACTCTTTGAGTTAATTTTTTTCTCTGGTCTACTTTTCACTCTATAGTAACAAATTAAATATTTATCACCTACCTCCCTGCAGCTCATGAAATTTAATTCTTTTTACTTTTATTTGTCACTTTATTGTAACAATAAATTACCAATTACCCCTCCTTGAAATTGTTACTTTACCCTTTTCCCCTCCGATATCAAATACACAAAGTTGACTCTAAACTCTTTGAGTTAATTTTTTCTCTGGTCAACTTTTCACTCTATAGTAACAAATTAAATATCTATCACCTACCTCCCTGCAGCTCATGAAACTTAATTCCTTTTACTTTTATTTGTTTATATTACCTCTCTTCCCAAATATAACTTCTGTTTTTCCTCTTTACAACCCCCCCCTCACCCCCTGCTCAGCAAACAGTTTAAAATCTTTAAATTTTTTTGCTTTATATGTATTTTTGTTGCAACAATCTATGTATATGTATTCCTCTTGCATGGCACAAAAATAGGGCTGAATTTGTTGCTTGCCATTTGGCAACAACTGTAGAAACAAAGTTAATTTGCCTTATTTCATTCCACCAATCAGAAGCATGATTTTACCACTAAAACTTGCGTCATATTTAAAAGAAAAATTTGAATGGTTTCATAAAATATAAGAATATTAAAATGATTGCATCTAATTATGCACTAATCAGAACAGAACACAGATTATTTATTGAGAAACAATATTAAGTAATCTGCATAAACAAAATAACAGTAAATAATCTATCATAGTAAGTAATTTGCAAAGCAAAATGTTTCAGATGAAGAAACTGACGTCATTAGGAAAATAAAAGATGCATTTTCAATCTTGCTAATGTTCGTCGTTCAGGAGATGGCGCCTGTCAATCATTCATGATGTAGAAGCGGACGAGTCCAATAGCTCCGGAACGGTCAAACTGTTAACGCGGGAAAGTGTAGTTTGCCATATTTAAAGCTTTGTAGACGTTTTCTCCCTTTTGCTAGCGGGGCTGTTTTTAAGTAGATTTCGTAAGAAATACTACCTATTACATTCTCCCCTAAGTTGGAATTTTTGAAAAATTTTTGCACATCTACGCCGATCATGACTCCCAGAACCCAAAACCGCACCCCCATTTCAAAACTTTATCTATCTATTTATGTCACTTTTTTATGGACACGATAACGTCAATAATTCTGCACAAATTTCTTCCAAACGGATACATAAAATCAAGGGGCATAAAATCTCGGTCAAGTTCGTTAATGGGCAAAATCGAACCAAGGGGTGGAGGGGTGCTTTTTGTGAAAACAGAAAAAAAACCCATAATTTCTTAATTAGGATACGTATCGAATCCATTTAAAGTTATTATTACTTCTAGGAAAAGGGCCGAAAATTTATGTAGAACAGATTTTTGATATCATTAAAAATGGCCCGAAGGGGGAGGGGGTGTTAGAGGTGAAAAAATCTTAACTTCGTCAATTTACAAGATATCAAATCCGCTTAAATTTATTATAAATCCTCTCAATATTATCTAAAACTTTCATACTGACAAGTTTTTTATAGGACCAACCCTTATTAAAAAAGAAAAAAAAAAGAAAAGAAAAAAATCCTTGCCGATTTCGCCTGCAAGCAAGTTAGGTTTCGAAGTGGGCGGTTCCAACTGCCGTATCATGGCCAAAAGTCATTTCTTCCGCAATTCCCAACAAACAGGAGCCCCAAAGTCTGCTTCTTCAAAATCTACCTGTGCCTGTAGGCCGAGCCGTCAAGGATTTTTTTCTAATTATGTAGCTGTAACTTTTATGAATTCTTTTAGTTTGTAAGATTTTATTTCAGTTTTGTTGTAATAGCATTTTTTTTTGTAAATTAACTTTATAGTTAAAAAATAAATACTAAAAGATTCCGAATATTAATGAAAAAAATATACACGTTCTTTGCCTAACAAATCCCGTAGTATAATAAATTTTTACATCCCGATTTTCAACGGAAGAGTGGGGAAAATATATAAAGAGATTTGAGATATCAAGATTTAATCTTTTTTTCTTCGTTCTTCCTTTTTTCTTTTTCTTTTTTTTTTTTTTAAATTCCTACTATTAGCTCACACTCTCTCTATATATATCTTGTTGGAATTTTCAATCGTTAATAAAATATTTTCTATTTATCCATTCAAGTTCAAATAAATTTTTTAAAACTTGTACTGGATGACAATTGATGTTAATACAGTTTTTTTCAAATATTAATTCATTCAGTAAATTTGATTAATTACTTTTAATTTTTACATGGGAGAAAAAAACTTCTCCCATTGTTTCATAAATGAAATGAAAGATTTATCTCAAATTTGTGATGACAACAAAAAATAAAATACCGCAACGATGATTATAAAATAATGTTCAATAAAGAAAACGTGGGACATGAATGCTGCACGGGTTTATTTTATATATTTATGATTAAAAATAGGAATTGACTTAAAAAATTGTTTTTATATTACTTGTTTTTTTGTAGAATAACAATATATGCAAAATATCACATACATTGTAAGATAAATTAGAAGTATTATCTAGATTTATGGTTTCAAATTATGAGCTTCATTAAGTTTCTATGGTTCGGGACTAATTTATTTTTCGTTGTGGGTCTGGTTAAATATAATTGTTTCGGGTTCGGGTACACGACTTTACAAAAGGCAATTCAGAATATTTTTTTCAAATTCAAACCTGTATAGCATTTGAATATGAATGAGTATTTATTTATTTTTAATAAATGATAAAACTGATTTTAGACATATAATTGCTGACTATTATTCCATAGTTACGTTAAAAAAAAGGGGGGGGGGGGGTAATTTTCTTTTAATTTTGGGGTTGGGTCAAGAAAATTTTTTTGTGGGCTTCGACTTCAAATAGAATTTTTGGATTATCCAACCGCTTTTGTGCTTGCGATAGAGGAAACAAAAGTTTCTGGGCGTTTGCTTCTTTTTCAAAAAACTTTGTGACTTTATTCACAATCATCCTTTCTTTCGAAGGAATTGTTTTTCCTTTCGGAGGCATTGCAGATTGTAACGTAAATAACAATTAGTTTGTTATATAAAAATAACAGTTTGTTGTGAAAACAACAGTTTAATAATAATAATAATAATTAAGAGAGAAATGCAATACACTGCTTATAAGCAGTATATCAATATATTGATCAAAGAAAAAACAGGTCTGGCGAAACGAGCGCATGGGAATATCGGGAGAGGTATTACTTGGCGATTTTTTTTGTCCTAAAGCAACCCTTTCCCCCAACCCCATCCTGCCTTCCTCGAAATGGACTCGGTTCAGGAGAGGGAGGTCCAACCGCCATTTCCTGATCTACGGACTATATCACATTGTGTTTTTCTAAGAGTTTTTTTAAATAAATTTAAGACATGCTGTACAATATTATAGGCGCAATGAGTTTTAAATTAATTGTGTTTCCAATATAATTTTTTCACTTAATTATTTTACATTTCAAACATTTGTAAATTTCATAACTTGAAAATGTTTAATGCCATTGATAGCACCAACTAAATGCATTTTTAATTGTGTTTGTAATAAAGTTTTCAATTACTTCTTTTCCATTAAAAAAAATGGTAATTTTTATGTGTAAAAATGATTTATGATTGTTCTCATTCTGGCTAAAGTTTGGCAAAAAGTGGTCCCAATGTGAATTGCATCACAATTCATGGGGGTTGGCTAGTGTTAGCAAGCCGGAGACGGAGTCCCCTAGTAATTAAATAATCATCTAAATTACCTCTTCCCTAAAAATTTCTGCAAAATTTAAAACCTTTGAAGCTCTATTAATTTTTGACTTTTTTATGCTGTATTATTACTTTGTAGAAAAATAAATAATCAATCATCTAACTTCTCCCGGAAAACTCTATTCCCCCCACAAAAAAGGAGTGAATTTCAAAGGAAGGATGGGGGGGGGGGGGGAGATAAAGATTTTTTTCTCTTTTGCAGTCAATCTACTTCGAAGAAAAAACCTAACACGTTAACACTTTAATATAAAAATTTTGATAATATTCTTCTATTTCTACATATTAAGTTTCTGCCAGCTGAGAAGTAAAGTTTTAGTTAAATTAATAAAAAATATATTCAACAAAGATCTTTTATTATTAATTAAACATGCGAAAAGTAAATGAAATGATAAAAGTCTTACTTTATCATTGCTATAGTTATAAAATCACACATTTAATCAACCAGTTCACTGGAATTCCTTAAAAATCCAGATTATAAAGCTACTCATCTTTTAATATGCAAATTCAGTTAATTTTTAAAAAGCTTGCTTATAAATCAATAACATGGTCAGACATAAATTGGAATAATATATAACAACCAGTGGGCCCATGTGAGGATTTCGCACTACATTCTAATATTTTTTATCAATATGTAATATTTATTAGATGCAGGTTTAAAATTCTAAAGAAAATGTGAGGATAAAAATATCTGTAAACAACATTTAGATTTTAGTCAAGCCAGAATATCATCTAATTTATTCCATCAAAGTTACTGTAAAAACGGATCTAAGACTGCAAAAGGCACACGCGAGAAAAAAAAAACAAACAATCGTATTTTAACTGCATTAGAGGATGACGTCATCTGCTTTGGGAAAAACATGGGACATAGAAATATAAATCTAAACGTTTTAATTTCAACTTCGTTTTTTAATCATAAATATAAAATAAACCCATGCGGTATTTTTTACAATCATTGCTGAGCATCATATAATGTGGTATTATATTTTTGTGGCAACAGTAATTTGAGGAAAACCTTTCATTTCTATCATGAAATCAATGCCGATTTAATTTTTAATTATCAGCAAATTTAAATCAAAAAACATGTTTTAGGAAAATGTGAGTGTACTATGTCAGAAGCCTGTTCAAAATCCTTTCATAAGGTATCTCATTTGTCGTTCTACCCTTCGTATTTTCTTAGAAAAAGGGATGTTGACAGGAGAAATAATATATACAATAATATAGACTTGAAATAACATAGCAGCTGCCATCAATAGACAAATACAGTAGACTCCCTCAAATCCGCCATCCTAAAATCTGCAAATACCAAAAATCTGCACATTGTTTCCGATGTAAACAATGAAACTTACAGTTACGATGTAGGTGTAAAATTCAAGTTTTTATATTTTTATATCATTCTGTATTTACATCATTATACACACTTTAAATATGTAACTCTGCTTAATATGATTCAACTCATGTTTTCCCATGAAGGAAGTATAAATTTATTTTTGAAAAAAATTCACGCTAGTGCTGATATCAGTGGTGATTGCGATATTTTTGTCAAATAATTTATTTATCAATCAAGCTTTTTTGGTTATTAAGTATGGCTAAACATGAAATAAAACTTTGTTATTTTAAGATTTTGAGGTGAACTATTAGTGTACATTTATAAGGCGAATTTCACTGAATAATTCAAGAAAAATTTTTCTCATCATCATTATGCATATTTATTTATGCATATAATTAATTATTTACTTGATCTTTACTTTTAATATTTTAAATTTTCTTAATTTTTCTTATTTTACTTTACTGTAAGTATTCATTAAAATTTCGAGTGAATTATTAAATTCAAATTATTGTTGAAAAAACAACAGTGACCAGAAATCTGCAAAATTCTAAAATCTGCACAACCTCTGGTTTTTAAACTATGTGGATTTAAATGAGTCTACTGTAATACAAATTTTGTTCATCTTTATTCTCAAACTATTGCTAATAGTGCAGAAGCTCTCAGTTCCATCCCAGAGATGAGACAGGTTCAGGTCAAGATCAAACACAGGATTGGGTTCAATTTTAATGCCAGTCATCAGGATCCTAGTAAAAATTTTAGTTATTCACAAATTTTAAGTAGTCGTTGGGGGCCACCATAATACTTACCTGCCATGGATATGCATAATATAAAATATGAAAATAAAACTATTTATAAATTGTATTGCAATTCGAATAAAATCGTAGCTTGATGACGTCATAAACTTTAAATACTCTATTACTGAATTGCGTAAAAGAAACATCCTTATAACTCCAAAATTGATAACCATATTAACTAACGGTTTACTGCATCGGATGAAGCGTCTCATTTCCAATTAAAATATATCTTTGAATTGAAATTTGAATGAAATACAGGGTCATGAAAAATCGAAGAGTGTGGTAAATATCATTACAAATATCTTGGCAACTAATTATCTGATCAACTTCATTCTTTATGCAAAATTTGTCTTTTTATTGTCTTTTATATTCACTCCTTAAAATAAACAATTTCGAAAATTTTTATATACCTTTTATCAGAACGAATATTTTGAGAGTCCGAAAAAAATAGTTCTGGATAATTGAGGTTACTGAAATTCAATAAGCTTCTTCCCATTATTACATACTAAGTACATACCAAATTTCAAGTCTCTATCTCAATTTGTTTGGAGATAGAGCATTTACAGATACACACTCAGACAGACGGACAATGTTTTTTTTTTTCTAAAAATATGTTTTTCAGAATCTCCAGTGTCTGAAACATGTAAATCCGTCAATTTTTTTTTCCAATTTTCAAAACGATTACAAGACTTTTACCCTATACTACTTATGATGGGTCAGTAAAAATGAAAAAACTTGCTATTTGAGCGAAACATGAATATATTCTAAGTTTCTTAAAGTGTTTTGCAATCCTTTAAAAATCAGTTTGAAAGGGAATTGAATTGATGGAATATAATGTGATATATTCTATCCGATTCTAAAACCTTGGCACGGTCAGTGTAACATAAAGAAGTCATGGAATATCCCTCTTTCAACTATCCTCGGTTTCAACAGTAGTAATCTCTTTCTGCTATAGTTGTACAATGACATTTTAAAAGAATAAGAGTTGCGACTTTTGAAAATTTCTGCCAGTGGTTGGGTATAAATAACAAATTTGCAATTTTAATCATGAAATATTGTCATGAGGGAGTATTTCAGATTAATATACATATCTGTATACAAAAAAGTACTTTTAAATAAGAAAATTAATCTTGAAACATTTAATAAATTGTTAATAACAATTTTCTACTGTTTTGATATTGGGTTCGGCTCGGGCTCTAATAACGTAAAATTTTTCAGAGTTGGATTTCAAATCGTTGGGCTTGGACTATGAAAAGAGAGTCCAAATTCATCTCTATTCCATCCTTGTGATTTATTGTTAGAGAGAGTGAAAATTAAATAAGTTATTATTAAATAAGTTCAGCCTTTTCTTGGAGGGAAAGGGGAGCAAAAAAATTCTGAAGGAAAAGAGAATTTAGATAGCTGATATTTAATCTTATTATACTCTAGTTAAAAAAAAGTACATTATGTTATTATCCAGGCCAGGAGATAGATCACCAAAACTGGTTGACTATTGCTAATTCTTTTTATTGTAGCTCTGCATGCTCAAAAACAGTACTTTGACATATGTTTATTGAATACATTAACATTGGTAAAAATGGTAAATAACATTCAGTAAAAGTAATAAATAGTAAATAATATAATAAATAAGAAAGCATACGAAATAATGGTACTTTTATATTAGCCAGGAACCAGTGTTGAGAGGCCAAAATTGTTTTAATCTCACCAATCCTTTTTTTTTCTCGCCAGTCTTTTAACATTAGCAAATAAAAAAAATAACCAATATTTTAACATTGCAATATAATATCTTAAAAAACTTACTTAAAAAAATAGCTAAAATATAATCATGATAAAAAACGTATGCACAAACATATCAATACAAATAAAATATCATGTAATCCGGTCTATTAATGATTATGCTTAGCAAAAATGTTAACAAAATGAATAACAAAATAATAACAATAATGAATAACAAAAATGTTAAAATAAGTGAATACAAAGGGAAAAGGTTGCAATTCAAATGATGCCAGTTGAAACAAGATTTGGCGAGTTATCACTGGCACCCCGCTAACATAAAAGTACCAAAATGATATAAGAAATGGTAAATAATATAACATTAATTTAGCACACTAAATGCGTAACATGAGGTTGGCAGTTTATAGCAGTAAAATATACCAACATAATACAAATATCTATAATAAGAAACAGTAATTTAATATGACATTTTAACATAAGAGGATTTAAGGTAACATATTGCTTTCTGGCGGGAATACTTCTGCAAGAGCCTTTAACATAGCATCAAAAGTATTGTTTCCTTGTCTATCATGTGGAAAGAAAAAAAAATAAGGGAAAATAAGGGTTACTGTAATTAGTAATATTTGCGCCATGCTTGGCACAGTTGTATTTGACTTGGCATGGATAATACATAAGTACCTATAAAAAGCTGCACTTAAAAGCTTTTGATGTCTCTTTGAATTTTCATTGTTTTTATTTTTCAATATTGAAATTCTTTATTTGAACTTTTGCCGGAAACTTTAGGCAGGCAATTGGGAAAATGTGAAATTTTCAATGGGGAAAAAAGATTTTTGAAAAGTTTAAATTTCAAGGCAGTTTCAAATATTGTATGAAAAAAGAAAGACGTACTTCTCCATTATCCTGTCGACCACTTTTTATATAAAAAAACTATCCCCAAACTGTAACGTCAATAAACAAATGGAAGAAAGTTGCCATTGGAATCTAAAAAAATACAAGAAATTCGAAATGTAGCTATATATCATTTAGATCAATGGTAAAACAGCTTAATGTAAATGAATCTTTCTTTATACAATTTTTTGTGAAATTTAAAATTTTTTTAGGCTTCAGACAGACAGGAAGTACAGCTCTGGAAGGCCTCGTTGTACAACTAAATCAGAAGATCATCTTATAACAGAGTTTTTTTTTTTTAAAGAAAATCATTTGATATAATTTGTCAACATATAACAGACTAAAAAAAAAAAAACTTTGATTATCACAATTTCTGTAAATGCAGTGCAGCGACAGTTAATTGAAACAGGATTAAGAGCTAAAAAACCACTACTATCACAAAAAATTAATAAAACAACACTGGAATTAGTGAAACATTTAAAAAAGTAGCACTAACATTTAGTTTTAAGGAGCACTTTCAGATGAACCAAAATTGAATCTTTTTTGCTTTGGTGAAAGTATAATAAGATGTAGAAATAATGAAAGGCATAATAAAAATAGCACTCTTAAAATAATCAATGACAGACCTGCCAACCTTTGAAAATGAGAAATAGTAGCACACCAAATTCAAATTTATCTGAAGGTTGGCTGGTTGGTGGCTGTTTTTTACACTGTAAATTTTAAGCGAGCAAATACTAATCAATTAAATGCATGTGTATATCCATATCCATAAGCACACAAAGTAGGAGACTCTTTTGTTTTTGCTAATTTTTTTGTTGCGGGTGGGATTGATTAAACATAATTATTCCTATTCAATTAATGCTCTGTCCACTCCTAAGTCAAATTTCTGAATTTCACAGTGAATTTTCTGAAAGATTCCAAGGCAGTTGGGGGGGGGGGGGGGGGGGGTTCGAGATCCGTCGATAAAATTTGCGTTTTTTTCGATATTTTTTGACGAAATTTGCTGTTTTTCACAATGTTTTTGACAGAATTTGCCGTTTTTTGCAATGTTTTTGACGGAATTTGCCGTTTTTTGCAATGTTTTTGACGGAATTTGCCATTTTTACGCGATTCTCTGACGAAAGTCACGTTTTTCCCGCGATCTGTTGACAAAATTTGTCGTTTTTTCGCGATCTTTTGACGAAATTTGCCATTTTTCGCAATGTTTTTGACGAAATTTGCCGTTTTTTCATGATTTTCTGACGTTTTCACGCGATCTGTTGACAAAATTTGCTGTTTTTTCGCGATCTTTTGACAAAATTTGCCGTTTTTCGCAATGTTTATGACGAAATTTGCCGTTTTTTCGCGATCTTTTGACGAAATTTGTCGTTTTTTCGCAATCTTTTGACGAAATTTGCCGTTTTTCGCAATCTTTTGACGAAATTTGCCGTTTTTCGCAATGTTTATGACAAAATTTGCTGTTTTTTCGCTATCTTTTGACGAAATTTGCCGTTTTTCGCAATGTTTATGACGAAATTTGCCGTTTTTTCATGATTTTCTGACGTTTTCACGCGATCTGTTGACAAAATTTGCTGTTTTTTCGCGATCTTTTGACAAAATTTGCCGTTTTTCGCAATGTTTATGACGAAATTTGCCGTTTTTTCGCGATCTTTTGACGAAATTTGCCGTTTTTCGCAATGTTTATGACGAAATTTGCCGTTTTTTCGCGATCTTTTGACGAAATTTGCCGTTTTTCGCAATGTTTATGACGAAATTTGCCGTTTTTTCGCGATCTTTTGAAGAAATTTGTCTTTTTTCGCAATGTTTTTGACGAAATTTGCCGTTTTTTCGAGATTTTCTGACGAAAGACGTTTTTCCCGCGATCTGTTGACAAAATTTGCTGTTTTTTCGCGATCTTTTGACAAAATTTGCCGTTTTTCGCAATGTTTATGACGAAATTTGCCGTTTTTTTGTGATCTTTTGAAGAAATTTGTCGTTTTTCGCAATGTTTATGACGAAATTTGCCGTTTTTTCGCGATCTTTTGACGAAATTTGTCGTTTTTTCGCGATCTTTTGACAAAATTTGCCGTTTTTTTGCGATTTTCTGACGAAAATCACGTTTTCCCCGCGATCTGTTGACAAAAATTTGTCGTTTTTTCGCGATCTTTTGACGAAATTTGCCGTTTTTCGCAATGTTTATGACGAAATTTGATGTTTTTTCGCGATCTTTTGAAGAAATTTGTCTTTTTTCGCAATGTTTTTGACGAAATTTGCCGTTTTTTCGAGATTTTCTGACGAAAGTCACGTTTTTCCCGCGATCTGTTGACAAAATTTGCTGTTTTTTCGCGATCTTTTGACGAAATTTGCCGTTTTTCGCAATGTTTATGACGAAATTTGCCGTTTTTTTGCGATCTTTTGAAGAAATTTGTCGTTTGTCGCAATGTTTTTGACGAAATTTGCCGTTTTTTCTCATGATTTTCTGACGAAAGTCACGTTTTTCCCGCGATCTGTTGACAAAATTTGCTGTTTTTTCGCGATTTTTTAACGAAATTTGCCGCTTTTCGCAATGTTTTTGACGAAATTTGCCATTTTTTCGCGATTCTCTGACGAAAATCACGTTTTTCCCGCGATCCTTTGACAAAATTGCCGACTTTTCTTCGAACGAAAGACGAGATTGATTTTTTTCGGCGATCATTTGCCGAAATACCGATACATTTAATGTCCGAATTTTCGGATTTATGACATTTTTTTTTCGGAAATCATTGCCTTAATTTTTCGGAAAATTCGATCTTTTGACGAAATTCGCATTTTTTCAGAAATCAGTTGAATGAAATTCACGTTTTTTCGGCGATACTTTGCTTTTTACCGCGAATTTTTTGAAGAAATTCGCGTTTTTTCAGCGATCCTGTGACGAAATTCGTGATTTTTCGCGCGATCCTGTGCAATGGCGGATCTAAGGGAGGGGCGATGGGGCGATCGCCCCCCCCTTGAGCTAAAAAAGGGTCGGTAAACCGACATTAGAGGCCTACACGGGAAAAGGCCTCTGGCGAAGCCCGGCCCGACCTAGGTCGGGCCGGGACAGGTCTTCACTCTTTAAGGGTCGGGTCGGGACCGGGTCTTATTTTTTCTGGAGACTTTGGCCTGGACTGGGCCTCGCATTTTCTGAAGACTGGTGCCGGGCTAGACCTCTTTTTTTTCGGGTCGAGCCTGGCTTAGATTTCATTCTTTCTAGAGGTTTGCACGGGCCGAGATTTTCAGGCCTGGGGCCAGCATAAAAGCTGAAAATTCGGCCCGGCTGCGACTAGTGGTGGATCGATCATATCCCCCCCATCTCCCTTGCGCTAATAAAAGGTCTGCATCAGAAGTCTGTGCGGGAAAGGGTCGCGCCCAAAGAAAAATCTCGAGCCAATTTTCATTCACGAAACTCGGACCTTGCCTGTTCTCTGCTCTTTCCTGGCCGGGTATTCATTTTTTCTGTAAACTCGAGCCGGGTCGGGCTAGACTTCTTTTTTCCGGGACGAGTTTGGCATGGAATTCATTCTTCTTAGAGATCTGCACGAGCCGAAATTTCCAGACTCGGGCCCGACCCGATATAAAAGCTAAGAGTTCAGACCGTGTCTGACTTAACCCGTATGAAAACTTTTATTGGCTCGTTAATACATACCTCTAAATTCTTCCCCCCCGAGCCTATGTTCGGATGGCATTTTTGATTTTCTTCTATCTTTACAAGAACAAAGTATTGGATTAGTAAAAATTTTTGACGTATTTCTACAATTTAGGAGGTCCTGAACACGAATTGACTGTTCTTAGAAAATGTCTGTACATGTGTCTGTCTGTCTACATATATGTGACACAAATTTTGTGGGCGCTCTACCTCGAGAACTAATGCGCCAATTTTAATGAAAATTCATATTCTGTTAGACCTTGACAAAATTGATGCTGTTGAGGTTTTGGTTTAAATTACTCAACAGGTGGTGCTGCTATGCTGCATTTTTTGCGATTTTCGCGATAGCTATATCTCAAGATTTAACGCACGGAATTTCATTAAACTTTAGATTATGTTTGACCTTGGCATAAATAGATCTTTATTAGAATTGGGTATATACCGCCCAACAGATGTCGCCAGTATGATCTGTTTTTCACGATTTCCGCGTTAGCTGTATCTGAAGAACGAATAGATCGTCATTTAATTTTTACTGCAAACGATTTGATTTATATAGAAGAAAGTTTTGTGATAGTCACAACATACTAGTATTTATTTGTTTTCGTAAAAATTGTAGTGATGTTGTGCATTTTTTAACATAATTTTTAGAAATTTAATTTGGTTTAATAAATCAAAGAGAGATATTTTTAACTAGTCAGATGTGCCAGTCTCAAAACTTTCTTCTATCTCATACATGTTAATACTTCAAAATTCGTATCACAGAATTCTGTTTTACGTCAGCTGATTGCGAAGTGCGAGGTTACCTTCGCTGCATGAACAACTGATGTTAAACTGCGAAAAATTGCACAAAAATCGGTATCACAGTGCCCCCTTCCGGCTGAATATCCCTAAATTCAATTAGGACTTGCTGTCCATAGTTGAAAACCCATAAATAAAATTTGGTTCAATTCATGCATAACTTCCTACACTTTCCAATGATACAATAATGAAAATGTCACAAAAATCGCTATTACAGAGCCCCCCATCCGGCGGAATATCCCCAAATTTAAGTACGACCTGCTAGCCGTTAGTCAAAAACCTATTAATGAAATTTGGTTTAATTCTATGCATAACTTCATACACTTTTGATGATATCAATTTAAATACTTTCTTCTGTTATATATAGAAGAAAGTAAAAATGTACTTTTTGCTTCGTAAAGCTTTAAAATTATGACTTTCTTTTATTATTTGTTTCTTTAATTTTAAACTACGTTGATATTCTTACTGAATATTCATCTGAATGTAATTATATAATTCAAATATTTAATGAGTGTTTATATACACAATTATCTGTCATTAATATTGTTTCCATTCTGTAATCCATGAATTTCAAACATAATTTGAGAAAAAAAAATCTGCGCATAAGTGGGCTTTATGAATAATTTTAACTGTAGAATAATGTTGCTTCAGAAATATCGGCGTGTTTTGTGGAGATTAAATCTGGCGGTGAAGTACCAATTCAGTTTGTGTACTGGCAGATCCGGGCTTGGGACAAACTTTTAGCTTTTATACTGGCGCGGGCCGAGTCGAGCTCACGCTTTTATGCCGGGCCGGGCCGGGCCGGGCCAATATTTTTTGTACGGGTTGGGCCTGGCCCGAGGCTGGAAATTTCGGCAAGTGTAGACCTCTAACCGAGATATCTAAACTAGTTTTAATGTTTTTTCTAAATGCTTCTTTCAGCCAGCGTCTCATAACTACTGAATATATGTTTCGTTAATAAGTTTCAAAACAGTCTTTACTGAATAAAAACTGATCTTTGATATAAAGAAACAAGCAGTCTTATACCCAGTTAGTATTTTTTTACAGAATTTTGAAATGTGGCGATCAATTAAAGCTTAAAAATGTCTCCATGATTATATTAGCCTTAAAAAAATGAGCCTTTATGCGACTTCTGTAAGGTATCTTCCCAAGTGCACAGAGATACACATTGCCTCTAAAAAAGTCTGTATGAATGCTTTGTATATTTTTCGTCCTACCGCTGTATACTTCTAATAAAAATCTGGGCAACCATTTTATTAGTACCGTAATGTGATGTCGTTCTTCCTTATAGTTTTATCTTTGAAGTGTTTGTTGTTTCTTTGGGCGTTTTATTACAAGGTCCAATACATTGATTGCGTTACAGGCGATGTTACAGGGAGAAGAGCTCGCCCAGCCTCACTATACCCATCCCTACATCTGTCCAGTTGGCGACAACTTTCAAGTTATCATAATCTACGATAATCTTCGTGCTAAATATCGATGGTCCCGCGTTAGGCTGACAACCTGACAGGGGCATTATAGCACCTCAGGGCCCATAGTAAAAAACAAAAGCAGGGCTCGGTACTATAGGCCATAAGCCTTAATGAATTGAAAGTTTGGTTCTCAAAAACAAACTCACTTTTTTCTGGCACATTTACAAAATCATTGATATTCATACACATATAAGAATACAAGATCAGTAGCAAAGGCTGTGTTTTAAGCGCGCGTAGCAATTCAAAAATTTGCTCTCGCTCCCTAGAGACTACTGTAGTTTCTTATACCGTAATTTTTAATACAGCGAGGTTTTGGAGTTCCTAAAAAATTTAGCGCACTGGGCAATTTTTAAGATACTACAAAAATCCCATTTAAAATAATTCCACCTTTTGAACATACAACTTAAAATTCCACCTAGAGACCTGCGCTGATCGGGTTGTCTCAAACTGAACCCGAAAATTCCATTGTAACCAAACCGAACCCCGAAAAAAAAAAATCTTCATCCTCCCAAAACCGAAATGAATGAAAATTAATCTATATTTTAATAGAAGTATAAAATGTAGTATATATGCAATTATATCTCTAATTTCAATTTTCTTTTATATAGAAATATAAACATATAGTATATATATACTCATTAATATTCAAATACTGTAAAACATTTAAATAACGGACACCGAGGTGCCGTCGAATTTATCTCTTACTCGGAGGAGTGCGCAAAAATATGAAATATTTGTATTGGGGACTGTCTCCGCTCTTCAGGAGTGACCGTACGGACTGTACATGCTATTACTTCTGAATTTGCGGATAAACTCGACGGCTCCAAGGTGTCCGTAATTCGGAGGTTTTACTAAATAAAAGATTTTAAAAGTATTTTCTACATAAAGCTTTCCGCTATTTGGGACTGCCCGTTATGAAAGTTTTACTGCATATAGATTTTATCGAGAAAAAATATTTTAGACATTCTTTTAAAAAATTGTGTCAACCCGAGCACGACACCGCAAGCAGGGCCGTAGCTAGAGGGGTGCCAGGGGAGGCTCAGCACCCCCTGAAAAATTTTGAGCCCCCCCTGGGGAAGTTGCCAAGGTCGCCAAATGAAATTCTGTTTCAAAAATCCAAAAGAAACTCTGTTCAAAAATTGAACTTAGTTTTGGCTTTTTTTTTTTTACAGTTTTGCATAAATTAAATTGTAGTATTTGTTTAAAAACTGCAAATAAGTGCTTCAATAGGCGCGCATCCTATCTGCACATACTCAGAATTAGCAAACTTTTGCTGATGCAAACATTGACTTTTGTGTTAGTTATATACTGAATTTTTTCATTTTGCAGCGTTTTCCATTATTAGCATAAAACAAAGTTATTCTAATAAGTTTGATAGTAAATATGAAGCTTATGATAAACATTGTTTCCTATTTGAGTCATCCTAGTTTAAATATATATAAGATTTTTAATTTATAAATGATACTAATGAAAAAAACTAATAGCCAATTTAAATACAAGTGGTTTTAGCATTTGAATAATTTTAAAATGCAAAATACATCCTACATTTTTCTAAGGTTTTTTATCATATAAAAACATAACTTTAGAATCTTTAATGACAGGGAATATTCAGAAAAAAATTAAAGGTTGCAATTCTTTTGAACTGTGCGCTTTTTATTTAGTTACTGACATCATCACTTATTATTTCACTAGTATAATTTTACACTGAAAATTTTCCTTCTGCAGCCAGTGATGTAGTTGTAAAAAAAAAACAGAGGGCATCCGCTGCAGGCAGAGGGAGTATATGCTAAAGAGCTTATGCCCTAAACAGTTTATGCTATAGTATATGCTATAGTATATTGTTTTTGAGAAGTGGGTATACGGTATTCCTTAAAATAATCCAGAAAATATACGGCGTATCCACCGTATATCCTCCATTACATCCCTGTCTGCAGCTTTTACTTTTCTTAGAATGAAATAAGGTTATTATAAACAGTTTAATATGAAACGCAGTGCCTACAGTATGAAAAAATCCCAGACAGTTCAGCCTACAGGCGCAGGTTAGATTTCGAAGACGCAGACCATGGGGCTCCTGTTTATTGGGAATTGCAGAAAAAATTACCTTTTTGCCATGATTCGGGAGTTGGGACCACCCACTTCGAAAACTACCTGTGTCTGTAGGCGGAGCCGACAGAGATTGCTTTGTTTTTAATTTTATTTTGCTGTAAGGGTTGGTCCTATAAAAAATTTGTAGATAATATTAAGAGGATTTATAATAAATTTAAGCGGATTTAATAACTTGTAAATTGACAAAGTTGGAAATTTTTTTCTTCTTAAACCCCTATCCCCCCCCCCCTTCGAGGCCATTTTTAATGATATTAAAATCTGTCATACATAAATTTTCGGCCCTTTACCTAGAAGTAATAATAACTTTAAACGGATTCGATGATACTTATCATAATTAAGAAGTTATGGGGTTTTCTGTTTTCACAAAAAGCCCCCCCCCCCTACCCAGTGGTTCGATTTTGCCCATTAATGAACTTGACCGAGATTTTATACACCTTGATTTTATGTATTAGTTTGGAAGAGATTTGTGCAGAATTATTGAAGTTATCGTGTCCATAAAAAAGTGATATAGATAGATAGATAGATAAAAGTTTTGAACTGGGGGTGGTTTTCGGTTCTGGGAGTCATGATCGGCATAGATCTGCAAAATTTTCCAGAAATTCCAACATAGGGGAGAATGTAATAGGTAGTATTTCTTACAAAATCTACCTAATATGCACTGATTTACTTTTATATTATATATGTACTTTGATCCTATATATCTGTGTTTGTGCGTGCATGTGTCAGAGAGAGAGAAATAATATGAGCCCCCCCTACATTCTCTTGAGCACCCCCTATTGTTTGCTTCTAGCTACAGCCCTGCACGCAAGAGTAAAAAAACCGAACCCGATAATGTGAGTCAACGCGACCCACAGGAAAAATGTAGAAGTCAACCCGACCCGCAGCAAAAAAAGTAAAAATTAACCCAACCGGAACCCATCTCGTACCAAAAACAAGTTAACCTGACCCAAACCCCACCTACAGTAAACAAGTAGGAGTCAACCCGTCCCAAACCCGACCCGTAGCAAAAAAGTAGAAGTAAACCTGACCCGCAATTTAAAAAAATTAGGCCCGACACGACCAAGATTGCGGGTCGGATATTAACTTCCAAATTACTGATATCGCCCCCCCCTTGAAGACTCTCTAGATCCGCCCTTGATCCTGTGACGAAATTCGTGATTTTTCGAGTAATCCTGTGACAAAATTCGCGTTTTTTTTTGGTTTTTTTTTCCCAGAAAATCGTAGTTTTAGACAGATTTTCGTAGCATCGTAGTTTGTGGCTCAAAATCATAGAAACTACGATTTTTTCGTAGCAGTTGGCAGCTCTGCAATGAATTTTTCTTAGTACGTTATGGTATGGGATTGCATAATTTATTATGCAGATGGTCAAATATTAACCCTGAGAGGATCATTAAACACTCAAAAACATCCAAGTTATATAAAAGACAATGTATGTGAACCTTATCATATTCAAAGTTTTTTCCATACTTAGAAAACTTAAGGGAAAATTATGAACTTGAATTTTGAGACAGGGGGATTGTAATTTAAATGATTGATTATTTACTTATTGTTACTAGAGAGCAACAAATAAGACAGAATTTTTGATGAGTTCATAAGACTTTAAATTTTTGTATGTTGGAAGGTAGCAGGAGGAGGGGGTAGAGAAAAAAAAAGCAGGAATGAGGGAGAAGTTTGTCGATTTTTTTTTTTTTATTAAGCAAAAAGTTACCAAAATGTAAAAGATTCTCTTCCTTGAATTTTTTAAATACATTTTTTGCACACACACACGCAAAAAAGAGGAGGGCTTATTTTTGAAAATGAAAAAGAAAATCAAATTGCCTAAAAGTGGATAAAGACCTTAAAATCAAAGAAGCTTGGAGTTCAAGCTTCAAGAGATATTTATGTGGAAGCATGCGCTCATTCAAGATTGCAATCAAAACCACACAAAAATAAGAACTTTTAAAACTGAAATTGTTAAAAAACACAGGAAAATGTACCTTGTTATTTTTTTTTAGTAATTTAAAATAGATATTTAAAAAGTAACGTTTTGTAGTAAGTTCTAAAATTATGACAAAAATAATTTTAAATTGCAAAATTTTATATAAATTTCAAGTCACCATTTTTTTAGGAACAGATTCTTTCTCTTCCAGAAGCTGAATAACAGACTGAGCATGTGTGAAAATGGAGCAGATTTTCATCTCAGCAAAATCTTCCCTGCCGCATACTTTTAGCAAGGCTGCAATATTTACCACAATCATCATTTTCAGAAAACATGCTCTCATCCAGCTAATTAACACACATAATTTTAAAACATATTAATTTGCAGTAAAATATAACCGACCAGCTTTCATTAACTCCTTAATTGTCATGCCAATACATTCAAGAGCAAAATTTGTGAACAAATTTTGCCGCGGCTGTGACTCTCATGGATTGAACTCCTCATAATTTGAATACTGTATCTCGCACTACTTTTTCAAAACAAAAAAATTTTAATACACTTTAACAGCACTTGCAAGAGAAATATAATATATTTTTTTTAATTTAAGGAATAGTGGTGTGAATAGATTACAAAAATAGTTGCCAGTGGCAGTCGTGACATTATTTATGGTTTATTCAATGATTTTGTCACTCCCGAGATTATTTAAAATGCTTAACCTTTTAATAGTCATGCCCGATACCTTCACAAGCAGTCATTTTTAAACAAATCTTGTCGTACCTGTGACACTCACGGACAGTGTAGGCTACTTTTTTTTTTTAAATTTACATTGTTTCATTCCCACCAGTTTTTTAAAATAGTGTAATTGGCATTATTCTCACATTAAAAAAAGTGATGGCAATCAAGTAATCAGAATTTAAAAAAGTAGTTGTGCACATAAAATAAACAAATATCAGGTAAGTGAAATTATGATTTTTTAAAATTTTACCCATCCTGATATTTTAAATTCGAAAAAAATAAATAGGGGAGATTGGTACACAGTGGACCACTTTTTCAGTTAATTTTTTTTGTTCTCTTTAATGGACAAACTGATCTGCATGAAAGTATTTTTGAATATTCCTTAAACCTTTATACATTCATCATAATCTTCTCATAACATAGTTTTCAATGCATTTTTCACATTTTTCAAAAAAAAAATTTTTTTATATGCACTCCTAAAGTGGACCAGTGTGCCCCACTTCTGGGGCACAGTGGACCGCTATTAGGTATTATCTGAAATACAATATAAATCTATTTTTCATTAATCTAATTCTTTTTTATTTTCCTTTTACCCGCAAAATAACATAGCAAATAAATTTACAAGTAACATTTGAAAACAAAACAAAAAATAATTATATTTTGAAAATAATAACAGATTAATACAGGAACCATTACAATTTAGTTGAAGTTATTACTTAAGTACAAAAAAATCTGTGCACATTAAAATTTACAAATGAAATTCCAAAATACTTATGAGTAAGATTGAGCCTGGAATTTTCCTGAAATACTTTTGGGTCTGGGAGCAATATTATGAAATCATTGACATCAACAATAGATTCATCTACAGTTTCAGGAAAAATAAACTGATTTCCATTCAATTTGCACCTCGTGAATCTTACATGAATAGAATCATCACCAATTAGACTACAGTTATATTTATCAAAGGCAGTAAATACAAAACAAAATATTTCTTACTATGTTAAATAAATTGTTATTTTTCTTTGTTTACTTTATTTTACAGTTAAATAACTACTTTTAAACAATATTTCTTTATAGTAAATAAACAATTATTAAATATTTTGAACATTCTGCATTACAGGAGCAGAGTGGATTGTGGACCACTGTGCCCCATGTTTAAGTTCAATAAATAATCATATTAATGTTATTTATAGCTTTCTTTTAAACAAATTAACTTTAAAGTTAAATAAAAACAAGTATCTTAGCTTTGCAAAAAAGTTGTTTTATCGGATTTATCTACAACCTTTAATTACTAAAAAATTTAAATATGATGATGAAAAATTTTACTTTTAGAAGCTCAAATTAACCAATCAGGATAAAATATTTCAAACATATTTTCTGAAGGCTATAAACAATCAGTGCAGTGCTGTTGTCTATTAGGATAGAAGAGAAGCTTTAAAAAAAATTAAATAAATATAATATTAGGGGGTGGTCCACTGTGCCCATAGGTCCAGTGTGTACCGGTCTCCCCTACTCTGTTGCTTTTACTAATTAACTCAGAATTTTATGAATAATAAAATGGGGAAACAAAAAAAATTCATGATTTTTGAAGAAATTCAGAAAATTACGTGACGACAGACGATTAAGGGTATTGCCTAAATTTGGCTATTTGTCAAGCAATTTTAACTTAACATTAACACTCAATAATCATTATGGTTTGAAACAAAAATATAGTCTATGCTGCATTTTTTAATAAAAATTCTTTAAAACACAAGTTATTTGGAATAATTTACAAGAAAAACTACAAAAATACACTTTACTTAACACAGTTTTAAATTAACATTAATGTTCAATATATCATTATGGTTTGAAGCTAAAATAAATTTAAATTATAGTCTAAGCCATAAAAAAGTTCTTTAAAACACTAGTTATTTTGCACATAAAGTACAAGAACACTACCTTTACTACTATTTTACTTGAACTTTAAGTATTCTAAGTTGAATGAACAATGGAATACAGTGTTGCCATACTAAAAGAACATAATAGCAATGTGATTTTGCTTTATTTAACACATCTAACAGTAAATCTGAACTAAAAAATTTAAAATACTTCTCTCTCTATCAATCAGCAAGCCAGAAGCTAAAAACGGACTGAGCATGCATGAAAATGGAGCATATTTTCATCACAGTGAAATCTCTGCTGCTGCATATTATCCTTTTCAGAAAAGTCATAAAAAAATGGGTACTTTTCGGTTAGCCGGGTGCCAGTGATTTATGTACATATATATATACATGTCTATGCAAATATATGTGTATATACATATGTGTGTGTATATATATATGTATATATACACACACATATCACTGGCACCCGGCTAATCGAAAAGTACCAAAAAATGTATCAACTAGCAGCTGATTCTAAAATCAACCCTTTTTTTTAAAAGATACATGGTTTGTGCTGCATTGAAATACTCAGACCAACTTACTAATCTTAAAATTGTGGGTTAGTCAACAAGAAAATGTGAGAAAGCTGAGAAAAAACATGAGTTTAATTTAAAAAGAAAAACAAAATAGCAAACATTGTCTACAGTAAAAGCTCAACTAACCAGCATAATCGGGACGCACCGATTACCAGATACTTGAAAAGTCTGGATAGTTGAGTGCTACAAAATCTGCCATAAAAAAATAAGCAGGGGGAGGATTGCATTGATGTAACAGTGAAACAGGAAAATGATTTTTTGGCCTTTTTTTCTGTCATCAGGAAGCTGATCAAATAATTCTTGGTACTACTCTGTTATCCCGTCGACCACTTTTCATAACAAAAAACTATCACCAAATTGTAAGATTAAACTCCAAAAATGCAGTCCCATTTACTTGATGTCAGAAGCATTATATGTGTTTGTTATGTCATCAAGTGGTTTTTAATTCGACATTTGCCTGTAATTTTCATTATGTTTTACTGATTTATTAGTTACTTCATTAATTAAAATAAAAATTATGTCCTTAAATTCTTATATTTTATTTATTTTGTTATTCCAATGGCAACATTCTCCCGTTTATTTGGCGATAGTTTTTTGTTATGAAAAGTGGTCGACAGGATAATAGAGTAGTACCTAATTCTTTTATTATTATTAAATTTGCATTTGGTAAAGTTAATTTTGATAAATTAAAAATAAAAGTAAACAATATTTTGTCTGAGGATATCATTTCTAAATTTATTTATTAATCTTTTATAACATTACGTTATTTATATTTAGACATCTCATAAAGATTTTATGGTACTTTTCGGTTAGACGGGCGCCAGTGATATATGTACATAAATAAATACATATGTATATACATATACATATATATAGACATACTTATATGTATATATATGTGTATGTATGTATATGTATATGTAAATATGTGTATATATGTCTCTGTGTGTGTATATATACATGTATATATATCACTGGCGCCCGGCTAACCGAAAAGTACCGATTTTATTTAGGACTAAGATGAATAAATGATGCTAATACTGTATAAATACAGGTTGAAATTAAATTTTTACTCTTTTACTCAGCAACTAAAACAATAAACCATTTCTCAATTGCAAATTGAGAAATGGTTAATGGTTATATTAATATATTACTTAATATTAATGCTCCAATTAATTATATTAATGTTCTGATAAAGAAGGTGGTGGTCAGTGGCAAAGCTAACTCATTTTTATTGAACAGGCTAAAAAAATACAAACTTTACCGATTTCTTTAAATTTTTATACGGAAATTCTAAATGATTGCTGCTTTCTTTTTACAAAATTACCTTTCTTTTTTTTTTTATACTTCAGAATTTTCATATGCTGTTTAAAATTGTAACTTGATGTTTTTTCGGATACAATTCTGACATAAGTTTTGTACCTAAGTATTATAGCATTTGCATCTTATCTGTATATCAAAAAATTGAATAGCAGTTCACAATTTACTAAAAAAACTAAGGATCTTTTCAAAATTGGCATCAAAATCAATGTTTTAAATAAATTTTTGAAAGAGAAAAACTTTTTTTTCATAGAGAGCAATCGATTGCAATTCAAGATAGATATCACATTTAGAGGAAAATGCTGCTTCATTCGGTGGCACTTATGAGTAATGTCTGAAAATTTCACACATTTATGCATAAAAATAACTTTGTGAATGTGTTTGATACATTGGTATTGTTAAAGGAGGGTTTCAGAAATAAACAATTTGAGAATACACTTTCCTAAATGCATCAAACAGCATATAATATAAATGCCTGCCTGATCAAAACTTGCTGTGACACACAGGTCCAACAAATTTGGTATGCAATTATCAGTATACTGATATTTTAAATTTGTTTTGACTTTGTATTGATTGTAATCTATTACTTTGTAATTTTAGAGTAGGAGTTGTTTTAATATAAAATAGATTTATATTTATTCAAATGAGTATATTTAAGTGTTCGTATCTATATTCTAACGCACCGAAATTGTTTTAATGACGTAAAAATATAAGAAGGTGGGCTTTTGAATAATTCTTAGGCCCTGGGCCTCCCTTTAGCTAGATCTAGGCCTGAATATGCCATAAATGTCTTTAAAATAAGCACAATTGGAGTGTTGATGCAAGAAGAGGATAATTTTTCACCTGAATGTAAATATCACCCAGGTTTAGCGGATTCATTCAAAACAATTTATTTTCCAGGCAGTAAAATAAAGTGCAACAAGCAATTGGTTATATTCCATTAAATTCGATGGGGGATCAAAATACTCAGGTTAAAGAAATTTAATCGATTAGAGATAATCCAAATACATATCTATCTTGAATTATTAAAACATCTTAAGACTTACCGTATCGCACGTTTCGCAACAATTAACATTTAACTCAAATAACTTGACAGATTTCTTTTTAAGAGTTTACAATCAGCAAAACAAATAGACTGTAAGACACAAGAAAAGATTAAAGCAAGCAAAGTGAAACATATTTTTTAAGGTTTTATAATCAAATGATGATCTTAAAAATCGCCATTTACTACATACTAAACACAACTGAAAAATATTAAATGGCAGAATACGACTAATAAACAATCTCTATCCCCTTGGTTACGCTACGCCCATGGAAGTAGAAGTTCGGTTTGGTTACGCCATTGGTTGGTTGGTAGGCAAATAAGAGCATTTTTAACTCCACCCCCCCCCCCCTTCCCTGGTAGAATACCTTTATTTATTAGAGTGTGTAAAAATAATTAAAAAAAGTGTTTTTTCCACTTTTAGCAACCATTTTTTTAGAAAGGCACTATCATCTGAAAGCGCAAGCGCATTTTAATAGATGGTCGTGTAGCTAACGATGAATCTTAGCATAGAGAATTGATTCACGAATCACGAATGATTTATGAATCATTAAAAATTCAGTTTCAAGATGTTTTGTTTAACCTATGTGACAAAAAACAGTGTTTTATGATTATAATTGTTTCAAATGTATACTATTCTTCGAACACTAATCTTTTATTATGTCTTAAAATCCGTTTGTTCTAAATGATTATATTCATATGTCTGATTATTGCTAGTTGAAGTGAAAAGTTTTTTGAACTATGGTTAGAGGTAAGTTGGGATATATTTTAATTATTCAAAATACATATTCATTTAAATTTTAAACTAATTAATTAAAGTCATTTTTTTTTATTAAACGCCACTCATCTCAAAATATAAAGGATTTACACTGAGTCAAATTAAAAATGCAAAAGGAGTAAGCCAGTCAGATCTGTGCCCTATATTTTATTGGTAAAAATGACTGTTTCTTTTAATGCAATATACATATACGAAAAATCACAAGTTGCACACGTCAATAGTGTCAAGATGTTAAGGTTACAGATAACACAGGCCTACAAATTTAACTTTTTGTCTGGGGTTTTCATGAGTTTATGTAAATTGTAAGAAATCTGCTATGCTTATTTCAAAAATAATATCCATTTTTATGTATCACGTCAGGATTTTTTACAATTAAGAAACTAAGAATTTGGAATTTAAGAATATACAATTTACACAACATTCATTAAAAAATGTACAAAAAAATTAGATAAATAAATAAAATCATATATACATATACAAATGTGTGTGCATGTTTTATAAGAAATTATATTCTGGTATATACAGTAAAATTACTTCTCTTAATCATCAAAAGAACACTTGTGTCCTTTAGATTTTGAAGCTGGTCTCTGTTTAGTCCGCAGCAGTAATCTGCCAACATATTTACATTCCAGTGTCCTTGATAGTGTTTTTCCATGCATTTTATGTCCTGGTGAAATCTCTCACCTTGTTCTTCACTCATTTCACCAAGATTTTCAGGAAAATATTCAAGATGGGAGTACAGAAAATGCATTTTTAAACTCATGTTACAACCTAGTTTTTGAAAGTTTTGAAGCATTTTATCAACGATCGTTGCATAGTTAGGATCTTTGTAATTTCCTAAAAATTTCTGAGCAACGCCTTTGAAGCTAAACCATGCATCTTTCTCGACTAATTTAATTTTTTCCTCAAATTTTTCTCGTCCATTAACTGTCTTATATCTGGGCCGACGAACATATCTTCTTTGATTTTACCTTCCGATAAATGTGGAAAAACTTCATTTAAATATCGAAAACTATACCCTGTTTTATCTAAGGCTTCTACGAATTGTTTCATTAAACCTAATTTAATGTGCAGGGGACACAAGAGGACTTCTTTTGGATCAACTAAGTTCTGCCGAATCACATTTTTTTATCCTGGATTTATACAACCTCTTGATGCCATATTGCTTTAAGAAACTGACAAAACAAGCGTAAGATATCAATAAACGAACAAAATAAACGTATGTTCTCACTACAAATGCGCGGGAGAAAATTGCACCTTCTCAGGCAAATATCAGCACAAAGTGGCACCATCTATACTATTTATATTTCACATCCTTTAGTGCAGTATTGTATTTTAACATTTATTAATGTCATTTTACTAAGAAATTAATTTTTGTTTTAATTAAGAATCTATTTTATTTAATAAATATTACACATTAATTTTATTAAGAGACACCCCCTTCTTTTTTGTTTTGTGAAAAAACTGTGGGTGCAAAAAACTAATGTCATATTTGTGGTCAGCATGACTGATTTACTAAGAAAAAAGTGCTATTCTACAAACCCCAGATTTGTGTTGACCTGTGTAATTCAATCCAATGAATTCTCGTTATATAATATGACAATATTATAAACGAGTATGGGCCCATTTGGCATAATTTATGGAACATGGCTTGGCCAAATTTAATTTCATTGTAATAACCTGGTTTGTTAGTTTTCTTTTAGTGGTTGTTTAAGAAGTATATTTACATTATTGTATGTTATTTGACTATTTACTGTGAAATATGAAAAAAAAATGCACAATTTTGTTAGTCAAGATAAGTATCCCCCCTCCTTTTTTTGTTTCAGAATTTTATTTATTTATTTGGTACTTATCTGTTATCTTATCAACCACTTTCCATTAAAAAAAAAAAACCTTCTGCCAAACTATAGGATTCAACGTCTAAAATACATGATCGTGGCATCACATTCAGTTGACATCAAATGCATTACACGTGCTTGTTATCTCATCAAGTGATTTTTAATTTGACATTTAATGTATTTTTAATGATGTTTTACTAATTTATTAGTTATTTCATTAACTAAAATAAAAATTACGTCTTTGACATCATGATATTAAATGAGAAAAAGCATTAAAAATATTTTGCGATGCATAGTTACGTACAATAGATCAATTTCAACTGATGTCACAAACATTTATCCAACAGTTGAGAGGGATAATTAAGAAAAATAATGTAAATAATAATGTGAATAAATAATAATGTAAATAAATAGTAATGTAAATAACCGAGATTATTTTTATTTCTGTTTTCATTAATATACTGTAAATTTTGTTGTTTACAGGTGCTGATAAATGATACTTTAATGAATGGGGCTTTTCTTAATTTATTTTTTCTTTTCTTTTCTTTGAGATTCTAATGGCAACATTCTTTTATTTGTTTAGTGGGCGCTATAGTTTAGCGAATAATTTGGTGGTGATAGGTTTTTTTTTATGGAAAGTTGTCGACGGTATAATGGATTAGTACCATTTATTTATTTGGTAAATTTAATGGCTATGATGTCATACACTCACACACAAGTTGTTTTTTTTTTAATCGGTTATAAAAAGGAAAAAAGTCGCTAAATTTAGGGGATTTTTTCCTTTAATGGCAACCTAGCCATTGTATGAAGTTATTGGTTTGGCGCGGGCTTGAAAATCACGCCAACCAAACAGTTGCCAAACTCGCTGCGTGAGTGTAAAGCATCTGTTCCAATTTAATTGATGTGTAAAGCATCTGTTCCAATTTAATTAATTTGGTGAATTTAAATATTTTTCTAAACATTGTGTAAATGTTTTCAAAACAATATTTACGTATTTTTATTTAAATATGTCCTAATTTTAGAACTACCCCCCCCCCCCCCTTTCTCCCACCATAGGGTAAACTGGTGTTTTTTTTTTGTTTTTTTTGTTTTTTTTTTTTGCAAAATTTATACATAATTTTGAATGAACTAAATATTAAAACAAAATTATATGATTTACCATTTTTTTTAAATCTATGATACTTTTATGTAAGCTAGACGTAAGTGATAATACATTGTTCCCATATCAGTATATTGTTCAAATATATTGTCAAATATTGTTCCCATTGTCATCATTAATATTGCATTGATTTCATTTAAAACAGAGGTCTTTCACTTATTTCATTTAAAACACTATTACTTACATTTAAAATAGAAGTCTCCATTCATTTCACTTAAGATATTAGTTAATTCTTTTTTAGAGATATATATTGAAATTATGGTAAATATTTTTGTTTTAGTTTTAAAAACTGGCAACAAGTTTAATGTTTACAAACTGTTGTTTATGCTCATTGCATATGGTATGTTAGTTTAAGCTGTTGATGAACTTGCTTCTAAAGTCATTATTAACTGCTAAAAACTATTAATTTTAGTTCAGACTTGTAGAGGAACATCTAAGGAAGAGATCTACATAGAAAGGTAAGTTGTTATTTCTAAAACAATATTTACACATTCTTATTTGAATATGCACTTATTTTAGAACTCACTTTCCCCCACCATAGGGTAAAGTGAAGGTATCAAAACATGCTCTTTTAAATGTATCACTGTGAGAAAAAAATCTAACAAAACTGAATGCTCATGCTTCATGTTTAATCTATATGAATCCAATGTATATAAAATGCATAAAAAGTTTCTTTAAATAAATTTAATAGTTTGGTTTTAGGGCCTTCTCTAAAAAATCTTGATTTTAACCCCACCTTACCCTACTGAGATTTCTTTATGTCAGTGGTTCACAAACTATAGTAGTATAAGTTACAGGGATCATTCTAGAACATAAGAAAGGGCAGGGTACACATTACATAATAAGGGCTCTTTTGTTGGAAGGGCACATAATTTCATAAAAAGGGCATTTTTGTAATAAGTGCATACACTAATATGCTGGTGGGGAAGGAAGTCTCCCTACTTCTTAAAAAAACCGTAGCTATAAAGTCCTCCTTAATTAAAAGAATACAATAACATTTAATATTTACATAACTTCACTGTTAGAAAAGTATTAGAAATAGTAAAATGAAACTTGCATTCTTGATTTTTATTGTAAAATAGTCTTTTGCCTAGTTTACAGCATGGTCATTTTCTCCCTTATCCTAAGATCTTTAGAAACTTTTCTATCAAAAACTTTTATTCATCAGATAACTTTTTCCTGGTTTTAGCAAAACAGGTTGAAAAAACCAAAAATAAAAGTTTTAAAGCTACTTTTCAATTTTTTTATACAACTTGTGTAAGTTATCATGGGCGTAAAGGCCAGAACATCTGATCTAATACTAGTTCACTGGAGAAGGTGAAATGAATCAATGGCCTAGTTACCCTTTATGTCTTATTCAAAGGAAAGAATGAATAATAGAGTCCATGATTAGGCATACCAGGACATTTCAGAGAGAAATAAAGTGGGTGGGAGCAAAAGAGGAGTACCATACTATCCTTTTAAAAAGAAAAGATTGGTAAAGAATTTTTGAAAGTACCATGCAAACAAGGCAGGATTGTACTGAGGAATAAAAGGAGGTTGGGATTCTACCTAGAAAAAGGGCATGAGGGCAAGCAACCCTTCCAAAACTCTCTAGAGTAATCCCTGGATAAGGCCCACTGGTGGGTCACAGGTGATATTTTCATGGATCAAGGAATGATCAACCAGGTCTCCAAAAAAGTATACAGTAGAATCGTGTTACAACGAATGTCACTTTAACGAATTTTTCAGTTTGACGAATATTTTTTTGCATTGCTATGCTTTCACATTATAAAAATATTCACTTCAATGAATTTGATATTAATGAATTTTTCAAATTAACGAATTTATTGAAAACTTAAAAAGAATAGTTTTCTTCAGTTTTACAGATGTTGAGTTGAGAAGAAATGGTACTTTTCGGTTAGCCGGGTGCCAGTGATATATGTACATATATAAATACATATGTATATACATATATATGTATATATATATATAAATACATGTATGTATATATATGTGTGTGTGTGTATATGTATACATGTATATATATCAGTATACATATCACTGACGCCCAGCTAACCGAAAAGTACCAAAGAAAAAAATATCTCCATTGAAAAATTTGAATTTGGAAGAAAACTTTCGTCAGAAACAGACGAAAGTGAAAATCAAGCTGATGATGATTGTCCATTAAGTATACCGAAGATAGTGCTGTACAATCAAAATGGGCTCAGTAGAACATGGGAATTCTTAAAAAGTAATTATCCCAGAAAAATAATGTTCTGTAAACATTTTATACAATTTATTATGAAAAATGCATTGTCAACTTCAGTGCAGAGCAAGAAACTTCTGTTTTTTTTTGTAAAGAGATAAAGTTATACAGTAGACTCCCTCAAATGCGCCACCCTAAAATCCACACATTGTTTCCGATGTAAACAATGAAATTTACAGTTAAGATATAGGCATAAAATTCAAGCTTTTTATAAATTTTTTATAGCATTCTGTACGCATTTCAATATGTAATTCTGGTTAATATGATTCAACTCATGTTTTCTCATGATGGAAGTATAATTTTTTTGTTTGGAAAATTTCAAGATAGTGCTGATATCAGTGGCGATCGCGATATTTTTACCAAATAATTTATGTATTAATCAAGCTTTTTTGGTTACTACGTATGGCTAAATATGAAATAAAACGTTGTTATTTTAAGATTTTGATGTGAATTATTAGTGTAGTACATTTATAAAGCGAGTTTCACTGAATAATTCAAGAAAAAAATAATCTCATCATCATTGTGCATATTTAGATAAGCATTATTAATTATTTACTTGACCTTCACTTTTAATATTTTAAATGTTCTTAATTTTTATTATTTTACTTTATTGTAAGCATTCATTATAATTTCTAGTGCATTATTACATTCAAATTATTGTTTGAAAAATGTAAACAAAACAGTGACAAGAAAACTGCGAAATTCTAAAATTTGCACAACCTCGGGTTTTAAGCTATGCAGTTTTAAGGGAGTCTATTGTATTAACGACAGATGTCAGTGAGGTTTTTTAAACCATCATGTATCTAAGATAAATTATATTTCCTGTATGATAGTTACGATTAAAATCTTGAAATTTGATAATTATCTTATTTCTAGCTAATAAGTTCACAATAGTAATATAATATATTTATTATTTACTGACATGTTTGGATGTTAACTTAAATTTAATATAAGTGTACTAATAATATGTATTTATTTTTCATTCAATGTGCATTCAAATTTCTTTTTTAAAAAATGCCATATTATAATTTCACATTAACGGATTTTTCAGTATAATGAATTTAATCGGTGGTCCCCAGAAATTCGTTAGAACAAGATTTTAGTGTAATTAATTTATCTACTGTGATAATATAATAAAAACAACTATCACTTATGTTACAACGTAAAATAAAACATCATAAAAGATTTAGACCAATAATTAGTGTAATGATAGTGTTTTATTAAATTTCGGCTTGGGGCTAAAAATAAAAAAAAATTTCAATCCCATAGTTGGTGCATAACAATGCCATAAGTCGCATTGACTTTTAAACTGTATTTTTCTAATATAGTAGACTCTCAGCAAAGCTTAAAACCAGAGGTCATGTAGATTTTAGAATTTTGCAGATTTCTGGTCACTGTTGTGTTTACATTTTTTTAAACAATAATTTGAATTTAATAATGCTCTTGAAATTATAATGAATGCTTACAATAAAGTAAAATAATAAAAATTAAAAAATATATATATTTTTAAATATTAAAAGTAAAGGTCAAGTAAATAATTAATAATGCATAAACTAAATATGCATAATGATGAGATATTTTTTCTTGAATTATTCAGTGAAACTCTCTGTATAAATATATACTAATAATTCACATCAAAATCTTAAAATAACAAAGTTTTATTTCATATTTAGCTACACTTAATAACCAAAATGCTTGATTAATACATAAATGTATTTGGTAAAAAGAAAGTGATTGCCACAGATATCAGCAATATCTTGAAAATTTTCAGAAATAAATTTATGCTTCCTTCGTGAGAAAACATGAGTTCAATCATATTAACAAGAATCCATATTAAAATGCATACAGGGTGATATAAAATTTTAAAAAATCTTAAATTTTTCCTCTACATCTTAACTGTAAGTTTCATTGTTTACATCTGAAATGGTGTGCGGATTTTAGGAATTTGCAGGTGTCAGGGTTGCGGATTTGATGGAGTCTACTGTACTTTCATTTTAAAAAAAAATTGTACTTAATAAAAGGTTGTCTACTGTACTTTCATTTTTAAAAAAAATTGTACTTAATAAAAGGTTTTTGAAACTGCATTTTCACATTAATTACTACCTATTACTATTCTTGTGTGTATACTTTGTACCAAAATTCATTTTTTCCAAAACATAGATTATACAAAGGCTTTACATATGTGTTGCAAGGATTTCTTACAACATTGTTGAAGTCAAAATAATTGATATTTGTGTAAAGATGTCATTTCACATTCAATAATGTAAACAATTTTATTGTAACATAATAATTAATATAGTAATTAAAAATTTTATAATTTAATTTAAATCATGCAAAAATATTTGGTTTTATAAACATCATTTTATAATTGCATATGTCTCTTAAGCTTAACTTTTCTGAATTGGACAACCCAAAATTAGGCTTCAGCCGTTAACATTATCAAACAGTATAAGAGACTTGACTTAGCCAAACAGATGTATGTGCATGCGCATACATTATTAAATTTGAAACTGCATCTCCAAACTGCTGACTATATATACCATAAAATCCCGATTGTAAGCCCCCCCTTTTCCAAAACCAAAAAGGGTTAAATATGGGAGGGGGGCTTATAATGAGGATTAAAAAAAAAATCATTTAAAAACCCGTTTTATCATTAATTTACAAGTAAAAAGGGGTGAGAATCTTCTGTATTTCGGCAGATTTTCACTCAAAATAAATAAATGTATAAATTCTAAATCCCCCTCCTAAAATTTCCCCCTCCCAAAAAAAATTTGAAAATTAAATTTTTTTTTTCTATTTTCCTTTATTTGTTATTTTATTGTAACAATGAATAATCAATCATCTAAATCCCCCTCAAAATTACTGCTTCCTCCTTCCCCCCCCCCTCTAGTATCAAAACCCCCATAGAAACTCCATCAAAACACCTTTACAACTCTTTAATTTTAAATTTCTTTTCAGACTTATTTAATACTCCATATTAACAATAAATAAACCTAATCTACCACCTAAATCACCCCCTTCTCCTTAAATCTCTGTTTTTCTCCCCTGTCCCCCCCCCCACCCTAGCTTCATCACAAGACCCTCCCCTTGCATCTCATTAAATTTTAAATCTTTAAAATTCTTAATTTTTTTCTGCTCTATTTGTTATTTTTTGTAACAATATTTAAATATCAATCTAAATTATTCCCCTCCCCTCCCCCAAAAAGACCTCTTTATTTATAAGTATATACTTTTAAATCTTTAATTTTTTTTTCTACGATAATTAAATAATAATTTTCAACAATTAAATAATTATCTAATTTGCTCCCCCCCATCCTCCCCCTTTCAGCACACAAACTTTAAAATCTTTAAAAAGATTTTTTAAAGATTTTTATGCTTTATTGTTACTTTGTAGCAACAATAAATAAATGATTATGTAACTCTCCCCTTAAATTTCCATTCTCCGTCCCCAGAAAAAGGAGTGAATTTCTAGACATGGAGGGGGGGGGGAGGCAGAGAGAAAATTTTAGTGTTTTTTGTAGTTTTACTTTTCTCACAGCTGATGCTTTGTTATTTTAGAGAACATATTTATTTTAAAACATAAAATATACACATGATTCAGGGAGGAAAGAACAGCCAAACTGCAAAAAAGATGAAATTTTTTGCTTTCCTCTAATATATTTAAAAACCCAACCCACTCCCTTGTGAGAAAAGGACAGAGCAAAAATTTCAAAGGGGATGATTATTTTAGATGAGTGATACTTATATGAGATGATGTAGATGAGCTGAGTTACCTTACTACAAAATAAGAAATAGAACAGTGTTTAAACAAAAATATACTAAAGATTTTAAAGTATTTGCTGTGTGGGGGGACAGGGGGGAAATAGAACTTTTGGGAGAAAGAAGGGTATTTTAGATGATTGATTATTCATTAATTGTTACTAAAGATAAACAAATACAGCAGATTTCTTAAAAATAGTTTTTGAGATTTTAAATATTGTATGTGTGTGTGGGGGGGGGGGGCATTTTTGGAACAGAGAGAAAACTTAGGTGACAAATTATTTATTTACTTTTATACTAGAGAACAACAAATAGGACAAAAGATTTCTTCAAATAAGAGTTTTACAAATTTTAAACTTTGTATTCTCGGGAATGAGTGGGTAATATGGATTTCAAAGGAAGGAGTTTGTAATTTAGATGATTCGTTATTTATTTATTGTTAATAGAGAGCAACAAAGAGGACAGAGGTTTTTTTTAATAAATAGTTAAAAAAATTATAAGGGTTGACAAAGAGAGGGGAAGCAGAAAGTTTGGGGGTAGAGAGTTAATCATAATGCTTGATTATTTATTTATTGTCACTAGACAGCAACAAATAGAGCATATATTTTTTAATAAAGAGTTTAAAGATTTTAAGCTTTATATGCTGAAGGGGAGGAGAAACATAAATTTTGGATGGAGGGGGACATTGTAGTTTGGAGGACTGATTTTTTTATTTATTGTTGTTATATTACTAGCGAGCAGTAAGAAGGCTAGAAGAATGTAAGATTCTCAAAATTTTGAACTGTTTGTGTTGAGGAGGGAAGAGAAGGGAATCAGACATTTTATGGGGGGGAGGGGTTCATTAACACAATACAAAAGCAAAAGTAGTAATCTACCAAAATTTTCAAAAGATTGAAAATTTTTTTCCTTGGATTTTTAAAATCCATTTTTTGTGCATTTTTTTTTTCTTTTTGTGGGGCAGGGGCTTATATTTGGGAATGGAAAAGAAAATCAAAATTGCTTAAAAGTGGGAGGGGGGCTTAGTTTCGGGATTTTACGGTAGTTAGAGCCATACTTTTTCGGTTTTGTTTTATGAGTATATATGTCCACTTTTGAAACCGGTTCTGAAAGTAAAAGTATCCTGATAGAAAAAAACCTGCATACAAAATTGAAAAAGTAAAAAACATACTTTTTAGAGATCGACCTTAGCTATCCAATTAAAAAAAAATCATTTAAAAATACTAAAATGCAAACAAGATATTTTAAAAAACTCTCCTGTAGGATTAATATTAGCGAGCAGGTGCTTTTGTGTGATTGAAGTAGCCCCTTGAGTGTAGTGACAGAAAAATCTGAAATATACAAAGATACATAGGATGATAAAAGATACATAATAAAAATATACATAGGATGTCAAAATAAAATGTTTCGAAATGATTGTGGGAAAATACATCCCATTCATGAGGAACGAAAAAAATATTATTTATTTATTTATTATCATATATTAGGCTGTATCGAAAATGTTTTCATATTTTCAATGCTTTTATACCAAAGCAAGTAGCTGGCACTTTTTCGCCCCTATTGTTGAACATAAAAGGTTATTTAACCCTCAGACCGCCGAACAAAAAGACAAAATTGTATTGTTGTTTTCTCCATAATTTTTTTAAGTGTTAAAAAACATGATATAAAGAATTTAATTATGAATATGATCCTTGAGACTATTAATAATTACTTAATGTTTTAAAACTACATTATATTTGTAGAATTATATTAATTTAAATAATGCGGTGAAACCTACAGCATATTGAACGGATATATCAGTTCACGGCAGTGAGAAGGTTAAGGAATATGACGGTGGATCCAAAAAAAAAAAGGTTACAAGCAGCAACCTTTGAAAAGTAATTATTGTGGGAGGAATATTTCCCCCAGAGTGGAGACAGATGGAGCTGGTTGTCTTACAGCGGTTGTGAGGGTAGGTAGTGTAAGTTTGTAGACATGTCAGAGCGATTGAAATGACAAGACGTTTAAAAAAGTGGTCTCCCTTGGACGTGCAAGCCATAATTAATTTTTTATGGGCAGAGAGTGTGCGTCATGCTGAATGATGATGTCATCCTCCTGCATGACAAAGCCAGGCCTCATACTGCTCGGCAAACTCAAGAACTGCTGTGAAAGTGGGTTCTCTGGAGCTACTGTCCATATAGCCCAGATTTTCCACCCATTGGCTATTTCCTTCTTCTGAAATTGAAGGAACAGTTATCTGGAGCTAGGTTCTCTTCAGACAGTGATGTGAAACAGCTGCTGAGAACTGGCTAAATGGGCAGGGATGTGATTTCTACCAATCTGGGTTAAACAAGTTAGTCCTGCGTTCAGATAAATGCCCAAATAGATTTGGCGATTATGTGTAAAAGTGATCGTTGTATGACCCTTTATGTATTTTCTGTCTGTTGTTAATAAATAATTTTTTATTTCCCTTGTAACTTGTAACCTTTTTTTGGATCCATCTTCATACATGTTACAGTGGAGAATCCATTCTTCACAATCAATTTTGATGTTAAAAAGTAACAAAACTACACATTCAACAATTATTAATCTTTGAATGTGTAGTTTTGTTAATTTTTAGCATCAATTTTTTTTGTGAAGAATGGATTCTCCTCTTTTTTTCCTCTTCAACTGGCCAAAATTCACCTGACACTTCTGGGTTTTATTTTAAGGTTGAGGATATTTACCTTAAAAATTTTGGATTTGTTTTGAACTGTCTGGACACTGCTCTTGTCCTGGTCTCCAACTGCACAAGTTTTGAGGACAGCTTTATTGGTTTTAAGACCTAGTTTAAAATCATGCCTTCACATGGATAAAATCTCAACTTGTATCACATTTTATGTAACATAAAAATGAAAGAAAGAGTGCTGTATGATTATAAAATATAGAGGGACATTTATTCTCTTAATTAATATTTTATATTCCACAATAGGGGTGAGAAAGTGCCAGCTACATGCTTTGATAGAAAAGTCTTCAAAAAATGAAATTACTTTTCATACAACCTAATGTTTATTTACTAATTTAAAAATATTTTTAACATACTCCAATTAAAGGTATTTTCAATTAAAATATTAACTGAATCGACTAAATAGTTTATGAGATATTTGATTTTGTAAAGAAAAGAAACTTGGCTTTGATGTTTTAATTTAACTGTGTATGAAAGTTCAAATAAAACTTCTTGTAACTTTAACTTCGTAAAATGTTTCACTATCAAAATATGATTTTAATGTGACATTCTCGGCATAATAAGTTTCAAGAAATTAAAAAAATGAATCTCTAAACACCAGAGTTAGTTTCCTCTCAATATTGTAAATCATATGTTGAGTTGTATTTGAAGCCTCCAACTGCACGAGTTTTGAGGACAGCTAGATTGTTGAGTGTATTAGTGAGTATCTGTTGTTGAGTTCTATTATTTCTGTCTGATTTAATTGCTGAGATGCTGTATGTATTGAATAAGGCAAAATTTTCTATACAAACTTACCAGGAGGTATAATCAATGAAATAATATGCTATAATATGTTACTGCACATTTAAAAAAATTACTGTTCGTATTCTTCCAGGTTTTTAAAGGTTAAGCTTGCAAATTGCTTTCACATTTATGAACTAAAGGAAAGAGGAATGAAAAGAAGATTTAGAAAATTAGTGAAGAAGTATTTCTTTGCTCGATATGACGTTATTCTAATATAAATATAATAATACAAATAATATAAGCTTTATATTGAGAATTTAAAGATTTATAGTTTAATAAATATAGTAAATATCCAAGGAGGTTTAAAATATTTAACCTCTTTATACATATCTAAAAAAAAAAAAAAAAAAAACTTGCTCACTTTAAAAGAATATATCTTGTTAAAAAAATGAAAGTGATTTTTCCATTTTCATGGTTTTATATATTTTTCTTTTTCTTTTTTTTCTCCTTGGGCGAACGAGAAAGATGATAATTTTTTAAAAGAATTATTTAAAAATACTTGAAATGCATATACAGTAGAAGATCTTTATAACGCAAACCTAAAAACACGAGGTTGTGCGTTATATAGAATTTTGTGCTATATAGATCACATTTCTCACATCATTAAAGTTAGCTTGTAAAACATGGCCAAATATGTGTGAAACATACCAAAATACATTAGAGTATCTTTATATTGCATTCTTTATTACCAGGAGTTGTGCAGATTATAATTTTTTGCATAATATAGATCATTCCACACATTGTTATTTTTACTTTATAAAGATTGTCCAAACATAGCTGTATCAAATCATCGCAATTTTTTCAGTCATTAGCTCTGAATTAAGGAGATAAAGTTAAATTAATGTATCAGATTTAGTCCTCTAGAGAATAGCAACTATTTATAATCTAAGAATTGAGGTGTTTCTTAACTGAAAATTCATTGTTTACATCTGAGAAGTTGTGCGTTATATAGAGAATTGCGTTACATAGAATTGTGTTATAAAGATCTTCTACTGTATTTTATTTTAACACAGTGTTAAAATTGGTTTGAAGACGAAATAAAAAAATATTTATTAAAATTTAAAAAATATATTATTTATAAATTATTAGATTTCTGGAGCATATTTACTGATTTTAATCAATTTTATTTGAAAACTGTTTGAATAAAATAGAGCATTAAGAAAAGTAGAATTTTTTTTTTTTAACAACTTCATGGCGAGTGTCCTTTACAGAATTCTTAATCTTCTGTCACTGCCAATTCAGAACAGGAATTTCTGTCTTATTTAATTGCTGAGATTCTGTATGTATTGAATAAGGCAAAATTTTCTATACAAACTTATCGGCAGGTATAATCTATGAAATAATATGCTATAATATATCATTGCACATTTAAATTTTTTTTCCTTTTCGTATTCTTCCAGGTTTTTAAAAGTTAAGCTTGCAAATTGCTTTCACATTTATCAACTAAAGGAAAGAGGAAGGAAAAGAAGATTTAGAAAAATTAATGAAGAAGCATTTCTTTGCTCAATATGATGTTATTCTAATATAAATAGTACTTAATGTTGTTTCTTGTAACATTTGTTTGGAAACATAAAATTTCTTTTAGTGCATGGGATATGCCAATATTGTATCATTTGACCAGAAAGATAATCTTATAAAAGCAGAATAAAAAATGAATAAATTATTTTTTTTAATATAAAAGATTTTATAAGTGAAATTCACATAAACTAAAGGCCATATTAACAGAATAAATGCATTGCTTTTAAACAAGTCATTTAGAAAGTATTCATATGAAAGTAAAAAAAATTCCATATTTTTGTAATGACTGTTACAAATTTTTCTAAAATAAATAAATTAAATAAAAGTAATCAGGTTTTATCGACTTTGAACAGAAAGCAGCAGAAATTACCTTATGTCAAATAGATTATGGAGGAAAAAATATATATATTATGTCATATATGTGAAAGAAGTTTCAAAAGGAAAACAGATTTGGAAAAACATATTTTCACACACAGACAAAAACCGTATAAATGTGAAATATGTCCAGCATCATTTAAACAATCAGGAAATCTAAAAAGACATCTTCGAACACACACCACAGAAAAACCATATATTTGCCTTGAATGTCAAAAAGCATTTTCACAGAGAGATAATTTAAAGAAGCATCTCCGTATCCATATGGAAGAGAAACTTTATAAATGTGAAATGTGTCAAGCATCATTTTCAACTACAGGACATTTAAGATATCACCGTCTCACTCATACTGGGGAAAAACCATATGCTTGTCATAAATGCCAAAAGTCATTTTCAACAAAGGGACATTTAAACAAGCATTTCCATATCCATACGGGAGAAAAACTTTATAAATGTGAATTGTGCTCACAATCATTTTCACAATTAGGAAATCTAAAACGACATGCTCGAGTACATACCGGAGAAACACCTTATAAGTGTGAATTGTGTCCAAAATCCTTTGCTCAAGCAAATCATTAAAACAACATCGACTACAACACACTGGCGAGAAACCTTATAAATGTGAAATATGTCCAGCATCATTTAAAATCACAGAGCATCTAAAAATCCATCTTCGAACACATACCGGAGAGAAACCATATATTTGCCCCAAATGTCAAAAAGCATTTTCACAGACAAGTAATTTAAAGCAGCATCTCCGTATCCATACTGGAGAGAAACCTTATAAATGTGAAATGTGTGAAGCATCATTTTTACGCTTGGAACATTTAAAATTACATCGTCTTACACATACTGACGAGAAACCATATGTTTGTTGTGAATGCCAACAGTCATTTTCAAAAAAGGGAAAGTTAAACAAGCATTTCTATAGTCATTCAGGAGAGAAACCTAATAAATGTAAAATATGTACAAAATCATTTACAAATTCAGAAAATCTAATATGACATGTTCTAACACATACTGGAGAAGGACAATATTCCTGTGAAGTATGTCTAAAATCATTTGTGAAAAAAAGAAGCCTAGAGAAACATCTTTTAAGACACACTGAAGAGAAATTGCATGTATGTTCTGTATGTCAGACAGCATTTACACTGAAACAAAATTTGGATGAACATCTGCTTACCCATATGGGAGAGAGACTTATTAAATGTGAAATGGGTCAAGCATAAATTTTACGTGCATAACATTTACATTTACATCGTCTCTCTCACACTTACTGGGGAGAAACCATATGTTTGTCCTAAATACCAAAAGCCATTTTCAATTAATTCAAATTTAAACAAGCACGTCCATATCCGTACAGGAGAGAAAGTCACTTGTGTCCAAAATCATTTGGTCTGGCAGGACATATAAAACAACACTGCTAAAACACACTGTTGAGAAATAAATATGAAATATGTCTAAATCTTTTGCTGATTTATGACATGTCCAAACACATCTCTTAACCCATACTGGAGAGAAACCACATGTTAGTCTTATATGTAAAGAAGATTTTCTGTGAAAGATATTTTAAATACACATTTCCTTATCCATACTGGAGAGAAACCATATAAATGTGAAATGCATTTAGAATCATTTACAGAGTCAGGGAATCTAAAGCAACATCCTCTAAAACATACTGGAAAGAAACCTTATAAATGTGAAATTTGTGAAAAACGATATTTCCAACAACTTATCCTTACACATGCAAGGAAAACGTGATATGCTTCACGAATCTTGAAAATGACATTTGACTAAAATCATGCCTGGTATAAAATATTTAATGCAGTCATTCATGAGCAAAAAAATTGTGCATGGTGTACGTTGAATGTTATATTCTAGAATCTAGACCATGTGTCAACCAACTTTCTTGACAGTCAACCGCTTGAAGAATTTCTCAACTATTTATTGATTTGTTCTACATCACCCCTCCTCACCTCACTCATGTGTTTGGTTACTTAATTTTTGATCAAAGTTTTTCCAAGCATCGTGAAGCTGACGCCAATTTGGTGTACGTATGGTTGTGTGTTATTTATTTGAGAAATTGAAGTTCATTCTTTTAGAATAAGTATATCTGTATGCAAAAATTACTTGCTGTATGTGCCTCAATAAAATATTCTATTTCTGATATTTTTTATATTATTTCTATCTGTACATTAATCAACTGTTGCGTAACACCATGATGTTTCAATAGAAGTGTGAAAGACACTTCCACGTCTTAATTTTATTATAACAAGTGATTTTTTAATAACATTTTTCTATATGAGTAGTAATTTTCCAACTGGACGCAAAATGTCCGGGCCAGGATTCGACCCTGGGATATCTTGGCTGAAGCTGCCATGTTCTACAAACTGAGCTATCCCGGTTGAATCTGGAGGACCTAATTCATCCAGTTAACTTTATTGATCATAGCATCTGGTCTGATATTTGAATCAGCTCAACAAAATAAATCGCAGGTAATTTGAAACTCCCTGTAAATGATGGATACGTGATTACACAAGATTAATTTTACCACATTTATTCAAATTGGTAAAGAAATCATATGAGTTGTAATTTTCCAAATGGACGAAAATGGTAGAGCATAGCAGCTTTAGCCAAGATATTCCAGGTTCGAATCCTGGACCGGACATTTTTCGTTCAGTTGGAAAATTACAACTCATATTATTTCTTTACCAGTTTGAATAATTGTGCTAAAATTAATCTTGTGTAAAATTTTTTTTTGTTAATTCCCGAGGCCAAACCAACCTATTTTAATTCCATACTCATACCTGGAGGTATAGATAGACCAATTTTGTGACCCCCTACTCAGGGGCCGCGCTTGTCATTCGCCTATGCGCCAAATACAAATACATCAGGAAATTGGCGAATAAAAAATTATTATGGCGAAAAGACTGCCGAATAATTTATCAGGAGCTTTTCGTTCTTGTAATCATGTTTTGAAACGCGGATGATTTTTTTAAAAGTTTGTAGTGAAAAATATGTATGCTATGCCCAAAAAGTAACAATAATAAAACGGTACTGAGTTCAAATTTAATCAGCAGGTTTTTGGTTTTTTTTAGTTGGCAACAGTTTAATTTTAATCTTTACTTTAAGGCAAAACTACCAACTCTTCCCATTTTTGGATACAACTAAAATTTAACAGAAATTTTTGCCTTATTTAACCACAGCATTTCAACGATTAAATAAGACAAAAATTTCTATTAAATTTCAGTGATATGCAAAAATAAACCACAAACGATTTTTCCCCATAGACCATAATGTAACAGAATTATTTTGAATGTTATAAAAACATTTATGTTATAATAAAACATTTAAAAAATAGTGAATGATGCTGCACCTAACAATACAGGCTATAGATTTTGCCCCGCCCACTCAAACTCTAAAACGATGATCTGCTTCTAAATGTATTTTTAAAAAATGGTTCAAAAGAAGAAAATCAAAGGCAATTCGTTTTCGTTGCATGTTTAGAAGTACTAGAAACGTAAAGAAGAACGAATAAAGAATCCGTAATCGCATGATTCTATTACGGGTAGGCGGGACTAGCGAAAACGTATTATATAATTACTCATGGGTGACTGGGCCTACGTATTTTCTTTCTTTCCGCGAGTAGCCTATTGGGATTATACAGAAGTTCTTTTTGTAAACGAAAACTGTACAACTTACCTTTTTTTCTGTGTGTGTGTGGTTTTCGCCATAAATAATAATAGTTTCATGTAAGCCCCAATGCAATGCATGACCCAGACAGTGTTATCATTTTGATCTTTAATTTCGAGTTCATACTGATCTTTAATTTCGAGTTCATACTGGAAATCCCGAAAGAATATTTGTTATTTTAAAAATGGATGTCATTAACCACTTTACCCTTTCAGGGGTAGTGGTATGTTTATGAAACCACTTAATTTTAATTCCCAAACGCTACAATGGCACCAGAAATTTGCTAAGATCTTTCCCATTTAATATATATGTGATTTTTTGCCTTTTTCTTATTTCCAAATAAATTTCTACGTTAATTCCGGTCCAGTCATTTAATTCAACATTTTAGTACTGAAAGTACTTTGCCCCTGAAAGGGTTAACAGTATTGCTCGAACGTTACCCGGGTAAGAAGAGTTTGTTTTCTTCGTTACTAAAAGCTTTCAGAAACCACAAATTTGTAACTATAATTTTTGCTGTATTTGGCAGACATATCTCGATTATACAAGGCAGTTATTTTAATATAAAAAAAGTGATTTTTAGTCCTTATATTTAATTTATTGTGTCCAATAATAGTTATATTAAATAAAACTGTTAAGGGGTTAAATAATAGAAAAATTTTCAAAATTTCTAGTATGAAGTCAGAATTTCTGTATCAAGAACTGAGAACCTTAGCCCCATATTGGAAACTACTGGTTCGGGCTCTTATCCAGCATATCTTTCTCTGCTCCATAGGCATAAAAAAAACATTAATTTGTAAACCATAGAGTACCGTAAAGTTAAGGGGCTGCACATTAGAAATTTTTCCCAAAAAGGGCTCCGTGAGCCAAAAAGTTTGGGTACCACTGATCTAGAGGAAACTGACCAGTGATACAGGTTAAGCCCCGCTAGTGGTAAATAGGTGTATTTGTAATAATTAAAACTAATTCTAATTCTTGCATTAGAAGTAAAATAATTGTTCATCTGTATCTATTTGTCGTTTTCTTTGGTTCCCGTTTTCTATTCATGACTCTTACAAATAAAAGAAAATCCGAGTACATGCAATACTTCAAAGGGAACGCAAGGCATAAAAGCTTGTGAACCAGCGATCTAGAGAAATAGTCAGAAAAGATTTTAGTTAGCACAGAACAATAAGTCTTTTATTAGAAGAGCCAAGTGCCAGGCATGTGAATTATTTAAGGAGAAATTCTTGAGATTAAACATTTTGTTAAAATTAGTTCAAAGACATGATAAAATAATTACGGGAAGTGATATTTATAACATTTTTATATTGTTTCTTTGAATTGTATTTTAAATCGATTCAAATATATGCAAATTATGATTTTTTTTTTAAAAATTTTATTTGTTTTAACATATACGTCAAATAATTAATATTTGTATTGTATTTTAAATCTATTCAAATGAATTGTATTTTAAATCTATTCAAATATCTGCAAATTATAATTTAAAAAAAATTGTTTTTTTGTTTGTTTTAACATATACATCAAATAAGTAATATATTTTTATGTAATTCTTTTAATTTTGCTTTTGTTTTCTTCTAGGTTTTTTAAATATTACCCTTCCAAGAATTTCAATGTGTAGGGATAGAAGAAACTTGAATGTGTTATGTAAAAGAAAATGTTTTTACTCACCATGAAACTGTTTGAGCGTAAATAGTGCGAAACATTGTTTCTTTCAATGTTTCTTTAACATTATAATGCTATAAACTAATATTGTGAAATAAATACTGAATAAGACTCCAAGTGGCAAATTATTCAAGGGATAAATTAAGAAAATTTCAAGGGCATTTTTAAATATAACTTTTCTGATACTATTTTATTATTTAATTTGAAGGATCATTTGAAAGCTGTGTTAGGTAGCCATAAGAATTAATACCTGTCGTGTGAAAGCCTTCACATGTTAACAGACTTGCGAAAAGTTAAAGTCGTATTCAGAGTGTGCATAACTGCCATTTAATTTGGTTATATCGAAAAATTAATTAATTTGAAAGAAAAATATTTCCAGAAGATTACAATAACAATCGAAGGAGTCACGTTAATTATAGAGAAAGAGCATATCTATGAAGTCTTGTATAGCCAAAAACAATTTCTGTTATCAAATTGTAAATAATATTTCTCTGTAAATAATGAAGAAAAAATAATGATAAACTCATATGCTGCTAAGGTGATCTTCAAAAGCAAAATTTAAATAGACATACGCAAGAAAAACCATACAAACACAAAGAATGAGATTCTACAACGAACCATTTTGAGTGCCATGCTGCTATATAACCCTAAAATAGAGAAAAAGTATGCTTAAAATATGTACCATGACAAATAAAAAGGAAATTTGAATCTTCATATTGCATAAATATGAAACATCTTTTGAAAACGTACATATATATTAACTAATTCCACGTATTATATATACAAGTAAAAATTCATTTTAACAATTAGGATAATATATCCACCGTTGACAATGCTATAGAAAAACGATAATTTTTCAGTGTGTGTTAGAAGGATTTCACAAAGCTAATTTTAACACGCGTTTCAAAATAAAGTTGCACATTTGCAATGCATTCCAAAAAGGATTCACACTAAAGGGGAATTTAAATAATCATATTCTTACATACGGACTATTTTCAATTGAAAGCAGACAACAATGTCTTGTGTAAAATAACATATCAAGAAAAACAGAGGTGTCATTTGTGTGAAAGGGTTCTTAAAAAGAAAGATTTGAAACAACATAATATCACAAACATTAGTGAGCAACTATACAGTTTCTCTTTCAATGGGAAATATAGTCAGATTGAATTGTATCAGCACGATATCGAAAAACACAAGTTCTGACGCATACTGATGAGACACCATGTGTTTGGACTGAATTTCAAAAAGCACATTCGATGGAGTGAAATTTCAGACAGTATTTCCCTTACCCAAAAAGGTGAAGATAATTATAAATGTAAATTGTGGCCAGAAGAGTTTTACGTTCGGAGCAGCTAAAACACCATCGTTTAACACACACTGAAGAGAATCCACATGTTCGTCCTGAGTGTCAAAAAGCATTTTTAGTGAAAAGTGTTTTGAACCGGCATCTTCTTAATCATACAGGAGAAACACCACATGTTTGTTCCGAGTGTCTGAAAGTATTTTCAGAAAAACATAAGTTGAAATACCATTTCCGGATTCATACAAGAGAGAAACCTTATAAATGCGAAAAATGTCAAAAAGTATTTCCATGGGCAGGAAATTGAAAACGTCATCTTTATACACACATGGGAGAGGTTCTCCTGATGATCAAAACACGATTTTTACAAAAAATCTTTTAGATCTGCATCGATTACCACATACTGGAGAAAAAACATTTGTTTGTCATGTGTGTCAGAAAGCATTTTTATTTAAACATAGCTTCAACCGTCATCTCTTGATCCATACAGGAGAAAAACTTTATAAATGTGAAATTTGTTCAAAAACATTTTCTCAGCCAGATGGACTAAAACAGCATCTGCGAAAACACACTGGAAAGAAACCACATATTTGTCCTGAGTGTCACGAAGCATTTTCAACGAAAAGTATTTTGAACCAGCATTTACTCATCCATACAGGAGAAAAAAATTACATATGTGAAATATGTCAAAAATCATTTGCAATGTTACGAAACCTAAAACGACACCTATTAACACATACTGGAGAAAAACCTTATATTTGTCATGAGTGTCAGAAAGCATTTTCACAAAAATATAGTTTGAAAAATCATCTCCGTCTGCATACAGGAGAGAAACCTTATAAATGTGAAATATGTGTAGAAGAGTTTTTACGTACAACACAGCTAAGAGACCATCGTTTAACACACACTGGGGAGAAACCATATGTTTGTCCAGAGTGTCAAAAAGCATTTTCAAGGAAAAGTGTTTTAAATCGACATATACTCATCCATACAGGAGAAAAATTTTACAAATGTGAAATATGTCAAAAATCATTTGCACAGAAACATACTTTGAAAAATCATCTCCGTATCCATACAGGAGAGAAACCTTATAAATATGAAATATGGCCATAAGAATTTTTACGTTCAAAACATCTAAGACACCTTCGTTTAACACAGACTGGGGAGAAACCAAATGTTTGTCCAGAGTGTCAAAAAGCATTTTCAATGAAAAGTGTTTTGAACCGTAATCTACTCATCATACAGGAGAAATTTTTTACAAATCCTAATACAGCTGAAAGCCACTAATCCGCAAAGCTTGGTTCCAAGTGTTGTGCGGATTGGAGGCTTTTTGCGGATTACAGGCCATGTGTATTTAATCTTTGTTTACATTTTTTTAAATTCATATTTTGGACAAATTTAGATTGCTAATACTAAAAAATAAACAAATAACACATTTTTTAATATATATATAAAGTAATAACTATGTAAAAAATAATTTATTATTTTTAAAATTTTTTAAATATGGCATCAATTGTTGTCTGTTTTAAGACATTTGGTTTATAGTGTTGAATTTTATCTTTAAGTAAGAGTTCAAAAGCAATATATATGTATTTTTTTAAGTGTTTTTCAATTTTATAATTATAATTTAATGAAAAAATAAATAAATTATAAAATATATTGTCTAAGTAAAGATTTTTTATCATTAAAAAAAAATCACAAAAGCTCAAATTGTATTTTACAAGTATTGTATGAAGAAATGAATATATAAAATAATATACTAATTAAATGTGCTTTCATTTTAAACTATAAAGAAGAATGTTATATGATATATAATACTATATATAAAGATAAGAAAAATGTTAAAATTGGTGAAAAAAAATTTCAAATTTCAAAATTTTGTCACCATTGAAGCATTTTTCAAGAATGAAATTTTTCTTTGTTTACATTCATAAATTGATTGCGGATTAGAGGCCTTTGCGGATTAGCGGCGCTCTACTGTAATATTATAAATCTGATTGTGTGCAAATGTTAGGCTGAAGCCAGCGTCAAAATGGAGCATTTAATGATCCTGTGTTTTTGCATGTAGGTGGATTATAACCCTCAAATGAACATAGGCTGGTTTTTGTTAATTTTATTCAAATATTTTTCTTAATAATTCCAAATTTCGTTATTTTTATAGAGAATAAATGGACATTTTTTTCGTATAATATTTTAAAATGGTTAAATTTACTTAACGTTGCTAATACTTTTTTGTTGCCAAAACTAATTAAAAACCCGGAATAATAATTTTTACTCTACAATTTAGATTCAATTGAAAAATTTTCACGTGGAAAATGAAAATGAAATAAAAAAAATTAAAGAATTAAAAAGATTAAATAATATTATTAGAAATAAAACGTACTTTTTTTAGTTTTTGATAATAATACAAGGTTTCAATATGTGTAACCATAGGAAACAGGCTAATATGACGTCGTACATGGAAAATAAAGCAGATATGCTTTGATTGGTGAAATAAAATTATCGTAGGGGTTTTTTTATTCATTTTTTTTCTTTTGTATGGTAACAATACGAGGTGTTTTACCGTCTGCGCACGGCTAATATGTACCGTATAATACCGTATTTTTTATTTAAATTTTAAAGTAAAAAGAAATTTCAAAAGAAAATGGTTAGCAAATGTCAATAATATGCTACACAATATTATCCATGTCAAAAATGATGTCATGGATAGCGAGAAATGGATATTTTCATTCTTAAAACTAAAAGAAATACCTCGATTACCTAAAAATAAATGACGAATGTTAATAGTTCCATTTTTGTTGATAAAACCTAAAGATTTAATATTTCGTTTAAATAACATAATTTCCCCTATGCCAGTATTGAAATTAATTGCCTGGAAAAGAAAATTAACAAGTATTATGTCATTTAAAAGGGATTTCTCTGGGGAAATGTATATTTAAAATAAAACGGGAATTTTCCGATATGTTTTAAAATGAATGTGAATCAATTCCTTACTTTAATAATACAAGGATCAGTAAGCATATAAAGTAGATGAGTTTCACGCCATATTTATAACGAAAATTTTAAATGTTTTTTTTTTTTTATCTATACTGGTTATTAAGCATGAGTACCCATTATATACAGATGAGAGTTTTCTGCTAAAAATCGCATCATAATTTTAAGAAAAGGAAAATGAACACGAATCTATTATATTAAAATCTGACCGTGTGTTTGTATTTCGAAACTACTTCTAGACTATCGAACGCAACGCGATTTACTTAATACCGGTTATCATTGATCCGAAGACTTAACTCTCAGAATTAAAAAAATAAATAAATAAATAAATTAGATACCAAGATTTATTTTTATTTTTTTTGTAAATTTTAATGAAGTTTCTCTAAAAACGGAAAGTAACATACTCCATATTTGTGTATGAAAATAGAGAAATAAAACAGATCAGTATATTTTTTTACACCATTTTCTCATTAAAACTGAAAAACAGAATTTATTTTCACTTTGAATAGATGGTGAAAACAAAATCTTGATTTCAGTAAATTATCCGAAAAATAAAAACATATTTTCACATATTCAAACTTCATGAATCAATTTATTCTGGGGAACAAAAATTGCCTGTCAACATACTGTCATTTAGAAAACAAGATTTGTTTCAGCTATACATTAAACCAAGGAGGCAGAATTTAATTTAAAGATAAAGCATGAACTAATTCCAATTAATGTTTTTTTTGAAGGATGGCTGTTAAAACGTTTCACAAAGGCGTTAAAAGTAAAATTGTTTATCACGTAAAATTCACATTTGTTTTTATCCAATTCGTCTATTTCCACGATTTTATTTGGCCCTCCTTTTTGCATTGGTTGCAATTTCATTTTCGCGATTATTTGGCCCAAAATTTCACTTTTTTAAGACTGAGTTATGTCAACGTCCCTATAACAAAAAATACCGCAAGTAACTCCTATGAAATGTGATAAAGAGTTGGTTAATTATTAACGTTTTTAATTATCGGGAATGAAATATTTTGCTTAATTAATGTATTTATTATTATTTTAATGTTGCGTGAACGAAGTCACGGGTAACAGCTAGTGTTAAATATGTCAAAAATCATTTGCACGGTTAAAAAATGTAAGGCAACATGGGTTAACACATACTGGAGAAATACCTTATGTTTGTCCTTTTTGACAGAAAGCATTTTCAGAAAGAAGTAGTTTGAAAAATCATCTCCATATCTATTCAGGAGAGATACCTTATAAATGTGAAAGATGTCTAACAACATATGTGCAGGTTGGGAATGTGAAACGTCACCTCTTAACACATTTGGGAGAATTCTGACATGATGTGCTGCCAGAACATCTAAAAGAACATTGCCTAACACATACAGGAGAGAAACCGCATGTTTGTCTCCTTTGTCAACAGGCATTTTCACATAAATCAACTATAAACCTCAGAGCAAAGATACTAGTAGAGAGCAGATTCGTTTGTTATTTGGTCGAAAAGCCCCTGGGACCGACTTCTTGATTTGATGCTTTAGAGGCTGTCTGTTTTGGCGGTGATCGCTTTCTTGGCAACTTTGATTTCATTCTCGCAATAAAAATAAACGTAAATAAACAAACGAAAGCGAAACTAAACTGTTGCTCCTACTGTTAACTTTTTGTAGGATTTAATCTCAGAGGAAGGATAGAAATAAGTTATGAGAGTTCCCTCCCACCCCACCTGTGGAAAAAGGGATTGTTTAATCTTCTGGATGGATTTTATTTTTATTTTTTTGTTGCTGTATTTTATTTAAATGTTATAAAATGGCTTTGCCCTTGTAACAAATGTTACTTAAATTATATTTTTTTATTAGTGATATAAGATATTAAGTACTATAACCCAAAGTATTTCGAGATTTCTGTTTGGAAAGCTTCAATTTGACACAATCATTTCACGAATTGTAACAAATTAATGTCAGATTGTTTTTTAATTCTAAAAATGCATTAAATTTTGTAGGCATTATTAAAATAGCAAAAAATCGAACAGCATTTTTTCTTACAAAAGTGAAGAATATGGAAAAGTTAGCACTGACATGTTATAAAATATTATTTGATTTGATAATATATTTTATAGTTTTTGAAAACTTGATATCACATACTGTTTTTATTTAACGATACATTCTATAGAACATAGTTTTGCTGCAATCCAGAAATTTTTGTTTTGCTTTTGATATTCCTATCTAAAGGCATATTTTTTGCAATCTTTCATATATATATACAGGGTGAATCTAAACTCTTGGGCAAAACTTTAAGGGGGGATAGTACACATCAAGACAAACAATATTAAATAGGAAACTAAGGGTCCCAAACGTCTTCCGAAGGAGATAGGCGCCATTAAAGTTTAGGGTCCAAAATTTGAAATAATTATAAAAAAACGGAAAATTGGTCGATTCGATTGCGATTTTCGCTAAAACTATTCTTTATGTCAGTATTTTCTTAAAAATAAATTTTAAAGAAAAAGTTAAGAAAATGTCGATAGAGGACGTTTTAGACTTTGGAGTAACGAACAACTATTTTTTACCATTATTTTTAGTATCTGATTAAATGCTTTCAAAAGCATAGACTTAAACTTAAATTTTGAGCTCAAAATCTGAATCGTTGGGAGTGGTTAAGTAGCGCAAACTGAACTGTGTTCAGGAGTTGAAATTTCAACCCACCCTGAACACAGTTCAGTTATTCTCGATCTTAGTGTCGTAGACCAGGCAGAAAGTACTACCCCCTACGCGTAAAATAAACGATAGAGGGATGACAAAATTAAATAAAAAATTTATTTTAAAAATAAATTTAAAAGATAAAGTTCAAAAATGCCAATAGGGCCTTTGGACTTTGGAGTAATGAACAACTATTTTTTACCGTCGATTCCGAAGAGGACCTGGTTGCGAGGATTGCCGTCGTAGCAGGCGATTTCCGGGGTATTCACTAATGTTCGCAACTCCCTCCGCCGGCGGTGTGAGGCCTGCATCACACTGCCAGTGGGCACTCTTTCGAGCAGTTTTTGTGATTCCTGACGAACATCATGCGTGTACCATTTTCCACGTGTCAACCTTCAATCATATTGCGCACTACATGCATACATCAAATTGTTTCTTTTTATTTTGCGCGGAGAAATTGCTCATGTCTGTTATGAATAAATTTTCTATTTAATTTTGCCATTACTCTATCGTTGATTTTACGTGTAGGGGTAGTAGTTTCTGCCTGGATTAATTTTAACACAATTATTCAAATTGGTAAAGAAATCATGAGTTGTAATTTTCCAACTGCACGAAAATTGTCCGGGCCAGGATTCGAACCTGGGATCTCTTGGCTGAAGCTGCCATGCTCTACCAACTGAGCTATCCTGGTTGAATCTGGAGGGCATAATTCATCCAGTTCATGCCCTCTAGATTCAACCGGGATAGCTCAGTTAGTTGAGCATGACAGCTTCAGCCAAGAGATCCCAGGTTCGAATCCTGGCCTGGACATTTTTCGTGCAGTTGGAAAATTGCAACTCATGTTGTTTCTGCCTGGTCTACGACACCAAGATCGGGGGATGGAGGGGTTTCAAATTTGAACTCCTGAACGCAGTTCAGTTTGCGCTACTTAATCACTCCCAACGATTCAGATTTTGAGCTCAAAATTTAAGTTTAAGTCTAAGCTTTTGAAAGCATTTAATGAAATACAAAAAATAATAGTAAAAAATAGTTGTTCGTTACTCCAAAGTCTAAAGCGCCCTCTATCGGCCTTTTTTGAACTTTATCTTTAAAATTTATTTTTAAGAAAATACTGACATAAAGAATAGTTTTAACGAAAACCGCAAACGAATCGACCAATTTTCCCGTTTTTTATAATCATTTGAAATTTTGGACCCTAAACTTTATGGCGCCTATCTCCTTCGGAAGACGTTTGGGACCCTTAGTTTCCTATTTATTATTGTTTGTCTTGATGTGTACTATCACGCCTTAAAATTTTGCCCAAGAGTTTAGATTCACCCTGTATATATATATTTAATTGAAAGTATAAATGTATTACAATATTTTTAATCAAAATAAAAACCTTGATATATAACATGTACGCATGCAAAAAAAAAGAAGTTACAAATGCGCCGTAATTTTTTTTTTTTTTTTTTTTTTTTAATGAAAAATAAAAATTCCAGGATATTTCATATTTACCAAGTTAGATTTTGTGTAATTGTTTTTTTGTTAAGATAATTATTATTTTTCATAAGTTTCTGAGAAAAATTAATTTACAACTTTTGAATGCTATAGAAAATTTAAGTTTAACTCTCCAGTGTTTTTTTTTCTTTTAGAATTATTGAAAAGAATAACCACAGGCAACTATTGAAGATGTTCACTTCTAAACAATACTTGCTGTCATAATTAGATGCTATAAGACCTTCTCAAATCGAAAATGGCTACTTTATGATTTTAGGTAGATTTCATAAGAAATACTACCTATTACATTCTCTCCTATGCTGGAATTTCTGAAAATTGTTTGCAGATCTACGCCGATTATGACTCCCAGAACCCAAAACCACCCCCAGTTCAAAACTTTATCTATTTATCTATATCACTTTTTTATAGACATAATAACTTCAGCATTTCTGCACAAATCTCTTCCAAACTGATACATAAAATCTCGGTCACGTTCGTTAATGGGCAAAATCGAAACAAAGGGGTGGGGGGAATAGAGGGTTTTTTGTGAAAACAGAAAAATACCCATAACTTCTTATTTATGATACGTATCGAATCCATTTAAAGTTATTATTACTTCTAGGAAAAGGGCCGAAAATTTATGTATGACAGATTTTTTATTTAATTAAAAATGGCCTCAAGGGGGGGGGAAATAGGTGTTTAAGAAGAAAAAAATTTAAAACTTCGTCAATTCCCAAAATATCAAATCCACTTAAATTTATTAGAAATCCTCTTAATATTATCTACAATTTTTACACTGACAAGTTTTTACAGGATCAGCACTTGTAGAAAAAAAAATTAATCTCTGCCAGCTCTGCCTACAGACACAAGTAGATTTCCAAGTGGGTGGTCTCAACTGCCACATCATGGCAAAAAGGTCATTTCTTCTGCAATTTCCAATAAACAGGTGCCCCACAGTCTGCGTCTTTGAAATCTACCTGTGCCTGTAGGCCGAGCCGTCAGAGATTTTTTCATTCATTTTTGATCAGAAACACATGAAATTGGCAGGTGTTCTTAGTTAGAAAGTTTGTAATCAAAAGATGTTTTCAATAAAGGCAGAAGATATTTCAGAAAATAAAGTCAGTCAGCATTTTGAACCGAATTTCCGATGCCGCAGCACTTGAAAGGAGAAAAATGTCGTCACATGACAGGAATCACTTATTGTACTGTCTTCTAAAAAAAATACCCATTTTTTGAAATTTTCTCTGTATAAAATAGAATAAAGAATTTAAAAAATTAAACATAGCTAAATTTTTATAGCTTGTTCGAAGTTTTTAATGTTGAGTATTTTACATTTTATAACTTTATTACAAAATGACAACCAATTAAGTAAGAACTTGAAAAAAAAATACTTTTCTAAAAATTAACCTATATTACACAAAAAACCCACACATGACGTAAACAGCTGAAACTGATGCATTTTATTACCTATTATGCTGCGCTTTACACTATGGCTTATCAGGTCTGCGAGGTCTGTCAAGTCCAGGTTTTCAAATAAAAACAATTAAAAATTTATGTAGATATTCTAAAATTTTATTATAACAAGAAAATCTGTAAAAATGAAGCTCATGTTTTGCCAGAATACTGCAATTGTTAGTTTAAATTATTTTAAAACTAAATATGCTCTCCTTACGTATTTTTAACTATTTTTATTATTCAAAATGGTGCAGAAAAACAGAACAAAACAAAACAAATGACTTTAGTGAAATATTTGATGTAGTACTAGAGTGGGTTTTATTACTAGAATTAAATAATAAGTTCTTAAAAGAACTGTTTAAAATTAAAAAATGCAGTCAAGTCCAAAGAAACATCCGACCGAGAGCACCGACGCAATATAAAGTTTCGGTGGGAATATGGAAATTTCAAGCAGATTTTGGCGGGAGAAAAAACGGTTTGGCGCTCTACACCTTCCACCAGATTATGTCGGAGCACAGAACGGGTTACCAATTTGGTGTCAACTTTATTAGAAGGTCTATAATTTGAACAAACGTCTTTCACTCCATACGGGGAGAAATGTTAAAAATAAGTGAATATGTACAAAATCATTTGCACGGACAGGAACATCGTAAAAACAACATCTTCTAACATATACTGGAAACTGTTGTAGTATGTTAAACAGAAAAACAGGTACTGTACTGTTACTTTTCTATTTTTGTACTTGGCAACAGCTTGGTAAGCACTTCAACTTCTACTGTTAGTAGCTCGGTAGAACAGTCTTGTTTACTACATCTCTCTCTAATAGTAATAAGGGAATTCAAGCGCTCGAATACGCCATCTGGTGGATAAAAGATATAACTCCTCCCTTCAGGAAAATCCCTTGCAATCCCATTGCGTTACATGCATTTTAAATTTGTTCATAATGATTATTTTTATGCACAATTTCAGATTTCATGTGCTATTTGTGTTTCGTGTTTATATGTCAAAGTAAAAATTATCCGAATTTGAATATCTAACACTTTTAAACGCGTTTACAATAAATAATGGTTTCAATGGCACTTTAGCATTAGTTAAAGGGCCAATTTTACTGTACCGACGGCTGCAATCAGCGCCTCTATAGGCCGTTTTAAGTCCCAATAGGGTCAAGACAACAACAACTACATCTCTCTCGCCATGCTTTGAGTTAAAATTAAAGTCTGAATTACTTCAATTATCCTTCTATATATATATAAAAGTAATGGTTTGGAAATGGACCAATGAAAATCTGCGTAGATATTCCGGGTTATAGAGCAGTTTCAACCACGTGATCACCAGCCCACCGAGTGTTACCAACCAATCATAATCGTGGATTTGTAGCCTGAATTATGAGCCAACCAATCACAATCCATCATTTTTGGCGGGCAAACAAAAAACAAATCTAGTTGCTAGGGGGTGACGTCAGTTGAATGGCGTAGCCAGGGTAGGGGTCCAGATGCTCTTGATACCACTAATTTTGTAAAGTTTTCTTTAACTTATGTAAACGGAGAACTTTCTGCGATAATCAAGGTGAAGAAAACTTTACAATTTTACTGGTGTCCTGAGCATTTGGACCCCCTCCCTCGCTACGCCACTGCGTCAGTTGAAACTGATCTATTCTCATCGCTTTTTTACTAGGGACTTTTTTGAGGAGCGATTACTTTTTTCTAGCTATCTTACGGATTCGAAAATCATACCACCAGACGCGAAATATAACAAGCTTTCAGAAATTCAAAAAATAATCCTTAAAAATCGAGTAAAAAATCTTTTATTGAAAAAGTCATTTTTTTTATATTGTTGCCAATTTCTAAATAAGCGCAAAGGATTATGTTTTATCTCAAATAAAAAATGTATTTGCGCGAGACTATTAAAAACAATAATGAAAGTTTAAAATAATAATTAAATGATCACGTGTTGAAAGCAGGGAAAAAAAAATACGTCATAAAAATTGTGTTTACACATGAATATTAAAAATAAAAAAGATGAATTAAATGAAAAAGCATTATAACCAGTTAAATGAAAAAGCATTATAACCTGATTACAGAAGATAGTCGCCGTTTGTGATATCATCATCATCATCTTTTTAAAACAGGATACATTACCAAGTTTTAAGAGGCTGTGAAATCAGAACGGGGGTTGGTGAGCGTAGCGAGCAGGGGGCAGAGCCCCCTAGTTTAGTAAAATTTAATTAATATGATTAAGCTTAAATATCAACAGAAACCACATGTTTGTCTTAAATGTCAAAAAACATTTTCAGCAAAAGCAAGTTTTAACCGATATCTCTTTATCCATGCGAGAAAAAAACTATATGTTTGTCGTGTATGTCAAAACCATTTTCATTGCATCAAAATTTGAAAAAGATATCTTCTTATCCATGCCGTATAAAAACCTGTAAAAGGTGAAATGTATCAAGAATCATTGCTGAAGGCAAATAATGTAAACTGTCACTTTCTAACACAATGAAGAGAAATGACATGATTGTTTTGAATGTCATACAATATTTTTAATTAAATATTCTTTAGACTAGCCTGACCTTTCTATAATAGAAAAAAAATTTATAAATGTGAAATGTGTCTTAAGTCGTTTATGCTAGCAGGACATCTAAAACAATATTGTCTAACAAACATTAGAGATAAAGCACATGCTTGTCCTCAATATGAAAAATGATTTTCTGTTAAATAATCTGATCAAGCATCTATTTGTCCCTACAGGAGAGAAACACTATAAAAGTGAAATTTGTCTAAAAACATTTGACTACTTAAGATTCCTAATATAACACATTTAATACATGTTGAATGTGAACGAAAGCGTCTTGTAAAAAAATGAAAAACCTTATTCAGAGAAAAATAACTTTAAGTAAGCTTCTTGTTATCCACAAGCAAGAGTGTAGTGGTGGGTATATGAATATGATGGTATAGGGCAGGTGCAATTGACGTCAGGTTGGATGTCACACACTACAAATAGGCAGTTCTGATTTCTGGAAGTACCCTGACCTCCAAGTGAAGTACAATGGTTGATCAGCTGATTGCAACTTTCCTATACTCCGTATATCTTCTGGATTTTTTGAAGAAACTCTGTATACTCTCTGTTTTTGAAATAGAATTATAACCTCATTTAGCGAAAATAAGCCTTATAAATTACTCTTTTTAACCATGAGCAAGGGCGTAGTGAAGGGTATATAATGGTATACATTGTATATCTACTGGATTTTTAAAAGAAAATCTGTATACCCTCTGTTTCTGAAAATATCAGGGGTTTAGAAATTTGATAAAATTGGGTGACCAGCAAAAAAATTCTAGTCGTCAGTAAAAGATAGTTACCCTCCTTTCACTGTCATTATTTTCAAAACCAATAGAAGTTTTCTATGAATTAATGGAGAAAAAATAATAGCAAGCATACTTTAAAATTATTAGTCTCATAGTTTGGAATAGTAAATAATTTAAAAAGATAATATTATAAGTTTCCCAGTGAAACCTATCAAAATTATATATCTCCGAAAATAAAAAAAGAAATACTGTAAGGTGGAATTAACCGGCATTTTTTGGTAAATGTTGGTTGCCGAATGCTTCAAATCTCCGAATAGTTAAGTAAGTGTTATAAAATCTACATCTGATGAGACGGTAACCGATGAAATACTGAAGCAGGAAAACAATTTTTTGCATATTTTTCCGTCGAAGTTAGTCAAATTATTCCGACTTTATTGCTTTAAAATTTACAGATTAAATAACTTTGTCGTCAGTAGCTACCTGGCGACCGCTTTTGACAAGCCCCGGCGTATACCTTCTGCCTATAGTGTAGTGTATACGCACTGGTTTTATTACGATTTCAGCACTATCCATGGCTACCTTTGTGTAGTAGCTACCTGGCGACCGCATTTCTTAAGCCCCGGCGTATAACTTCTGCCTATAGTCACTGAGCTGTATAATAATACAGAGAGCTAACTCACCGATCCACTTTCTGCCGCAACCGCATCACACTTTCAGTACGCACAAGTAATGAATCCCTCACTTTTTTAATATTACAGGCAATTTCTTTAACTTTTCCGCATACTTTTTTTCCCTTTTAGTTATTTCTACAGCTTTTTCATATTTTTATGAACGATACTTAACATATTTCCCTTTTTTTATCGAGTTTATGTAAAATTTCCTTTTTACCAAATATAAAATTAAATATTGGCGATGAATTTAAATAAAACCTGTAGTTTTTACAATAAAAAATGTATATCAGTGAAAATTGTAAGCAACTTCGTCATATTTTTAAAAGATAATCTAATTTGAAAATATCTACCCCATACTATTCTATGGTAGAAAATCTGTGTTTTGCCAAAGATTTTCGGAGGAAAATCTTTGGCATTGTATTCATGGGCGGACCGCTGGATACAATGTGTCAGAATAGGAAGTTAGCTCTCCGTTCTATTGTGGAGCTCAGTGCCTATAGTATATACGCACTGGTTTTATTACGATTGCAGCACTGTTCATGGCTACCTTAGTGTAGTGGCTACCTGTCGACCGCATTTGTTAAGCCCCGGTGTATACCCTCTGCCTATAGTGTACACACTGGTTAAATTACGACTACAGCACTGTCCATAAGGAAGACTTAAACTTTATGAATGGTAAATGGGAACAGTACCATTTGTGCAAGCAGGAAATAGAAATCAAAAACTTCTAACACTCCCCGGAAAGGAACTACATACTTGTACATTTTGTGAAAAATTATTTTTAATGAAACAAAATTTGAAACAACATATGGTTTTTATATAAACAGGAATACCTTGTAAATGTGAAATATCTCAGAACATATTTTCTAAGAAATAAGATTTAAAACTTCTTACGATATGAGTTGACACACACAAAATGAAAAAAGAAAAAACTATACTGAAATCCCGCTTTTTATCACATATTCGTAGTATTCATTCGAAACAGAATACTTGTGTGACATGACATGCATGACAAACTATATGCTACACAATTACGTTTGAAAAGAAATTTTTCTACCTATACTCGTAAGAAATCCTATATATATACCTATAAAGGACTTTTCCGCTAAATTAGAGTACCGTTCGGAGTAGCCTCAGCTCCAGCTATGTTCCAGAGAGAAATTGACAAAATTCTACATGGTCTGATCTATCATTCTACATGGTCTGTTCATTGATTCTATCTTGATGATGTTCTGGTTTTTGGAAAGGATGAAGCTGAACATCTACAGAACTTGACGACTGTTCTAAAACGCTTACAGGAAGCTGGAATGAAGCTCAACTCTGATAAATGTGAATTTTTGAAGTCTTCGGTCCAATACCTTGGTCATCGGATTGACAGAGAAGGACTTCATCCAGTGGAGTCTAAAGTGGATGCTGTGGTCAAAGCACGTGATCCCAAGAATGTTGATGAGCTACGTTCCTTCATCGGACTGATTACATATTATGGTAAATTTTAGTAGTATCGTATATATGCTACTCAGTACGTTAAACTTAAGTTCAGTTAGGAAATGCGTAGCACAGATAAAAATTCCTATTTAGATAATTTTCGTCAATAAACACCGAATTCGATATATTTTGTGCTGCGCTGTATATGATCTATATCAATTAAACACACCATGTAATGTATAAAAATGTAGTTAAATTTAGAAACGCCTACCACAACTGAAAAAACACTTCTAGCAATTATTGTTCATAGACAGTGTTGTAACCTAATTATTTTGTGTGTCCCTGTAAATAAAGGATGAATGCTATGTCCATCCTATTCTAGAGTAAGTCTCTTATAGTGCACATAAGTGATGTATATACTCGTGTGTAAGTCGAAGAATTTTAGACAAAATTTGGGAGTTGAAAATGGGGAGTCGACATATATACGAGTTAGTAATAATAATAATAATAAAGAATATTTAACACTTCGGAATGAGTGGGAAATAACAGGGGGAAATACCGGAGTCACCGGGTTAGGTTGGAGAGAGAGATAAAAGGTGACAATGGTCATGTCCCTGTGATTTACAAAAAAAATGCTCCTATGTAATTGTTCTGCACCCATTTTCTCTTGGGATAGAATTCCCTTCAATACAGGGTGATTCATTTCAGCATTTTAATCCCCTTTTCAGAAAGAATTCAACTTGAGAATGCTTCTAGATTTCTATCCTAAAAGTCCTACAGTACAAAGAAGTACTATATTTTAGCAGTCTAAGAAGTTGTTTACCCTTGTAAATAAGCTTTGAATAGATTTTTCAAAGATGTGTTTTCTTTTTATGTATCATTAAATTGATGTGAATAGGTTTCAAAATAGTTTAAGCTTCTTTAGTTGTAGATGATTATGCAGTTTTAAAACGTTGAGTTTAAAAAACAAAATCTGATTAGAAACGTTAAAAAAATGCCTACTACTTTAATGAAAATTTATTATTATTATTATTATTTTATCCTCGATTACAAATAAATTTTCAACAAACTGCCAGAAATGTGGTTCGACTTATACACGAAAATAACTTTTTTCAAAACTTTGCATAAGAATTGGGAGGGGGGGGGGGTCACACGAGAATATACAGTAGTGTATACACGAGTATATACAGTATATCAATTTCAACATGTTTGAAATTGTGTAACATTATTTGAATACACGACAATCGATTTTCCCCCATAGATCGTAATGTAACGGAATTCTTTTGAGTGTCCCTGTAAATATACTATAAATGCTACGCACTTCATTTTCAATATCAAACATGCTACAATGACATATCACCTCATATAAACCTCAATGACATATAATTATTGCAGGGCAATCCGAGTATATTTACGCAAGTTAGAGCACTGATAGTCGACAGACGGACAGACACACAGGTAAACCTAATTCATAAATACATTTTAAATATGCTGTAAAGTGTTAAAAAGACAGTGTCTTAGTGAAAAATAAAAAAATAAATGAAACAAGGATAATTAATTTTTATACTATCCGCATTTGTAAATTAAATGTATACTAATTAATTAATATAAAATACAGCATTCAAATGCTCAAAGATGACATTTACAATGCAATTTTATTATAAATCACCTTTACACTGAAAAATGACTTCGAGGCTGTGCATATTAATAACGCTATCACTTTAGGGGGAGAGGGGCCTGGCACTGAATATTGTAAAATATCTCTAGAGGGAGGGGGGTGGGATTGTCTTTTGATATCGTTGTAATTTTTTATTCAACCATTTATTTTTATTTTATTTTTTATTCATATCTATTTTATGAAAATATACAGTTATTATTAAAGGCATTAAATGATTATAAAATCATTTCATTCCAAAATATGGAATACCCCATCATTTGGCATAAGTGTTCTTCTGACTATGCGCATATAATTCGCCATTGGATGAAATCAGGTACGAAATATGTTTGAAACATAGACCTTCTACTTCTATATTTGCTCTGAAGTTTGAAATGATACTTGTTGTGTTTACAAGTGTTAATCTAGTGAAGAAAGAAAAAGAATGTTGTCCACTTGTTTTGTTGACAAGAAGTTCTGCTTTCACCCTTCCTGTGAAGGGCAAAAAAACAACATTACTGTTGAATGTATTAGTTATGTGACAATAAACTATGAATAAATACTTTTGAATATCTCCTATCTCTTTTAGATGTTATTCGATATAAATTTGATTCATATGTATAAGTGATATTTTATTGACTTCTTCTCTTCATTTGTTGCCGTAAAGTATGCGAATAATAAATGTATAACCATATATGTATATCATTACAAACATACACACAAAAAAAATGTAAAAATAAAAATAATTTTTAGAAATTGATATAGATATATCATTAAGGAGAGGGGAGGGGGGGTTCAAGGAATGGTAACATATTTTATAGTAAGGGGGTGGGTAGGGGGTACAAAATAACTAAAATGTTGATAACGTTATATATGTACAGCCCTTTCTAGATATTGCAATTCTGTGTGACATTGGTTTCACCTACTTTTATGATTTACAAAGGTATAAAAGAAAAATACCAAAGGATATTGCTACTCTTGTAAAAATCCCATAAAAGCAACATTGTCAAGTTAACAATGACAAAAATACATGGTTGTAAAACATGATATTTGCTTGTTTTGTGGAACCTGTTGTGTCAATCCATGAAATTGTTAAAATCCATGCCTGTGGTTTCAACGGCACCAGATAACAATAATTTCATGTGTGACAGTTGTACAAAGAAGACTATTTTCACGAGCATCAGCTAATTCAGAATGAGTCAAAAAATCTCTAAACACTATTACTTTCTAAAGCCTGTAGTTTCAATCCTTGGGGAAAAGAGAATTTCTTAAAGCAGCTACCTGAGAAATGCTCTACGCCACAATATTCACCAACTCTTGATTTGAGAAAAAAAAAAGTTTTACAAAGGAAATGTTTTGTTTAGCTGAATTGAAAAGGTTTTGGGATAGGCGTCTGTTTGGTTACGGTTTTGTATGACAAAAAAAAAAAAAAAAAAAGATCGGAAATTCAATGTGGTTTTTATTGTCCAGTCAATCACGCTCAGACAGGCAAACTTTTTCCAATTTTTTATTGTTTTCATTATTTTAATAAAGATTTATTTCGTATTAAAAAATGGTCATATTTTAAATTGTTGCCAAATTGTAAAACATCGCAAAGAATAATACTTCCTTTCAATTGAAAAATGTATTTACACGTGACTATTAAAAACTCTAAACTAATAATTTATTGATCACGTGTTATAAGCAGGAAATTGAGAAAATTACGTCATAAAAAGAAAGAAAATCTTAAAATAATTAAATTTTACACGTGAAACACATTTAATGATGAAAATTACGTCATATATTGAAAAGATGCATTTAAAACAATTTATTATGAAGATATTCATGTGACGTCGAAATGGGAATCACATGAAGTAAAAGTAGTGCTGATAACAAGTTTGTTTTTATATTTCATCACTTGATGCAGCATAAATTCAGAGCCGGTAAATGAATGCGTAAAATACTTTAAATTTATTTTATACGAATTACTATTCGATAAATACATATTAAAAAATTCGTATATATTTATAATTTAAAGTAAACAATTTAAATAATTAAAAAAAAACATGCATGCAGGTGCGTTAAAATAGAGAAAAGAATTCATGCGTAAGATCATACCTAATCCTGAAAATATCTAAAATTTTATATAAACATAAAACATAAGCTTAAATTTTCTATAAACAGTGCTTTTAAATGCCAAAAACAGTCGACAGCTGTCGCGTCAGCATTGCACAGAAACATGAGGACCAAAAAATGCTCTAGTCAAACGGAAAAGCATGACAACCCGATTACAGAAGATCGTTGCTGTTAGTGGTAATATCATTCAATCTTCCGTAGCCGTGAAATCATTGCCATTAGCATGCTTTTAGAGGCTCCGGAGTACAAGTGTAGGTTGGCGAGCGTAACTTGCAGGGCAGAGCCCCTTAATATAAAAAAGGTCCAACCAAAACTGAAAGTTAAATAATGTCTAACAATAAATAAAAGAAATACTTCCCTTGTTATCGTCTACATTTAAATATCCAAGTACAATTTTTGTACAGAGTATTTTTCTTTGGTTCATATGCGAATAAATAATATCTATAATTAATTTCCCCTTCTAAGGGTTCAATCTGTAAAATCCTACCCCTTTATTATTGCGTGTTCAGGAGTTCTTACAAATCTGATAAAAATAATAAAAATATTATATTCATCAGATTTATTTATATTGTACACTCTTTATATATTTATTCAATAATGCAAAATTTTGATTATTTATAAAAAGTAAAATAAAATAAATTTCATTATTTAAGTAGATAATTCTAAAATGTTAAACTAATGTTTCATCCATATATAATTCTAAAAAGTTAAACTAATATTCCATTTATATATAATAATTATTCTACCATGCAGTCACAGTCAATTAACAATCTTGAGCCTACCTATGAAGATAACGTGCCTATAACGATACTTTTTTGGTCTCTTCAGTATTGTTATAGATAGGTTTCACTGTATTATTTTTAAAACGTAAGCTAGAACTAGAATAGCAACTATCTAAAATTTGAAAATAATTATAGTGTAATATTAATTTGGGTATTATTATTTGAGATTTTCATTAAATCAATTATAGTTATGTAGTATTATATTTAAATGGAAAAAACTAAAATACTGTTACAAATATATATATATATATATAAATTTATTATTTAAAATAATTATAATTGTTATTATGAACATTCTTATAGACAAGAATGATAAAATAAAATGATAACAATGATTAAAGTAAACAATGATATTCTATAAAGTTGCCTCGTTTCACCTTAGTATGTGTTTTGAAATACATTGTAATTTGTAACCATTTACAAAAAACGAAATTCTATAAGGCATTTTCTAACCAAATCTATAGGCATTCAAATAAAATACAAATAATCTTGTTGACAAATGGTCTGCCAACTATAAGCCTATTGTGTATGTGCGAAGAAAGGGTGACCGGTAAACGTATCGTTCCCTCCCAGTCTTGAACAAAGGGGGGGAGATGCAAACGCATATAGACGGTTATGACCATTTCCAAGTAGAAAATCCGAAACGGTCTATGCCGGTCATGGCCATTTAGGGGTTACAATTGGTGACCGTCTATGCGCGTTCATAACCATTTAGAAGCATAAAACTCTGACCGCGTATACGCGTTCATGACCATGAATGGGCTAGAGCGGAAAAGAATGGCGTTTTATATGCATGAAATGGAAAATGCCTTTTTAACTTCGCTTTAGAGAAAATGTCGTTTGTGCTCAGTTTTTAGTTCAATTTTTGTAAAAAATAAATAAATAAATGAAACAAAAAAAGTCAGATTAAGAAAGTTAGTCGCCAGATAAAAAAAGTTGGTCGCCAGTGGCGACCTGGCGACCGCATTTGTCAAGCCCTGGTCACGACTGATTTATGATGCGAGCGTAAATTATAAAGCAAGCAATGCATATATGACTAAACTTAAAAGACGCTTATCACGTGATCTTTAAAAGCTGCAAACTTATCAGTGATAGAAATTTTTACTTTGAAACTCCAGATTGCTTCGAATGTTTTATGAGGAAGGTGTTGTTAAAACTCTGAAGATTTACGAAATTTATTACAAAAGATATATCGAGGTATGTATACTTAAAATATCTTTTTATTAGATGAAATTCGTATAGTTGGAAACAATTTCTGTCTTATTGATAAATTAATTGCGTTTTGTTTTATATGAAAATAAATAGATTTGGATAGCGGCACAGAGAGTCAACTTGGCACCAGAGTTAAAATTTTCCAACAGCGGAGCCATTTCAATGCTTTCCTAGGGAGGCAGGGAGTGGCAAACCTTTTATTGGGGAGGGGGGGGTGCAGTGAGTGAGCAAAGATTAACCTTATTGTGCACATCCTAAAAGAAAATTGACAACTGTTACATTTTTATCCTTAAATATATATTTAAAATTAGCTAAAGTACAAAATAATGTTAAACATGTCTCACTTTGAGAATACTGAAATGGAAAATAAAGTTTATTAATTAATAATTTCTAAGCTTAAAATGTTGTCTTAATGCCAATTTTCCTTTTTTAGTCAAATTAAACAAATTATTTTAGCTTTTGTGCCCTTTATTTAAACTAACCTATAATGAATCATACATTCTTATCACATTCTGTGAGGAGGAAACTGACCCCCCCCCCTAACCTTCCCAAATGACACTCCTGTTTGTAAAAAATTGCACATATGGGAGCATAAAAGGTGCATATATATGTACGTTTGTTTGTTAGAAATGTGGTTCAATACACGTATAATTAATAAATTAATTAGTAACGTAATTATTATTATTTGTAATTAATAATTATATGCAGTTATGCATATATTAATCAGTTTTTAAATATATTTTTACACTTTCGGTTTCGGTCTTAAAAACCTGTTTCGATCGATCTCTAATGATTATACGCTGAAAATTTTCATTCTGCAGCCAGTGATGTAGTTGTAAAAAAACCAAAGGGCATACGCTTTAGGCAGAGGGTATACTCTAAAAAGCATATGCTATAGTGTATTTGAGAAGAGGGTATATGGTATACCTTAAAATAATCCAGAAGGTATACGCCGTATCCACCGTATATCCTTTATTACATCCCTGTCTGCGGCCTTCACTTTTCTTAGCATCATACAGGGTGTCCAGCGAATAAGACCCTGATTTCAAAATTAAATATCTCAAAAACAAAGATCAATAGAATTATACGGTAAACGGTTTGTTTATTATCTAAGCTGTAAAAATGTTATATAGCAGTTGCGAAAATTTAGTTACAAAAACCGTTAACAGATGGCGCTGTACGTCAAAAAACTCGTTATCTGCAATCAATCTAAAACAAAAAAAAAGTCAAGTCAAGCATTCTTTTCAATCAGAACACAATCTTTTCAAAATGTTCACCGTTCGAAACAATCAGGTGGCGTAAGCGAATAATGAAATGTGACATCACATCCTGAAATGTCTCAACGGAAATGGAATCGCATGCCACACAAATCGACGATTCAAGCTCATCCAGCGTAGTGGGATGGTTCCGGTAGACAGTGTCTTTCAATGCGCCCCACAGAAAGTAGTCACAAGGAGTCAGACAGGGCGAATATGGAGGCCAATCCATTCCTGTGCCAGTAAATTTGGGATAATACAACGCAATTACTCTATTCCCGAAGTACTCATCAAGAAGGCGAAACAACTTTTCTGTACGATGTGGTCGAGGGCCATCTTGCATGAACCAATCGATACCTTGTCGATCCTCCAACGCTAGTTGTGTGCTGACAAATTGTTCCAAAATTGTAAGGTAACGTTCACTAGTGATCATTTGTCGCATGAAAAAAGGGATGATAATGCCTCTGGTGCATACCGCAACCCAAGCAGTAACTTTAGGCGAATGCAGTGGTTTCTCTTCACACAAATGAGGATTTTCGGAGCCCTAAAATCTCCAGTTTTGTTTATTCACGAAACCATTCAAGTGGAAATGTGCTTCATCTGTGAACCAGATGCGGCCAACATCAAATCCTTCATTATCAATCATTGAGACAATCTGGTTCGCAAAGTCAACCTTCTGTCTCAAAGCTTTTGTGGGTATAGTCTGATGACTTTGGATTTTGTATAGAAACATTCGTAGGCTGTTTTTCAATATTTTTTGCGTACTGGAATGCTTTAAACCAGTCTCTGATGCATTTCTTCGCACACTATTCCTTGGATTTCGCTGAACAATGCCAGAAACGTTGGCGACATTTCCAGGAATTACTACAGTTTGCCTGGGTCTAACCTTTTCCACTCTATTATCATCCATGCGAATCGTTCGAATTTGGCAAAGAGCTTGCGAATGACTTTTGCATCGGGTCCTTTCGGAACATTAAATCTTTTTTGAAAGCTGCGCCTTGTTGCCGTAGGACTGCGTTCTAATCTGTAATACTCCAGTACGAGAAAAACACGTTGTTCAATGGAATGGACGATTTTAACATCTACGCTAACCTCCTTTAACGATTCAACGGTCAAAGTGATCGCTCTGGCTTTGAAGCACAATTTATAGGCATTGCGAGTACAGCGCCATCTGTTAAAGGTTTTTAAAACTAAATTTTCAAACTTCTGTATAACATTTTTACAGCTCAGCTAATAAAGAAACCGTTTACCGCATAATTCTATTGAGTTTTGTTTTTGAGATATTTAATTTTGAAATCAGGGTCTTATTCGCTGGACACCCTGTATAAGGTTATTAGAAACAATTTAATAAGAAACATAGGACCTACAATATCAATGTGCACTAATTTACCTTTCTATATAATACTTTGATCATATATATCTGTGTTTGTGCGTGCATGTGTCACGGTGAGAGAAATAATATGAGCACCCCCTACATTTTCTTGAGCACCCCCTAATTTTTACTTCTAGCTACAGCCCTGCACTCCAGTAACAAGGCATCTGATTGCCACTGAAATCGACAAATGTCCTGACCTAAGAAAGCTAAAATCATACATCTTGAAAGGTTTCCCTAAGAAAATAGAGCTGAATTTGTATCCCTTCCTCAGAGTAAGGGATGAATTATCTTTGGAAGAAGATATAATTTTTAGAGGCTCACGAGTGCTCATCTCTAAAAAATTTTGAAAATTCATCCTAGACGAGTTCCATTCATCTCACCAAGGCATAACGGTCATACAAGCATATGCTCGTTCCTACGTTTGGTGGTCAGGGTTAGATACTGATCTGGAATCTAAAGTAAAAGGTTGTGTTGCATACCAACAAAATGCTTCAGCACCTCCGACAAAGTATGTTCCTTGGCCTATGCCAGAGCAAGCATGGGAACGGATCCATATCGACCATGCAGGCCCAGTGGAAGGCCACATGCTTCTTATAATTGTAGATGCCAAGACAAAATGGCTAGAAGTTGCGCAAGTATCTAGTATATCTGCTAGTGTAACCATAATGGTATTACGTAGCCTATTTTCTCGTTTCGGCCTCCCCAAAAGCGTGGTCAGCGACAATGGCCCTGGATTCAAAAGTGAAGAATTTGGGAATTTCTTATCTCGCAATGGCATCGCCGAGGTTAAAACGCCACCGTACCATCCACGTTCGAATGGTCTAGCGGAGCGAACGGTTCGAACAGTGAAATCAGCCCTGAAAAAAATGATTGGAGGGACTCTTGCAGATAGGCTGTCTCGGTTCCTCCTCAGTCATCGAAATACACCATCAGCAGCTACAGGTATATCTCCAGCTGTGGCTATGTTTGGCTGTCCTCTCCGGACACGGCTGGACCTGATTAGAGATCCTGTGATCCAAACGCATGAGGAGGAAGAGATCAGCTCAGAGAAATATACAATTGGCACTCCAGTTTGGGTGCGTTCGTTTGGTCGTGGCCCTCCATGGGTTGCGGACAATGTTTTACGTCCCGTGGGAAAAGTTATGTGGGAAGTCTCAACCCCTTTGGGAAATTGGACACGTCACATCGACCAGCTGAGACTCAGGCAGGAAGATCTGCCTGCTGATGTTCGTACTCCACCTGACTTACCAGCTCCTATAGCTTCACAAACAAAATCTGCTGATCTTCAGGTTCCCACAAGCACCCCCATACCCCCTGTGCTCCGCTTAGAAGTAAGTTCTCCAAATATAGTGAACAAGACACCTGCAAACCCCCCAGTTCTATCACCACAAGTGTTCACCCCTGATGTAAGTACACCATTGCTTAGGCGTTCAGGACGTATTAAAGTGAAACTTGCACGTCTACAGTTTTAGACTGTTTTGCCTTGAACCTGACAAACTGTTCGTTAGTGTTGAACTGTTTTCTGTGACAGACTGTTTTGCTTTGAACTATCTCTATGTAAAAGACTCTGACATTTTGTATGTTCTTTAAGAAGGGAGGAATGTTACGAGTGTAATACTCGATCTTGTCCACAACAGATGGCGCCACTGCAGTGCGCTTATGTGATCGGCAGATCGTCGGTCGGTCGCTAGTCTTGCACTAGCCGCGATGTAACGAGGTTGTTCAGATCTAAATAAATGTTGTTTATGTTTTTAGCTGCCTACCGGCATGAGTTCTTACACTACAACGAACCTTAAGATGTAACAACATCTTAAGAAAAACACAAACTCATACACTTTCGATTTTAAGAGCGTCGGAAACTTAGTGCGTCGTTAGCAGCCATTGCTACCTTTCCCTTCTCTCTCACTTACCGTTTTTCCAATCTTGTAGCAGGTTCTCGTCGTTAGTAAGTGCGCTCGCCGCGCCGTCTTGTGGCAGCAGATCCGACCCTACATATATATTTGCTAGTTTATATTTGGTTTTAGTGAGTTGTTTAAATGTTAGAAGTCTCAATTGTGACATCGTAAAGTAAAATTAATACTTTTGAATGCACTTATTTCGTGTCTGATAAAACTTTAGAATTTTTTTGCATTCGACTGTTTTTTTATAACAAAAATTCATACGTATTTTTTTAATAACCAGATATTATGAATGCATCATAACTGCAGGGTTCATACAGATTCCTTAGACTACTTAGAAACTCCTTAGAAATGAAAAAGTTTCCAAGGAGTACTTATAACTCCTTAAATTATCATGAAGTATAATTTAGTGTTGAACAATGATTTAATTGAAGTATACAAGAGTAAAAAATGGAAAAATATATTACATGGTGAATAATACGGCTTAAACATATATGGCTTGGAAAATATTAACCTATAAAGGAAGTTAAATAAAAATCTCATGTTTGCAAGGGTCAAGTTCAAGTGGTTACTGCTATTTGCCAAAAGAAAAAAATGAAGTTGTTACTGTATGTTTTTGTATATGCCGTGTTGTTTTTCTGTTCAAAATTGACTTTTAAAATCTAGGTGCATGTTATACATGATGAGTGTTTAAGATCTGACAGGCATAGTTAATAGTCATGGCATGGCACGGTCTGACTGACTGGCATCATATACGTATGGTCACTGAATAAAATAGTTTGCTGGCAATTTTGTATTGAAATTTACGAAACCAGTAAGCAATATATTGTGAATACTTTGTATTTTAACACGAGCTATTATACTAGATTAATTTTGTCACAATTATTAAATTGGTAAAGAAATCATATGAGATGTAATTTTTCCAACTGGGTGAATTAGATCTCTTGGCTGAAACTGGCAATGCTCTACCAATCGAGCAATCCCGGAAGAATATGGCGGAACTAATTCACCCAATTAACCTTATTGATCATAGCATCTGGTCTGATATTGGAATGAGCTCAACAGAATAAATCAGATCTCTGGTTCGAATATTGGCCCGGGCTTTTTCGCCCAGGTGGGAAAATTGCATCTCATATTATTTCTTTATCAATTTTAATAATTGTAACAAAATTAATCTAGAGTAATAACGTTTGTAGCGTTTACTGGAGGTCTCATTATCTGCGATTTATTCTGTTTAGCTGATTCAGATACCAGACCAAATGCTATGATCAATAAGGTTAATTGAATGAATTAGTTCCGCCATATTCGTCCGGGCTCAGTTGGTAAAGCATTGGCTGCTTCAGCCAAGAGATTCCTGGTTCGAATCCTGGGTCGGACTTTTTCGTCCAGTTGGGAAAATTACATCTCATACGAGCTATTATATCTTAATAGAATAAAATCCGTCTTCTCTCTAATTGAGGTATTTAAAATTAGGGTGGGTGTGCATGTTATACGAAGGCACGGCATACATGAAAAAAAAATAAGTCTTTTAAAATTCTTGTACTCCTTAAAATTTTTTAGACTCCTTGGATTTTTTTCCGCAAGTCTGTATGAACTTGAACCCTGTAATTGTTAAAAATGGCATATCCTTCTGATATTTTACCTTCTTTTGGACATTAAGTGATTCAATTTAAGACATGTTTTTATACCCGATTAAACTAAATTACTTTTATTCACAAGTAATTTAAATCACAAAAATATGTACAAATTACAAATGTACTCATTACTTGAAGGTGCGGCAATCTGTTGATTGTTGTCAGGATGTTAAAAACACTAAAAATTGTTTTTGTGATTTAAATTATTTACTCAAAAGTGAATTGTGCACTGAACTGAAGTTTATAACTTTTTTTCTTTTATTCACAAAGTTTTTATTTTGATTCACAGCCCACTGCAGGCTTAAATAACTTCAACAAGATTTCAGGATGCTTTTTTTTAACTTTACCGTTGTCTGCAGCAACAGAAGAACAGAGTTTTTTACAACTTAAAATAAATCAAAACTTCAGATTAGAAACAGCAAGTCATTACATCGTCTTATCTACATTCAATAGAAAACAGCTTGTCGACTGGATTTGCAGATAGTACTGGTTGATTATGCAACGGGGGTCTTAATCTTTAAATGTCATGAAATGCAAGTTACTTATTTTCTATAACAAAGAAATAAACAAACTAATGTAAAAATAATTTAACCCGTAAAACTGATACGTAAACACTTCTATACTATAATAAAAATGCTCTTACATTTTTATGGCACATTCGTCACAGAATGGACTAATAGTATCTATACATATGTGTTTGTCACATGTTTGGCTTGTCTATTTGGTTTTTCTGTCCTTGTTGGACACACAGTGACATTTCGCCATCTTAACTTTAAAATAAATTAACGCTGAAGTCAATATGTGGAAATTGGCTGACTCGGTAAGTCACATGGGTATCTCACCCTCATTGAATGCAATTGCAAAAAAACTATTTTTAGAATTTCCCCAGGAATTATTTTGCTTCAAGAAGATGACCAACTCAGCTGCATGGGGTTTGACTTATTTCCTAAAAGATGAGTGTGAGATAAGTAAGGATGAATGCAGCTTCGGGTATGACACACCCTGCGCGCTAGCTCCCGGGTAAAAGAATTCTCCTTTTCCTTCATTAAAGTGCAAGACATGATAGCCAAGTTATAGTAGGCACATGCTTAGAGTACCGTACAAAAATCGTTTTGAAAACTGTAATGTAAAAGATGATTTCATCTACTGGATGTCCCAAAAATGACTGATGGATTTTAAAATTCAATAACTTGCAAACGGTGACAGATATTTTAAAAAATCTTGCAGCAGGGTTATGTATGATGTCAGGAGTTTTTTACTGTGATTCTTGATTTTAGTTTGAATTTAAAACAACAGATGGCGTTGGCAGCGATTGGCGCTCAGTCGATGCCGAAACTAACATCACAAAGCATTGATGCGAGGGAAGGAGATTAAGGCTATGGAGTGGGTCTCATTCGTTAGTACAATCTTGCTCTTAGGACCCGATTCTGAACTCATTCGATATAATTTCAATCGAATGCGTTGTTGCCATGGAAACAACAAATTCTTCGATAGTGGAATACAGCGTTCAGAATTGGAGGCATGAATTTAACAAGCAGTATTTGAGTTTGCCGGCGATGTTACATTTATGAAGTTTTATTTTTCGGATTAAATTAATTTTTGTGGTCTGATTTAAAGATTATTTTATGCATCGTATGTTAAAACTAGGTGAAGAGATTTAGTATTTTTTGTTATTGTTAAAAATTTCATAACTTTTATTACATTTAAAGAAATTTTAGATCTTTTAAGGAAGTTCGTCAGTGGGTTTTTATGAATGTTAAAAATAATCGTGAAAATGGTTAATAGTATATTGTTGTTCAAAATAACTATCTAAAAACAAATATTAGAAGTTGCCTTGTTTAACCCTTTTGAATAGGAGTATTCTATCGTTGCATTAAAATTAAAAAAATAAAATAATGCTAGTTAATTAAATCTTGATAGTTTGATATTAAAATATTGTACATACAGGTTCATCTTGATGTTTGATAAAATAAAAACAGTAAATATGTTTTATCTACATCCACTTTAAATTGTAAATATGGTGTTAAAAGTATTCTTGGAGTTTGAATTTTTTCACTTTGACAACTCTTTCTAACAGAGTTATTTATATAAATAATAAACAGTAATACGCCATAACGCATGCACGGTAGCTAGCGTATTATTGCTTATTTTACTGTTTATTACTGTTAATTTTACGGTATGATACTAGCAACTGGGGCGCTAGTATATTATACTGTAAAATAAACCCTTTTTTTTTTTTGCAGTGCATCATGAGAAATGTATTACAAATAAATTTGGATGCGTTTTACCATTTAAGATCAAACAGATAAACAGTGATTTGTATGGATCCAATACAATTTGCGGATTCAATCCAATATTATTTTGTGTAACCCTGTACAAGTATTATAAATGTTATATTCACCCTCTTCAAGAAAAAAAAAGAAAACATCTGTAGTTGACTGTAACAACATACTAAAATTACATTACGATCAGCGTTCTAAAACCCCAGGATTTAACACATATCCGTACTCTTTTGTGCAGCGCTGTAAAATAACTATAAATGCTATATTTACCCTCTTCAAGGGAAAAAAAACATGATGTAGTTGACTGTAACAACATACTAAAATTACATTACAGTCAGCGTTCTACAAATGCCACATTTAAAACATATTCGTATTCTTTTGTGCAGCCCTGTAATATAATTATAAATGCTATATTCATCCTCTTCAAGAAAAAACATGCTGTAGGATAGATAGACAGACAGATATAGAAACAGACACATAGAAAAAGAACCTTCCGCAGCAATAAGCACTTATGTACTACTGTGCTAATCATCCTTAATCATGTCTAAATTTTGTTATACGCGTATTAAAAAAAAAAAAAAAAAAAAAAAAGTTCTGGAATTCCGTCCAAAGGACTGACAACCGGCGTTTTACCCTGTTGTAGGTCCTACAACAGGCTAAAATAGTTACAACAGGCTAAAAACGGTCACCTTGGCTGTATTCCACTATAAAGAATTTGTTGTTTCCATGACCGAATGAGGTCCATTTCCATCCTTCAGAATCGGGTCCTAAGAGCAAGATTGTACTGACGAATGAGACCCACTCCATAGTCTTAATCTCCTTCCTTTGCATCAATGCTTTGTGACGTCAGTTTCGGCATCGACTGAGCGCCAATCGCTGTCAGCGCCATCTGTTGTTTTAAATTCAAACTAAAATCAAGAATCACAGTAAAAAAACTCCTGACATCATACATAATCCTGCTGCAAGAATTTTTTTAATATCTGTCACCGTTTGCAAGTTATTGAATTTAAAAATCCATCAGTCATTTTTGGGACACCCGGTATATTTATAACCTGTAAAAACGAAATCACTTGGGACCGGAGAAAAATTCCGTTTTAGTTAGATTTACATCTTAGCAAATATAATTGTACGGTAATCCTTCCATTGGAACCATGAACAATTTCCGTTTACGAGAGGATTTCGTTTATAAACAGGTACCGTTTTTACAGATTTTAATGTATATACAAGCTTTCTGCAACAAGCCTGAAAAATATTAGGCTCATTGAAAAGCAAATGTTCATTTACTAATTAGACTAAAGCTGCTTAAGCTTTTTGCAATACGACTAAAAACATTTTAGGCCAACTTGAAAAAGTGAGATGATTCTCCAATTAGCCGGGCTCTTTGCTTTTTAATTGCTTATTTACATTTACCATACTGTAACCTTGATAAACACATAAAAGAATGTTGCCTTTCTGAATTTTTAAAAACTTACAGATAGGAAAATTAGTGAATTTAAGAGTTAAAAACGTCATTGAATAAGGTGTTTTTATATGAGAGTGGGGACATGAAAATTTGCGGTAATGAAATTTGATTGGTTGAAACGATTTTGGACAAAAGAAGACTAAGATTAATTTAAGAATTTAAATGCAGAATATTAAATTAGCAACTCGATTAGCCTACGACGTATACATTTGGTATTCAAAATGTATGATTAAAAGAAGAGCATAGTGTTGTAAATAGTGATTTTTTTCAGGATATTCCTTGTTAAAGTTCGTAACATGTTTCTTTATATATAATTACTAAAGAATATTTTGTAAATGTGAACAAAGCGTCACTTTTCATTGGAATACAATACTAGTCCTTATACTTCATCCAGAACTTTAATTTTAAATCTACTATGTTTTAAAATTTGGACTTGGTTTCAAATACAGAGAACAAAAATATGCTGAAGTTCGGGCTTATTTATAGTAGTAGAACATATTTAATAGGGGTTGGGAGAACGGAGCCTGGAATCTCAAAGTGCATTCCTTAATCGAGCTTTGACAGATTGAGACAACCTGTATATAATAAAAAGACTTCTTTGTTCTTTAGTCGTAGTCATAACTCATATGTAACGAAGTAGATAGCACTAAATTGTTGTGATGTACACTGGCCTCCAAAAGTTAAGGTACAACATGTTTTTCGACGCTCACCAGACAAAAAATGGCAGTCAGATTAAACTTCATAGTTTATATGAATGACAATAATAAGCTTTAAAAAAACTTACGCAAAAATTACAGCTACCACTTTTATTTTATAGAAAAGAATAGGTATTTGTGAATGAGAGAAAAATATGCAATTACGAAGCTTTCGTAATTTCGCGTGTAAGTTTTGTTGTATTCGAACTATTGTTGTCAGTTTTGTTAACAACAGCCAGTAGAGTCTAGAAGTCGTTTGCCCGATTCATTAAGGTGGCGGGTGGTAGGATGGATGGAAATGAGGTTGTCACAGGCCACCAGTAAAATCTTACAAAATTTTTGCTTTATTAAATTGCAGAAATTGTATGATTAAATAAGATATATTTTTACATAAAAATATTGGTATTAAAAAATTGGGAGGTTGGCAACTATGCATATATATATTAGTCCTAAACATATAGAAAACAAGATGTTGGTTCAAACTTTATTTCATTGAAAATACTTTTTCACTACGTATACAAATAGGTAGTTTCTTTCCGGGGAGTGTTAGAAGTTATTGATTTTGATTTCCTGCTTATACAAATGTTTCTGAACACGTTTAACATTCATAAAGTTTAAGTCTCCTTTACGGATAACAAGATGCTTATTTTAAGTTTATTTTTTGCTGAATAAGGTATTTAATTTTCTCTACAAAAAAACTTTGTTCACATCTAGTGTGTTTTTGAAGAGGTTCTTTCAGAAACCGTAAGTGTACAAATGTTTTTAGACAAGTTTCAGATTTATAGTTTCTCTTCTGTAGAGACAAATATATGCTTGTTGTTAAAGTTGTTTTACAGAAAATGCTTTTTAGCATTGAGGACAAATATATTGTTTCTTTCCAGTATGCGTTAAACAATATTGTTCTAGATATCCTTTCAACACAAGGTAACATTACACACATATAAAGTTTCTCTCCAATATAGAAAAGGTCATTCTGGTCTAACGCATGTTCAATTAAAATTATTTTATGACATTCAAAACAATCATATCATTTCTCTTCAATGTGTAAGTGACAGTAGTTAGTTTGTCTGGAACAGTGATTCTTGACACATTTCCCCTTTTCAAGGTGTCTTTACAGTATGGATAAGGAGATGTTTTTTCAAATTTTGATGCGATGAAAATGCTTTCTGACATTCAGGACAAACATGTGGTTTTTCTCCAGTATGTGTTAGACGATGTTGCTTGAGAGATCCTGGCTGTGTAAATGCTTTTGTACATATTTCGCATTTATAAGGCTTCTCTCCTGTATGGACAGAAAGATGTTTGCTCAAATTTGATTTATTGGAAAATGCCTTTTGACATTGAGGACAAATGTGTAGTTTCTGTCGTGTGTGTGTCTGGCAATGTACTTTTAGATCTTGTGACCGTACAAATGATTTTAGACATATTTCACATTTATAAGTTTTTTCTCTGATATGCAAGAGGTCATGCTGATTTAAAAATTGTTTTGTAAGATATGTGTTTTGACATTCAGGAGAATCATGCTGTATCTCTTCCTTATGTGTTAGAAGATGGTATTTTAAATCTCCAGAGTACACATATGCTTCTGGACATATTTCACATTTATAAGGTTTTTCTCCTATATGAATAAGGAGATGATTTTCCAAACTATGTTTCATTGAAAATGGTTTCTGACAAAATGGACAAACATATGTTTTTTCTCCAATATGTATTAATAGATGATGCTTTAGGTTTTGTAATTTTTCAAAAGATTTTTGACATATTTCACATTTATAATTTTTCTTCCCTGTATGGATGAGTAGATGCTGGTTCAAAACGCTTTTAGTTGAAAATGCTTTTTGACATTCTGAACAAACATGTGGTTTCTCTCCAGTGTGTCGTCGCAAATGATGTATTTTTAGTCCAGCTGGCTGAGCATACGCCTTTGAACAAATTTCACATTTATAAGGTGTTTCTCCTGTATGGATAAGAAGATGTCGTCTCAAACTACTTTTCAGAGAAAATGCTTTTTGACACTCAGGACAAACATGTGGTTTTTCTCCAGTGTGTGTTAAACGGTGGCGTTTTAGAAAAGCTGAACTTAAAAACTCTTTTGGACACAATTCACATTTATAAGGTTTCTTCCCCCATTGGGAATGCTGTTTCAAAATTCTCTCCATTGAATGTTCTTTTTTAAATTTAGGAGATATTTGACATTCTGAAGAAACATGTGATTTCTCTCCAGTGTGCTGTTGCAGATGATGATGTTTTAGTCTATCTGGCTGAGAAAACGTTTTTGGACAAATTTCACATTTATAAGGTGTTTCTCCTGTATGAAGAAGAAGATGCCGCCTCAAATTACTTTTCAGTGAAAATGCTTTTTGACACTCAGGACAAACATGTGGTTTTTCTCCAGTGTGTGTTAAATGGTGGCGTTTTAGATAAGCTCAGCTTAAAAAATCTTTTGGACACAATTCACATTTATAAGGTTTCTCCCCCAATTGGGAATGCTGTTCCAAATTTCTCTCCATTGAATGTGCTTTTTGAAATTTAGTTCAAACCCATGGTTTTTCTTCCGCATGCGTCAGAAGATGTGTTTTTAGATACCTTGCTGATACAAATGATTCTGAATATATTTTACATTTAAAGAGAAACTATGTAATGGCTTTTTAATGTGTACGAAAATATGTTATTTCAAATCTTTCGTTTTAAGAGCCTTTTTGCCACTGTCGTCTGTTTCAATTGAGATTAAATATAATCCTTAGAATCTGTCATTTGCATTTAAAAATGTTTAAGAAAAGCAGGAATCCGGAAGGAATTTGAAAATGATACCTCTTCTGCTAGAGATAATTTTGTACAGCATTGTCATCTGTAGATATATGTATGATCCCTATTGTTGAAAGGAATTTTTACTCGCATACATAATACGTGGAATTAGTTAATATATGTACTTTTTCAAGAGAGATTTAATCTTTATAAGACTTATCTACCTAATGTAAATTAAGATAAACATTCAAATTTGACTTACATTTGTAATGGTACGTATTTTTAGCATATTTTTTCTGCTATATAAGTGATGTGCGGTTTACGGAATCGTGGCATTGAAAATGGATCTTTCCAGAAACTTATTATTTGCTTTTTTATGGTTTCTCTTATGTCTATTTAAATTTTCTTTTTCAAGATAACCTTAGCAGCATATTGTTTTATCATTATATGTTCTTCATTATTCATAGAGAAATATTAGTTACAATTGGATTACATAAATCTTTTTCAAGTACGCAAGATTTCATAGATATGTTCTTTCTCTAAAATCAATTTCTCGCCATCTGTTGTTATTCTAATCTTCCAGAAATACCTTCCTTTAAGTTAGTTAATTTTGGAATATAATCATATTAAAAAGGAGTAATACACACAGTTAATACAACTTTAATTTTTCGTAAGTCTGTAACACATGAAGTCTTTCACATGACAGGCTTTAATTCTTATAGTTACTGAACAGAGCTTTGAAATGATCCTTCAAATTAAATAATAAAATAGTATCAGAAATGTTACATTAAATAATGTTCACGATATTTCTCTGATTTTTCTCCTGAATAATTTGCCACATGAAGTCTTATTCAGTATATATATTTTATAACATTGAAGAAAAGTATTATGACGTTAAAGAAACATTGAAAGAAAAAAATATTTCGGACTATCTACACTGAAACAGTTTCATACTGAATAAAGACATCTTCCTTTACATACACACATTCACGTTTCTTTTTATTCCTACCTACTGAAAATCTTGGAAGGATAGTATTAAAGAACCTAAAAGAAAACAAAACAAAAATTTAAAAAATTGTATAAAAGTATATTAATTATTTAATGTACAGTCATGGAAAAAAAAAGTGAACACCCTCTACCAACTCTCCCACAAATTGTCATAGAAGAAAGTTATTGGTGCCAAATAATTGGAAATAAAGTTTCTTTTTAAATGATGTACTTAAAACTTTCTTAGGAGGCCATCTACATATCAAAACAAATGCAAACTTGTTTTTTTTTAATGGCAAGACCCGGTTTTTACAAAATATTCTAAATCTTCAGTTCAAACTATGCCTAGATACCAAATTTTAGGAAATTCCTGTGATTAGTTCCAGCAAAATAAATTATTTAAAAATGAGCATATTTTAGGGGCTGTATCTAAATTGAAGTTTGGAACTCGATTGTTGAAATGCTACAGAATGACTAAGGCACTTCTATTAATGTATTATTTCTTGCCAATATAACCATTTTACTCAATTAATATGTTTCAACTATTGTTATATATAGGGAAGTCAGGGGTCGATGCAGGTTTTTATTCTTGGGGCCCATTTTGTTAAAAGTAAAGGTTATTTTTGTGAAATTTATTATATTTTTGTGAAAAATAACACTTTGCAACAAAAGTTGAAATCCAATTAATCAAATTCGAACCAAGCATTTTTTAAACAAAAACTTTTTTTAATCCTTTTTGCTGAAATTTTCCTCTCTGGTGAACTTGTTTGTTTATAAATTACACATTTTAAAACATCACAAAATAATAAATAAATAATAAATAGTAAGTTTTTATAGAATAGAATTTTGTGAAGGGCTCCATTTTATCAATTTGATTTTTGTGAAGGGCAACATTTTATCAAATTGATTTTTGTGAAGGGTCCCTAAATAGGCCCCAAATTTTTCCTGGATCGACCCCTAGAAGTCCTTTTCAATATTAATTTTATAATTTTTACAAGAGTTGAATTATCCGATTAAAAATATATAAGTTCATCTGTGATTAAAATAGTTTTTGAATATGTGAATGTGATTGGAATTTTACAGGTGTTTTTATAATGCTTTTTCTGAGATTTTGAATTTATTTTACTTACTTTTTTCTAAATTTATATGTGAAAAATATTTGCGAATACAAAATTTAGAATAAAAAATAGTATGAAGTAGTATAAGGAAGTATAAGTATAAGGAAGTAGTATAAGTATCAGGAAGTAGTATAAGTATCAGGAAGTAGTATAAGTAGTAGAAAAAATTGCTTTTCAGTTTGAATACAAATCTTAACTCGATTGCTAATGGCATATTTTAAAAACTTTTTCAGCCAATATACAACACATCTGCATTTATAAGAAACTTTACTTCAAACATATATACCGCAGAAAAAAAAAAAAAAAGGTTTATTAGACAGGAGAAGAAGCTAGAAATCCAATTGAAGGTTACAAAATGAGTGATTTTTTTTTCTAAGGTAGCACTGTTCATTTTTAAAAAATGAGCTTTGTTAATTTAAAAATAAAAGTTAAACGATAGTTAGATAAATGAAGTAAAAAAAATCTCATGCAAATTCAATATATGTAATTTTAATAAAAAATTTAAATCAGACAGAGAAAAAGTAAATATATATTATTCCAATCAGCAAAAAAATGAGTAAACTATTTTTTCAAATTATGCTTTTTTGCAGATCATAGAACCAGCATCTTGCCGTTTTTTAAGAATAACTTGAAAACTACTTGGAAGAAAAATTTGAAATTTTGAATGTGCATAAATTAGTACATAATAAATATAAATCCATCAAAAAAATTTTAGGTTGTAATTCCTAATTTATTCGAGTATTAATTTCATAACTCATATTATAAAAATTACAAATTTAACGTTCTTATGTCTGGGTTTTTTTAGCATTATAGCCAAACAAAAAATTAGCACATTAGGATTATAATTGCAGAAGTTATTAATAAAAATATGAAAATGTAATTTAACATTAGAAGCTCTAAATTTGGAATTTATTATAATTCAAATGACTTGGAATTTGGTATCTAGGCATAGTTTGAACCGAAGATTTAAGATATTGAGTCAAAATTGGGTGTTGCTATTGAAAAAATCAAAGTTTGGGCTGGTTTTGTTATGTAGATGGCTCCCTAAACAAATTTTATATGCATGACTTAAAAGTAGACTTTATTTCCAATCATTTGATACCAGTAACTTTCTTCCACAATAATTTCTTGCAGAGTTAGTGGGGGGTGTTAAATTTTTTATTTCCACGACTGTACATAATAAAACAAACATACAACAATATAAATAAAATCGTAATTTACTGATATTTGAATAGATTAAAAATGCAATTCAATGAAAATATGGAAAAGTATTAAAAAAGTCATCATGCATAATTATTTCTTATTATCATATTATAATATGAAATAATTCTTTCTAAAGTCTTTGAACCAATTTTTCCAAAGTGTTTAATTTCAAAAAATGCTTTTCAAGTATTTATTAGCTTTAAGTAATTCTCATGCTCGATGCTTGGCTCGTCTATTGAAATTAAATAGAGTTAGTGTTCCCTAGCAACTAATTATATCCCACCCAGCGTATCCCTTGAAGAATTACATGCACCTGATGTACCCTATCTTCTTTTATTTGTAAGAGTTATGAATAGAAAACAGGAAACAAACAAAAATAACATTTATTTTACACTTGATGCAAGCTTTAGAATTAGGAAGTTCTTATTGTTACTTATGCACTTATTTACCACTAACGAAGCTTTGACTGCTTCACTGGTTGATTTCCACCAAAAGAACCTCGAATTATACGAACTTGGAGTTGAGGTAACCGTCGCTTTCGGCAGCATACATCAGTGCCGGCTATGCTCACGCCTGTCTTGAATCATACAAACCTTCAATAATTATGTTTGTTAATTACGACCCATATTAAATTGAAATTCTTAGCATCGACGTTAACATTGCCATAGAAACCGATTTGGCATTTTCCCAACTTTACTTTTACCACGACAGCAGCAAAATTTACCAGGAAGTTTTTTCCCTTTGAAAAAAATTGTCAAAAAATCGTCATAAAACGCAAAACAACGTTTGAAATTGCATGAAAAATTTGGAAAAAATTAAAAAATTGAAGACGACAAAATTTACTATATTGGGCTAAAAGATTGAAACCGTAATGTTTTTACGACTATCAAAAAATTACTGAATTATCGCAGCAAACGCTAAAAATTGTATTAAAAAATCGCTAAAAGTTCAAAAAGCACAGAGGACAAAATTTACTATAGTGGCCTAAAAAGACTGAAAGGACCTCTCTAGAACTTCTCAGTAATTCACTTTGAGAAACCTTTTTAAAAAGTTCTTTCACTCTGTTATGTATTTATCCAGCCGTTAGAGGGCGTGAAAAAGCAACTTTGACTTTGACTCTAAAAAGACACTACAACTTCCACTCTGTTGGGTATTCTAAGATATTGATGTATGATGTTGTTCTACGTAAGTTATGCGATGTCCGGTAATAAATGTTCGTTTTGTCAATATTTTAGTGGTGTTTTCTACGGACCCAAACACAAACCATGTTATTGGCGACGAGTTAAAACTGCGACAATTTCTTTTGATTCATTTCAACGTTTTCCTGAACTGTGTGATTACTGCATATTCTTAGTTTCGATTTCTTCAAAATGTCATTCGGCAAGCTCGAAGAATTTCTAGTAGGGAAAACAAACTGGATTGAGTATAAAGAGCGTTTGGATTTCTTTTTCACCGCTAACAGTATTGCTGAAGCTGATAAGAAGCGGGCAATTTTTCTTAGTGTTTCGGGTCCAGCATTATATTCTGTCATACGATCTTTGTGCACTCCTAATAGTCCGAATTCAGTGGATTTTGCCGATTTGTTGGTAAAATTAGATGAACATTTCTCACCTAAACCTTCTGAAATTCTATGTAGATTTAAATTTAATAAAAGAGACCAACGGAAAAATGAAACTATATCTGAATTCATGGCCGAGTTAAGAAGACTTTCCGAAAATTGCAACTTTGGAACACAGCTAGATTCTATGCTTCGAGATAGATTAGTATGTGGTGTTCTTGACGAAGAAATTCAACGTAAACTTCTGTCAGATCCTAAACTTACCTTGACTTCGGCTTTAGATTTAGCCCTGGCGGGAGAAGCTGCAGTGAAGCAATCTACAGAAATTCGAGGTACGTTACCTAGTACCGTAAATTACGTGAAGCCAAAAGGGTCAGGCAAAAATGTTCAGGAGTGTAAGGGCAAGCAAAATAATAAAAATCCCCGTCATCGATGTGGCAACCATCATCCTTATGGAGAGTGCAGATTTATTAAAGCAACGTGCAATTATTGCCGTCGTGTTGGCCATATCGCGAAAGTTTGTAATTCTAGAAAAAATAAACAAGGAACCAAAACATCTAAGGTGCAGAAATTCGATTCAGGTAAGTCAGATATTATTGATGATGAGTATAATTGCATTAATAATTTAAATTCTATAGGTACTGTTACTGATTATCCCCCTTATGACATACTTGTTAAATTAAATGGAATTTCACATAAAATGGAAATTGATTCCGGTTCGTTGCATTCTATTATTAGTTATGATACCTATGTTAAATTATGGCCTGTTAATCCTCCTTATTTACTTTCTGTTTCTGACCAATGTCTTAAAACATGGAGTTCTGAAAAATTAAACCTTGCTGGATATTTTGATGTTAATGTTACACATAATTCTAGTAGTGTTAATTTACCTCTTTTAGTCGTTGAGGGGAAAGGTAAATCGTTAATAGGGAGGAGTTGGTTTGAAGCCTTGAATTTAAATTTAACATCTAATGCAAATGTTAATAAAATTTCTACTTGCTCTTTAGATTCTATATTACATGAATACTGTAATGTTTTTAATGAATCTCTGGGGAAATTTAAAGGACCTCCGGTATCAATTAAAATTGATGAAAATTGTTCACTGAAATTTCTAAAAGCTAGAAATGTGCCTTTCGCCCTACGAAATAAAGTAACTAGTGAAATAGAAGAGATGGTTAAAAAGGGAATTTTAGAACCTGTTTCTTATTCTGATTGGGCAACGCCCATAGTTCCTGTTTTAAAGAAAAATGGTCGTATTAGACTGTGTGGGATTACCGCAGCACGGTAAACCAGGCAGTAAAACAGTTTACTTATCCTCTTCCCACAGTAAATGATGTTCTTGCTACTATGACGGGCGGTGCAGTGTTTTCAAAATTAGACCTTTCTGAAGCATATTTGCAGCTCCCAGTTGACGAACAAACTTCCAGAGTACTAACATTAAATACCCATAAGGGACTTTTCAAAGTTAATAGACTTCCATTTGGCATTTCTGTCGCTGTTGCGATTTTTCAAAAAAGAATGGAAGAAGTACTAGCAGGTATTGATGGCGTACTGCCATACCTAGATGACATTTTTATTCAAGGAAAAAATGTCGAGGATCATAATTTAAAGATAAAGCAAGTTCTAGAGCGCCTGCAAAATTCTGGCATTCATCTTAAACGTGAAAAGTGTAAATTTGCATTTCCCGAAATTGAATTATTAGGATTTCGTGTAAATCGGGAGGGTATCCAGCCGAGTTTTGATAAAATAAAAGCGATTCATGAGGCCCCGACTCCAAAAGATAAAACTGAATTGCAGGCCTTTTTAGGAATGCTGAATTTTTACGGCTGTTTTCTAAAAAACAGATCGGATGTTTTAGAACCATTGCATCAGTTACTTCGAAACGACAGAGTTTGGCGTTGGACGCCTAAACACGATAAGGCTTATACAGAAGCAAAAGAATTATTAAAAAAAGATGTCGTATTAACTCATTTTGACGAAAAACTTCCTGTAATTGTAACGTGCGATGCTTCTTCTAAGGGAGTGGGTGCTGTCTTGAGCCATGTTTTACCTAATGGTAAAGAATCCCCTATAGCTTACCATTCTCGTACTTTATCAAAACCTGAAAGAAATTATAGTCAAACAGATCGGGAAGCTCTTGCCATAATTTCTGCAGTAAAAAAATTTAATCAATATCTTCAGGGGCGTAAATTCAAAATTATAACTGATCATAAACCACTTTTGGGTCTGTTTAATCCGAACAAACCTCTGTCACAAATGGTTTCACCCCGTGTACTTAGATGGAGTTTAATTTTAGCTGCCTACGACTATGAATTGGAATATAGGAAAGGTAAACAAATAGCAAATGCTGATGCTCTAAGTCGTCTGCCTTTACACACTCCTGAACTTGATATTCCTGCCCTGACTGAAGTTCTGTTGTTAGAGTCCTCTCCTGTCACACAACTAGATGCTAAGTTGCTGTCTTCGGCTACTAAAAAAGACCCGATCCTTTCCAGAATTTCTTTGATGATTTTAAATGGTTGGCCTTCCAAAATGACTGACAATAGTTTCAAACCATACTTTCATCGACGTAACGAGTTAAGTGTTCATCAAGATTGTGTCTTATGGGGTAGTAGAGTTGTTATACCTACTGCACTCCAGAGTCAAGTTCTCGTCCTGCTTCATAATGGACATCCCGGCATAGTTAGAATGAAAGGTCTTGCACGCAGTTATGTGTGGTGGCCTAACATGGATAGTGCCATTGAGAACACAGTTAAAACCTGTAGACTGTGCCAAGAGAATCAAAAAGCTCCAGACAAAGCTCCCATACATCCATGGGAATGGACAGAAAAGCCATGGTCTCGCCTTCATGTAGATTTCGCCGGTCCTTTTCAAGGCAAAACATTTTTCATTTTAGTTGATTCTCACTCCAAGTGGCTGGAGGTTGTACCAGTTTCCTCCATGTCGTCTTCGGCTGCTATTGACAATCTTAGATCTATTTTTGCAACTCATGGACTCCCAGATTCAGTTGCATCTGATAATGGTAAAACATTTAGATCTGATGAATTTCAACAGTTTTTAGCACGAAACCAGATTCGACCTATTTTTGTTGCTCCTTATCATCCCTCCTCCAATGGCCAAGCAGAGAGGATGGTGGCTACAACGAAGCAAGCTTTGAAACGGATAATTCAAGGTAATTGGAAAACACGTCTCGCTAGATTTCTGTTTGCTCAACATACGTTACCAAGTACCTCTACTGGTAAATCACCAGCTGAAATTTTAATGAATCGTCGTTTGACATCGATGTTGGATAGGCTTCACCCTGATCTTAATAAAGAGATGAAGTTCAAGAAAGAAAAACTAGCTGAGTCCGACCAAAGCAAACGCCTACGTCAGTTTCAAGAAAACGATCCCGTATATATTCGCAACTACAGTTCGGGCCCATCATGGATTCCTGCAAAAGTTATAGAAACAACAGGGCCATTATCCTACAAGACTCAAGATTTAGTGGACGGTATTGTCCACAGACGTCATGTTGACCAGGTTCGCAGCCGTGTACAAGATGCGGAAACGTCAACAGAGTCTTCTGCGATTCCATCTTCGCCATCTCCAGAAAATGATCCAGTGACACCTGATTCACCCACAGAGTCCGATCCTGTCTGTGATCCTGTAACTGAAGAACCAGATCTTCCTATTCTACGACGTTCTGAACGCTCCCGAACCTCACCAAAACATTTAGACGACTATGTGCTTTATTCCTAGGGGGAAGGAGTGTTATGTATTTATCCAGCCGTTAGAGGGCGTGAAAAAGCAACTTTGACTTTGACTCTAAAAAGACACTACAACTTCCACTCTGTTGGGTATTCTAAGATATTGATGTATGATGTTGTTCTACGTAAGTTATGTGATGTCCGGTAATAAATGTTCGTTTTGTTAATATTTTAGTGGTGTTTTCTACGGACCCAAACACAAACCATGTTACACTCTTTAAACTTAGATCTACATTTTTCTCAGAAGATAAATGCATGGTGTGTAAGTTAAGTTATGGACAAGGATGAGATTTCTCCACTTTTTTACATACCAGTATAATCTTACAGAAAATGTTTTTTTGTTTAATCGGAACGCTCTGCGATTTAAGAGAACAACATTTTTTCTAAGATTATACTGGTATGCAAAAAAAAGCGGAGAAATCTCATCCCTGGTTATGAATGATGTATGGGCCGTTGAAATTTCCATTCCAAACCTGAACCTGAAATTCGTTTCCACTGACAAACAGATATAGATGAGATACTCTGCAATGCTGCATATAGCACTTGACTGTAAAACTATTTTTGTGCTATATTCGCTTTTGAGGTCTGTATAATACATAGATCTCAGAAACATATATAGTATATAAGCTTTTGAGTGAGAAAGCGAATAATGTGTCCATGATAATAATAAGTTATACATACTTAGATTTAGTAATTACTCTATTTAATAACAATTACTCATTCTAGAACCAGACTACATTGGCATAGGGACAACTTAAACTACAAGCATTTGTTCAATTCGTTATCTTTGCCTAGCTTCCATTATTTAATCAAATATGCATTTTTTAGTTGTTGATATAAATACAAATGAAGTGTCTTATGTCACACCGATGCATTAGATCGTTGTGAAATTCATTAAACTTGTACAAACCGTAGCTTACAAGCTATATTTTTGGTAATTATTAGCAGCAAGTTCTGCCAATATTTCTTATGAATATATGACAACGTAATGTGAAACGACTTTTGAGGTCTCAAAACGTTTACATCCATGAGTATCAGATAAAATAGATTTCAACTTTATTGTCGACAATGCCACTTGCTATGACTCAAGTATCACTCTGTAACTCAGTTTACACTTATTTTACATTTTCCTTTTAGTGGAGTTCAATGGAATGTAAATTGTACTCATATAAATTGTACATTGACAACATTCTTCTCATGCCGACATCGGTTCAGCTATGTTTAAAACACTCCAAAATTGTCTGTATATTTACTCAATCTAGTTAAATACCTGGAGAATTAAAGTAAATTGTTCAAAGAGTGTAAGCAAGTTTTTTATCAGTAAAAACTATATCCTCAGCATTTACTTATCCTTTGAAATAACAAATCCCCACACCCTGTTCAACTTTATCTAGAAATTTAGGTGCTTAGACTCACACGACCATCATTGATATAGTGGTCTACATATTGGGCACATCTTTATAAGGAAAGGGCATGTTTACAAACAAACAGTTCCATCAACCAATCTACCACTGCATTTTTGTCGCTGCTATCATTGCAGGAATCGTCATGGCGGCGTAGGCCAATCATATCACAGATCAGTTTAACATAGACCAATCAAATCGCTCCATTTCATGTGTACTTTAGGAGTCGTAAAGAAGGAACAGGTTTTTCTCCCAAACCAACAGTAATTTAACCAACAGTGACGTCAGTTGCCCTTTCCTTATAGAAGTTAAGAAACTTGCTGTTTATATTTCACAAATACATCTCTATAGCGAAATAAAATCTGCATGAAATTCTACCCGTTGCAGTGAGACAACAATGCATAGCAGATTAAAATCTATGTTTAGTTACTCTGGTCCAGGTCAAAAAATTTGTCCCACTTTCCAAGATAATCATTTTGAAGTTATGTAAAGTAGAATTTGCACTGTAATCTTTTTATCCACTAGCACAACGAAGGAAATATTGCCGGGATTAAGTTTTAGAATCTGCTTCTATTCTAGCTATCGTTGTAAACAGCTGTTTATTTCCAAGCTTCCTCCTTTTATTTAATTTAAGGGGAAAGTTCTACTGGAAGACTTACAAAGCTAGTTTTTTATCTTTGCATTTGTTGATACCTTAAAGCAGGGCTACACTGGATACCGGGCTTGCTCATTCATTATCATGAGGTCACAAAAGGTGGCTGGTCACAACGAAAGACATACAATGATTGGCACAAAACAATGGGCACGTCACTTTGTACCAATCGCTGGTCACAGCCAGCCACTATTTGAGATGTTATGAGAATGAATGAGCCAGTCCATTATCTAGTGTTGCCTTGTATAAAATGTCTAGATTATGTCCTCAAAACAATTTTTTGATCAAAAGCTGATCAACTATTGTACTTCAACTGGAGGTCAGGGTAGTTCTACCAATCAGAACTGACTACTTGTAGTATGCGACCTCCAGCATGACGTCAATTGCAACAGCCTTCTATACAATTGATTAAGTTACAGAGAATATTTGGCGATTTATCACCTGTGGCAGGCTAACGAAAAAATGCCTTGAAATTAATGCATTAATTTATAATTAAGTTTTAAAATTATTAAAATATTGTATTGTCATCAGAAACACACCTGTGTGTAATTTTTATAATTCTAGCAATATGAGAGAGTGGTTTAAATATCGATTCAAAATTTCATCTTTAGATACAAAAATCAGGTTGTAAAAAATAATAGTAATAAAAAAAACTTGCTTTTTAAGAAACAACAATCCAATCTAAGTTTCTTAGAATTTTACAATCCATTAAGAAATAAGTTTTAAGGGGGAATTGAATTGTTATTGATAGAATATGAGGAGAAATATACTGTTTAATTTTAAAAGCCTTAGTATAATAAGTATTAGTAACCAAAAGAAGATGTGGCATATCTCTAGCCTATCCTCGCTTTCTGTTTGGAATCCTTTTAAAGAATTACTGGTAAATAGAAACTGGCAAATATCAGAAAGAGAGTATTTATTAAGGCACATAATTGCATACAGTAATTTTTGTGTACAGATATAATTATTCTGAAGGTATAGCCTTCTGTTTTTCAAATATATAATAAACCACCATATGTACAGCAAATTGCTGTCAGGTTCACAATACTTGACAAAACTTTGAGCTAAACTTAAGTAGCCAAAAACAAAACCATTTGGTGTGATATAGAGGAAATCAATAAATAGTTGAGAAATTCTTCAAGCAGTCGACTGTCAAGAAAGTTGATTGCCACATAACCTAGATTCTAGAATATGACATTCAACGTAGTGCCGCTTGAGTGAAAGCATTGAATATTTTACAACAAGCAGGATTTCAGTCAAATGTCATTTTCAAGATTCGTGAAACATATCACGTTTTTCCTGCATGTGTAAGGATATGTTGTTGGAATATAGTTTTTCAGAATAGTCCTTTTCACATATTTCACATTTATACGGTTTATTTCCAGTATGTTTTAAAGGATGTTGCTTTAGATTCCCTGCCTGTGAAAATGATTATGAACGCATTTCACATTTATATCGCTTCTCTCCAGTAGGAATAAGATGCCTATTTAAAATATCTTTCACAGAAAATCATTTTCTGCAGGACAAACATGTAGTTTCTCTCCAGTATGGGTTAGGAGAAGTGTCTGGTCAAGTGTCAAATCAGCAAAAGATTTTGGTCACATTTCATATTTAATTCCCACCAGTGTGTTTTAGCAATGTTGTTTCAGATGTCCTGCCAGACCAAATAATTTTGGACACAAGTCCCTTTCTCTCGCATATAGATATGGACATGCATGTTTAAATTTTAATTAATTGAAAATGCATTTTGGCATTTAAGACAAACATATGGTTTCTCCTCAGTATGTGCGAGACGATGTAAACGTATATGTTCTGCACATAAAATTTATGCTTTATCCATTTCACATTTAATAGGTCTCTCTCTCCCATATGGGTAAGCAAATGCTCATCCAGAATTTGTTTCAGTGTAAATGCTTGTTTGACATACAGAACATGCATGTTATTTCTCTTCAGTGTGTCTTAAGAGATGTTTCTCCAGGCTATCTTTCTTCACAAATGATTTTAGACATACTTCACAGGAATATGGTCTTTCTCCAGTATGCGTTCGAGCATGTCTCTTTAGATTTCCGGAATCTGTAAATGAAGTTGGACACATTTCACATTTATAAGGTCTCTCTCCTGTATGGATACGGAGATGCCTCTTTAACATATCTGTCACTGAAAATCCTTTACCGCATTCAGAACAAACATGTGGTTTTTCTCCAGTATGGATTAAACAATGTCTTTTTAAATGTGCTAAACCTGAAAAAGTATTTGAACACATTTCACATTTATAAGGTTTTTCGCCAGTGTGTTTTAGCTGATGTTGTTTTAGGTCTTTTGCTTGTCTAAAGAATTTTGGACACAATTCACATTTAAAAGGTTTCTCTCTCCTATGGATCTGGAGATGCTTGTTTAAATTTGTTTTAATTGAAAATGACTGTTGGCATTCAGAACAAACAAATGGTTTCTCCCCAGTATGCGTGAGACGGTGATATCCTAAATGTCCTGTGGCTGAAAATGATGCTGGACACATTTCACATTTATAAGGTCTCTCTCCCGTATGGATACGGAGATGATTCTTTAAATTATCTGTATTCGAAAATGCTTTTTGACATTCTGGGCAAATATATGGTTTCTCTCCAGTGTGTGTTCGAAAATGTCTTTTTAGATTTCCTGTGATTTTAAATGATGCTGGACATATTTCACATTTATATGGTTTTTGTCCACTGTGTGTGAAAATATGTTTTTTCAAATCCCCTTTCCTTTTGAAACCTCTTTCACATATATGACATTTGTATTTTTTCTTCTCCATAATCCTTTAGACCTAAGATACTATCTTCTTCTTTTTGTTTAGAATCAATAAAACCTAATTTTTATTCTTAAAGACAAATTTGTAATATTCGTTGCAAAAATATGGCGGTATTTTTATTTTGATATGAGTACAATTTCTAGTTAATTTGTTTAAAAGCAATACATTTATATTGTTAATATAGCTGTTTGGTTTTGCAAGTTTCTCGTATAAAATATTTTATATTAAAACAATTTATTCAGCTTCCAAACGATTATCTTTCAGGGCAAATGATACAATATTCGATTATAAATTGTACTGAAAGCAATTTCATGATTCCAAACAAATGTTACAAGAAGCAACATTAAGTACTATTTATATTAGAATGATGTCATATCGAGCTAAGAAATACTTCTTCACTAATTTTTCTAAATCTTCTTTTCCTTCCTCTTTCCTTTATTTCATAAATACGAAAGTAATTTGCAAGATTAACTTTTAAAAACCTGGAAAAAAACGAAAATAAAATTTTAAAAAATGCACAATTCTATATTATAGCATATTATTTCATAGATTTCTCCTGGCAGTAAGTTTGTATAGAAAATTTTGACTTTTTCAATGCATACAGCATCTGAGCAGTTAAACTAGAAAAAAATTCCTTTTCTCAATTACTGGTGATAGAAGATTAAGAATTTTGTAAAGGACACTCGCCGCAATGTTGTTAAAAAAAATTGAAAAACAATTCTACTTTTTTTTAATGTTGTATCTTATTCAAACAAATTTCAAATAAAATTTATTAAAATCAGTAAATATGCTCCAAAAATCTAATATTTTATAAATAATAATAATAATTTTAATAATTTTAGAAAAAAGATTTTTTTATATAGCTTTCAAATCAATTTAAACACTATGTCAAAAGAAGAGATATGCGTTTCAAGCATGTTTAAATAATTCTTAATTTTAAAATGTTAAATTTTCTGTTTGCCAAAGGAGAAAAAAAGAAAAAGAAAATTTTGTAAGGACATGAAAAATCACTTTGACAGCACACATTTTTTTTAAGGGAAGAAGAAAACTTTCTTTAGATATGTACAGTCGTGGGAAAAGAAAGTAAACACCATCCCTACTAACTCTGCAACAAATTATTGTAGAAGCAAGTTACTGGTACCAAACCATTGGAAATAAAGTCTACTTTTGAATAATGTATATAAAATTTTCTTAGGGGGCAAACCACATATCAAAACAAACCCAAACTTGTTTTTTCCCCAATGACAGTATCCAATTGGACAAGATATTTTAAATCTTCAGTTTGAACTATGCCTAGATACCAAATTTCATGAAATTCCTGCGATTAGTTTCAGATAAATTAATTATTTTAAAATGAGCATATTTTAGGGGCTGTATCCAAATTGAAGTTTGGTACTCGATCATTGAAATGCTACAGAATGATCAACTGACTTCTATTAATGTATTATTTCTTGCCAATATGACCATTTTACACACTTAATATGTTTCAACTATTGTTATATATGGTAAAATTCTTTTCAGTATTCATTTTAAAATGTTTACAAGAGTTGAATTATCCGATTAAAAAATATATATAGTTATGTGTGATTAATATAGTTTTCCAATATGTGAATGTGATTGGAATTTTATAGGTATTTTTATAATGTTTTTTCTCAAATTTTGAATTTATTTTGCTTGCTCTTTTCTAAATATATATGTGAAGAATATTGGAAAATAAAAAATTTAGAATAAAAAATAGTATGAACCAGTATAAGGAAGCAATGTAAAAAAAAAAAAAAACAAAAAAACAACAAAAAAAAAAAACAGACAAATTGTTTTTTTGTCTGAATATAAATCTTAACTTGATTGCTAATGGCATATTTTAAAAACTTTTTCAGCAAATACACAACACATATGCGTTTATAAGAAACTTTACTTCAAACGTATATACCACAGAAAAAATAAAATAGGTTTATTTGACAGGAGAAGCTAGAAATTCACTTAAAGGTAACAAAAATAATGAGTAAAATTGGTTTTCTAAGGTAGGACTGTTCATTTTTTAAAATATGAGTTTTGTTAATTTAAAAATAAAAGCAAAACTAATTTACATAACTGATGTAAAATTATATCTAATCCAAATACGATTTATGTAGTTTTAATAAAAAAAAATTAAAGTAGACGCAGAAAAGTAAAAAAAAAAAAAAAAAATCTAATTCTAATCAATAAACAAAATGAGTAAAATATTTTTTAAAATTATGCTTTTCTGCACATCATAGACAGCCCCTAAAAACTAGCATCTTGCCATTAAAAGCATAATTTGAAAAATACTTTGAAGAATAATTTGAAATTTTGAATGCTCATAAAGTAGGATATAATAAACATAAATCCTTCAACAAAATTGTAGGTCGTAATTCCTAATTTTTTAGAATATTAAATTCATAATTGATACTATAAAATTACAAATTCAACTTATTTATGTTTGGGATTTTTAGTATTATAACCAAACAAAATATTAGCACATTAGGATTATAATTTCAGGAGATATTAATAAAAACATGAAAATGTAATTTAACATTAGAAGCTCTAAATTTTTAATGTTTATAATTCAAAAACTTATCTTTCAAATGACTTGAAATTTGGTATCAAGGCACAGTTTGAACCGAAAATTTAAAATATTGTGTCGAAATTGGGTGTTGCCATTGAGAAAACAAAGTTTGAGCTGATTTTGATATGTAGATGTCTTTCTAAGGAAATTTTATACATCATTTAAAAGTAGACTTTATTTTCAATTGCTTGGTACAGTAACTTTCTTCTACAATAATTTGTTGGTGTATGTGTGTGGGGGGGGGGGGGAGGAGGGATGATGGTCACGAAATAGCTAAAATAGCTCTAAAATTGCTGAAATACATATTTAACTATTTTTTTAGGAGATTGGTTTAACAGTATTTTATGTTTCTACCTAAAACTGCAGCTAAGACATGGTGAGCTGACTGAAAACTTTCAATCGCCCATTTAACTCCCCGTAGTAGTTGAATTTCTAAAACCACTGAAACTCTACTATTTTTTGCATACTATTAGTTATATACTATATTTTACATTCCTACCTTAAACTGCTGCTGAGGTATGACAAAATGACCTAAAATTTGTGAAATATGTATTTAACGATTTTTTTTTTAGTAGATTTGTTATGCTGAATTTCATATTCCTATCTAAAACTGCTACCGAGACATGGCGAAATGACCTAAAAATTCCGGTTTCCCATTTAACCCCCTTAGGGGATGAATTTTCGAAAATCCTTTCTTATTGTTTGCCTACGTCATACCAGCAATATACTGTCCAAGTTTCGTAATCGTGGCTTTAGTCCTTTCAGCTCTGTTTTGAGGAATCAGTCAGTCAAGAGTTCTCTCTTTAGAAGAATTAGATCTTCTACATTCTCAGTAGAAGATCTTTATAACGCAAACCTAAAAACTTGAGGTTGTGTGTTATATAGATCACATTTCACACATCATTAAATTTAGTTTTAAATTTAGTTTGTAAAACATGGCCAAATATGTGTGAAACATACCAAAATACATTAGAGTATCTTTATATAGCATTCTTTATTACCAGAAGTTATATATTATAATTTTTTGCATAATATAGATCATTACACACATTGTTATTTTTACTTTATAAAGATTGTCCAAATGTAGCTGTATCAAATCATAGCAAGTTTTTCAGTAATTAGCTCTGAATTAAGGAGATAAAGTTAAATTAATGTATCAGATTTAGTCCTCTAGAGAATAGCAAGTATTTATAATGTAAGAATTCAGGTGTTTCTTAACTGAAAATTCATTGTTTACATCTGAGAAGTTGTGCATTATATGGAGAATTGCGTTATAAAGATCTTCTACTGTATTTGGCATAGATAAGGAGATAAAACATTTTAAATCTCCTTCGATATTTACCATATCTTAGAATACAATTAAACACATAATTTACAATATTTAAGGGATATGAACTCTGATAATTTCAGATTTAATTATATTTTTTATTTTTTATTTCTTGAAACTTTATGATGGCTAGAATGTTGCATTCAAATCATATTTTGATAGTGAAACATTTTATAAAGTTAAGATTACCAGAAGTTTTAGTCACACCTTTTCAAACACAATTAACTCAAAATGTCAGACTTTTTTTTATCAAAATCAAATATGTCAGGCACTTTTCAGTCAAACCAGTGAATATTTTAATTGAAAATCTCTTAGCTTGACTATGTTAAAATTCTTTTTTTTAAGTAAATACAGTGGAACCCCGATTTTACGTTTTTCACGGGGCCAGCAGAAAAAAACATACGAAACGGGAAAACGTAAAATCGGGGTCAAAAAAAAAAAAAAAGCACTTCAAGAAAACAAATTATACAAAAATAAACTTACCAATACCATATTAATATTTAAAAAAGGTCTGTTATTTATTGCGTTTTCCTTTTAAGTGTAATTTCACATGTACTCTATTTGCAATACATGCAAGTTTTTGCATTTTTTTTCTTAATTTTCATGCCCAGTTAAAATTTCTTTAAAATTTTTAAACTCGTAATGGCCTCTGCCGATGAGGGCACGATGTCTTCTGGATCTTCATCAATATCATTCTCACTTCAATATTGCGAAATCAAATCGGTAATAGTCTGAATGTCTGTGGTAGCGATAACATCCTTATCGCAATCAATGTACTCATCAACATTGATATCAACAAGTATAAATTCATACTCTTTTGTCTTCCATAAAGAGCTCTTCCGGCGGTGCTTCACTGTTAATTTCGGATTTTGAAAATTCTCCCTTCAGAAAAGCATTTGACATGCATTTTTCATCTACACCAGGGGTTCTCAAACTTTTAGACCGACGTACCACTAAATCGAAGTTCATTATTCCTGCGTACCACCAGCTAACAAACGTAAAGCTAATATACAAAAACCTATAGAAAAGGAACCTGTCTAAAACGAAATGTATATCCGGTCTTTTGTGTTTCCATCTTAGCAGGTTTTATATTTAAAAATGAATGATTACATTACTAAATTTATTCTTCTGCTTACTGCATGACTGATGTTGAATATTATGATAACGTTGAAAGAAAAAGCAATATCATCATTAATTTTTAATAATGTATACGATAACAAAATACAGTATTTTGGTATAGGAAAGAAAAAAACACTAAACTTATAATGACATATATCGGCGCACACTGATTCATATACTGTTGTAGGAGACTGATTGCGCTAATCTACTTCTATCGTCAATTAAAAGGGTGGGCTTGTTTTATCAAGCACAGCTTCCGCATGTCTTTCTCAATATTAGGTAGTTTTAGTCATAAGTCGGATTCGATTTTTAGTTTATTCCAGTATTTGTTTTTCATACAAAGAAAGGGGGGGGGGTTGCACATTCATAAAGATATATTGCGCTAAACAAAAGTAGACTTTGACAATATCAGACGGTACTCTGATATTCTCGCCAACGAAAATTCAGTTACATTTATCCTTTTGAATGTGGACTCCTGTAATCCATCGCAGAAGAGCTAAATAAGCTCACGTGCGAAACAGTGGCAAGGTTTCTTAAACGAGAAACGAATTTCTTATCCAAAGCTTAGTTAGTGCATTTAACATAAGTTCAATATATTTGTATTAATAATCTGCATATCTTTAAATGCGACACTAATTCCCGCAGTAGACAAACACTTGGAAGTTTCTTTATAGATGTATGTATATATCACCTCAATACATAAATACAATGCTTTACGTCAAATCCGTACTGCATATGACCACAGCTTTTGTTTGATTTAACTCATTAATGCCGGTTGGTACGAAAAGTTACCATTTAAGTGATACAAAACTTTTAAATATGAACACCAGTATCTTAGTAAAAAAATAATTCATATTATCTAATATGAAACTATCAGAGATTCAATTAGTTAAAATAACAGTATGGGAAAACAGGTGTCAACTGGTATCGAAGTATTAAAATAAGTGTAAAATAAGTCGGCGTTAATGGGTTAAGATCACCATTTTAAATAAACATACTGAGTTAAAAACTGATTTATATGAAATAGAAAGAAACTATACACATTTTGTACAAGTAAAGAAAAATATTTCTATTAACAGAGTGTATTAATTTATGAATTACGTTTTAAATAAAACTTTTATTTTAACACCTCTTAGAAGCTTTTCTACTATAAACAGAAGAATGGGTTATAAATTACACTTAGAATTTTATTTCGTTTTAACTGCTCCTACTCACACAAGCTCCTCCTACTTCCAAGCATCCAGACTTTCCTTCAGATAATTCAATTTATAAAGCATGTTTAAAAACAGATCTTCCGCTTATTAAAAGTACTTCATGATTCATGCATTAATTTAAAAAAGAAATAGATCTTTATTAAAAAATTCAATTTTTATTCATATATATCTAATAATCGTATATATTATTTCTCCTGTCAACATCCCTTTTTCTAAGAAAATACGAAATGAAGAACGACGAATGAGATACCATATGAAAGGATTTTGAACAGGCTTCTGACATAGTACACTTACATTTTCCTAAATCATGTTTTTTGATTAAAATTTTCTGATAATTAAAAATTAAATCAGCATCGATTTTATAAATGAAATTAAAGGTTTTCTTCAAATTAGTGTTGCCCCAAAAATAAAATTCCGGATTATATCACGCTCAACAATGATTATAAAAAATAAATAGCACAAAAAAATAAAGTGTGACAACTCCACACGTGTTTATTTTATATTTATGATTAAAAAGCAAAATTGAAATCGAAATGTTGAGAAAAAGACACCATGGATTATCCCAGGTTTTTTTTCGATGCAGTTAAAATACGATTGTTGTTTTTTTTTCTCGCGTGTGCCTTTTTATTAGTTTGATGGAATAAATGAGCTGATATTCTGGCTTGACTAATTAATGTTAGGGAACAGATATCGCAGACGCACCGGGGTTGGCGCAATTTTTTTGTGGTGCTATTTTGGCGAGAAAACTTCATTTTCGAATACCTGTTAGGCCTAGCTTGTGAAAACATGTTAGCTTTATTTTTAAATAAAATTGTATTATAATTTTATTATAAAACACACACATTTAATTTTATTATTGCACACAGTTTCATTTAACACTCACATTATTTTTATTACACATATTTTAATTTTATTTATTTATTATCTTTATATTATTTTATTTTTAATTTATTTACACACACATTTCATTTTATTATAAAATACCAAGTTGCCATACAAAGCAAAAGTCACCAGGTTACACCGCCATGCAAAAAATCGTCATTTTGGCGCCAAAAAGAAACCCCTGTGCGTTTACGACATCTGTACCAATGTAATTTACAGGTATTTTTATTCTCAATGTCTTTTTAGAAATTTAAATCTATACATTAAAAAAAATATTCCAATGCTAAAAAATTTGGATTGAAGTGTGAAATCCTCCCAGGGGTCCCACTGGTTATGTTTTTAATTCTAGAAAACTGATTGTATCATTAGCGGTGTGTGCGAATTTCAGCAAGTCTGCTATAACAAACATTTCTCGTAACAAAAAAATAGAAAAAGCATTTACCTAAATCTTATTCGAATTTTTTTTCCAAGATAATAAAGACAATCCCAGAGTTCGTACGCTATTACCACAATTTTTGAATAGAATTTTTCTATTTAATATTTAGCCCAGAGGTGCCAACCTCTCATTAATACTCCGTAATATGTGGGTTAATTTAACCCAGGTTTAACACGTTTCGCACCAGAAATTTTTTTTAAGAAATGAAATTAAATAAATTCCACATAGGAACCTCAAATTAAATAAATAAAAAAGATTCATCGAATAATTTTTCTGGTTTGAAGCGTTGTTATACTGGGTCAGATTAAACTACATATTACGGAAGATTAGTGGGAACTTGGCACCTCTGTTTAACCCCTTGAGGAAAAGCCACACATATATGTGCCGCATAAGATGCTCAGAATCCTCAATTATTCCAACCAGTTATTTTTTATTGTAAGCTTTGCCTTATTTAATGATAGCATTTCTGCGATTCAATTAGGCGGAAATTACTGTCATGAAAAACCGGTGGTAAAAGATTAAAAATTCTGTAAAGGACGCTCGACGCGAAGGGGTTAAATAGCGGATATTGTAAGCGCCTTGTTTAATTGCGGGATTTCTAATACTTTTCTGCATTTTAATAAGGCAAAGATTCTGTTAAAAAATTGTGGTAAAAGCGTGTGAACCCTGAAGCGTTTTTGATTCCATAATAATATGTTGCATTCTGTAATTTATTCCACGTACCAGTATCGGACTGCGTACCAGTAGCCGGAGATTCGCGTACCAGTACTGGTACGCATACCACAGTTTGAGAAACCCTGATCTACACCATTCCACGCCGATGAGATGAAATGAAATGCATCCAGCACATTTAGCTTTGTTTTCTAAGCATCTTGAAGCTCAACTGAATCAAGTGAAAAAAAGACCTTTTCTTGCCAGTTTCTTTCTATAATGCATTTTGGGGGATCTGTTTATTCTCAAGTCACGTGGCTGAAGTGAACTGGTACAGTTGGGTGGGGAAAATTCTATACGCATATTCTTCAAATTCAGATTAACATGAGTGCATTCGTCTACGAATAAAATTATTTTTCGCTTTTGTAAGCTCATTTTTATATTCAATTTTCTTACAAAATCTTCAAAAAGATTTAGGGTCAGTCAAGCATTGTGGTTGTTAATGTTTTTGAAGCAACGGGGCTTCTTGGATTTACCAATCACAAAGGATGTTAGATTCCCAGTTCTGCAAAAACAAAACTGTTAATCGCACGTTTGATAGCTTCCGACTGTGCCACGTTTGTCCTTTCACGGTGTATGTTCTATCAGGGAAGAGATTAAAAAAAAAAAAAAATCCGATCTCATCTGCGTTAAAGATGGCTGTTTTGAGTAATTACACACAAGAGAAGGCAAAGTTTTTGTACATCCATTCCTCAGCGACTGCCGTATTTACTCCATCTGCCTCACGACAAATAAACTTGTAAGACAATTTATACCTCTTCTTGAATCTGTCGATCCAACCGTTGGATGCCATGAAATTCTGCATTTCAAGTCGAGAAGAAATTTCAGGAGCCTTTTCTTACAAAATTGAGCCATTGATTGGAATATTGGCAGCACGGGCTTTTTAAACCACTCGTATAAAATATTTTCCAGTTCCTTAAAAGGAGAGGTTTTCAATGTTTTTCTTTTCTTTGACAAATATCCCAGTTTTTCAGATTTTAATTTTACAGATACCTCTTGTTTCAGGATGGTTTGTAAAGTGAAATAAGCGATACCGAACGATTTTATGCGATCCACTTTAATTCCTTTGGAAACCTTAGATTTTTCGATAATATCTGTCTTTTCGGCTACAGAGAAACATTTTCTTTTAGACATCCTACTTTTTACTGGCAATCACTAAGAGATAGCAAAAGGAAGTCCCCCCCCCCTCCGATATCACAATAGTTCTTCGTTACTTTGAACTATTTTTGGTAACAAACAACCAGTTGACCAAGTGGAAAGAATTTTTGTTCTTTTGAAAAATTTTCCATGAGTGAAAAAAGATAAAATTTCCTGAGGTACCTCGCCTAAAATGACGTACCAAGCGGGAAACGCTAAGAGTAAATAACGTAGAATCGGGGTACTTTTAACATTATCGGAATAGGAATTTTCTGGGACCGACGAAAAATAACGTAGGAAGCGGGATAACGTCCGAAACGGGTTACGTAAAATCGGGGTTCCACTGTATATATATGATAATAAATAAACAATATAAAATATACAGGGTATCCCAAAAACACTGACTTTAGTTTTTTTTCTTTAAATATTGATCATAGGTATATATTATAAATTACAAAGTTACGTGAAAAAGGTACAGAATTCGATAAAAATTTTCAGATGATTAAATTTGAAAAAATACAAAATTTAAATTTCTGTATGGCTCCTGTACAAAAAATTTCCCAGTGAGCAAAATGTGCCCCAAATACTATTAAGGTGATATACAGAATTTCAGCATTTTATCATAAAAAGTCACAGAGATATGTTTAAACAAATTTAGTGAGTGGTTAATCATAAATTGAAATGTAAAATTATTTTTACACAGTTTAGATACTTTTGTGCTGTACAAGGTTTAAAGTAAAAGAAATAATTGAAAGATGAGCTTAATAGTGTGTATTTAAGCTAGCAAACCTATTAAAAGGTATGTATTTGCAAAAATCTGTAATCTCTGTTACCAGACAAAAAGTTGCATCTATTATATTTACAAGAACAAACAAACAACTCTTTACCATTGGTTTTAACCCGGGGGAACTCGCGCGTGAGATTTTCTCTCACCATCATATTTTTTTTTGTCCCAGCTGTTGCAATAAGACTCTTATTTAAAACCTTTTTTCATTTTAAATTAAATTTTAGAAACTTTATTTTTATCATTTTACATCTTTTTGTGAATAAAGTATTAAGACTAAGAATAAAGTATTAAGTTCTGGTGTGACAAGAAATCTAGCGAGTTTTTGCGGGTTAATAGATATTCTTAGCCAAGTTAATGCTGCATAATAATTTAGTGATTTCATTCTCTGCATATGTTAGATGCAGGGCACTTGCCCCCTCCCTAAGGAATTTGAAATTTTAGAAAATTTATCTGTCATCACAACTTAGACCAAATTTTTTTTCAAAAATTGCTCAAAAGCTAAAATAACGTGCCAGATTTGATTACAATAAAAAAGCATTAAATAAGCACTTTAAGCACAGAATCTAATAAATATCAAAAATGTTTTCTGAAGTCTTGTTATCCCAACATTAAAAAATTCAGACATTTATCATTAATGAGTATTTTGGCTAATTAAAAAATATATATGTGAGAAAAAGTTGTCAATTGCTTTTTTGTGTACAACATGGTCAAAAGAAAACTCGTCCCCTCAGGGCTAGAATTTTAGAGGTGAATTTCCTCTTTTAGCCCAAAATTGAGGGAGATTTTACTTTTTATGGTGTAGAGCAGGGTTGGCAAGTTTTTGCTGCAGGTGGAAAAAACCATGGTAAAAACCGTCCTGGCAAAAACTGATTTTTTACATATAAATGCACGTTTCATTTCTTTTACTTATCTTAAAAAACAATCACAGAATAGTAGTACAATGCATTATGATGATAACTTAATATACTCATCTTAATTACTGAGAAATTATTAATTTCATCAAAAAAAATTCTTTAATTGAAAAAAAGCCATTGTTAGTCTGATTTTTATGCTGCAATAAATTAACAAGATTGCAAAATCTACAGAAATTATAAACACTTCTAGTTTTAAAATAAGATGTAACAACCTATCAATCAGCATAATGCAATAATTCAGAGATGCAAAATATAAGCAATAGTAGTAAGTACATGTATTAATATATTGTGTTCAAATAAGTGAAATCTTAAATTTATTTTAAAAATTAAATATTTTAATAACAATAACATAAAAAATTACACATTCAACATTTAGCGGCACTTTCATCGCCATCATCATTACAAAATAATTCTTTTTCAGCATTAAATAACAAAAAACAATTTTGGAAACATTACTTATTGTCAACCTATTTCGAATTTTTGAGTGGGCAAAAGAGAAGTTGGAAAATATTATCTCGATTGCAGCACTACTGGCTGCGCATGCTTGCAGGTGTGCTATTAACCCACAAAATTCTTTGGAAATTTCACATGACTTTGCAACACTTCTCCACACTTATTGGCATCAATTGTCATAATTACTTGTTCTGAAAACAATGTACTTTGGAAAGATTTTTCTTTTAGTTCAAAGCATATGATAGGAAAGATGGTTTTATTTTTTGTAGCCATTCTCTGACCTGTTCTTTTTGTTTGTACTCACCCTTATATTTTGGGTGCTCACCCTTATATTTTGGGTGTAACAAATAGGCAAGAAGATGTCAGGGCAAAATTGCTTTTTCAAACCTTTTTTTAACTTTTACAAAATGGGGTTTCAAATTATCATCTTTCAGAAATTGCCCCATAAATGGCAAGTATCTGCTATTGTAGTTGAATCAGCCTGCAAGATATCTAAAGCTGTTGAGACTGGTTTTAATTGCTTAATGAGATTTTTTACTTGTTGCAAAAGATTAAAATCACGTATGCGAGCAATGATATTTTGGTCCATTTCTTGTAAATGGTCATTTGATACTTTTATATAGGAATTATGATTTTGTTCAAAAGTTTCTAGGCAAGTCAACTGACCAGTCCACCTAGTACTTCCTTGTAACTGAGATGAAACATATTCCCTACATTCTTTCAGCCATGCTGAAGGAACATGGTAGTTTCGAAAATATTTATGAACCTCCACTACATGCTTAATGATAGTAGAAGGTGTAATGTCTTCCCCAAGGAGGTTTAACCAATGAGCTGCACAACCATATGATATCAGACATGAATTTTCACTTTCATACTTTAGTTCCAGCTCCCGTCTCATTTTTTCCATATTTTTAGCATTGTCAGTTGCTATGGTTTTTATTTGGCAATGATACTTTTTCCCAACAGTATGAATAATATCACTGCGTTTTTTTGACAAGAATTCTGCAGTCTTTTTGGTGGCACTTGTATCCTCTATGTCTACAATATATGATTTTACATCAACTTGAACACATGAAGCAGTTATGGGTTCATTGTGGATGTTACTCCATCCGTCGATAACAAGTGTACCTTCTCTGCCTTTCAAACTTTCATGTATTGATTCTTCCATTTAACTGTGAACAGAATCTAAAAAATTACCTACCTACCTGCCAATTCTTTGCGTGAAGGCGGTTTGTAGCTTGGTCTCAAGATGTAGATTAAGTTTTTAAATGCATCACTTTCTACAACATTAAATGATAATAAAAGAATTTTGCATAAAAGAATTTTGCAACAATCAGATCAATCTTACTTTTATCTTGATCTGAAGTTTTTGACTATTTTTGAAATTTGTTTATACTACCTTCTAAATATCTTGCCTTTTTTAAAAGAGGCTGCAACTTGTCCATCTCTTCATCAATCACTGTATCACTGTTATTCTGGTTTAAATCTGCTTGTATTTCAGATGAAAAGGATGCTTCCACATTCACACATTCATTTGTAACAATTTTTACACGCCTTGAAATATGTGACCTCATTCTGGCTGCTTTATTGCTCTGAATGTTTCCTCATTTTTTACACTTAACAACAGTTTTTCCATCTACAGATAACTTATAAAAGGATAACTTCCTGACTGGGAATTTTGTGCACCTGCTGTTCTGCTGATTTCTGATTGGTAATTGGCCACCTGTGTAGGGAGCAGGCTGCGGAGTCGGTGGGAAAAATGACTGACTCTGACTCCTGAAATTTTAAAGGAACCGACTCCGGGACATCTAAAGTACTAGTACTGCCTGTTGCCTGTTGATTCCTAGTATTCAGATTGCTTTATTGTTGTCATTTGTTTTGAAATAGTAATGGTCGCTTTATTAAATTTGCCATTAAATAAAGGAAATATTACTATTTTTACAAAATGGCAGCAATCAAGCAATCAGAATTAAAAAAAACTCAACTGGCAACACTGACACCTGCTGTTACATTCCTGTTTGACTTTGAAGTATATGATGTGTATATTTTTGGATGAATTATGGGTAAAGCTGTGATAGGTAGTCAAGACTAGGACTCATTTACTGCAGCAGCAAACTTCTGACAGTATTTTAATGTAAAAAGTTTCACCTTTTTCACCAAAATATGGGTGAAAATATGTTTAATTTTGGTTTTATATCTATTCCTGCAGACCCAAAAAATAGGAGGAAAAATTTTACAATTTAAGCATCATTTGGGGTTTCCAGAACCCAAAAAACTACAGGGGAATGCAAGAAAAATAAAAATGAAAATTTTACTATTTTAGAATTAATTCTGTCCTCACGGCTTCATAAAAAAGGGGCAGAAATTTTATATTTTCAGCATTATTAATTGTACAATTTTGGGTCCTGCAGACCCGAAAAATCCAAATATTAAAATCTAAAGAAGTAAATAAAATGGAAATTTTACTATTTGAGATTCTGCTGACTTGGGAAAGAAAATGCAAAATGTTGTAATCTTGGAGTTATTGTGTCTTCCTGACCCAAAAAATTCCGATGTAAGGGACGAAAAATAAAGAGGAAAATTTTGTATTTCCGGCATTAACTTTATAATTTTGGCTTTATTTGGGGTCTGCAAAACCTGAATATCGAAAGGAGAAAGATAACAGAAATTTCACTATTTCATCATTATTTTGAGTACTGCAGACTCAGAAAAAAAAAAAAATTATCATTTCATTTTTTTTTTTTTTTGGGGGGGGGGGGGGGGGGGGTGGGCGGAGGTTCAATGCACACGAAAAAAAAGGGAGAAAATTTACTACAATTTCAGCATTACTCCTGGTCCTACAGACCTGAAGAATCTGAGGGAAACAAGAAAACAAAAGGAAAATTTTTTCGGATTCTGTGGACTCCAAAAAGAGCAGAAACTTCCAATTTTCACATTACCTCGGGTTCTGCAAACCCCAAAAACCGAGAGAAAGTACTGCATACTAATATAAAATATAAACTAGAGATTTCAATTAAAAGCAGTTTTCATATACGCTGTAAACTGGACAGTATATTGGGCCTATTTAACCTGGGTTTCCTTGTATATATAGTCCAAATATAAAAATAATAATTCAGTTTATAAATTTAAAATTACATAGAATTGGTTTAATTTCACTGCAAATTGTCTAAAAAATAAGTTGGAGTCGGAGTCGGCCTGTTTTTTAATGACTTGACTCCGGCGCTTTTGTCCAAAAATAGGCCTGACTCTGACTCCGCAGCCCTGGTAGGGAGGGAGGATCCACACTTGCTTAGCTCATGGAGAGCAGGTGGGAAACAGGTTTGTGGATGATGAAAGGAAAGGCAGGTGTATGAAAATCTTTTTTTTTTGGTGAGGGTGGGGGAGGGGTAGAAACAGGAGTAGTGCAAGAAAACAGAATAAGAATATATTTTTGGTTTATACTTTTGTTTATTTTTACTAAAACATTTGGTTTCATTTGTTGTTATGATTCCTTTTCATATAAACTGCATCACTGCATTTAGTTATGCAAAATTGGATTTTTGCCATTTTTACCACTTTTTGCTACTGTCCCGGCAAAATGACCAACCTTGGTGTAGAGATAGACAGTAGTGGGTTAATTAAAGTTCTTAAACATTTATTTTTTTCATTATTAATGTCACTATATTTACTGCAATCATTACAATAGTAACAAATCAATTACTTTACTAAATCATATTATATACAGTACATTCTTAAGAATCTCCAAAGCCTGACACTTGAGTCCTGTATGGATCGGGTTACACTCAACAGGCTTCAACCTGAATCTGAAGTGAAAGAAACTGAATCTATGGAAAAATAGTCAACAATTTTATTGCTTATGTACAGAAATTAACAAATATATGCTCATTAATGTTCAAATATATAGTTTTTTTCATATGAAAAATATTCAAAATTTCTTTAAAAAATCAGGTCAATATGATCCTGACACAAAATAGTGAAAATCCAACATACACCCGAAACAACTAACCCTTTGATTAATGAGCCAGAATCAGCAACTCTCTTTATATGCAATCGTACTCCAATTTGCAAAAAATTGTTGGTGGCAGATTTCTTTGGAAAATTTCCTAACATAAATATATCGCCAAGGCTTGACATATATGCTCGCCAGGTTGCCACTGGTGACCAAGTTATTTAATCTGGCGTTTTCTTACCCCCTATAAAAAATTCATCTTAAGCACAAATGGTATTTTTTCTCTTTCTCACCGCTGCTCGTATACTTCAAGCAGTGATCTTCCTCTTCTCTTGTACTTTTAATGGAAGAACCAAGTTTAAAATGCATTTTCCATCTCAAGCATAGAAAACGCCATTCATTTCCACTCTAGCCATCTAGCGAGTCTTGTCATTAGAGTATGGAGGGGGGGGGAGGTTTCAATAAAACAATAATGAATAGTGTCAATCTAGTCTCTGTGGCATGTAAAATTAGATACAATGCTAAAAAATGCTGACTTTGACGGGAAAATAGGCAACAAATTGTAGCACTCAACTATTCTGACATTTGAAGCATTCAGCAATCCAAAATTCTGGAATATGCTAGTTAATTCAGCCTTTACAGTATTTTACTGTTTTTTTAGAGATACAACTTGAGATAAGATACTTAATTATGTTAAGTTTCATTAGAAAACTTAGTTTATATTATCTTTTAAAAATTATGTACTATTGTAAACTATGCTTGTTACTAAAATTTTTTTTTAATTAATCCCTAAAAAGCTTTTATGTTTTATTTTTTGATCAATGATGGAGGTATTTTTTACTGGCAACTAGAATTTTTTGCTGAATACCGGATTTTATCAAATTTGTAAAGCCCTGTATATGGCACAGATTAGTTTCCAAAAAGTGGTACTAATAGTATAAAAAATAGTCCACTGGAATGTATATGTCTCGAACGCAGTCAAACGGTCAACGTCAACCTAGCCTGCAGTGAAAAAAAGCAGTGTGAACCCGGCTTGATCCATATCGGTAAATGGATTATGTCGGTTTGGGGTAAAATTTGTTTGCCTGATCCAATGCACGACTTTACCTGAGACTAAGGATTTTCCAGATTTCTGAACCATATGGAATTTAGATCATAGTCTGAAGATGAAGGCAGAAAATGATTAAGGAAAAATTTTATTCACAGAAAATCATTAATGAAAATTTTCTTATTCCCATGGATCACAAAATTTGTAATTTTTGTGACACATTGATGATGTTTGTGGTGCTGATTACCTCATGACCAGTTGAATCTCATGGATGTTTTTCTGCGACATTTGATGACACACGTTTTTTTTTTTTCATTATCATTTCACTAAAATCATTTGTTTTTCTTGATCATTTTCTGAAATTCGCATTTTTTTGCAACCGATTGATGAAATTGATTTTTTCCCACGATCATTTGTAGAAATTTCAAGATTTTTTTGCGACGGATTTACTAAATTAACTATTTGTTTTCTGCTATCTTTTGACTAAATTCACGATTCTTTTTTACGACTGTTTGTTGAAATTTGGGATTTGATTTTTCGAAACTGACTGACAAAATTTGCAATTATTTTACGCGATTGTTTGATGAAATTCTAGAATTTTTTTTAATGACTGTTTGACTAAATTCGTGATTTGTTGTTGAACCTTTGGACGAAATTTGTGATTTTTTTTTCTGCTATAGTTATATGAAATTCCCGATTTTTTTAATATATTTGTGATTTTTTTCCGCTATTGATGGACAAATTTGACTTTTTTCTGTGAATGAATGTTGTAATCTACGATTTTTCTCCATGACCGATAGACAAAAATCGCTATTTGTTTCTGTGATCTTTGGGAAAATTCGCAATATTTTTCCACAGCAGTTTGAGAAAATTGCTATTTTTACAGCTAACAATTAGCAAAATTTGCTATTTTTTTCCGTGATCAATTGACAAATTAGTTAATTTTGCATAATTCAAAATAAATAAATAAATAAAATGAAAAATCTGCAGACTTTTAAATTAAAAAATATTCCCATCTGTGAAAGAAGTTAAGAGGGGAAAATCCTGAAATTTTTTTTTTTATTGTGCAGGATTTTCTTATTTTGTGGGCGATTTGCACAATCCTGCATGCTATTTCTAACCAAGTCCCTCAAAAGAGAAGTCCCCTTCCCCATCTCGCAAGAAACTCTTGAAATGCCATCCGAGCAGTCAAAGCTGTAAAGAATTAGTGAAAAGGGACTTAATAAAAGTTCCATTTTAAACCGTTCCCCGTCTTAGGAGGTATAATTTTATGGTGCATTTCCGTCAAAACTTTTTTCTGGTTGAGAAGAATTTTGTTACAGACACGTTTTGTTTTCACAAGTTTTATTGTAACACACCTATGCTATTCAGAGGTGCAATATAGAAAGAATGTTTTAACAGTCTTAGAGGCTACCATTAACAAAGGCAACAGAACCTGTCTATAGCAGAAAACTTTTATTGTCAATATCTGGAAATTATACTGGCTAAGTCGGAATTTTTCATCAGATTTTTGTGATTTTGTATTCGAAATTTTTACTTCTTTTGTAATCCTTGATTCAGTAAATGTTTCTTGTTTGTAGGGAGTTTATAGCGCTAGTTGAGCCTATAATAGTAAATTTTGTCCCCTTCATCTTTTAATTTTTTTTCTTTTGTTACGATTTAAAAAAAAAAAAAAACAATGGTTAGCTAAAAAGTCTGGATTTGAGACTTTGTACAGTACTTATTTAAAGTTCTCTATTACTTAAATTACATAAATAATAGCATATTAAACTGATTTAAAGTGTTCTTTAGAATGATAAAAATACTAAACAACAGATTTAAGATGTAGAAATAGTCTGGATTATGGTTCATTGGTGGATCGAAAAGGACAACTGCAATTTGTGTACATCAAAGATATTATCTTTCTCAGGAAACATGTACTCTTCTGCGAACTTAACTATGTATTCCGGATTATTGTGATTCCCAAGAAGTGTCTAATGTGTTGTCTTGTTCAAAAACTTTGACCTAAATTCCAATTTTGATAGTTTCTCTGTGACTTTACTACTTAAGTTTTTTCTTCAAAAGAAACAAAACCTCTTCTAAATAATGAATAACTTTGTTAGTAAGACATTTAATCATGATTTAGAGGCAAATGTGATTTGGGACTTCTATTTCTCTTATTTTTTTCCTGCCATTTTTTAAAATCTCTTGTATAACAATTGGTACAAAATAAGCATAAAGCTGAAAGTTGAATGTTTTGCTTTCACTATAATATTAACTTATCAATTTAAATTCATTTTTAATAAATTTATTAAAGTAAATAGTTTTAGAGAACTATATTGTTTTAATGTCAAAGGTGAGATTAAAAAAAATATATATATATATTTTTTTTAAAGTCAAAAATGGCTATTTATTTGATAAGTCAAACCGTATAACTATTTTATTTCCACACAAATATTTTTGTTCTAAAATATTAATTTTATGTTATTTTGTAATAAAAAATGCAGGAAGTTCATCCTGAATAAGTGTTTTATGCTATACAATTCATAAATAAACTAAAAATAAGTTTTAATTTACTGTAAATCTATAGTTTTTTTCAACATTGCGACCAAGTCATTATCAAAAACAAATATTGAGAATAATACACTGTATCTGATATTTATAAAAAATATTCCAAAATGACTTTTGTGACAACATGCTCACTTATACACTTCAATTGTGTCATGCGATGCACTCTTTTGACAAAAACAGAAAAAAATTATATCTGGTAACAAAGATTTCACAACAAAAGTTACAAAAACCAAGGACACACACTTTTTTTTATGAAAAAGATAACACAAAACATGGACATGAAAAAATAATTGATGTAATACTTTAATTATAATAGTAGTATGTTCTATTATATTGTAGATAAGAATGTTAAAGTACTAAATGAACACTATATTTTAAAGGAACTTCATCTTGGCACAGCCAAAAAAAATTAATGATGATTTTTTAAAATACTTTTTGCTTAGTAAATGGCACATTAAACATATTTAATGTATTTTTTAAATGAGCAAATAAGTCATATCAAAAGTGGTAGTGATAATGAGTAAATTCTTCATTTTCTGGACATGATATCAGTGTGCACATTTAACATGAACCTGTAAATAAATTATAACAATAAAATTATCCCTTTGAAATATGCACGAAACAGAAACTTTGCATCTACTATATCCAACAAAAAATGTTGTCCCCTAAATCTGAAATGATGCTCCTGATTGAAAAAATAAAGGACACCACTTTCTTACAAATAGCATTTAATGTAAGACTTGCTATGATGTCTTACACTCATGCACCTTTTTTTTTTTTTTAAAGAAAAATCTGTGAAAAAAGGAAAAAGTCGTCAAACTTTGGGGGATATTTTCCTTTAATAGTAACCTGTTATTATGCTTCTATTAAGTTAATGGCTTGGTGTAGTCTTGGAAAACGCGCCAAACATCGTTGGGTGAGTATAACACATCTGCTGCCACAGACGTAACAATTCGTATTTCCAGGGCGATTTAGCACGTGATTTATATAGTCTTGCTGAATGGAAAAAAAAATCTTTAATAATTAGTTTAAATCCAAATGAATATGTATTTTTAATGATTTAAACACATTAAAACTTACCATTTTTGGAGCTCAAGTGATTAACTTTTCACGTCTTTCAAAATTAATTATTATACACATAGATCTTTTAAACAATTGCATTCATATGATAACCATAAAAACCGTTGTTCAGAACTAGCGTTAAGCAACAAGATACTTTGAAAAGTACTTTTTGAATCATTCATATTTGATGAATCATATTATCATGCCAAAAGTCTTGTCTAAGTACAGGATAAGCTATTAAACTGCGCATGCGTGTACAGCTCAGTGTAGAAAATGCCTAATGACGGCGCTAATCACAGCTGTCGGCACAGGAAAATCGCTACTATAACTAATGCTAAAGTGCATTGAAATTATTATTGTAAATGCCTTTGAAAGTGTTATAGATATTCAAATTTGGCTAATTTTTACCTTTTCATATATCATGTGATATTAATGTCAGAACATTAATATTACGTGAAATTTGAAATTGTGATTTGTCTTCCAGCAGAAGCAGATTCGAGAGCTTGAATCGCCTATAGGCGATTGTTCAACTTCTCTATAAATATTATCAACACTCTGTATTTCAGGCATTTATTTTAGCGTGCTTATCACTTTCTTTAGCAAAGTTATTTTTTACCTTTTAGGTTATAAAATTATTCTTTGACAAAACGTATCAACGCTTCCACCTCTACATTCCCCTCCCCTTCTCCCACATTTCTCAGATGTGCACTACCCAAAATTTTAAATAAATATAAATATATATAGTTCAAATTTCATATTTCACAAAATTTTTAATTAGTTGATCTTCAGAACTACTATAAAAATAATTAGTAGGTTTTATGAATTAACTAAATCATATTTGTATTTTAGTGTGTTTTCTATGCATTTATAGTTTTATTATGATGTCTCACATTTTATAAACATGTTGGGAGACCTAATCAAATGTTTTAGATAATGAATTTAATCAGTTTGATTTTTTTTTTGTTTTTTTAAATCAAAATTTAATTCTTTTAATCGAAATTTAAAAATTTTATTGTTTTTCTTTTAGTTAAAAGAATGTTATTTTCCTCTTACAGTCGCCCAGTGGGAGAGACAAAAGAGCATGTGCATTCGCTTAAAATTATCAGAAAGGGTGTTTTCCAGTGGAGTATTCAAGGGGAATAATGTGGCTGCAACCCCTGCCCCCCTCCCCCTCCCCCCCCCCCCCCAAAAAAATATGAAGTTTACTTACAAATTTTTTTCAAAATATAAGGTAACTTGCTAAGATGGAATAACAAAAAGAAATATATTCCGTCTTAGACAGGTTTTTATCTTAGAACGGGTGTTATTTGCGTTATACACAGGTTCCATTAACACACGTTCATATCGTATAAAACGTGATATATGGTGATTAAATTTGCTTTATTATTATTTTTTTTAGCTTAAAAAGCACTGTGTTATTTTATTTGAATAACATTTTAAAATATTGACGAAATAGGTTATTTTATGATTATTTTACTTTTTTACTAAAAATCTACATTTTAAATACCTCAGAAGTCTAATTGAGTGATTCTGAATCTCGAACACACAAAAAAGTTCCCTATAAATAACAGTTTATGATTGATGGGAATTCAAAAAATGCTGTCAAATTTGGCAGTTTAAGCCAATCTTCACGTTACCATCTTGGAAAAGTCATCCTCAGGGAGCGATCGACTGCAGTGCCAAATGTATCTCATTTATTCGAAAATGAAAAACGTTCTTACGTACTGCAAAGATATAATGGCATATACACTTCAAAAAGAGCCCCGAGAATGTCTATCGGCTGAGACGTGAGGATTAACTTTAAATTTGCTGTTTACTCTGGTTTTATTTACTATTTATAGATAAATTACTTTTTAGCAGATAATTTTCAGTATTTTGTTAAATAAATAATCAAACCTTTTTGGCCCAAAGAGATTGGGGGAGGGGGGGGGGATTCAGGGTTGCTCTCTCTGTACATTATAATTAAGGTTCTTCTCAAATCAAAGTTTCGTACGGTCCTTGAAAATCCGTAAATTTTTCAAAAGCAGTTTTTTTTTTCTTAAAAGTTCTTATTTTTATGTAAAATCTGCAAAAGTACTTCAATTTTATTCTCTTATTATTTCTTAATATCAGAGATGAAACTCTCATGCGTTTCAGTGAATTTCTGATTTAATAAAAAAATCATTTAAATTTCCCCTTTTCTGAAATTTTGCTGCCCCCCCCCCCCCAAAATAGATAAATAGATTGCTGCATTTGTCGGGCTGTTCCCGACCTGAACTCGTAAATTCCATTTGAAGTCAACTCAATCCACCCCCCCCCAAAAAAAAAACATCTTACACCGGAACCCGCAAAAATAATTTTAGGCAACCCGCAACCTGACCTTAACTCGCAAAAACTCATACTCTGACCAGAACCCGAAATATTTAAATCCGCAATTCAACCCGAACCAGGATCGTTTAATACTGCATCGGGTTCATGTTATCTTTTAATATTCTTTTCGATTCGTGATGACTCTAATTTTATTTCTGCATGTTAACACTAGAATAATTCTTGCAGATCATATTTAGGTTTATTGCATGTCTGATTGTTGGGATTTTCTCAAAACATTTCAACAGAACTATGTTTCAGATGAAAATAAATACATATTTGACTATGAATGAACATATATTCCATTTACTGCATTAGAAAAAATAATATGTATATAAGAAATTGAATCACTGATTATTTTTTCTTTACAATGCAGTTAAGAACCTCTTTTTATTTTCTCAGAATATGAAAAATATTACCAACATTTCGTTTAGGATACACACAAAAACATACGTATCATATTTTTGACAGTTGATATAACACATGTTACGTTTATGTAGATTGGGAAGTGTCCACTATTCAGAAGTAAAAACTCACAAATATATAAGTTTCAGGAATTGAAAAAGTGTTTGCTAAATAGGTGTCTGCTTTTCGGGAGTGTCCTTTATGGAGGTTTTATTGTATATTTTTGTGTATTTTTTTTAACTGAAAAAAATATATTTTGGACATTCTTTTGAAAAAGCGGGTCAACCTGAACTTGACACACAAGAGTCAAAACAACCCGAATCCAACCCAAAACTGCAACAAAAGAATATAGCACCAACTGACGCATCGGGTTGAGTCTGGTGCGGGTAACCCGACCCCCTGACCCTCTGCCAGACTCTACTCCCAAGTACCCAAATTTTCAAATCTTTAAAACTCTATATTTTCTTAAAAACGTTTTCTGCTTTATTCGTTACATTTTTGTATGGTTTTGACGTTTATTATAGCATAATCCTTACAGAAAATAAAGTGTATAGCACTTATAGTTTATTCACAGGGACAGGGCCATTGAAACTTTTTCCGTTACATTATAGTCAATGGGAATAAATCTTTTGAAGTGCATTTTGATGATGTCACACCATTTAAAACATGATGAAATTATTGTACAACTATGAAGTGCACTCAAACATGCTTTTTGTAAAATATATGTGCAAAGCCTTTATTTACTGCCCCCCCCCTCCTCTTCCAGCCTTTCTTACACACATCTTTCTAGCTTTCATTTATATACATACATTTAATTATTTTAAAGTTTTCTTTCTCTTTTTATATTCACATGTACATACATTTTAATTGAAAAGCATTTGGAAAAATTGTTATTTTGACTTTTTAAAAATCATGTAATTTTCACAATCATTAAAGCTCTTCTCAATTCCAAAGAAGCTATCGTCTGACATATTTCCAAATTCATTTTTTTTTTCCTGAAATTCATGAAACTTACAGGTGTTCTTATTCAGAAACTATGTAATACAATGGCTTTTCCCATTTTTTGATAAAGCATGATGTTGTAGATAATACTGTGAAAGTTGGCATTTTAGACCAAATACCTGGACACAACGGCATGGGAATATTCAAATTACTTCTCTTCCTTGACAAAAAATTCGCTTCTCTCCAGTCAGCACAAAAATTTTGAAATCTATTGAAAAACCTATTTTTCCTTTTAAAGATTTTTATGCTGTATTGTTACTCTGCAGCAACAACAAATAAATCATAATCTAACTCTCTACTTAAATTCCCATTCCCCATCGCCAGAAAAAGGAGTGAATTTTGAGAAAAAATAGGGGAGGAAAAGCGGGGGGGGGGGGGGGGGGGTGCTGGGAGAAAATTTTCCACTTAATTTTAATTTGATTGTTCTGAACCCTGATATTTTGTTAATGAAGAGAAGGGTCTTGGAACAGTTATTTTAGAAAACATATTTATTTAAAGAAAAAAATATATAAATGACATTCAGGGGTGAGAAAAGCCAAACTGCAAAAAACAGGAATTTTTCGATTTCCTCCCACTTATTTAGAAATCTCCACCCTTTAGCGAGGAAAGGACAGAGCAGAAATTTCAAAGGGATAAAGATTTTAGGTGAGTGATATACTTGATATTACATGAGATGATGTAGATGAGATATTAGATGAGCAACCTTACAAAATAAGAAATAGGCAGAATTAAAAAAATCTATATATATATTAAAAATGTTAAACTATTTGCTGGGGGGCTTACAATCAGATTTCATGGTAAGCATGCTATTTTATGAGATTCCAGAAAGATATTGTTGATGTTTATGATAAACAAGATAATCCACCATCATATATTTTGCAATGGATGTATGCAAAAAAAAAAAAAAAAAAAAAAAAAAAAAAAATTCTAAAAAATTTTCATAACAGAATTAAATTTAAAGAATAAAATATTTAATAACTTTTTTCCATAATTTTATTTATAAATTCAACTGTATGTGAACAAAGAATCAAAAATGACATTAACAGTGAATATGTGCAGTTGATGGTTTTAGATACAGAGAGCATTAACAGCATACATGCACAAACAAATGAAAAGAAATACTTTATATCACTTTTAAATTATGAGACACAGAAATTTGTAGTTCTTATTATAAAATGCAATGTTTAATGTTTCAAGAATTCTGCTCATTATTTGATATTAGATAATCCACCATCATATATTTTGCAATGGATGTATGCAAAAAAAAAAAAAAAAAAAAAAAAAAAAAAAAAAAAAAAAAAATTCTAAAAAATTTTCATAACAGAATTAAATTTAAAGAATAAAATACTTAATCACCTTTTTCCATAATTTTATTTATAAATTCAACTGTATGGGAACAAAGAATCAAAAATGACATTAACAGTGAATATGTGCAGTTGATGGTTTTAGATACAGAGAGCATTAACAGCATACAAACACAAACAAATGAAAAGAAATACTTTATATCACTTTTAAATTATGAGACACAGAAATTTGTAGTTCTTATTATAAAATGCAATGTTTAATGTTTCAAGAATTCTGCTCATTATTTGATATTAGATAATCCAACATCATATATTTTGCAATGGATGTATGCAAAAAAATTATAACAGAATTGAAATTACAGAATAAAATTATTTTTAAGAAAGGTAAATAACACTGGAAAATATAGCAATAGTAAACAAATGATATACTTAACCATTACAAAAGCACATTTGCAATGGATGTAATGCAAAAAAAAAAAAAAAAAAAACTATAACAGAATTGAAATTACAAAATAAAATTATTTTTAAGAAAGGTAAATAACAGTGGAAAATATAGCAACAGTAAACAAATGAAATAAATATCCATTACAAAAACATATTGAAACTTGATTTAAAAGAATAAATTTGTTCTATGGTGAAACAAAAATGTACAATTGATAACATTTGTTTTTTATTCAATTTTAATCTTTACTAATCGATTGTATTTTATTATTTAATATTCCATCCCATTTTCCCATTATTTACAAGAAGATAAGAAAACTACAGATCAACTTATGATTAAAAAATATGGTGACATTTTATATATTCAACTTAACAATTTTTTAAACAATCCATTCCATTTTTTTACAGTATGTTCCAATGAAAAAAATTCCAGATATCATACTTCGAAATTTCATTCATTTACTGACAAAAGTAAAGGATTTTTTTTTTTAAATTATAAGATTTTTATTGACTTCCGACAGTTCAAATGAAAAAAAAAACATAATTTAATAATAAAATTGGTTCTTGTGATATAAATTTCCTTAATAACTGTAAATCCTTGTAACTGAAAAAGAAAATTCAATCAAAAATTATATTATTCTGAGTGAATGTGTAGATAATTCTTTGAACTACAGAGGATTTTAATTGATTCAAAGGAAATTGAGAAAATATCAATTTTAGTGTAATTTTTTCTTAAAGATATGATTCAAGGAAATACAACTCTCAATAGAAAATACAGTTTAAATTGTCCATTAAAAAAACAAAAAAAACCCACATGGATTTGAAATATTTTGTTTTGACTGAAAATAATTATTTAAAAAGAATTTATAGCTAATAGATATGAAGACAATTTTTTTTAGCAGAATAAAATAAAAATAATTTATTTTATTCCATCTGAAAAAGAGCTAAATCGATGTTAAACAAAAAAAAATATTTTTTTTTCAATTAGTTGTTAAATATTTTTGTTTATTATTTTTCTTTTAAAAGATAATGCAAGTCAAACTTTTTCATACATATATTTCATTTTCATGGAAACTAAAACAAAATAATAACTGAAATTTAAAAAAAATCTAACATTATATATATGTATATAATTAAAAAAAATAAAAAATTATAGTATCCTCAAAGAAAAAAAATTGTCCTTGAATCGTATCCTTACAATTCAGAACAGGAAACATATGAAAATGAAATCGGGAATGTCACAATATAAATGATAAAAAAACATGGAGTGTTTTTTCTGGTTTCGAGTATAGTGCACATGCATGCATCGCTGCACTTCATTCCTGCAAAGTTTGTTTTGCAGCAATTTTTCAGAATGAAGCACAAAAGCACAGATCAGTTTATATTTAGCCTTACAGAAGCGTTCCTTCTGTTTGTATTGAATTTTTTCGGTTATATACAATTTTTTGAAATCTTTAGTATCATAACTTCTACCAATTATTTTGGTGATAAAAGTTTTTATATTCTTCTTAAGCTTGAATAACCTTCACCGAACATTTTATTGATAAAAAATTTTACATTTTATAACTAATCATTTTTACACATATAAATTTTATAATTATATAAATAACTCAAAAAAATTAATATAAATATTTAGCTATTCTAGATTAAACATTTTTTTTTGGGTCAATGACATCTTAGGCACAAGGTGCGACTGAAACTGTTGCACATTTCTAAGAATGGTTCTGGTCTTAAAAGATGTTTTTTAGTGATCTCAATTGTGTAAATGACTTTGGACAATTTTAACTTATATAATGTTTCTCTCCTGTATGTGTTAACCTGTAAGCACACATGCTGGGGGTAAATTTCATCCCAGTTACATTTTTTCCTTGAAAAAAGGGAGACATTTTTGAGGTCATTTCAGACCTGTCTTGAACTTTTCAAGATAAAAGTCAAGAAGGGGTGGGTGAAGAAATATTTCTTTGTCTATTAGGAAAGAAAAATATCCTATGGGAGTAAATACTCTCACACATGTATAAATGTTTCATTTCAATAACACAGCACGATTACAGGATGTTCGCTTTTCAATTAGAACAAGCAGTTTGATTCTATATGTTAACAAAAACAGAAAATATGTTCTTGTTATGTCTTCCATGCATTGTGGTATTAATATCGATCCACTATCAGGCAACCAGAAATCATAACTTTCTATAATTTCAGCAAAAATGGAGTTTATACAGCCAATGAGCTATGTGATACATACTCAGTTTCACAGAAATGTAAACATTAATTGGCCTTTGACACATTTTTTGGAATGATGAATGTAGCTGGTATAAATGCTTACATTGCATACTGTTGAAGCAATGAAGTGGAGAACAAGCTCAACCGACGAAACTTTCTAAAGGGTTTTCTATGGAACTGGTGAAGGAGCACCTTACTGCTCAATGAAATATTCCATCTCTTTCTAAATAACATCATAAAGAAATTAAAAGATTGTCTGGCATTCAAGAAAATGAGAAATTTCACAAACGGACACAAAGACCATGTGATATTTGTCCATGAAAAGAAGATGTGAAAACTTTGTTGTCACGTTCTAAATGTAATCATTTATTATGTAAAAAATACTGTATTAATGAAATGTAAATAGCCTGACAACAATAAAATGGATTAATTCTTACATATACATTTTAAGAAAATGTGTTACGAATTTCTCATTAATATTCTGAAAATGCTGACTAATAATGGGATAATATTGAAAAAAAAATTGTATTTTAACAATTTACTCAAAAAATTTTAATGAAAGTGTGGCATAAACAATACTCGTATAATATTGATGAAAGGGTATTGAATGTAATAAGTATCAATTTTGTGAAATAATTCTTGCTTTAAGCTGTAAAATAAATGGTTTGGAAATGTATAGCATATTTTCTAATTAAAAAAAAAAAAAAAAAGTTATTTTTACAGAAACCGCTACAAAATCTCCAAATATATACAGAAAACATGATTATTTCCTTAAACAGAAGTAGAACACATGCATTCTACAACAGTAGATTTGTTTTTAAAATGTAATTAGTCAAAAATATAATGGGGGACAAAATGGGCAAGATTTACCCCATACATCTGCTAAAGTTACAAAAATGAGTATGTGTGCATATGGGGAAAAATATTTTTTTTTGTATTCCTGATCATGCAAATGATTTTTGACAACCTTCACATTTATAAGATTTCTCTCCATTTTTATTAAATAATTTTAAGTTTATTTTAAAATTAATTAAAATATAAATTATAATTAATTATTATAAAATCAATTTATTAAAATAATTTAATTTTTTTAATAAATTCAAAAACTCAAATTATTTTTAAGATTTTTTCTGGATGTGTTAAAATGTTTTTTTTAGATCTAGTGTTTGTGCTAATGACATTGGAGAAACCTCATATTTCTAAGGTTTCTCTCCTGTATGTGTTAAAAATATTGTTTTAGTGTCCCTGATTCTGTAAATGAATTTGAACAAACTTCACATTTAGGATGTTTCTCTCCTGTTTTTGTTAAAAGAGGTATTTTTAGATCTCCTGATCGTGCAAGTGACACTGGACAAACATCATATTTTTAAGGTTTCTCTCCTCTATGTGTCAAAAGATGTTGGTTTACTGTTCCTGAACGTGCAAATCATTCTGAACTAACTTCACATTTATGAGGTTTCTCTCCTGTAAGTGTTAAAGATGTTATTTTAGTGCTCCTAATTCTGTAAATGACTTTGAACAAATTTTACATTTCAGGGCAGAATGGCAGATTTGCGCTAAAATTTAGAAATCCTGCCCAAATCCAATATTGTGGGCTTTAGGCTCCTACCAAAAAAATTTTATAATATTGTAGAAAGTTAACTTTTTCAAACAACGATCGACTCCTATGAAAGACAGATTAATTTCGCAATATTTTCCTGCGACCGATCAACACATTTTGTGGTATTTTTACTGTGACAGAATTACGAATTTTGTAATTCTTTTTTCCGTGACCGATTGACAATTTTCACAGCCTCTTCTGACAGATAGACAGGATTCATATTTTCCCCTGTATCAGACTGAAAATTTGATTTTTTCTCGCGATCGACAAATTTTAGAATATTTTTCCCAGGACCAATTTACGAATTTATTTAAATTTTCCTGTGACTGATTACCGAATTTTGCAATATTTTCCTGCGATCCACAGACGAATTTTACAATTTCTTTTCCACGGCATATTGACAAAATTTGATTTCTCTCATGACTGCTAGACGAATTTTTTTATTTTTTCCCCCCAATACTGACTGACAAATTTCTTGATTTTTTCAACAGCTGATTGATGAATTTCACAATTTCTTATAAAAAAAAATGCAAGATTCTCAAAATTCTCCTCAAAATGCAAGATTTTTCCCTTGGGTCTGACTTTAGATGTTTACTTGCAACAGATCAATGAAATTCATGATTTTTACTAATGACCAATCAATGAATTTCCTAATTTTTTCTTTAGCCTCAACCAACTGATAAAATTCCCAATATATTTCCTACCACCAATGCATATATTTCATGCTTTTTTCCCCATTGCCATAAAGAAAAGATCTAAAAGGTCAGTAAGTGCCACCAGATGCTGTGTCCTCCCAAACGAGTCTAAAGTCTGCAGTAAACAAAAATAAGATCAGAAGAGCTGCAAAGATCTTGTAGTGCACTTGACAAAAAATTTGAACTACAAGGAAACTAGTTGATCTATACAATTCACATAAATTAGGACTTGACAATTTATATTTAATCTACATTTCTTGGGTAATAGAAGAAATGCATTGGCAGTTTCCCTATCAAATTTTGGATATGGGTTTAAAATATGAATGCGTAGTACCTAGTTCAATGAAAGAAACACCAGGTATTCCGCTTTTGGCTGTAACTCTCGAGAGCATAAACATAAATTTCTGATAATATCAAAAGTTATAAAAGTTACTCTTGTGCTGCCTGTCACGAGTTTAAGAACTGTAAAAGAGGTTTCAGCACTTAAAATCCAATAAAATCAAAATTAAGAAATTCTTTTAAGAACCCAATAGTTAAGGGAAATTTAAAAATACATATTGCATAAAAGCTTAACTTTCCTCCTTTCTTAAAATTAAAAAAAATATATATTGTATAATTAATAAGAGTTGTTCATTTAAATTGTTTCAATGGTAGTTTGTCATTTCTTTAGTAACTCTTTAAATAGCACATAAAATAATATTAAGGTTTAAAGATTTTTTTCCTCCACCCAAACAGCTCAACTCCCCTCCATTTATAAATGTTGGAAGGGAGACTCCCCTCCTATGAAAAATTGAATTTCAAGCCCTGCATTTAAAAGGTTTCTTTTCTGTATGCGTTAAAAGATGTCTTTTTAGTGTTCCTGATCGTGTAAATGACATTGGACACGTTTCCCATTTATAAGGCTTCTCTCCTGTATGTGTTAAAATATGTCTTTTTAGATCTCCTGATTGTACAAAAGACATTAGACAAACCTCACATTTATGAGGTTTCTCTCCTGTATGTATTAATAGATATCTTTTTAGTGCTCCTGATTCGGTAAATGATCTTGAACAAACTTCACATTTTTTAGGTTTCTCTCCTGTATGTGTTAAAATGTGCATTTTTAGATTTCCTGATTGTAGGAAAGACTTTGGACAAACCTCACATTTATAAGTTTTCTCTGCTTTATGCGTTAAATGGTGTTGTTTTAGTTGTCCAGATGTTGAAAATGACTTTGAACAAGCCGCACATTTATAAGGTCCCTCTCCTGAATAAGTTAAATGATGTTGTTTTAGTTGTCCAGATGTTGCAAATGACCTTGAACAAGCCTCACATATATAAGGTTTCTCTCCTGTATGTGTTAAAATATGTTGTTTTCGTGCTCCTGATCGTTTAAATGACTTTGAACAAATTTCACATTTATAAGATTTCTCACCTGAATGTGTTAAATGGTGTTCTTTTAGTGCTCCTGATCGTGTAAATGACTTTGAACATATTTCACATTTATAAGGTTTCTCACCTGAATGTGTTAAATGATGTTGCTTTAGTGCTCCTGATCGTGTAAATGACTTTGAACAAATTTCACATTTATAAGGTTCCTCTCCTGTATGTATTAAAAGATGGCGTTTTAGATGTTCCGATGCTGCAAATGACAATCGACAAACCTCACATTTATAAGATTTTTCCCCTGTATGTGTTAAAAGATGGTATTTTAATGTTCCTGAATGTGTAAATGACTTTGGACACATTTCACATTTATAAGGTTTCTCTCCTGCATGTGACAAAAGATGTTGTTTCAGTTGTCCTGATTTTGCAAATGACTTTGAACAAACTTCACATTTATACGGTTTTTCTCCAGTGTGTATTAAAATATGTTGTATTAGATTACCTGATTGAACAAATGACTTTGCACAAATCTCACATTTATAAGGTTTCTCTCCTGTATGTGTTAAAAGATGTTGTTTTATTTGTCCATAAGTTGTAAAGGACTTTGAACAAACTTCACATTTATAAGGTTTTATCACCTTCCTATGTATAGAAATAATTTTTGACAAACTTCACATTTATAAGGTTTTATCACCTTCCTATGTATAGAAATAATTTTTGACAAACTTCACATTTATAAGGTTTTATCACCTTCCTATGTATAGAAATAATTTTTGACAAACTTCACATTTATAAGGTTTTATCACATTCCTATGTATAGAAACGATTTTTGACATATTTCACATTTATAAGGATTCTTTCCCATATGGATGTAGAGATACTTTGTCATATTTTGTCTCCATGAAAAGGTTTTCAAACATTCAGGTCAAGCATATGCTTTCTCCCCAGGATGCATTATACTATGTCTTTTAAGATTTATCTTCTGCACAAATGATTTTAGAGACATTTAACAGACTTCTTCCTGATGGATATGGAAATTCTGGTTTATATATTTTTTTCTGAAAATTCTTTGGACATTCAAGACAAATATAAGGTTTTTCCCAAATGTAAGTGAAAATATCATGTTTAAATCAGCTTTTCTTTGAAAGCTTCTTTCCTATGTATAACATTTGTATTTTTCTTTTTCCTTAATTAATTTGAACTAAAATATTATTTTCTGTTTTCTATTCAGAATTGATTAAATACTGATTACTTTATATTCACTTTCATTGACAATCATCTGTAATACTTAGTATAAAACTATGATGTTTTTTTTTGTAATTTGATATGATTACATTTCTATCTGATTTGTTTAAAAGTGATGCATTTATTCTGTTACTATGGTTGTTATTTTTTCCAAGTTTCACATATAAAGTCTTTCATACTAAAAAACAACAATTTATTCATTTTTCTTCATCTCTCATAAGATTATCTTTCAGGTTAAATTGTACAATAGTGGCATAAACCTACTAATAGTACTTTTATGTTTCCTTGAATTATTTATCGCTCTAACACTCGATTTTTTACATATGATTATTGATCAAATGGTATTATGATGCTAACAAATGTTAGCATCATAATGTATCATAAATGTTAGCATCATGTTATGAACAAATGTTATGAGAAAGAACATTAAACACTATTTATTTTACAATAATGTCATATTGATCAAAGAAAAGCTTCTTTAATATTTTTTCTAAATCTTCTTTACTTTCCTCCTTGCTTTATTGATAAATACATAAACAATTTGTAAGGTTAACTTTAAACAACCTGAAAGTAGACAAAAAGAAAAATTTATTAAATGCACAGTCGTTATATTATAGCGTTCGACTATACATTACCCCTTTTGCGACATATAATGTAGTCAAAATTTCCGATTATTTGTACCAGAAAATATGATTTTAAATTTATGATGGTTAGAATGCTGCATGGAAATCATATTTTGATAGTGAAACATTTTATGAAGTTATTGTGTTACGAATTGTTGATCGCACCTTCATACACTATTAATTTGAAACATTAAAGGCATTTTTGTTTTCTTTTAAAATCAGATACCTCCAAAACTATGCAGTCGATTTTTTTAAGTAAAAATATCTTTGGTTGACTATGTTAAAAATACTTTAAATACATAAATAAATATGTGAAAATAAATAAATACTAGTATGAAAAATATATATTCTCTGTTCTTCATTAAATGTAACTGTGTTTTTGTGCAATTATCTAAAAACAGACTTGCCAAGTTTCCAAAATGAAAAAGCCTGAGACTTTTTAGTAGTTACTTTATCGACATGTCTAGCTCTACACATTAATTGAATAAGAATACATGTGTTAAGGCAATTTAACATTTTTCTCTTTTTTTTTAACCATTTCTCATAAATTATGAACAATCAGAAATAAATAAGATGGGAATACATATTATTCCTTCATACAATCATTTTTCAATTTGCATTCCAGTACATTCGAAAATATCTAAACCAATCTTTGTATTGTTATAGTGCCTATTTTAAAACCTAAAATATAAAAAAAATCTTATAAAATACAAGGTGATTTTTTTTAAAGTTGTGAAAGTAAAACACTATAACAAAAGAACCACTGATCCAAATGACCTGAAATTTCACCAGTATGCTTCCAAAGCAATGGGCATTTTTTAGGCATGGTTAAAAAAAAACTTAAAACCGCATCAACAGATGGTGCTGTAAGGTAGCAGAAACAAAGAATATCGTCTGTGGGAGGAAAACAATGGACTGTACTTTGAGGAACCATCTTCCGTAGGCTCTTTGTCATCATTGGACCTTTTCTTAAATTCTTAAGTGTTCTAAATCTCCTACGAGCAGTTGCAGCGCTGTCATTAATCTGATAATACAGTTTTACTAACAATGCACAGTCCGTCAATGGCGTAGTCATTGCAAGGATTTCTGTAGAATAATGAACACGAGGTGTCCATACTTCACGTTTTTATCGCCAATGTGCGTGTGCCGGGCGCAAGTTCGTCTCCCGACTTTACTGCATATACTGCAACATCTGTCGGTGCGATTTTAAGTTTATTTTTTAACCACGCCTAAAAAATTCCCATTGCTTTGGTAGCATACTGGTGAAATTTTAGGTCATTTGGATCAGTGGTTGTTTTGTTATAGAGTTTTACTTTCACAACTTAAAAAAAATCACCCTGTACTTAAAACAAAAAGTAAACAAACTTCAGTGAATAGTTGATGTAATATTACTAGAAAACTTTTTGTCTCTTTTTTTTTTGTACGAAAATAAAGATTTTTATTCCATGCTTTCTGATGATACCGAAAAATTACTCACAATAATCAAAAACATTCTTTTAAGCCTAAATGTTCATTAAAGAAACCCACATAAAATGTGTAACAAAAAAATAACACATAATGGAACAAACTTACCTTAATATTAATATTCATAACCTATTTCTGTTGTAATTTTGGATGTCTTAAATATGGCCTCATACTGATTCTTTCGAGTTGTGTTTGAATTGACCAGATTTAAAAAAAAAAAAAAAAGCCATGAAAAGTTTTTATTGAAAAAAAAAACTATATATTTGAATATTAATGTATGTGTATGTATGTTCATTTTTATACAGAAAAGACAAAATAAAATTGATATTAAAGATATAATTGTAGATTACTTTTCCATAATTGTACTAAAATGTGGATTAATTTTGTTTCACTTCAGGTTCGGTTTGAAGTGTGTCCGGTTTCAGATTGACTGCAACTAAATTTTAGAGTTCAAATCAGATACCTCACCTGTATTCCAAATTAATTGTTTAAAATCTGTGGCCAAATCATAGTCGGGATAACTGGTAAAAATCTATATATCGATAAATGTAAATAAAATTCCCAAGTAACTTCCATCTTTCACACTAAATAAAACAAAGGAAGACATAAAAATAAAAAGAATTCAATCACCTCTTATGTAAATGCAATGCACATGCAGCAGATGATACTAGCCATCTAAAATACAGATTCTGACCACAGAGTACAGAGAATAAATCGAGAAGCGGTGAAGCATTAAATTAGCTCTGCTATATGAAGCCAGTTATCGCTCAAATCATGCCCAAGGGCTGACATGATTGGAGGGAAAGAGGCTGCATGTGTAACAAGGACTAGATTCATTGGATGGGAAGAGGTTGATTGGGCCGGCTGTAGGGTTGCATTTTCAGCATCACGCCAAATATTAATATGTCATCTCTAGTTATTCTGAGAAATCTATGACCTGCTGGACTTCATAATTTTGAATCCCTTTGCTGTGTCAATGATTCTGAATGGATGAGCATATTCTTTTGCAGACGAATAGCAGAACGTGGGCTTTCATTTTATTGGAGGAATGAACCGCTTCTCTAACTATACTTTTGGTGTCCAAGATCTTAGCTACACCGCTATTATGGATGTGCGGAAGAGACCTATTCTAAGCAGGTTGCACGCAGCACTGCAAAGAAGTTCCAATTTACATTGCACTGTGATCCAACCATAATGGCTAAATCGTACTTTGTAGATTGAAAACAAAATTTGCATGTTAAAATTTTAAAAAGCCATAGATATTTTACGATATTCTGGAGATTAAATTATATTTGAAAAATCCAGAATCTTTGGCCAAAAGCCGAAGACTTGGCAAGTCTGTAAAAACATTTTCCTTTGACATCCTTGTTATCACAATTTCAGATATTTCTGTCACAACACTTAATGATCATTTATAATCTCTCGATTAGAAAAGTACCCAAGAATTATTTTCATATGTAATCTCTGGGGAGATCTGATATTTAGCATTTGTATAAGTAACAGAAAATAAGCAGAAAAATGTATTCAAATTTGTAGAGTTTAGTCAAAATATTGATCGTAAAATATCCACAATCATTAATGGCGGTGTGAAATATTACTATGCCATAACAAACTTAACCAGTTAGCTAAAGCATTATTTTCCTATGATATATTATAGTACACATTTCTTTTAAATGCCTAAATAATAAAACTTTAATCTTTTTAAAGCTTGCAATTAAAAGTTTAAAAAAATTAATAAAGTTAAAATATTGATAAAACTTTGCATTTTTATTACAGTATTTTGTCACATCTTGAATATTTATATGTTGCTTTTCTAAAATTTATTTTTAATGAAGTCTTGATATTTAAAAAAATTATTGCCTCAATATTTTTACCATTTCATATGATATTTGAGACATTGCGATTGGACTGTGTTATACAGCATTTAAATATACAGTAAATTACATATTTTATATACAAATGGATTTAAGCTACTTATTTAACAGAATATTTGTTTAAGAGTAAAAAGAATTTAGCAGCATTTTCAATACATAAGTTGTACATTTTTTATTGTAGAAGCAAATTAACGCCGAGGTAACGACAGTAGTATGTGAGCCAATAAGTTTAATTAAATGTGTCTTGAATTAAGTATGGCAGTCACTTGAAATCTACTTAATTTAATTCATTATACATTTCTGGTCCAAAAAATAATTTTTTGATTTACAAAAAAGCTGGAGATTGGAATGAGTAGTGAAACAAATGAATAGTGAAACAATAGTCTCTAACACAACATATACAGTTGATTTAGATTTCTATGCAAAATTTCAAAGCTTTTTAAAAATGAAAGAGGCAAGTGAGAATGTTTTTAGACAGATATTGAGTTTAATTAAATGTAAAAAGTAAAACATGATTAGTTAATAAGTGATGAAAACAATTATGGAAAATAAAATATCCAATATAAGGTAAAGTGAGTTAAAATAAGTAGGTTTCATAAAATAAATTTATGACAAATACAAATTTTATTCTTTTACATTGTCTTGCCAAATTAGTGTATTACAGGTATCAGTTACCTTTTTTCAATGAAAAAACAATGTTTATTGCTTATAGTTGGTAGCCATTTTAAAATTTTGAATGATTTGACTTGGTTATAATAGGAGAAAATATTTGGATTTAAAGTAAATAAAAACTTATTTTCAGTTTACTTATTATTGTATAGCATAAAACGCTTAATAAGGATTAATTTTCTGCATTTATTAATCCAAAATTTGATTTATTTTAGAGCAAAAAACCTATGTGGGGTAATATAGCTATACTTTTGGGTTAACTTTCTGATTTTTTAATGCAAAATAACACAAAATTAATATTTTAGAGAAAAAAAAACCTATGTAGGGTATAGTAGTAAACAAATAGCAATTTCTTTACTTTTTAAATATTTTTAATGTAACATTTTGCAATAAACAATATAGGTTTATTTGTTCCAAAATATTAATTTTAATTTATTTTGTAATAGAAAATTCAAAAAAAATATATATTTCTGAGTAACTGTTTTATGCTTTAGAATGGATAAATAAACAAAAAATATGTTCTTATTGACTTAGAATGCAAAGTTTTCTCACCATTAAAACCTCATTATCTTTTAATTTCTTCACTACAAATAATGTTATGAACAAAAACTTATGCTGTTACAGTGACTGCAGATTGTATATATATTTGGGTTTTATAAGAATACCTATTATAATATTAAACACCCTACCTTATTCCAGTTGACTACTTTAAATATGCAAAACAATTAGATATTTAACGTATAAGTGAAGTTGTTAAGATGAGTGTGTTTCTGTTTTTGGTAATGTGAACATACATGCATTGAATAAATAAATAGATGTAATGGATGATGAAGAAAAAATGCGACTACATGTGAGGAATAACATTAAAGTATATTGTAAAATGTGAGAAGTTCCCATAACATATATTAATTTTCTTCGATTTTCTTTTCTATGTATATACTAGCTTTTTTTGCTGTTCTTTCTTTCTTCTTTTCTTTTCTTTTTTTTTTTTGGGGGGGGGGGGGGGGGATTTGATAAATTGCATTTTGTGTATAATTAACTAATAAATGTAATTTCCAAAAAAGTTTTTAATAATTTAATATTACAGCTGGCAATTTTTTTATTGTAAATATATTGATGTGGGTAATTTTTCTGCTTTTAATATACTATCTTACTAATAAAATAATCATTTTTATTTACTACAATTAGGTGTTAACGAAAAGCATTTGTGACAACTGCATTCAAATTATAGAACTGCAGTGTAAAATAGTCTGCCTTCGGCAGCCGCCATCTTGATTAAGTGCTCCGGCCTAGTACTGAGAAGGCTAAGCTCAAGACACAGATATCTAATACTATAAAAATATTAAACCGACACCAGTAAAATTAAATTATTATTTATGAATAAAGTAAATACAAGTTCTGCTCGTATCAAGATTATTTTCGTTGTTTGAAACATAATTAAGTAACGAGTGGCCGCCGATACGGCAGCTAGCTCGTTGAATTTGTAGAAAGGTCCAGGTATAAGAGGGTTTAAGAAGGTCTGCGTGGCGTGGTTTAAGCGTTGGCGTTTCAGGCGTGAAAATATAAGACCTAACCAATCAGCGTGCTTCATAATTGTTTATTCCGCCATTTTAAAAAACGGACGAAGTTTGATGAAGCAGACGACAGATGAATATTTTGATGAAGATTTAAAATAAAAAAGGGATTTACAAACCAAAGGTATGTAATATTTTTCAGATATTTTTAATGTTTCTCTACATTGCTTCATAACTGTAGAAGTTTCTTTTATGAATTCGTAAATTACTATATTCATGTATTTACGTACTACGCTACTAAAATTCATTTGTTCGCTATGTTACTTTTTATATTACCAAAGTCTTTATAAAGCTGTGTATTCATAAATTCTTTAAGTACTATCTTCCGGTATTTATATGCTATGCTACCAGTTCATTTGTTAATTGTTAGTTACGTTACTTATTTCAAAACTCACCTTGTTTCATAGGCATGAATTAAAAAAAAAAATTGACAGTATATGAATAAAAATTAGAATAGTACGATCGTAATGCATAATGTACAGTAATGTCTTTTTTTGTGAGAAAATACTTTGATTTATTTCAGGTATTTATTTAATATTGTTACTGGCAATTTTTAACTTTATCTTAAAACTGGTACCAATAAATTTTTAGCCATATAATTCATTTTTAATTAACTTCTCAGTTTTCTCTGTTACTGTCATATAATTGACTGATCATTGATTTGCATTGTTATTCATCAGTTTTAAATGTGTTAATTTTTTCAATGAATCCATCCTAATATATATCTAAAATATTGCAGAGATTTTAGGGGACGACTTTACTTATGCTTGACCCCGCCGAATAGAGTCGCCAAGCATTGGCGAATGACGCATATGGTTGCCAGGATGATACTTGTGATGTTGGCATATTGTGCCGCTGTATTAAGCCAATTGTGATTTTTCAACAGTGGGGTCGGAACAGATGTGTTACTATCACGCTAAAATGTAAACAAAAGATTGGCGACTGTTTGTTTGGCGCGACTTCCAAGACTGCGCCAAACGAATAACTTAATACAATGGCTAGGTTGCCATTAAAGAAAAAAATCCCCTAAATTTGGCGACTTTTTTCTTTTTTTTAACCGATAATTTTTTTTTTTTTTTAGCGTGAGTGTAAAGCATCTAAGCCGTGGGGTCTTTTCAGCAACCCCAAGAAGAAGGTGTGGATGTCAGTCATTTATCCACAAACAGCTATTTGTTATCGTTATTTCGCTTCTGCTTTAATAAGTTATAGGAAGCATTTCGCTTTGTATTAGATTCTTTTTTTTCTTTTTCTTTTTTAAGAATGCAAAAGCCAGAAAGAATGTATATTAAAATAGTATAGCGTTTAAATGTTTTGTATTTTTCTGTACATATATTTAATTGTAATGAGGCTTTCATTCTGAAAATTAATAGCATTTAATATATACTTAAAAGCGGGAGAAATGGGGGGGGGAGGGGGGGGGGCTTTTGTACGAGTTCATCCGTGTTAATGCGGTTTTCTGCGGATAGCTGGGGTGATTGTGTTCCGGTATTTTGTACACCACTAAATTTATATGGGAATATTCTTATTAGGTCATCGCAGAATCCATCGATTAAACAAGAAACAGATTGCTATATAAATTTAGTGGTGTACAAAATACCGGAACACAATCACCCCTGGGATAGCAAAGAAATATTAATGTTATTTTATCTTGGAAAAGAATAAAATAATAGACCTATTTTTGCGTAAATAGTAATGATAGAATGAATAGTCTTCATTCCTTTTCCTTTTTTTTTTAACACTTTCCAACCTAGTTGAAAAATGTTTATGATTTCAGTTTGTCTGCCGTCTGTCCGTGCTCTAACTCCCGTAAATATGCTCGGATTGCTCTGCAATTTTTATATGTTATTGTCGTTATCTATAGCATGTTCCCCATTTCAACTGAAGTGTGTAGCACTCATAGTTTTTTTACAGGGACACTCAAAAGAATTCCGTTACATTACGGTCTATGGGGGAAAATCATTTGCGGTTTATTTTAATGATGTTACACAATTTCAAACACATTGTAATTGGTATATATCACTAAGGTGCACTACAAGAAGCTTAATATAGAATAGGGTGTGCATAGCACTTATAGTTACTTGACAGGGACAGTCAAAAGAATTCCGTTACATTACGTCTATGGAGAAAAATCGTTTGCGGTTTAATTAAATAATGTTTCACTATTTTAAACGCATTGAAATTGATATATATCACTAAGGTGCATTACAAGAGGCTTACTACAGAATAGTGTGTGTATAGCAGTCATCGTTCATTTACAGGGACACACGAAAGAATTCTCTACTGTCTGTTAAAAATAATTTCTGGAAGTGCGTTTTAAGTTGCTGAACGTGATTTTAAATTGAACTCACTTTTTGTCTATTATTTGGTGTGTATAAATTCTGTAGATTCTATACAGGGCAGCACAAAAGTTCGCGAACACATTTCCGTTTATTGACAGAAACTCCAGAATGTGAATTTTAAACTGTGCTACGCGTTTCCTAACTAAACTGAAATTTAGCATATACACAAATATATATACAAATCTATAGATCATATACAGGGCTGAATAAAAGTATTCGGATATTTTTTCTAATATTGTATATGTTGGAAATTCCTGAAATTACGTTTTTAAATATGTTATGCGTTTTCCAAATTGTTTACTTAGATGTTATCTTTCAGCTTATTAAACGGTGATGATTTGTAAAATTATTTTGGAAAGTGTTACATAATCTAAACTTGATGCATGATTTTTCGTTCTTGTTTATGTATGTTTCAAATTTATAATTAATTTAGTTTTTTTTTCTTCTTTAAATCATTGTGTTGTCGTCTAGAGTCCTGCACGATGTATTCCCGAAAATTTATTTTCAAATCAACTCGACCCCGAGACCAAAAAAAAAAAAAAAAAATTCATGTTTTTTTTTGTTTTTTTTGTCAGTTTTTTAAATCATTGTATTGACGGTGGTCTAGAGTCCTGCACGATACTATACCGGACTTATTACTGTTACTCGACTTACTGTACCCGTCTCGTATTAACACTGATGTACTGTAATGTACCCAAAATTTTCATTTAAAATCAATCCAGCCCGAGCAGGGAAAAAAAGTTTTGTCGATCCGAACCCGACAAAATAATTTTCATGATGAAAATAAATTAATTAATCTTTTAAAGCAATTGGGAAATGTAATCTCTATATATTTTTTTCCTGCTATACCAATTTTATCTTTTTTATACAAAAATGGACGGATTTATTATTCAAATATAGTTAATAGAGGAAACATCGATGAAATCCTGCATCAGGTCAGATTGTCCCTTTTTTTTTTTTTTCCGTTTCAGGTTTATTGGCGTAGAATTGTATGAGCTCGTGGAGTTCAAGCCCTTCAATAATTTCTAAAATGAACATTTTTTTTTTAACTTTTATTTATTTTTATTTTATTTTGTTTACTTTCTAGTGTTTTATAAAATTTTTAAATGTTCCATTTTTTCTTATTTTTCTTTTTTTGTTATAGGCATAAACGACATTATGAAAACTTTTTCACTTTATGTTCAATTTTTTTTTTTTTAAATTAGAATAAAATGATCAACGTTTGAACTTTTTATATAAAAAATGAAAATAGAAAGAACAGTAGTGACCATCCCCCCAAACCCAATGACGCAAATCCCCCCCCCCAAAAAAATCTTCATACATTAACAATGACCCCCCCCCCCCCCTAAACAGAACATCAATTGTAAAATATATTCTACTGATAATTTAATAATAGTATTCTTGCGTACTATCACACAAAGATGAAATAAAAGTTTTAACAGCGTAATAAAAAATGAAGATATATATTTTATTATTAGCAATCTGATTGTTTCCACATTTATAAGTCCTGACTGACAAGCCCGTGTTAATACATTCACTAAGCTCCAGTTTTCACTGCGATACAAGCCTTGTCTCAATTAATATAATTCTAAAGATATAATGCAATATTAATGACTGAAGTAATGATTAATACTCTTAATGATTACATTCATATACGTAATAAGTTTTTTTTTAATGTGTTAGAAAAATCAATTCTTTTTAGCATTTAAGATAAAATACAGAGAAAACAACATTACAATTTTGCTCGTTAGCAGGAGGCAGTGCCGAAACTAACCTTTTTTGCACCCGTGGCAAACATGGATTTTGGTGCCCCCCCCCAAAGGCGTATCCAGCTCTCCGTTCAGAGGGGGGTCATGCCCTTTTTTTTGGGATGGGGGGTCATATGTCTTCATTAGCAGTTTTTATATATTAAATCCACATTTACTGTTTTCTGACGTATACCAGAATTCATAAGTTCATTTCTTTCATAAATGCATAAAATTTGCTGGTATATTCGTAAATATATAATATTTGCATGTTTTAGAAAGATACCAAGAAATTAATTTCCCATTTTCTTATTCATGCAAAGAATCTTACAGAAAGTTTTCTCAATGTTCGCATTTTAACATTTTAAGGCGATTTTCGAGGGTCGATAATCATGGAAATATCGTCTTGAGGGAGCAATCAAATACAAATCAAAATGTACCACATTTATAGGAAAAATAAAAACAATGTTCGATTGTTTAGTCGTTAAACAATAATGCCTGCTATTTAAATTCATATCTATTTAAAAATAACAATGGATGAGATAATTTAGAATTTTTAAGCAGTAAAAAAAAAAAGAGAAAAAATGAAAACATCTTTAATACTTATTTATATTTAAAACAAATGTATTAGTCGATAGAAATGTTTTTCTTTTGGAGGGGGGAGTGGGTCATGACCCCCATGACCTCCCCCTTGGATCCGCGCTTGCCCCCCCCCCCCCCCCCTTGCCAAATAAATTTGCAAAGATAATTTTATCAAGTTTCTATAATAGCTGACTCGACTTGTTTTAAATTTAAAATATGTAATCACAAAATACATAATACTGAACTGCGTAATCAGCTTTGTCAAATATTGATTCAATAAAACCTTCAAAACGGAATAGAAAGGAACAGGAAAAAAAATCCACTTTATACAGGTTTTCACCTTCGCAGGTATATTTGTTGGTATTTTTTCTGTTGAGAACATGTGATTTTAAAATTCAAAACTGGATTGATTTCATTTTCACAGATTTTACGCTCTGTGCATCATTACAAATGAGGCGTTTAAGGTCCAGTGATATGAATCACATTGTCTTAAGAGTTTACACTAATCACGCGAAGACATTCGGAAGCTAATGTTAAATCTGTGGGAGCGTTCTTAATTACTTTTTTTTTTTTTTTTTCATGGGATACATGCGGTCGATATCTAATGTACATGCATTTGTACATTTTCGGGATTTGTTACTTTTTTGAAAGTGTCCTCATATAAAAAAAAAAAAACTGCAACCAAAGTCAAAAAAGTTAAAACGCACAACGTTAGATATCGAGATCAAGTATGATATGAGAAAATAAATTATTTAAAAGTATTTAAATGTAAGCGAGAATTACGAAAAGAACGCTCCCATAGGTTTAACATTAGCTTGCGAGTGCTTTCGCGTGATTACTGTAGGCTCTTAAAAGCATTTAATTTTTTTTTTCCTTAATAGGATAGCTGAGGTTGATGTTCCGAAAGAGAAAGTAACTTTATATATATATATATATAATATTAAAATGCAAGCGAGAAATTTTATAAGAATGCTCCCATAGGTTTCATATTAGCTTGCGACTTTCTTCACATGACTATAGTGTAGGTTCTTAAGAACTCAAAAACCAGGATTTTCTGCAAACATAACAATGCCAGCTTTACTAACTATGTCACCCTGTGCGAGATTTTTTTCCTGCACCCCTACAAATGATAAATCCGGGAAAAAAAAAACGTTTTACTAAGTATTTTATCTTGCGTATGTTTTAACTCCTTTGTTTTTAGTATCTCGAGCAGTCGTCCAACCTCTCTCCCTCTAAGCCAGAATCTGGTTGCAAAAACAAAAAAAATCCCTGACGGCTCGGCCTACAGGCACAGGTAGATTTTGAAGACGCAGACCATGGGGCACCTGTTTGTTGGAAATTCGGGGAAAAATGACTTTTTTGCGATGATGCGGTAGTTGGAACCGCTCACTTCGAAACCTAACTTGTTTGCAGGCAAAGCCGGCCGGGTTTTTTTTTTTTTTTTTTTTTTTTTTTTTTTTTTAATATAAGGGTTGGTCCTATAAAAAACTTGTCAATATAAAAGTTTTAGATAATAGTAAGAGGATTTATAATAAATTTAAGCGGATTTGATATCTTGTGAATGGACGAAGTTATGAATTTTTTTTCTTCTAACCCCCCCCCCCCACCCCTTTGGGCCATTTTTAATGATATTAAAAATCTGTCTTACATAAATTTTCGTTAAAAGTAATAATAACTTTAAACAGATTCGATACGTGTCATAACTAATAAATTATGGGTTTTTTTCTGTTTTAACAAAAAGCCCCCCCCCCCATTTCTTCCCCTTGGTTCGATTTTGCCCATTAACGAACATTTTATGCCCCTTGATGTGCGATTTCCATCTAACGGCACATCATTTCGGGCACCTTGTTAAAAGCGAAAAATTTCCAAATTGACTGGCATAAAACTGGCAGGCCTGAATAGTGAAGTGATTTGAAATCGAAATGAGTTTTCCATTTTTTGATCAATAAATTACTTATCGAGTTATAAGCAATTCATGTCACGCGACGACATGTTCCTTTTTCTCATGCAGCGCAGTCGGGAATTAAAAGATATGTCAAAGTAACCAGTTTAAATTTGAGAACAGCCTTAAATTGTTTTAAGTCCTTTGTGAAAAGTACATTCTGTTATTATTATTATTTTTTTAATCCTCAGAGTAAAAGAAAATTTGGTTACCTAAATTTTAAAATCCAGGGAGGGCCATTGTCCCTTCCTCCAGGCACTCTTAATTGCGCCCATGATAAACGGAATATCGGTGAAAAATTGCAGCATTTTGACGCAATTACGTATATAATATATTAAAAATAAATCACATGTTTAAAAATAAATGAAAAAGATAATACAAATAATAAACACAGAAAATTGAAAATGCACAAATAAGATTATGGTATATGATTAAAGATGTACGTTTATGGATTTTTCAGTGAAGGAATCGTCAAGCCGCACGCCGCGCCGTTTCGAGTTCAGGGCTCAATATCCTGATAATTGTCAGGAAACCAACTGCTGTGGTGGCATATGCTTGGCTGTACGCTGTACGTAAGCTAATATTGTATACAAACCGCAAAGGATTATTCGGAGGAAGTTGGAACAAATTAACAAAAGAAATGGAAAGATGAGGATCCCCGTCGTCTAATTCTTTACGAGGGGTTACTACCAACTGGACAGACATCTGGTGGTCAGTCCAATTTCCAGAAGTGGAATTCAACAGAACCGGAGTCATAAACCTGTCACAGCAATAATTAGCAGTCAGCAATGAAAGCACACGAGTGGGACATCCTACGGGTAATCCATCAATTGCTTCATCTTCCCACTTATATAATTTGATCCTTTTAGGCTGCTGACTATTCTGCTCAGATAAAAAAAATACATAAAAAGGCGTTCACGAGGTCTAAACTTATTTGTGGCGCATTTTACAATGTCTTATTGAAGCAAGGCCCGGTGGAGGGGAGGGGGGGGGGAGATGTCCTGGGCACAAGAGTAGAAGGCGGAGCCAAAAGAATATTTGGTTCGTCCTTCGGTACAAGAAACAAATAACGAAATTTTGGGGAAAATGTCATGGAATCGGACGACCCAAAAGAGAAACGTATTCTTTAATTCTATACTCTTTGTTTTGAGCAAGGCGCTGTTATTCCATTAAGGGACCACCGAGGGGCGCCAGAACAATATTTGATTAACGAATTCATCCCAGATACTTGCAACATTAATAGACCGCCCAATTATGTTTGAATTGGTTCAATATTTCGGACATCATCGTGATGACAAATTTTGCTTTTGTGTGTCGCTGTAAAAGGGGGAGGGGGGCTGGGCGTCACAGTCGAAGAGGGCGCCAAAATAAGATTTTGTTCGTCCTTCGTTACAAAAAACAAATAACGAAATTTAGGCAAAAATGTCATGGAATCGGACGACCCAAAATTAAAGATGTATTCTTTAATTTTAAACTCATTGTTTTGAACAGCGCGCGATTACATTATTAAGTGACCGCAAAAGGGGCGCCAGAACAATATTTGATTAACGAATTCCTCCCAGATACTTGCAAAATTAAAACACTGTCCAATTATATTTGAATTGGTTCAATATTTCGGACATTATCGTGAGGACAAATTTTGCATTTGTGTGTCTTTGTAAAGGGGGGGGGGGAGTATGCCCTGGGCCCCAAATTCAGAATTTATTCATTCTTCGTTACAAAAAAACAAATAACGAAATTTAAGCCAAAATGTCATGGAATCGGACGACCCAAAATAAAGATGTATTCTTTAATTTTATACTCTTTGTTTTGAACAGGGCGCGATTTTTCCATTAAATGACCGCCTAGGGGCGGAGCGGAGCGCCAGAACAACATTTGATTAACAAGTTCATCCAAGATACTTGCAAGATTAATACACTGTCCAATTATATTTGAATTGGCTCAATATTTCGGACATTATCGTGAGGACAAATTTTGCATTTGTGTGTCTTTGTAAAGGGGGGGGGGGGGGGGTATGCCCTGGGCCCCAAAGTAGAAAGGGGCGCCAAAATCAGAATTTATTCATTCTTCGTTACAAAAAAACAAATAACGAAATTTAAGCCAAAATGTCATGGAATCGGACGACCCAAAATAAAGATGTATTCTTTAATTTTATAATCTTTGTTTTGAACAGAGCGCGATTTTTCCATATTATACTTTTTTATTTTATGTCGAGCGTCCCCTTACTTTTTATTTTCAAGGGGGACGCTAGAGACGCGAGAGGACGCCATCTTTTCAAACTTACTAATTTTTTTAAATTATGAGCACACCAATAAATCAGATTTAAGAGATAAGGCATTGATTTTTAATACTTTTCAACAACATGGAAAGTGTTTACGGTGTCAGATCGCTTGTCTGTCTCCATCTGTTCGCATTCTACTTGTAACTTCCGAAAGTTTGCTTGAATTTCGACAAAATTTTATGTATATTTTTTCAATGTAGCCTTATCACTATTGTGAATTATGTGTATAGCATCAGTATTTCGTTTACGAGTGATCAAAAAAGAGTTCTTTCATATTACTGTTTACTGGGCGGAGATTGTTTGAAATACACATAAATGAAGTAATGCCATATGGTATTGAAATTCGTTACAACATATTCCCTATCAAAAATAGTATTTATCGTTCGTTTACAGGGACGTTAAAAATATTTCGAAACACCAAAACACCATGAGCTATTAACAGTAATTGTTTGCAATGCATGGAAAACGGTGCACGAAACATTTATAGTTATTTTACAAGGCCAAAGAATCCGGACACATTGTCAGACGTGGGTTCAGTTGCTCGAAACGTGTTTTCGGTTATATTTTGTATTTTTCAGCTGAAGAAAATATCCATTTGCTAAGTGATACGTAAATGATATTCGTATACAGGGCCACACAAAAATAATCCAAATACACTACCGTCATTGCCGGATATTTCTTGAAATGCGTTTTGCAGCTGGTTTAAATTTTAGTGTGTTAAATGTGATGAGCATATTATCATTAATTTCTATACATGACCACTCAAAATAATTCGAATGAATAGGGACCATTTATAGATAATTATTGCTTGGTATGTATTTAAACTGAACGAAATTATATTTTCGATTAAAAAAAACGCTAGACATGCTTTTCCTTCACACATTGTTGCATCAAATTAATTTTACAAACATTTGTGTGTAATGAATATAATATATATTGGCCGGTATACAGTGTGTCTGTGTATTATAAAAGTTGACACGCACTTTAATTTGTTACCTGCTGGAGATAAGTAGATAACGTAAATTATAAAAATTTTTAAAATAAAGTATAAAAATAATATTGAAATAATATTGTCAATGAAATAATTATCTTGTTAATTTTCAAACATTTATACAATAACTCTTTATGCGACTCTCCTATTCAAAATTTGTCAGTCAAAAAAATTTTCCTTTTTGCTGCAATAAAATCATTAAAAATCCGCATACCTATATATTTCGAATTAAATTTAAAAATGAAGGAAGAAAGCTGACTTATAAAACCTTTTCGAACCATTTAAATATTACTTTATCAGTGAAAATGGTCCTGTGCACATATTGGCGATAGCATTTTTAGAACAAAATTAAATATTAATAAGTGTAAAAAGGGAAAAAAATGCATCGCAAGTGTATCTAAATAAAAAGCTGCACGGGCAGAAATCATGTAAAGCGACAGTGTAGTTTTAAAACTTACAAATTAAAAATAACAATAAGAAGAATTGGCTAAGCATACTCTATGTATTTTCCGTCAGCTGCAGTACATCTGGGGGACAACCGCACATGTTTATTATCATCCATGATACTGTTACCTTCTTGTAATACTTCATAGCTTTTCTAATTTGATATATAGTCGTTGTCCCCTTCCTCCCCCCTGCATATTTCCTAGCTTATTTTGAACTTTTTTGCATCTTACATTGACTACTTATCTTCAAGTTGAAATTTTTTCGGACGCCCTGTAAAAGTCGACCTTAGCTCAAACTTGAAGACTTTGTCAAAAAAAAAATGCAATACTTTGATAGCAACGTGGTTCAAAGTGGTTTTTAGCGACAAAACTTGATGCTTTAAATTTATAATAGTAATTTAACTTTAATGAATAATAATCTGTTTAATCTTCTAATTCTAATCTTTAGCGATTCATCCTTATCTAAGTGAAAACCACAGCCTTACTCAAAATTTGGAAAGCGGTAAATCATAGAATGGCTACTGATACAAAATCTAGAAAATATAAAGAGGTGAAAATTTTTTTTGAAAATAAGTATTTCTGTAAAGTTCACTGAAAGAAGGAAAATAATACATATTATTAAACTATGAGAGAATTAAATATATTGCTGTTGTTTTCAACCCATTTCCCCCCTTTTATTTAAATATTTAATAAATAAAAGAAATTAATTCGAGCCACTTTTTTACCCGCTTTCTTTTATCTTACATTTCTGTAATGTATGTGACAGTCAAATCTTGTGATTCATTTTTCACCCACTTCCTGTTGACGTAGAGCTTTGAAATTTGGAATATATATATGTCTACCTGAGGAAAATACATGAATTGGAGATTCATTTTTTAAAAATTGGATCCCTAAGGGGGGGAGGGGGGTCAACGTCGGCACAAAAATGGCATTTACCCCCATAGAAATAACATTACGATTGTGATGGAAAAAAAATAGATCCATTGTTTCAAAATTCATCCATTTTCACCACATTGCTGCCCGCATCAGTATGACATCATTGAGCGGCGCACACATTTGTGCTTTATAATGTAAGTTGACTTTTTGTGAATTTTAATGAAAGTATGTTATACAACAGAACTACTACAGAACTTAAATACAAGACAGTTTTTTTAAATTCAACTTTGTTTATAATAGCCAATTCAAAAACTATGTAATCGAATGGCGTTTTTCACTTTTTGGTAAAGCAGAAATTTTTTCAGAAAATATTGTCAAAGTAAGTGTTTTGAACCAAATTTCCAGATGCGGTAGCAAGAAAGGGGTAAAACTTGTCGTCACTTGACAATAATAGCTTATTACTCAATAAGTATTTTTTTTTTTTTTTAATGGAAAACTTTATCCTATTCCAAATCGCTTCAACAGTCCGGACTGTCATTGTTAAGCTCGTTTGAAAATTTGTCAGAAAATGCATCAGAAAGTTTCGCGTTGTTGAACTGAGAATTTGAGAACCATTTAAAATAAATTAATGTGAGCATTTTGAACAATTTAACCCATACGCATAGAGTTTTAGTAAAAGGTACAAAAGAAAAATGCATGGATAAGGAAAAAAAAAAGAATAGTGTGTAAAGCTATTTAAATAATGAAATTCATAAGAAATAAACTAAATGAAATTAATAAGATAACAAGATGACGATGAATAATTCACAAACAATCGAAGTAATGTGACACATTAAAAAATTTTTTTCCAAGCCATTTAAAAATATACAGTTAGAAAATGGTTTTCTTCAAGTCAAATTTTCTCATTCTTAAGCACAAGCTGAAATAAAAGCATTTATTAACACTTTTGGTCACGTATACATGTTGCTTAATGTGCTGAGAATCCTTGATTATTCCCACCAGTTATTTTTAATTGTATACTTTACCTCATTTAATCTTAGCATTTTTGCGATTCAATTAAGTGAAAAATTCTGTTTTGATAAACAGATGGCAAAAGATTAAAAATTCTGTAAAGGACTCTCGTCAAAAATGGGTTAAAGATAAAGGAAAAATAAAACAATTGCATTTTCCAAAATCGTCTTATGATCTATACTAAAACAAGAACGAAAAATCGTTCGTCAAGCATAGAGTATGTAACACTTTCCAACGCTTCCAAAATAATTTTATAAATCATTACCGTTTAATAAGGTGAAAGATAACTTCTAAGTAAACAATTTGGAAAACGCATAACATATTAAAAAACGTAAAAATAACATGCCAAAAATGCAATTCGAATGCTCAATAATTATTATATCTAATTAATGTAAATGAAGGCCTTAATATAACCGAATCAAACCAAGTATTTTTCGTATTATTTGATTAATTTATTATTTATTTATTTTAACTGTGTACTTAGCATGACATGCAAATGTGCAACATATTAAAAAATATATTTCTTTCATTAAAAAAAAAAAAAAAAAAAAGAGCAAAATTAAAATTGCGTTAAAACGAGGTAATTTTTAAAGGTTTTTTTTTTTTTCATTCATCATTAAAGATTATTTTTTAGAAAGTTTTAGGCTTTGACACATTATTAAATAAGTATTTTGAATTACTGGATTGCAATAACTGAAAATTTAATCAAATATTGTTAAAACCCATTCCGTGCAGGTGGTGCGAAAATGCACCATTCTCTTAAGTACTTTTTTTAATTCTTAGAAAATAAATGTTTGAATCAATAACAATATTTTTCTTGAAAACTACAATGTTTGTTTTAACTATTAAATTCTTTTGGTTGCCAGTAGCAATTTTTATATTAAAAAATATATATATATATATTATAAAATGTAATTCTTTACAAAGAATGAGAAGTGACTGTATATTGTAGTCGTATTGCTCCTGCAATATAAATAGTAATATTTTTATTTCATGATTTTTTTTCCCATTTTAGAAAAAAAATCATGCAAGTCATACTTTTGTTTCCTTATAATATCCGATTACATATATTTGTTATACATATATATACATATGTTAGCCGAAATTTCTCGCCCCAGTCCCTGTCCGACCCGTAGAAAAAAAATTGTTGGCCCCGTCAGGCTCGGTATAAAAGATATAAAGTTCGGCCCGAGCCCGTACAAAAAAATTATTGGTTTGACCTGTACAAAAATTTAATCGGCCCCACCCGACTGAATTTCTACAAAACATAAATTTTTACACCGATATGGTTAAAAATTGACTTGTACGAGGAATTCTGACAAAAAATAGTTATTTTAGCTTTTTTTTTTCGTGTTTATATTCTTATTTTTTTTAAGCGACCAGTGCTGCAAAGTTCAAGCACATCTGTTTCAAAATACTGCCCCTCCCTAGATTTATTCCTGCCTGTGTCCATGTAAACTATATATATATTTTTTCTTTTGTGAATCTCTATTTGTATGTAAATGTCTGAGTTATCATTAATATCGTTAATCCGTATTCCATGGCTTGGAGACGTAAATATCTGAAAAATGCTATGCAATAAAATCTTCTGAGATGTAATCTCATAGCAAAGAATAAAAATCCGTTATAGCCAGGTTCAGGTACATCGTCTGTTGTTAATATATTATGCTCTTTTCTCACGTATTATGTTCATTTTGCATGGGTCAACACATTTTTCTGTTTAAGACATAATTCCGTCATAGCCTTCAGACAGGTTCCTTTTTACAGGTTTACTGTACTTATTAAAATGTCTAGAAATATATGTACTATTCTTTAAAAAGAATAAATTTTAATTGTAGAATAATGACGATTTAAAAAAATATTCATTTTTTGCAAAAATTGTTCGCCCGGGCCAACTTTTACTTATTTTTTCACGGGTCGGGCTACTGATTTTCATTCGAGCTGGGTCGGGAGTCGGGACCATGCCTGAAAATTTCGGCCATACAGACCTCTAGGAAGAATGAAGTCCGGGCCCGGCTCGACACGAAAAAGAGAAGTCTGGCTTGGCCCGGCCCGAGTTTGCAGGAAAAAGTAAGGACTGGGTACGAGCCGGCCCGGAAAGAGTTATGACCGGTCTGTACCCGTCCCGAGCCTATAGAAAAATGTAAGTTCCGGGCCAAGTCTCTTGAAGGAAAATTGTTCCGAACCCGTGCAGACCTCTAACATATATAATTCCTGCTGATAGTTTTACAATTCTTCTAATACAATCCCCCCCCCCCCTCCCGGTATGTCAATAGTATGAACTATTTCTTATAAGATAAGAACTATTTCTCATAAAAAAATTTAACAATAAGCAAATGCGGCAGGTAATGGGTTAGTTAAATATAATAAAAAAAAAATTCAAAAGTTAACTAAAATTAAACACACGCAAACTGTATGTGACAGTTTGAATCAAAAATTATCTGAGAAGTTCGTATAACAATAATAAATGTTTTTTTTTTCTAATTTATCGAAAATTATTATAACTGACCCCTTTTTAAAATTCAACATTTAAGAGAGTGATCACGATCAGTTTTAAACCCTCAAAAAATCCATGTTTTTTTAAATAGATATATATTTGAAAAAAATTGTTTCGAATAAAACAAACTGCATGAAAATAATCAAATTAAAACTGTCATGTTGAAATTAATAATGTATACTTTAACACTGACTCAAATTTATTTTCCACTTTGCATGCATTTTTCTCAAAACAGGATTTTACTGCTTGTGTACACTGTAAAAAAAAAAAAAAAAAAAAAAACTCTTTTGAAAGATAGATGAATTGTTTTGTATAGATATGCATAAAATGATTATAGTAAAATTTCTACCTACTTTTCGATTGCTTAAATGACGTAAAATTTATTTGTTGCAATTTGAATGTCTTTTCTTTATGTGATGTATACCTTAAAAAGCACCTTCTAATCCAAAAAAGTAAAATATGCGTCATTTGACACAAACGTAGTTAGATAATGTCGATATAATAATTTTATTCATAAAAAATGATCTATCTGCAAACGAAACGATTATTATTATTATTATTATTTACAATGCACACAAGTAACAAAACACATTTTTGTAGAAAGCACACCCAAAGTTATCAATCGGAGTCTTTGTTAAAGTACACATTTTTAATTTCAAATTGATCCGTTGTAAATTGAATATTTTCATGTGGTTTGTTTTGTTTGATTCAAAATTAATATATTTATTTCAAAAATATGAAAAATAAAAAAAATCGATTTTTTTAATATATTTATTTCAAAAATACGAAAAATAAAAAAAATCGATTTTTTTTAAATTTTAAAACTGGTGACTCACCAAATATATAATTAATTGATAGTTTCTGTGAACTAAATAACCAGACGGGATCAAGTTCGTAGCTAGGTGGGGGCCAGGTCGGGGAAAGCCCGACCTGCAAAAGATTTTGCCCGACCTAGCGTGAAACTTTACATCCCGATTAAAACATTAAATTTCTATTTTTTTTTTTTATATAAATTTTTGTCTAATCTAGTGTGAGACTGGACTTTCCGATCACTTTATCAGCCACTATTTCACTTTAAATTTCCAATTTTTTCCATCTTCTTGCCAGATCTAAGCAAAGAGACCCCCCCCCTCCTCCCAATTTCGTTTTTAAAATAGAAACAAAACCAGAAAAATTTTCATCTATAACCCTTTTTTTCTCTCTCTCTTTCTTTAACAGACAACAGACCTATCGGGAATTGTCCCCGCTTTGTTGCTTTGTAGAAATTACACCCTACCGCAGGATATTCCTGCCCGTACCCACCCAGCAACAATTCTGTATTGACTGATATCCATAAAGCTTACTTTCTTTGTAGAATTGTCACCATGTGAAACCAGAGGCTTCTGAATCTGAAAATAAAGCGAAATAGCCTAAAATAATGTTTTTGAATTTGTCGTATATGACAAGTTTGCTGCTTCTTTCATGATGGAACTTGTTCCAATTCCATGAAACGGATTGTTATGTTTACTTGTTTGCTTTTGGAAGAGGGGACTAATGTCTTTCAATCTTCTGATCTTTCCTTACATATTATGGAATGATAAAAACTTGTGAAACTTTTGTCACAATAAAAAAATTATAGGAGGAGTTTTTCAGCGTAAAGAAGAAATGGAATTGCAATGAAAATATCATCTTTAACCAACAGAATATAAAATTTGTTTTAATTAAATGATATAAATTTAATTTATAAATAAGAAATTTACAGAATTATCTGTGAATTGTTTTTAATATACATGTCTTAAGTTATATATATATATAATTTTTTTTTTTCCCACGGGTTTTACAAGTAGTGGTTAGTAGAGGAAATTATTACCGTGTTACACGTTTGTATGTATTTCACTTTAAATAACTTTCATGTAACATAACATAAATAACTTTTCATCTTAAAGTACAAAATCTTCAAGAAACGAAATAATATAATCAATAATAAATCAAGGAACAAAAAGAAAAATGTAACGATATGATATTGTTAAGTTGTTAAGTACTATACTTAGATTTTATAAAATGTTTTATTTCGCGTAAAATATATTCTTTAAAGGAATTTATTTGCAGATATCGAAATAATATGATAAAAGTAGCTTAAAAAAGTTCATACCTTTGCTTACGACTTGAAAATATTTATAATAATGAACAAGATAACAAATTAAATCCATCATAGACGCCGACTACAAGGCCATAGAAATCCTCTGGAAATTTTCACAGGGCCATCGCCGTTCCCCCCCCCCTCTGGAAATAAAATTAATAGAAGGTCTGTCCCTTTATCTGTTCAATCTACTCTCCCACGATCCCCCCCCCCTCCCCCTGAAATTTTTAAAAGTTAGCGCCTCTGAAATAAACCAATCATTATTTCAAATTTAAAGAATAAAATATGCCGGGCTACTTACGGTTTTATAAATCCAAATTAGTTGTCTTCTGACACATTCACAAAGTCATTCACTATTCTTAAATTCAAAAATTTTCCAGGTCTTCTTATTAAAAACAAAGAAATTAAATTGTGTTTTCCATTTTTTTGTAAAAGCAAATTAGTTTTCAGAAAATTAAAGTCAAAGTTAAAGATATAAACCAATTTTCTGGACATGACAGTCTGATAAAGTTCATAAGAGAGAAATCGATTACAACTCAAAATTTAACGTATCTATAGAAAAGTGAAAAACGTTATTCGATTCTAAATCACTTTAGTAGTTAAAACTTGTAAATTTCATGCTTTTATGTATAAAAATGACAGTGCGAATATAGCAAAAAAGTTCCGTGTTGTTCAGCCGGAAAAAATTGTATATATATATAATATACATATATACACACAATTAATATACATATATATATATAATATATACATATATAATATAATATACATATATATATATATATATATATATATATATATTTTTTTTTTTTTTTTTTTTGGAACCTCATGGAGGATATCTGAAGTGGTATTTAATTACGGGTGAATGTGACCTTAATGTCATAACAGTCTTAAGCATAAACAATATAGCTCTTTTAAAAAAATATACGGAAGAAATAGCGATGCTTTATAGGAAATGGACAGTGAAATAAATTAAAAAATATTTTATATTTGCACAGACTCTTCGACACTAAACATTCTGTATAAATAGTGTTTATTATTTTTTTTTAATGTAGCACGGAACAAACAAACAAGTTGGAAATGTACGTTAAACGTGACAAATGAGGTGCGACCGTACTATAACTAGTTTTACAATGTAAAAAAATCATCTTTATTATTTCAGTGAAATGAATTATATCGTCTGTTACGAGCGAAATGAGCATGTCTTTTTTTAATTATTAGTGATGCCACGTTTACAGATGCGAATTTTTTTCGACACCAGACAGCGCTGCAAAATTCAACATGAGATATTGCTTTACGAATGATTACCTCCATGGTTTAATATTTCTATGACTCCTGATGAACGAATCTCTTGTGTTTATTTACTTTAATGATTTGAGATATTCTGCTATTAACCTAATTTCTACTGAAGTTATCTCAGAATCTATACATTTTTGAATGTAACTCATCTCTCGAGCAAACCATTTTTTTGAATGATCTTTCTAAAAATGTAACTTTTATGCAATTTTAATCGAAGAAATAATGTTGAATAAAAATGACAGCTTGGCACATGGAAAAAAGAAGTAGTTAGCAGGTTAGCCGTATTTGTTTTCCTCAGTCACATGACTTGCGCTTTTTATATAGATTACGTATGATAGGATTTAATAGAATAAAGAAAACTGTTTAATATCTTTTTAGGTTGTGATTCGATTTTCACAAAATTTGAAATGACTCGACAAAATTTTATAACGATTCTATATATTACATTTCAAACCATCGGTTGGGTAGTTTTTTTTTTTTCGGACGGGCGGACGGACCAGACGACGACTATAGTTGCTACGCATTTATATAATTACGAACGCACTTAAACTGGAATTGTTTTGTCTGAAACTGAGTCAGCACTGGGTTGTGCTAATTAGATCTTGAATAAACTATGTTTAATTCTTTAAACATAAATGATTCCGTGTTATTGTAGCAAGTGTTGATGCAATGTAATTTACCATACAGTGTTAACAATATTTTAATTCTGTATTAATCTTAACATTATCTTATAAAAATCCATTTAAAAAAATTATGAAAATATATTGTTTTTATGCTATTTTTTCCATAATTTACGGCTTTTTCAGAACTCAACACAGAAGCGTGATAATTTTAAGACTTCATCTGTTTGAAAAACCAGAGCACCACAAAAAAATAGGATTGTGCTGTCATAAAATGGCACAGTGTGTGTGTCATTAAATGTGCAGTCATAGAATTACAAATATCTTATTGAAATTATTATTTTCCTTCAGAAAAAAAATAAAATTAAATATTTGCGACATTCATATTGTTTCAAAAAGATGTAACAAACTGTAAGAAATGGCAGAGCACACTTATAACTAACAATTTTTGCACAGAAAACCAGGGTCGCAGTCCATGAATTCGGACAAAAAATAAAGCTTATCTATTTCAACCAGAACTCTGATATTTATGCAGACATTTAACAATAATGGTGATAGTTTAATAAAAATTTCCAGTCTTACCTTTCTTTATGTGGAATACGAAACTACGAAAAATTCTGGGAATGCATAGTAATTCGGTCAGTGACATCGTACATACATTCATTTCGAAATATAGATGGCCTAGTTCAGCGCTGTTTGGACGCAGATGATGATAACTTCCATCAATTTTTGTGATATTGTTGCATTTGGCAAAAACGTCTATTGAAAATTTCATTAAAATAGCTTCATTATTGTTAAAGTCTTGATCAAGAATTCGTGTTTGGCCTGAAATGAAACATTTCATGTTTTTGATTGAACAAATGGATTGCCACCCTGAATTCCTGCACATTTAATTTGTTCGCGTGTTTGTATTATTCCACCCTTTAAACTTAAAAAAGAAAATCATTATGACATAATTACACGAAAAATATATTGATACCTCAGAAGACCATCCTCAAATTCAAATCTGTTATTATCTGACACATCTCCAGAATTTATTTTTATTTGTAAACACATAAAACTGACAGATGTATTTATAATCGAATAGCGTTTTCCAAATTTCGATATTTCGGGGGGGGGGGGGGGGATTTGCGTCATTGGGTTTGGGGGGATGGTCACTACTGTTCTTTCTATTTTCATTTTTTATATAAAAAGTTCAAACGTTGATCATTTTATTCTAATTTTAAAAAAAAAAATTGAACATAAAGTGAAAAAGTTTTCATAATGTCGTTTATGCCTATAACAAAAAAAGAAAAATAAGAAAAAATGGAACATTTAAAAATTTTATAAAACACTAGAAAGTAAACAAAATAAAATAAAAATAAATAAAAGTTTAAAAAAAAAATGTTCATTTTAGAAATTATTGAAGGGCTTGAACTCCACGAGCTCATACAATTCTACGCCAATAAACCTGACACGGAAAAAAAAAAAAAAAAAGGGACAATCTGACCTGATGCAGGATTTCATCGATGTTTCCTCTATTAACTATATTTGAATAATAAATCCGTCCATTTTTGTATAAAAAATATAAAATTGGTATAGCAGGAAAAAAAAATATAGAGATTACATTTCCCAATTGCTTTAAAAGATTAATTAATTTATTTTCATCATGAAAATTATTTTGTCGGGTTCGGATCGACGAAACTTTTTTTCCCTGCTCGGGCTGGATTGATTTTAAATGAAAATTTTGGGTACATTACAGTACATCAGTGTTAATACGAGACGGGTACAGTAAGTCGAGTAACAGTAATAAGTCCGGTATAGTATCGTGCAGGACTCTAGACCACCGTCAATACAATGATTTAAAAAACTGACAAAAAAAACATGAATTTTTTTTTTTTTTTTTTGGTCTCGGGGTCGAGTTGATTTGAAAATAAATTTTCGGGAATACATCGTGCAGGACTCTAGACGACAACACAATGATTTAAAGAAGAAAAAAAAACTAAATTAATTATAAATTTGAAACATACATAAACAAGAACGAAAAATCATGCATCAAGTATAGATTATGTAACACTTTCCAAAATAATTTTACAAATCATCACCGTTTAATAAGCTGAAAGATAACATCTAAGTAAACAATTTGGAAAATGCATAACATATTTAAAAACGTAATTTCAGGAATTTCCAACATATACAATATTAGAAAAAATATCCGAATACTTTTATTCAGCCCTGTATATGATCTATAGATTTGTATATATATTTGTGTATATGCTAAATTTCAGTTTAGTTAGGAAACGTGTAGCACAGTTTAAAATTCACATTCTGGAGTTTCTGTCAATAAATGGAAATGTGTTCGCGAACTTTTGTGCTGCCCTGTATAGAATCTACAGAATTTATACACACCAAATAATAGACAAAAAGTGAGTTCAATTTAAAATCACGTTCAGCAACTTAAAACGCACTTCCAGAAATTATTTTTAACAGACAGTAGAGAATTCTTTCGTGTGTCCCTGTAAATGAACGATGACTGCTATACACACACTATTCTGTAGTAAGCCTCTTGTAATGCACCTTAGTGATATATATCAATTTCAATGCGTTTAAAATAGTGAAACATTATTTAATTAAACCGCAAACGATTTTTCTCCATAGACGTAATGTAACGGAATTCTTTTGACTGTCCCTGTCAAGTAACTATAAGTGCTATGCACACCCTATTCTATATTAAGCTTCTTGTAGTGCACCTTAGTGATATATACCAATTACAATGTGTTTGAAATTGTGTAACATCATTAAAATAAACCGCAAATGATTTTCCCCCATAGACCGTAATGTAACGGAATTCTTTTGAGTGTCCCTGTAAAAAAACTATGAGTGCTACACACTTCAGTTGAAATAGGGAACATGCTATAGATAACGACAATAACATATAAAAATTGCAGAGCAATCCGAGCATATTTACGGGAGTTAGAGCACGGACAGACGGCAGACAAACTGAAATCATAAACATTTTTCAACTAGGTTGGAAAGTGTTAAAAAAAAAAGGAAAAGGAATGAAGACTATTCATTCTATCATTACTATTTACGTAAAAATAGGTCTATTATTTTATTCTTTTCCAAGATAAAATAACATTAATATTTCTTTGCTATCCCAGGGGTGATTGTGTTCCGGTATTTTGTACACCACTAAATTTATATAGCAATCTGTTTCTTGTTTAATCGATGGATTCTGCGATGACCTATTAAGAATATTCCCATATAAATTTAGTGGTGTACAAAATACCGGAACACAATCACCCCAGCTATCCGCAGAAAACCGCATTAACACGGATGAACTCGTACAAAAGCCCCCCCCCCCCCATTTCTCCCGCTTTTAAGTATATATTAAATGCTATTAATTTTCAGAATGAAAGCCCCATTACAATTAAATATATGTACAGAAAAATACAAAACATTTAAACGCTATACTATTTTAATATACATTCTTTCTGGCTTTTGCATTCTTAAAAAAGAAAAAGAAAAAAAAGAATCTAATACAAAGCGAAATGCTTCCTATAACTTATTAAAGCAGAAGCGAAATAACGATAACAAATAACTGTTTGTGGATAAATGACTGACATCCACACCCTCTTCTTGGGGTTGCTGAAAAGACCCCACTGTTGAAAAATCACAATTGGCTTAATACAGCGGCACAATATGCCAACATCACAAGTATCATCCTGGCAACCATATGCGTCATTCGCCAATGCTTGGCGACTCTATTCGGCGGGGTCAAGCATAGGTAAAGTCGTCCCCTAAAATCTCTGCAATATTTTAGATATATATTAGGATGGATTCATTGAAAAAATTAACACATTTAAAACTGATGAATAACAATGCAAATCAATGATCAGTCAATTATATGACAGTAACAGAGAAAACTGAGAAGTTAATTAAAAATGAATTATATGGCTAAAAATTTATTGGTACCAGTTTTAAGATAAAGTTAAAAATTGCCAGTAACAATATTAAATAAATACCTGAAATAAATCAAAGTATTTTCTCACAAAAAAAGACATTACTGTACATTATGCATTACGATCGTACTATTCTAATTTTTATTCATATACTGTCAATTTTTTTTTTTAATTCATGCCTATGAAACAAGGTGAGTTTTGAAATAAGTAACAATTAACAAATGAACTGGTAGCATAGCATATAAATACCGGAAGATAGTACTTAAAGAATTTATGAATACACAGCTTTATAAAGACTTTGGTAATATAAAAAGTAACATAGCGAACAAATGAATTTTAGTAGCGTAGTACGTAAATACATGAAGATAGTAATTTACGAATTCATAAAAGAAACTTCTACAGTTATGAAGCAATGTAGAGAAACATTAAAAATATCTGAAAAATATTACATACCTTTGGTTTGTAAATCCCTTTTTTATTTTAAATCTTCATCAAAATATTCATCTGTCGTCTGCTTCATCAAACTTCGTCCGTTTTTTAAAATGGCGGAATAAACAATTATGAAGCACGCTGATTGGTTAGGTCTTATATTTTCACGCCTGAAACGCCAACGCTTAAGACCACGCCACGCAGACCACAGAGACCTTAAACCCTTAAACCCTCTTATACCTGGACCTTTCTACAAATTCAACGAGCTAGCTGCCGTATCGGCGGCCACTCGTTACTTAATTATGTTTCAAACAACGAAAATAATCTTGATACGAGCAGAACTTGTATTTACTTTATTCATAAATAATAATTTAATTTTACTGGTGTCGGTTTAATATTTTTATAGTATTAGATATCTGTGTCTTGAGCTTAGCCTTCTCAGTACTAGGCCGGAGCACTTAATCAAGATGGCGGCTGCCGAAGGCAGACTATTTTACACTGCAGTTCTATAATTTGAATGCAGTTGTCACAAATGCTTTTCGTTAACACCTAATTGTAGTAAATAAAAATGCATATTTTATTAGTAAGATAGTATATTAAAAGCAGAAAAATTACCCACATCAATATATTTACAATAAAAAAATTGCCAGCTGTAATATTAAATTATTAAAAACTTTTTTGGAAATTACATTTATTAGTTAATTATACACAAAATGCAATTTCATTGCAATTTATCAAATCCCCCCCCCCCAAAAAAAAAAAGAAAAGAAAAGAAGAAAGAAAGAACAGCAAAAAAAGCTATATATACATAGAAAAGAAAATCGAAGAAAATTAATATATGTTATGGGAACTTCTCACATTTTACAATATACTTTAATGTTATTCCTCACATGTAGTCACATTTTTTCTTCATCATCCATTACATCTATTTATTTATTCAATGCATGTATGTTCACATTACCAAAAACAGAAACACACTCATCTTAACAACTTCACTTATACGTTAAATATCTAATTGTTTTGCATATTTAAAGTAGTCAACTGGAATAAGGTAGGGTGTTTAATATTATAATAGGTATTCTTATAAAACCCAAATATATATACAATATGCAGTCACTGTAACAGCATAAGTTTTTGTTCATAACATTATTTGTAGTGAAGAAATTAAAAGATAATGAGGTTTTAATGGTGAGAAAACTTTGCATTCTAAGTCAATAAGAACATATTTTTTGTTTATTTATCCATTCTAAAGCATAAAACAGTTACTCAGAAATATATATTTTTTTTGAATTTTCTATTACAAAATAAATTAAAATTAATATTTTGGAACAAATAAACCTATATTGTTTATTGCAAAATGTTACATTAAAAATATTTAAAAAGTAAAGAAATTGCTATTTGTTTACTACTATACCCTACATAGGTTTTTTTTTTCTCTAAAATATTAATTTTGTGTTATTTTGCATTAAAAAATCAGAAAGTTAACCCAAAAGTATAGCTATATTACCCCACATAGGTTTTTTGCTCTAAAATAAATCAAATTTTGGATTAATAAATGCAGAAAATTAATCCTTATTAAGCGTTTTATGCTATACAATAATAAGTAAACTGAAAATAAGTTTTTATTTACTTTAAATCCAAATATTTTCTCCTATTATAACCAAGTCAAATCATTCAAAATTTTAAAATGGCTACCAACTATAAGCTATAAACATTGTTTTTTCATTGAAAAAAGGTAACTGATACCTGTAATACACTAATTTGGCAAGACAATGTAAAAGAATAAAATTTGTATTTGTCATAAATTTATTTTATGAAACCTACTTATTTTAACTCACTTTACCTTATATTGGATATTTTATTTTCCATAATTGTTTTCATCACTTATTAACTAATCATGTTTTACTTTTTACATTTAATTAAACTCAATATCTGTCTAAAAACATTCTCACTTGCCTCTTTCATTTTTAAAAAGCTTTGAAATTTTGCATAGAAATCTAAATCAACTGTATATGCTGTGTTAGAGACTATTGTTTCACTATTCATTTGTTTCACTACTCATTCCAATCTCCAGCTTTTTTGTAAATCAAAAAATTATTTTTTGGACCAGAAATGTATAATGAATTAAATTAAGTAGATTTCAAGTGACTGCCATACTTAATTCAAGGCACATTTAATTAAACTTATTGGCTCACATACTACTGTCGTTACCTCGGCGTTAATTTGCTTCTACAATAAAAAATGTACAACTTATGTATTGAAAATGCTGCTAAATTCTTTTTACTCTTAAACAAATATTCTGTTAAATAAGTAGCTTAAATCCATTTGTATATAAAATATGTAATTTACTGTATATTTAAATGCTGTATAACACAGTCCAATCGCAATGTCTCAAATATCATATGAAATGGTAAAAATATTGAGGCAATAATTTTTTTAAATATCAAGACTTCATTAAAAATAAATTTTAGAAAAGCAACATATAAATATTCAAGATGTGACAAAATACTGTAATAAAAATGCAAAGTTTTATCAATATTTTAACTTTATTAATTTTTTTAAACTTTTAATTGCAAGCTTTAAAAAGATTCAAGTTTTATTATTTAGGCATTTAAAAGAAATGTGTACTATAATATATCATAGGAAAATAATGCTTTAGCTAACTGGTTAAGTTTGTTATGGCATAGTAATATTTCACACCGCCATTAATGATTGTGGATATTTTACGATCAATATTTTGACTAAACTCTACAAATTTGAATACATTTTTCTGCTTATTTTCTGTTACTTATACAAATGCTAAATATCAGATCTCCCCAGAGATTACATATGAAAATAATTCTTGGGTACTTTTCTAATCGAGAGATTATAAATGATCATTAAGTGTTGTGACAGAAATATCTGAAATTGTGATAACAAGGATGTCAAAGGAAAATGTTTTTACAGACTTGCCAAGTCTTCGGCTTTTGGCCAAAGATTCTGGATTTTTCAAATATAATTTAATCTCCAGAATATCGTAAAATATCTATGGCTTTTTAAAATTTTAACATGCAAATTTTGTTTTCAATCTACAAAGTACGATTTAGCCATTATGGTTGGATCACAGTGCAATGTAAATTGGAACTTCTTTGCAGTGCTGCGTGCAACCTGCTTAGAATAGGTCTCTTCCGCACATCCATAATAGCGGTGTAGCTAAGATCTTGGACACCAAAAGTATAGTTAGAGAAGCGGTTCATTCCTCCAATAAAATGAAAGCCCACGTTCTGCTATTCGTCTGCAAAAGAATATGCTCATCCATTCAGAATCATTGACACAGCAAAGGGATTCAAAATTATGAAGTCCAGCAGGTCATAGATTTCTCAGAATAACTAGAGATGACATATTAATATTTGGCGTGATGCTGAAAATGCAACCCTACAGCCGGCCCAATCAACCTCTTCCCATCCAATGAATCTAGTCCTTGTTACACATGCAGCCTCTTTCCCTCCAATCATGTCAGCCCTTGGGCATGATTTGAGCGATAACTGGCTTCATATAGCAGAGCTAATTTAATGCTTCACCGCTTCTCGATTTATTCTCTGTACTCTGTGGTCAGAATCTGTATTTTAGATAGCTAGTATCATCTGCTGCATGTGCATTGCATTTACATAAGAGGTGATTGAATTCTTTTTATTTTTATGTCTTCCTTTGTTTTATTTAGTGTGAAAGATGGAAGTTACTTGGGAATTTTATTTACATTTATCGATATATAGATTTTTACCAGTTATCCCGACTATGATTTGGCCACAGATTTTAAACAATTAATTTGGAATACAGGTGAGGTATCTGATTTGAACTCTAAAATTTAGTTGCAGTCAATCTGAAACCGGACACACTTCAAACCGAACCTGAAGTGAAACAAAATTAATCCACATTTTAGTACAATTATGGAAAAGTAATCTACAATTATATCTTTAATATCAATTTTATTTTGTCTTTTCTGTATAAAAATGAACATACATACACATACATTAATATTCAAATATATAGTTTTTTTTTCAATAAAAACTTTGCATGGCTTTTTTTTTTTTTTTTAATTTGGTCAATTCAAACACAACTCGAAAGAATCAGTATGAGGCCATATTTAAGACATCCAAAATTACAACAGAAATAGGTTATGAATATTAATATTAAGGTAAGTTTGTTCCATTATGTGTTATTTTTTTGTTACACATTTTATGTGGGTTTCTTTAATGAACATTTAGGCTTAAAAGAATGTTTATGATTATTGTGAGTAATTTTTCGGTATCATCAGAAAGCATGGAATAAAAATCTTTATTTTCGTACAAAAAAAAAAGAGACAAAAAGTTTTCTAATAATATTACATCAACTATTCACTGAAGTTTGTTTACTTTTTGTTTTAAGTACAGGGTGATTTTTTTAAAGTTGTGAAAGTAAAACTCTATAACAAAACAACCACTGATCCAAATGACCTAAAATTTCACCAGTATGCTACCAAAGCAATGGGAATTTTTTAGGCGTGGTTAAAAAATAAACTTAAAATCGCACCGACAGATGTTGCAGTATATGCAGTAAAGTCGGGAGACGAACTTGCGCCCGGCACACGCACATTGGCGATAAAAACGTGAAGTATGGACACCTCGTGTTCATTATTCTACAGAAATCCTTGCAATGACTACGCCATTGACGGACTGTGCGTTGTTAGTAAAACTGTATTATCAGATTAATGACAGCGCTGCAACTGCTCGTAGGAGATTTAGAACACTTAAGAATTTAAGAAAAGGTCCAATGATGACAAAGAGCCTACGGAAGATGGTTCCTCAAAGTACCGTCCATTGTTTCCCTCCCACAGACGATATTCTTTGTTTCTGCTACCTTACAGCACCATCTGTCGATGCGGTTTTAAGTTTTTTTTTAACCATGCCTAAAAAATGCCCATTGCTTTGGAAGCATACTGGTGAAATTTCAGGTCATTTGGATCAGTGGTTCTTTTGTTATAGTGTTTTACTTTCACAACTTTAAAAAAAATCTCCTTGTATTTTATAAGATTTTTTTTATATTTTAGGTTTTAAAATAGGCACTATAACAATACAAAGATTGGTTTAGATATTTTCGAATGTACTGGAATGCAAATTGAAAAATGATTGTATGAAGGAATAATATGTATTCCCATCTTATTTATTTCTGATTGTTCATAATTTATGAGAAATGGTTAAAAAAAAAGAGAAAAATGTTAAATTGCCTTAACACATGTATTCTTATTCAATTAATGTGTCGATAAAGTAACTACTAAAAAGTCTCAGGCTTTTTCATTTTGGAAACTTGGCAAGTCTGTTTTTAGATAATTGCACAAAAACACAGTTACATTTAATGAAGAACAGAGAATATATATTTTTCATACTAGTATTTATTTATTTTCACATATTTATTTATGTATTTAAAGTATTTTTAACATAGTCAACCAAAGATATTTTTACTTAAAAAAATCGACTGCATAGTTTTGGAGGTATCTGATTTTAAAATAAAACAAAAATGCCTTTAATGTTTCAAATTAATAGTGTATGAAGGTGCGATCAACAATTCGTAACACAATAACTTCATAAAATGTTTCACTATCAAAATATGATTTCCATGCAGCATTCTAACCATCATAAATTTAAAATCATATTTTCTGGTACAAATAATCGGAAATTTTGACTACATTATATGTCGCAAAAGGGGTAATGTATAGTCGAACGCTATAATATAACGACTGTGCATTTAATAAATTTTTCTTTTTGTCTACTTTCAGGTTGTTTAAAGTTAACCTTACAAATTGTTTATGTATTTATCAATAAAGCAAGGAGGAAAGTAAAGAAGATTTAGAAAAAATATTAAAGAAGCTTTTCTTTGATCAATATGACATTATTGTAAAATAAATAGTGTTTAATGTTCTTTCTCATAACATTTGTTCATAACATGATCCTAACATTTATGATACATTATGATGCTAACATTTGTTAGCATCATAATACCATTTGATCAATAATCATATGTAAAAAATCGAGTGTTAGAGCGATAAATAATTCAAGGAAACATAAAAGTACTATTAGTAGGTTTATGCCACTATTGTACAATTTAACCTGAAAGATAATCTTATGAGAGATGAAGAAAAATGAATAAATTGTTGTTTTTTAGTATGAAAGACTTTATATGTGAAACTTGGAAAAAATAACAACCATAGTAACAGAATTAATGCATCACTTTTAAACAAATCAGATAGAAATGTAATCATATCAAATTACAAAAAAAAACATCATAGTTTTATACTAAGTATTACAGATGATTGTCAATGAAAGTGAATATAAAGTAATCAGTATTTAATCAATTCTGAATAGAAAACAGAAAATAATATTTTAGTTCAAATTAATTAAGGAAAAAGAAAAATACAAATGTTATACATAGGAAAGAAGCTTTCAAAGAAAAGCTGATTTAAACATGATATTTTCACTTACATTTGGGAAAAACCTTATATTTGTCTTGAATGTCCAAAGAATTTTCAGAAAAAAATATATAAACCAGAATTTCCATATCCATCAGGAAGAAGTCTGTTAAATGTCTCTAAAATCATTTGTGCAGAAGATAAATCTTAAAAGACATAGTATAATGCATCCTGGGGAGAAAGCATATGCTTGACCTGAATGTCGAAACTTTTCCATGGAGACAAACTATAACTAAGTATCTCTACATCCATATGGGAGAGAATCCTTATAAATGTGAAATATGTCAAAAATTATTTCTATACATAGGAAGGTGATAAAACCTTATAAATGTGAAGTTTGTCAAAAATTATTTCTATACATAGGAAGGTGATAAAACCTTATAAATGTGAAGTTTGTTCAAAGTCCTTTACAACTTATGGACAAATAAAACAACATCTTTTAACACATACAGGAGAGAAACCTTATAAATGTGAGATTTGTGCAAAGTCATTTGTTCAATCAGGTAATCTAATACAACATATTTTAATACACACTGGAGAAAAACCGTATAAATGTGAGGTTTGTTCAAAGTCATTTGCAAAATCAGGACAACTGAAACAACATCTTTTGTCACATGCAGGAGAGAAACCTTATAAATGTGAAATGTGTCCAAAGTCATTTACACATTCAGGAACATTAAAATACCATCTTTTAACACATACAGGGGAAAAATCTTATAAATGTGAGGTTTGTCGATTGTCATTTGCAGCATCGGAACATCTAAAACGCCATCTTTTAATACATACAGGAGAGGAACCTTATAAATGTGAAATTTGTTCAAAGTCATTTACACGATCAGGAGCACTAAAGCAACATCATTTAACACATTCAGGTGAGAAACCTTATAAATGTGAAATATGTTCAAAGTCATTTACACGATCAGGAGCACTAAAAGAACACCATTTAACACATTCAGGTGAGAAATCTTATAAATGTGAAATTTGTTCAAAGTCATTTAAACGATCAGGAGCACGAAAACAACATATTTTAACACATACAGGAGAGAAACCTTATATATGTGAGGCTTGTTCAAGGTCATTTGCAACATCTGGACAACTAAAACAACATCATTTAACTTATTCAGGAGAGAGACCTTATAAATGTGCGGCTTGTTCAAAGTCATTTTCAACATCTGGACAACTAAAACAACACCATTTAACGCATAAAGCAGAGAAAACATATAAATGTGAGGTTTGTCCAAAGTCTTTCCTACAATCAGGAAATCTAAAAATGCACATTTTAACACATACAGGAGAGAAACCTAAAAAATGTGAAGTTTGTTCAAGATCATTTACCGAATCAGGAGCACTAAAAAGATATCTATTAATACATACAGGAGAGAAACCTCATAAATGTGAGGTTTGTCTAATGTCTTTTGTACAATCAGGAGATCTAAAAAGACATATTTTAACACATACAGGAGAGAAGCCTTATAAATGGGAAACGTGTCCAATGTCATTTACACGATCAGGAACACTAAAAAGACATCTTTTAACGCATACAGAAAAGAAACCTTTTAAATGCAGGGCTTGAAATTCAATTTTTCATAGGAGGGGAGTCTCCCTTCCAACATTTATAAATGGAGGGGAGTTGAGCTGTTTGGGTGGAGGAAAAAAATCTTTAAACCTTAATATTATTTTATGTGCTATTTAAAGAGTTACTAAAGAAATGACAAACTACCATTGAAACAATTTAAATGAACAACTCTTATTAATTATACAATATATATTTTTTTTAATTTTAAGAAAGGAGGAAAGTTAAGCTTTTATGCAATATGTATTTTTAAATTTCCCTTAACTATTGGGTTCTTAAAAGAATTTCTTAATTTTGATTTTATTGGATTTTAAGTGCTGAAACCTCTTTTACAGTTCTTAAACTCGTGACAGGCAGCACAAGAGTAACTTTTATAACTTTTGATATTATCAGAAATTTATGTTTATGCTCTCGAGAGTTACAGCCAAAAGCGGAATACCTGGTGTTTCTTTCATTGAACTAGGTACTACGCATTCATATTTTAAACCCATATCCAAAATTTGATAGGGAAACTGCCAATGCATTTCTTCTATTACCCAAGAAATGTAGATTAAATATAAATTGTCAAGTCCTAATTTATGTGAATTGTATAGATCAACTAGTTTCCTTGTAGTTCAAATTTTTTGTCAAGTGCACTACAAGATCTTTGCAGCTCTTCTGATCTTATTTTTGTTTACTGCAGACTTTAGACTCGTTTGGGAGGACACAGCATCTGGTGGCACTTACTGACCTTTTAGATCTTTTCTTTATGGCAATGGAGAAAAAAGCATGAAATATATGCATTGGTGGTAGGAAATATATTGGGAATTTTATCAGTTGGTTGAGGCTAAAGAAAAAATTAGGAAATTCATTGATTGGTCATTAGTAAAAATCATGAATTTCATTGATCTGTTGCAAGTAAACATCTAAAGTCAGACCCAAGGGAAAAATCTTGCATTTTGAGGAGAATTTTGAGAATCTTGCATTTTTTTTTATAAGAAATTGTGAAATTCATCAATCAGCTGTTGAAAAAATCAAGAAATTTGTCAGTCAGTATTGGGGGGAAAAAATAAAAAAATTCGTCTAGCAGTCATGAGAGAAATCAAATTTTGTCAATATGCCGTGGAAAAGAAATTGTAAAATTCGTCTGTGGATCGCAGGAAAATATTGCAAAATTCGGTAATCAGTCACAGGAAAATTTAAATAAATTCGTAAATTGGTCCTGGGAAAAATATTCTAAAATTTGTCGATCGCGAGAAAAAATCATATTTTCAGTCTGATACAGGGGAAAATATGAATCCTGTCTATCTGTCAGAAGAGGCTGTGAAAATTGTCACTCGGTCACGGAAAAAAGAATTACAAAATTCGTAATTCTGTCACAGTAAAAATACCACAAAATGTGTTGATCGGTCGCAGGAAAATATTGCGAAATTAATCTGTCTTTCATAGGAGTCTATCGTTGTTTGAAAAAGTTAACTTTCTACAATATTATAAAATTTTTTTGGTAGGAGCCTAAAGCCCACAATATTGGATTTGGGCAGGATTTCTAAATTTTAGCGCAAATCTGCCATTCTGCCCTGAAATGTAAAATTTGCTCAAAGTCATTTACAGAATTAGGAGCACTAAAATAACATCTTTAACACTTACAGGAGAGAAACCTCATAAATGTGAAGTTAGTTCAGAATGATTTGCACGTTCAGGAACAGTAAACCAACATCTTTTGACACATAGAGGAGAGAAACCTTAAAAATATGATGTTTGTCCAGTGTCACTTGCACGATCAGGAGATCTAAAAATACCTCTTTTAACAAAAACAGGAGAGAAACATCCTAAATGTGAAGTTTGTTCAAATTCATTTACAGAATCAGGGACACTAAAACAATATTTTTAACACATACAGGAGAGAAACCTTAGAAATATGAGGTTTCTCCAATGTCATTAGCACAAACACTAGATCTAAAAAAAACATTTTAACACATCCAGAAAAAATCTTAAAAATAATTTGAGTTTTTGAATTTATTAAAAAAATTAAATTATTTTAATAAATTGATTTTATAATAATTAATTATAATTTATATTTTAATTAATTTTAAAATAAACTTAAAATTATTTAATAAAAATGGAGAGAAATCTTATAAATGTGAAGGTTGTCAAAAATCATTTGCATGATCAGGAATACAAAACAAAATATTTTTCCCCATATGCACACATACTCATTTTTGTAACTTTAGCAGATGTATGGGGTAAATCTTGCCCATTTTGTCCCCCATTATATTTTTGACTAATTACATTTTAAAAACAAATCTACTGTTGTAGAATGCATGTGTTCTACTTCTGTTTAAGGAAATAATCATGTTTTCTGTATATATTTGGAGATTTTGTAGCGGTTTCTGTAAAAATAACTTTTTTTTTTTTTTTTTTAATTAGAAAATATGCTATACATTTCCAAACCATTTATTTTACAGCTTAAAGCAAGAATTATTTCACAAAATTGATACTTATTACATTCAATACCCTTTCATCAATATTATACGAGTATTGTTTATGCCACACTTTCATTAAAATTTTTTGAGTAAATTGTTAAAATACAATTTTTTTTTCAATATTATCCCATTATTATTCAGCATTTTCAGAATATTAATGAGAAATTCGTAACACATTTTCTTAAAATGTATATGTAAGAATTAATCCATTTTATTGTTGTCAGGCTATTTACATTTCATTAATACAGTATTTTTTACATAATAAATGATTACATTTAGAACGTGACAACAAAGTTTTCACATCTTCTTTTCATGGACAAATATCACATGGTCTTTGTGTCCGTTTGTGAAATTTCTCATTTTCTTGAATGCCAGACAATCTTTTAATTTCTTTATGATGTTATTTAGAAAGAGATGGAATATTTCATTGAGCAGTAAGGTGCTCCTTCACCAGTTCCATAGAAAACCCTTTAGAAAGTTTCGTCGGTTGAGCTTGTTCTCCACTTCATTGCTTCAACAGTATGCAATGTAAGCATTTATACCAGCTACATTCATCATTCCAAAAAATGTGTCAAAGGCCAATTAATGTTTACATTTCTGTGAAACTGAGTATGTATCACATAGCTCATTGGCTGTATAAACTCCATTTTTGCTGAAATTATAGAAAGTTATGATTTCTGGTTGCCTGATAGTGGATCGATATTAGTACCACAATGCATGGAAGACATAACAAGAACATATTTTCTGTTTTTGTTAACATATAGAATCAAACTGCTTGTTCTAACTGAAAAGCGAACATCCTGTAATCGTGCTGTGTTATTGAAATGAAACATTTATACATGTGTGAGAGTATTTACTCCCATAGGATATTTTTCTTTCCTAATAGACAAAGAAATATTTCTTCACCCACCCCTTCTTGACTTTTATCTTGAAAAGTTCAAGACAGGTCTGAAATGACCTCAAAAATGTCTCCCTTTTTTCAAGGGAAAAATGTAACTGGGATGAAATTTACCCCCAGCATGTGTGCTTACAGGTAAACACATACAGGAGAGAAAGATTATATAAGTTAAAATTGTCCAAAGTCATTTACACAATTGAGATCACTAAAAAACATCTTTTAAGACCAGAACCATTCTTAGAAATGTGCAACAGTTTCAGTCGCACCTTGTGCCTAAGATGTCATTGACCCAAAAAAAAATGTTTAATCTAGAATAGCTAAATATTTATATTAATTTTTTTGAGTTATTTATATAATTATAAAATTTATATGTGTAAAAATGATTAGTTATAAAATGTAAAATTTTTTATCAATAAAATGTTCGGTGAAGGTTATTCAAGCTTAAGAAGAATATAAAAACTTTTATCACCAAAATAATTGGTAGAAGTTATGATACTAAAGATTTCAAAAAATTGTATATAACCGAAGAACTTCAATACAAACAGAAGGAACGCTTCTGTAAGGCTAAATATAAACTGATCTGTGCTTTTGTGCTTCATTCTGAAAAATTGCTGCAAAACAAACTTTGCAGGAATGAAGTGCAGCGATGCATGCATGTGCACTATACTCGAAACCAGAAAAAACACTCCATGTTTTTTTATCATTTATATTGTGACATTCCCGATTTCATTTTCATATGTTTCCTGTTCTGAATTGTAAGGATACGATTCAAGGACAATTTTTTTTCTTTGAGGATGCTATAATTTTTTTTTTTTTTTAATTATATACATATATATAATGTTAGATTTTTTTTTAATTTCAGTTATTATTTTGTTTTAGTTTCCATGAAAATGAAATATATGTATGAAAAAGTTTGACTCGCATTATCTTTTAAAAGAAAAATAATAAACAAAAATATTTAACAACTAATTGAAAAAAAAATATTTTTTTTTGTTTAACATCGATTTAGCTCTTTTTCAGATGGAATAAAATAAATTATTTTTATTTTATTCTGCTAAAAAAAATTGTCTTCATATCTATTAGCTATAAATTCTTTTTAAATAATTATTTTCAGTCAAAACAAAATATTTCAAATCCATGTGGGGTTTTTTTTGTTTTTTTAATGGACAATTTAAACTGTATTTTCTATTGAGAGTTGTATTTCCTTGAATCATATCTTTAAGAAAAAATTACACTAAAATTGATATTTTCTCAATTTCCTTTGAATCAATTAAAATCCTCTGTAGTTCAAAGAATTATCTACACATTCACTCAGAATAATATAATTTTTGATTGAATTTTCTTTTTCAGTTACAAGGATTTACAGTTATTAAGGAAATTTATATCACAAGAACCAATTTTATTATTAAATTATGTTTTTTTTTTCATTTGAACTGTCGGAAGTCAATAAAAATCTTATAATTTAAAAAAAAAATCCTTTACTTTTGTCAGTAAATGAATGAAATTTCGAAGTATGATTTCTGGAATTTTTTTCATTGGAACATACTGTAAAAAAATGGAATGGATTGTTTAAAAAATTGTTAAGTTGAATATATAAAATGTCACCATATTTTTTAATCATAAGTTGATCTGTAGTTTTCTTATCTTCTTGTAAATAATGGGAAAATGGGATGGAATATTAAATAATAAAATACAATCGATTAGTAAAGATTAAAATTGAATAAAAAACAAATGTTATCAATTGTACATTTTTGTTTCACCATAGAACAAATTTATTCTTTTAAATCAAGTTTCAATATGTTTTTGTAATGGATATTTATTTCATTTGTTTACTGTTGCTATATTTTCCACTGTTATTTACCTTTCTTAAAAATAATTTTATTTTGTAATTTCAATTCTGTTATAGTTTTTTTTTTTTTTTTTTTGCATTACATCCATTGCAAATGTGCTTTTGTAATGGTTAAGTATATCATTTGTTTACTATTGCTATATTTTCCAGTGTTATTTACCTTTCTTAAAAATAATTTTATTCTGTAATTTCAATTCTGTTATAATTTTTTTGCATACATCCATTGCAAAATATATGATGTTGGATTATCTAATATCAAATAATGAGCAGAATTCTTGAAACATTAAACATTGCATTTTATAATAAGAACTACAAATTTCTGTGTCTCATAATTTAAAAGTGATATAAAGTATTTCTTTTCATTTGTTTGTGTTTGTATGCTGTTAATGCTCTCTGTATCTAAAACCATCAACTGCACATATTCATTGTTAATGTCATTTTTGATTCTTTGTTCCCATACAGTTGAATTTATAAATAAAATTATGGAAAAAAGTGATTAAGTATTTTATTCTTTAAATTTAATTCTGTTATGAAAATTTTTTAGAAATTTTTTTTTTTTTTTTTTTTTTTTTTTTTTTTTTTGCATACATCCATTGCAAAATATATGATGGTGGATTATCTAATATCAAATAATGAGCAGAATTCTTGAAACATTAAACATTGCATTTTATAATAAGAACTACAAATTTCTGTGTCTCATAATTTAAAAGTGATATAAAGTATTTCTTTTCATTTGTTTGTGCGTGTATGCTGTTAATGCTCTCTGTATCTAAAACCATCAACTGCACATATTCACTGTTAATGTCATTTTTGATTCTTTGTTCACATACAGTTGAATTTATAAATAAAATTATGGAAAAAAGTGATTAAATATTTTATTCTTTAAATTTAATTCTGTTATGAAAATTTTTTAGAATTTTTTTTTTTTTTTTTTTTTTGCATACATCCATTGCAAAATATATGATGGTGGATTATCTTGTTTATCATAAACATCAACAATATCTTTCTGGAATCTCATAAAATAGCATGCTTACCATGAAATCTGATTGTAAGCCCCCCAGCAAATAGTTTAACATTTTTAATATATATATAGATTTTTTTAATTCTGCCTATTTCTTATTTTGTAAGGTTGCTCATCTAATATCTCATCTACATCATCTCATGTAATATCAAGTATATCACTCACCTAAAATCTTTATCCCTTTGAAATTTCTGCTCTGTCCTTTCCTCGCTAAAGGGTGGAGATTTCTAAATAAGTGGGAGGAAATCGAAAAATTCCTGTTTTTTGCAGTTTGGCTTTTCTCACCCCTGAATGTCATTTATATATTTTTTTCTTTAAATAAATATGTTTTCTAAAATAACTGTTCCAAGACCCTTCTCTTCATTAACAAAATATCAGGGTTCAGAACAATCAAATTAAAATTAAGTGGAAAATTTTCTCCCAGCACCCCCCCCCCCCCCCCGCTTTTCCTCCCCTATTTTTTCTCAAAATTCACTCCTTTTTCTGGCGATGGGGAATGGGAATTTAAGTAGAGAGTTAGATTATGATTTATTTGTTGTTGCTGCAGAGTAACAATACAGCATAAAAATCTTTAAAAGGAAAAATAGGTTTTTCAATAGATTTCAAAATTTTTGTGCTGACTGGAGAGAAGCGAATTTTTTGTCAAGGAAGAGAAGTAATTTGAATATTCCCATGCCGTTGTGTCCAGGTATTTGGTCTAAAATGCCAACTTTCACAGTATTATCTACAACATCATGCTTTATCAAAAAATGGGAAAATCCATTGTATTACATAGTTTCTGAATAAGAACACCTGTAAGTTTCATGAATTTCAGGGGAAAAAAAATGAATTTGGAAATATGTCAGACGATAGCTTCTTTGGAATTGAGAAGAGCTTTAATGATTGTGAAAATTACATGATTTTTAAAAAGTCAAAATAACAATTTTTCCAAATGCTTTTCAATTAAAATGTATGTACATGTGAATATAAAAAGAGAAAGAAAACTTTAAAATAATTAAATGTATGTATATAAATGAAAGCTAGAAAGATGTGTGTAAGAAAGGCTGGAAGAGGAGGGGGGGGGGGGGCAGTAAATAAAGGCTTTGCACATATATTTTACAAAAAGCATGTTTGAGTGCACTTCATAGTTGTACAATAATTTCATCATGTTTTAAATGGTGTGACATCATCAAAATGCACTTCAAAAGATTTATTCCCATTGACTATAATGTAACGGAAAAAGTTTCAATGGCCCTGTCCCTGTGAATAAACTATAAGTGCTATACACTTTATTTTCTGTAAGGATTATGCTATAATAAACGTCAAAACCATACAAAAATGTAACGAATAAAGCAGAAAACGTTTTTAAGAAAATATCGAGTTTTAAAGATTTGAAAATTTGGGTACTTGGGAGTAGAGTCTGGCAGAGGGTCAGGGGGTCGGGTTACCCGCACCAGACCCAACCCGATGCGTCAGTTGGTGCTATATTCTTTTGTTGCAGTTTTGGGTTGGATTCGGATTGTTTTGACTCTTGTGTGTCAAGTTCAGGTTGACCCGCTTTTTCAAAAGAATGTCCAAAATATATTTTTTTCAGTTAAAAAAAATACACAAAAATATACAATAAAACCTCCATAAAGGACACTCCCGAAAAGCAGACACCTATTTAGCAAACACTTTTTCAATTCCTGAAACTTATATATTTGTGAGTTTTTACTTCTGAATAGTGGACACTTCCCAATCTACATAAACGTAACATGTGTTATATCAACTGTCAAAAATATGATACGTATGTTTTTGTGTGTATCCTAAACGAAATGTTGGTAATATTTTTCATATTCTGAGAAAATAAAAAGAGGTTCTTAACTGCATTGTAAAGAAAAAATAATCAGTGATTCAATTTCTTATATACATATTATTTTTTCTAATGCAGTAAATGGAATATATGTTCATTCATAGTCAAATATGTATTTATTTTCATCTCAAACATAGTTCTGTTGAAATGTTTTGAGAAAATCCCAACAATCAGACATGCAATAAACCTAAATATGATCTGCAAGAATTATTCTAGTGTTAACATGCAGAAATAAAATTAGAGTCATCACGAATCGAAAAGAATATTAAAAGATAACATGAACCCGATGCAGTATTAAACGATCCTGGTTCGGGTTGAATTGCGGATTTAAATATTTTGGGTTCTGGTCAGAGTATGAGTTTTTGCGAGTTAAGGTCAGGTTGCGGGTTGCCTAAAATTATTTTTGCGGGTTCCGGTGTAAGATGTTTTTTTTTTTTGGGGGGGGGGGGGGGTGGATTGAGTTGACTTCAAATGGAATTTACGAGTTCAGGTCGGGAACAGCCCGACAAATGCAGCAATCTATTTATCTATTTTTTGGGGGGGGGGGGCAGCAAAATTTCAGAAAAGGGGAAATTTAAATGATTTTTTTATTAAATCAGAAATTCACTGAAACGCATGAGAGTTTTATCTCTGATATTAAGAAATAATAAGAGAATAAAATTGAAGTACTTTTGCAGATTTTACATAAAAATAAGAACTTTTAAGAAAAAAAAAACTACTTTTGAAAAATTTACGGATTTTCAAGGACCGTACGAAACTTTGATTTGAGAAGAACCTTAATTATAATGTACAGAGAGAGCAACCCTGAATCCCCCCCCCCCTCCCCCAATCTCTTTGGGCCAAAAAGGTTTGATTATTTATTTAACAAAATACTGAAAATTATCTGCTAAAAAGTAATTTATCTATAAATAGTAAATAAAACCAGAGTAAACAGCAAATTTAAAGTTAATCCTCACGTCTCAGCCGATAGACATTCTCGGGGCTCTTTTTGAAGTGTATATGCCATTATATCTTTGCAGTACGTAAGAACGTTTTTCATTTTCGAATAAATGAGATACATTTGGCACTGCAGTCGATCGCTCCCTGAGGATGACTTTTCCAAGATGGTAACGTGAAGATTGGCTTAAACTGCTGTTACGGTTGGTTTCAACAAATTTTTTTTTTTAATCTACATTAATTATTTAAATCACTTTCTCAACATTTATTTAAAAGCACTCTTTTTTTCTGTTTCTAATAAAAATTTAAATAAATAAAAGTAATTGTAATAATTATAATAAAATCAGTTTTTATTTTTTCTTCTTTCTTTTTCTTTTTGCAAAGTAATTTCAACGTTTATAGTCTAACGTAGCTTCCTGTTTTTCAAATACGAAAAGCAGACAGCAAGGGAGGGATGTTTTGTCAGTAGACTGCAAAGGTGGAAAATTTGGAGTCATCTAGTCTGACTTTGATATAAGAATGACCGACCGCCCTGTATAAGAATTACGTTATCTTATGAGTGTACTATACACGCAATTAGGCTTTGTAAGTTTACGTCAGGCTTCAATTGGCTCTGCTATCAGGCGGATAGCTGGCGCCCATGTAAACAGAGGCTAACAGGACCCCCCTTCAGCACACGCCATGGGGGTGATGCATGGTTTCCTTCCCCCATGAAGCGGCCGGCAGAGTGGAGCGGCAAGCTGTAGTCTTCACGGTGAGTCCATTTTTCCTTTTGTTTCCATTCCCGTACCCCTGGCAGAGTGGATCGGTCCCGTTTTTCAAGCAGCGCGGGAGAATGAATGTTTACGCCACTTGTTGCTTGGCCAAGAGACCTGTCGTTTGACTCGTAAAAAAAAAAAAAATCGACTTATTACGGGGCTCGAAGATTGGCCTGTGGGCTGGATCGCGAAGTTGTTGAAGGCGGACAGGTTTCTGGAAGATTTTTTTTTGAGAGTGGGGCATTGATGGCCCTACATTAATTATCCTAAATCATGATGTTATGATGAAAAGAGGCTATAAGGGCATTTTCGAAGTAAGGATCTGTATCTGATAGAGGGCGAATGAAAAGAAAATATGTTTGACCCATCATGTAGTAGCGGCGTTCCTAGAAAAAGTGTTGTCTTGTGTTGACTTCTTAAGCGGCGGTTGTTATTGATGCCTTGACGAAAAATGAATTAATGATTAGACGAGCATCATTTCTGGAGATGGGGCATTATTAATCCTAGACTAAGAAGGCTGGCGTGACTAGCTGAGTAGACTTGCCCGCTTTACAAGGTATCGGTGATGTGACGACGTTTTGAATCGGGAATAAATCAAAATCTCCAAGTGATGTATGGAGTAACGGTGTTGACTCGTAGAGGCAGCTGAAAAGAATAGGTTGAAAAAAAAAAAAAGAGATTATGGCAGACTAACATATATGCAAAGAAGTGTGCCCACATTGACGGTAGTAAATATCAAAGTATATTGTAAGTAACCCATATTTCTTCTTTATTACATGTTGTCTACTGTTGTAATATTTATAAATACCTGGAGAAACAAAAAAATATAATTATTGGTATTTTAAGATGATTAACATGTAACCTTTTTGTTTATGATTGAACGACATTTGAATTGTTGGTTTGTTAATAGTTTAAGATTTATGATATTTAATTGAAAATTAATCAATAACTAAATTTTGAAAAGTTGATCCATCTTTAAATCATGGTATTGTGGTAATTTTAGGGGCTTTGCTGCTTAATGTAAAGTGTTATAATAAGTAATTTCAGTATTTTTTTTTTTTGATCAACTTTGTTATTGTGTTATTATTATATTTTGTTTGAGAACTACCTTACTTTTATAATTTTTAATTATTCAAATAAAGAAAGTTTTTGTTTATTCTCAAATATGGTATGTTTTTCTTTATATATAATTTTTAAATAATTAATATTTTTATAATTACAACATACCTATAAGAAGGAATTAACCTCTCAGTAAGTGTGATTAAAAATATGAAAGCTATAATTTTGCTAAATTAATACTTTTAAATTTCTTAAATCTAAAATTCATAGCAATAGTTTAAATGAACATTAATTGGGGTTTACGTAAGGTTATTAGATGTAATTATTGTTCCTATCTCAGTATTGAATATACTGATAATTGTTGCTAAAGTAAAATTAAGTCTAATTTTATAATTGATTAATTTAATTTTTAATTATCCTTTCTTTGAAGTATTATTCAAAACAAACAACAAAATGGTTGTTTTTTAACAAAAAAAAAAAAGGGTTTTCAGTTATTTTATACCACTATACGATTCTTGGCTAACCGATCTGATCTTGTTCAGAATCTCCATTGTTGTTCTAAAATTTTAGTACATCATCATATCCCTATTCTATTAACGGATTTAACTCTTTCTCCTTTTGGTCCTCATATTGGAGGAATTTCAGGTTGTCTGCATTTTTCCAAATTATATGATGATTACACTTTTGTTAATTTAATGTGTATGGAGATTTGAGCTTGATCGGGTTGGAGTGGAGTTGGGTGTTCTTTATGCAATTCAGTATGCTACTTGATTTAGAAATCTGTTGCCCCTTACTACATTTAATATTGTCTTAAAATGATGAGTTCAAAATTATCATTGTTGTATTAACCTATTCGGATTCTTAAGTTTTGATATTTTGATTAGTTTAATATAATTTGCTACCTTTTCCATGGCAACAGATTTCAGTGGAGCTAATCAGGGTATACTTATTTTTTTCTAAATATTTAATTGTCAAGTGAAGATTGAGTAATAAATGAGCTTTTTTAGTTTAAGTAAGTTGTGTTTTAGAAAGAACCCCAAACCCCACAACAAATGGAGCCGTAACAATTCGGTCTCTGGGTTATTGATTTTTTTTTACTTGTATGTATTTATGTATCAAAGAGCAACTGGGTGTTTTTGCAATTAAAATTTTATTTATATGTTCAAGTGTAAAAAGAGGTCTAGGCTCTCTCTCTGTGCTAGTAAGCTACAATTCCCAGTCAAAATTATGCCTTGTGAGCATAACCTTTTCTTATTTACAAAAAGCATAGTCCTGTACTTAAGTTTTATGTATTTATAAGGTTTTCCTTTCCCCTCTCTTTTTCTCATTTTTAAGTTGTCCCCCCCCCCCCTTTTTTCATTTTCTTTTTGGTTTGTTTGTCATTTTCTAACTCTAACTATGGCTGATAAGCACTCGGAAGCAATTGCCACTATTCAGCGAAAAAATGCTTTAGTGGATAATTTGTCAAACATTCCCCCATTCAATGGAGAGGCCAGCTCAGTCTGCTTCTCAGATTTTTCTGAGAAATTTGAGAGTTTTGCCAAATTATTCGACTGGAATGAGGAGGAGAAAAAATTCGTTTTGTTAGCTAGATTATCAGGAGCTGCTTCTAGGCGAATAAAAATTCACAAAGCAAAAACATCTGATGAGCTATTAAAAATCTTAAAAGAGAGTTATACTTCACAGGCCACACCAGATGTTGCCCTCAGTCATTTTTTAAATTTTAAACAGCCACCCAATATGAGTGTTCAGGAGTTTTATGACAAGGCATATGATATGTCATTAAGAGCCCTTGTAATTGAAGGTATCCAGGGTGAAGTAGTCGATAAAAGCCGAACGGCTCTACTACACTCCATGCTGTTGAGCAATCTTACACCAGAAGTGCGAAAGGGGGTAATTGCGAGAAATCCACAATCCCCAGAAGAGGTCCTCAAAATTGCGCTTCTTGAGGAAAAGGCTTATAGGAGCATTAACCCTTTCGCGAGGAAATTCTCAACCCTAATTTGACCCAAAACCTACCCTGTGCTGCAGTTTTTCAGCAAGATAGCTAGCTCACAAAAGAAGGAGATAGACCAACTAAAATCTCAAATTGATGTTTTAGCAGCTAAGATAGACAGTTTAGTTGATCTTAGGGCTAGGGATATGCAGGAAAATAACCAGGAAGTAAGACCCGTAACCTGCTATCGGTGTTCCGTACAAGGCCACTATGCCAGAGATTGTCCACTAAATTTTGTCGATTATAATTTTAGAAGGGGAGGTGGTCAAAATTTCAGGAGCCGTGGGCAAAATTATAGAAACAGAGGTGAAAATCCTAGAGGGAACCACAATCAGCGAGGCGGATATAGGGGAAGAAGAGGTGGTTATTACCAAAACAATAGGAGCACAGCTGCGAACAGAAATGAAGAGCAGGTGGTAAATAACACCCCAGTAGCTAACAGTGAAAGTGAGGCTTTAAACTATTAGTGGCCGGATCAGATGTGGTCAACTCGATCCCCCACAGGCCCCTGGACCCCCCAACTGTGTATAGTATGTTTCAGCCCCATTCATATACATTACCAACTGCAAGAATTTACATAAATAAAGTTTGCCTAAATGCATTATGTGACACGGGTTCTGCAATTAATCTCCTGAGTGGTACTGATTGTAACTGTTTAGAGAATTTTGAAATGGAGAATTGCAATATCCCCATTATGACTGTCACCGGTGAGAAAGTTCACCTAAATAAGAAAGTATTTTTAAAATTTGTTTTTGATAATGTTCAATGTCAAGCTGAATTCTATGTAGTGGAAGGTAAATTAGCAGAGGAATTTAATATGATTTTGGGAATGCCATTTTTGAAAGAGTACCGGGCAAGTATAAATTGTGATACAAATGCTGTCGCTCTTAAAGTGCCAGTTTCAGGCCAATGTAAACAAAGCGTAGAAACCCCAAGTAATACTTCAGGGTGTAATACTTGTCTTGCTACTAATTCTGTAAATATTTCTAACTCTGTATATAGTGTAAATTCTAATAATAATTGTATAAATAATGATTGTGTTAAAAATAATTCTGTAAATATAAAATGTGTCAACAAAGTAGGGGAGAATTCAAAAAGTAGTAATGCCAATAGCCCTCCTGAAAATTGTGCATGTGAGAAAGTTCATGACTCAGTTAATATTGAAAATGGGAATCATAGTAGTGAAAATATGGTAGTTCAGGATCCGCAGTTGAGTAATATGGGAAAAGATGTTGAGATAGTCATTCAAACTGAGTCAGATAAGGAAGTTGAAAGTGTTGCGCAGAACTTTTGCATGCAAACAACATCAGGCGGTAGCTCTGAGGGTAATAACACTGAAAATTTTTCAAGTATTCAAAGTGTCGACAACATTCTTTCAGCAGCGAGTCAGGTAACTCAGGGTAATTTAGCTGAAGAGACTACTGAAATTTGTAATATTGATGAAAGTGAAGATTTGGTAAGTATAGAGGATAAGGTACCTGAAGTCAAGGAGGAGAGCAATGAAGATAGCAGTAGTGATAAAACCAATAAAAATAAAAATATAAGTTTCGCTGTGTTATGTAGCAAAATTTCAATTCCCCCGCAGTCAAAAATGTTAGCCCAGGTTAAAAGTTATAAGGAAAATTTTATTAAGGAAAATGATATTGTTATGTTAGAACCTTTGGCGAAAAATTTAAATCAAGGTCTCCTTACCTCCAGAGCCATTTGCACTAAAGAACATGGCCTATATATCTCATTTGCAAATTTTTCAGACAATAGTATTCATTTAAATAAAGGAACCTTTGTTGCCAAAATTCAAAAATGTGTAGACCAGTCAAATATACCCGTAACTGATAATAAATTAACCTATAATATAAATTTGGCCCCTCCAATTGGTGACTTTGATCACGCTGATCTCACTTGGAGCTCTGAAATTAATTTAGATCATTTAGAACCCCCATTAAAACTTAAAATGCAAAATTTTCTAGACAAAAACAAAGATGTATTTGCAGCATCGGTCTTAGATTTACCCGGCTGTGATACAATCCCGCATGAAATTAACTTAACTTCAAATAAACCAGTTAAAGGCAAAGCTTATAGAGTCCCCTACAAATTACGTCAAGAAATGGAAGACCAACTTAATACTTTGTTACAGGCGGACATAATTTCCCCTTCCATGTCTGAATTTGCTTCTCCGGTTATTCTGGTTCGGAAATCAGACGGTTCCTATCGACTTGCTGTTGACTACAGAAGATTAAATAAAAATCTTGTTAAAGATGCTTATCCAATACCTAACATTACAGACTCTGTTGATGCTTTAAGCGGGGCTAAATTTTTTTCAACGCTAGATTTAACTAGTGGTTTTTTTCAACAGGTTATTCGCCCAGAGGATAGGCATAAAACTGCTATAATCACCCACAAGGGACTTTTTGAGTGGACCCGTAACTGTTTTGGGCTCTCAAATTCAGGTAACAGTTTCCAAAGACTTATGAATGCTATTTTCGGTGATTTAGGCAATCTTGGAATTCTTGTTTATATCGACGACATTGTAATTGCCTCCAGTGATGTTAATTCTCATTTTGAGAAGCTTAGCATGGTCTTTGAAAGGTTAAGACTGCATAAACTTAAACTTAAGCCCAGTAAATGCACTTTCCTTTCGAATAAAATACAACATCTAGGTTTTGAGATTTGTAGTGGCCAAGTATCACCTATCAATAAAAATATTGCCGTAATAGAAAATTTTAAACCTCCAACTACCCGAAAGGCTGTTAGGTCATTTATTGGAACTCTATCTTTCTATAGGAGATTTATACCAGATTTTACTAAGAGAGCTAAAAATCTAATCAACTTAACGAAAGAGACAGGAAAATTTTCGTGGAATGAAGATGCACAGAAAGAATTTGAAGACCTTAAAATGGCTCTTATTTCAAAACCATGTCTTGCACTCCCTGATTTTGAGAAAGAATTCCATTTATATACTGATGCCAGTGGCGAAGCATTAGGGGCAGTGTTATCACAATTAGATGAAAATAACATGCTCCATCCTGTTGCCTTTGCCAGCAGAAAATTGAAAGATGCTGAGACCCGCTACTCCACCACTGAAAGGGAATTACTAGCTTTAGTTTGGGCTACTGCCCACTTCAAATGTTACATTGCTAATACCCATTTTTTCATCTATACAGACCATGCGCCTCTAACATTTATGTTAAAAATTCACGACCCTACATCTCGCATGGCTAAATGGATCTGCACTCTCTCAGACTTTAATTTTACAATCAAGTTTGTTAAAGGTAAGTGTAACAGTGTCGCAGATTTCCTTTCGAGGTATGTCAACAATGATAACTCCAATGATACTGTTAATTGTAATTTTTGTATACAAGTCGAAAAGGAAGTTACTTTTATACCTCATTCCAATCTACTTGAAAAAATTGGTGAATTACAAAAATCAGACAAGAAATGCTGCGAGATTGCAAGAAAACTAGACCAAGGTGTAGAAATTGCTCCTAAATACATGAAATTTTTTTTTAGAGATGACATTTTAGTTTGTGAGGATACAAGGGAGTCAGCTATTTTGAATAAATCTGTAAAGTTAGTCGTGCCAAAAGAATTGGTTACTCAAGTTTTTGCACTAACACATGAGTCCCTAGCGGCTTGTCATCAAGCCTTTCAAAAGACCATTGATCGCATTCGTGAGCACTTCTATTGGCCAGGAATGTCGTCAGATGTCAAGCATCTAGTGGAGTCATGTATTAGTTGCCAGCAGAAGAGAGCTTATAGAGCGAACCAGCTCGCCCCTCTGCAACGTATGCCGACCCCCCAGTTTCCCATGAACAAGGTTCATTTGGATCTCATTGGACCCTTACCGCAAACTTTTTCGGGAAATAAGTATATTGTCGCATATATAGATTCATTTACTAAGTGGCCAGAAGCATATGCGGTTAGTTCAACCACTTCAGATGTCATTGCGGACACTTTAGCTGATTTCATATCACGCTACGGTGCGCCCTGTTTTATTACGACGGACAACGCGAAGAATCCAATTTCAGATGCGATAGAGCACGTATATAAAATGTTTGGTATTAATCATATTAAGACCTCATCTTATCACCTGGCTGGCAACTCGCAAGTGGAGAGACAGAATCGTACTCTTAAAAATGCACTTTGTCACATAGTCAACCAAAATCAATCTGACTGGGACACTAAACTCAAATTTGCACTACTAGCTATGCGTTCAGCTGTCCACTCTTCAACTAAACTTAGCCCAGCTGCAGTTATGTATGGCAGAAATATGAATCTACCATATAATCTCTTTTCTCAACCACCTTCTTTTAATTATAATGATGCACCCTCTTTTTGCGAACTCTTAATCCCAGCTCTTCAAAAAGTATACACTGAAGTACATAGTAATTTAATTAAAGTTTCTGAGCAGCAGGAAAAATACCGTGAAAAGACAGCTGTTGATAAAAATTTTAAAATAGGAGATCTTGTGTGGTTATTTACACCCACAGTCGCCCCTGGTAATACAAAAAAATTAAGCAAGCAAAATAATGGTCCTTTTACTATAATTGAGAAGCTAAATGAGGTTAATTTTAAAATAGCGCTAGTTGCTAATCCCAAAAATTGTCAGGTTGTCCATGTTGACAGGTTGTCTTCTTTCAAAGACAGACTCCCCATCTGGTCCAGTAAACCAAAACAAACAATTGGCCTGGAACAAACAATTGGCCGATCGACTGAAAACGTGACCATCGATTCACCACACCAACCGCGCGATTCTCCTCCTGTACGCAGGTGTAAGCGTAACCGATTCATTCCCTGGGCACCATATGATAGTAACCGCGCACCAGCAGTAGTGAACGTCAACAATAACGAAACTCCGGTAGCGCCGGAAGTGGAGGAAACAGACAGCGACGCGACTGAAATCATAAATCCCTCTCCCCCACCTCCCATTTCTCCGGAGATTGCAGCGGCAGAGAATAACGAGATGTGCATAAATAAAAATTTAGCAACGGCAGAAGGCAGTGAAATGCGCGTAGGTAAAAATTCAGCCACGGCAGAAAGCAGTTCAACTGCTGAGCACAGCGATTCGCGCAGGTCTCGTTCATCGATGCGTCCAGCTGCTAAATCGAATAGAAGTAGTCGTTCAATATCGATTTCTAGAACCGACTATTCGCTACCGGATAGAAGAGACCGTCCGAGTTATAAATACTAACTACCTTTTTTCGTTATTCAAGCATTTTTATTCAATTTTACCTTGTTTATTTGTATTTATTTATAGTTTAGTTAATGTGTATGTATATTTAATTATTTTTTTTTGACATTTTTAAAACGGAACTTAGTTTTTCTAGCGTATTAAAGGTTTGTTTTGGTTGTGTGTTGATACTCTCGTGTAGGCATTTTTAACCCTTTTTATGCCTATACTTAAGGTTTTTGTCTGTTTTATGGTAGATTATGTGGTATATACCCGTCCGCACCCCGTTTTCGTAGATTTTGGGTATATTTTTGCAAAAAAAAAAAAAAAAAAAAAAAAAAAAAAAGAAAAAAAAGAAACGAATGTAATTTTTGTTACTTTAAAATTTTTTTAGGATGTTGTGTTTTGTATGCCCTTTTGCCGAGGTAGATCTGTTTAGTTCAGTTTTTTTTAATGCATCAGTGTTTTGTATATAACTTTTTAAGTATGTGTTTACTTTAATTTCTACATTTTAACTAGATAGATTTATTATTTACTATACAGTTTGTGGCTTTATTTGAGCTTAAACTTTAAGGAGTGTGGGCCCTTTTTCTTTTTCTAGTACATACTGTCTCATGTACATGCCTGTATGTTGTTGTGTGTGGCTAAAAGTGCTAAAATTAACTATTTTATTTATTCTACTTCCTATTTTTGTGGAATGTGTGTTTTCCTTCCTGGTGATATATGTCACCACCCCTGTTTTTTATTTTATTTTGTGGAATGTTTTCCCTGTAGTGCCCAAAAGGCCCGAAACTGCTTTTTGCTATAAGTAGCACAGAGGCAGAGATACTCTTTCCCATGCACATTACTTGTACGTGCATTTGTAAAATCTACATAATATCCCGAATCATTAGACTGTGTTCGAAAACAAACATGTGTTCTCATATAAAATTGTTACAATTGTGTGCGTAATTCTCTAACATGGTCTGTGATACCATAATTTGTGTCTTACAGATGTATATGTATATATTTTTTTTTGTGTGTCACCAGTTGCTCTTGTGTATTTTTGTATAATAGAATTAATATGTGTTTTACAAATTTCATTGACATTTACAGTGTTGTAACTATGATATTACTAGTACTTATTTACATTAATAGATAGTGTTGTAATATACTGTGATGCCAATTATTGAAGTTATGTATATAAGCAGTATAGTGACAATTAATCAGTGGGCACTTCTCTTCTTTTTCGGCTATTTTTTTTTTTTTCAAAATTCAATTTATGTATTATTTACAGTTCTGTTGCCAGAAGTCTCAGGAAGGATGCAGTTATGCGTAGGAATGACAGTAGTAGGGAAGTGAGGTTTCACAATCAGGTGGAACATGTGTTCTTTTACAGGTGCAGAAAATATCTTGGTCATTTTAGTGGTAAAATCAGCCTTGTGGTCCCTCCTCTGGTAGTACTCTTTTATGGTCATGTTTCAGGTAATATTTTAGGTAATGGTTTCTACGGATGTGCGAGCTCTGGTTGTATATATCCGGAATATATTGTCAGGGTGGTATTTCAGCGGTGAACTCTCTGGATCCCGTCCCGGATCGATGTATGATCTGTGTTTGTGGGTCAGTTTTTTCAGTGTTGAGGTCCCAGCATGCCATGTGGTACCAAGTTACCTTTCAAAAAAATAATTTGTTTTCTCAAAAAAAATTTTTTTTTTTAATTAGCCGGGGGGAGCAATCTTGTTACGGTTGGTTTCAACAAATTTTTTTTTAAAATCTACATTAATTATTTAAATCACTTTCTCAACATTTATTTAAAAGCACTCTTTTTTTCTGTTTCTAATAAAAATTTAAATAAATAAAAGTAATTGTAATAATTATAATAAAATCAGTTTTTATTTTTTCTTCTTTCTTTTTCTTTTTGCAAAGTAATTTCAATGTTTATAGTCTAACGTAGCTTCCTGTTTTTCAAATACGAAAAGCAGACAGCAAGGGAGGGATGTTTTGTCAGTAGACTGCACAGGTGGAAAATTTGGAGTCATCTAGTCTGACTTTGATATAAGAATGACCGACCGCCCTGTATAAGAATTACGTTATCTTATGAGTGTACTATACACGCAATTAGGCTTTGTAAGTTTACGTCAGGCTTCAATTGGCTCTGCTATCAGGCGGATAGCTGGCGCCCATGTAAACAGAGGCTAACAGGACCCCCCTTCAGCACACGCCATGGGGGTGATGCATGGTTTCCTTCCCCCATGAAGCGGCCGGCAGAGTGGAGCGGCAAGCTGTAGTCTTCACGGTGAGTCCATTTTTCCTTTTGTTTCCATTCCCGTACCCCTGGCAGAGTGGATCGGTCCCGTTTTTCAAGCAGCGCGGGAGAATGAATGTTTACGACACTTGTTGCTTGGCCAAGAGACCTGTCGTTTGACTCGTAAAAAAAAAAAATTCGACTTATTACGGGGCTCGAAGATTGGCCTGTGGGCTGGATCGCGAAGTTGTTGAAGGCGGACAGGTTTCTGGAAGATTTTTTTTTGAGAGTGGGGCATTGATGGCCCTACATTAATTATCCTAAATCATGATGTTATGATGAAAAGAGGCTATAAGGGCATTTTCGAAGTAAGGATCTGTATCTGATAGAGGGCGAATGAAAAGAAAATATGTTTGACCCATCATGTAGTAGCGGCGTTCCTAGAAAAAGTGTTGTCTTGTGTTGACTTCTTAAGCGGCGGTTGTTATTGATGCCTTGACGAAAAATGAATTAATGATTAGACGAGCATCATTTCTGGAGATGGGGCATTATTAATCCTAGACTAAGAAGGCTGGCGTGACTAGCTGAGTAGACTTGCCCGCTTTACAAGGTATCGGTGATGTGACGACGTTTTGAATCGGGAATAAATCAAAATCTCCAAGTGATGTATGGAGTAACGGTGTTGACTCGTAGAGGCAGCTGAAAAGAGTAGGTTGAAAAAAAAAAAAAGAGATTATGGCAGACTAACATATATGCAAAGAAGTGTGCCCACATTGACGGTAGTAAATATCAAAGTATATTGTAAGTAACCCATATTTCTTCTTTATTACATGTTGTCTACTGTTGTAATATTTATAAATACCTGGAGAAACAAAAAAATATAATTATTGGTATTTTAAGATGATTAACATGTAACCTTTTTGTTTATGATTGAACGACATTTGAATTGTTGGTTTGTTAATAGTTTAAGATTTATGATATTTAATTGAAAATTAATCAATAACTAAATTTTGAAAAGTTGATCCATCTTTAAATCATGGTATTGTGGTAATTTTAGGGGCTTTGCTGCTTAATGTAAAGTGTTATAATAAGTAATTTCAGTATTTTTTTTTTTTTTGATCAACTTTGTTATTGTGTTATTATTATATTTTGTTTGAGAACTACCTTACTTTTATAATTTTTAATTATTCAAATAAAGAAAGTTTTTGTTTATTCTCAAATATGGTATGTTTTTCTTTATATATAATTTTTAAATAATTAATATTTTTATAATTACAACATACCTATAAGAAGGAATTAACCTCTCAGTAAGTGTGATTAAAAATATGAAAGCTATAATTTTGCTAAATTAATACTTTTAAATTTCTTAAATCTAAAATTCATAGCAATAGTTTAAATGAACATTAATTGGGGTTTACGTAAGGTTATTAGATGTAATTATTGTTCCTATCTCAGTATTGAATATACTGATAATTGTTGCTAAAGTAAAATTAAGTCTAATTTTATAATTGATTAATTTAATTTTTAATTATCCTTTCTTTGAAGTATTATTCAAAACAAACAACAAAATGGTTGTTTTTTAACAAAAAAAAAAAAAAGGGTTTTCAGTTATTTTATACCACTATACGATTCTTGGCTAACCGATCTGATCTTGTTCAGAATCTCCATTGTTGTTCTAAAATTTTAGTACATCATCATATCCCTATTCTATTAACGGATTTAACTCTTTCTCCTTTTGGTCCTCATATTGGAGGAATTTCAGGTTGTCTGCATTTTTCCAAATTATATGATGATTACACTTTTGTTAATTTAATGTGTATGGAGATTTGAGCTTGATCGGGTTGGAGTGGAGTTGGGTGTTCTTTATGCAATTCAGTATGCTACTTGATTTAGAAATCTGTTGCCCCTTACTACATTTAATATTGTCTTAAAATGATGAGTTCAAAATTATCATTGTTGTATTAACCTATTCGGATTCTTAAGTTTTGATATTTTGATTAGTTTAATATAATTTGCTACCTTTTCCATGGCAACAGATTTCAGTGGAGCTAATCAGGGTATACTTATTTTTTTCTAAATATTTAATTGTCAAGTGAAGATTGAGTAATAAATGAGCTTTTTTAGTTTAAGTAAGTTGTGTTTTAGAAAGAACCCCAAACCCCACAACAAATGGAGCCGTAACAATTCGGTCTCTGGGTTATTGATTTTTTTTTACTTGTATGTATTTATGTATCAAAGAGCAACTGGGTGTTTTTGCAATTAAAATTTTATTTATATGTTCAAGTGTAAAAAGAGGTCTAGGCTCTCTCTCTGTGCTAGTAAGCTACAATTCCCAGTCAAAATTATGCCTTGTGAGCATAACCTTTTCTTATTTACAAAAAGCATAGTCCTGTACTTAAGTTTTATGTATTTATAAGGTTTTCCTTTCCCCTCTCTTTTTCTCATTTTTAAGTTGTCCCCCCCCCCCTTTTTTCATTTTCTTTTTGGTTTGTTTGTCATTTTCTAACTCTAACTATGGCTGATAAGCACTCGGAAGCAATTGCCACTATTCAGCGAAAAAATGCTTTAGTGGATAATTTGTCAAACATTCCCCCATTCAATGGAGAGGCCAGCTCAGTCTGCTTCTCAGATTTTTCTGAGAAATTTGAGAGTTTTGCCAAATTATTCGACTGGAATGAGGAGGAGAAAAAATTCGTTTTGTTAGCTAGATTATCAGGAGCTGCTTCTAGGCGAATAAAAATTCACAAAGCAAAAACATCTGATGAGCTATTAAAAATCTTAAAAGAGAGTTATACTTCACAGGCCACACCAGATGTTGCCCTCAGTCATTTTTTAAATTTTAAACAGCCACCCAATATGAGTGTTCAGGAGTTTTATGACAAGGCATATGATATGTCATTAAGAGCCCTTGTAATTGAAGGTATCCAGGGTGAAGTAGTCGATAAAAGCCGAACGGCTCTACTACACTCCATGCTGTTGAGCAATCTTACACCAGAAGTGCGAAAGGGGGTAATTGCGAGAAATCCACAATCCCCAGAAGAGGTCCTCAAAATTGCGCTTCTTGAGGAAAAGGCTTATAGGAGCATTAACCCTTTCTACAACCACCGCGAGGAAATTCTCAACCCTAATTTGACCCAAAACCTACCCTGTGCTGCAGTTTTTCAGCAAGATAGCTAGCTCACAAAAGAAGGAGATAGACCAACTAAAATCTCAAATTGATGTTTTAGCAGCTAAGATAGACAGTTTAGTTGATCTTAGGGCTAGGGATATGCAGGAAAATAACCAGGAAGTAAGACCCGTAACCTGCTATCGGTGTTCCGTACAAGGCCACTATGCCAGAGATTGTCCACTAAATTTTGTCGATTATAATTTTAGAAGGGGAGGTGGTCAAAATTTCAGGAGCCGTGGGCAAAATTATAGAAACAGAGGTGAAAATCCTAGAGGGAACCACAATCAGCGAGGCGGATATAGGGGAAGAAGAGGTGGTTATTACCAAAACAATAGGAGCACAGCTGCGAACAGAAATGAAGAGCAGGTGGTAAATAACACCCCAGTAGCTAACAGTGAAAGTGAGGCTTTAAACTATTAGTGGCCGGATCAGATGTGGTCAACTCGATCCCCCACAGGCCCCTGGACCCCCCAACTGTGTATAGTATGTTTCAGCCCCATTCATATACATTACCAACTGCAAGAATTTACATAAATAAAGTTTGCCTAAATGCATTATGTGACACGGGTTCTGCAATTAATCTCCTGAGTGGTACTGATTGTAACTGTTTAGAGAATTTTGAAATGGAGAATTGCAATATCCCCATTATGACTGTCACCGGTGAGAAAGTTCACCTAAATAAGAAAGTATTTTTAAAATTTGTTTTTGATAATGTTCAATGTCAAGCTGAATTCTATGTAGTGGAAGGTAAATTAGCAGAGGAATTTAATATGATTTTGGGAATGCCATTTTTGAAAGAGTACCGGGCAAGTATAAATTGTGATACAAATGCTGTCGCTCTTAAAGTGCCAGTTTCAGGCCAATGTAAACAAAGCGTAGAAACCCCAAGTAATACTTCAGGGTGTAATACTTGTCTTGCTACTAATTCTGTAAATATTTCTAACTCTGTATATAGTGTAAATTCTAATAATAATTGTATAAATAATGATTGTGTTAAAAATAATTCTGTAAATATAAAATGTGTCAACAAAGTAGGGGAGAATTCAAAAAGTAGTAATGCCAATAGCCCTCCTGAAAATTGTGCATGTGAGAAAGTTCATGACTCAGTTAATATTGAAAATGGGAATCATAGTAGTGAAAATATGGTAGTTCAGGATCCGCAGTTGAGTAATATGGGAAAAGATGTTGAGATAGTCATTCAAACTGAGTCAGATAAGGAAGTTGAAAGTGTTGCGCAGAACTTTTGCATGCAAACAACATCAGGCGGTAGCTCTGAGGGTAATAACACTGAAAATTTTTCAAGTATTCAAAGTGTCGACAACATTCTTTCAGCAGCGAGTCAGGTAACTCAGGGTAATTTAGCTGAAGAGACTACTGAAATTTGTAATATTGATGAAAGTGAAGATTTGGTAAGTATAGAGGATAAGGTACCTGAAGTCAAGGAGGAGAGCAATGAAGATAGCAGTAGTGATAAAACCAATAAAAATAAAAATATAAGTTTCGCTGTGTTATGTAGCAAAATTTCAATTCCCCCGCAGTCAAAAATGTTAGCCCAGGTTAAAAGTTATAAGGAAAATTTTATTAAGGAAAATGATATTGTTATGTTAGAACCTTTGGCGAAAAATTTAAATCAAGGTCTCCTTACCTCCAGAGCCATTTGCACTAAAGAACATGGCCTATATATCTCATTTGCAAATTTTTCAGACAATAGTATTCATTTAAATAAAGGAACCTTTGTTGCCAAAATTCAAAAATGTGTAGACCAGTCAAATATACCCGTAACTGATAATAAATTAACCTATAATATAAATTTGGCCCCTCCAATTGGTGACTTTGATCACGCTGATCTCACTTGGAGCTCTGAAATTAATTTAGATCATTTAGAACCCCCATTAAAACTTAAAATGCAAAATTTTCTAGACAAAAACAAAGATGTATTTGCAGCATCGGTCTTAGATTTACCCGGCTGTGATACAATCCCGCATGAAATTAACTTAACTTCAAATAAACCAGTTAAAGGCAAAGCTTATAGAGTCCCCTACAAATTACGTCAAGAAATGGAAGACCAACTTAATACTTTGTTACAGGCGGACATAATTTCCCCTTCCATGTCTGAATTTGCTTCTCCGGTTATTCTGGTTCGGAAATCAGACGGTTCCTATCGACTTGCTGTTGACTACAGAAGATTAAATAAAAATCTTGTTAAAGATGCTTATCCAATACCTAACATTACAGACTCTGTTGATGCTTTAAGCGGGGCTAAATTTTTTTCAACGCTAGATTTAACTAGTGGTTTTTTTCAACAGGTTATTCGCCCAGAGGATAGGCATAAAACTGCTATAATCACCCACAAGGGACTTTTTGAGTGGACCCGTAACTGTTTTGGGCTCTCAAATTCAGGTAACAGTTTCCAAAGACTTATGAATGCTATTTTCGGTGATTTAGGCAATCTTGGAATTCTTGTTTATATCGACGACATTGTAATTGCCTCCAGTGATGTTAATTCTCATTTTGAGAAGCTTAGCATGGTCTTTGAAAGGTTAAGACTGCATAAACTTAAACTTAAGCCCAGTAAATGCACTTTCCTTTCGAATAAAATACAACATCTAGGTTTTGAGATTTGTAGTGGCCAAGTATCACCTATCAATAAAAATATTGCCGTAATAGAAAATTTTAAACCTCCAACTACCCGAAAGGCTGTTAGGTCATTTATTGGAACTCTATCTTTCTATAGGAGATTTATACCAGATTTTACTAAGAGAGCTAAAAATCTAATCAACTTAACGAAAGAGACAGGAAAATTTTCGTGGAATGAAGATGCACAGAAAGAATTTGAAGACCTTAAAATGGCTCTTATTTCAAAACCATGTCTTGCACTCCCTGATTTTGAGAAAGAATTCCATTTATATACTGATGCCAGTGGCGAAGCATTAGGGGCAGTGTTATCACAATTAGATGAAAATAACATGCTCCATCCTGTTGCCTTTGCCAGCAGAAAATTGAAAGATGCTGAGACCCGCTACTCCACCACTGAAAGGGAATTACTAGCTTTAGTTTGGGCTACTGCCCACTTCAAATGTTACATTGCTAATACCCATTTTTTCATCTATACAGACCATGCGCCTCTAACATTTATGTTAAAAATTCACGACCCTACATCTCGCATGGCTAAATGGATCTGCACTCTCTCAGACTTTAATTTTACAATCAAGTTTGTTAAAGGTAAGTGTAACAGTGTCGCAGATTTCCTTTCGAGGTATGTCAACAATGATAACTCCAATGATACTGTTAATTGTAATTTTTGTATACAAGTCGAAAAGGAAGTTACTTTTATACCTCATTCCAATCTACTTGAAAAAATTGGTGAATTACAAAAATCAGACAAGAAATGCTGCGAGATTGCAAGAAAACTAGACCAAGGTGTAGAAATTGCTCCTAAATACATGAAATTTTTTTTTAGAGATGACATTTTAGTTTGTGAGGATACAAGGGAGTCAGCTATTTTGAATAAATCTGTAAAGTTAGTCGTGCCAAAAGAATTGGTTACTCAAGTTTTTGCACTAACACATGAGTCCCTAGCGGCTTGTCATCAAGCCTTTCAAAAGACCATTGATCGCATTCGTGAGCACTTCTATTGGCCAGGAATGTCGTCAGATGTCAAGCATCTAGTGGAGTCATGTATTAGTTGCCAGCAGAAGAGAGCTTATAGAGCGAACCAGCTCGCCCCTCTGCAACGTATGCCGACCCCCCAGTTTCCCATGAACAAGGTTCATTTGGATCTCATTGGACCCTTACCGCAAACTTTTTCGGGAAATAAGTATATTGTCGCATATATAGATTCATTTACTAAGTGGCCAGAAGCATATGCGGTTAGTTCAACCACTTCAGATGTCATTGCGGACACTTTAGCTGATTTCATATCACGCTACGGTGCGCCCTGTTTTATTACGACGGACAACGCGAAGAATCCAATTTCAGATGCGATAGAGCACGTATATAAAATGTTTGGTATTAATCATATTAAGACCTCATCTTATCACCTGGCTGGCAACTCGCAAGTGGAGAGACAGAATCGTACTCTTAAAAATGCACTTTGTCACATAGTCAACCAAAATCAATCTGACTGGGACACTAAACTCAAATTTGCACTACTAGCTATGCGTTCAGCTGTCCACTCTTCAACTAAACTTAGCCCAGCTGCAGTTATGTATGGCAGAAATATGAATCTACCATATAATCTCTTTTCTCAACCACCTTCTTTTAATTATAATGATGCACCCTCTTTTTGCGAACTCTTAATCCCAGCTCTTCAAAAAGTATACACTGAAGTACATAGTAATTTAATTAAAGTTTCTGAGCAGCAGGAAAAATACCGTGAAAAGACAGCTGTTGATAAAAATTTTAAAATAGGAGATCTTGTGTGGTTATTTACACCCACAGTCGCCCCTGGTAATACAAAAAAATTAAGCAAGCAAAATAATGGTCCTTTTACTATAATTGAGAAGCTAAATGAGGTTAATTTTAAAATAGCGCTAGTTGCTAATCCCAAAAATTGTCAGGTTGTCCATGTTGACAGGTTGTCTTCTTTCAAAGACAGACTCCCCATCTGGTCCAGTAAACCAAAACAAACAATTGGCCTGGGATCGACTGAAAACGTGACCATCGATTCACCACACCAACCGCGCGATTCTCCTCCTGTACGCAGGTGTAAGCGTAACCGATTCATTCCCTGGGCACCATATGATAGTAACCGCGCACCAGCAGTAGTGAACGTCAACAATAACGAAACTCCGGTAGCGCCGGAAGTGGAGGAAACAGACAGCGACGCGACTGAAATCATAAATCCCTCTCCCCCACCTCCCATTTCTCCGGAGACTGCAGCGGCAGAGAATAACGAGATGTGCGTAAATAAAAATTTAGCAACGGCAGAAGGCAGTGAAATGCGCGTAGGTAAAAATTCAGCCACGGCAGAAAGCAGTTCAACTGCTGAGCACAGCGATTCGCGCAGGTCTCGTTCATCGATGCGTCCAGCTGCTAAATCGAATAGAAGTAGTCATTCAATATCGATTTCTAGAACCGACTATTCGCTACGGGATAGAAGAGACCGTCCGAGTTATAAATACTAACTACCTTTTTTCGTTATTCAAGCATTTTTATTCAATTTTACCTTGTTTATTTGTATTTATTTATAGTTTAGTTAATGTGTATGTATATTTAATTATTTTTTTTTGACATTTTTAAAACGGAACTTAGTTTTTCTAGCGTATTAAAGGTTTGTTTTGGTTGTGTGTTGATACTCTCGTGTAGGCATTTTTAACCCTTTTTATGCCTATACTTAAGGTTTTTGTCTGTTTTATGGTAGATTATGTGGTATATACCCGTCCGCACCCCGTTTTCGTAGATTTTGGGTATATTTTTGCAAAAAAAAAAAAAAAAAAAAGAAAAAAAAGAAACGAATGTAATTTTTGTTACTTTAAAATTTTTTTAGGATGTTGTGTTTTGTATGCCCTTTTGCCGAGGTAGATCTGTTTAGTTCAGTTTTTTTTAATGCATCAGTGTTTTGTATATAACTTTTTAAGTATGTGTTTACTTTAATTTCTACATTTTAACTAGATAGATTTATTATTTACTATACAGTTTGTGGCTTTATTTGAGCTTAAACTTTAAGGAGTGTGGGCCCTTTTTCTTTTTCTAGTACATACTGTCTCATGTACATGCCTGTATGTTGTTGTGTGTGGCTAAAAGTGCTAAAATTAACTATTTTATTTATTCTACTTCCTATTTTTGTGGAATGTGTGTTTTCCTTCCTGGTGATATATGTCACCACCCCTGTTTTTTATTTTATTTTGTGGAATGTTTTCCCTGTAGTGCCCAAAAGGCCCGAAACTGCTTTTTGCTATAAGTAGCACAGAGGCAGAGATACTCTTTCCCATGCACATTACTTGTACGTGCATTTGTAAAATCTACATAATATCCCGAATCATTAGACTGTGTTCGAAAACAAACATGTGTTCTCATATAAAATTGTTACAATTGTGTGCGTAATTCTCTAACATGGTCTGTGATACCATAATTTGTGTCTTACAGATGTATATGTATATATTTTTTTTTGTGTGTCACCAGTTGCTCTTGTGTATTTTTGTATAATAGAATTAATATGTGTTTTACAAATTTCATTGACATTTACAGTGTTGTAACTATGATATTACTAGTACTTATTTACATTAATAGATAGTGTTGTAATATACTGTGATGCCAATTATTGAAGTTATGTATATAAGCAGTATAGTGACAATTAATCAGTGGGCACTTCTCTTCTTTTTCGGCTAATTTTTTTTTTTTCAAAATTCAATTTATGTATTATTTACAGTTCTGTTGCCAGAAGTCTCAGGAAGGATGCAGTTATGCGTAGGAATGACAGTAGTAGGGAAGTGAGGTTTCACAATCAGGTGGAACATGTGTTCTTTTACAGGTGCAGAAAATATCTTGGTCATTTTAGTGGTAAAATCAGCCTTGTGGTCCCTCCTCTGGTAGTACTCTTTTATGGTCATGTTTCAGGTAATATTTTAGGTAATGGTTTCTACGGATGTGCGAGCTCTGGTTGTATATATCCGGAATATATTGTCAGGGTGGTATTTCAGCGGTGAACTCTCTGGATCCCGTCCCGGATCGATGTATGATCTGTGTTTGTGGGTCAGTTTTTTCAGTGTTGAGGTCCCAGCATGCCATGTGGTACCAAGTTACCTTTCAAAAAAATAATTTGTTTTCTCAAAAAAAATTTTTTTTTTTAATTAGCCGGGGGGAGCAATCTTGTTACAGTTGGTTTCAACAAATTTTTTTTTAAAATCTACATTAATTATTTAAATCACTTTCTCAACATTTATTTAAAAGCACTCTTTTTTTCTGTTTCTAATAAAAATTTAAATAAATAAAAGTAATTGTAATAATTATAATAAAATCAGTTTTTATTTTTTCTTCTTTCTTTTTCTTTTTGCAAAGTAATTTCAATGTTTATAGTCTAACGTAGCTTCCTGTTTTTCAAATACGAAAAGCAGACAGCAAGGGAGGGATGTTTTGTCAGTAGACTGCACAGGTGGAAAATTTGGAGTCATCTAGTCTGACTTTGATATAAGAATGACCGACCGCCCTGTATAAGAATTACGTTATCTTATGAGTGTACTATACACGCAATTAGGCTTTGTAAGTTTACGTCAGGCTTCAATTGGCTCTGCTATCAGGCGGATAGCTGGCGCCCATGTAAACAGAGGCTAACAGGACCCCCCTTCAGCACACGCCATGGGGGTGATGCATGGTTTCCTTCCCCCATGAAGCGGCCGGCAGAGTGGAGCGGCAAGCTGTAGTCTTCACGGTGAGTCCATTTTTCCTTTTGTTTCCATTCCCGTACCCCTGGCAGAGTGGATCGGTCCCGTTTTTCAAGCAGCGCGGGAGAATGAATGTTTACGACACTTGTTGATAGGCCAAGAGACCTGTCGTTTGACTCGTAAAAAAAAAAAATTCGACTTATTACGGGGCTCGAAGATTGGCCTGTGGGCTGGATCGCGAAGTTGTTGAAGGCGGACAGGTTTCTGGAAGATTTTTTTTTGAGAGTGGGGCATTGATGGCCCTACATTAATTATCCTAAATCATGATGTTATGATGAAAAGAGGCTATAAGGGCATTTTCGAAGTAAGGATCTGTATCTGATAGAGGGCGAATGAAAAGAAAATATGTTTGACCCATCATGTAGTAGCGGCGTTCCTAGAAAAAGTGTTGTCTTGTGTTGACTTCTTAAGCGGCGGTTGTTATTGATGCCTTGACGAAAAATGAATTAATGATTAGACGAGCATCATTTCTGGAGATGGGGCATTATTAATCCTAGACTAAGAAGGCTGGCGTGACTAGCTGAGTAGACTTGCCCGCTTTACAAGGTATCGGTGATGTGACGACGTTTTGAATCGGGAATAAATCAAAATCTCCAAGTGATGTATGGAGTAACGGTGTTGACTCGTAGAGGCAGCTGAAAAGAATAGGTTGAAAAAAAAAAAGAGATTATGGCAGACTAACATATATGCAAAGAAGTGTGCCCACATTGACGGTAGTAAATATCAAAGTATATTGTAAGTAACCCATATTTCTTCTTTATTACATGTTGTCTACTGTTGTAATATTTATAAATACCTGGAGAAACAAAAAAATATAATTATTGGTATTTTAAGATGATTAACATGTAACCTTTTTGTTTATGATTGAACGACATTTGAATTGTTGGTTTGTTAATAGTTTAAGATTTATGATATTTAATTGAAAATTAATCAATAACTAAATTTTGAAAAGTTGATCCATCTTTAAATCATGGTATTGTGGTAATTTTAGGGGCTTTGCTGCTTAATGTAAAGTGTTATAATAAGTAATTTCAGTATTTTTTTTTTTTGATCAACTTTGCTATTGTGTTATTATTATATTTTGTTTGAGAACTACCTTACTTTTATAATTTTTAATTATTCAAATAAAGAAAGTTTTTGTTTATTCTCAAATATGGTATGTTTTTCTTTATATATAATTTTTAAATAATTAATATTTTTATAATTACAACATACCTATAAGAAGGAATTAACCTCTCAGTAAGTGTGATTAAAAATATGAAAGCTATAATTTTGCTAAATTAATACTTTTAAATTTCTTAAATCTAAAATTCATAGCAATAGTTTAAATGAACATTAATTGGGGTTTACGTAAGGTTATTAGATGTAATTATTGTTCCTATCTCAGTATTGAATATACTGATAATTGTTGCTAAAGTAAAATTAAGTCTAATTTTATAATTGATTAATTTAATTTTTAATTATCCTTTCTTTGAAGTATTATTCAAAACAAACAACAAAATGGTTGTTTTTTAACAAAAAAAAAAAAAGGGTTTTCAGTTATTTTATACCACTATACGATTCTTGGCTAACCGATCTGATCTTGTTCAGAATCTCCATTGTTGTTCTAAAATTTTAGTACATCATCATATCCCTATTCTATTAACGGATTTAACTCTTTCTCCTTTTGGTCCTCATATTGGAGGAATTTCAGGTTGTCTGCATTTTTCCAAATTATATGATGATTACACTTTTGTTAATTTAATGTGTATGGAGATTTGAGCTTGATCGGGTTGGAGTGGAGTTGGGTGTTCTTTATGCAATTCAGTATGCTACTTAATTTAGAAATCTGTTGCCCCTTACTACATTTAATATTGTCTTAAAATGATGAGTTCAAAATTATCATTGTTGTATTAACCTATTCGGATTCTTAAGTTTTGATATTTTGATTAGTTTAATATAATTTGCTACCTTTTCCATGGCAACAGATTTCAGTGGAGCTAATCAGGGTATACTTATTTTTTTCTAAATATTTAATTGCCAAGTGAAGATTGAGTAATAAATGAGCTTTTTTAGTTTAAGTAAGTTGTGTTTTAGAAAGAACCCCAAAACGCCACAACACTGCCAAATTTGACAGCATTTTTTGAATTCCCATCAATCATAAACTGTTATTTATAGGGAACTTTTTTGTGTGTTCGAGATTCAGAATCACTCAATTAGACTTCTGAGGTATTTAAAATGTAGATTTTTAGTAAAAAAGTAAAATAATCATAAAATAACCTATTTCTTCAATATTTTAAAATGTTATTCAAATGAAATAACACAGTGCTTTTTAAGCTAAAAAAAATAATAATAAAGCAAATTTAATCACCATATATCACGTTTTATACGATATGAACGTGTGTTAATGGAACCTGTGTATAACGCAAATAACACCCGTTCTAAGATAAAAACCTGTCTAAGACGGAATATATTTCTTTTTGTTATTCCATCTTAGCAAGTTACCTTATATTTTGAAAAAAATTTGTAAGTAAACTTCATATTTTTTTGGGGGGGGGGGGGGAGGGGGAGGGGGGCAGGGGTTGCAGCCACATTATTCCCCTTGAATACTCCACTGGAAAACACCCTTTCTGATAATTTTAAGCGAATGCACATGCTCTTTTGTCTCTCCCACTGGGCGACTGTAAGAGGAAAATAACATTCTTTTAACTAAAAGAAAAACAATAAAATTTTTAAATTTCGATTAAAAGAATTAAATTTTGATTTAAAAAAACAAAAAAAAAATCAAACTGATTAAATTCATTATCTAAAACATTTGATTAGGTCTCCCAACATGTTTATAAAATGTGAGACATCATAATAAAACTATAAATGCATAGAAAACACACTAAAATACAAATATGATTTAGTTAATTCATAAAACCTACTAATTATTTTTATAGTAGTTCTGAAGATCAACTAATTAAAAATTTTGTGAAATATGAAATTTGAACTATATATATTTATATTTATTTAAAATTTTGGGTAGTGCACATCTGAGAAATGTGGGAGAAGGGGAGGGGAATGTAGAGGTGGAAGCGTTGATACGTTTTGTCAAAGAATAATTTTATAACCTAAAAGGTAAAAAATAACTTTGCTAAAGAAAGTGATAAGCACGCTAAAATAAATGCCTGAAATACAGAGTGTTGATAATATTTATAGAGAAGTTGAACAATCGCCTATAGGCGATTCAAGCTCTCGAATCTGCTTCTGCTGGAAGACAAATCACAATTTCAAATTTCACGTAATATTAATGTTCTGACATTAATATCACATGATATATGAAAAGGTAAAAATTAGCCAAATTTGAATATCTATAACACTTTCAAAGGCATTTACAATAATAATTTCAATGCACTTTAGCATTAGTTATAGTAGCGATTTTCCTGTGCCGACAGCTGTGATTAGCGCCGTCATTAGGCATTTTCTACACTGAGCTGTAGACGCATGCGCAGTTTAATAGCTTATCCTGTACTTAGACAAGACTTTTGGCATGATAATATGATTCATCAAATATGAATGATTCAAAAAGTACTTTTCAAAGTATCTTGTTGCTTAACGCTAGTTCTGAACAACGGTTTTTATGGTTATCATATGAATGCAATTGTTTAATATGAATGCAATTGTGCAATATATGAATGCAATTGTATAATAATTAATTTTGAAAGACGTGAAAAGTTAATCACTTGAGCTCCAAAAATGGTAAGTTTTAATGTGTTTAAATCATTAAAAATACATATTCATTTGGATTTAAACTAATTATTAAAGATTTTTTTTTCCATTCAGCAAGACTATATAAATCACGTGCTAAATCGCCCTGGAAATACGAATTGTTACGTCTGTGGCAGCAGATGTGTTATACTCACCCAACGATGTTTGGCGCGTTTTCCAAGACTACACCAAGCCATTAACTTAATAGAAGCATAATAACAGGTTACTATTAAAGGAAAATATCCCCCAAAGTTTGACGACTTTTTCCTTTTTTCACAGATTTTTCTTAAAAAAAAAAAAAAGGTGCATGAGTGTAAGACATCATAGCAAGTCTTACATTAAATGCTATTTGTAAGAAAGTGGTGTCCTTTATTTTTTCAATCAGGAGCATCATTTCAGATTTAGGGGACAACATTTTTTGTTGGATATAGTAGATGCAAAGTTTCTGTTTCGTGCATATTTCAAAGGGATAATTTTATTGTTATAATTTATTTACAGGTTCATGTTAAATGTGCACACTGATATCATGTCCAGAAAATGAAGAATTTACTCATTATCACTACCACTTTTGATATGACTTATTTGCTCATTTAAAAAATACATTAAATATGTTTAATGTGCCATTTACTAAGCAAAAAGTATTTTAAAAAATCATCATTAATTTTTTTTGGCTGTGCCAAGATGAAGTTCCTTTAAAATATAGTGTTCATTTAGTACTTTAACATTCTTATCTACAATATAATAGAACATACTACTATTATAATTAAAGTATTACATCAATTATTTTTTCATGTCCATGTTTTGTGTTATCTTTTTCATAAAAAAAAGTGTGTGTCCTTGGTTTTTGTAACTTTTGTTGTGAAATCTTTGTTACCAGATATAATTTTTTTCTGTTTTTGTCAAAAGAGTGCATCGCATGACACAATTGAAGTGTATAAGTGAGCATGTTGTCACAAAAGTCATTTTGGAATATTTTTTATAAATATCAGATACAGTGTATTATTCTCAATATTTGTTTTTGATAATGACTTGATCGCAATGTTGAAAAAAACTATAGATTTACAGTAAATTAAAACTTATTTTTAGTTTATTTATGAATTGTATAGCATAAAACACTTATTCAGGATGAACTTCCTGCATTTTTTATTACAAAATAACATAAAATTAATATTTTAGAACAAAAATATTTGTGTGGAAATAAAATAGTTATACGGTTTGACTTATCAAATAAATAGCCATTTTTGACTTTAAAAAAAATATATATACTGATGAATATGAATTAAAACGTTGTTTCTTACTGCTCATATTAACTTTTTATATGCATTTTTATTAAATTTGTGAAATAATTTTTTTATATTTTATTCATAAAAAGGCAATATCTAAAACAATATCTTCTGTTTATATTATCTGTTAAAATATCCGATGTTTGTTTATGGTGTAAACAAATAATTTTCTTTTAAATTTCTATTACAAAGCTTCCTTTTCTCCAAAATCGTCTGAACTAATCAAATTTTGTATCCGGTATAACGCTACTCTCATATAAAGGCACTCTATTCTTGTGACGTTTTTATTTCAAAATTCATTAATTTTACTACCTGTAACTATTTAAAAATTTATAATGGCAGCATTCTTCCATTTGTTTATTGGGCGTTTCAAAATTCATGCTTAAAAATTATTTTATAAGCCATAATATATCAGGCAATTAAGATATAGTTTTCAAACAAATTGCATTTGAAAGTAAATTTTTTTCCCTCTGTAACCGTGTAAAAATTAAAAATGTGCTATGTTTAGAAATTAAAAAAATTGCAATAGCAAAAATCACAAAACCGAAATTTCATCGTCAGCTGTTGCCATTCGCAAAATGACGTATGCGTTACGCACGGACACGTTTGGCCTTTATAATATAGATAGATAGATAGATAGATAGATAGATAGATAAATTGATTTCACATAGATCAGTTTGTATTGAGAAAAGTAAAAAAAAAAAAAAAAAAAAAAAAACTGATTCAGTCAACAATTTTTCATATTTTCGAAGGTGCGTTTATTTATTTTAGTAATGCATTTTCAACAAACAAAAATAATAGCTAAGAAAACACATAAATTTTAAAGAAAATAAGTGAAAATTGCCCAGAAAACAGTGAGTAAATGAAAATAATTTCTGAATATTGATTGCTTGAAACCGTAACCCATTTTTATCATAATAACTTTAATATAAAATAACTTTTAAGTGTTAAGTTCACTAAGAATCACATTTCAAAATAAAATGAAATTTTTGTCATAGTAAAATAATCGTGGCTAAAAATGTGACCCTTTAAAGGATCTCTTATTTCTAGCAGTCTATTATCATTCAGGAACCAAAACCACCCTTAGATCTCAAACACAACCTTTTCCGTTCATTCACTATTACCCGTCGAACAGATGTTTCCTTTATTCTACCCCCACTCCTGGAAACAGAAATTCCATGACGTACTTACTGGCGTATTTATTGGCTAGCATTATTCAACCACCCAAAGCAAGTTATCGCTCTGACCATCGCCAAGACTTTATCGCTTTTTTAAACCTGTTTTATCGCCATATTTGGCGGGGTCAAGCATAGGTAAAGTCGTCCCAGATTTTAGATTGTATTTAGTTTCTTAGCCCTATCCCCCACAAAAAAAAAAAAAAAAAAAAAAAACTCAATCTAATATGGTAACTACACAAATATAAAATTTAACTTTTGTTAAAAGTAACAAACATGTTTTTAAGTAAACAGTTTTTACATTTACTTATTATTGCTAATTATTAAACCATTCCTTATTATTTTAAAAGTTTTATTACATGTTTATTTTTTGACATTTTCTTTAATAATTAATCCGTAGTACATTACATGAATTTTTGTACCCCCCCCCCCCTTTCACAACAAAGAATGGTTTCAGTTGGAAAACTTCATAATTTTTTTTCAGAAAAAGTTTTAAAACTTTCAAAATCTATGAACGGTGCAAGGGAGATTGTCTGGTGAATCTACTGGTGCCAGGAAATGTATATTTTATTGCTCTCAGGAGATAACTTATGTGTAGTTTTACAGTTTAGTAAGTCGCTATCATTTGTGATCTTCTGCAAGAAATTTGAATTCGGGCCTTGGACTTGTTTCTATTTTTGCTTCCAAATTTGTCAAGCAGGAACTGCGGTAAATATAATGTCCATCAATAAAGTATATTAACTTGTATGATTGACTGTAATTGACTTATATGTAGTTTTTCAATGTATATTGAGTTTGTTACATAATAAAGAAGGATTTTTAAATATATTTTACATTGTTTATGTTGTTTGGTACTTTTATGTTAGCTGGGCACCAGTGATAGATATGCATGTATATATATCACTGGTGCCCTTTTAACATATATATATATATCACTAGTATCTGGCTAACATAAAAGTAAAAATACTTGTTGTTTTTATCAGTTTATTATGATTATTATAATCTTTTCTTTAAATTACAGATTGCTTTTAATCGAACACTACTTTTCTCAATATCTATGCGAATACCTGTCAATTACTACATGTTGATCTCACTTACGCATTTATAAATGGTGATCTTTTCAACAGGTATTTTGCATGATTATTTTTGAAGGCATGAATCTTCAGTAATATTTGTAAGTATGATGCTTGTAAGTAAGTCATTTTCTCAAAATTACATTGTTGTGTATTTATTAATGTTGTTTCACATAAAGTTATTTTTCCAACAAAATCAATCTGTATCAGAGAGAATCAGTTAAAGCTATGTTCATTCTCAATACAAAAATTGATTTTCATAATTTAATTCCTTTAATTTTTTAACTGAAGGTTTATTTGCTATTAGCTTTTTAATTTATAAAATGCTGTTAAATGATCAATCTAAAAACACAACTTGTAGTTAATTAATTTGTGTAGTTTTATGCAAGTGTGTAAGTTATGTTTTATATAAACTTGCGTAAGCACTTGTGTTTTATGTAAACACTAAATGTATAAGTGTTATGCTAGAGGATAGCAGTTACCCCTCGTCCCTCCCTTCAAGGAATCTGATATTTCAGAAAGTATCATTCAGACTAAAAAAAAAAAAAAATCAAATTCAACAAAAACTAAAGTAACTTATCAGATAAGTTGAATATATAATTTATTTGAATTAATATTATTAATATTGAAATAATCTAAAATGTATTATCTATGATGCTATCAATGTTATAATTTGCTGTGCTTAATAATTATTAAGCTGCATATATAATAATTTATTTAATGTTTATTAATGTTGAAATGATCTAAAATATATTTTAACAATATTATGAAGGTTATAATTTGCTATGCTTACTAATTATTAAGCTGCATATATAATAATTTATTAATGTTGAAATGATCCAAAATGTATTTTAACAATATTATCAAGGTTATAATTTGGTTTGTTTACTTACAGTTCTTTGAAGTGAGAGTAATTATTTATGTTAGTTTAACTAAATATTGAAGATAATATATTTTGACAGATTTGATGGAACATCATTAGGTTATATTTAAAAAAATAAATATTATGAAATATTCATTAGTATCTAGTTTTTAAATCAAATTTTGTTACCAATGATAGAAAATCTAGCGAAGTACATGTGTTTTGTAGATGAAGAATTTAATAATTGAAAATTTTATGCACTTTGCATTAATAATTATTTTTTCTTATTCTAGAATTCAAAAAACAACTAACTATATTGTTATGTACTAGTTTGTTTTCATAATTCTCTTTATTAATTAAATTGTTAATTTACTTTCTCCCTAAATCCATGAAAAAATAAGTTTACAAATTATGTAAAGCAATTAAACATTTAATTTGTTTTGCTTTAATACAGGCAGCTCAAAATTAATTCTTAAAACTGAAATTTAATTATTATTCTTCATAATTTGTTTTACTCAAATTACTTTATTTACTCCAAGTGATTAACAAAAATGCAATTTTTGAAAACTGAAATTTAAACATTGTCAGGTGTGCGTTGCTATTGACCATCCCAAAACTACAGCAGTGAATGTTTTGAGATAATAAATGCAAATGTGTTTTTGTATGTTTTCCGATATAAGTTTAACATTTTTTTTAAATTGAATATTCAGGGAAGGGGAGAGCAAGCAGTGTTGAAATCAAGGGATGGCCCTTCAAATCTTTCTCCCCCCCCCCCCTGAAAGATTTGAGATTTTATGCTTTTAATGGTCAAAAAGTACAATTTCACCTCCAGAACTCTATAATGTCCCCTCGGAGCCACAGAAATCCCTCCCGGAGAAAAATGTCTAAATTCAACACTGAGGATAAATATTCTGATTTTTTATTTATTTATTGCATTGTGTGTCATATTAGCCATACCTATTCCTCAAAAGATTGCTTTAAATGTTTTATCTTTCATGTATACTAGAATAATAATAATAGTTTTCTTTTTTAAAGAAGATATTTAACATTGGATTTCCTTTAAACATGTCATTTTATAGACATATGGAACCTTGAAAGTAGCATTTTCACATTTTTTCTGTAAAAAATAAAGATAATACTGTAGTAGCTTCCTATAAAATTGCTTGTTCAGATATAGCCCTATGTTTTATGCCCCCAATCTGGGGAAAAAATAAAGATTGTGCAGTAACCCCACTTCTTAATAACTATTTGATAACAAGAAATGTGTTTTTTTTTTAAGTTACTATTTCAGACATAATAAAAATTATATTCATTACTGAGGTGCACTATAAATTGCTCTCTTGAAATTGTGGTGTGCATTGCGTTTACTTATAGGGACACACAAAAGATATTGGTTACAGTACATATGTGATATTTACAGTCTGTGTGATAGGTGCATTTTCAACTTTGGTGTGCATTTTTAAGTTTAACTAAATTTTTTCATAGTACTTGTGTGTTTATAAACTCGGTTGTTCATATACAGAGCTACACAAGGGAATCCGTCAGTATTACAGACTATGGGAGTGAATTGCTTAAGGGAAGTTTTTATTTTTGTTACGCATTTTCCTGTTGAACTATATTTAGTAGACTAATAGAAGTTTGTGGAATATAAATAAGGTCATATACAGGGGTACGCAAAGAAAAATATTCATTGTCGTTTACGGTTGGTAATTGCTGCGAGTGAGTTTTAAGTTGCCTTTTAGCTTAATTTGTGGTGTGTACAAAAATCTTCATATAACATATACAGGGCTATACTGCACTATAAATAAAATATAGTAATATTTTTTTTCTTTTTATTGGAACTGGAGTTAAAACCACTTGTATTTCTGATATCTTCAAATACAAGGATATTCTTAACAGTTTGAATGAAACATTTATTTTCATCTCGCTGATTAATTTATGTATTTATTTTAATAATAAACTGAAATTTCCATTTTTTTTCTTTCTTTTTAGAAAAAAAAAGCATGCCAGTGCTTGGCTTTGATGTTATTATTTATCATTTTTAAATTATAATAACTGAAAATTATTAATAACTTGTTTCTCCCATTAGATTAAAATACATACTTGTTTCTGTAAAGTATCGTGCCATCATCATTAACGTCCAGACTGTTATCTATGTATTTTACTTCTGATATGTAGTATATCATTATATTCAGTAATAAATTTGTTATGTGATAATATTTATTATATAGAGCAATATTTTGTTTTATTTCTGTAACTTGTATTTTCAAATAAAGGAAATTTAATAAAAAATTTCTGTTATCATTTGACTGTAATTTTATTATAAATGATCTTTTCATGTATCTACTTGTGTTGTTTAAATAACAGAATGTATATTAAATAAGAAAATCCTCAAACCATTTTTTAATTTAAAAAAAAGAGTTTATTTAAATTTTACTATTGAAGTCTTTATTTTATTTTAATATGTATATAATGCTTCATAACAATACCTTTTTAATAAACAAGGAAAATATTAAAACAATATTTTAAAAATTCTCTTAAAAAATTAAATAAACATTTGGAATTAAATGCAATTTTTAAAAGTATTTCTTTAAAAGAAAGTCTATATCATAATTTTAAAAAATCAAAAATTTTCACTTTTTAATGTTTCATGATATGTTACTTATTTAATATCATTATGAATCCATTCAAGTCAAAAATAAACTTGAATTATCAGTAGAAGTTTGTTTTATAATGCCATTATTTTTAAATTAGTCTTTAAAAAAAATAATAAAGATTTTTATTCAATCTTCAAACATGAAGGGTTTTCTTCATTCCAGAGTCGGTTTATTATCTCATTTATTTATATATATATAATTATAAATCAAATACTTAAAATGAAAGATAGCTTGAAAACAAACAGTTGACAATGAGCCACAAATTAGAAACAAATAATTGATCATGGGCAGAATGACTGCAAATGTATGTGTCTTAATTAGGGTTGGGAGTGTTCAGGAAACAAAAGAGTGCATAATGTTGAAATGCGATACGTAAGAGATTATGTTTGAATAATTCTAAATTGGCCTTTTCGGTCTATTTATTAGATTATTCAATAAATACCTCTTTTAATGCAAGTACTGTATTTTATTATTTGTAGTGAAAGTGATATTATTTTCAGCATACAATTGGAGTTTCACCATAATATGCTGAAGCATGTTTGGGTACAATTGCTAGTTTGTTAAATCAATAAAGAATTACCATGTTTTCCTAAAACTTTTCTGCCATTATTAGCATTAAAACTAATACTAATATGCTTAAAATCGTCAGATATGTTATGTTGATATATATTTTTATTTTATCAAGAAAACTGGATGAAAAAGAAGATTGTAACAGCACAGCACACCTAAAAAATGTATGATGAAGTGATATGTTAACCATATCTAGAATAATGACTACATTAATTTAAAATTCAGCGGATTACTATTTGCTTAAATAAACACCTTCATGAGATTAATAGCCAGATTTAATATTTTTTTTCCATGAATTAAACAAAAAGAAATAAGGATGTTTGTCAGCGGTATTTTTCACTGGAAGCAGAATTACTTAAATAATTAAAATGCTTGCAAGGGAATTCAGGAATTAAACTAATAAATTAGTGATTTGTTAGATTTACATTGTTTTATTTTATCGTAAAAAATAATAATTTCCTTTAACAGTAATAACAAAATGTAATGACAATTAATTCATAAGATGAATATTTTGAGCTTGTAAACACGGACGTTCTCAGAAGGAAAAAAAAGGGGGGGGGGACAATATTTTGAAACACATATGCTAAGGTGCAGAGAATAAACTTGGGGCCCAGGAATAAAGTTTCCTAGTGCCCCTACATATGTATTCGGATGAAAGAGGAAAATTTTAGAACATAATTATTAAATATATTATTTTTAAATTGTTATTTAATTTATGTGTTCAATGATTTTAATTAACTAATTTTGATTAGTATTTTTTAAATTAATTTCATTCTTAAATCAAATTAACATTTAATAAATAATTATACTATTTTTCATACATTTCCTATATTATACTATGAAATATACAATTTAAAAATAAATTTCATTAATACAGTATTGCAGTATACGTTGGGCCCCATTAACTGCTTTGTCAGGGCCCCACACAGCGTTGCACTGTCCCTGGGTGTGTATGAATTCTATATACAGTGCTGCATGAAAGAATTTGCAGACATTAGACTATATGGACAGACAACAATTGTTGAAAATAGATTTTTACTGAGTTATGTGCTTTTAAATTGTTCATTTAGATATCGTATTTCATAAAAACAAAATTTATTAATAATATTCTGTTAGTGTTATAAAGTGTTTATTTGTATGATCCTTATACCAATGGCGCAACCAGGATTCTCATCTGGGAGGGGTTCTGAACCATTGTTACTGATAAAATGAACAATTTTGTTGATAACAATACATGACACGTAAAAACTGCCGTAACGAAAATCACAATCAATCATAATATATTTACCATGTATGTGTTTTAAAACACAGCATTTTCAGAGGGAAAAAAAGAGCAATAGCAATGAAATATGTATTACTTTACTGCTATTGCTCTTAACTTTTTATTTCATTAATTTTGTGTAGAATCCTATTATAAAGTCTTGAATGGTAAACATTTTATGCTTTCCTTTACTTTGGCTTTTACACATCACATTAATTTTTTTTAACACAAGGGGTTTTCTATGCATTTTGTCAGTTTTTCAAATGCTCTGGAAGTTGATTTTAACACTGAAATCCCCCTCTTTTCACACAAAACTTTCTGACTGATGCAGGGACCGATTTACAAGTTTGGGAGTACCTGGGCACAGATGCTTTGGGAAGGGGGGGCTTGCACCGGTGCTTACAGTGGTTTTGAGTAAAAAAATATGTATCACTAATAGCGGTAATTATTAAGATAACCACTACTGACTTAAATGATTTAGTGATATTTAATCATTTTTTTGGGTACTTCTCTATTATACCGTCGACCACTTTTCATAATAAAAAACTATCGCCAAAGAAACGGAAGAACGTTGTCATTGGAATATCAAAATAAATAAAATATAAGAATTTACGGACACAATTGTTATTTTAATTAATGAAATAACTAATATGTCAGTAAAACATAAGGAATAATACATGCAAATGTCAAATTAAAAACCACTTGATGACATAACAAACACGTATAATGCTTCTGACATCAAGTAAATGGGACTGCATTTTTGGCGTCTAATCTTAGAGTTGGCGATAGTTTTTTGTTATGAAAAGTGGTCGACGGGATAATAGAGAAGTACCTTTTTTTTATACATTTTCTTCTTAATTTTTTAGCAATAAAAGTTTTTATAACAGCTTCATAATCAATCTTTAGTGTTCTATCTCGCTAACGATTTTTCAAAATCGGTTCTGAAAGTGAAAGTATCTTACTAAAAAAACCTGTTAACAAAACCGAAAAAGTAAGAAATGGCCTTTGCATTGATTGACCTCAACTATCCAATGGAATTTTTTTTTTTTTAAATAATGAAATGCAAGCAAGATATATATAAAAAAAATTTCCCATAGAATTAATATTAGCGAGCGAGTGTTGTTGCGCAAGTGAAGTAGTTATTTTTAAATGAAAAAAGTAAACAGGTTTTTCCATATTAATTTTGTGTTTTTATCGTGAAAACTTCCAGATTTTGACCAATCATTGAAAAATCTTCAGTAGCATTTGAGGGGCCCTGGACCTGTGCCTCGAATGACCTGCTGTAAATCAGGCACTGGATTGATGTCACGACTAAAAGCATCTAGAAAATGGCATTTTTATGTAATCATTGAGGATTTAATTTTCCTGAATGAAAATGCAAGTTTCCATTTAAAAATAATGTTTTATCATCAGAAGAGGAAACTTCCCCTTCTGAAATTAACGTGCATTATCTATAAAGTAGAAACTTTATTTTCAAGCCATGAGAAATGGAATTCCACTAAATGTCATGTCATTTGGTTTCATTTTCTTTTTTTCAATATTGTTAGGAAAATGGTATATTTTTCTGTTAGCATCAAAGAAAATCTGCATTATCACTTATAAAACTACAAACATATTATAATTAAGAAACCAAAAATAAGCTGCTATTGACATTTTATAAATGAAGAACTGTCTTTATGTTCAATTAATTTTTTATCGGGGGGGGGGGGGGGAGCTGAACCCACCATTTAAGATTCTTTTTGAACACTTAAATTTAGAAAGAAAAACAAAACTAAATTTTGTTTTGAGGAAAAGGGTGATCAGATCCCTTCAGCCAAAAAAAAAAAAAAAAAAAAAAAATGTTTCTTTTTGTCTTAGTGATTAATTATTTGACATTATTATTATTTCTTTTTTTGAAAATTATCAGAGAAAAATAAACTTTAGTTTATAAAATTTGAAAATTCAGATAACAGCAATTGCCTTGCTCCCATTGTGGGCACATGTGCATATAAAATGCTTTATTTCTATAAATTTACATGTAATCTAATAGACATTTTATTTACATTTCTGTAAATGTATGTCTATGCTAAGTTAGTGCTAATACTGATTAGAATGATTTTTTATTTTAGTTCATATTTTTTATTTAAATCTTGATGGGAATTTTCTTATTTTGTATAATAAATTAAACCTTATTTAATTACTTTTGTCAGTATTATTTTGCAACAAACTGATCTCCATATATTTTTATTTTTACCAGGGAAAATAAAATGTGCACAGAAATTGTGAGACCCAGTACAGATACGGAATAGGGCTTCTGCATGCACTGTATATGGCTATATTTAATATGAAATTGGCTGCTCACTGAGCCTTTCTTAGCCCAATACAAAAATATCTCTTGTATCTATATCCCCTGTGTATTTCCCAAACCTTTAATAATAATAACGAAAGAAGCACGTTAAAAAAAAATCACTTTTATATTATCTGCCTTCCGTTTTTTAAGTAAAAAAGAAATTAGCACAGGCATTATCCCACAAAATATTTGCATGTTCATTTCATTGCGAATGTAAACAAACAAACACTACCCCTCCCCCTCCATCCAAGCTGCAAAACTCACGCATGCGCAAAAATAAGTTTCTTCTCCTTACGCCAAATTCTTATGCCATAGTGTAAACGCAATTTTTTCTACTCTTGGAACAGAAAGACCCAACAGACCTGAAAGACCATATAGTGTAAACGCAGCATAACACAACATATACAGTTGATTTAGATTTCTATGCAAAATTTCAAAGCTTTTTAAAAATGAAAGAGGCAAGTGAGAATGTTTTTAGAGAGGTATTGAGTTTAATTAAGTGTAAAAAGTAAAACATGATTAGTTAATAAGTGATGAAAACAATTATGGAAAATAAAATATCCAATATAAGGTAAAGTGAGTTAAAATAAGTAGGTTTCATAAAATAAATTTATGACAAATACAAATTTTATTCTTTTACATTGTCTTGCCAAATTAGTGTATTACAGGTATCAGTTACCTTTTTTCAATGAAAAAACAATATTTATTGCTTATAGTTGGTAGCCATTTTAAAATTTTGAATGATTTGACTTGGTTATAATAGGAGAAAATATTTGGATTTAAAGTAAATAAAAACTTATTTTCAGTTTATTTATTAATGTATAGCATAAAACACTTAATAAGGATTAATTTTCTGCATATATTAATACAAAATTTGATTTATTTTAGAGCAAAAAACCTATGTAGGGTAAAATAGCTATACTATTGGATTAATTTTCTGCATTTTTTAATACAAACTAACATAAAATTAATATTTTTGAGCAAAAAAATCTATGTAGGGTATAAATAGTAAACAAAGCTATTTCTTTACTTTTTTTTATATTTTTAAATGTAACATTTTACATTAAAACAATAAGGTTTATTTGCTCCAAAATATTACTTTTACTTTATTTTGTAATAGAAAATGCAAAAAAATATTTCTGAATAACTGCTTTATGCTTTAGAAAGGATAAATAAGCAATAAAATATGTTTTTATTGACTTAGAATCCAAAGTTTTCTCACCATTAAAACCTCATCTCAGAATTTCTTCACTACAGTAAAGTTATGAACAAAAACGTGACTCCAGATTGGAATGAGCAAAGTTATTTTGACTAATTAAATGGAATTTTGACCTGGTTTTCTATACAATAAATGACTTTTACAGTGTCTTCTACAAACCCATTCTAAAAATCATTTATTGTACAGGAAACCAGGGTCGAAAATCAATTTATTTAGTCAAAATCACATTACTTTCATATTTATAAGGCTTCCCTCTTGTATGTGTTAAAATGTGCCTTTTTAGATCTGATTGTAGAAGACTTTGGACAAACCTCACATTTATAAGGTTTCTCTCTTGTATGTGTTAAAAGATGACGTTTTAGATAACCTGATCGTGCAAATGACAATGGACAAACATCACATTTATAAGGTTTCTCTCCTGTATGTGTTAAAAGATGTTGTCTTAGTTGTTGTGACTGTGTATATGACTTTGAACAAACCTCACATTTATAAGGTTTCTCTCCTGTATGTGTTAAAAGATGTTGTTTTAGTGTTCCTGACTGTGTATATGACTTGGAACATACCTCACATTTATAAGGTTTCTCTCTGGTATGTGTTAAAAGATGACGTTTTAGATAACCTGATCGTGCAAATGACAATGGACAAACCTCACATTTATAAGGTTTCTCTCCTGTATGTGTTAAAAGATGTTGTCTTAGTTGTCGTGACTGTGTATATGACTTTGAACAAACCTCACATTTATAAGGTTTCTCTCCTGTATGTGTTAACAGATGACTTTTTAGATTTCCTGATCCTGCAAATGACAATGGACAAACCTCACATTTATAAGGTTTCTCTCCTGTATGTGTTAAAAGATGTTGTCTTAGGTGTCCTGACTGTGTATATGACTTTGAACAAACCTCACATTTATAAGGTTTCTCTCCTGTATGTGTTAACAGATGACTTTTTAGAGTTCCTGATAGTGCAAATAACATTAGACAAACCTCACATTTATAAGGTTTTTCCCCTGTATGTGTTAAAAGATGGTATTTTAATGTTCCAGAATGTGTAAATGACTTAGGACACACTTCACATTTATAAGGTTTCGCTCCTGCATGGGTTAAAAGGTGTTGTTTCAGTTGTCCTGATCGTGCAAATAACATTGGACAAACCTCACATTTATAAGGTTTCCCTCCTGTATGTGTTAAAAGATGTTGTTTTATTTGTCCATAAGTTTGAAAGGACTTTGAACAAACTTCACATTTATAAGGTTTTATCACATTCCTGTGAATAGAAACGATTTTTGACGTATTTCACATTTATAAGGATTCTTTCCCATATGGATGTAGAGATACTTAGTCATATTTTGTCTCCATGAAAAGGTTTTCAAACATTCAGGTCAAGCATATGCTTTCTCCCCAGTATGCATTATACTATGTCTTTTAAGATTTATCTTCTGCACAAATGATTTTGGACACATTTAACAGTCTTCTCATCTTTATGGATATGGAGATGCTGGTTATATTATTTTTCTCTGAAAATGCTTTTGGACATTCAGGAGAAAGATAAGGTTTTTCTCCAGTGTGAGTGAAAATATAATGTTTAAATCTGCTTTTCTTTTAAAACTTTTTTCTTTAGGTTTTTCTTAGGTACATTTGTATTTTTCTTTTTCCATAATCAATTTGAACTAAAATATTATTTTCTGTTTTCTATTCAAAATTGATTAAAACCTGTTCACTTTACATTCACTTTCATTGACAATCATCTGAAATACTTAGTATAAAACTATGATTTTTTTTTGTAATTTGATATGATTAAATTTCTATCTGATTTGTTGAAAGTGATGCATTTATTCTGTTACTATGGTTGTCATTTTTTCCAAGTTTCATATACAAAGGTCCTTCATACTAAAAAACAACAATTTATTCAGCTCTCATAAGATTATCTTTCAGGTTAAATTGTACAATAGTGCCATAAACCTACTAATAGTATTTTTATGTTTCCTTGAATTATTTGTTGCTCTAACACTCTATTTTTTACATATGATTATTGATCGAATGGTATTAAATGCTAGCGAACAAATGTTACAAGAAAGAACATTAAACACTATTTATTTTACAATAATGTAATATTGAGCAAAAAAAGCTTCTTTAATATTTTTTCTAAATCGTCTTTACTTTCCTCCTTGCTTTTATTGATAAATGCATAAACAATTTCCAAGGTTAACTTTAAACAACCTGAAAATAGACAAAAGGAAATTTTTTTTAAATGCAGAGTCATTATATTATAGCATTCATCTATACATTACCTCTTTTGCGACATATAATGTACTCAGAATTCTTGATTATTTGCTCCACAAAATATGATTTTAAATTTATGATGGTTAGAATGCTGCATGGAAATCATATTTTGATAGTGAAACATTTATAAAGTTATTGTGTTATGAATTGTTGATCGCACCTTCATACACTATTAATTTAAAACATTAAAGGCATTTTTGTTTTCTGTTTAAATCAGATACCTCCAAAACTATTCAGTGTATTTTTTTAAGTAAAAAAATCTTTGGTTGACTATGTTAAAAATACTTTAAATACATAAATAAATCTATAATATGAAAAATATATATTCTCTGTTCTTCATAAATGTAACTGTGTTTTTGTACAATTATGTAAAAACAGACTTGCTATGTTTCCAAAATAAAAAAGGCCTGAGACTTTTTAGTAGTTACTTTATCAAAACATGTCTAGCTCCACACATTAATGAAATAAAAATATGCGTATTAAGGCAATTTAACGTTTTTCTCTTTTTTTTTTAAAATTTCTCATAACTTATCGACAATTTAGCAGCATTTTCAATAAATAATTTGCACATTCTTTAATATAGAAGCAAATTAACGCCGTGGTAACGACAGTAGTATGTGAGCCAAAAGGTTTAATTAAATGTGTCTTGAATTAAGTATCGCAGTCACTTGAAATCTACTTAATTCAATTCATTATACATTTCTGGTCCAAAAAATATTTTTTTTGATTTACAAAAAAGCTGGAGATTGGAATGACTAGTGAAAAAAATTAATACTGAAACAATAGTCTCTAACACAACATATACAGTTGATTTAGATTTCTATGCAAAATTTCAAAGCTTTTTAAAAATGAAAGAGGCAAGTGAGAATGTTTTTAGACAGATATTGAGTTTAATTAAATGTAAAAAGTAAAACAAACAAGTAAGCAATGAAAACAATTATGAGAATAAAATCTTTTATATAAGGTGAAGTGGGTTAAAATAAATAGGTTTCATAAAATAAATTTATAAGAATACAATTTTTTTTTTTTTTTTTACATTGTCTTGACAAATTAATGTATTACGGGTATCAGTTATCTTTTTTCAATGAATAGAAAAATATATATTGCTTATAGTTGGTAGCCATTTTAAAATTTTGAATGATTTGACTTGGTTGTAATGTGAGAAAATATTTACATTTAAAGTAAATGAAAACTTATTTTCAGTTTACTTATTATTGTATAGCATAAAACGCTTAATAAGGATTAGTTTTCTGCATTTATTAATCCAAAATTTGATTTATTTTAGAGCAAAAAACCTATGTGGGGTAATATAGCTATACTTTTGGGTTAACTTTCTGATTTTTTAATGCAAAATAACACAAAATTAATATTTTAGAGAAAAAAAAACCTATGTAGGGTATAGTAGTAAACAAATAGCAATTTCTTTACTTTTTAAAATATTTTTAATGTAACATTTTACAATAAAACAATATAGGTTTATTTGCTCCAAAATATTAATTTTAATTTATTTTGTAATAGAAAATGCAAAAAAAAATATATTTCTGAATAACTGTTTTATGCTTTAGAATGGATAAATAAACAAAAATATGTTCTTATTGACTTAGAATGCAAAGTTTTCTCACCATTAAAACCTCATTATCTTTTAATTTCTTCACTACAATTAACGTTATGAACAAAAACTTGACTGCAGATTGAAGTGACAAAGTAATTTTGACTAATTATTAAATGGATTTTTGACCCTGGTTTCCTATACAATAAATGACTTTTACTGTGTCTTGTACTAACCCATTCTAAAAATCATTTATTGTACAGGAAACCAGGGTCGAAAATCAATTTATTTAAACAAAATCACTTTACTCACTTCAATGTGAAGTTACATTTTCGCTTATAACTTTATCAGTAGTGAAGATATTTTAACAAAATTTGGAAGATACATATTTTTCACTAGTGTTAAAGTTATAAACGAAAATGCTACTCGAATTGGAGTGAGATGCCCTGTATTTTTAAATATAAAAATGGATTTTCGACGCTGGTTTCCTACACAAAAATTGTTTGTTACAATGTCTTGTACCAACCCTTAAAGTTTCTACCATGAATATAGAATCACCCTGTATATATGTATTTCTTTTAAACTGATACATTAGAGTGGATCGAAAAATCGAAATGTGAATAATCGATTCGGCGCAGGGTACAACAGTTGCCTTTTATGGATATTAGTTTACAAGTTTTTTAATTGAAATCCATTCATATCTTCTGGTGCCCCAAAAATAGTTAAAAAATTAAATTTTTATAAAAATTTATATATTTTATTATTTGTATTATTCATTAAAATTAATTTTGGTGCGGGGTGCAAAAGTTGTTTTTTATGCATATTAATTTACATGTTTTTGTTAACTGAAATCTATTCATATCTTTCGGTGCCCCAAGAACCCCAAAAATAGTTAAATATTTAAAGTTTTATGAAAATTAAATTTTTTTTGTTTTTATTTTTTATTTATTTCTTTAATTACTTATAGCGTGGGATGTGAAAGTTTTTTTTAAGCATACTAGCACACATGCAAAATATCGTTAACTTCGATAAATGTCTTCCGGGTGCTCCAAGACACTTAAATATTTGCCGAAAATCGATTTTTATGCAAATTTTGAGCTTAAAATTATAAATAAAAATAATCGTTAAAGAAACATTTGTGTAGCGTAATTATTACATCCAGGGGATGACAAATCGTTTACCGTTTATATTAAATGTATAAAATTATATTTTTAAACTATAATGTTATATACGAAATTTGGAATAGAGCAGCTGCTTCAATTAAACAGTGCTGTTTTACAAGATATTGGAATTGTACACAAAAAAAGAGAGTTCAAATTTAGTAGATCGCAACAAAATTCGTCGATAGTGTACAAAGGTTCGAAATTTAGATGCAGAGATGAGCAATTTAGCTGTGTCTCTGTCTATTTTAACCGTATTATTTTCCGATGTTAAAAAGACAATATAAAAGTGCTAGTGATGAATAGCACTATGTACTACACAAAGTTCACAAAGGAGGAACATTTTACTTTTGTAAAGGAACCTGACTCTCTGCATATTGGACACGTTACATTTGCAACAGGAGAAGCTAAAGTCCTTTACAACATTTACTACATTTTTTAGATGTGCAACAATTGGCCTTTTGTGGGCACAATTGGTACAGCAATCAAAACCTGCGAGGAGCTACACGTAGCTATCCTTTTCTTCAATAAGTGTGGAGAATATGCGAGATAACATATATAGAATGGTTCTCAGCAATGATCAGCAATATTTATATGTTATTTATGTAGACATATCACGTGGTGAAAGTGGTTCTGACCTGACATTAAAAAACCCTGTTCCAGTTGTTTACTCAAGATGGATAATGACTGCAGGTAGAACGTTAAGGTTGTAGGTGGCCACAGAAAATCCATCTAGGAATCTCATTATTCTTACAACATATATTAAGAAAGTATGGACCTATATGGTTTCATATCAAAACAAAGCCCTCCATAACAGAAGGACAGCAGTATATTTGGCAGGCACCCGGAGCCGGAAAATTTTTTGATGCTCCAGCTCCAGCTCTGCTCCCAGATAATAAGCTATGGCTCCAGCTCCGGCAACGGCTCTGACTCCACACTTTTGAGTTTCAGATTTTAACTTGCAATTTTTATTATTAAAAGGAACATTAAAAAAATAACATATTCATCAGCTCACACTGAAAATACAAATTTAATTAAATTCACAGTTGAGTTATTTGTTCATTCTGAAGAAAAGAATTGAATCTAATAAATCCTCCTTCCTATTTGATCTTAAATCATTATAAATGTATTTTAATGCCGAGAATAGTCTTTCTACATCAACTTAAGCTGTTACAGTGTGTCAGGCCTCTCGAATGTGTGTAGGATACAATAAAATTGCTTTAAATGGACTAAAATTTTTCTTTAGTCTTGGCGTATTTTCTATTTTTTACAAGATTTAAAATAATATTAAAAAAACTAAAGGAGCCCTGGAGTAGGGGAAAATTTAGAGCTCCAGCTCCGGCTCTAGCTCTGGGGAAAACACAGCTCCAAAGCATACTGGCTCTGGGCACCAGCTCTATCTCCGGGTCACTGATATTTGGAAACTTATAACATTTTCTAGACATTTGGAACCAAATCTAAGAAAGTTTGTAGACGCTGTTGTTCAACTAGATAGCAGCTCCTTTTGTCATCCTGAAAATTTGTTATTATCACTCTTGCATATCACAGAGCCTATCAGGTCTTTGGCAATACAAAAACTATTTTGTGCTAGAAATGTTAATACAGGATCACCAGAAGTAAGAATTTTTCAAATACCAAAAATACACTTCAAAGCAAAGTATTATTGTAAACTGGCAATGAGTTGGATGTTTTGAACCACCTCTTTTGAGGAATGTGCCTGGACAAGAAAAGAGACTCAGTTTCATATTGAATGGAATAAAATCAAGACGCCATATCAAACTTTTTAATCCCAAAATGGATTACAAACTTTAGAAGTATGTAAATCTCCAAATTCAAAGAAGTAAACAATTTGCTACATAAGTTCAATTTTTATAACTTTTATGATTTAATGGTTTGATTTTTAAATTTATACGTCACGTATTATTATAAAATTATTATTATTGATAAGTTTATACTTTATTAATTAAACTCTTTGCCAAATTTGTAAACAATTTTTGTAAATTAAAAAATTTTAAATATTTCCTTAAAAATTTCAATTTTTAACTATACTTTTTTATATTTATATATATTATTTTATACTATATTTACTTGTACCGGTAGATATGAATGGATTTCGATAAAAAAAAAAATATGTAAACTACAGAATTATGTAATACACCCAATACACAACTTTCTTACACGACCCCAAATGGAATTTTTAAAAAGATTAAAAAAACAATAAAATTACAAATTTTCATAAAATCTTCAATTTTTAACTATTTTTGGGATGCTTGGGGCACTTGAAGATATGTATGGATTTCGATAAAAAAATAACATGTAAACTAATATAAATAAAAGACAACTCTCACACTCCACGCCAAAAAGTAATTTAAAGCAAATAATAATTTTAAAAAATTATAAGTTTTGATAAAAATTTCAATTATTAACTTTTTTTGGGGGCACTTGGGGAACTGGAAGATACGAATAGATTTCGATTAAAAAAAAGTGTAAACTGATATACATAAAAGGCAACTTTTGCACAATGCGGCAAAAGTAATTTCGAAAAAAAAATAATTTCATATACTTTACGATCCATCCTATTATACATACCAAATAAAGAAATTAGTTATGGATTGAAAAGGATGTAATGCTTTTTTTTTTTTTTTTTAAACACTGAATGGCAATAATCCCTACTGAGTGGTAATAATGCTACTATTTAATATTTTGAGATATAACTGGCTATTCTTATATTTACTCTGCACATGTGTACGAAAGAGTGTAACTCATTTTCACACACACATTATATATATATATATATATTAGCACATACATACATATGTGTAAGTTTATATTTAGATAGTTAACAATAATTTTTCAAAACACAAATATAAAACAAGATGCACATAATATTTGTTTGATTTGTTATTTTTTGTGTTACTAAGTAATGAAATTACTTATTTGTAGTCTTTATTAATTCCGTGTTTACTTACTGTTTCCTCTAAGCTAGTTTTTATGGGTGCAGTGCCATGCTCTTTTTTAAAAAAAAAAATGGTAAAATGCACTCTGATTACTATTTTTTAATACTGAAATTCCCCTTTAGTTGTATCCAGAGATTTCTGTGCCCAAGACCTTGCAAAAAAATTTAACCTTATTGAATAGAAAAAAAAGGGGGTTACTAAATCATGTTGTAATTTAATTGAATTTTTCATTTTATAATTCATAAAATCATTAAAAATTGTCACAATTTATTATATTAGCAAATTATATACTTTTTTCCCTTATATTATAACAAACATATTACTAATATATTTCCTCCTGAAATAACGTCCTTTTCTACTGAATTAGTACCTTTTTTAAGAACTAGTACCCTGCTCCTTTTTCTTTCTAGAATGAAATCTGCATTTTTAATTACAGAATACTCCCTCAAATCTGCACAGATTGAGGCCAGCAGACTTGTCAAGTCTCTGGCTTTTTGCATACCAGTATTATCTTAGAGAAAATTTTGTTCTTTTAAATCGCAGACCGTTCCGATTACATAAGACAACATTTTCTGTATTAAAATACTGGTATCCAAAAAGCCAGACAATTGGTAACTATGGGCCAGAGGTTGTACAAATTTTAGAATTTTGCTGATTTCTGGTCCCTGTTTTGTTTACTTTTTTAAAAAGTAACTTGAATGAAATAGAAAATATAAGGATTGTTTAAAATAATGTAAATTATAAAAATAATTAAGAAAAATAATAACATAAATAAAAATTTTGAAAATGATTCAAATTTTAAAAATAAAGGTCAAATAAATAATTAATAATGCATGACTAAATATGCATAATAATGATGAGATAAATTTTTCTTGAATTATTCAATGAAACTCCGCAAATAAAAAAAATTTACACTAATAATTTACATCATAATAATAAAATAATGAAACTTTATTGTATGTTTAGCCAGATTTAAAAATAATAAAAAGCTTGATTAATTCATAAATGTATTTGATAAAAAGATCATGATTGCCACTGATATCAGCACTATCTTGAATTCTTTCACAACTAAATTTATACTTTCTTCATGGGAAAACAAGAGTTCAATGATACTAACCAGAATTAAACATTAAAATGTGTCCAGAATGATATAAAAATAAAAAAATCTTGAATTTTACCTCTTCATCTTAACTGTAAGTTTCACTGTTTACATCTGAAACAATGTGCAAATTTTAGGTGTTTGTGGTTTTTAGGGTTATGGATTTGAGGGAGTCTACTGTTGCATTTTAATAATTAAAGCATAAAAATGTATATTATTTTCCAAAATAGAGAGTTAATTATTTAAAAATCATAATTTTTAAGCAATACTAACAATTTAATATTAAAGCAGTTAATAATTTTATTAAATATAAATATCAATAGTATTTAATAAATAATTTTATATAATTATTACAAAGTATTAATGTACATAACACCCTAACAGGATTATATGCTACTAACTAAAGAAATTACTAATTTGCAGTTTTTATAATTTCTGTAATTACTAATAATGAAATTTTTTTTATTAAATCATAAAAAACATCAATAATGGTACTAATTAAAAGGTTAATTGTTTTGGAAAGCTGAAAATCTTGGTAGCTATTCTATATTTAGTGCAGTTGAAAAATCATAAAAATTTGATTTAAATAAAAAAAAAGTCTGATTTCAATTTAAAAAAAGACGTTTTTTTTTTCACCCTAGGTAAAGAAAACTTTAAAATGATTAAATTATTATGAGCGAAAACATTAAATGTGGGAAAATTGTGTCATATTTAAAATTATTTTCTTATATTGTCTAAAAGAAGACTTTTCTTCTAGCTATATAATTATATTAGTCTGGGAGGGACTGATGTATATTTTATTTAAAAATTTTATACAAGCTGATTTTCAAATTTATGATAGATCTTACTTAATCAATCAGAAAACAGTCATTATTTGTCTTGACAGCGGTGAAGGTGGCCACTGCAATAAAAAAATTCTCCCATTTAAAGGGGAATGGATGGCAACCAATTACAAAAGAATTGATAAGATTGATAAGATAAGATTAAATTGATAAGATAACAAGATGACAATAAAACATATTTCATGAACAATTCAATTGACATGAGAGGTCTGATATTATGTATTTAATACTTTTCTTATTTTTTTTTTAAAGCCACATAGAAAGTTACAGTAAAAATTAAGGTTTTCTTTAAGTCAAACTTTCTCATACTCAATGTCAAGGATAAGGAAATTAGATAAACACATTTCTTTATTAATAAATAAATAAAAACATTTATAAAGATCAAGAAAAAACAAAGCAATCACTCCTCCTAAATTCTTCGTATAATATTAAGTTAAAAGTTTACGAAAAAACACATCCCACGATTTTTTTGTATGTCTAACATAAACTTTATTTACAAGATCAGAAGATCAAGATACAAAGATGATTCCCGATTGCCAATGATCATTTAGTTTTTACGCAAAGTACTGTAATGACTGAGAATTGTAAGGACTTCGAGAAGCTGGAAGGACTTATTTATGAATTTACGCATGGAGAAAACCAAAGACTTGCATGACAAAACTTAAAGAAAAGAACTCTAAAAACGTCAATGTTGATTATTGTAGTTTTTGTATGTGTAATGTGAAAATTTCACTAAATAAATTAGTGTTGTTTCTTAAAAGTCTTTTAATACAGTAATGCATTACAGTACTGATGAAATTTACTCTCCATGACATTCAGAAGTGTCCAATGTTGAGTGGGGAGTCCTTTTTACTAGTTTCTTAGAAAACGTATACCATCCAGATATTTGTTGAAACTGCTAGGCAGGAGTGATAATTAAAATAAAGGTGTTTTTCCTTTTTGGTCTCAGACAAGATAGTAAAAACACTGAAAGAACATCTTAGCAACAGAGCATTATATTCAACTTGCAAAGCTTTGGAACTCCAAATATAAAAAGTCATGGATGTTCACACTTGGACAACGACATTTTTCTTGTCATTTCAGAATATTGTTATCATTTTAACATTGTAGAAGCAAAATTATTTTTTTCCTTTATTTTATTTTTAGAAATTATGCACTTTTTTTAAACGAAGCTTTGATACAACTTGAATCTTTTGCTAGGGCCCCTAAATCAGGCTGCAGTCCCCTTTTAATCTGGCCCTGGGTTATGATTAAGACATAAAGATTAATAAATATTTTGATTACAGTTTAGAAATATGGGTTAACGAAACATTTTCAGTCGTATGAATACATTTTAAAGAAGGGAATAAATTTTGAAAGCTGCATAAATATTATTTATTACCTTAGAAAATAAAATCATATAATTTCTTAAATACCTGCAATCAACTGCAGCTCAAACATCCCAATTTTTTCAGAAGAATCAAATAGATTTCAGATTTGTATTTAATCTAGAAATGCTGCATAAATGTTGGAACATTCTAAATCAGCTATATTCAAACTTTGTTTTGCATGGCACACAAAAAATAAAAAGGTTTACAACATTAGGTGGACCACAACACACTTTAAGAAAGTATATTCAAAACAGTAAGATAATTTTTTTTATTGCTTTGTTACTTATGTTATCAATAGGGTTTAACATTTATTACAAAATAAATGTTACCTAAATATTACCAAATGTTACTAACACTTTTGCCACTTTTACACAGACTGGATAGGCACAGCGAAAATAACAGATGAATTAAGTACACAAATCAACAGTAACAAAATATTCTTGAATTAATCTCTAAATGCATTTTTTATATGTAAATTTTCGTATATGTATATGGTACTTAAAAATCAGTCATTCTTTGCAATAGTGTGTAGTGTACAAATCATTAGGATTGCTCAATTCCATTTATTAATTTGACTTAGCCACAGCTTTTATGCTTGACTAGTGCAGAGTGGCGTTGTGATAACCAAAAAATGGTTTTAACTACACATTTTAAATCAAAATGTATATGTATTTTGAGAAATGTAAAAGAATTAAAACTTACCGTTTTCAAAAATTTTTAACGCCAATAACAATCTGAGAGGTTTACTTCTCAAAAATCACAATCATTCCAGATAAACTTATTGCAAGACAAAGAAGAGATTGCTTGCGCAATTAAATCTCAAAATTGCTTGCTTTTGAAACAATTATAATCAAATTTTAAAAATAAAAAATATCATTATCAAATGAAATCAGCAAACACAATGAAAATATTTCATGAATCATTCATCATTCGTGAATCATTCATCATTTATGAATCCACTGGCTTAAACCAGTGCCTAATGGCGCTGCCTCTCTAAGGGTACGTTCAGCGACGGCGCCCTATAACCCCAGAGAGTGACTCTGTCACGTGAGGTGCTACAGCCCCTAACACTCCTACAAAGCGAGGGTGAAGAAGGGTGATACCGGTTCTGAACGGGATGGGGTAATAGCGAGGGTAATAGGCAGCAAAACAATAAACAAATATGGCAGACGTTTTCGCTGATTTTCTGAAATGAAACATAACGTATTATTTATACACCAAATTTAATGTTTTGTGGCAAAATTTTTGACTAAGATTCTCACGATGGAGATAGTGCTATTATTTTTTAAAGTAAATAATTAAAGAACAGTGGATTACCAAATTCATCTGGATAAAATTGCAAGTTATATCAAATTATTAACGATGTTGTTTCCTTGATGAGTTTTGTGATTAATTATTTTTATTTTACATGTTTAAGCATGGCGTTATTATAGAATTTTGAAAATGAAAACTTTGTTGATATCGCACTTGTGATTTTCATCTAGTACAGCGAAGATTTTTCTTATACCTCAGATAAAGATAAACTTCGTCTCCTGCCTTATAATTTTATTGATAGTTTCGTTTTAATTTGAAATTAAGACTACATCTGAGGTGCTGTCTTAGACACCATATAACATGACATTTGAAAGAAGAATTTATTTTGTCAACTGGAATTCAACATATTTTCTTTGTAAATATATAATGTATTTGTATTGATGCAATAAATAATTTTTGTTTAATTTTTTTTATTTCATTTACTTTTATTCATTCTGTATATTAAAGGATTGATCTGTAATGTTATATTTAAATAAAGAAATAAACATGTTTATTATAAATAGTAACATTTATAATATATTAAAACTTCATACTTGACAGCTCAAATAATAAAAAAAAAAAAAATGCATGCTTGTTTCAATTTTAGTATATAATATCTTGAATGATATCAGGTTCAGGATAAAAAATAATATTGATTAATTTAAAGTAAATCATGTTAGATTTAATAGAGAAGCAAATTATCTTGAATATAATACTTAATATCTTGATTCCTATTTTTATGATGTCTATGCATATCAATTATGTATATTCATATATATTCAAAGTACAGCTGTATATATGAAATCTTTCATTATTTTAAGATAAATTGAACGTATTACACTTTATTTAAGGTACAAATACTATATTATTTGTTAAAAGTAAATTTTGATACAAGCTTCGAGAAACTAAAAAGAAAATTGAATAGAGTTCTTTGATAAATTAGAGAGTGTTCTTATAAGAAATAGAATTTCTTGTAAAGGTATCTCTTTTTTTGTTATTAATGTCACAGTTAAAAGCATTCTTGATAAATATTTACACAATAATAATGGTTTTTGCAATATTATCTTGTAGTAAAAATGTTTTAAAATCTGCTTAATTTTTTGAAATTTATTAAAATTTTGTGCTTTTATTTAAATATTGAATAGCAGAAAGAATTTCATTTTTTTTTTTTTATCGGACATTTATAAGTAAGATAATTATTTATTTAATGTTATTTAAAAATATTTTCTCTTTTAAAGAAATTCTGTTGCAGAAACAGTCTATTCAAATTGAATTAATAACAGACGTCCAGAAGATTTAACCCATTTATGCCTAGTGTCCTAATTCTGGGACGTTTCAGTAAAAAAAAGCATGTTTTCCAAAAAATAAACTTATTGACATCAAACTTGCTTAGAATTAATCTCAAGATTTTACTTTTCAAAAATGAACATAGGTGGCAACATATTTTAAAGAAATTTTTCATCTTTTGATGTGTTAAGGCACATATGTCATATACGCAACATATAGGGAAGACCGGTACACACTGGACCTATGGACACAGTGGACCACCCCCTAATATTTTATTTATTTAAATTTTTTTAAGCTTCTCTTCTATCCTAATAGACAACAGCACTGCAATGATTATTTATAGCCTTCAGAAAAAATGTTTAGCTCAGATTGAACTATTTTATCCTGCTTTGTTGTTTTGAGCTTCTAAAAGTAAAATTTTTCATCATCATATTTTTATTTTTTTAGTAATTAAAGGTTGTAGATAAATAAAATAAAAAAGCTTTTTTGCAAAGCTAAGATACTTGTTTTTATTTTACTTTAAAGTTAATATGTTTAAAAGAAAGCTATAAACAATATTAATATGATTATTTATTGAACTTAAACATGGGGTACAGTGGACCACCCACTCCTGGGGCACAGTGGTCCACAATCCACTCTGCTCCTCTAATGCAGAATGTTCAAAATATTTAATAATTGCTTATTTTCTATAAAGAAAGATTGTTTTAAAGTAGATTTAACTGTAAAATAAAGTAAACAAATAAAAATAACAATTTATTTAACATAGTAAGAAATATTTTGTTTTGTATTTACTGCCTTTGATAAATATAACTGTAGTCTAATTGTTGATGATTCTATTCAAGTAAGATTCATGAGACTCAAATTGAATGGAAATCAGTTTGTTTCTCCCGAAACTGTAGATGAATCTGCTGTTGATGTCAATGGTTTCATAATGTCGCTCTCAGACCCAAAATTATTTCTTGAAAATTCCAGGCTCAATCTTACTCATAAGTACTTTGGAATTTCATTTGCAAATTTTAATGTGAGCTGATTTTTTTGTACTTAAGTAATAACTTCAACTAAATTGCAATTGTTCCTGTATTAATCTGTTATTATTTTCAAAATATAATTTTTTTTGTTTTTTTTCAAAATTTATATTACTATGTTATTTTGCAGGTGAAGGGACAACAAAAAAGAATTAGATTAATGAAAAATAGATTTATATTGTATTTTAGATAATACCTAATAGTGGTCCACTGTACCCCGGTGGGTGGACCAGTGTACCCCGCTTCCAGGGTACACTGGTCCACTTTACAAGTGTATATATATATATATTTTTTTTAATGTATTAAAAACTATGTTGTGAGAAAATTATGATGGATGTAAGAAGGTTTAAGGAATATTCAAAAATATTTTAATACAGATCGGTCAGTCTGTTAAAGAGAAAAAAAATGTTAACTGAAAAAGTGGTCCACTGTGTACCGGTCTCCCCTATACATGTTGGCGCGATTGCAACAAAATAACAATTTTATGCCTTACATGGTAACCCGGTTATTTTTTATTTTAATTCTATAAATTATTTTTATTACGTATATCAATATTTATTTATATCAAACTATCATTTATTTATCTTTATTTCCTTTTTAAAAATATTTCATTTATAACTTCATTTTATTTTTATACTGAAATAAAAAATCACGTGCTATTATTGCATGCTATTTGTAACTAATATTAAAAAACAAAGTTTTCGACAAATTGGCGGTGGAAAAAAATCGTGCCAACGTGGTGCATATGATATATGACACCTGTGCCTGTGTTAATTCCACAATTGATACTGATTTTAACTAATTGAAATATAGCAAGGCAAAAAAGGTGAGCTATTTTTTAAATTAAAGCTCCACATGTATATATTTCATGTATGCGTTTGAAAATACATTAATATAAAACATGTATTCTTGAAAATTCAGATTTTTTTAATTTAAATCAAGCTAATGACGTTTTACATAGTGAATGGCATCATGTTTTCTCCCATTCTTCTGTGATATTAAATATTTAGATTTTTTTTTTTTTTCAAATATGAACCATTTATTTAGCTATAAAACCTTTTTAAATACATGTGTAAGATTAATATGCCTTTTTCTTTGTGAATGTGGGTTTGTTTTTTCCTTATAATGAAAAATTGTGCAGCTAGGATCTTTGTCAGGGAGGAGTTTTAAATTATTATTACTCAGAAAAAGTTCAAAAATACTAAAATGTTTTTAAGAATAAATTGTTAATGAAAACTTGACATATACAAAACCAACGTAAAGAAAACCACAAAAAGTTGGTTTTCAGTGTAAAATGAAAAGTAACTAAGTGATAAACAAATGTTCTGAATGAAAAATTCAAGAACAACTTGCATGTTTATGATGTGTGTTCTGTTTTTATTGATATTTTCACTGAGAAAGGGGCTCCTCTTATGAATTCTTCATAAATGTGTGCACTAAACTTATTTTGGCAATTGATAGGTACTTTGGGTAGGTGATTCCTGATTACTTCAGACTTTGCGTTGCTTTTTACACTTATGTATTTATCTTATCAGTTCTTTTTAGTGTTCTTGAAGTGTTTTCTACTTCTTTATTGCCCCCTGTGTGCCACTGAAATTAAAATGCATTTCGCTGCGGCATTGAAATTAAAATATTTACTCCTAACATTCGTTTTAAGAATTCCTAACCGTTTCATAATTTATTGAGTTGTAGCAGGCAGACCCTTTGGGAAGCCTAACAAATGCAGAATATTAGAAACAATCAGGTATGATGGCCTTCATCCTTACATAGTTGTTAATGAAACGAAGGTACGATGTGCTAACTGTGGAAAGAAATTCGCATGAAAATGTATAGTTGAATTACATGAAAAATATTTCCAAGAATTTCACAGCAAATGAAATTTTCTAAATATATCAATGTTTTCTTCCTTTACATTTTTTTTTCTAGCAAATTTAATATCACATTTTGTATCGTTTGAAAAAAAAGGCCCTTGTTATTACCCATAAAGGAACAATTTCATTGTTTTACATGTTTATATTTTATAATAGCCCCATGACATCTAAAAACCAACTCAATAAAAAGTGCATGTAGCCCAAATAAATTTAGCATTCAGCTGTTTCATGGCTTCATAAAAGGATGTCAATCTTCAATCCTCAGGACAAAATAAAAGATGTGAGAAACAGCAGTAGTAATATCACATATACTTCGCTGCTCTTGTTCCTTCACGGAAGAAAGGTCTCCTGTTAGGAAGCCTTGAAACAGCTGAATGCTAATTTTTTTCCCTCTCTATGTTACTTTTTCACGTTATGTATTCATCTTAACAGAATATTTTGTGCATCTTATAAAATTTGTAAATGATCTGAGAGGAGTTATTCCCCCTCCCCCCCCCCACACACACCGTACTTAAAAGGAAGTCTCTAAGTGCAAACTCACAAAAAAAAATGTAATTACAGAATATTCTTCTCACAAGGATATATATGTTTATATATAAGGTGAAAAGCCTCTCTCACATGATGCAGTAGAGAAAGGAAATGACAAGTAAATGGAAATAATTTTTGGTACTTTTATGTTAGCCAGGTGCAGGTGATAAATTGCCAAATATTGTTCCCATCACCATTATTCGTATTGCATTCATTTCATTTAAAATAAAAACTTTTTACCCATTTAATTTAAAACATATAACTTTCATTTAAAAACAAACATTTAAAATACATGCCTTTCACTAACTTTATTATTATTTTTTAAGTACCACAAACAAAAATATAACATGAAAGCATTGCTTCCAATTTATTCACATGCAAAATAAAAGCTGCTAATTGGTGAGAAGAAAAAAGTGCTACTGGTGAGATTTGCATCCTGCTAAGATAAAAGTACCAATTTTTTTAATACAGAGCTACAGAAAGGGTAATGTAAGCACCCTCAATTGGTGATATCAGATATCATTACTAATGCTTTGAAGATGATCAAAAAGAAAAAAAAAATTGCAGAAGGTGACAAATAGTGTTGTTTTTATATACTAGAAATGTAAATGATGTACTATTCTCAATGTAACTACTTTCACATATAAATTTGCAAGTAGGTATTATTCACAAAAAGACACTTTTCTGTTATATTGGCTTTGGCATTTCTGTTTTAAATGTTTGCCACAGTTCAGGCTTCAGAAAGTGAATTATTGCAAAATGTTATAATCAGTTATATAAGCAAATCTGATGAACTTTTATGCTTTTTTTATATATGTATTTATAAATACATAAACATTATATATGTATATATTATATACAGATTACTTCTGTTTGTATATAAAAATATGTAAATGGCTTCCTTAAATTAAATAAATTGTATAAATATTGAAAAAATTGCTTGTGTATATGAAACAGTCATTAGGTTACCAGAAAATATGCATGACAAATTTAAACATTTGTACAGACTAAAATATTAAATTTAATAAGCAGTTCCTTACTTTTTTTATTCATGAAAATATTTTATGGAATAGTCTGGTTCTAGCAGAATATGAGGGGAAATATTTTCATGATGATATAATGAGGGGAAATATTTTGAAACTTTCCAAAAATATTGATGAGTAATTTCACTCTTTGATATTTTCTCACAGTGTGAAAATGATTCTAAATGGGTAAAATATTTGTTGACATGAGTAATGGCAAACACTACTTCAAAATAAATTGTTAAAAATTGAGAAATTCATTTTTATTCTATCTGATATTCAAGGGAGAAAAAAAAATGTTAGAATTCTGTTATTTGAAATGTAATTAAAAAACATATTCCACAATAAGTTTAAATGATAACAAAGAAACAATTATTATTGAAAAATCAAGAGTTTATTTAAACATTTACAGACATATATCAACAACTATTACAAGTGATGAATGCGGACCTATCTTTCTGGGTATTTGTTGAGGAGAGAAGGTGGGGTTGGAATAGATTTTATCTTTTGGGTGGCTGAATGTAAGCTGCATACTGAAACAACCCTTTACCCCCCCCCCCCCTCCTTATACATAAATTACACCCAGAGTATTTTTACTCCATGCATAGACTGTGTTCTTTGGAATGTTGGCCATAAAATTTTTCATCAAATACAACTTTATACTTTGTTATAAAAAAAGTTTGTGACTTTAATCAATATAGGAGCTAGAAAAATATTTTGGAGGGATGGAGATTCAAACTTCAAACATAGTGTTACTATATTCAATATGGTTTAATAAGTATAGTGTAGTGTATTTAATACAGTGAAACTTACTTTTAAAAAAAATTCAAAGTTTAAACATAGGTTTGTAAAATTTCAAAAATTAACTTTGCACTTGCATGCAGGTAATATGTTTCATGATACTAGTAATATATTAGGAAATTTAAGATTTTTAATCTATGATTTATTTTGAATTCAATTGGAAGATAATTACAGTTACTAAAAACTGCAGGTTCCTAAATTCATTGAAAATTTACTTACTAATTTTAGATTATGGTGAAAAACTAATAACTCAAAGCGCAATTAAAATATACATATATATTCATTATTTAAAAAAAAGAAAGAAAAAATTAATGTGAGCGTATTTAAAATTTAAAAAACTTCATTGCATGACTAGAAGTAAACATTTTTTTTAATAAACTTTGCTGTATACTTAGGGGTTGATGCAGGTTTTTTTTTCTTGGGGCTCATTTTGTGAAAATTAAAGGTTATTTTTGTAAAATTTATTATATTTTTGTGAAAAATAACATTTTGCAATGAAAGTTGAAATCGAGTTAATCAAATTCGAACCAAGCATTTATAAACAAAAACCTTTTTAAATCCTTTTGCTGAAGTTTTCCTCTCTTGTGAACTTGTTTGTTTACAAATTACACATTTTAAAACATCACAAAATAATAAATAAATAATAAATAGTAAGTTTTTATAGAATGGAATTTTGTGAAGGGGCCCATTTTATCAAATTGATTTTTGTAAAGGGGCCCTAAATAGGCCCCAAATTTTTCCTAGATCGACCCCTGATACTTCATTAGAAACTAAGCAAATGGACTTAAATACAAACTTGTCTTATTTATTTAGCAACTATTTCTCTACTGGTATTATTTTATGTAGATGAAGGAAAAACGAGCGACACAATTCGTAGCTCCGGGTGAACTACCATTCTAGACAGGGCTTAAATTCTTAGAAAAAAAGTACTGCCCTAATATTCTGCATTACTAACACCTGTAGCGTACCCCCGCTCCCATCTGCATATCTATATTTCATACATTATTTTCAAAATTTAAAGCATTATTTTTTTATTTAGCAAAATAAATATTTTAAATACAATCTGCATATACCTAGCTATCAACTATTCCACTTTTTAGTTATTACTACTTCCAAATAGAAACCTTTGCCTAATCTTAATGTTGATTAATTGCAGAATTCTGCAATTAAATAAGCTCAGGATTAGTGAATATCGGAATATAGGATTTGTGAATTCGGAAATAGTGTTAACACAAAAATGAATAATTCGCAGCTATGCAGAATAGAAAAAGACTATTTCTGTTTACTCTTTATTCTGATCAAAATTATTTGAAATTGAAATAAATAAAATTTTGAATTTAAGACAAATTGCGCTCGTGCCTGCCCAAACCTGAAGACTGATATAAAAATAGAGCCTGTTTTACCTTTATCTCTTATGTGAGCAACACATTATGTCACTAATAAGTATTTTGATACAAAAGATTGGAGATGGGAGGGAAAGGAAAGGGTAATTTAGGATTCATTTTTCGGAAGCATTATTGCACTGGGCTCTAGAGCACAGTGTTTATGAGCTCCGGGGAATTCTGGCCAATATTTAAATATTTGCTAAAAACAGAGAATAACAGTACCAGAGCTGAGCTCCAGTGCAAATTAAGCCCTGGTTCTAGACAAGAGGAAAGGAAAATAAATTATTTTAGAAGAGGAGAGGGAGTTTCTTTTTGGTGATCTGAGAAGAAATTTCACACAGTTCCATCCAATGAAATCATAACTATTTTTTTTTCATGCTGACACATATTTGAACTCTAGGGATGCATAATTTAATAGGGAGAATAGTGATTTGGCCAAATACAAAACATTTGGCTGTCACATAAAGAATTTATTTTTTGTCTGAAAGCATGATGTAAAAGCATATAAAACAATACTTGTATCGAAAGAAAAAAGTGCTAATTGACATTTAACAAAAATATTCTGCAATTATTCATCTATAAAATAAAAAGTATATATCTGTAATATTTCTTTACAATTAGATTATCATATCAGCTTTTAAGATTTTTTTATTTATAGTACTAAGATTAATTTATTATTTCACAAAACTACCCTTACAGTTTAGGAGTTAAAACGATAGTAATATTTACATTGAAATCAGATCCAAAAGCTTTAACTGTGGTGGAATTGATCATCCGCTATTACATAATATCTATATGGAAGAAATTTCTACCCCATACAAATGATAAAGTAGAAATTGGCTTATTTTTTCCAGAAAACCACTAATAGCGACAAGGCTGTGTTCAAATAGTAGTAAAAAACACTATATTTTTCAAATGCATAAACATAAACGATAAAATAAAAAAATTCAAAATTTTAATCAAACACGATAAATGTGAATTTTTATACAAATAATTTTTTGTGTAAATGTGAATACAATTTTAACAGAACTATTCAATCTTGTCTGAATTCTAAATTTGACATTCGGCTAAATATTAAATTCCACCAAGTATTCGCAGCATCTTGAACTACTTTTAATACTTTTTACAATTACTTTTCACAATATTAATCTTATTTAAAAAAAATAACAGAATGCATAATTTATTTTGAATATCAAGATGTCTCAATAAAGATAATACATGAACATAGATATCTCCTTACGTTTATGAGATAATATAATCAATGTACACATCTTGAAAACTCAAAAGTTTCAATCAACTTGTTCAAGAGAAAAAAAAAAAAAAAAAAAAATCTTATTATTTTTAAAACGCAAGATTATATGCAAGATTATATGCAATTTATATTTTATTCTGGTGCCCCGAAAGTGAATGCAAGTCAGGATAGTGCTAAATAGTATGAGATTTGAAGCAATACTGAAAAAAAAAAAAAAAAAAAAAAAAAAGTTTCAATCAACTTGTTCAAGAGGAAAAAAAAAAAAAAAAACCTTATTATTTTTAAAAAGCAAGATTATATGCAATTTATATTTTATTCTGGTGCCCCGAAAGTGAATGCAAGTCAGGATAGTGCTAAATAGCATGAGATTTGAAGCAATACTGAAAAAAAAAAAAAGTTTCAATCAACTTGTTCAAGAGGAAAAAAAAAAATCTTATTATTTTTAAAAAGCAAGATTATATGCAATTTATATTTTATTATGGTGCCCCGAAAGTGAATGCAAGTCAGGATAGTGCTAAATAGCATGAGATTTGAAGCAATACTTAGGAAAACAGATAATTAAACGCTCATAATATATACAAGACAAGTGTAAACAAACCAAAAAACCCCCCACGTGATCAAATCACCCTTTCAAAATCTGAGGGTGATACGAGCCACTCGGTGTAGCACTGACTGTCGTTGCTGAACGCTATCCCGGAGTGGCCTTATCACATGATATCGGTCCTGAACGCAAACCCTACTTTCGGGGTTGTAGGAGTCACTCGGGGTGCCGTCGCTGAACGTGCCCTAAACACAGTTTATTCCACTATTAAAAAGTATTTATCTCTAAAAAAATCTTTAAAAAATGAAGTCACAAATTGAATTCTATTCATAATATTGAGAAAATTACTATAATTGCAACTTCATTATCTAATTTCCCAATCTCCTTCAACATCATACAAGTACTATGCTTAAACATTTGAATAGAGATAGGAGCAAGAGACATGAACAATGAATATAAACTCGAATCTTCATCTTGAATGATTCAATCAAAATTTTTCCGAGTTTTCTTTACAAAAAATATACTATTATATCCAATGATGACCGGTCACTTGCGATTTTAGACGTTTTGTTAAATATCCGGAAAGATACATGAGGAATTATCCTGTACCTTCAGGAGTGTAAACAACATGATAAACGTCATATATTTCCGCGAAGATTTTTTCCCGAAACACCATAAGGGGCCGTCAACAAATTGAAGAAAAACTAATATCTTTTGGATATCCCTGTAAAAACTAATATTGCAAAAGCATTCAAACTGTAGATTATGATTAAGTGGCTTATTGTAATTTGGGTTGATTAAGATGAAGATAGCATGTATACTCGAAGAGAATTTCAGGTTTTTATAAAAATAGTCCCAAATTTTACCAAGTTTTTTGCTTATAATTTGCAGAGTTTTTAATATAAAAACAAGTTATTTTCAGAAAATATACAAGCAAAATTATACACAATACCCAGCAATCAGAATTAAAAAATAATAAAACTTGTATGAGAAATGAGCAGGTTTACTAAATATTGTTTCATTGCGCATTCGCGAATTCAATCAAAATATACTGTGCATAATATTTTAGTTAAATGTATAGACCAACTTTTATGAAAGTCTCAAAAACATAGCTCGAAAATTCTGATAGTAATCGTCGATAGAATAAGCTCGAAATTCGCTGTTCCAAAAAGGAAGCAAAAAGATGAGGGGTTGTATCAAATATAGAATGAGAGACGCTTCATTCTTATTATGTCAACTTTCATTAGCTAGTATATTTGGATACAACCCCTCATCTTTTTGCTTCCTTTTGGGAACAGCGAATTTCGAGCTTATTCTATCGACGATTACTAACAGAATTTTCTAGTTATGTTTTTGAGACTTTCATAAAAGTTGGTATATACAGTTAGCTAATATATTATGCACAGTATATTTTGATTGAATTCGCGCATGCGCAATGAAACAATATTTAGTAAACCTGCTCATTTCTCATACAATTATTATTATTTTTTAATTCTGATTGCAGGATATTGTGTATAATTTTGTTTGTCATATTTTCTGATAATAACTTGTTTTAATATTAAAAACTCTGCAAATTATAAGCAAAAAACTTGGTAAAATTTGGGACTGTTTTTATAAAAACCTGAATTTCTCTTCGAGTATACATGCTATCTTCATCTTAATGAACCCAAATTATTCCAATAAGCTACTTAATCATAATCTACAGTTTGAATGCTTTTGCAGTATTAGTTTTTACAGGGTTATCCAAAAGATATTCGTTTTTCTTCAATTTGTTGACGGCCCCTTATGGGGTTTCGGGAAAAATCTTCACGGAAATATATGACGTTTATCATGTTGTTTAAACTCCTGAAGTTTGAGGATAATTCCTCATGTATCTTTCCAGATATTTAACAAAACGTCTAAAATCTCAAGTGACCGGTCATCATTGGAAATATATTGTATAATAATAATAATAATAATAAAAACCTTGAAAAAAAATTTTTTTTTTTTTTTTTGGTTTGTCAGTTGATTGTTAATGTTTTAAAATTACGCCTGTTCTGTTTCTTTCAAATACTGTAAATTCTTAAACATGAATATCACACATTATTGTTGTATTGATTGGTTATTTAAATATAGAGAAAAGACGGAAGTTGTAGAGCAGTAGAACTTGGGAATCATGCAAAATATATGTATATTTTAAGTTAATCTAGTCAGTCATATTTAATAAATTGGGCATTTCAAGTATAATAGAAAAGTTAAGCAGATTTAAATTTTGTGAAATCTTATGGCTTAAAAATTTGAAGTTTTCCCATATACCACTGTATTATTCTCCAATTAACACTTCCAGGAGCAAGTAGTTATGTTTCTGTTATGTTGAATTCACCCAAGAATTATCGAAAAATTTTATTTAAAAAAAAAGAAATGCAATATTACAGTTTTTCTTCTCACTAAGGTTATAAAATTAAAATTTTGATATAGATCTTGTTTAACATTAAGTGGTATTCAATAAATTCCTACAATGGGTTAAGTGTTCCAGACAGATTTTGGTCGACTATACATAGACTAAATTTTAGAATACCATTTTAAAGTAAGATTCAAAAATTCCTATTTAACTTTAACAGAGGCTGACGTAATTATAAAAGATGCTTAAGAGAAAAATCATCAGTACGAAGAGGTCATAAGATTAAAAGTTGTCTAAATAATAGCGTAATGACGCTCTTCTTAAATTAATGTTAAATAAATTACATTTAAAAGTATATAGACAAAATAAATAGTTGTGTAAGGTGTTAGAAAGAAATATTAATAAAAATACTTGTAAATAAAAAATCCATTAATAAATTTATATGAAATCACAAATTATCTATTCTTTCATTATTATAGATGTGTTTGAAGTTTGCTAAAAGATAATATACTTCTTGAAAAAAGTTAATATCTGCCAAATTTTGGTGATAAATACAATTTTCAAGCAACCTTGAAAAATCTGGTTATGTGGCAGAGATTTTTGTTCTATTTTCACTATTGTATCATCAAAAAGTGCTTGAATTTGTGCATAGATTTGAACCAAATTTTTTGTGTATGTTTTTGACTACGGCCCGCAGGTCTCAGTTGATTTTGGGGATATTCTGACAAAAGGAGGTGCTGTAATAGCCACTTAAAGATTTCAAATCTAAACAAATGTACAAAAAAATTAGAAATCCTAAAAGTTTTAAATGTATGTCCTTGATCCAAGCATTCTGGAAATTTTTTTGTTTTGCCTCTATCTCAAAAATGCCTGAGATATAGCAGTTTAAATTTTAAAGTGGCTGACAGTTTGGAAGACAGATTCCTCCATAAAAGAAATTTAATTTATGTGTTTTAGTGAACATGCTCTCTATCAAATTTTCTTTAATTGTTGTAACAATCATTCCAATTCTTATATATTTAACACTACCGTAAAATACCAATTGTACCCTTACTTTTTTCAAAATCAAAAAGAGGTAAATTTGGGTGAGGGGGGGGGGCTTATAATGGGGATTTAAAGAAAAAATCTGAAAACCTGTTTTTATCATTAATTTAGACGTAAAAAAGAGGTGAGAATCTTGCTATTTCGCCAAATTAAATAAATAAAATTAGTTAACCCCTCCCCCCTAAAACTCTTCTCCAAAAAAAAATGAAAATCTTTACAATTTTTTTTTTTTAATTTTTGTTATTGCTTATTTTATTGTAACAATAAATAATCAAATTAATATTTAATACTTGGAAATTTTTCCAGAGAAAATTTCTCATACATTTATAATATTCATATTTTAATTGCTTAATATGCGTATAGCCAACATAGTGAAAAAGTACCCAAGCAGGGACTCGAACCCGGGTTTTAAGTATAGCGCACTGACGTTCTACCAACTGAACCACTTGGGAACGATACTCAGCCTGGAACTTATTCACCATAACATGTTGGCAAGGTTACAAATGCAGCACAAGATGGAATATTTTCCGTTAGCCGCCAATAGCCTGGTTCGAGTCCCGGCTATTCCATCTTGTGCTGCGTTTGTAACCTTGTCAACATGTTATGGTGAAAAAGTTCCAGGCTGAGTGTCATTCCCAAGTGGTTCAGTTGCTGGAACGTCAGTGCACTATACTCATGACCCGGGTTCGAGTCCCGGCTTGGTTACTTTTTCACTATGTTGGCTATACACCAATGAAGCAATTAAAATATGAATATAATAAATAATCAATCATCGAAATTCTCCCTCAAAATTACTTCTTTCCCCTTTGGTACAAAAAACACATAGTTTAACTCTTATAACTTTTTAATTTTAAATTTCTTTTCAGACTTATTAAATACTCTATATTAAAAATAAATAATTCCAATCTACCACTTAAACTAACTCTTCTTAAAATCTCTGCTTCTCTCCCCCAGTCCCCCCCAACCTCATCTCATGAAGACCCTTCCCCTCTAAATGGATCTTGTAATATTTGAAAATGATCAATTTTTTCTGTTCTATTTGTGATTTTTTTCCAACAATATTTAAATAACAATCTAAATTATTCCCCCTTCCCTCCAAAAAGTCATCTTTATTTCCTTTGTGCTCCGCCCTCCCCCCGAGTACATACTTTAAAATCTTAAAAAAAGTTTTTTTTTAATTTTATTTAAAATTCTTTTTGCAACAATAATTAAATAATTATCTAAATAGTTTTCCTCCTAACCCAAAAAAATCCTGCTTCTCCCTTTCCCTCCCCATGCAGCACACAAATTAAATAAATTTTTAATACTATATTTTAAAGATTTTTATACTGCATTGTTACTTTGTAGCAACAATAAATAAATGATCATCTAACTCACCCCTTAAAGTTGCATTTCTCATCCCCAGAAAAAAGGGTGAATTTCAAGACATAGAGGGGGTGGGAGAAGGGTAGAGAGAAAATTTTAGTGTTTTTTGCAGTTTGGCTGTTCTCACAACTGATATTTTGTTAATGGAAGAAGAGTTATTCTAGAGAACATATTTATTTCAAAACATGAAATAATGAAATATAGTGATTTTATTGGTGATGTGATAGCGAATTTTAAAGTATAAACATGTACAAGATAGAAGAAAATTTTGGACAATCACATCAGTCTAGTTTTACCTTTTTTTGTTACCTTTTCATGTTTTTTATTTTAAGTTATAATTTTTTTGTGTCTTTTAGTAATTACTTTAGTCGTTTTTTTGTTACAGTGTAACCCCAAGGAATTGAGAAGTGACAGAGATATACTGCCAAGTTAGGTTGTAAAATCTCATCAAATGGTTTGCCATCCTAAAGAACTAGCACTTTTTTATGTTATCATCATATTGCTTTTTTGTTGATATTTTTAATGGAATGCTGTATTGTTTTTCTTGAATTGTCTGTATTTATTTTTATAAATATGGAAACAATCTTGGATTCATCTAGTTCTGAAATGGTTACAATCTCATTTTTTTTACTATTATATTGTTTTAATTTTTGCGTATTATTAAATTTTAGTTCAGCACACTTTGTGTTTTATATCGCACACTAACCTTTTAGCATTCTCCATTATTGATAATTTCTCGATCGCCGCCGCTTATCCTCATTAAGCCTAGTTGGATATCGGTACAACCAATTTTTATCTGAGCTTTCTAGCTGGAAATTGGTATGCTTTGTGTGTAATCTGCATGTGTCATTTTTAGAGCACCCAGTTTTGCTTTTCTTCCATCATTGGCGATTAGGTCAAAATGAAAGTTTCTGTTTGCACAAATTAAAAGAACTGCTTGGTTATTGATTTCTTAATTTGCTCTTTCATATTCAACATCATTTTAAGTAGCTAAGGAATTTAAAGTAAATGTACAAACACATTTGTGAGTCCCATTTTATTTATATACAGTAGAAGATCTTTATAACGCAATTCTCCATATAACGCACAACTTCTCAGATGTAAACAATGAATTTTCAGTTAAGAAACACCTGAATTCCCACATTATAAATAGTTGCTATTCTTTAGAGGACTAAATTTGATACATTAGTTCAACTTTATCTCCTTAATTCAGAGCTAATTACTGAAAAAATTGCTATGATTTGATACAGATATGTTTGGACAATGAAAAGTAAATTTAACAATGTGTGGAATGATCTATATTATGCAAAAAATTATAATCTGTACAACTCCTGGTAATAAAAAATGCAATATAAAGATACTCTAATGTATTTTGGTATGTTTCACACATACTTGACCATGTTTTACAAGCTAAATTTAATGATGTGTGAAATGTGATCTATATAACGCAAAATTCTATATAATGCACAAACTTGTGTTTTTTGGTTTGCGTTATAAAGATCTTCTACTGTATATACAAATGCTACTGTATTTTTCACTGGAATTTCAATTAAATAATGCGATAAACATATTATTAAAAAAAGTGTGGTCTGATTCATTTCCAACTCAGTGTCATCTCTAATCTGACATTTGGCCTTTGCATTGAATCTCTAGGGATCGTTGGCCATTCAAATTACTTAAACTTTTTTTAAAAGTCTGTGATGCTGAAGTCTATAATTTTAATTTAGATATTTTAAAAGTATATTAAAGTAATCTAAAGTAATTGGTTTATCAAGAGTCTCCACAAAAGTTGAACAGTTATAATATAAATAATGTTGGACTTCAAAAAATTCTCCAGTATGGAATCTTTATAAAATTTTATGCAGAGCCCGCTCACCTTAAAAAAAGCCTTCCTCTTCAACTAATATGTTGTTTAAAAAAAGTCTTGATTGTAAACATAGACTCATCTTTTATAGCCTTCAAATTATTGTGCCCTTTAAGTGAAGTAAGATGTTTATTTTATTTTATTTTACTTTATCTTCCAAGTTTTAATCAAAAAGAATAAATGCACAAATTGTACAGGGATTTTGTGTTTGAATCTACATCACAATGTATCACTAAATCTCAGCCTAATTATTTTTACAAAAAACAGATTTCATTTAAAACGGACCAAATTTTTTTTAATGGGCTTTCTAGCAAATTATCTGTAACTGTTGTAACAATCGTCCTAACTTTTATATGCTTAACACTATTGTCGTATAGTATGGTGATCTTTATTTTAATAAAAAAATAAACATATACTAACTACTTTAATTATATTAAGTTAAGCACATAATGGATATGCCATAGAGAACTTTTATATTGCATTCTCAAAACTAAAAAATAATCATTTGAACAATAACAGTTATAGTTATAGTAGAAGTTAATGTAGTAGTTAGGACATATTATTACAGCTATATATTCATATTCACCAGTGTCAAATTCTTGCCTAGCTTCTCAATACTTGGTGAAATATCACCAAGTTTGGTAAGAACCTATAAGCTGCCATAAATGAAGCCAACCTCATTATAGCTGACCAATTTGGCAAAATTCTGATTCAAATACAATATTGACGAGAAATGGGAATGAATCTTCTGTAATCGGGTTCAATGCATTCTAGCTTAATGTTATCCAGTAAAATTGTTTAAAATCTTAATTTTAGGAATAGGTAAGCTATCTTTTCCACCAAGTATAGGCCAGAAAATTTTTTTGTAGTTGCATTGTACATTTGCTGCTCATACAACGAGAGGGTGCTGCACATCCAAGTAACACAATGATTCACAAGCAACTGATGTACAGCAAAATGATCAAAAATATTGATTTTATTGGTGATGTGATAGCGAATAGGGAAGTATTAACATGTATGAGATAAAAGAAAGTTTGGGATTGGCACATCTGACTCGTTTTTCTTTTTTTGGTATTGTGTTACATTTTCATGCCTTATATTTTAGGCTATAATAAATTTTTTTGGTCTTTTAGTAATTACTTTGATACCTTTTTATTATAGTGGCCCCGAAGGAATTGAGAAGTGACAGAGATATACTGCCAAGTTAGCTTGTAAAATCTCATCAAATGGTTTGCTGTCCTAAAGAACACTTCTTTATGCTATCGCCATATTTCTTTTTTGTTGATACCCAGAGCATTTTTTAGATATTTTTAATGGAATGTTATATTGTTTTTCTTTAATCGTCTGAATTTATTTTTATAAATATAGAAATAACCTTAGATTCATCTACTACTGAGATGGTTACAATCTCTTTTTTTTTTCAAAAGAAAAACCATTTAAAGAACAAACTATGTGATTGTGGTCATAATATCAAACTACAGTAAACTCTCGACTATCCAGTCCTCGGTACTATCTGGCCTAGTAAAAAAATGAGGAATGTTGCGAGTGACCGATACAGGCAGGTTCTCGTCCGTGGGATGTGCTGACTCATGACAGGAATGAGCAAGCGGTCATCTATCAAAGACTTTTTCAAAAACTAAAAACTGTAAGTTTTGACTCTTTTATCTTATGCATAACTTTTCATATTTGTGCAATCATTTATCAATAAACAGTAAAATAATATTTACAAATTTTTTTCTGAATTAGGTTTTTCTTTAATGTTTCGCTTATTTTGAAACTGTATGTACTGTATATATAAAATGTATCTTAAAATGTGTAACATGTGTTTTTAATATTATGGAGGGGGGAAAGCAAGAAGTGAGTAAATATTTATGGAACTTCGGCCTATCTGGCTTTTTTGTTATCCGGCCTACCCTTCTGCCACATTAGGCTGGATAGTCGGGAGTTTACTGTATATGTTAGTAATGAGGAAGTTATATGAAGATGCAACATAAAAAGTTATAAAAAAAATGCATCTGTGTTTGAAATTAGTTTAGTGATTCAAGAATATCATAACTGCTTAAGTTTTATGTACTACTGAGCAGAGGAATTAAGATCTAAAAAATGGTGTAAGAAACAACCATATATGGGTGAAAATGTCATGGTTGATTGCAACAGTTATATGAGAGCAGTGTGTTCCTTATACATAAAAAGTTATAATTATGTTATTGTTAAAACATATTATTATTTTTATTTATATTTTAGTTATTATTCATGAAAATTAATTATAACTAGTAAAATGTATTATATTCTCATTAAGATAAAATATTATGTTATTCAAATTAATGATATTTATTTTTATATCTCAAATATGCGTATGTGCTTCACAAGCTGGACAAAATTGGCTGTAACTTGGTGTAATTATAATTCTGGAGGCTGCTGTAACAAAGTAGTACCATTATTTTTCATTACTAACTTTTATTTATCATAGATTATGAAACACTTCAACAAAACTTCACTGTTTAAAACTGTAAATAAGATACACATAACACATTTAAAAACAATATTTTGCAATTATCATCCACAGCCAGAAAAGTACTCCTATTCTTTTGTGCAACCCTGTATTTGATCTACACATTTGTATATATACTACAGTGTATGCAAAACCTTAGTTTCTTAAGAAAAGGCATAAGGCTGAAAATCCACCTTAGGCAAATTCTGTCAACGGATGGAAACAAACTTAATTTTTTTATATACACCACGTAGTATGCAAAAATTTTGCTAAATCTAAACGTGCATACCATAACAGAAAACATACTCCCACCAATCGAATACAATATACAATATATTTTGTGTAAATGAATAATAAATGCTATGCCCATCATATTCTACATCAATTATCTTGTATTAAACTTAGTATTGTTTATCAATTTTATTATATTTGAAAGAGTGTGTAACATAATTAAAATATGCTGTAAACAGCTTTTTCCCATAGAGCATTATGTAATGAGATGCTTTTGTGTGGCACATAAATGAACAATAAAGGCTTTGCACCCCATATTCTACACAATGCATGTTTTATTGCATTTCATACATGAATATAAATTTCATTAAGTTTGAAATGGTGTAAGGTAAAGTACCCAGTAGTTGACACTGGACCAATACTTGACACTTTTCTAGAAACAGTAGTGTAACAAGAAAACGTAACAGGTAGGAACATGAAAGACACAGAATTTTTAAAATCTATCACCTTGCGGCAAAACTGAGAACTAAAACTATAAACAGTCGAGCCCAATTCCAATATTATGGAAGACAACAAAGAAGCATGTGTGCAAAGTTGAATTTTTCGAATTTATCTTAAAAAAAAGTGATACGGATTGCACGTTGCAGTAAGTATTAAAACCCGTAATTTATCTTAATTTCTGGTTATGTTTTGATTAATATTGATTGTTTCGATGTCCAAGAATTGTATTGGAATAAAATTGATGCATTTTGTGCAAAATAGCGGGAGTGAGTGTGAGTGTCAACTATTGAATATGAAAAGAAACAGATTTTCAAAAGTTGACACCCAGTGTCAACTACTCGCTCATTTTGGGGTTTTGTTAATCTAATTCAGTGCAATGAAAATAAGCTGGAATCTACCAGATAAATTCATGACTGACCTTTATAAAACTAAAAATGCATTTAAACCAATAGATGACACAGGGTGTCAATTATTGAAATTAGGGAGTGTCAACTACTAAAATTAATTAAAAATTAATTAATTAAAAATTTTTTGCTAATTAACGGTTCTTATCATTAAGTCTTCATATGGGGCAATTAATATAGTAATATAATAATAAAGAGTATTTATTATTATTAATTTAGGCCCCGCCGCAGTCAGTGTCAATTACTAGTTCACGAAGGTGTCAACTACTAAACTCTCACGTTCACGATGGTGTCAACTTCTGGTCAAAAATCATGTTTTCATATCCCCTAGTAATTTTTACAAAATGTATTCATTTCGGGACATTAAACGTTATGATTTTGTGGAAAAATGTTCAAACCCCCTAGTAATGATCAAACTGTTTCCCTTAGTTGAAAACTGCACGAACCAAAGGCGACGAACGCTGAAAAATTCCTTAAGGTGTCAACTACTGGGTACTTTACCTTTACATCATTAAAATTCACTTGAAGTGATTTTTTCCCATTGGCCATAATATAACACTACTTTTGTCTGTCCCTGTAAAGGAACTATAATTGCTACACACTTAATTCTCAATAGATATCATGCTATAATAAATGTTGAAAATAGATAGTTATAGAGCAATCCGAAATATATTTTACGCATAATAGAGCACAGCCAAACCAACGAAAGCCATAAACCACACTTTTCAACAATATTGGAATGCAATAAAACATTTGAAAAATGACCAATTTATTGCAACCCCCCCCCCCTTTCTAGTCTAATGTGTGGCACCTGAAGTGATTCCTTTATAATTAATGTAATACTTGCCATATATTTCTGTTTAATTATTAATTCTTATTAATTATATATAATTTCTGTATTCTCTTTTCATCCCTTCATAGTTCCAATTCTAGTTTCTATTCAGTATATATTTTTAAAAATATGCTTTAAGGATATGTTGTTCTATGTAAGTATGTTTTTTATTTCCTTCATAATTAATAATGTTTATTTTGTATTTACTACTATACTATACTATGTAATTTATATTGTTTAACCTAATAATCTATGTTATTTCATCTGAATAAAATATAGTTTATTATATATTATTTTTAATTATTATTATTAATAAATTTATTTTGTGTGTATGTCTTTTTTTTTAATTTATTTATTCAGTATTTCTTTTTCTTTGTCTTCTTAATACAATTTATGATTGATGTACTGTTGATTTGAGAAATGGTAATTTTTAGTTTTATGTGTGATACTACATAATACATCATAATTTATTTTTATATTAATGCTTGATATGGAAAATTGGCAATGCATTTCAGCTATTAAAAAAAGTATTCTACATAGACATATGGGGTACTTTTGATAATGTTATCAAAAGTGCATCATGCCTTTAGTTGCTTTATCTTTACTTTTTTTCTTTTGTTTTGTTTTGTTAATGATGTATGAAAAAAAAAAAAACATTTTTATAGCATATAAAACAGTATAAACTTGTGAAGTCTCCTGCATGTGAAGAATTATTACCAGCAGATATTTCTGGAGAAACTGACATACAGCCAGCAATATATGAGTTAGAGACTAGAAATGAAACTTTCAAACCCAAGCAAAATTAGTCAATTTCAACTTGTGAGTTAAATCATTTCAAAAATCATAAAATAAAGAAAGGGAAATGGAAGAAAATAAAATCAAGAGTATTGACAGATACTCTTGTCAAAAGTCATATTGGGGCTAAGACACTGGAAAGAGAAGCTAAAAAACAGCTGATTAATTAATCTTTTTTTTTTTTTTTTAAATAAAGAAAACATTTGGCAATTATGTATTTCAGTAAGCAAGTATTTAAATAGAATATGCTTTACTTTATATAATACAAGAATAAACAACTATTTTATAATGTATTGTATAGAAGATATCCTATTGAAAGGTATGTTAAGAATAAAAATAAAAATATGCAAAAATTACAGATAGTAAAAGTCTTAAGAATATTTTAATAATTTGATATAAAATAATCTGGCACTTTGTTTAAACTGATGTATTGAACAGTTTAACAATTTAATAAAAGCTGTATAATTTTTTTATTGAACTAATCAAACCTAATTTAATTATTATTATTTGTAAAAGATTAATAGCACTAGAATGTAAAAGTATTAAAAACAAAAGGAGATAAAATGAGAGAAAAACTAAAACTATTTTTTAAAGAAGCACATGAGTGTTTATTTTACTCGCAATTTTGTACTCAAGAAAAATGTATGTTTCATGTAACATTAAATTTCATTTTTAAATTTGTTGTATAAGAAAAACAATTTATTAATAGTATAAACTATGTATATTAAAGGCGAAATCCTTTCTAAAAGTCATTTGCTACAATATAATAACTAATCACTTTGTCATTTGCTACTTTGTTATTGTTGTGCTGACTTTACATAAGTACCATAAAATCCGATTACAGTTAAATTTCGGAGGATAAAAGAGACTTATAATCAAGATTTTTTTTACAAAATCACAAAAAACAGTTTTTATTATAAATTTTGAAGTAAAAAAGGTACATGTGAGAATATTCCATATTTTGGAAGATTTCTACTTAAAAAAAGTTTCATTTAAATTACCACCCCCCACATAAAAATCTCCCTTAACAAAAAATCCCCAAACAAATTTTTAATCTTTTAAAATATTTTTTTTTTAAACTTTTCTTCTTTATTTGTTATTTTACTGTAACAATTAATAATAGTCATCTTATCCCCGGCCCAAAACTATGGATTCCTCTTTGCCCCCTCTCTTTTACAAACATGTATAGTTTAACCGTTATAACTCTTAATTTTAATTATTTTCTGACAAATTTAACACTCTATACTAGCCATAAATAAACAATCTATCATCTAAAATACACCCTCCTCTCAAAATCTCTATTTGTTCCCTCCCCGTCATTTTATCAAGGTTCTCCTCCTTATTCCATATTTTATGCAGTTTAAAATCTTTAAATTTTTTTTCTGCTTTATTTGTGATTTTATTGTAACAATATTTAAATAACCATCTAAAACATTTCTCACACCCACCTCAAAACTCTCACACCCTCCTCCCCAAAAAGTCGTCTTTTTTTCCTTTCCCCCCCCCCCCTGCCCCACACACCCAGCGTACACAGTTTAAAATTTTCAAAAACCTGTTTTTTTTTTTTCGCTAGTTACAACTTTCTTGTAATAATAATTAAATAATTATTTAAATTACTTTTCCTCCTTGACAAAAAATTTGCTTCTCTCGCTCCAGCACAAAATTTTTTAAATCTACTTTCCTTTTAAAGATTTTTATGCTGTATTGTTACTTTGTAGCAACAACAAATAAATAATAATCTAACTCTCTACTTAAATTTCCATTCCCCATCCATATAAAAATGGTGAATTTTGAGAAAAAATAGCAGGGGAGGGGAGGGGGAGAAAATTTTCCACTTTTTTGTAATTTGGTTGTTCTAAACCCTGATATTTTGTTAATGTGGTGAAAGATCTGGAACAGTTATTTTAAAGAACATATTTATTTTAAAACAAAAAATATAAATGAGATTCAGCAGTGAGAACAGCCAAACTGCAAAAAAGGAGAATTTTTTGCTTTCATCCCACTTATTTAGAAATCCCCACCCCTTTGGAAAGGAAAAGACAGAGCAAAAATTTCAAATGGATGAAGATTTTAGGTGAGTGGTATATTTACATGAGATGATGTAAATGAGATATTAGATGAGCAAAATTACAAAATAAGAAATAGGGCAGCATTTAAAAAATACATATATTAAAAATTTTAATCTATTTGCTAGGTGGGAGGCAGTGACACTTTCAGAGAAAGGGTGTTAATTTAGATGACTGAATATTAATTTATTGTAACCAGAGAGCAGCAAATACAACAGCTTTTTATTTAAATAAAGGTCTAAAGATTTTTAATTTTGAGAGTGAGGCAGAGGGAGTATGCATTTTTTAAATAGAGTGATGATTTAGGTAGCAGATTATAGATTTATTTTTACTAGAAAGCAATAAAAAGGACAAAAGATTTCTTCAAATAAAAGTTTTAAAATTTGTAAACTTTGCATTCTGGGGATATGAGGAGGAAACATGCATTTTGAAAGAATGTTGTTTGTAATTTATATTATTTGTTAATCACTTATTGCTAATAAAGAGCAACAAATAGGACAGAAGATTTTTTTAATAGAGTTTTAAAGATTTTTTTTTTTATCTAGAGGGATGCAAAGGGGCAAAGCAGACATTTTGAGGGTAAAGTATTGGTGCAGATTACCAAAATTTGTCGCAAAATTGGGGGCTTATAATCAGATTTTATGGTAAGCATGCTATTGGGAATTTAAGCGCTCGAATAGGCCATCTGGTGGAAAAAATATATAACTTTTCGCTTCAGGAAAATCTCTTGCAAGCCCATTGCATTACATGCATTTTTAATTCGTTCATAATGATTATTGTTTTGCACAGTTTCAAATTTCATGTGATATTTGTGTTCTGTGTTTATATGACAAAGTAAAAATTATCCAAATTTTAATATCTAACACATTTAAACATGTTTACAATAAATAATGATTTCAATGGCACTTTAGCATTAATTAAAGGGACTATTTTACTGTACCGACAGCTGCAAACAGCACCTCTATAGGCCTTTTAAGTCCCATTTTCATGAGATTCCAGAATGATAGTGTTGATGTTTAAGATATACAAGATAATCCACCATCATATGTTTGGCAATGGATGTATGCAAAAAAAAAATCTAAAAAATTTTCATAACTGAATTGAATTTAAAGAATAAAATATTTAATCACTATTTTCAAAAAATTTATTTATGAATTCAACTGTACGTGAACAAAGAATCAAAAATGACATTAACAGTGAATATGTGCAGTTGATGGTTTTAGATACAGAGAACATTAACAGCATACACACACAAACAAATGAAAATAAATACTTTATATCACTTTTAAAATATGAGACACAGAGATTTGTAGTTCTTATTATAAAATGCAGTGTTTAATGTTTCAAGTATTCTGCTCATTATTGGATATTAGATAATCCAACATCATATATTTTGCAATGGATGTATGCAAAAAAAATTATAACAGAATTGAATTTACAGAATAAAATTATTTTTAAGAAAGGGGTAAACAACACAGGAAAATATATCAATTGTAAACAAATGAAATAAATATCCATAAAAAAAGCACATTGAAACTTGATGAATTTTAAAAGAATAAATTTGTTCTATGGTGAAACGAAAATGTACAATTGATAATATTTGTTGTTTATACAATTTTTAGCTTTGCTAATCGATTGTATTTTATTATTTAATATTCCATCCGATTTTCCCATTATTTACAAGAAGATAAGAAAACTACTTATCAACTTATGATTAAAAAATAAGGTGACATTTTATATAATCAACTCAACAACCTTTTACACAATCCATTCCATTTTTAAAAATTTGTTTAAATGAAAAAAATTCTAGAAATCATACTTCGAAATTTCATTCATTTACTGACAAAAGAAAAGGATTTTTGTTTTTAATTATGAGATTTTTATTGACTTTCGACAATTCAAATGAAAAAAGACTTATAATTTAACTAGCAAGCTACGCCCGCTGCGCTGGTCAGATTCTACAAATGAACCTTGAAGCAAACAAAATATATCGTTTAATTTGACCTTGTATTTGAAAGCAATCTGTATATTTACCTGGAATATCCTTCCACATTACTGAAAAATGACGTGATTGCGCTATTATATTTTCTAATGTGCAGTCAAAATTTTAGCTGTTAAGGACCAACTCTTTTATTTGGTCATTTACAGTTAAGGTTTGCTAAAGAATGATAAAACTATATGCAATATACTAAAACCATCACTAAAAATTATTGAACTAACAATGCAAACTAATTAACAAAATCCATTCAGTAGAAGTTTTTATAAAGGCTAATCTTTTATAATCGGGTTCATCTGATTATAGAACTTTTCCACGTAATTCTAAAACAGAACAATATAAAATATACTAAAACCATCCTTACAAATTATCTACTTAACAATGCAAGTCGCAAAAAATACGCCCAGTAAAAACTTTCAAAAAGGCTAATCTTTCGGAATCGGATTCTCCTGACTGTATAACCTTCACACAACTGTTTGACTAAGCAGCGTAGAACAATATGTAGTACATTAAAACCATTCCTGAAATAGCATCTGACTAACAATACAATTCTCATCAAAATCCGTCCAGTAGAACTTTTTCAGAAGGCTAATCTTTCATAATCCGAATCAAATACTGAAAAAGCTAATATTTGATAAAAAAAATATCACCTGATTTTCGAATTTCCCCCTATAATTCTAGAACTAAGCAACGTAGAATGATATGTTATATAATAAAACTTTCCCTAGAAAGTTATCTAACAGTGTAGGTTTCATCGAAATCCATTCGGCAAAATCTTTTAAAAAGGCTAATATTTCATAAACGGATTGATCTGATTATAGAACTTCCCAGAATAATTCTATAACTAAGCTACGCAGAACGGTATGTTATACAATAAAACCTTCCCTGAAAAATTATCTTATACAGTTTAAGCTCTACGAAAATCCATTCAGCAGAACTCGAGTTATAAGCAGCCGGAATGAAATTTCATATATGTAGAAGTAAATAGAAGTATATTGCCATTAATATAGTTTGCATTTGAATTTAAAAAAAGGTACTTTTCGGTTAGCCGGGCGCCAGTGATCGTACACTTGAAAAAAAAAGCACCTTTTGGCTTAAAATCTCTCATCAAAACTGTTTTTCTTTTCTTTCTTTTTTTTAAATAAAATTAATAACAGCTTTTTCTTTTATTTTTCCAGCTGTATAGCCATTTCAATTCTTTCTGCATCAAAAAAAAAAAAAAAAAAAGACACCTTTTGGCTTAAAATCAAATTGTTTAGGATCAAAAGTAAAATCAAAATCGCCAAAAACAAAAGATAAATCGCGAAATATTGTTTCGATAGCAATCTTGCCCCTTGAATAATTTTTTAAGCATTGCGAACATTCCCAAATCATGTTTAAATTAAATATTTTCGTTTTATAATATTCTCTCATCAAAACTCTTTTTTCTTTCTTTTTCTTTTTTTTTTTTAATTAATTTAACACAGTTTTTCTTTTATTTTTGGAGATGTATAGCCTTTTCATTTCTTTCTGCAACAATAATGATCGCCAAAAAAATAGCAATGGTAACCTTTTCGGCCAAAATAACAAATGTAAAAAATGAAATTATTTACGAAATCACATTAAAAACCTCAAAAATAACAGTATTTCTCCCCTGTTTAATGGATGTTATTATACATATAAACCTTCCTCTTGAATCACTCTATCTATTAAAAAAAACCGCATCAAAATCCGTTGCGTAGTTTTAAAGATTTAAGCGTACATAGTGATATAGGGACAGAAAAAGCGACTTTGTTTTATACTATGTAGTGATAATAATATTGGTTCTTGTGATATAAATTTCCTTAATATTTGTAACTGAGAAAAGAAAATTCAATCAAAAATTATATTATTCTGAGTGAATGAGTAGATAATTCTTTGAACTGCAGAGGATTTTAATTAATTTAAAGAAAATTGAGAAAATATCAATTTTAATGTAATCTTTTCTTAAAGATATGATTCAACGAAATACAACTCTCAATAGAAAATGCAATTTGAATTTACCATTAAAAAAATCTAACAAAAACACATGGATTTGAAATATTTTGTTTTGACTGAAAATAATTATTTGAAAAGAATTTATTACTAGTAGATGTGAAGAAATTTTTTTTTTTAGCATAATAAAATAAAAATAATTTATTTTATTCCACCTGCAAATGAGCTAAATCGATGTTATACAAAAAAAAAAAAAAAAAAAAAAAAAATTCAATTAGTTGTTAAATATTTTTGTTTATTACTTTTAAAAAATGACAGTGCTTACTTTGATGATTACTTTTTTAAAATAATGCAAATCAAACTTTTTCATACATATATTTCATTTTCATGGAAACAAACAAAATAATAACGGAAATTTAAAAAAATCTAACATTATATATATATGTATATAATAAAAAAAAAATAAAAAATTATAGCATCTCCTCAAAGAAAAAATTGTCCTTCAATCGTGTCTTTACAATTCAGAACAGAAAACATATGAAAATGAAATCGGGAATGTCACAATATAAATGATAAAGAAACATGGAGTGTTTTTCTGGTTTCGAGAATAGCACACATGCATGCATCGCTGCACTTCATACCTGTAAAGTTTGTTTTGCAGCAATGTTTCAGAACGAAGCACAAAAGCACAGATCAGTTTATATTTAGACTTACAGAAGCTTTCCTTCTGCATGTATTGAAGTTCTTTGGTTATATACAATTTTTTGAAATCTTCAGTATCATAACTTCTACCTATTATTTTGGTGATAAAAGTTTTTATATTCTTCTTAAACTTGAATAACCTCCGCCAAAAATTTTGTTGATAAAAAAATTTACATTTTACAAATAACCATGTTTACACATATAAATTTTATAATTATATAAATAAAAAATTAATATAAATATTTAGCTATTCTAGATTAAAAATTTTTGGGGTCAATGATATCCTAGGCACAAGGTTCAGGTCTTAAAAGATGTTTTTTAGTGATCTCAATTGTGTAAATGACTTTGGACAATTTTTACATACATAATGTTTCTCTCCTGTATGTGTTAACCTGTAAGCACACATGGCAGGGTAAATTTCATCCCAGTTACATTTCTCCCTAGAAAAAAAGGAGACATTTTTTGAGGACATTTCAGACCTGTCTTGTTCTTTTGAAGATAAAAGTCAAGAAAAGGTGGGTGATGAAACATTATTTCTTTGTCTATTATGAGAGAAAAATATCCTATGGGAGTAAATACTTTTGCACATGTATGAATGTTTCATTTCAATAACACAGTACGATGACAGGTTGTTCGCTTTTGAATGAGAACAACAAGTAGTTTGATTCCATATGTTAACAAAAACTGAAAATATGTTCTTGTTATGTCTTCCATGCATTGTGATACTAATATCGATCCACTATCAGACAACCAGAAATCATCACTTTCTATAATTTCAATAAAAATGGAGTTTACACAGTCAATGAACTATGTGATACATACTCAGTTTCATAGAAATGTAAACGTTGGCCTTTGACACATTTTTTGGAATGATGAATGTAGCTGGTATAAATACTTACATTGCACATTGTTGAAGCAATGAAGTGGAGAACAAGCTCACCGACGAAACTTTCTGAAAGGGCTTTCTATGGAACTGCTGAAGGAACACCTTACTGCTCAATCAAATATTCCATCACTTTCTAAATAACTTCATAATGGAATTAAAAGATTACCTGGCATTCAAGAAAATGAGAAATTTCAAAATCGGACACAAGGGCCATGTGATATTTGTCCATGAAAAGAAGATGTGAAGACTTTCTTGTCATGTTCTAAATCTAATCGTTTATTATGTAAAAAATACTGTATTAATGAAATGTAAATAATCTGACAACAATGAAGTGGATTAATTCTTACATATGCATTTTAAGAAAATGTGATATGGATTTTTCATTAATATTCTGAAAATGCTGAGTAATAATGAGATAATATGGAAAAAAAAATATGTATTTTAACAATATACTCAAAAAATTTTAATGAAAGAGTGGCATAAACAATACTCATATAATATTGATAAAAGGGTATTGGATGTAATAAGTATCATTTTTGTGAAATAATTCTTTTTTTAAGCTGTAAAATAAATCGTTTGCAAATGTATAGCATATTTTCTAAAAAAAAAAACCTGATTTTTGCAGAAACTGATACAAAATATCTAAATAGATATAGAAAACACGATTCTTTCCTTAAACAGAAGTAGAACAGGTGCATTTTACAATATACATCGGTAGATTTGTTTTTAAAACGTAATTAGTCAACAATATAATGGGGGACAAAATGGGCAAGATTTACCCCATGCATGTGCTAAAGTTACAAAAATGGGTATGTGTGCATATGGGGAAATATATATATATATTTTAGAATTCCTGATCATGCAAATGATTTTTGACAACCTTCAAATTTATAAGATTTCTCTCCATTTTTATTAAATAATTTTAAGTTTATTTTAAAATTAATTAAAATATTAATTAATGTAAAATCAATTTATTAATATAATTTAATATTTTTATTAAATTCAAAAACTCAAATAATTTTTAAGATTTTTTTCTGGATGTGTTAAAAGATGTTTTTTTTTTAGATCTAGTGATTGTGCAAATGACATTGGACTAACCTCACATGTATAAGTTTTCTCTCCTGTATGTGTTAACCCTTAATTGCATAGTGATGTAAATTTCCATCACTGTTTATTTAACTTTTAATAAACAAATAAACTTCTTTGCCACCACTATATTTATATAGAAATATTAATCCATTTTCGGTGAACTATATTGCTGAACAAAGTTAAAAATCTATGTTAAAATTTCTGGTGTGTAATATTTAATATATGTATAAAAAAACACAATTGTAAAAGAAAAACTCATGCAAAGAAGGGTTAAAAGATGTTGTTTTAGTGTCCCTGATTCTGTAAATGAATTTGAACAATCTTCACATTTAGGATGTTTCTCTCCTGTTTTTGTGAAAATATGTATTTTTAGATCTCCTGATCGTCCAAGTGATACTGGACAAACATTATAATTGTAAGTTTTCTCTCCTCTATGTGTCAAAAGATGTCGTTTTACTGTTCCTGAATGCGCAAATGATTTTGAACTAACTTCACATTTATGAGGTTTTTCTCCTGTAAGTGTTAAAGATGTTATTTTAGTGCTCCTGATTCTGTAAATGACTTTGAACAAATTTTACATTTCAGGGCAGAATGGCAGATTTGCGCTAAAATTTAGAAATGTTGCTGAAATCCATTATTGCGGGTTTTAGGCTCTGACCAAAAAAAATTATCATTTTGTGGAAAATTAACTTTTTCAAGCAACGATTGACTCCTGTGAAAGACCGATTAATTTTGCAATATTTTTCTGTGACCGATCAACACATTTTGTGGTATTTTTACTGTGACAGAATTACGAATTTTGTATTTCTTATTTCAGTGACTGATTGACAAATTTCACATCCTCTTCTGACAGATAGACAGGATTCATATTTTCCCCAGTATCTGACTGAAAATTTTCTAGAATTTTTCTCACGATCGACAAATTTTGGAATATTTTTCACAGGACCAATTTACGAATTTATTTAAGTTTTCCAGTGACTGATTACCAAATTTTGCAATATTTTCCTGTAATCAACAGACGAATTTTACAATTTCTTTTCCACGACATATTGACGAAATTTGATTTCTCCCATGACTGTTAGATGAAATTTTTTATTTCCCCCCCCCCAATACTGACTGACAAATTTCTCGATTTTTTCAACAGCTGATTGATGAATTTCTTGATTTCTTTTTACGACAGATTGACAAATGCAAGATTTTTTTCCATGGGTCTGACTGAAAAATTTTTAGATTTTTACCTGTGACAGATCAATGAAATTCATGAATTTTACTAATGACCAATAAATCTCGTAATTTTTTCTTTAACCTCAACCAACTAATGAAATTCACAATATTTTTCTGACCACCAATGCATATATTTTGTGATTTTTTTTCCCCAATGACATAAAGAAAAGACCTAAAAGGTCAGTACGGGCCACCAGACGCTGTGTCCTCCCAAACTGCTCTGCAGTAAACAAAAGTAAGATTAGAAGAGCTGCAAAGACCTTGTAGTGCACTTGACAAAAAATCCGAACTACAAGGAAACTAGTTGATCTTTACAATTCACAGAAATTAGGACTTAACAATTTATAGTTAATCTACATTTCTTGTGTAATAGAAGAAATGCATCGGCGGTTTCCCAATCAAATTTTGGATATGGGTTTAGAATTTGAATGCATAGTACCTAGTTCAATGAATGAAAACACCAGGTATTCCGCTTTTGGCTGTGATTCTCGAGAGCATAAACATAAATTTCTGATAATTTCCAAAGTTATAAAAGTTACTCTTGTGCTGCCTGTCACGAGTGAGTGTACCAATATTGAAAGAGGTTTCAGCACTCAAAATCCAATAAAATCTAAATTCAAAAATTCTTTTAACAACCCCATAGTTAAGAGAAATTGAAAAATAGATATGGCATAAAAGCTTAACTTTCTTCCTTTCTTAAAATTAAAAAAAATATATATTGCATAATTATTCAGAGTTGTTGATTAAATTATTTCAATGGTATTTTGTCATTTCTATATTAATGTAACTTTTTAACCCCTAGGGGACGAGCGACACGTATACGTGACGCATAAGATGCTCAGAATCCTCAATTTTCCCAATAGTTATTTTTTATTGTAAGCTTTTCCTTAATAGATCTTAGCATTTTCGCGATTTAATTGGGCGAATATTTCTGTTTTGAAAAACCGGTGGTAAAAGATTAAAAATTCTATAAAAGACGCTCGTCGCGAAGGGGTTAAATAGCATGTAGAATAATAGTAGAGATAAAAGATTTTTTCCCTCCCCCAAAACTGCCCTCCATTTATAAATGTTGCGAGGCAGACTCCCCTCCTATGAAATATTGAATTTCAAGCCCTGTATTTAAAAGGTTTCTCTTCTGTATGCGTTAAAAGATGTCTTTTTAGTGTTTCTGATCGTGTAAATGACATTGGACAAACCGCACATTTATAAGGTTTCTCTTTTTTCTGTGTGTTAAATTATGGTTTTTTAATGTTCCTGAATGTCTAAATGACTTTGGACACATTTCACATTTATAAGGTTTCTGTCTTGTATGTGTTAAAATGTGTCTGTTTAGATGTCCTGATTGTGTAAATGACAATGGACAAACCTCACATTTATAAGGTTTCTCTCCTGTATGTGTTAAAAGATGTTGTTTTAGTTGTCCTGACTGTGTATATGACTTGGAACATACCTCACATTTATAAGATTTCTCTCCTGCATGAGTTAAAAGGTGTTGTTTCAGTTGTCCTGATCGCGCAAATGACATTGGACAAACTTCACATTTATAAGTCTTCTCTCCTGTAAGTGTTAAAAGATGACTTTTTAGATGTCCTGATTGTGAAAATGATTTTGCACAAACCTCACATTTATAAGATTTTACTCCTGTATATGTTAAAATATGTTGTTTTATTTGTCCGTAAGTTGTAAAGGACTTTGAACAAACTTCACATTTATAAGGTTTTATCACATTCCTATGTATAGAAACGATTTTTGACATAGTTCACATTTATAAGGATTCTTTCCCATATGGATGTGGAGATACTTAGTCATAGTTTTGTCTCCATGAAAAGGCTTTCAAACATTCAGGTCCAGCATATGCTTTCTCCCCAGTATGCATGTATGTCTTTTAAGATTTATCTTCTGCACAAATGGTTTTGGACACATTTGACAGTCTTCTCATCTTTATGGATATGGAGATGCTGATTATATTATTTTTCTCTAAAAATGCTTTTTGACATTCAAGAGAAAGATAAGGTTTTTCCCAAATGTATGTGAAAATATCATGTTTAAATCAGCTTTTCTTTCAAAACTTCTTTTCTATGTATGACATTTGTATTTTTCTTTTTCTATAATCAATTTGAACTAAAATATTATTTTCTGCTTTCTATTCAAAATTGATTAAAACCTGATTACTTTATATTCACTTTCTTTGACAATCATCTCTAATACTTAGTATAAAACTATGATTTCTTTGAAATTTGATATGATTACATTTCTATCTGATTTGTTTAAAGTGATGCATTTATTCTGTTACTATGATTGTTATTTTTTCCAAGTTTCATATATAAAGTTCTTTCATACTAAAAATCAACAATTTATTCATTTTTATTCAGCTCTCATAAGATTTCTTTTCAGGTTAAATTGTAGAATAGTGGCATAAACCTACTTATAGTACTTTTGTGTTTCCTTGAATTATTTGTCGCCTAACACTATATATACTACACACTTTTTTACATATGATTATTGATCAAATGGTATTAAATGCTAGCGAACAAATGTTACAAGATAGAACATTAAACTCTATTTATTTTACTAATATTGAGCAAAGAAAAGCTTCTTTAATAATTTTTCTAAATCTTCTTTACTTTCTTCCTTGCTTTTACTGATAAATGCATAAACAATTTGCAAGGTTAACTTGAAACAACCTGAAAATAGACAAAAGAAAATTTTTTTTAAATGCAGAGTCATTATATTATAGCATTCGTCTATACATTACCCCTTTTGCGACATATACTGTACTCAGAATTCTCGATTATTTCTACCAGAAAATATGATTTTAAATTTTTGATGGTTAGAATGCTGCATGGAAATCATATTTTGATAGTGAAACATTTTATGAAGTTATTGTGTTACAAATTGTTGATCGCACCTTCATACACTATTAATTTAAAACATTAAAGACATTTTTGTTTTCTTTTAAAGCCAGATACCTCCAAAACTACTCAGTTGATTTTTTAAGTAAAAAAATATTTGGTTGAATATGTTAAAAATACTTTAAATACATAAATAAATATATAATATGGAAAATATATATTTTCTGTCTTTATAAATGTAACTGTGTTTTTGAACAATTATCTAAAAACAGACTTGCCATGTTTCCAAAATGAAAAAGCCCTGAGACTTTTTAGTAGTTACTTTATTAACATGTCTAGCTCCACACATTAATGAAATAAAAATACGTGTATTAAGGCAATTTAACGTTTTTCTCTTTTTTTTTTACCATTTCTCATAAGCTATCAACAATCAGAAATAAATAAGATGGGAATAGATATTATACCTTATAAAATACTTAAAAGAAAAAGTAGACAACTTCAGTGAATAGTTGATGTAATATTATTAGAAAAATTCTTTCGAGTTGTGTATTAGTATAATTCTTTCGAGTTGTGTTTGGAATGACCAGATTTTTTAAAAAAAAGTGATAAAAAGTTTTTATTGAAAAAAAAACTATATATTTGAATATTAATGTATGTGTATGTATGTTCATTTTTATACAGAAAAGACAAAATAAAATTGATATTAAAGATATAATTGTAGATTACTTTTCCATAATTGTACTAAAATGTGGATTAATTTTGTTTCACTTCAGGTTCGGTTTGAAGTGTGTCCGGTTTCAGATTGACTGCAACTAAATTTTAGAGTTCAAATCAGATACCTCACCTGTATTCCAAATTAATTGTTTAAAATCTGTGGCCAAATCATAGTCGGGATAACTGGTAAAAATCTATATATCGATAAATGTAAATAAAATTCCCAAGTAACTTCCATCTTTCACACTAAATAAAACAAATGAAGACATAAAAATAAAAAGAATTGAATCACCTCTTATGTAAATGCAATGCACATGCAGCAGATGATACTAGCCATCTAAAATACAGATTCTGACCACAGAGTACAGAGAATGAATCGAGAAGCGGTGAAGCATAAAATTAGCTCTGCTATATGAAGCCAGTTATCGCTCAAATCATGCCCAAGGGCTGACATGATTGGAGGGAAAGAGGCTGCATGTGTAACAAGGACTAGATTCATTGGATGGGAAGAGGTTGATTGGGCCAGCTGTAGGGTTGCATTTTCAGCATCACGCCAAATATTAATATGTCATCTCTAGTTATTCTGAGAAATCTATGGCCTGCTGTGCTTCATAATTTTGAATCCCTTTGCTGTGTCAATGATTCTGAATGGATGAGCATATTCTTTTGCATATATACAGGCGAATAGCAGAACGTGGGCTTTCATTTTATTGAAGGAATGAACCGCTTCTGTAACTATCTCAGAGTAAGCATACCTAGAGAGATAATCTCCGCAACCTTTCTGCAGCAAACATAAAGTCACGTGACTCTGGGAAAGAAGCATTCCGCTGAACGAGTCGGTATCATAGGTTTCTATGGACGATATTACACTATTTCCTGTTTGCGATTCAAAAATATCATGGTAGCAAGCTGTTGTGCCTATGGCTGTGATAAAAGAGCAAGCAAAACAAGCTTTGTTACCTTTCACCATTAGGCATTTATTTTTAATTACCTTTTTTGTATATTTAAAGGATCTTAAAAATATATCTTTCCAACTATGATACTGTTTATTCACGTTCAAATGTTGAAAATAGGAAATATTTTACTTTTAATATCACAAATGTATGTAAGAGTAGGACTTACTATCCGTCTGGTGTTATCAGTTTCAATATTAAAAGTGTAATTAATTGGAAAAATTTTATTTGAAAAAGCATTTTAAGAACATCTCGGACAACGGTGCTTGGCGATACAATTTTTCGCCAAAAGAAACTTGTTTTATTTCTTTTAAAACATAAACAATTCTTTTTTTTTAAATAGTTTTTCCTGTTTTAGATTAAATTTATGCTTTAAATAATTATAAACGGGTGCATATGTACATATTAAAAGGAAAATATTTAAATATTAAAAACTATTGCAATGTTTGAAATATTTTCAAATTTTTTAATATAATTTTTTAATTTTTAATTGAAGTTTTTGAAATATATATATATATATATATATATATATATATATATATGTTTTGTTTATTCTCTTGTTATATCTTAAGAAAAGTTTTGAAATTATTATATTTATACCACTCAAAACAATGTTATGGAAGTTATATTAATAATTACTGTTTATATCTAGCAAAATTTAATGAAACAATGCATTATTTACTTATTTATTTATTAAGTCTATTTTTTATGTTTTAAATTGTATATGTTTTTTTTACTTTTTAATGAAGTGCTTTTCATTTATTAATTTAAGTTAATGATTTTTTTATAAATTAGGTTAAATTCAATTTGTTTAAATTATTTCTTCTCTTGTTTGTTTATAAAACTGTGCTGCTGTAGCATTTAAATTTATCAACATTGCATTAAAAAATATATATCATTAATAAAAACCTTTTTTAATTCCATTTTTATATACAGCTTTCCAAAGGATGAAGAGAGATGAAAGATCTGAGAAACGAAAATACATTTCATTTTAATTAAAATATCCTTTGTGTAATATCAGTGTATTTCAATTAAAATAACTAAACAGTTTTTTAACACTTTTTAATTTACAAAAATAATTTCCAACTGGTTGTTAATTTGTAGTAGTAATAAATTAATAATTAATCACCTAAATTTCCTTTCCCTCAAAATTTCTACAAGCCCCTCCCCTCTCCTGACGTTCCAGCACATAAAATTAAATTGTTTAGAAACTAATTGCTTAAAAAGGGGTTCTTTAAGATGGTTCTCAAATGACCTGGTCAAGAACACAAAATTTTCTGACGCGTTTTCTGAATCATTTTTAAACGCAAAAGCATAAAATTGCCAAGTCTGACTGGTGAAGCGATTTGGAATCGTTGGAAGTTTTTGGATTTGGAAGTTTTTTATTTTTTGATAAATAAATTACTTATCGAGTTATAAGCTATTCGTGTCACGTGACGACACGTTTTTCGCCATTTTCCCGATGCTGCGTCAAGAATTCGGTACAAAATGCCCACTTTGACTGTATTTTCTGAAAAATCTTCTGCCTTTGCCAAAAGATTTAAAAAAAAAAAAAAAAAAAAAAAAAAAAAAAAAACATATTCCGATGACATAGTCTCTGAATGAGAACACCTGCCAATTTCATGAGTTTCTGAAAAATGAATGAATTCAGAAATGTGTCAAAAGTAGCTCTTTTGTATTTGAGAACAGACTTAAAAACTATTTTTTTTTTACTTTCTCTGTCCTATTTGTTACTTTGTATTAAAAAAAAAAGAAGTATATAATGAAATTAAATATAAATAAAACCATGTGAAAGATTTAAAACTGGGATAAATTATTCGAATAATATATCATTCTTTTTTTTTCTTCTTTTTTTTTTTTGCTTTTTTTTAAAATCTAAATAAAAGTTTAATAATTTATTTTATTTATTTACTACTAATGATCCATTCTGTGAATGATGGAAGAAATAAAGTATAAAATAAATAAACAATAGGAAAAATATCTGGTGAACCTTCCCCTTTATTTTGCTACTGAGTGTGTATCTGTTAAGTTCCGAAGTTTCTGAATCGCAGCTTAAAAATATTGCACTCTTGCCAAGAGCTGAGATAAAGTGCCACAACTTGCATTGCTTCTAGTAACCTTTTATCGCCAAATGCCAACTGTCACGTGGGTCATCCTGACCCGACTTCTCGCCGGCAAAAGCAAAGGGGATGCGCTCTCTAAGTATGGTTACTCTGAGGTAACTATACTTTTGGTGTTCAAGATCTTAGCTACACCGCTATTATGGATCTGCGGAAGAGACCTATTCTAAGCAGGCTGCACGCAGCACTGCAAAGAAGTTCCAATTTACATTGCACTGTGATCCAACCATAATGGCTAAATCGTACTTTGTAGATTGAAAACAAAATTTGCATGTTAAAATTTTAAAAAGCCATAGATATTTTACGATATTCTGGAAATTAAATTATATTTGAAAAATCCAGAATCTTTGGCCAAAAGCCGAAGACTTGGCAAGTCTGTAAAAACATTTTCCTTTGACATCCTTGTTATCACAATTTCAGATATTTCTGTCACAACACTTAATGATCATTTATAATCTCTCGATTAGAAAAGTACCCAAGAATTATTTTCATATGTAATCTCTGGGGAGATCTGATATTTAGCATTTGTATAAGTAACAGAAAATAAGCAGAAAAATGTATTCAAATTTGTAGAGTTTAGTCAAAATATTGATCAGAAAATATCCACAATCATTAATGGCGGTGTGAAATATTACTATGCCATAACAAACTTAACCAGTTAGCTAAAGCATTATTTTCCTATGATATATTATAGTACACATTTCTTTTAAATGCCTAAATAATAAAACTTGAATCTTTTTAAAGCTTGCAATTAAAAGTTTAAAAAAATTAATAAAGTTAAAATATTGATAAAACTTTGCATTTTTATTACAGTATTTTGTCACATCTTGAATATTTATATGTTGCTATTCTAAAACTTATTTTTAATGAAGTCTTGATATTTAAAAAACTTATTGCCTCAATATTTTTACCATTTCATATGATATTTGAGACATTGCGATTGGATTGTGTTATACAGCATTTAAATATACCGTAAATTACATATTTTATATACAAATGGATTTAAGCTACTTATTTAACAGAATATTTATTTAAAAGTTTAAGAGTAAAAAGAATTTAGCAGCATTTTCGATACATAAGTTGTGCATTTTTTATTGTAGAAGCAAATTAACGCCGAGGTAACGACAGTAGTATGTGAGCCAATAAGTTTAATTAAATGTGTCTTGAATAAGTATCGCAGTCACTTGAAATCTACTTAATTTAATTCATTATACATTTCTGGTCCAAAAAATATTTTTTTGATTTACAAAAAAGCTGGAGATTGGAATGAGTAGTGAAACAAATGAATAGTGAAACAATAGTCTCTAACACAACATATACAGTTGATTTAGATTTCTATGCAAAATTTCAAAGCTTTTTAAAAATGAAAGAGGCAAGTGAGAATGTTTTTAGAGAGGTATTGAGTTTAATTAAGTGTAAAAAGTAAAACATGATTAGTTAATAAGTGATGAAAACAATTATGGAAAATAAAATGTCCAATATAAGGTAAAGTGAGTTAAAATAAGTAGGTTTCATAAAATGAATTTATGACAAATACAAATTTTATTCTTTTACATTGTCTTGCCAAATTAGTGTATTACAGGTATCAGTTACCTTTTTTCAATGAAAAAAAATATTTATTGCTTATAGTTGGTAGCCATTTTAAAATTTTGAATGATTTGACTTGGTTATAATAGGAGAAAATATTTGGATTTAAAGTAAATAAAAACTTATTTTCAGTTTATTTATTAATGTATAGCATAAAACACTTAATAAGGATTAATTTTCTGCATATATTAATACAAAATTTGATTTATTTTAGAGCAAAAAACCTATGTAGGGTAAAATAGCTATACTATTGCATTAATTTTCTGCATTTTTTAATACAAACTAACATAAAATTAATATTTTTGAGCAAAAAAATCTATGTAGGGTATAAATAGTAAACAAAGCTATTTCTTTACTTTTTTTTATATTTTTAAATGTAACATTTTACATTAAAACAATAAGGTTTATTTGCTCCAAAATATTAATTTTACTTTATTTTGTAATAGAAAATGCAAAAAAAATATTTCTGAATAACTGCTTTATGCTTTAGAATGGATAAATAAGCAAAAAATATGTTTTTATTGACTTAGAATCCAAAGTTTTCTCACCTTTAAAACCTCATCTCAGAATTTCTTCACTACAGTAAAGTTATGAACAAAAATGTGACTCCAGATTGGAATGAGCAAAGTTATTTTGACTAATTAAATGGAATTTTGACCCGGTTTTCTATAAAATAAATGACTTTTACAGTGTCTTCTACAAACCCATTCTAAAAATCATTTATTGTACAGGAAACCAGGGTCAAAAATCAATTTATTTAGTCAAAATCACATTACTTTCACATTTATAAGGCTTCCCTCTTGTATGTGTTAAAATGTGCCTTTTTAGATCTCCTGATTGTAAAAGACTTTGGACAAACCTCACATTTATAAGGTTTCTCTCTTGTATGTGTTAAAAGATGACGTTTTAGATGTCCTGATCGTGCAAATGACAATGGACAAACCTCACATTTATAAGGTTTCTCTCCTGTATGTGTTAAAAGATGTTGTCTTAGTTGTCCTGACTGTGTATATGACTTTGAACAAACCTCACATTTATAAGGTTTCTCTCCTGTATGTGTTAACAGATGACTTTTTAGATTTCCTGATTGTGCAAATAACATTAGACAAACCTCACATTTATAAGGTTTTTCCCCTGTATGTGTTAAAAGATGGTATTTTAATGTTCCAGAATGTCTAAATGACTTCGGACACATTTCACATTTATAAGGTTTCTCTCCTGCATGGGTTAAAAGGTGTTGTTTCAGTTGTCCTGATCGTGCAAATGACATTGGACAAACTTCACATTTATAAGTCTTCTCTCCTGTATGTGTTAAACTATGTTGTATTAGATGTCTTGATTGTGAAAATGACTTTGCACAAACCTCACATTTATAAGGTTTCCCTCCTGTATGTGCTAAAAGATGTTGTTTTATTTGTCCATAAGTTTGAAAGGACTTTGAACAAACTTCACATTTATAAGGTTTTATCACATTCCTATGCATAGAAACGATTTTTGACATATTTCACATTTATAAGGATTCTTTCCCATATGGATGTAGAGATACTTTGTCATATTTTGTCTCCATGAAAAGGTTTTCAAACATTCAGGTCAAGCATATGCTTTCTCCCCAGTATGCATTATACTATGTCTTTTAAGATTTATCTTCTGCACAAATGATTTTGGACACATTTAACAGTCTTCTCATTTTTATGGATATGGAGATGCTGGTTATATTATTTTTCTCTGAAAATGCTTTTGGACATTCAGGAGAAAGATAAGGTTTTTCTCCAGTGTGAGTGAAAATATGATGTTTAAATCTGCTTTCCTTTTAAAAAAATTTTCTTTAGGTTTTTCTTAGGTACATTTATATTTTTCTTTTTCCATAATCAATTTGAACTAAAATATTATTTTCTGTTTTCAATTCAAAATTGATTAAAACCTGTTCACTTTACATTCACTTTCATTGACAATCATCTGAAACTATGATTTTACTATGATAGTATAAAACTATGATTTTTTTTTTTTTTTGTAATTTGATATGATTACATTTCTATCTGATTTGTTGAAAGTGATGCATTTATTCTGTTACTATGGTTGTTATTTTTTCCAAGTTTCATATATAAAGGTCTTTCATACTAAAAAACAACAATTTATTCAGCTCTCATAAGATTATCTTTCAGGTCAAATTGTACAATAGTGCCATAAACCTACTAATAGTATTTTTATGTTTCCTTGAATTATTTGTTGCTCTAACACTCTATTTTTTACATATGATTATTGATCGAATGGTATTAAATGCTAGCGAACAAATGTTACAAGAAAGAACATTAAACACTATTTATTTTACAATAATGTCATATTGAGCAAAGAAAAGCTTCTTTAATAATTTTCTAATTCTTCTTTACTTTCCTTCTTGCTTTTATTGATAAATGCATAAACAATTTGCAAGGTTAACTTTAAACAACCTGAAAATAGACAAAAGGAAACTTTTTTAAAATGCAGAGTCATTATATTATAGCATTCGTCTATACATTACCTCTTTTGCGACATATAATGTACTCAGAATTCTTGATTATTTGCACCACAAAATATGATTTTAAATTTATGATGGTTAAAATGCTGCATGGAAATCATATTTTGATAGTGAAACATTTTATAAAGTTATTGTGTTACGAATTGTTGATCGCACCTTCATACACTATTAATTTAAAACATTAAAGGCATTTTTGTTTCTTTTTGAATCAGACACCTCCAAAACTATTCAGTGTATTTTTTTAAGTAAAAAATCTTTGGTTGTCTATGTTAAAAATACTTTAAATACATAAATAAATATATAATATGAAAAATATATATTCTCTGTTCTTCATAAATGTAATTGTGTTTTTGTACAATTATGTAAAAACAGACTTGCTATGTTTCCAAAATGAAAAAGGCCTGAGACTTTTTAGTAGTTACTTTATCAACATGTCTAGCTCCACACATTAATGAAATAAAAATACGTGTATTAAGGCAATTTAACATTTTTCTCTTTTTTTTTTTACCATTTCTCATAACTTATCGACAATTTAGCAGCATTTTCAATAAATAATTTGCACATTCTTTATTATAGAAGCAAATTAACGCCGTGGTAACGACAGTAGTATGTGAGCCAAAAAGTTTAATTAAATGTGTCTTGAATTAAGTATCGCAGTCACTTGAAATCTACTTAATTTAATTCATTATACATTTCTGGTCCAAAAAATATTTTTTTTGATTTACAAAATAGCTGGAGATTGGAATGACTAGTGAAACAAATTAATAGTGAAACAATAGTCTCTAACACAACATATACAGTTGATTTAGATTTCTATGCAAAATTTCAAAGCTTTTTAAAAATGAAAGAAGCAAGTGAGAATGTTTTTAGAGAGATATTGAGTTTAATTAAGTGAAAAAAGTAAAACAAACAAGTAAGCAATGAAATCAATTATGGAGAATAAAATGTTTTATATAAGGTGAAAGAAGTGGGTTAAAATAAATAGGTTTCATAAAATAAATTTATAAGAATACAAATTTTATTTTTTTTATACATTGTCTTGCAAATTAATGTATTACGGGTATCAGTTATCATTTTTCAATGAATAGAAAAATATTTATTGCTTATAGTTGGTAGCCATTTTAAAATTTTGAATGATTTGACTTGGTTGTAATGTGAGAAAATATTTGCATTTAAAGTAAATGACAACTTATTTTCAGTTTACTTATTATTGTATAGCATAAAACGCTTAATAAGGATTAATTTTCTGCATTTATTAATCCAAAATTTGATTTATTTTAGAGCAAAAAACCTATGTGGGGTAATATAGCTATACTTTTGGGTTAACTTTCTGATTTTTTAATGCAAAATAACACAAAATTAATATTTTAGAGAAAAAAAAAACCTATGTAGGGTATAGTAGTAAACAAATAGCAATTTCTTTACTTTTTAAATATTTTTAATGTAACATTTTGCAATAAACAATATAGGTTTATTTGTTCCAAAATATTAATTTTAATTTATTTTGTAATAGAAAATTCAAAAAAAATATATATTTCTGAGTAACTGTTTTATGCTTTAGAATGGATAAATAAACAAAAAATATGTTCTTATTGACTTAGAATGCAAAGTTTTCTCACCATTAAAACCTCATTATCTTTTAATTTCTTCACTACAAATAATGTTATGAACAAAAACTTATGCTGTTACAGTGACTGCAGATTGAAGTGAGCAAAGTAATTTTGACTAATTATTAAATGGATTTTTGACCCTGGTTTCCTATACAATAAATGACTTTTACTGTGTCTTGTACTAACCCATTCTAAAAATCATTTATTGTACAGGAAACCAGGGTCAAAAATCAATTTATTTAAACAAAATCACTTTACTCACTTCAATGTGAAGTTACATTTTCGCTTATAACTTTGTCAGTAGTGAAGATATTTTAACAAAATTTGGAAGATACATATTTTTCACTAGTGTTAAAGTTATAAACGAAAATGCTACTCGAATTGGAGTGAGATGCCCTGTATTTTTAAATATAAAAATGGATTTTCGACCCTGGTTTCCTACACAAAAATTGTTTGTTACAATGTCTTGTACCAACCCTTAAAGTATCTACCATGAATATAGAATCACCCTGTATATATGTATTTCTTTTAATCTGATACATTAGAGTGGATCGAAAAATCGAAATGTGGATAATCGATTCGGCGCAGCGTATAACAGTTGCCTTTTATGTATATTAGTTTACAAGTTTTTTAATTGAAATCCATTCATATCTTCTGGTGCCCCAAAAATAGTTAAAATATTAAATTTTTATAAAAATTTTTATATTTTATTATTTTTATTATTCATTAAAGTTAATTTTGGTGCGGGGCGCAAAAGTTGTTTTTGATGCATATTAGTTTACATGTTTTTTTTAATTGAAATCCATTCATATCTTCTGGTGCCCCAAGAACCCCAAAAATAGTTAAATATTTAAAGTTTTATGAAAATTTAATTTTTTTTGTTTTTATTTTTTATTTATTTCTTTAATTACTTTTAGTGTGGGATGTGAAATTTTTTTTAAGCATACTAGCACACATGCAAAATATTGTTAACTTCGATAAATGTCTTCCCGGTGCTCCAAGACACTTAAATATTTGCCGAAAATCGATTTTTATGCAAATTTTGAGCTTAAAATTATAAATAAAAATAATCATTAAATAAACATTTGTGTAGCGTAATTATTACATCCAGGGGATGACAAATCGTTTACCGTTTATATTAAATGTATAAAATTATATTTTTAAACTATAATGTTATATACGAAATTTGGAATAGAGCAGCTGCTTCAATTAAACAGTGCTGTTTTACGAGATATTGGAATTGTACACAAAAAAAGAGAGTTCAAATTTAGTAGATCGCAACAAAACTCGTCGATAGTGTACAAAGGTTCGAAATTTAGTTGCAGAGATGAGCAATTTAGCTGTGTCTCTGTCTATTTTAACCGTATTATTTTCCGATGGTAAAAAGACAATATAAAAGTGCTAGTGATGAAGAGCACTATGTACTACACAAAGTTCACTAAGGAGGAACATTTTACTTTTGTAAAGGAACCTGACTCTCTGCATATTGGACACGTTACATTTGCAACAGGAGAAGCTAAAGTCCTTTACAACATTTACTACATTTTTTAGATGTGCAACAATTGGCCTTTTGTGGGCACAATTGGTACAGCAATCAAAACCTGCGAGGAGCTACCTGTAGCTTCCCTTTTCTTCAATAAGTGTGGAGAATATGCGAGATAACATATATAGAATGGTTCTCAGCAATGATCAGCAACATTTATATGTTATTTATGTAGACATATCAAGTGGTGAAAGTAGTTCTGACCTGACATTAAAAAACCCTGTTCCAGTTGTTTACTCAAGATGGATAATGACTGCAGGTAGAACGTTAAGGTTGTAGGTGGCCACAGAAAATCCATCTAGGAATCTCATTATTCTTACAACATATATTAAGAAAGTATGGACCTATATGGTTTCATATCAAAACAAAGCCCTCCATAACAGAAGGACAGCAGTATATTTGGCAGGCACCCGGAGCCGGAAAATTTTTTGATGCTCCAGCTCCAGCTCTGCTCCCAGATAATAAGCTATGGCTCCAGCTCCGGCAACGGCTCTGACTCCACACTTTTGAGTTTCAGATTTTAACTTGCAATTTTTATTATTAAAAGGAACATTAAAAAAATAACATATTCATCAGCTCACACTGAAAATACAAATTTAATTAAATTCACAGTTGAGTTATTTGTTTATTCTTAAGAAAAGAATTGAATCTAATAAATCCTCCTTCATATTTGATCTTAAATCATTATAAATGTATTTTAATGCTGAGAATAGTCTTTCTACATCAACTTATGCTGTTACAGTGTGTCAGGCCTCTCGAATGTCTGTAGGATACAATAAAATTGCTTTAAATGGACTAAATTTTTTCTTTAGTCTTGGCGTATTTTCTATTTTTTACAAGATTTAAAAGAATATTAAAAAAACTAAAGGAGCCCTGGAGTAGGGGAAAATTTAGAGCTCCAGCTCCGGCTCTAGCTCTGGGGAAAACACAGCTCCGGAGCATACTGGCTCTGGGCTCCAGCTCTAGCTCCGGGTCACTGATATTTGGAAACTTATAACATTTTCTAGACATTTGGAACCAAATCTAAGAAAGTTTGTAGACGCTGTTGTTCAACTAGATAGCAGCTCCTTTTGTCATCTTGAAAATTTGTTATAATCAATGCTCTTGCATATCACAGAGCCTATCAGGTCTTTAACAATACAAAAACTATTTTGTGCTAGAAATGTAAATACAGGATCACCAGAAGTAAGAATTTTTCAAATACCAAAAATACACTTCAAAGCAAAGTATTATTGTAAACTGGCAATGAGTTGGATGTTTTGAACCACCTCTTTTGAGGAATGTGCCTTACGAAGAAATTGAGGCCATGATAAAAGTAGGAAAAATGGAGGAACTGTCAAAATATCCATACCATACACAAGATGATAAAAGATGCATTCGCATAGTGCCTGAGGCATCAGAAAGTGTATCTGGACAAGAAAAGAGACTCAGTTTCATATTGAATGGAATAAAATCAAGACGCCATATCAAACTTTTTAATCCCAAAATGGATTACAAACTTTAGAAGTATGTAAATCTCCAAATTCAAAGAAGTAAACAATTTGCTACATAAGTTCAATTTTTATAACTTTTATGATTTAATGGTTTGATTTTTAAATTTATACTTCACGTATTATTATAAAATTATTATTATTGATAAGTTTATACTTTATTAATTAAACACTTTGCCAAATTTGTAAACAATTTTTGTAAATTAAAAAATTTTAAATATTTCCTTAAGAATTTCAATTTTTAACTATACTTTTTTATATTTATATATATTATTTTATACTATATTTACTTGTACCAGTAGATATGAATGGATTTCGATAAAAAAAAAATATGTAAACTACAGAATTATGTAATACACCCAATACACAACTTTCTTACACGACCCCAAATGGAATTTTTAAAAAGATTAAAAAAACAATAAAATTACAAATTTTCATAAAATCTTCAATTTTTAACTATTTTTGGGATGCTTGGGGCACTTGAAGATATGTATGGATTTCGATAAAAAAATAACATGTAAACTAATATAAATAAAAAACAACTCTCACACTCCACGCCAAAAGTAATTTAAAGCAAATAATAATTTTAAAAAATTATAAGTTTTGATAAAAATTTCAATTATTAACTTTTTGGGGGGGCACTTGGGGCACTGGAAGATACGAATAGATTTCGATTAAAAAAAAGTGTGAACTGATATACATAAAAGGCAACTTTTGCACAATGGGGCAAAAGTAATTTCGAAAAAAAAATAATTTCATATACTTTACGATCCATCCTATTATACATACCAAATAAAGAAATTAGTTATGGATTGAAAAGGATGTAATGGTTTTTTTTTTTTGAAACACTGAATGGCAATAATCCCTACTGAGTGGTAATAATGCTACTATTTAATATTTTGAGATATAACTGGCTATTCTTATATTTACTCTGCACATGTGTACGAATGAGTATAACTCATTTTCACACACACATTATATATATATATATATATTAGCACATACATACATATGTGTAAGTTTATATTTAGATAGTTAACAATAATTTTTCAAAACACATATAAAACAAGCTGCAAATAATATTTGTTTGATTTGTTATTTTTTGTGTTACTAAGTAATGAAATTACTTATTTGTAGTTTTTATTAATTCCGTGTTTACTTACTGTTTCCTCTAAGCTAGTTTTTATGGGTGCAGTGCCATGCTCTTTTTTTTAAAAAAAATGGTAAAATGTACTCTGATTACTATTTTTAATAGTGAAATTCCCTTTTAGTTGTATCCAGAGATTTCTGTGCCCAAGACCTTGCAAAAAAATTTAACCTTATTGAATAGAAAAAAGGGGGTTACTAAATCATGTTGTAATTTAATTGAATTTTTCATTTTATAATTCATAAAATCATTAAAAATTGTCACAATTTATTATATTAGCAAATTATATACTTTTTTTCCCTTATGTTATAACAAACATATTACTAATATATTTCCTCCTGAAATAAGGTCCTTTTCTACTGAATTAGTACCCTTTTTAAGAACTGGTACCCTGCTCCTTTTTCTTTCTAGAATGAAATCTGCAGTTTTAATTACAGAATACTCCCTCAAATCTGCACAGCTTGAGGCCAGCAGACTTGTCAAGTCTCTGGCTTTTTGCATACCAGTATTATCTTAGAGAAAATTTTGTTCTTTTAAATCGCAGACCGTTCCGATTACATAAGACAACATTTTCTGTATTAAAATACTGGTATCCAAAAAGCTAGAGAATTGGTAACTATGGGCCAGAGGTTGTACAAATTTTAGAATTTCGCTGATTTCTGGTCCCTGTTTTGTTTACTTTTTTAAAAAGTAACTTGAATGAAATAGAAAATATAAGGATTGTTTAAAATAATGTAAATTATAAAAATAATTAAGAAAAATAATAACATAAATAAAAATTTTGAAAATGATTCAAATTTTAAAAATAAAGGTCAAATAAATAATTAATAATGCATGACTAAATATGCATAATAATGATGAGATAAATTTTTCTTGAATTATTCAATGAAACTCGGCAAATAAAAAAAATGTACACTAATAATTTACATCATAATAATAAAATAATGAAACTTTATTGCATGTTTAGCCAGATTTAAAAATAATAAAAAGCTTGATTAATTCATAAATGTATTTGATAAAAAGATCATGATCGCCACTGATATCAGCACTATCTTGAATTCTTTCACAACTAAATTTATACTTTCTTCATGGGAAAACAAGAGTTCAATGATACTAACCAGAATTAAACATTAAAATGTGTCCAGAATGATATAAAAATAAAAAAATCTTGAATTTTACCTCTTCATCTTAACTGTAAGTTTCACTGTTTACATCTGAAACAATGTGCAAATTTTAGGTGTTTGTGGTTTTTAGGGTTATGGATTTGAGGGAGTCTACTGTTGCATTTTAATAATTAAAGTATAAATATATATTATTTTCCAAAATAGAGAGTTAATTATTTAAAAATCATAATTTTTAAGCAATACTAACAATTTAATATTAAAGCAGTTAATAATTTTATTAAATATAAATATCAATAGTATTTAATAAATAATTTTATATAATTATTACAAAGTATTAATGTACATAACATGATTATATGTTACTAACTAAATAAATTATTAATTTGCAGTTTTTATAATTTCTGTAATTACTAATAATGATAATTTTATTAATTAAAGCATAAAAAACATAGATACTGTTACTAATTAGAAAGTTAATTGTTTTGGAAAGCTGAAAACCTTGGTAGCTATTCTAAATTTAATGCAGTTGAAAAATCATAAAAATTTGATTTAAATTTAAAAAAAAAGTCCGATTTCAATTTAAAAAAAGACATGTTTTTTTTTTTCACCCTAGGTAAAGAAAACTTTAAAATGATTAAATTATGAGCAAAAACATTAAATGTGGGAAAACTGTGTGATATTTAAAATTATTTTCTTATATTGTCTAAAAGAAGACTTTTCTTCTAGCCATATTATTATATTAGCCTGGGAGGCAGTGATATATTTTACTCAAAAATTTTATACAAGCTGATTTTCAAATTTATGACAGATCTTACTTAATCAATCAGAAAACAGTCATCATTTGTCCCGACAGCGGTGAAAGTGGCCACTGGAATAAAAAAATTCCCCCATTTAAAGGGGAATGGATGGCAACCAATTACAAAAGGTCTCCACTGGTCGTAATAATATCATTTAATATTTTGAAATCTGTTAATCTTTTTAAAGGAGAGCAAATTAATTTGTTTTTAGAGCCTGCAGAGTCTGGATAAGAGTTAGTGAGCAGAGCTATTAGTTTTGTTAGAAAATGTAACTGTGAGATAAACTTTTATAATGAAAAAAGAAAATTTTCTAATAATAAAAAATATGTACCTCTGGAAACTTTTGAAAAATTTAATTTCCTACTTCATTCTTTAACTTGACAATGAACAAAATGTTCTAAATATATGTATGCTAAAAGTTTTCAGTTAGGTTGAAATGTCAAAATTTGTGCAAAAGATGAAGAATTTTATTAAACAAATTTATGTTAGTGTATTAAACAATTTAGCCCATACAGATGGATTTTTTGTAAATTGTCCAGAAGATTAAATATATACACAAATGTGGAAATTTTAATAAGGTAAAGATGTACGTACAGCTATTTAAATAATGAAATTCATAATAAACCAACTACCTTAAATTGATAACAAGATGGCAATAAAAAATATTTCATAAACAATTAAATTGACATGAGAGGTGTAATATTATGTATTTAAACCTTTTCTTATTGTTTTTTAAAGCCACATAAAAAGTTACAGTAAAAACTATGGTTTTCTTTAAGTCAAACTTACTCATACTCAAAGTCAAGGATAAGGAAATTACATAAATACATTTCTTTATTAAAAATTAAATAAAAGCATTTATAAAGATCAAGAAAAAACAAAGCAATCACTCCTCCTAAACTCTTTGTATAATATTAAATTAAAAGTTTGTGAAAAAACATATCCTTCGATTTTTTTGTCTGTCTAACATAAACTTTATTTACAAGATCACAAGACCAAGATGAAAAGATGATTCCTGATTGTCAATGGTCTTTTAGTTTTTATGCAAAGTACTGTAATGACTGAGAACTATAAGACTTAGAGAAGCTTAAAGGACTTATTTATGAATTCCTTACTAATTACAGTAATCAGAACTTAAATGGAGAAGCGAGCCATATTCTCTAAAATGTTAAAAGAATGGGATTTTTTAAAGTTACAGAATCCAGAATTCTTCCAAAGAATCTCAGGGGCCTGAGCTATAGTGACAGGAATTGCTCCATAAATTTTCAGCACTTGAGAACGGTGCTTACATATCTTAACCTACTTGAAATACCATTGCATGCATGTGTAACTTTTTCCCAAGATACTATTTTCCCACTTGAAATTCAGCTACGGGATATATTCGAAATACTGACTGACAGGATATGATGGGTATTCCTTGGTTGCTCGGCTTCAGATCACACGTTGGAAGAGTTCTCTTTTAAAAAGAGCGGAGATATGACCAGGAGAGGCCGGAGAAATAACTTTATGCTTGGAACAAACCGAAGACTTGCCTGGGAAAATTTAAAGAAAAGAACTCTAAAAACATCAATGTTGCTTATTGTAGTTTTTGCATGTGTAATGTGAAAATTTCACTAAATAAATTAGTGTTGTTTCATAAAAGTCTTCTATTATCTAGCATTACAGTGCTGTTGAAATTTACTCTCCAGGACATTCAGAAGTTCCCAATGTTGAGTGGGGAGTCCTCTTTACTAGTTTCTCAAAAAACATATATAGTGCAGATATTTGTTGAAACTGCTAGGCAGAAGTGATAGTTACAATAAAGGTGTTTTTCCTTTTTTGATCTTAGACAAGATAGTAAAATCACAGAAAAAATAGTTTAGCAACAAAGCATTATATTGAACTAGCAAAGTTTTGGAACTGCAAGAGGAAAAAGTCATGGAAAACGACGTTTTTCAAGTCATTTCAGAATATTATCATTATTTTAAACTTGTAGAAGCAAAATTATTTGTTTCCATTATATTATTTTAGAAATTATGTTCTTTTTTTAAACAAAATTTTGATACAACTTGAAAATTTTTCTAAGGACCCTGAGAAAGGCTGCAGCCCCTGTAGCCCCCTTTTAAACTGGCCCTGGGTTATAATTAAGACAAAGATTAACAAACATTTTGATTACAGTTCAGAAATACAGGTTAACAAAATTTTTTTAGTCGTATGACTACATTTTTATAAAGAGAATAAATTTTGAAAGCTGCATAAATATTACTTATTACCTTAGAAAATGAAATCATATAATTTCTTAAATACCTGCAATCAACTTTAGCTCAAACATCCCAATTTTTTCAGAAGAATCAAATAGATTTCAGATTTGTATTTAATCTAGAAATGCTGCATAAATGTTGGAACATTCTAAATCAGCTATATTCAAACTTTTTTTTGCACGGGACACAAAAAATAAAAAGGTTTACAACATTAGGTGGACCACAACACACTTTAAGAAAGTATATTCAAAACAGTAAGATAATTTTTTTTATTGCTTTGTTACTTATGTTATCAGTAGGGTTTAACATTTATCACAAAATAAATGTTACCTAAATATTACCAAATGTTACTAACACTTTTGCCACTTTTACACAGACTGGATAGGCACAGCGAAAATAACAGATGAATTAAGTACACAAATCAACAGTAACAAAATATTCTTGAATTAATCTCTAAATGCATTTTTTATATGTAAATTTTCGTATATGTATATGGTACTTAAAAATCAGTCATTCTTTGCAATAGTGTGTAGTGTACAAATCATTAGGATGCTCAATTCCATTTATTAATTTGACTTAGCCACAGCTTTTATGTTTGACTAGTGCAGAGTGGCGTTGTGATAACCAAAAAATGGTTTTAACTACACAGTTTAAATCAAAATGTATATGTATTTTGAGAAATGTAAAAGAATTAATACTTACCGTTTTCAATAGTTAAAAATGATAAATTTTTAACGCCAATAACAATCTGAGAGGTTTACTTCTCAAAAATCACAATCATTCCAGATAAACTTATTGCAAGACAAAGAAGAGATTGCTTGCGCAATTAAATCTCAAAATTGCTTGCTTTTGAAACAATTATAATCAAATTTTAAAAATAAAAAATATCATTATCAAATGAAATCAGCAAACACAATGAAAATATTTCATGAATCATTCATCATTCGTGAATCATTCATCATTTATGAATCCACTGGCTTAAACCAGTGCCTAATGGCGCTGCCTCTCTAAACACAGTTCATTCCACTATTAAAAAGTATTTATCTATAAAAAATCTTTAAAAAATGAAGTCACAAATTGAATTCTATTCATAATATTGAGAAAATTACTATAATTGCAACTTCATTATCTAATTTCCCAATCTCCTTTAACACCATACAAGTACTATGCTTAAACATTTGAATAGAGGTCGCATTCGTAAACTCCACACTAAACACACTGGTTTTCGTGTCAAAACTGAAATCAGTGCGGTTAGTGTGGTTCGGTGTAAACCAGTTTTCTACGAGTTTACGAACGCTGTTGAGTGCGTTTAGTGCATAGATAGATAAATAATAACAAGATAGGACAGTTACGGTAAAAACTGTAATGGCAACAGTGCTAGCGCCACCAGTGACAAGGGGGAAGAACTAACCAGCCTCCGTAATTTACTTATGTCGTTGAAATTCGTTAATGCTCTATGTTTTGTATGTCTATTTTTCTTCCGCGAGGCCGGGACGACAGATACAAATATTCTTTACAATTGATCTTTGGCGCGTAGTTTAAGAAGTGTATTTTTATTCTGTCTTTTATTAATATTGAAACAACAGTTCTTTTCAGAACTTTTTCATCATGTCTAAAAATGTGAAAGTATGTGAGGCAGAATCTTGTCTGCATACAAATAGAAATTCTAGAGATCTGTCCTTTTTTGCTTTTCCTGAGAACACAAAACGGTAAGTGATGTTTATTTTACGTATAAGCATTTGAATAAAATTTTCTATGCTTTTATAAAAAAAAAAAAAAAAAAAATGTTTACTAGACTACTTATGGCATTTTATTTATTTTTGTAGGTTGGAAAAGTGGATGACTAGTATTAAATTGAAGCCAAGTTCTAACAAATATAAATTTTTATGTGCTGACCATTTCCCTATGTCGTGTTTTACAAACACGTTGAGACGTCGATTATTGCCTGATGCTGTGCCTATTTTCCAAAAAGCTGGCAGATATGAAATTACCAATTCTGCTACTGTTGAAAAGTAAGTAAACTGTAAAATAGATTGATTTTGTTAATGCATTAAAATTTATTTTTATATAATTTTTGCCTGATATTTTTAAGGTATCCAAAAGTAGATCTAGGGAACATCTAAGGCTTTTTTAGGACCCTTTTACTAGCCTTTAAATTCTTTATTATCTTCATAACTTTTTACACAGATTAATTTTATAATTGTATTACAAATTTTGCATTTTTTAAATGTATACTGGTTAATAATTGCTGTACAAGTTAGCAAGACACACTGACATATTTTTTTGGTTTCTTGTATGCGAACCCGAATACAGAGTAGTTAAAAGTGGGTTTCTCAAATTATTTTATTATTATTATTTTGGGTACTTTTATGTTAGCTGGGCACCAGTGATATGTATAGATATACACACGCACACATATATATATATATGTATGTATATCACTGGTGCCTGGCTAACATAAAAGTACCTTATTTTGATAAATCTATATGTTAACTGCACCTAGGGCCAGCACATCATATATTATTATAATGTCATATATGCTTTATAATTTGGTAATAAATCTTGGTTGCTTGGCGATTCATCCTCAAAGGGCTGCTATAACATAAAAGTACCAATTTTTTTTTCATCAAAATGAAATACGGATTTTTTTTAACCCTATCACTATGTCCTGGGGTCTACGCGGACCCCAAGCACTTTCAACAAGTTGTCAAAAAAATCCATTACTCACTGAGTAGTTTCAGCCAGTGTTCTCTCGTATCATAATGTTTGTAACACACGGTAAAAATTAAACTGTACAAATATAAGTGGTACTTTTTTTTATTAATTGATAAATAAATAGCATATTTGTCCTGGGCAACAACAGGGCATAGTGATAGGGTTAAATATGAACAGTTTTTATTATTCAAGGAATTGTTAAAAAAATCATCTTTAAATTTTCACAATAAATGAAATTTCAAAATTTAAAGTTAATTTAAAAAAATGATTAGATTACATGCTCAAGATGCATGATAAACACACACTTAGAAGTGTTACCACTAAGCACACTTCATGTTCACATCAGCAATTCTTTCTTAGTTTCTTACACAGATCGATCTGCTCGGCCAAAGCACTATTCAGTACACCACATACTTACTTCATAATCAGGGCTTGAAATTCAATTTTTCCAAGGAGTGGAGTCTCCCTCCCAACATTGTTAAATGGACAGGAGTTGTAATGTTTGGGAGGGGGAAAAATATTTTATTAAGAAAAAAAGCAAAAAATTACGCGAATCGATTGCGGAAAAAATGTGAATTTCGCCGATCGATTGCAGAAAAACGCAAAGTTCGTCTATCTGTTGCGAAAAAAACGCAAAGTTCGTCGATTAGTCATTTAAAAACGCAAAGTTCATCGATCAGTCGCGAAAAAAATGCAAAGTTTGTCAATCGATCGCGGAAAAAACTCAAAGTTCGTCGATCAGTCGCTTAAAAAATGCAAAGTTCGTCGATTAGTCGTTTAAAAAATGCAAAGTTCGTCGATTAGTCGTTTAAAAAATGCAAAGTTCGTCGATTAGTCGTTTAAAAAATGCGAAGTTCGTTGATCAGTCGTGAAAAAAAAGCAAAGTTCGTTGATTTGTCGCGGAAAAAAACACAAAGATCGTCGATCAGTCGCAATAAAAAAGCAAAGGTCGTCGACCAGTCGCGAAAAAAAGCAAAGTTCGTCGATTTGTCGTGGAAAAAACGCAAAGTTTGTCGATCAGTCGCGGAATAAAAAGCAAAGTTCGTCGATCAGTCGCGGAAAAAAAGCAAAGTTCAACGATTTGTCATGGAAAAAATGAAAACTTCGTCGATCGGTTACGGGAAAAGAATCACTAAATTTATCGTTCGGTTGCAGGTAAATTAAATAACGCAAATTTCTCCGGAAAATGGTGAAATATTTTGGGCGGGAGGCTCCTGCCCACGATATTTTTTTGGGCGGGATTTCAAAATTTTCGGTGCAAATCCTGCAATCCAGCCCTAATAATGAATAAAAGTTTGACAATATGACTTATAGGTTAAGTATGTTTTATATGTCAGCACTTTTTGATTTTTTTTTCTTTCTTTTAGGTTACCTGTGAATATTCAAGTGATTCCCCCTGTGCAGGACACTGACAGTCTGGAAAATTCCCAAATAAGTGAAAGTGCCACTACTTCAAAAAGTTTCTTTTCATCTACCCCAAATGTCTCAGATTTAATATCTAATGAAGAGGAAAATTCATTTAAGCAAACACCAAAGAGCCGAAAAATCAATCGATATAAAACTGCCATCTGTAGATTGAAAAAACGATTATTCAGTGGAAAATATCCAGCATCTAATCCATCAAAATTTGAGCTGTTAAAAGCCATGAAAAAACATGTACGCCCTTCCCTCTATAACATTCTTGAAGCCCAGTTAAGAAACTCTGGTCCAGCAAAAGGAAGACGATGGTCAGCTTCTGATAAAGCCTTTGCTTTCAGTATTTATATCCGCAGCCCTGCAGCATATAAAAGTTTAAAACGGTTTTTGGTTTTGCCTACACGGCGAACTCTAAGGCGCTCTGTCCAAGGAGTTTGTCAGACAACTGGATTTTGTCCTGAAGTATTTGACATATTAAAAGAAAAGGTGAATCAAATGAATGATGATGAAAAGCAGTGCGTCCTTACATTTGACGAAATGTCAATTAGATCCTCTCTTCAATACAATGCGAAAACTGATACAATTAATGGTTATCAAGATGAAATTTCAGTCCGTGATAATCATAATATAAAAGTAGCTACAGATACTCTAGTTTTTATGGCAAAAGGAATACATGAAAATTGGAAACAAGTTTTGGGATATTTTCTTGTCCACAAAAGTATGCCTGGCCAATCGCTAAAAACAATTGTAGTATCATGTATTGAAAAACTTCAAGCTATAAACCTTGATGTCTTAGCTACAGTATGTGATCAAGGCTCAAATAATATTAGTCTTTTTAATGAACTTGGACTGAGCCCTGAAAAGACATCTTTCAAGGTTCAAAATCGTGATGTCCATTTTATGTTTGATCCACCTCATTTATTAAAGGCATTGAGAAATAATTTAATGAATCACAAGCTGGAATATGAACGTGAAAATTTTGGCATTGTCACTGCTGAATGGAAATATATAAATGATTTTTATGAAATAGATAAAGGTATTGAGCCTCGGGTGGCTCCTAAATTGACCAAAAATCACATTAATCCTGTTGGACGAAGTAAAATGAAGGTAAAATTGGCATTCCAAGCTCTAAGTACATCTGTAGCTGCAGGAATATCGTTGTTGGGATCAGTTGGGAAATTTGATGAGGCTGCAGCTCATACAGCTTTTTTTATTTCCACAATTGATAAGCTGTTTGACAGTTTCAACAGCAAACAAATATATGATAAGAAGAAACTGCTTTGTTCTGTAAAGAAAGATTCAGACCACGTAAACTTTTGGCATGATATGCTGAAGTTTATTCAAAGTTGGAAATTCATAAACGTTAATGGTAAAGAGGTTCACACACATTGCAAGAAAGGTTGGTTAGTGACTGTGAAATCTGCTATTAATGTATGCAAGATAATATTAGAAAAACATGACAATGTTTTCATGAGACGTTTCAATCAGGATGCGCTGGAAAACACATTTTCTATAGTTCGTTCAAAGAGGGGAAATGACAGTAATCCTGATTGCTCTCAATTGACCAGCTGTTTGAGAGCAGTTATGGTAAATAACATTTTTAACTCAACTAAGGCATCAAATTGTGAAGCAGATTTTGATAAGATTCTAATTTCTTTAAAAGACAGAGTTTCATCAAAATCCACCAATATTGATGAAATTTTTCAGGGGGATGGTTGTGTTACTTCCACAACACATGATGTTGATACTTCAACATTTACTGTCCCTGAAATTCCTAATGACCCTGTAGTGTCCAATGTTCAATATTATATTGCTGGTTATATAGGTAGAAAAACTGTTGAAAAATTAAAAAATTGTGAAGAGTGTGCAAATAGTCTACTAACACAGTCTGATGATGATCATGCTAATGAAGGTCATTCTTTGTTGACAAACTTCAAAGAATATCCAGGTGCTAAACTTAAGAGGCCTAAAATAACTTTATTTAATCTAGTAAAAGAAATGTATAACATTGATTTGTCTCAAATTTTCTGGAGCAAGGGTGTGTTAAAAAATATGATATTGTTATTTAGGAGAATGATAAATTTTAGTAGGTTACAATTGCACGATGCACATAAAGAGATTGCACAAAAGATAATATTTATATTATTTTCTAAAATTCAAATCTATTCACATATAAAGAAAAGGAACCATGAACTAAAGTTGGAATTCTATTCTAAAAATAAAAAGAAGTGAAAGATTTAATATTTTTGAAGGTATTATCCTGTTAATATATCGGTATTGTTAATATTTCTTTAATTCTAATCTGTTCTTTTAATTTTTTAAATGTGTCAAAATTGAGTGTTTATATTGAAAATTTTAGAGGTAGGGGTCAACTTCATACTTCAATTGTACCCAAGCTTGTTTTCTTTAACATGGATTTTAAAAAGACATAATTTCAGTTAAATGGCTGTTTGATATTTTCATATATTTGATATTTATTTTCAAAATATTGTGTATGAAATTTTGTATATTTTCAGTCAAAACAAATGTAAATTAAATTTGTAAAAATGAAGGAATTTGTAAAAGTAAAAATGAAAAACAGAGGGAGAATTTTGGTAAATACACGTTTAGATTACGGTGATGAAAAAAAAACAACAACAAAAAAAAGTTTTCATCTTTGTTTGTACATTAACATTATTTATAAATACTTTTTACTTTTAAAACTTTTAAGGTATATATTACTCTTTGTTTGGTGAATTAATAATGAAATAAAAGCTGTTTTTGTTAGTCAATTTGATTTTACTATTATGGTTTCTATTTGTAATATTTTAGTAATATTTTTGTCGACTAACGACTTTAGCTTCTTTTTTTCTTGGGACCTATAGACTCATTTCATGTTTTTTGACACATTTTTTTCCGCGAATGATTGAAGAATTTCACTATTTCTCTCCCGATCTACATATTAATTGCACAACAATTTTGAGATTTTTCACCCGACTGGTGAATTTTATGATTTTTCCCCATGACCAATCGGCGTATTTCATAATTTTTTTCCTTCGACTGATTGAAGAATTTCAGGAATATTTCTGAAGATCCACTGCCCTATTTCACATGCGACCAATTGGCAAATTTCGAGACATTTTTCTCGTGACCTATTAGCAAAAGTCATTGGGGGGGGGGGGGGTCTGCGACTGATCGACCAATTCTGCATTTTTTCTGCAACCGGCCAAAAAATTTCAAGATTTTTTTTTCTCACAATCAACTGATAAATTTTGAAATTTTTTTCTCATGACCGATCAATGATTTTTGCATTTTTCCCCGCAACTGATTGAAGAATTTCATAACTTCCTTTATGCTCTACAGACAAATGTAAAATAATTTTTCCTCGCATTTAGTCGACGATTTTTGAGATTTTTTCATCAATTAACTGGCAAATTTCGCAATATTTTTCATGATCGATCGACACATAAAAAAAAAAAAATTCCGTGACTAATTGAAGAATTTGTTTGACGATCCACTGATGAATGTCGGCTCTTTTTCCCTACAAACGATTTGCGAAATTGGTGCTGATTCTTTTTTTGGTGTATTTGAAACCTAAATAAGGCAGAAGAAAGTTTTAGTATTTGCACATCTAATTTTTTTAAATACCAAAAAATTAAAAATATTTCCCAAATTTATGTATGATTTATTTACTGTTTATGCACAATTCAAAGTTTAAGGATGCAAAATATTGTGACATCACAAAATTTTATTTCTATTTTCTGCAGACTAGAGCTTGGCACCAAACTTGACATTATTAAATCCCATAGTTTTTTGCGAGTGTAAAAAGCAAATTATATCTGTTTTCAATTGAATATTTTTGAAAATATCATCATATTTATGAACCCTGGTTTAGATGTTTACTGAGTATTGCTAGTTTAATACAGCTCAAAAATTCATGAAAATAAAATATCTTACAAAAGTAAGTTTTAGCAAAACAAGAATCAAATAATTTATTTGTCAATATGACATCATATGTTCTCCAAAATCATAGTAAGATAATTTATTTTGATGAAAGAAAATCAACCCATTTAAAAAATTTTTTTTTAGCATGACAGCACTTTTATCAATAGAACGAACCTGCTTCTGCAATTAAAGGATGTTAAACTGCTACTCATTCAATTATATTTAATTTAACTGACAAATTTCGTGATATTTTTTCATGACCGATCAACAACTTAAAAAAAAAATCCGTGACTAATTGAAGAATTTTTTTGATGATCCACTGATGAATGTCTCATTAACTCAGCACTGTTTTCTGCTTTTGATGATTTATATTTTGTAAATTTCCTTTGTGGTATTAATGGTGTATAAAATAAATGCTTTAATGTAGTGATAACATGTTTCTTTACAGTTTATAAACATATTAAGTTGATTAGTCAATATGATATGTAACTTTGAATTGAATAAATAATAAAAATGTATTCATGCCAAATAAAATTATATATATATATATATCATCATCAGTTCCTCTTTTTCTTATTTGCATTTCTTTTCAATTATATTTATTCATATTGGTGTACATGTATTGCATCACAGACATTAATTCCACCACATCCAATGATGTCATCACATTTCATACAAGCAAAATTAATATAAAGGAAATATTTTCATTATTGTTAACCAAAATTTGATGTAGTGACACAACTTGTATTTTAAAGTATAATATCAGTTTCTCTCTCTTTTTTTGTTTTCTTTTTATAAAATAGATTCATATAATTCTCAAAAATTGTAAAAATGATTTTTTCCCCCATCAGTAATTTTATTATTTCTTATATGTTATGCAATATAAAAAGACTTTTCTGAAAGTCTTATTTGTTAACTTTTACTTCCATCACAGTCTTTTGCAATATAAAATACCCAAATATTAATTTATGTAGCACACAATTAGTTTTTAGTGATCATAATTATATCTGGTGCAAAATGAAATATAAAATGAAATATTTATGTAATTGATATTTGAAACTAAAATTTTCCTAAATATTTGGTGTACATATATAATATTATAAGCACAAGAAATTTGCATGCGTTACAATATTGAAATTCAAATTTGAAGATAACAATTAGCAAAGACTGCACTTGAGTACGAAAAAAACGGGGAATAAAAAACAAGAAAACCACAAAAATCACCTATTTATCAGGGTTATGCAATTGTTTTCTTAAATCCAAAATGAAAATAGCCATTTCCCTCATTTAAATATTATTTAAAAAATTAACTTATTTACATTAAATTGGCTACAAAAATGTTATGGTGTCCCCATTTGGATCTTTGCTGCAGGACTCTTCATATTGTTAGTCGGGCGTTGTAATTAACGCCAAAATTTTATTTTTGCAATTTTAAATATTTTCTATTTAAATCAGTGTTCAGAATTAGCGGTCATTAGTCGTCAAGTGCAAAATAGTGCACTTTTTTATTTTATTTTAACAATCAAATGTAGATGTATTATGTTTTTTTTTTTTTTTTTTTTTTTTTTTTCACAGTAAATTCAATTGTAATAATTAACATTTGACAAAATTTTGTCTTACATGATTAAGTGCGTTTTCCTATTAATTTCTAAAAATGCTTTACATCAGTTTTACAGTTGTTTCAATTATTATAATCATGGAGATTAAGAACTTCAATAATTTTATATTAAAAACAAAATATTCATGTTTTTTTTTTTTTTTTTTTTTTTTAAAGCTAGTATACAATATTAGTTATGTTAAAAATGAATTTTAGAAATTGCAGCTAAAATTTTTAATCTGACGCCTAAGATACTTACAGTAGGCGTTATTTGACATCTACGGTTTATTTCTCAATTTCTATCACTGGTTACCATAAGAACACACCAAGTGTTGTATGTTGTGTTGTCTTGAACACAACAAGTGAATGTACAGATGAACATAAGACATTGACAATATATTTTAATTTAAAAGATATACAAATTTGTGTATAAAGCTATTTTCAAATTTAAATACTTTTTTTTTTTTTTTTTTTTTTTTTTTTTTGCATATTCAAGAAATTATTTTAACTCATAGAAGGTATAATTTGCTCCTATTCTTATATACGTTCCTAGAAATCGAATAAAATATTTTATTTTCTTATAAAAATATAGCATTTCTTAGAACTATATTTTCTCTGATCTATATTTACTCAGTAACATAATAAATAAGTAAATTTCTGAGACTTGAGTGTAATATTTCATATGTTTTTATAGTATACCATTGCTTTATGCAGTTTTAAATTAAAAACCCTAGAAGATCCTGTTGAAAACGTAAACATCAAACTTTATTGTAACCATATAATACACAAGTACAAAGAATAAAAAAATGAATATCATTTATTCATCATGTTTTCTGTAAACCAAAGTGAAAATAGTTATTTGACTCTTTAAAATATTGTTTAACTTATTGCACGTTATTTAAATTAAAAACAATCTTTTTATTTTCTTAGATAAAGAGAAAATGCATACATTTTAAAAGATTATTGTAACAATTGTTTTAATACATTAAAATTGATAAAATAATAACATCGGTTAAAAAAAATTTCCTTCCAATTAGAAATATTTATGAAATTTCCGATTTTTTATTTGAATTATTTTCACGTTATTTAAATTAAAAACAACCTTTTTATTTTCTCTGATAAAGAGGAAATACATATATTTTTTAATGTTATTGTAACAATTGTTTTAATACATTAATATTCATAAATTAATAACACATCGCTTCAAAAAATTTTCCTAACAAGTGGGAATGTTTATGAAATTTCCAATTTTTTATCTGAATTATTTTCTTTGTAACATAAATAATAAATTTCGTACATTTTTATATTATACCATTGCTTTTCAAAACGATTTTTCTTTTAATTGTTTATCGTTCACCCTTCTCGTACGGAAAAAAATCCGCATAATATTCTGTTGAAAATGTAAACATTACATGCAGCGATCGAAAAAGAAAGATCATAATAATGTAGAGTGTCAATAACAGTAATATTCCAAGGATGAGAAGTTTCTTCCCCATTGTCACTAAAGGCGCTGCGATCGTAATCGCGTTACCATTGAGTTCTATGATATTGTCCTATCTTGTATGTTTATCTATGGTTTAGTGTTGCACTGAAGTTTGTTTACGTTTGCGTCCATCTTGGTGAGGAAGAGGAAAGCGAATTTTTTTTCAGCAACAATTCCTGCTCAGCAACTCCCAACATATTAATTGAATGAGTATTGTCTGTGCTGTATGATTTGTTAATTCACATCGTATCATTGACAATACTTTCTCGATTACATCTAATTCTGTATACTAGACGTTGACTGAGGAAATAAAAAGAAAATGGAAGTTTCAGCAAAGTTTGAAATGATGAAGATTACAAGATAATAACAGCAGCATTTTACTTCAATATTAATTCAAGGTACAATTTTGTTTAATGATACTGTTGATTAGCACCTGCTTTTGTCTTGTTTTATAAATATCCATACAGTTACTACTTTTTGAGAGATACATGCTTTATTTTTCAATATTATCGTTCTTTATTATGAGTTTATAAAATAATGACTATTATCCTTAAATAAAAGCTTATGCTGAATATTTTTAAACATATATTTGTTTGATTTTATTATTTTATTCAAAATTCCTATAAATTTTGTATGTGTATTACCAGTGAGTTGTGTTATCCGAAACGAATAGCTTATACAGATTTTATATTTTTAAATGTCTATTTGTTTGATTATACTCTTTTATTTATTATTTTGTATTTTACAGAATAATAAATAATTATTCAGATTTCAAAATAATTAAAATTAGGCTTATTATAAGAAATAATGTGTCACAAAATTAGATATAATGGCTTTTAGTTGTTCCATTTAAATACATAATAATAATAAAAAAAAATTTAATATCCAGTCATACTTTTATCCATTCTTACATTCAATGTTAATGCGGCTTTGATAAAGCTTGTTCTTCCATATAATCAATGAGAACTCCTGAAATAGCCGTAAATGAAATTTTGTTGCAAGGAGTTTGTGTGTAAAAAAATTTACATGTGATTTAAAACATGTAATATATATAATACGCATTTTATTAATTAAAATTACAATGCTTCTTTAAATGCACAATGCTCAACAGTGCGAATAAAAAGATCATTTTAATATGTGCATGAGATTTGCAGGCATTAATATCCAAGTGCTTATTTGCAGACCTGATTCAATATACAATTTACTTCATGTCTAAATTAGTCTACACATTGTATTTTCTTTGTAAATGTAAAATTATACCTATTATTATTCACTACTATGATCAATTTTTTCATCTGGCAATGTTGGGGTTGCCAATAAATTTTTGTTTGTAGTAAATTTACACAGAAAATTCTGCATAGTGATCAGTAAAAGCTGAATAATTTATTTTGCATAAAGCGTCAAAAAAAGTTCCTGTGGTGCCAACATAACTGCTTACATATCTTTATTGGAATACGCAATCTTTTCTGCATCTGATGATATTTTAATTAATTAATTGCTCCTGAAACTATCACTGTGCTTATTACCTGGCTAGCTAAGTCATGAGCAGCCACAAAGTAGGCCTCTCCCAATACTTTCACATTAAACAGATTTTTTTTTCTTTTTTAGAAGGAAGGTCTCCTTAAAGCGCATATTCAAAAATCTTCTGGGGGGGGGGGGAGAAACAAAATTAATCATTATGCATACCTGCCAACTTGTAAGGTTTAGCCTTACACTGTAAGGATTTAGGTCTAATTGTAAGGTTGTAAGGGTGATAGGTATAATTGTAAGGTTTTTTGCTAAAACTTGAAATGATTATTCAAATATGTTAATCATTTAGTAAAAGAATTAAAACTGATGCACACATTGTGATTATGTTACAAATATGAGAGTGACTAGCAATATGGTACGTCACAGCAACCAAGTAGTAATTCACAACACATTATTGTATGCCAGGGAATTTTTAGTCATTCTTTGTATTTTAAAATTTTCTCGAAGAAAGCTGCAAAACAAATTGTAGTTTTGAGACTTTTTTGATTAGAAATTTATTAGATTTTTTTTTAATTATAAAATATTTTAATACTTATATGTGATAATTAAGTATTAAAATATTTTAATACTTAAAAGCATGTGAAAAGATTGCTATGAAGAAATGTTAGACAAAAAATTTATTGGTAAAACCAAATCAACCTATGTAAAGTATATTAAAAATAATTATCAGTGCTAATATTATTTGGATTTTGTCTTTGACTTTCTTTTTTTAACTTAAACAATTACTTGTTTAATATTTTTGTATTTATCAGTGAATTTTGTATCAAATCATATATTACCTTACCAGATGCCTTCATAAACACTATATATATATATTTAAAGATGCACAATGAAGTACGTCAGGAAAATTGTAAGGTTTTCGGAATAGACATGTTGGCAGGTATGATTATGGTATAAAGAATCAGTCAAATGTGGAATTCCAGTAGAAAACTTGTAAAAAAAAAAAAAAAAAAAAAAAAAGAGAGATTCTTTTGAGTATTTGGCATAAAAAGATGCGGTTTGGCGAGCAACATTTTTCTCTTCACCAAATACAAGTGGTTTTATTGTATTTGAAAATTACTTATTAAATGAGGTGTTTAAATGCACAGAGTGCTTAATGAATTTAAATTAAAACGATGAAATTGTTTATTATGATTTCTATACGCTTATGTAATATATATAAGTTGTGCAGTTCAATGAATGATAACTTATGGTATCGTAAGGGGGGGGGGGTGTCTAAAATTAGCAAAATATTGATAATGTTATATAGGTACAGCCTTAATGATTATGTATACTCATGAAATTTGGACAGGTTTCAATAATTAGAACTGAATTTAACCTTTTTGTAACAAGTGACATAAAATATATAGTGATGCATAAAATTTCAACACCAGTAAATTTGAAAAGAAAATTTTGCCTTATCTCATTGCAGGTTTTCAAAGATTCAATAAGACAAAGAATAGTATTCAGAAAAATTTATTCTTAAAATTTAGAAGACATATGAAGGGTGTAGATGCAAAATTCACAATCTCCACTTTTAGAAACTGCAAAAAACTGATTATTATGAATAAACATGATATATTGGCACAATTGTTTTGTGATATATTTCTTGTCATAAGTTATGGCAATAAATATGTTACAAAAAAATTGTGCCAATATATCATGTTTATTCATAATCAGTTTTTTGCAGTTTCTAAAAGTGGAGATTGTGAATTTTGCATCTACACCCTTTTATATAAAAGATGCTCGTCTTAAAAGGCAAGGCTACATCAATTATTGGCGAGTTACAGCCGTTTAAATTCTTTGGACCTTATATTTATTTTATACTAAAATTTAACAGGCTTCAATAAAAAAAGACAAAATTTCCTCTTTCTTTAAAAAATTTAGTCACGTTGCTTTAATCAGAGTCCTAGTTTTAAAGTGTTGGGCCCCTTATATTGTAATTACACTAAAATTTGGGTGAGCGGTGAGCTACATCAATTAAGGTCTGGAAAAGGCCGTTTAAATTTGTATACTAAAATTTGGTGGGGGCTTTGAAAAAATGATAAAGTTCTTTCTTTTAATAATTATATATCTTTTTTTTAGAACAGAGAGAGATACGCTTTTATCATTATAATTATCATTATTTTTATTATTATTATTATTTTATCATTATTTAGTTAATATAAATAGTTTAATTATGATTACACATTGAGAAATCAATCCAGAAATCCTAAATATATAATTTAAATAATGCTTCACTAATTCACATTTTCTACAAAGTGTAAATCAAAACAGTGAATATTTCATATCAGAGACAAGTCAAATTAATGTATTGTAATAGAATGTTTTTGGAACACTATGAATTGCAGTCCTGAAATTATTAAGCATATTTTTGACAAACATTGAGTGCTTATAAAAGAGTGTTTTATTTTTAGACTTACTCGGTTATAACTTTCCCACTTCTTTCATATTTTAATTTTTAAACTAGCTGAGTAATGTGTTAACTGTTACCCGATGTGTTGTTACATTTGCACATTGTATATGGAAAAATATAAGCCTTGTTGTTTGACCTTGTTTGTCAAATTCACAGTATTTTCTGATACTTTTTTGTTAGCTGAGCCCAGGAGATAAATCTTCACATAATGTTTCCATTGCCATTATTTGTATTGCATTCATTTCATTTAGAATATAAACCTTTCATTAATTTTATTTAAAATACATATATTACATTTATTTAAAATTAAAATACATGCCTTTCACTCATTTCATTTAAAATAAAATAAAGTAATTCACAAACCAGTACATTTTCTTTCAAATTTAAGGCTTTTTTTCTAATTTAAACAAAAAAAGAAAAAAAAAAAGCTGCAGAGGAAGGAGAAAATGCTATTGAAAATATTTATGTCAAATTAACATAAAAGTATGCTTTTTATCGACTTATTGTCAAAATCAGGGATTGATCCAACACTGGAGCCTCCTTCACAAAATTCTTCTTAAAATAAAAACAAACTCTTCATATTGTAATCAATTTATTAGGATTTAAAATGCGTTATTTACAAACAAAATACGCTAGCAAGAAAGGTAAACTTTAGCAGGAAGACATAAGAAAAAGTAGGATTAAGTAACTTGATTTAGTGTTTTGTTATAAAATTTAATTTTTATAAAAACTATAATTTAAAAAAAAAAGGTACCCAAGAGAAAAAAACTGCATCAACCCCTGCTGTAAGATCATAAAGGTGTCATGTACAATCTTGAGTACACTTATTTTGTATTTTATTATGAAATTTTTTTGCTCACAAAATGTAGATATAACCACATTTAATAATTTTACATTGTAGTGATGATCATAGACGTAGAGTTTTGAAAATTATTGGTAGGGCTCAACTCAATATATAACTCTTTTCCACTCAAATATGTGTATGTTAGAGTAAAACAAATAGATTACCAATTTCATTTTGCTTTTTTAACTCCTTTCTAAAGAAATTAAAATGAATCGTATAGTGGTAAATAACTCACAAGTTAAATAAAATGTTTAGACAATGTAATATTTCGAATGTACAGACCCATTTATAAAATTATATATTCGTTGTTATTTCTGAATTGTTTCTAATAAAATCACATTGGAAATTATCTTTTTTTTTTTCTTTTTTTTTGAATATGGAATTTTTTTTTCTATTTTTGTCTTTTATATCAAAAGCAGTTTAATTGAAATAAAAAATAGAACCTAAACAAAGAAACAACAAAAAAATTCTAATGTTGTTTATCTCTGTAACAAATGAAAAAGAGGAAAAAATGGCAAAACTCAAGGAAAAAAAAATATTTGCTAAAAATTGGCACATAACATAAAACATTAGAAATTCAAAAAATTAAACCTGTTTTATATTAAAGAGGGTGGAGGGAAAAATACATTTTAAAAATTATTAGTGGGGCTCGAGCCCATATAACTCTGTCTATGGTGATGATATGGTAAGACAAGATGTCAGTATGTCTATATGCCAATCAAATAGTAACTTCTGATACTGATTAGTTAGATTTGATTAGAAACTGATTGTTATTTAGTTTTAAAATGCTTCCAGTCATCATTAAGCCTGATTATTTTTATAGTGATAATAAGTAGTAAAATTAAATATTTATCCAGCGCAGGAACTACATATTTTGCTAACTCTTCTAATGACATAATGTACTTATAAAATTCAGGAAATCAATTGACACATATCTAATTAGAATTCTGCTAATTTGAGCTGCCTCATATGTACAGTCACAACCCTGGGCAAAGTATTTCACTCATCAGTCATCACTTTATCTTAGAAGTGAAAAATCACTTCTGTGTTCTAATCATAGGTAACTTAGTGTTTATATCTAGAATATAACTGCACTGCCACAAAATTAAAAAAATAATATTGCAACATGTAATTTAACAGTATTCAGAATAAACAGATTTACAGCAAAAATTTAGGATGAATTGGCTTCAGTTAATACTAAATTCATTACTGTAAAATAATTTTAAGCAACACTGTAAAGGCCACATTGCAAATAATTATTAAAATAACTGTAGGGGTATTTATTTAAAGGATTATTTTAATTTTATTTACAAAAATCCTATACTGTGCAAATAAAATGAGCACAGCACTGAAATAAAAATCATAAACATATATTTCTACTGTTAATTTAATATGTGAAAAGTAAAAAAATAATTTTGGATAGCTCTCATATGGTACAAAAGCTACTGTAAAAAAAAAAAAAAAAAAAAAAAAAAAAAAAAAAAAACATTTAATTACGAGTGACTTCTAAGTCTTCGGATTCATTATAGTCATTATTAATATATATATATATATATATAGTATTTTTTTATTTGAAATCATAAAAAAAGAATTAATAGTAGTTATCTTTGATTTATTATTTTTGATATACAGCAAAAGCTTGGACATTTATTTGTAAGCCACTATCTAAGACCTGAAGTAGCCCCAAAACAGCCCAATTTTTTTATTATTCTCTGTACAAAATAGTTATTGCTAACATGACAAGCAGAAACTATTTGTTTACATCCGTAAATCGAAAAGCACGCGCCTGCGCAGTATACACGCGCCTGCGCAGTATACACGCGCCTGCGCAGTATACACGCGCCTGCGCAGTATACACGCCGCCGCTAGTGCACGAAACAAACTGACTTTTTCTTCAATGCATTTAGTTCTAAAACTAAACGCACTGGATTCTGTTTAGGAATACAGTTTCGAAACGCACTAAGTGCACCGAGAGACTTTACGAATGGCTAGTGCGAAAACTAACTGCACGAGTTGAACGAGTTCCGACTTTACGAATGCGACCAGATAGGAGCAAGAGACATGAACAATGAATATAAACTCAAATCTTCATCTTGAATGATTCAATCAAAATTTTTCGGACTTTTCTTTACAAAAAATATACTATATTTCCAATGATGACTGGTCACTTGCGATTTTAGACGTTTTGTTAAATATCCGGAAAGATACATGAGGAATTATCCTGAACCTTCAGGAGTGTAAACAACATGATAGACGTCATATATTTCCGCGAAGATTTTTTCCCGAAACCCCATAAGGGGCCGTCAACAAATTGAAGAAAAACTAATATCTTTTGGATAACCCTGTAAAAACTAATATTGCAAAAGCATTTAAACTGTAGATTATGATTAAGTGGCTTATTGTAATTTGGGTTGATTAAGATGAAGATAGCATGTATACTCGAAGAGAATTTCAGGTTTTTATAAAAATAGTCCCAAATTTTACCAAGTTTTTTGCTTATAATTTGCAGAGTTTTTAATATAAAAACAAGTTATTTTCAGAAAATATACAAGCAAAATTATACACAATACCCAGCAATCAGAATTAAAAAATAATAAAACTTGTATGAGAAATGAGCAGGTTTACTAAATATTGTTTCATTGTGCATGCGCGAATTCAATCAAAATATACTGTGCATAATATATTAGTTAAATGTATAGACCAACTTTTATGAAAGTCTCAAAAACATAGCTTGAAAATTCTGATAGTAATCGTCGATAGAATAAGCTCGAAATTCGCTGTTCCAAAAAAGAAGCAAAAAGATGAGGGGTTGTATCAAATATAGAATGAGAGACGCTTCATTCTTATTATGTCAACTTTCATTAGCTAGTATATTTGGATACAACCCCTCATCTTTTTGCTTCCTTTTGGGAACAGCGAATTTCGAGCTTATTCTATCGACGATTACTAACAGAATTTTCAAGTTATGTTTTTGAGACTTTCATAAAAGTTGGTATATACAGTTAGCTAATATATTATGCACAGTATATTTTGATTGAATTCGCGCATGTGCAATGAAACAATATTTAGTAAACCTGCTCATTTCTCATAGAATTATTATTATTTTTTAATTCTGATTGCAGGATATTGTGTATAATTTTGTTTGTCATATTTTCTGATAATAACTTGTTTTTATATTAAAAACTCTGCAAATTATAAGCAAAAAACTTGGTAAAATTTGGGACTGTTTTTATAAAAACCTGAATTTCTCTTCGAGTATACATGCTATCTTCATCTTAATGAACCCAAATTATTCCAATAAGCTACTTAATCATAATCTACAGTTTGAATGCTTTTGCAATATTAGTTTTTACAGGGTTATCCAAAAGATATTCGTTTTTCTTCAATTTGTTGACGGCCCCTTATGGGGTTTCGGGAAAAATCTTCACGGAAATATATGACGTTTATCATGTTGTTTAAACTCCTGAAGTTTGAGGATAATTCCTCATGTATCTTTCCAGATATTTAACAAAACGTCTAAAATCTCAAGTGACCGGTCATCATTGGAAATATAGTGTATAATAATAATAATAATAATAATAAAAACCTTGAAAAAAAAAAATTTTTTTTTTTTTTTTGGTTTGTCAGTTGATTGTTAATGTTTTAAAATTACGCCTGTTCTGTTTCTTTCAAATACTGTAAATTCTTAAACATGAATATCACACATTATTGTTGTATTGATTGGTTATTTAAATATAGAGAAAAGACGGAAGTTGTAGAGCAGTAGAACTTGGGAATCATGCAAAATATATGTATATTTTAAGTTAATCTAGTCAGTCATATTTAATAAATTTGGCATTTCAAGTATAATAGAAAAGTTAAGCAGATTTAAATTTTGTGAAATCTTATGGCTTAAAAATTTGAAGTTTTCACGTATACCACTGTATTATTCTCCAATTAACACTTCCAGGAGCAAGTAGTTATGTTTCTGTTATGTTGAATTCACCCAAGAATTATCGAAAAATTTTATTTAAAAAAAAAGAAATGCAATATTACAGTTTTTCTTCTCACTAAGGTTATAAAATTAAAATTTTGATATAGATCTTGTTTAACATTAAGTGGTATTCAATAAATTCCTACAATGGGTTAAGTGTTCCAGACAGATTTTGGTAGACTATACATAGACTAAATTTTAGAATACCATTTTAAAGTAAGATTCAAAAATTCCTATTTACCTTTAACAGAGGCTGACGTAATTATAAAAGATGCTTAAGAGAAAAATCATCAGTACGAAGAGGTCATAAGATTAAAAGTTGTCTAAATAATAGCGTAATGACGCTCTTCTTAAATTAATGTTAAATAAATTACATTTAAAAGTATATAGACAAAATAAATAGTTGTGTAAGGTGTTAGAAAGAAATATTAATAAAAATACTTGTAAATAAAAAATCCATTAATAAATTTATATGAAATCACAAATTATCTATTCTTTCATTATTATAGATGTGTTTGAAGTTTGCTAAAAGATAATATACTTCTTGAAGAAAGATAATATCTGCCAAATTTTGGTGATAAATACAATTTTCAAGCAACCTTGAAAAATCTGGTTATGTGGCAGAGATTTTTGTTCTATTTTCACTATTGTATCATCAAAAAGTGCTTGAATTTGTGCATTGAATTTAACCAAATTTTTTGTGCATGTTTTTGTATATGGCCCGCAGGTCCCAGTTGATTTTGGGGATATTCTGACAAAAGGAGGTGCTGTAATAGCCACTTAAAGATTTCAAATCTAAACAAATGTACAAAAAAATTAGAAATCCTAAAACTTATAAATGTATGTCCTTGATCCAAAGATTCTGGAAAAGTTTTTGTTTTGCCTCTATCTCAAAAATGCCTGAGATATAGCAGTTTAAATTTTAAAGTGGCTGACATTTTGAAACAAGACAGATTCCTCCATAAAAGAAACTTAATTTGTGTGTTTTAGTGAACATGCTCTCTGGCAAATTTTCTTTAATTGTCGTAACAATCATTCCAACTCTTATATACTTAACACTACCATAAAATACCAATTGTAAGCACCCCTTACTTTTTTCAAAATCAAAAAGATATAAATTTGGGAGAGGGGGGGGGGGCTTATAATGGGGATTTAAAGAAAAAATCTAAAAACCTGTTTTTATCATTAATTTAGACATAAAAAAGGGGTGAGAATCTTGCTATTTCGCCAGATTAAATAATTAAAAATTGCTTAACCCCTCCCCCCTAAAATTCTTCTCCAAAAAAAATGAAAATATTTAAAAAACGTTTTTTTAATTTTTTTTCTTTATTGCTCATTTTATTGTAACAATAAATAATCAAATTCATATTTAATACTTGGAAATTTTTCCAGAGAAAATTTCTCATGCTTTGCATTTATAATATTCATATTTTAATTGCTTTATAATATTCATACTTTAATTTCTTAATATGCGTATAGCCAACATAGTGAAAAAGTACCCAAGTTGGGACTCGAACCCGGGTCATTAGTATAGCGCACTGACGTTCTACCAACTGAACCACTTGGGAACGATACTCAGCCTGGAACTTTTTCACCGCAACATGTTGGCAAGGCTACAAATGCAGCACAAGATGGAATATTTTCCGTGAGCCGCCAATAGCCGGGTTTGAGTCCTGGCTTGAGTACTTTTTCACTATGTTGGCTATACGCCTATTAAGCAATTAAAATTTGAATATTATAAATGCAAGGCATGAGAAATTTTTTCTGCAAAAATATCCAAGTATTAAATATGAATTTATTCAATTGTCGATGCTGGATTTTCTTTGATTTCGTGTTTGCCCCAGGGTTGGCGGCTAATTTTTTCCAGAAAAAATTTCTCATGCCTTGCATTTATAATATTCAAATTTTAATTGCTTAATAGGCATATAGCCAACATAGTGAAAAAGTGCCCAAGCCGGGACTCGAACCCAGCTATTGGCGGCTCACGGAAAATATTCAATCTTGTGCTGCGTTTGTAGCCTTGCCAACATGTTATGGTGAAAAAGTTCCAGCCTGAGTATCGTTCCCAAGTGGTTCAGTTGCTAGAATGTCAGTGCGCTATACTGATGACCTGGATACGAGTCCCGGCTTGGTTACTTTTTCACTATGTTGGCTATACGCCAATTAAGCAATTAAAATATGAAAATAATAAATAATCATTCTTCGAAATTCTCCCTCAAAATTACTTCTTCCCCCTTTGGTACAAAAAACACATAGTTTAACTCTTATAACTTTTTAATTTTAAATTTGTTTTCAGACTTATTAAATACTCTATATAAAAATTAATTACTCCAATCTACCACCTAAACTAACATCTCTTCTTAAAATCTCTGCTTCTCTCCCTCTGTCCCCCGAACCTCATCTCATGAAGACCCTCCCCCTCTAAATGCATCTCGTAATATCTGAAAATTATAAATTTTTTCTGTTCTATTTGTGATTTTTTTCCAACAATATTTAAATAACAATCTAAATTATTCCTCCTTCCCTCCAAAAAGTCCTCTTTATTTCCTTTGTGCCCCGCCCTCCCCCCGAGTACATACTTTAAAATCTTTAAAAAAGTTTTTTTTTATTTTATTTAGAATTCTTTTTGCAACAATAATTAAATAATTATCTAAATAGTTTTCCTCCTAACCCAAAAAAAATCCTGCTTCTCCCTTTCCCTCCCCATGCAGTACACAAATTAAACAAATTTTTAATACTATTTTTTAAAGATTTTTATACTGCATTGTTACTTTGTAGCAACAATAAATAAATGATCATCTAACTCACCCCTTAAAGTTGCATTTCTCATCCCCAGAAAAAAGGGTGAATTTCAAGACATAGAGGGGGTGGGAGAAGGGTAGAGAGAAAATTTTAGTGGTTTTTGCAGTTTGGCTGTTCTCACAACTGATATTTTGTTAATGGAAGAAGAGTTATTCTAGAGAACATATTTATTTCAAACCATGAAATAATGAAATATAGTGATTTTATTGGTGATGTGATAGCGAATTTTAAAGTATAAACATGTACAAGATAGAAGAAAATTTTGGACAATCACATCAGTCTAGTTTTTCCTTTTTTTGTTACCTTTTCATGTTTTTTATTTTAGGTTATAATTTTTTTGTGTCTTTTAGTAATTACTTTAGTAGTTTTTTTGTTACAGCGTAACCCCAAGGAATTGAGAAGTGACAGAGATATACTGCCAAGTTAGGTTGTAAAATCTCATCAAATGGTTTGCCATCCTAAAGAACTAGCACTTTTTTATGCTATCATCATATTGCTTTTTTGTTGATATTTTTAATGGAATGCTGTATTGTTTTTCTTGAATTATCTGTATTTATTTTTATAAATATGGAAACAATCTTGGATTCATCTACATCTGAGATGGTCATAATCTCATTTTTTTTACTATAACATTGTTTTAATTTTTGCGTATTATTAAATTTAGTTCAGCACACTTTGTGTTTTATATCACCCACTAACCTTTTAGCATTCTCCATTATTGATAATTTCCCGATCGCCGCTTATCCTCATTAAGCCAAGTTGGATATCGGTACAACCAATTTTTATCTGAGCTTTCTAGCTGGAAACTTGTATGCTTTGTGCTTAATCTGCATGTGTCATTTTTAGAGCACCCAGATTTGCTTTTCTTCCATCATTGGCACTTAAGTCAAAATGAAAGTTTGTGTTTGCACAAATTAAAAGAACTGCTTTGTTTTTGATTTCTTAATTTGCTATTTCATATTCAACATCATTTTAATTAGCTAAGGAATTTAAAGTAAATGTGATGTAAAGTAAATGTAATGTTATCCAGTAAAATTGTTTAAAATCTTAATTTTAGGAATAGGTAAGCTATCTTTTCCATCAAGTACAGGCCAGAAGAATTTTTTGTAGTTGCATTGTACATTTGCTGCTGATACAACGAGAGGGTGCTGCAGATCCAAGTAACGCAATGATTCACAAGCAGCTGATGTACAGCAAAATGATCAAAAATATTGATTTTATTGGCGATGTGATAGCGAATAGGGAATTATTAACATGTATGAGATAAAAGAAAGTTTGGGATTGGCACATCTGACTCGTTTTTCTTTTTTTGGTATTGTGTTACATTTTCATGCCTTATATTTTAGGCTATAATAAATTTTTTTGGTCTTTTAGTAATTACTTTGATACCTTTTTATTATAGTGGCCCGAAGGAATTGAGAAGTGACAGAGATATACTGCCAAGTTAGCTTGTAAAATCTCATCAAATGGTTTGCTGTCCTAAAGAACACTTCTTAATGCTATCGACATATTTCTTTTTTGCTGATACCCAGAGCATTTTTTAGATATTTTTAATGGAATGTTGTATTGTTTTTCTTTAATCGTCTGAATTCATTTTTATAAATATAGAAATAACCTTAGATTCATCTACTACTGAGATGGTTACAATCTCATTTTTTTTTTCGAAAGAAAAACCATTTAAAGAACAAACTATGTGATTGTGGCCATAATATCAAACTACAGTAAACTCTCGACTATCCGGTCCTCCGTACTATCCGGCCTAGGAAAAAATTGAGGAATGTTGCGAGTTACCGATACAGGCAGGTTCTCGTCTGTGGGATGTGCTGACTCATGACAGGAATGAGCAAGCGGTCATCTATCAAAGACTTTTTCAAAAACTAAAAACTGTAAGTTTTGACTCTTTTATCTTATGCATAACTTTTCATATTTGTGCAATCATTTATCAATAAACAGTAAAATAATATTTACAAATTTTTTTCCGAATTAGGTTTAAGTTTTTCTTTAATGTTTCGCTTATTTTGAAACTGTATGTACTGTATATATAAAATGCATCTTAAAATGTGTAACATGTGTTTTTAATATTATGGAGGGGGGAAAGCAAGAAGTGAGTAAATATTTATGGAACTTCGGCCTATCCGGCTTTTTTGTTATCCGGCCTACCCTTCTGCCACATTAGGCTGGATAGTCAGGAGCAGGGGCATAGCGAGCGGGGGGGCAGGGGGGGCAGCTGCCCCCCCAATGTTTGGTAAAAGGATTCAGTCGGCTTATCAGCAGATTTAATTAGTGTCTCGGTAGTATGTCAGTAGGCCGATTAAAAAAACAATTCGGAAAAATTCTGGTTGGCAGCACTTTAAGTCTTCAGAATGCATTTCACTACACCCTTACAATCATATGGCAAAAGCTAGTCGGTCTGTCAATAGACAGGTTATGAGTAGAAAAAGTAATGGTTTCAATAGATCTATCTGGTCAGCCGGTATGAAAGTCACGTGTTCTGTCACATTTTCAAATCACATAAATAGCTAGTCGGCCTACCCATTTAAAAAAAAATTATCATGTATAAATCTTGTCTGCAGAGCCGGAAATCTTGGACACTTACCCACACATGGAAAAGCTAAGTCGGCCGTCGATACATAGACCAATAGGGGAAAAAACTGAATCTGATCTATTGATTTGAAATTATCAGAAATTTGTCCTACAGTAACACTCGCAACTTACATAGATAAAAACTATCAATATATAAACTAGGTCGACCGAATGCGAAAGTCGCTTATCAAAATTCAAGAAATTTTATACTTGATACATAGTAGGTTCTAGCAACGATATGATGTTTACGCCCTTTGGAACTGTTTTAGGAACGTTTGAAAAATAAAAACGAAGAATTTTTAAAACTATTTAAAAAAAGAAAATGAATAAATTTAAAAAATACCCGTGAATTTAACATTTAATACCTAAAAAACTTCTTACTTTTTTTTAAAATATTCAATTAGTAACAGAAAATATCTTCTTTATAAGACAAATCTTCACATGTATTCTCTTTGACATGTAAAGCAAAATTCTTTCCAGGCCCAGACCACTAGGGATAGATACAGAAAAGGTGTCAGGTCTGGTGTAGATAAAGGTCTTTTGTTATGATCTCCAGATAATCCTGCAAATCCAGTTTTGCACTAATTTTCTGAACTGTACATTGTCGGAATTCTGCAACTTCCGACTTTCACAATAATATATTTCTGAAACTTATAGAAAGGGAGGAGACGGATTTGTCCTGTCGGCGCCGAAATCTCTGTGCCTCTACTGAAATGTTTGTAAACTCGGCTCCTTTGGTTAGATGTTTACCGATACAAACTAAAAAAATCCCTGACGGCTCGGCCTACAGGCACAGGTAGATTTCGAAGACGGATACCGTGGGGCACCTGTTTATTGGGAATTTCAGAAGAAAGACCTATATTTGTCATGATGTGGCTGTTGGGACCACCCACTTCGAAATATACCTCTGCCTGTTGGCGGAGCCAGCAGGGATTTTTATTTATTTATTTTTTTTACCGTAAGAGTTGGTCCTATAAAAAACTTGTCAATATAAAAGTTGTTGATAATATTAAGAAGATTTATAATAAATTTAAGCAGATTTGATATCTTGGGAATTGACGAAGTTATGATTTCCCCCCCCCCTTTCCTTGGGGGCATTTTTAATGAAATCAAAAATTTGTCATACATAAATTTTTAACCCTTTTCCTAGAAATACTAATAACTTTAAACAGATTCGATATGTATAAAAATTAAGAGGTTATGGGTTTTTTTCTGTTTTCACGTCTGCTTGTAGGCAGAGCCAGCAGGGATTTTTTTATTATTATTATTATTATTTTTTTTTTTTTTGCCGTAAGAGTGGGTCCTATAAAACACTTGTCAATATAAAAGTTGTAGATAATTTTAAGGAGATTTACAATAAATTTAAGCGGATCTGATATCTTGGGAATTGAAGGAGTTATGAATTTTTTTCTTCTAAAACCCCCTTTTTTCCCCCTTTTGGGTCCATTTTTAATGATATCAAAAATCTGTCATGCATAAATTTTCGACCCTTTTCCTAGAAGTAATAATAACTTTAAACGGATTCGATATGTATCATAATTAAGAAATTATGAGGGTTTTCTGTTTTCACAAAAAGCCCCCCCCCCCCTTGGTTCGATTTTGCCCATTAACGAACTTAACCGAGATTTCATGCCCCTTGATTTTATGTATCAGTTTGGAAGAGATTTGTACAGAATTATTGCAGTTATCGTGTCCATAAAAAAGTGATGTAGCTAGATAGATAGATAGATAGATAGATAAAGATTTGAACTGGGGATGATTTTGGGTTCTGGGAGTCATAATCGGCGTAGATCTGCAAAAATGTTTCAAAAATTCCAACTTAGGGAAGAATGTAATAGGTAGTATTTCTTACGAAATCTACCTAAAAGACTAAGAGTGTGTTACTATCCTCGCGACAGCATAACATACAGGTTCCCTTCACTCTATCATTCTAAACAAATGTGTTTTTCACAAATATAACTGTACGATTTTCTCTTATCAATACATATTTTCTTTCTTTTTTTCTTTCTTTTTTTTTTCTCCAGTAAAGTTCTTGGTAAATCTTTTAAACTAGCCGCCACTGGCGACCAGTTTGGTCTCCCTTAAATGTATGTTAAGCACTGTAACACGTTACTTTTATTCATAATTTATTTTTTCCGTAATCCTTCGCCAAACCGGAAGATTCTAGTAGACAAATCAAAAACTTTTGCGATCATGGTAGCATTTCGCATATTTTTTGTTGTTAAGTATTTCATCTTTCTTGACAAAAACCACTTAACCAACTTAAGCATTTATGCTTCATATCCGTTTGCTTATCAGTTTCAATATGTTTGCTAATGAGGAGATTCTTAAACATATTAAGTAGTTTTCCGTAATTGGATCCATTGCCAAATGGCGTATTTTAGTTAATACGATTTGGTGCAATGAAGTCTATTTTGTGAAAGTCTTTAATGATATCCACATTTACACTGAACCATATTGTTGCCAATATTTTTTTGTTTGTTTGTTTGTTTCTCACTAACTTTGGCTGTAGACTTGATTACAGGAGATTAGAAAATCTATCATTATTCTCATTTAAAACGTCTTGAATAATGTGACATAATCGGAGTGCATATTATAACACGTAATTTTCGAGTATGGTTTGGTGAAACATTGAACTTTTGGAGGCCAGTTTTGATAATCACATTCCTTTTAAACCATATTTGCTGTCAGCACTTTTGACCGTGGCGTAGAATCTAATTAAAATTCACGAACTTGCTTCTAGATGCCGATCTCTGTTCGACTCTGTTTTTCTCTGCTCTCCTATTTAGATATAGTTCAGAAGTTTCCATAACTGCATAATTCCCTTACTTTGGCATTTCTGCTTAATGTCTACTGACTATTAAGATCCGTAACTTGTAAATACGCCACGCCAACATTACCGCCTATAATTCTAATTACAGCAATCCGTTTTTTCTCTCTATATTGCAACTCTATAGTTAATATAGTGCCCCGGTGCGTCTACGACAGCTGTTTCATCAGAACATTTGATTTCAAAATAAAAGTATCGTTTCTAATTTGCACACGCGAAAAATAAAAGCTGGTATTGGCGATTTTAAAAATTCTATTGGCGAGATTTCCGCCCAAATAACACAAAACTACTTAATGATGTTATGTATTTTGTAAATGTATATGAAATTACTGTTTTGAAAGCGATTGGTCATTAATAATGGTAAATATGATTGGTGATTAACAATCATTTTCGGTGGTTTCTCTTCCTTGGACATATCATAAATACCAAATTAACTGACAATTTGTTTCGAAATTTGATTCATTAAATATCATTACATGAGTTGTATTTGTTTACATTCAGCTTACATCAAGAAAAGATAAAGAATGAAGTTGAGTTGTATAGCACATAATTATGGTAAACTTTGATTGTGTCACTGGTACGAATTATTTTTTTGACACCAGGCAGCGCTCCAAAATATCTTTCACGGAAAACTATCTTTATGAACGATTATCTCCATGGTTTAATGGTTTAATATTTTAAACCTTCACGGCGAATGAATCTTTTTTTTGTTTACTTTCATGGATAGAGAATTTGAACTGCGAAGCTAATTTCAACTGAAGTTATTGGAGAATATATACATAATTGAACGTAAGCCATCTCTCAAATATTAATTTATTTTGAACAATCTTTCTAAAAATGTCGCATTTGTGAAGTTTTATTCGAAAAAATAATTTTGAATAAAAATGGCCGCCTGGCATATGAAAAAGTGAAGTGGGCATTCCGGAACTGTTGATGACAGTCACATGACTTACGGTTTTATTATAGAGATGATTACTGAGTTATATCTAAGAAACATTTTAGGAACACAAAGTCTTATATTTTATTTTTAATTATTATCAATTATAATTAATCAGTTAAAATTAATTATAAAAATTATTAATTAAGAAATAATGCGACAGATGGACTATTTTATATTAGTCGGGTTTGAAACATTTTTGAGTCGTCCAATCTTGCCTTTTGCCCCTCCAAAAATTTTCTTTCGCTACGGCACTGGTCAGGAGTTTACTTTATATTAGTCCAGGGGAATTGTACATGTTACCTTGCAAAAGGTCGGGTAGAAGATTTTATTTTTCCAACTTGTATATGATGAGACCAGCATGGAAAAACCGAATTATCCAACAAAAATTCTTAAGGGAGAATTTTCTGTGGCCAAAAAAACATAAATTTTTGGAACTTTTTTTGTTGTTTTTTAAATATCTCGAGATTCATTGTCGTAGCGTATTATTTGTTAGTTACAATGTTAAAAAAGACAAAATTCTCTACAACTTTCATATTTACAACTTTTTAATACACTCAATAGCAAGCGCAGTACGGCATTTCAAAGATAAGACATTTTTTTCTATTTCCTTAAAAAACGTGAAAAACGTAGTTTTTCCCCGATGATTCAATGTTCCCCACGGATATAATGATGTACGTCAACTTCTACATATTGACAGCAGAAAATTATCTATTATTTGTACACCCTCTTCTTCATTTTCATCACAACAGACATATTTTATATTCAATAAATCTGTATAATTTAGCAAGTAGGGGAGAGTGTGGATGACTGAGACAATTTTCATATTTAGGCAGTAACTTTAAGTATACAGGGTGATTCATAAAAGATGGGCAGAACTTTAAGGGGTTATAGTACACTTAAAGACAAATAATATTAAATAGGAGACTAAGGGTCCCAGACGTATTCCCAAGGAGATAGGGGGCATTAAAGTTTAGGGTCCGAAATTTCAAATGATTATAAAACATGGAAAAATTGGTCGATTCGTTTGCGGTTTTTGCAAAAAAATTTCTTTATGCCAGTATTTTCTTGAAATAAAATTTTAAAGTTCAATTTCAAAAAATGCCGATAGGGGGCGCTTTAGACTTTGGAGTAACAAACAACTATTTTTTAACGTTATTTTTTGTATTTCTTTAAATGATTTCGAAAGCTTAGACTTAAACTTAAATTTTGATCTAAAAATCTGAGTCCTAACGAGTAGTTAAGTAGCGTAAACTGAAATTTGAAACCCTTCTCCCCCCAGAACAAAAATCAGTTATTCCCGATCTTTGTGTCGTAGATTAGGCTCTAACTACTGCCGCGTTTTGCTAAAATTATTCTTTATGTCAGTATTTTCTTGAAAATAAATTTTAAAGAAAATTTTCAAAAAATTCCGATAGAGGGCGCTTTAGACTTTGGAGTAACGAACAACTATTTTATACCGTTATTTTTTGTGTCTCATTAAATGCTTTCTAAAGCTTAGACTTAAACTTAAATTTTCAGCTCAAAATCTGAATCGCTGAGCGTGGTTCAGTAGCGAGGGGAGGGGGTTCAAATTTCAACTTCTGAACATAGTTCAGTTTGCACTACTTAACCATGCCCAACGATTCTGTGCTGTGATACGAGGCAAAAATACAACTTTCGTCAAGGACTGCATAGTCGGAATTCACTCATAAAGGCACTGGCACAGTTGGAAACGTCGCTCATGCAAACGTTAAAGCTCCATTCCTGACGCTAGTCACCGGGTGAAGAAGGAAACAGAAAGTATGCAAATGTCAAATGGGGAAGAAGAAGAACACGTATGCAAAATTTCGACACGATTCAGGCATAAAAACCACTGAACGGTGAGTCAAGTGTAAGTCGCTGTAGTAATGAATCGGAAGATGGTGGCCTTCACGAATAAGGAAAAGGCTGAGATGCATTTAATTTACGGAGCGGCAGATGGAAATGGTGCAGAGGCACAACGAATGTACGGAGAGCGATTTCCTAACAGGCGGTTGCCTAACCGCAAAACTTTCGAGCGCTTGCACAGACAGTTGTGTGAGACGGGATCATTTCTCGCTTCCCGGTCGAATGCAGGTCGTGCAAAAAAGGACGAATCAGTAGTTGTTGCAGAAGCCATTCTGGATGTAGTAGCGGCGCAGCCAAGTACAAGTACACGAACAGTGGCTAGCCAGGTGGATACCTCACAGTCCACGACTTGGAGGGTACTGAAGGATGAACATTTGCTCCCGTTTCATGTGCAACGAGTCCAGAAACTGTCTCCAGGGGATTATCCAAATCGTATTGAATTCGCCCGCTGGTTTCTGCAGCAGAACGCGCTAAATCCACATTTTGGACGAACTGTGCTTTTCACCGATGAATGTACCTTCACACGTGAAGGTACATTTAACACACACGATGCACATGTATGGGCGGATGTCAATCCACATGCTACGTATCCACATGCTCATCAGAGACGCTTTTCCATCAATGTTTGGGCAGGAATCCTCGGAGACCACCTAATCGGACCGTACCTTCTTCCTGAACGCCTCAACGGTAAAACATACCTCACATTTCTGCAACATGTGCTGCCAGACCTGTTAAACGTTGTTCCTCCACGCATCCGGCGGGTCATGTGGTTCCAGCACGATGGAGCGCCAGCCCATTACGTACGAGACGTCCGCAACTATCTGGACATCACATTTCCGAACAGATGGATTGGTCGAGGTGGTCCTGTTGCTTGGCCTGCTCGCTCGCCAGATCTTTCACCCCTCGATTTCTTTTTTTGGGGACGATTGAAGGCTCTTATGTATGAGACACCCATTGAATCCCCCGAGGAACTGGTCGCCAAACTTTCCGCCGCTGTAGGGGAAGTGCTCGAAAAGCCTGATGTTTTCGCGAATGTTCGCCGTTCCATTCGTCGCCGTTGTTCTGCGTGCATAACCTCTGGTGGTCACAATTTTGAACATTTATTGTGATTACATGTTAATAAATATGCTTTGGTAACATAATCCTAATTTGTGTCTTTTTACCTCGTATCACAGCACACAATGTGTGGACATGGTAAACTGAACTGTGCTCAGGAGTAGAAATTTCAAACCCCTCTCCCCAGAAACTTAACCACGTCTAACGATTCAGATTTTGGGCTGAAAATTTAAGTCTAAGCTTTAGAAAGCATTTAATGAGACACAAAAAATAACGGTATAAAATAGTTGTTCGTTACTCCAAAGTCTAAAGCGCCCTCTATCGGAATTTTTTGAAAATTTTCTTTAAAATTTATTTTCAAGAAAATACTGACATAAAGAATAATTTTAGCAAAACGCGGCAGTAGTTAGAGCCTAATCTACGACACAAAGATCGGGAATAACTGATTTTTGTTCTGGGGGGAGAAGGGTTTCAAATTTCAAATTTCAGTTTACGCTACTTAACTACTCGTTAGGACTCAGATTTTTAGATCAAAATTTAAGTTTAAGTCTAAGCTTTCGAAATCATTTAAAGAAATACAAAAAATAACGTTAAAAAATAGTTGTTTGTTACTCCAAAGTCTAAAGCGCCCCCTATCGGCATTTTTTGAAATTGAACTTTAAAATTTTATTTCAAGAAAATACTGGCATAAAGAAAATTTTTTGCAAAAACCGCAAACGAATCGACCAATTTTTCCATGTTTTATAATCATTTGAAATTTCGGACCCTAAACTTTAATGCCCCCTATCTCCTTGGGAATACGTCTGGGACCCTTAGTCTCCTATTTAATATTATTTGTCTTTAAGTGTACTATAACCCCTTAAAGTTCTGCCCATCTTTTATGAATCACCCTGTATACAATTGTTAATTTTAAGGTATTGTTTAAAAGAATATTTCAGGATTTAGTAACTTATTGGCACGACAGTTTCAATAGAAAAGATCTTGTTTCATTTTAATAAGTATTTTTATAATGCATACATATAGTTCATTTTATTCCATAAACATTTTATTCTATAGTACAATGGTATATTTAATTTACCAATTATTGATGACATATGTTTTAATGTTTTACTGTTTAAAGTATAGCAAACATTGAATTGTAGTTCCATATAAAAGGAGGGACTCAAAAAATAAATATATCTTATGTAACAAATACTTTTACCTTATAAAATATCTACAATAAAAATGACAACAGATTATTTCATTAACTAATATTATGGATTTATATCTATTGTAAAATTTTAAAATTCTATCAATAAAATATTTGAGATCACTATTTTCATAAAAATGTTCAAAATATTAGTTTTAGTAAATATTGTTAATGTTTTTCCACTTTTATTATATAAACTAGCAAGCTACGCCCGCTGCGCTGGTCAGTTTCTACAAATGAACCTTGAAGCAAACAAAATATATCGTTTAATTTGACCTTGTATTTGAAAGCAATCTGTATATTTACCTGGAATATCCTTCCACATTACTGAAAAATGACGTGATTGCGCTATTATATTTTCTAATGTGCAGTCAAAATTTTAGCTGTTAAGGACCAACTCTTTTATTTGGTCATTTACAGTTAAAGTTTGCTAAAGAATGATAAAACTATATGCAATATACTAAAACCATCACTAAAAATTATCGAACTAACAATGCAAACTAATTAACAAAATCCATTCAGTAGAAGTTTTTATAAAGGCTAATCTTTTATAATCGGGTTCATCTGATTATAGAACTTTTCCACGTAATTCTAAAACAGAACAATATAAAATATACTAAAACCATCCTTACAAATTATCTACTTAACAATGCAAGTCGCAAAAAATACGCCCAGTAAAAACTTTCAAAAAGGCTAATCTTTCAGAATCGGGTTCTCCTGACTGTATAACCTTCACACAACTGTTTGACTAAGCAGCGTAGAACAATCTGTAGTACATTAAAACCATTCCTGAAATAGCATCTGACTAACAATACAATTCTCATCAAAATCCGTCCAGTAGAACTTTTTCAGAAGGCTAATCTTTCATAATCCGAATCAAATACTGAAAAAGCTAATAGTTGATAAAAAAAAATATCACCTGATTTTCCCCCTATAATTCTAGAACTAAGCAACGTAGAATGATATGTTATATAATAAAACTTTCCCTAGAAAGTTATCTAACAGTGTAGGTTTCATCGAAATCCATTCGGCAAAATCTTTTAAAAAGGCTAATATTTCATAAACGGATTGATCTGATTATAGAACTTCCCAGAATAATTCTATAACTAAGCTATGCAGAACGGTATGTTATACAATAAAACCTTCCCTGAAAAATTATCTTATACAGTTTAAGCTCTACGAAAATCCATTCAGCAGAACTCGAGTTATAAGCAGCCGGAACGAAATTTCATATATGTAGAAGTAAATAGAAGTATATTGCCATTAATATAGTTTGCATTTGAATTTTAAAAAAGGTACTTTTCGGTTAGCCGGGCGCCAGTGATCGTACACTTGAAAAAAAAAAAGCACCTTTTGGCTTAAAATCTCTCATCAAAACTGTTTTTCTTTTCTTTCTTTTTTTTAAATAAAATTAATAACAGCTTTTTCTTTTATTTTTCCAGCTGTATAGCCATTTCAATTCTTTCTGCATAAAAAAAAAAAAAAAAAAAAAAGACACCTTTTGGCTTAAAATCAAATTGTTTAGAATCAAAAGTAAAATCAAAATCGCCAAAAACAAAAGATAAATCGCGAAATATTGTTTCGATAGCAATCTTGCCCCTTGAATAATTTTTTAAGCATTGCGAACATTCCCAATCATGTTTAAATTAAATATTTTCGTTTTATAATATTCTCTCATCAAAACTCTTTTTTCTTTCTTTTTCTTTTTTTTAAAATTAATTTAACACAGTTTTTCTTTTATTTTTGGAGATGTATAGCCTTTTCATTTCTTTCTGCAACAATAATGATTGCCAAAAAAATAGCAATGGTAACCTTTTCAGCCAAAATAACAAATGCAAAAAATGAAATTATTTACGACATCACATTAAAAACCTCAAAAATAACAGTATTTCTCCACTGTTTAATGGATGTTATTATACATATAAACCTTCCTCTTGAATCACTCTATCTATTAAAAAAAAAACCGCATCAAAATCCGTTGCGTAGTTTTAAAGATTTAAGCGTACATAGGGATATGGGGACAGAAAAAGCGACTTTGTTTTATACTATGTAGTGATATAACAAGAGATTATAACATTTTAGCGTTTTAAGATTTTATATAGAGAAACTTACTTTGGCTGTTGAAAAATACACTTTGTGGAATAGTCTAATCTTCTGTAATATGTACTGTTTTGAAACTATATCTGTTGAATGATCTCAGTGCTACCATTTATCAAATGAAATACCAAGTTATTTATGATTGTAGATCATATAAACATTTTTGTTGTTACATTCATCCCTTATTTCATTCAAGTCCACTTTCCCTACATAATAAAGTAAGGTACGCTATATGACTGCATAAGCTAAATTAAAAAATGTATTTTAATAATAATAATTTATACGGGATATTTAACAATATTTTTGTCTCTTTGATGGGACTGTTGTAGGATTATTAGCATTCAGTTATCCTGAATAGAATATATATCAGGATCGTTTTCCTCTACAGCAGGGGTTCCCAAACTTTTAGACCGACGTACCACTAAATCGAAGTTCATACTTCCGCGTACCACCAGGTAACAAACGTAAAGCTAATATAGAAAAACCTATAAAAAGGAACCTGTCTAAAACGAAATGTATCCTCGGTCTTTCGTGTTTCCGTCATAGCAGGTTTTATTGTATATAAAAATTAATGATTACATTACTAAATTGGTACTATGATAGACTGCTTCATAATAACATTCAAGTAAAAAGTAGTATCACCATTAAATTTTATTAATGTATACAATATAAAAAAAGTGTTTTGGTTTAGGAAAAAAGCCCCAAAACTTAATGACATATTGGCGCACACTGATTTATATACTGTTGCAGTAGGCTGATTACACTAATTTGCTTCTATCGCTAATGAAAAGGGTGGACTTGTTTTATCAAGCACAGCTTCCAGCACATCTAGCTCAATATTAGGTAGTTTTAGTCATAAGTCCGATTCTATTTTTAGTTTATTCCTATATTTGTGTTTGATATAACGAAGGTGGGAAAGCACATCCACAGAGATGTGTTTTGCTAAACACAAGCAGACTTTGACGATATCACAGACAGTACTCTCACATTCTCGCCAATGAAAAATCTGTTACATTCATCCTTTTGAATGTGGACTCCAGTAATCCATCACAGGAGAGCTGAATAAGTTAACTTCTTTCCTCTATCGTGAGATACAGTAGCAGGGTGTCTCAAATGAGAAACGAATTTCTTATCGAAAGCTTAGTTAGCGCATTTAACTCGATTATTAGGCTCGATACAACTGTATTAATAATAAATGTGACAATAATATCGCGCATTAGCACTTGCAAGTTTCTTCATACATTTATGTATATACTACTTCAAAACATACGTACCTTTATGTAGCTATATGTACCTATGTAGCTTTACCTCAAATCTGCACTGCATATGACCACAGTTTTTGTTTGATTTCAGATCACCCTTTTAAATAGCCTTACTCTGTTAAAAAACAATTTTCATGAAATAGAAAGGAATTATGCACATTTTATACAAGAAAAGAAAAAATTTCAATGAACAGAATGAATTAATTTGTGAAATGTATTTGAAATAAAACTTTTACTTCAACACCTCCTAGAAGCTCTTCCAGTTCAAAGAGAACAATGTGTTATAAAATATGTCTGTTTTGATCAAAATGAAGAAAAGGGTGTACAAATAATAGATAATTTTCTGCTGTCAGTATGCAGAAGTTGACATACATCATTATATCCGTGGGGAACATTAAATCATCGGGGAAAAACTACGTTTTTCACGGTTTTTAAGGAAATCGAAAAAAATGTCTTATTTTTGAAATGTCGTACTGCGTTTGCTATTGAGTGTATTAAAAAGTTGTAAATATGAAAGTTGTAGAGAATTTTGTCTTCTTTAACATTGTAATTAACAAATAATACGCTACGACAACGGGTCTCGAGATATTTTAAAAACAATAAAAAAAGTCCCAAAAATTTGTTGTTTTTTGGCCACAGAAAATTCTCCCTTAAGAAATTTTGTTGGATAATTCGGTTTTTCCATGCTGGAATCATTATATACAAGTCAGAAAAATAAAATCTTCTACCCGACCTTTTGCAAGGTAACGCCTTTTTTTGGTACATTTCCCCTGGACTATATGTTAGTAATGAGGAAGTTATATGAAGATGCAACATAAAAAGTTATAAAAAATGCCTCTGTGTTTGAAATTAGTTTAGTGATTCAAGAATATCATAACTGCTCATTAAGTTTTATGTACTACTGAGCAGAGGAATTAAGATCTAAAATATGGTGTAAGAAACAACCATATATGGGTGAAAATATCATGGTTGATTGCAACAGTTATATGAGAGCAGTGTGTTCCTTATACATAAAAAGTTAAAATTATGTTATTGTTAAAACATATTATTATTTTTATTTAAATTTTAGTTATTATTCATTAAAATAAATTATAACTAGTAAAATGTAGTATATTCTTATTAACATAAAATATTATGTTATTCAAAGTAATGATATTTATTTTTATATCTCAAATATGTGTGTGTGATTCACAAGCTAGACAAAATTGGCTGTAACTTGGTGTAATTATAATTCTGGAGGCTGCTGTAACAAAGTAGTACCATTATTTTTCATTACTAACTTTTATTTATCATAGATTATGAAACACTTTAACAAAACTTCACTGTTTAAAACTGTAAATAAGATACACATAACACATTTAAAAACAATATTTTGCAATTATCATCCACAGCCAGAAAAGTACTCCTATTCTGTTGTGCAACCCTGTATTTGATCTACACATTTGTATATATACTACAGTGTATGCAAAACTTTAGTTTCTTAAGAAAAGGCATAAGGCTGAAAATCCACCTTAGGCAAATTCTGTCAAACGGATGGAAACAAACTTAATTTTTTTGATATACACCAAATAGTATGCAAAAATTTTGCTAAATCTAAAAGTGCATACCATAACAGAAAACACATTCCCACCAATCGAATACAATATACAATATATTTTGGGCACAATATATTTTGTGTAAATGAATAATAAATGCTATGCCCATCATATTTTACATCAAGTATCTTGTATTAAATTTCAGTATTGTTTATCAATTTTATTATATTTGAAATAGTGTGTAACATAATTAAAATATGCTGTAAACAGCTTTTTCCCATAGAGCATTATGTAATGAGATGCTTTTGTGTGGCACATAAATGAACAATAAATGCTTTGCACCCCATATTCTACACAATGCATGTTTTATTGCATTTTATACATGAATATAAATTTCATTAAGTTTGAAATGGTGTAACATCATTAAAATTCACTTGAAATGATTTTTTCCCATTGGCCATAATATAACACTACTTTAGTCTGTTCCTGTAAAGGAACTATAATTGCTACACACTTAATTCTCAATAGATATCATGCTATAATAAATGTTGAAAATAGATAGTTATAGAGCAATCAGATATATATTTTACGCATGATAGAGCACAGCTAAACCAACGAAAGCCATAAACCACACTTTTCAACAATATTGGAATGCAATAAAACATTTGAAAAATGACCAATTTATTGCAACTCCCCCCCCCCTTTCTAGTCTAATGTGTGGCACCTGAAGTGATTCCTTTATAATTAATGTAACACTTGCTATATATTTCTGTTTAATTATTAATTCTTCTTAATTATATATAATTTCTGCATTCTTTTTTATCCCTTAATAGTTCCAATTCTAGTTTCTATTCAGTATTTTTTTTTAAATATGCTTTAAGGATGTGTTGTTCTATGTAAGTATGTTTTTTCTTTCCGTCATAATTTATAAGATGTATTTTGCAATTACTACTATACTATATTATGTAATTTATATTCTTTAATCAAATAATCTATATTATTTAATCTGAATAAAATATACTTTATTATATAAACCTTTTTTTAAAGTACAATTCATATTCATACTTATTCATTTTTACTGTTATTTTCTTTTAATATATGTATTTTATTTTATTATTAATATTTATTTTGTGTGTATGTCTTTTTTTCCTCTATAATTTATCTATATAGTATTTCTTTCTCGTTGTCTTAATACAATTTATGATTGATGTACTGCTGATTTGAGAAATGGTAATTTTTAGTTTTGTGTGTGATACTGCATGATACATGATAATTTATTTTTATATTAATGCTTGATATGGAAAATTGGCAAAGCATTTCACCTATTAAAAGAAAGTATTCCACATAGGCATATGGGGTACTTTTGATAATGCTATCAAAAGTGCAACATGCCTTTATCTGCTTTATCTTTACTATTTTTTTTTGTTTTATTAATGATGTAAGAAAAAAAAAACAACATTTTTATATTATATAAAACAGTATAAACTTGTGAAGTCTCCTGCATGTGAAGAATTATTACCAGCAGATATTTCTAGAAAAAGACATACAGCCAGCAATATATGAGTTAGAGACTAGAAATGAAACTTTCAAACCCTAGCAATATCAGTCAATTCCAACTTGTGAGTTAGTTAAATCATTTTAAAAATCATAAAATAAAGAAAGGGAAATAGAAGAAAATAATATCAAGAGTACTGACAGAAACTCTTGTCAAAAGTCATATTAGGGCTAAGACACTGGAAAGAGAAGCTAAAAAACATCTGATTAATTAATTTTTTTTTTAAAATTAAAGAAAATATTTGGCAATTATATATTTCAGTAAGCAAGTATTTAAATAGAATATGCTTTACTTTATATAATACAAGAATAAACAACTATTTTATAATGTATTGTATAAAAGATATCCTATTGAAAGGTATGTTAAGAATAAAATATTATGAAGGTGATGATTTCAAATAAAAATATGCAAAAATTACAGATAGTAAAAGTCTTAAGAATATTTTAGTAATTTGATATAAAATAATCTGGCACTTTGTTTAAAGTGATACATTGAAAAGTTTAACAATTTAATAAAAGCTGTATAACTTTTTTATTGAACTATTCAAACCTAATTTACATATTATGTAATATTATTTATAAAAGATTAATAGCACTAGAACGTAAAAGTATTAAAAACAAAAAGAGATAGAGTGAGAGAAAAACTAAAAAGACTTATTTGTTAAAGAAGCACATGAAAGTTTATTTTACTTGTAATTTTGTACTCAAGAAAAATGTATGTTTCATGTAACATTAAATTTCATTTTTTAATTTTTTGTATAAGAAAAACAATTTATTAATAGTATTAACTAGGTATATTAAAGGTGAAATCCTTTCTAAAAGTCATTTGTACTTTGTTATTGTTCTGCTGACTTTACATACGTACCATAAAATCCGACTGTTACTCCCCTTTTTCAAAAGCATATACAGTTAAATTTGGGAGGATAAAAAGGACTTGTAATCAAGATTTTTTTTTCGAAAATCATAAAAAACAGTTTTTATTTTTAATTTAGAAGTAAAGAAGGTACATGGGAGGAGTGGTGAGAATATTCCGTATTTTGGAAGATTTCTACATAAAAAAAAGTTTCATTTAAATTACCACCCCCCACATAAAAATCTCCCTTAACAAAAAATCCCCAAACAAATTTTTAATCTTTTAAAATATTTTTTTTTAACTTTTAAACTTTTCTTCTTTATTTGCTATTTTACTCTAACAATTAATAATAGTCATCTTATCCCCGTCCCAAAATTATGGATTCCTCTTTGCCCCCTCTCTTTTATAAACATGTATAGTTGAACCGTTATAACTCTTAATTTTAATTATTTTCTGACAAATTTAATACTCTATACTAGCAATAAATAAACAATCTATCACCTAAAATACACCCTCCTCTCAAAATTTCTTTTTGTTCCCTCCCCCACATTTTATCAAGGTTCTCCTCCTTATTCCATATTTTATGCAGTTTAAAATCTTTAAAAAAAATTTCTGCCTTATTTGTGATTTTATTGTAACAATATTTAAATAACCATCTAAATTGTTTCTCACACCCACCTCAAAACTTTCACACACTCCTACCCAAAAAGTCGTCTTTTTCCGTCTCCCCCTATGGGGTTTCACGAACAAAGTCATCGGGGGTTCTTCGGCGGTTCGTCAGGTGTCTGTTCCACACGGAAGTTTCCCATGAATGGGATTACTGGCGCAACGACCTAGAGGTCGATACCTGTTAGAATGACCTGGGGGTCCGCAGTGGGGAGAGGCCTCAGGCCAATCGCAGCGCCAGGCGAGACAAAGCCCTGGTGCGTTATAAGCCCTTTAGAGGCTTGGGTGCGATGGTCGTTTACGTGTATCGGTGACCCCCATGGGCTCCTGACGGCGCAGGATAGTTTTTTCCTCCTTGACAAAAAATTTGCTTCTCTCGCCCCAGCACAAAAAATTTGAATTCTATTTTCCATTTAAAGATTTGTATGCTGTATTGTTACTTTGTAGCAACAACAAATAAATAATAATCTAACTCTCTACTTAAATTTCCATTCCCCATCTGTATAAAAATTGTGAATTTTGAGAAAAAATAGCATGGGTGGGGAGAGAAAATTTACCACTTTTTTGTAATTTGGTTGTTCTAAACCCTGATATTTTGTTAATGTGGTGAAGGATCTGGAACAGGTATTTTAAAGAACATATTCATTTTAAAACAAAAAATATAAATGAGATTCAGTGGTGAGAACAGCCAAACTGCAAAAAAGGAGAATTGTTTGCTTTCATCCCAGTTATTTAGAAATCCCCACCCCTTTGGAAGGGAAAAGAAAAAGCAAAAATTTCGAATGGATGAAGATTTTAGGTGAGTGGTATACTTACATGAGATGATGTAAATGAGATATTAGATGAGCAAAATCACAAAATAAGAAATAGGGCAGCATTTAAAAAATACATATATTAAAAATTTTAAACTATTTGCTAGGTGGGAGGCAGTGACACTTTCAGAGAAAGGGTGTTAATTTAGATGACTGAATATTAATTTATTGTAACCAGAGAGCAGCAAATACAACAGCTTTTTATTTAAATAAAGGTTTAAAGATTTTTAATTTTGAGAGTGAGGCAGAGGGAGTATGCATTTTTTAAATAGAGTGATGATTTAGGTAGCAGATTATAGATTTATTTTTACTAGAAAGCAATAAAAAGGACAAAAGATTTCCTCAAATAAAAGTTTTAAACTTTGCATTCTGAGGATATGAGGAGGAAACATGCATTTTGAAAGAATGTTGTTTGTAATTTATATTATTTGTTAATCACTTATTGTTAATAAAGAGAAACAAATAGGACAGAAGATTTGTTTAATAGAGTTTTAAAGATTTTTTTTTATCTAGAGGGATGCAAAGGGGCAAAGCAGACATTTTGGGGGTAAAGTATTGGTGCAGATTACCAAAATTTGTCGCAAAAAATGGGGGCTTATAATCAGATTTTATGGTAAGCATGCTATTGGGAATTCAAGCGCTCCAATACGCCATCTGGTGGAAAAAAGATATAACTTCTCAATTCAGGAAAATCCCTTGCAAGCCCATTGCATCACATGCATTTTTAATTTGTTCATAATGATTATTGTTTTGCACAGTTTCAAATTGCATGTGATATTTGTGTTCTGTGTTTATACGACAAAGTAAAAATTATCCAAATTTTAATATCTAACACATTTAAACATGTTTACAATAAATAATGATTTCAATGGCACTTTAGCGTTAGTTAAAGGGACTATTTTTTTGTACCGACAGCTGAAAACAGCGCCTCTATAGGCCTTTTAAGTCCCAATTTCCTGAGACTCCAGAATGATAGTGTTGATGTTTAAGATATACAAGATAATCCACCATCATATATTTTGCAATGGATGTATGCAAAAAAAAATCTAAAAAATTTTCATAACTGAATTGAATTTAATGAATAAAATACTTAATCACTATTTTCAAAAAATTTATTTATGAATTCAACTGTACGTGAACAAAGAATCAAAAATGACATTAACAGTGAATATGTGCAGTTGATGGTTTTAAATACAGAGAACATTAACAGCATACACACACACAAACAAATGAAAATAAATACTTTCTATTGCTTTTAAATTATGAGACACAGAGATTTGTAGTTCTTATTATAAAATGCAGTGTTTAATGTTTCAAGTATTCTGCTCATTATTTGATATTAAGATAATCCAACATCATATATTTGCAATGGATGTATGCAAAAAAAAATTATAACAGAATTGAATTTACAGAATAAAATTATTTTTAAGAAAGGTAAACAACACAGGAAAATATATCAATAGTAAACAGATGAAATAAATATCCATTAAAAAAGCACATTTAAACTTGATAATTTTTAAAAGAATAAATTTGTTCAACTGAAACAAAAATGTACAATTGATAACATTTGTTTTTTATACAATTTTAATCTTTACTAATCGATTGTATTTTATTATTTAATATTCCATCCCATTTTCCCATTATTTACAAGAAGATAAGAAAACTACAGATTAACTTATGATTAAAAAATATGGTGACATTTTATATACTCAACTTAACAATTTTTTAAAAAAATCCATTCCATTTTTTTACAATATGTTCAAATGAAAAAAATTTCAGAAATCATACTTCGAAATTTCATTCATTTACTGACAAAAGAAAAGGAATTTTTTTTTAAATTATGAGATTTTTATTGACTTTCGACAATTCAAATGAAAAAAGACTCATAATTTAATAATAATATTGGTTCTTGTGATATAAATTTCCTTAATATTTGTAACTGAGAAAGAAAATTCAATCAAAAATTATATTGTTCTGTGTGAATGAGTAGATAATGCTTTGAACTACAGAGGATTTTAATTAATTTAAAGAAAATTGAGAAAATATCAATTTTAATGTAATTTTTTCTTAAAGATATGACTCAACGAAATACAACTCTGAATAGAAAATGCAATTTGAATTTTCCATTAAAAAAAAACTAACAAAAACACATGGATTTGAAATATTTTTTTTTTGACTGAAAATAATTATTTGAAAAGAATTTATTGCTAATACATATGGAGACAATTTTTTTTTAGCATAATAAAACAAAAATAATTTATTTTATTCCATTTGCAAATGAGCTAAAAATCGATGTTACACAAAAAAAAAAAAAAAAAAAAAAAATTCTATTAGTTGTTAAATATTTTTGTTTATTACTTTTCTTTTAAAAGATAATGCTACTCAAACTTTTTCATACATATATTTCATTTTCATGGAAACTAAAACAAAATAATAACTGAAATTTAAAAAAAAATCTAACATTATATATATATGTATATAATTTAAAAAAAAATTAGAAATTATAGCATATTCAAAGAAAAAATTGCCCTTGAATCGTGTCTTTACAATTCAGAACAGAAAACATATGAAAATGAAATCGGGAATGTCACAATATAAATAATCAAAAAACATGGAGGGTTTTTACTGGTTTCGAGTATAGCGCACATGCATGCATCGCTGCACTTCATCTCTGTAAACTTTGTTTTGCAGCAATGTTTCAGAATGAAGCACAAAAGCACAGATCGGTTTATATTTAGCCTTACAGAAGCTCTCCTTCTGCATGTATTTAAGCTATTTTGTTATATACAATTTTTTGAAATCTTTAATATCATGACTTCTACCAATTATTTTGGTGATAAAAAATTTTATATTCTTCTTAAGCTTGAATAACATCCACCAAACATTTTATTGATAAAAAAATTTACATTTTATAACTAAGCATGTTTACACATATAAATTTTATAATTATATAAAAAACTCCAAAAAATTAATATAAATATTTAGCTATTCTAGATTTAAAAATACTTTTTGGTCAACGACATCCTAGGCACAAGGTGCAACTGAAACTATCGCACATTTCCTAGAACGGTTCAGATCTTAAAAGATGTTTTTTAGTGATCTCAATTGTGTAAATGACTTTGGAGAATTTTTATATATATAATGTTTCTGTCCTGTATGTGTTCACCTGGAAGCACACCCCCACGCCCGGATAAATTTCATCCCAGTTACATTTTTCCCTCGAAAAAAGGGAGACATTTTTTGAGGATATTTCAGACCTGTCTTGTACTTTTGAAGATAAAAGTCAAGAAAAGGTGGGTGAAAAAATATTATTTTTTTGTCTATTAGGAGAGAAAAATATCCTATGGGAGTAAATACTCTCACACATGTATGAATGTTTCATTTCAAAAACACAGTACGATTACAGGATGTTCGCTTTTGAATGAGAACAACAAGTAGTTTGATTCCATATGTTAACAAAAACTGAAAATATGTTCTTGTTATGTCTTCCATGCATTGTGATACTAATATCGATCCACTATCAGACAACCAGAAATCATCACTTTCTATAATTTCAGCAAAAATGAAGTTTATACAGTCAATGAACTATGTGATACATACTCAATTTCACATAAATGTAAACATTGGCCTTTGACACATTTTTTGGAATGCTGAATGTAGCTGGTATAAATGCTTACATTGCATACTGTAGAAGCAATGGAGTGGAGAACAAGCTCACCGACGAAACTTTCTGAAAGGGCTTTCTATGGAACTGCTGAAGGAGCACCTTACTGCTCAATAAAATATTTCATCACTTTCTAAATAACTTCATAATGGAAATAAAAGATTGTCTGGCATTCAAGAAAATGAGAAATTTCAAAATCGGGCACAAGGGCCATGTGATATTTGTCCATGAAAATAAGATGTGAAAACTTTGTTGTTGCATTTTAAGAAAATGTGATACGGATTTTTCATTAATATTCTGAAAATGCTGAGTAATAATGGGATAATATGGAAAAAAATATATGTATTTTAACAATATACTCAAAAAATTTTAATGAAAGAGTGGCATACACAATACTCATATAATATTGATAAAAGGGTAATGGATGTAATAAGTATCATTTTTGTGATATAATTTTTGTGTTAAACTGTAAAATAAATCGTTTGCAAATGTATAGCATTACTTCTAAAAAAAAAAAAAACCTGATTTTTGCAGAAACTGATACAAAATCTCGAAATATATATAGAAAACACGATTCTTTCCTTAAACAGAAGTAGAACACATGCATTTTACAATTTACAAATGTAGATTTGTTTTTAAAACGTAATTAGTCAACAATATAATGGGGGAGAAAATGGGCAGGATTTACCCCATGCATGTGTAAAAGTTACAAAAATGAGTACGTGTGCATATGTGGAAAATATATATAAATATTTTTTTTTAATTCCTGACCATGCAAATGATTTTTGACAACCTTCATATTTATAAGATTTCTCTCCATTTTTATTAAATAATTTTATTTTCAAATTAATTAAAATATAAATTAAAATTAATTAATATCAAATCAATTTATTAATATAATTTAATTTTTTTATTAAATTCAAAAACTCAAATAATTTTTAAGATTTTTTTCTGGATGTGTTAAAAGATGTTTTTTTTTAGATCTAGTGATTGTGCAAATGACATTGGACAAACCTCACATTTATAAGTTTTCTCTCCTGTATGTGTTAAAAGATGTTGTTTTAGTGTCCTTGATTCTGTAAATGAATTTGAACAAACTTCACATTTATGATATTTCTCTCCTGTATTTGTTAAAAGATGCATTTTTAGATCACCTGATCATGCAAGTGACATTGGAAAAACATTATAATTGTAAGGTTTCTCTCCTCTATGTGTCAAATGATGTCGTTTTACTGTTTCTAAATGTGCAAATGATTTTGAACTAACTTAACATTTATGAGGTTTCTCTCCTGTAAGTGTTAAAGATGTTATTTTAGCGCCCCTGATTCTGTAAATGAATTTGAACAAATTTTACATTTCAGGGCAGAATGGCAGATTTGCGCTAAAATTTAGAAATCCTGCCGAAATCCATTATTGTGGGATTTAGGCTCAGACCAAAAAATTTTAATCATTTTGTGGAAAATTAACTTTTTCAAGCAACGATTGACTCGTTTGAAAGACCGATTAATTTTGCAATATTTTCCTACGACTGATCAACACGTTCTGCGGTATTTTTACTGTGATAGAATTACGAATTTTGTAATTCTTTTTTCCGTGACTGATTGACAAATTTCACATCCTCTTCGGACAGATAGACAGAATTCATATTTTCCCCTGTATCTGACTGAAAATTTTCTAGATTTTTTCTCACGATTGACAAATTTTGGAATATTTTTCCCAGAACCAAATTATGAATTTATTTAAGTTTACCAGTGACTGATTACCGAATTTTGCAATATTTTCCTGCGATCAACAGACAAATTTTACAATTTCTTTTCCACGACATATTGACGAAAGTTGATTTCTCGCATGACTGTTAGATGAAATTTTTTATTTCCTCCACCCCAATACTGACTGAAAAATTTCTCAATTTTTTCAACAGCTGATTGATGAATTTTACGATTTTTTTTACGACAGATTGACAAATGCAAGATTTTTTTCCCTGCTTCTGACTGAAACATTTTTAGATTTTTACCTGTAACAGATCAATGAAATTCACGATTTCTACTAATGACCAGTGAATTTTGTAATTTTTTCTTTAGCCTCAACCAACAGATGAAATTTACAATATTTTTCTTACTACCAATGCATATATTTTGTGATTTTTTTCCCTATTGACATAAAGAAAAGGCCTAAAAGTTCAGTATGGGCCACCAGACGCTGCGTCTTCCCAAACTGGTCTAAAGTCTGCAGTAAACAAAAATAAGATTAGAAGAGCTCTAAAGACCTTGTAGTGCACTTGACAAAAAATCCGAACTACAAGGAAACTAGTTGATCTTTACAATTCACAGAAATTAGGACATGACAATTGAATCTACATTTCTTAGAGAAGATATGCATCGAGAAGATATGCATGAGAGTTTCCCTATCAAATTTTGGATATGGGTTTAAAATTTGAATGCATAGTAGCTAGTTCAATGAATGAAAAGACCAGGTATTCTGCTTTTGGCTGTGATTCTCGAGAGCATAAACATAAATTTCTGATAATTTCCAAAGTTATAAAAGTTACTCTTGCTTGTCACGAGTGTACCAATTGTGAAAGAGGTTTCAGCACTCAAAATCCAATAAAATCTAAATTCAGAAATTCTTTTAACAACCCCATAGTTAAGAGAAACTGAAAAATAGATATGGCATAAAAGCTTAACTTTCTTCCTTTCTTAAAATAAAAAATATATATATTGCATAATTATTCAGAGTTGTTGATTTAAATTATTTCTATGGTATTTTGTCATTTTTATATTAATGTAACTCTTTAACCCCTCGGGGACGAGCGACACGTATATGTGACACATAAGATGCACAGAATTCTCAATTTTTCCCACCAGTTATTTTTTATTGTAAGCTTTGCCTTATTAAATCTTAGCATTTTTGCGATTCAATTAGGCGAAAATTTCTGTTTTGAAAAACCGGCAGTAAAAGATTAATAATTCTATAAAAGAAGCTTGTCGCGAAAGGGTTAAATAGTATGTAAAATAACAGTAAGGATAAAAGATTTTTTCGCTCCCCGCAAACAGGTCAACTGCCCTCCATTCATAAATGTTGGGAGGCAGAGTCCCCTCTTATGAAATATTGAATTTCAAGCCCTGTATTTAAAAGGTTTCTCTTCTGTATACGTTAAAAGATGTCTTTTCGGTGTTTCTGATCGTGTAAATGACATTGGACACATTTAACATTTATAAGGATTCTCTCCTGTATGTGTTAAAAGATGTTTTTTTAGATTTCCTGATACTGTAAATGACTTTAAACAAACTTCACATTTATAAGGTTTCTCTCCTGTATGTGTTAAAATGTGCCTGTTTAGATCTCCGGATCGTTGAAAAGACCTTGGACAAACCTCACATTTATACGGTTTCTCTCCTGTATGTGTTAAAAGATGACCTTTTAGATGTCCTGATCGTGCAAATGACAATGGACAAATCTCACATTTATAAGGTTTCTCTCCTGTATGTGTTAAAAGATGTTGTTTTAGTGTTCCTGACTCTGTATATGATGTTGAACATACCTCACATTTATAAGGTTTCTCTCCTGTATGTGTTAAAAGATGACGTTTTAGATGTCCTGATCGTACAAATGACAATGGACAAACCTCACATTTATAAGGTTTCTCTCCTGTATGTGTTAAAAGATGTTGTTTTAGTGTTCCTGACTCTGTATATGACGTTGAACATACCTCACATTTATAAGGTTTCTCTCCTGTATGTGTTAAAAGATGACGTTTTAGATGTCCTGATTGTCTAAATGACAATAGACAAACCTCACATTTATAAGGTTTTTCCCCTGTATGTGTTAAAAGATGGATTTTTAATGTTCTTGAACATGTAAATGACTTTGGACACATTTCACATTTATAAGGTTTTTCCCCTGTATGTGTTAAAAGATGGTATTTTAATGATCCTGAACATGTAAATGACTTTGGACACACTTCACATTTATAAGGTTTTTCCCCTGTATGTGTTAAAAGATGGTTTTTTAATGTTCTTGAACATGTAAATGACATTGGACACATTTCACATTTATAAGGTTTTTCCCCTGTATGTGCTAAAAGATGGTATTTTAATGATCCTGAACGTGTAAATGACTTTGGACACATGTCACATTTATAAGGTTTCTCTCCTGCATGTGTTAAAAGATGTTGTTCCATTTGTCCTGATTGTGCAAATGACAAACTTCACATTTATAAGTCTTCTCTCCTGTATGTGTTAAAATATGTTGTATTAGATATCTTGATTATGAAAATGACTTTTAACAAACTTCACACTTATAAGGTTTCCGTCCTGTATATGTTAAAAGATGTTGTTTTAGTTGTCTATAAGTTGTAAAGGACTTTGAACATATTTCACATTTATAAGGTTTCTCACCTGAATGTGTTAAATGATGTTGTTTTAGTGCTCCTGATCGTGTAAACTTCACATTTATAAGGTTTCCCTCCTGTATATGTTAAACGATGTTGTTTTATTTGTCTATAAGCTGTAAAGGAGTTTGAACGAACTTCATATTTATAAGGTTTTATCACATTCCTATGCATAGAAACGATTTTTGACATATTTCACATTTATAAGGATTTTCTCCCATATGGATGTAGAGATACTTAGTCATTGTTTGTCTCCATGAAAAGGTTTTCCAACATTCAGGTCAAGCATATGCTTTCTTCCCATTATTTTTTGTGCTATGTGGCTATGTCTTTTAAGATTTATCTTCTGCACAAATGATTTTGGACACATTCAACAGGCTTCTTCCTCATGGATTTGGAGATGCTGGTTGATATATTTTTTCTCTGAAAATGCTTTGGACGTTCGGGATGAATATAAGTTTTTTCTCCAATGTAAGTGAAAATATGATGTTTAAATATGCTTTTCTTTTAAAACTTCTTTCTATATTGCATTTGTATTTTTCTTTTTCAATAATCAGTTTGGACTAAAATATTATTTTCTGCTTTCTATTCAGAATTGATTAAAATCTGATTACTTTATATTCACTTTCTTTGACAATCATCTGTAATACTTAGTATAAAACTATGGTTTTTTTGGAATTTGATATGATTATATTTGTATCTGATTTGTTTAAAAGTGATGCCTGTTACCATGATTGTTATTTTTTTCAACTTTCACACTAAGTATTTCATACTAAAAAACAACAATTTATTCATTTTTATTCAGCTTTCATAAGATTATCTTTCAGGTTAAACTGTACAATAGTGGCATAAATCTACTAATAGTACTTTTATGTTTTCTTGAATTATTTCTCACTCTAACACTCCATTTTTTACATATGATTATTGATAGAATGGTATTATGATGCTAATGAACAAATGTTTCAAGAAAGAACATTAAACACTATTTATTTTACAATAATGTCATATTGAGCAAAGAAAAGCTTCTTTAATAATCTTCTAATTCTTCTTTACTTTCCTCCTTGCTTTTATTGATAAATGCATAAACAATTTGCAAGATTAACTTTTAACAACCTGAAAGTAGACAAAAAGAAAAATTTTAAGAATGCACAATCATTGTATTATAGCATTTGTCTACATGTTACTTTTGATTGTAGAAAATATGATGATACTATTGGAAGTGGTTGAATTTTGGCCAGTGACACACTATAAGTAGTACTGTCAGCTGCACTCTGAATAAAGGAATATCTAGCTCAGTGTTGTTTAGATATGAATGGTGGAAATTTCCAGTACTTATCGTGATTCACAGAAATCACAGTAACTATGTTGAAAATATTGTTACAATATCTTCAATATTGTTAATGTAACAAACAAAAATTCAAATTTGACCTGGAGTGGGATGCACTATATTTTTCATTAAATAAGTGTGTTGCGATTCTGGTTTCCTGGACAAAAATTGCCTGTCTTGATGTCTACTATCACCTGTGAATGTTTTTTTTCCATTTTGTTTAGAAACATGATGTTTCAAATAAATAGATTATTTACTAGAAAATATTCAGGAACTCGCATTTATTTGTACATCATTAATTCCTTTGAAGGTCATCATTAATAGTTAATTTTCTTAAGTGACATCTTTCAAACAGGGAATAAATGAATGGTGCAGATGCAAAAGTTACATTATCGACTTTTTTAAGGTATTGAGTTATTTATATCACTGTGTTCATCTTTTTAAGGCAAATCGGACCGTAATAGTGATTTGGATCATAAAAAACATATTAAAGTTGAAAAAAAGTGCTGAAAATCTCGTTTTGATGCATAACTCCCATTATTCAACAACTGTTTTGCTGCAAAACTCACACTCTCCAATTAAACTAATCAGCAAAGTACAGAAGTAAAATGTAGTTTAAAATCTTGCACTACTTTAATGACACTGAAGAAGTTGAGCCATGTCTAATAGTAAAGTTTTTGCACAAATTAATTTTAATAACCGTTTTTCAATTTGTGTTGTTTATTACCCTCCAAAATAACATAATGAAAACTAATGTTCAGATTTTTTTTCTTTTTGGTTCTAGTTGTTTTAAATTCATAACTATTTTAGTTTATAACTAACATTACCCATAAAAGTATACTGCAAAACTCACATTTTCCATATTTAAATTTAAATTCTAGCTTTACCACAGTTATTACAGGTTTAGGACTATGTGCAACCAGTTGCTATGGCAACAAATATATCATACAAAAAAATTTTGCCAATATATTATGTTTATCAGTTTTTTCCATTTTTCTAAAAAGTAGGTTATGTGTAGAGTGTGAACTTTGCATCTACACCTTTCAAATAATGTAAAAGCATTATCTTTCATTGAAATATAATTTAATTACTAATTAATTTGAATATCTTTATTAATTGACAGTTAAAAGTAGAAATTGTGGGTTTAAAAAAAATAAATAAAAAATAAGTATTTGGCTTTGCCAAATATTTTGATATTCAGCCAAACCAAATATTCGGCAGGCCGAATAGTTTGATATTCGGTCAAGCCAAATATTCAGCAGACCTAATAGTTTGATATTCGGCCAAACTGAATATTCAGTAATATGGCCGAATACAGAATATTCGGTGCATCCCTATTAAAAATATTTTAAATAAATAAATATGTGAAAATAAATAAATAGTATGAAAAATATATATTCCCTGTTCTTCCTAAATGTAACTGTGTTTTTGTGCAATTATTTAAAAACAGACTTGCCAAGTTTCCCAAATGAAAAAGCCTGAGACTTTTCAGTCGTTACTTTATCGACATGTCTAGCTCCACACATTAATGTAACAAGAATACATGTGTTAAGGCAATTTAACATTTTTTTTTTTACCATTTCTCATAACTTATGAACAATCAGAAATAAATAAGATGGGAATAGATAGTATCCCTTCATACAATCATTTTTCAATTTGAATTCCAGTACATTCGGAAATATATAAAGCAATGTCTGTAGTGTTATAGTGCCTATTTTAAAACCTAAAATATAAGAAAAATCTTTTAAAATACTTAAAACAAAAAGTAAACAACTTCAGTAAATAGTTGATGTAATAGTATTAAAAAACTTTTTTTTTTTTTTTTTTTTTTTTTGTGCAAAAATAAAGATTTTTATTCCATGCTTTCTGTTAATAATAAAAAATTATTAACAACAACCCTAAACATTCTTTTAAGCTTAAATGTTTATTAAAGAAACCCATATAAAATTCATGATGGTTAAATACATAACTAGAAAGTAACACATAATGGAACAAACTTACCTTAATATTAATAATCACAACCTATTTCTGTTGTAATTTTGGATGTCTTAAATTTGGCCTCATACTGATTCTTTCAAGTTGTATTTGGATGGACCAGATTTTTTAAAAAAAGGTCATGAAAAGTTTTTATTGAAAAAACAACAACAAAAAACTATATATTTGAATATTAATGTATGTGTATGTATGTTCATTTTTATACAGAAAAGGCAAAATAAAATTGATATTAGATATAATTGTAGATTACTTTTCCATAATTGTACTAAAATGTGGATTAATTTTGTTTCACTTCAGGTTCAGTTTGAAGTGTGTCCGGTTTCAGATTGACTGTAACGAAAATTTTTGAGTTCAAATAAGATACCTCACCTCTGTTCCAAATTACTTGCTTAAAATCTGTGGCCAAATCATAGCCGGGATAACTGGATAGACTCTATATATCGATAAATGTAAATAAAATTCCCAAGTAACTTCCATCTTTCATAAAACAAACGAAAACATAAAAAGAAAAAGAATTCAATCATCTCTTATGTAAATGCAACGCAGATCAGAATATACTAGCTATCCGAAATACAGCTTTTGACCACAGAGTACACAGAATGAATAGACAGGCAATGAAACATAAAACAGCTTGCAAAATTAAGCCATTTGTTGTTCAGATCATTAAGCCCAAGGGCTGACTTCATTGGGTAGAGAGAGCCTGTCTGTGTAACAAGCCTCATGAGTCCAGTGATGTTTTTTTTTTGTTAATGTATGCAAAACATACATACATACATAAATCACTAATCGCTGCTTGAATGAATTTCATATATTCTAAAGATTGCTGTAGAACGAGTTTAATGAGTCCAGTGATATTTTATTTTTGTTAATGTATGCAAAGCATACATACATAAATTATTTACTGCTGCTAGAATGAATTTTATGCATTCGAAAAATCAGGAATCTTGAAATTCTTCCCAATCATAACGTGTGTGACTTGTGGCAGAGAACTCAATACTATACAGCTCTTATGAGAATTTCTTTCAAGAAGTAAACATTGATTTTATTCCGTTTTGTGACAATTTACAAAGTTTAACCATTTTTTTTTCTAGAAATTTTTTAATTGCTAAAAAATTTAATAGTTAAAATTGCTAAAAATTTTTAAAAATGAAAATATTCGAAGGAAAAAAAATGTAAAAATGAAGTAAATCTGGAGGAAAAAATAGCTAAATATTTGTAAAAATGAAAAAATAGTTAATTTGTAAAAATGGAAAAATCCGGAGGAAAAAATAGTTAAGAATTTGTAAAAATTCAAAAATCCAAAGAAAAAATAGTTAAAAATTTGGAAAACTGGAAAAATTACTTAAAAATTTGTAAATATGGAAAAATCCAAAGAAAAAATAGCTAAAAATTTGTAAAAATGAAAAAATCCAGAGGAAAAAATAGCTAAAAATTTGTAAAAAGGAAAAAAATCCAGAGGGAAAAAAATAGCTGAAACTTTGTAAAAATGGAAAAATTCAGTGAAAAGAATTGTTAAAAGATTGTAAAAATTGAAGTATCAGGAGGAAAAAATTGTTAAAAGTTGGTATAAATCGAAAAATCTGGGGGAAAATTGTTAAAAGTTTGTAAATATTGAAAAATCTGGAGGAACATATTACTAAAAGTTTGTAAAAATAAAAAAATCTTACAGAAAATTTTACTAAAACTTTGTAAATAGTCTCAAAACAGAATAAAATCAATGTTTACTTTGTGAAAGAGATTCTCATAGGAAGTGTGTAAGTCATAGACATCTAGTACAAATAAACAACGGACATCATTCTTTTCTCCTGCAGAGAGCTGAAGATCTTTCCCTTTCATCGCCAAAGAGTGACGAAAAGGGTGCCATTATTTGGTGGTAATCCCTTTCTTGGCAAATTTCTGTTTCCGTTCTCGTAATAAAAGAAATACAGATCCAGAAATGAAACTGAAATTGAAATAGAAAAGCCAGCTGTCACATTCACAAGGAAAAAACAGCTTTAGTATTTTATTTCAATTCGTCTACGAGTGTTTTTGAGCCACACCCAATCGAAAGATAAAATTATAGTAACCAATTTATCTTTTATAATAATTTAATATGAAATCCATTTTTTATTTTACTTTAAGATTTGTAACTTCAAAATTATTCAATGGACAAGACCGGTTTTTTTTCCCCTTTAAAGAGGCCAAGAAAGGTTCTGAGGCCCCAATTTATTTTGTAAAAGGACCAGAAAAAAAAAAAGATAGTTTTACCTACGGTGTGGCTACATTTTTGCTGATCTAATTTTTTTATTCAAATGATGAAAACAGTGCTTGGGATAAGACATGGACTGATTACCAACGGGGTACACTTCCACCAGTAATATATATATATATATTTTTTATGAATAAGGCATTTGAATAAGACGAAAATTTCTATTAAATTTTACTGTTGGAAGTTTGCTTCATCAGTAATATCAGGCCCTGGGACTGGATGCATTATACACATTGCCCCCCACCCCCCACCCAATTAATGCAAGTTACTTAAAAAAAAAAGAAAAACACTTTATTAGTAAGATAGTCATAAATGGTTCAAGATTGCTGTTTGAAAAGCAAAAATTTGGTGGACCGGTTGGGAATATCCAGTCCAAATAGTTAGTGCAAAAGTCAGTAAGGGCAATTGAAAATATCATGGAAATAATTACATCAAAGGAAAATATCACAATAAACTCAAGTGAAATGAACGAGGAACGAGTCTCTCTCAGTAGTGGTGAGATGCGATGGAATTTCAACAACAGTTTGGCATATTATTTTCCCACTGTCATGGGGTGATGTGGAGGGAGATGTTTGCTTCAACAAAGGGTTACTAGTTTGATGTCTATTTGTATTATATGTCTATGGCATAAGTACTGACACTTGTCGGCCAAAAAGTATGCGTTCTGATTGGGTAGAATTTGAAGTTTGCCGATTTTTCGGTTGGCGCGTATTAAAAAAATCGCCAAATCGAGTGTCTCGCTTATTCTAGGATTCTGCCCATTTTTATATAGCTTTGTTATTATACAACTTATGTTATCAGTAGGGTTTAACGTTTATCACAAAAGAAATGTTACCAAAAACGTAAATGTTATTTAAATATTATCAAAATGTTACTAACACTTTTGTCCACTTTTACACATAATGGATAGACACTGAGAAGATAACAGATGAATTAAATATACTAATCAACATTAACAAAATATTCTTGAATCAATCTCTAAATATATTTTTTTACTAGTAAATTTTCGTATGTGTATATGGTATTTAAAAAACAGTCATTCTTTCCAATAGTGTGTACTGTACAAATCATTAGGCTTGCCCATTCCCATTTACTAATTTGACTTAGCGCCAGATTTTTTGTTTGACTGGTGCAGAGTGACGTTGTGATAACCAAAAAATGCTTTTAAATAATCAGTTTAAATCAAAATGTATATGTATTTTGAGCAACGTAAATGAATTAAAACTTACCGTTTTCTATAGATAAAAATGGATAACTTATAAAGCCAATTACAATCTGAGACGTTTACCTCTGAATAATCACAATCATTCCAGATAAACTTATTGTAAGACAAAGAGAAAATTAATTCTCAAAATTAATTGCTTTTTAAACAATTATAATTAAATTTTAAAAATAAAAATCAATTATATCATTATCACATCAACAAACAGGCAGAAAATATTTCATGAATCATTCATGATTCGTGAATCTTTCATCATTCAAAGGAAGATAGATGGAGGGGGAAGTAAAGTTAAAATTTTACAATACAGTTTTTCTCCTCATAGATGGCGCTACGGTAAACTGAAGGCTATCCTAGCCTGCTTCTGCAATGCTTTTCAATGGGAAAAGCATTCATTCATTAAATGTTTTTGATTGAAAATTTGAACTTTAAAAAAATCAAACAAGTAGAAATATCATTAAATAAAGTTTTCTTCACACCATGCATATATTTTAATAGATATTTGGCGTTTCGATTGCTTCTTATAACTCTTTAAATAAGAGTTCATCCTGACAAAAACATCTGAATAGTCATTTAAAAATAAATATCGTATTGTACAGCGAAGAAATACCGATTGCACGTATAATTTTTAGAGATTAAGAGTAATATTCAAATTTTCTAGAATAAGTTTTAATATTGCATGTATATCGATAATCTTTGAATAATTTAATAACTCATAACTTTTTATACCTATGCAATTAATATTATGTAAATTTAAAAACAAATTTTTATCTTAATTATTTGGGAAATAAAACTTGAATAAATAATAGGGTCTATTAACTAATTTCTGCAAGAATCGTAAATTGTGACTTTAATATAATGTTAGTAATGGTCCAAACACTCTCATTTTTTTTATCATACACAAATGCTTCCTCTTTCATACACACTGCTGCAGATAGAAAAGGTAACATGCTTACCTTACAATTTGAAAATTATACAGTTATTAAAAACCATATATACCTAAATATTTTTTTTTTGTGAATATTAAATTTGTTATTTAAATGAGTTCTTTTTCCTAATTTACAATCAATAAAATCTTTTGATTTAATTGAACAGCCAAGTAATCAAATTAAATTTTTAAATTGCACTTTTGAGAGAGGCAAATATATATATATATTAAGATGTGTTCTTGCACTTCTGAATGAAGCCCCAAAATACTTTTTAGTTTACAAATGAATTACATTAATGGATAAAATAATGATTCTGATGTCACAGGACCCGAACTGGTCCAGACACTTTATTTATTTATTTTAACACAGTTTTATCAAACTAAGGAGCACATTTTAAGCATTTTTTCTTTGATTAAGATGAAATTTTTAGGACCCCCCCCCCCCCTCTCCTCTTTCCATGCACAAAAATAAATAAATAAAATTATAGATATTTAACTCCTTAAAAGTACCTCTAACTAATAGAATTCAGTTTTAAATGCAGTTTTATAATTTTTCTGTTGTAACTGCCCTTTTATCTATTTAAAATTAAATCTTTTGGTTGAACTGAACAGCTAACTAAACAAATTAAATTTTTAAATTGCACTTACATGAATCTAATAAGAACAAGATTAGAAAATCTGCAGCTAACATTTTTTTACTTACTAATTACTACAAGTAATATATAAAGTAGTTTCAGTAAAATTAACTTTTAAAATAAATCCTTAATTACTCTAGATATACAAAGGAGGGGCTCATGGGGCTCAAGCATTCCCCATTCAAATAAAGACAATTTTTTAAGCAACACAAATTGTTAAAAATCTATTGTTTTTAATATAGTTTTAATATTTGATTTAAATATTTCATTATTGAACTCTGTAGATAAAAAATACTGAAATATTAATTAGATTTACAGTAGAATGAAATTAGTAAATCGGCAGACTACATTTTTCACTTACTTTTCACTACAAGTAATATAAGTAGTTTCAGTAAATTTAACTGTTAAAATAAATCCTTAATTATTCTAGATATGACAGGATGGGAGGGGGGGGGGGATACTTTTAAAAATAAGTTCTTACACTTGCACTTTTGAGCGAAGCCTCAAAATACTTTTATTCAAATAAATTAAATTTATTGATACAATAATGATTCTGATGTCATACGGCCCAAGGTGGTCCAGATCCTTCATCATCTGAAAATACAGAAATAATCTCTGATGTTGAATTGAATGATATTCTAAACAGAATTGGATTGAATATGAAAATCTGCCAATGTAGATAGCAATTTGTAAGGTTTTCCTGCAGCTAACACAGCAGAAAAATTAAATAAAGAAATTTCTATGGCAGTAGCTGTGATCATGAAAATACAGTGGTAAAATAAATGAGGATTGTTAACAAAATTCTAGAATTGTAAAAAAAAAACTGTGCAAATTGTTTCTGTAAAAATATATGGTATTTTTTGGTTAGTTGGGCACCAGTGAAATATACACACACACATATATTATATACAGTAGAAGATCTTTATAACGCAATTCTCCATATAACGCACAACTTCTCAGATGTAAACAATGAATTTTCAGTTAAAAAACACCTGAATTCTTACATTATAAATAGTTGCTATTCTCTAGAGGACTAAATCTGATACATTAATTTAACTTTATCTCCTTAATTCAGAGCTAATTACTGAAAAAATTGCTATGATTTGATACAGCTAAGTTTGGACAATCTTTATAAAGTAAAAATAACAATGTGTGGAATGATCTATATTATGCAAAAAATTATAACATATAACTCCTGGTAATAAAGAATTCAATATAAAGAAGTCTAATGTATTTTGGTATGTTTCCCACATATTTGGCCATGTTTTACAAGCTAAATTTAATGATGTGTGAAATGTGATCTATATAGCACAAAATTCTATATAATGCACAACCTCATGTTTTTAGGTTTGCATTATAAAGTATACTGTATATATATATATATATATATATATATATATATACATATATATTAGATTTTTATGTGGATTTAATTTTTCACAAGAAACTTGCAGCTGTTTAAAGAGAATGAATTAATTTAGTCGCTCGATTAAGAATCATGACGAGGAAATAAGAAAATGAGGAAACCCAATGAGAATTTCTCCGATAATACTCCCCCCCAGCCAGTTTTCCAGATAAACAGTTTATTCAGGAACAGGAGATATGATAGCACAATTTCCGCAGGACACAGATGTGTTCTAAAAATGCTTGGAAATTTGTTCTGGCCAAAAATGCAATTCACAAACTCTATCGAGCCTGCCAATTTTTCGATCTAATCTAGGGATAGCTTTTATCCATTTCTGGAGTCTATTCTCATCCTGAAAGAGCACAAAAAGCAAATAAGCAAAAATTTGAATGCAGGTAAAAAAGTTTTTATTTATTAGTCATTCAGAATAATTCCCAAATGGTAGTGCATGAAAGTTCATTTTATTTTTATTTTATAACTAAATCATGACCAATCATAATACATCATCTCATACTCCATTGTAAAAATATAAGTTTACCAGTTTCTTTGAATCTGTTTTGAGTCAGAAAATAAAGAAAGAGAGAAGGTTGTGAAATATTAAATGAAACCTGTAAATCAGTATAATTTCAAAGAGCAGAACACTTATAAATCACCTAATTTATTAAAAAAAAATACCCTTAAATTTTTATACAAATTAGACAATTTTTAAAACAATTTTAACTCTGTTTTGAATGTTTTGGTGGTTTTGACAGTTACATGTCAACAAGCCAAAGCAATTACTAGGATTTATTAAATAAAACACCTAAAATTCTATATACTATATATTTATTAGTCACACACAGTTATACACACACAATAAGATCAATATAGAATATTTTTTTCATAAATTAAAAATAATTATGAGCAAAATACTATTTAAAAGCTAAACAAATATATACATTTAAAACAATTTAAATGCTTTTTGACAGTTACATATTCAATAAGCCAAAGCAACTGCTAGCATTCATCAAACAAAATACATTATATATATATATATATGTACAGTATACAATATATATGTACAGTAAGATACATATAGAGACAATTTTCTTAATTTAAAAGTAATTTTGAAAAAACAGCTTCAGATTACAGCCAAACAAATAGCACTCTAAGACAATTTAAATGGCCGTGTCAATTAGCCACAGACATTAGCATTCATTAAGTATAACATTCTAAAAACATATACACTAAGATCGATATACTAGAATAAAAATTTCTTAGTTTAAAAAGGATTACATGCATATAACTTTAAATTAAAGTATAATAAAAAGCACTCACCTTTGGAGCTCTAAACAGACTTTTTTTTTTCCTTCGATTTTTCTTTTGTTTATCTCATCATCATAGCCCGATCTCCATCCTGGAATAAAACATTTTTACCCAATCTTAAATTTATGACCATATAATTCCTATAATTAAAAATAACCAAGTAAAATACTTTCGGAATTTAACATGTAATCTAATGACATTCTGTTAAAAGGCCGCAGCCAAACTTTTACAGCGCCTTCTTTCGTTTAAAAAATATGACTTGCATTTTCGATATCCTTGCCTATTCCAGTTTCCCCTCCAGCTACTTCCTCCGTGGCCTAATGTTCACTGCCTAAACACAGTTTAGCGAAAAGCTTCCACTATTAAACAGTAATTATCTCTTTCTCCGTGTTAAAAAATGATGTCACAAATTGCATTTTCCATTCATAAAACTGAGAAGATTACAATAATTGCAACTCCATTACCTAATTTCCCAATGCCTACTATGCTTATGCATGAGCATTTGAATACAGGTCCGGGCAAGGTCAGTAGATATAAAGGTGGGCTCGTTTCTAAGGACTCCACCCAGCCCACTCTTGTTGCTATGAGGGGTCATACGTCACAAGAACTCTCTGTGGGCCATAAAAGTAAAACCTGTGTTTGCTTTCTTTGTCTTTTGAAATAATTTTTTGAGTTTTGAAGAATAATACACAAAGACTTGAATTTGAAGCTCTCTTTCAACTTGAATGGTGTTGTGGTCTTCAATAATCTCAAGGTAAGAATAATTACATAATTTATATGTTTTTAAATGTTTATAATTAACACATTCTGTGCTGAGTTTCTTTGTATAAGTGTCCTTTTCAAGACACGCTTGTATCCAAATCAACATCCGTTATCAGGGTTCAAACTCTTTTACCATAATTTTTTAATAGAATTTTTCCGTTTAATATTTTTAAATAGCAGAAATTATAGATGCCTCGGTTAATTGCAGGATTTGTAATATTTTTCTGCATTTAAATAAGGCAAAAAATTCTATTAAAAAATTGTGGTAAAAGCGTACGAACCCTGGTTATCCGGTTAAAATGATATAGAAAAGATTGTGTAGTTTTTGAAAAATCTTAAGTAAGAAAGGCAGAAGGATCAAAGACATTCTTACTTTTGCATACAAGATAAGGAGGGAAATCTAAAGTGACAAAAAATATGCTGACATAGTACTTGCAGGACTCCTAGTGAAAAGTTAATTTTAAATTAAATTAATATTAAAAGATTCAAACCCTATTTATGAAATTCTTATTTGCTTATCTATTTTATTTTACTTTATAAAGTTGTGTATCAATGGCTATCAAAATTGGTATATACGGCACGGAACGTCTTAACCTAGTGTTGTGGATTTCTTAGCTATTTAATTAGAATTTTAATTTTTTTTTTTATGTGAGCTACATGATATCTAAATCAGAAGCTTTTTTTTTTCTCTAGATGCCCGGAGGAAATCGTTGTAGTGTAGCTACCTGCAAAAGTCACTTGACGGTAGCAAAATCTATTGGAGAAAAACTAGCATTTTTTTCCTTTCCTAAAGATCCAAATATTAAGAAGCAGTGGATCCAAAAATGTTATAGAAAAGATAAATGGAATCCTGATACTGACAGAATTTGTAGTAAACACTTTTCAAGTGATGATTTTGAAGATGCTTTGCAGGCAAATTTAATGAAATCGACACCTAAAAGGCTAAAAAAACCAGGTGAGTAACTAAAATTTATGTGAAATTTTTATGTAAACCTAGAAAAATAAATCTGTAAATTCTGCTTCTTACCATAAAAAGTATTCTTTCTATTATATATAATTTTTAAAAATGCATCTAAGGAGGTCTAGGTCTTATGGCTCCATGTAAATAAGCATAATCATAAAACTGATTATAGAATTTAATCAACAATTTCAGAATTAGTAAAAAGAACTGGTTTTCTCTCTGAAGTTTTGTATTCATTATGCTAACTATGATATAAATGGGTTTTGGTGGTCCTCTTTCTAGCTATATTTCTTTTTTCTTTAGTTGTTCCCTCATTGCACTTACTTCCTGAAAAAAATCAAGCAGCACTGCCAAAGGAGAGAAATAGCAAATATTTTGGAGAAAGGGATCGAAAAGATCTTGTTGGATCATTGATCCGTAAGTCTTTATTGGAAGAAGAGAAGCATTTACAAGTATACATTTTCTAAAAATGAATATTTAAATTGTTATTGTTGTTATTATTTGAATCGCTTCAGTTGTTTCGGATTTACAATAGCATAAACAGTCCTGAAAAATTTCAAAAAATTTTTTTCTTGTATATTTTAATTTAAAAATAATTTGAAGATAATTTTCTTTTTTCAAAAAGTTTAAAGCCTAACTGTTGACTGAGTGGTTAATGCTCTGACTTAGATCATCAGGTGCCAAGTTCGAATCCTGATCCAAGCATGGATGTTCGCAGCGGTTCAGAATCCCCTTTGAGCAATTTGTCCCGGTTTAATTAGCACTCGTGTTCAGAAAAGACTAGAACGACAAACCAAATAAAAACTTTTAAACAAATTCATATGATTTTTATTTGTTTATTTATCTATTATCAAATACCCTCCTCCCCCCCCCCCCAATTTTCTTTTCTGTCTATGGCACTGCACGTATAGATAATGACTTATTTATCTGACAGATGTATTAAATAATATTGGGTTGTTCAGAAAGTTCTTTCTGTTTGGGAAAATTGGTTCATACCGGAAAATTCTATCATTTAATTATTAGAAATGAATTCCGATATCTAATATCTAATAATTAATGGCAGAATTTTCTGGTACGAATTGGTTTTCCAAAACGGAAGGAACTTTCCGAACAACCCAATACATTAAAGCCTGCTTATTATTATTTTTTTATTTTTATTATTTTTCCCCTAGATTCATGAAAAGGAGAAAGCTGATGCAAAAATAATTTCAATTGCAGAATCATTAATTAACTCCAAAGAAATTGAGCAACTTAATAAAAAAATTAAATGTTCTAGAAGAAGAGAACACAAAACTTCAAGAAGAGAATAAAACCCTCACAAATAGGGTTGCAATGCTGTAAGCAAAGGTTACCAGGGAAGAAGGAATAGTGTGCTGCCTTGAAACAAAAATTGCATCTTTAGAACAGCAGTTACTATTGATTCACCACGTTTGATAGAAACCTGGAGCGATCTACGCATGGGTGAAAATGGGGAAGTCCGTAAGCCGTAAGTACGCTGCCTAAGATAAAGAGTGGTGATTTCAGCTTCTTTTGCCGGGGCTGTTCTCCCTACAGTGTAAATGGAATCAGCTTGGCATTCTGCCAACAGGAGTTCTTAGAAATGTGGTTGAGCAGTAATCATACCCTTTAAAAGTAATTTTGAGAATGAAGTTAAAGCAATTTTCAAATGAACATTAACTGAAAACCAGGTAGATACAATTCTTAACAAAAAAAACTAAAGCAGGGTGGTCTCAGGATGAGTTAAACACTGCTTTCACAATTAGATATTTAATTATGAGGTGCTATATATTTCTAAGAGACACTCTTAATTTCCCCCTTCCTGGATTAAGCACCCTCAAAAAATGGGCTAGAAATATTCAGCTCTTTAATGGAAATCTTGAAGTCATTTTAGGAATTATGAAAGTTGCTGATGAAACGAAATCATCCTTTCAAAGAGTCACTGTTCTCTCATTGGATGAGATTAAAGTAGCTTCCATGCATGAATATGCAACTAAAGGGGATGAAATTCTTGGTCCACATTCATATATGCAGGTAGTCAGGGCACGTGGATTGTTTGAAAAGTGGAAGCAACCAGTTTATATTGGATTTGACAAAAAAGTGACGAAGAAATTGCTCACTGATATAGTAAACAAACTAAACAAAATACATTTTGATGTAGTTGCCTGCGTTTCAGATTGTGGTGGAGGTAATCAGGGGTTGTGGAAGGAACTAAACATTTCTGTTGAAAATAATTTCCTGCCTCATCCTGTGACTGGAGAAAAAATTTATATTTTTGCAGATGTACCGCACCTTCTAAAACTCCTCCGTAACTGGTTTATTGATAAGGGATTTATTTTGAAAGATGGCATTATAAGTAAACAGCCCTTAAAATGCTTAATTGATGATGCCAACTCTGAAATTAGTTCATGTTTGTCAAAACTACACTTAACGTGCAAAAAAGCACAAAGACAAAATGTTAAGTTAGCCGCAGAACTGTTTTCTAGAACAACAGCTGTTGCGTTAAAATCTCACTTACCAAGAAGTGATTTTCACACTCCTCGAATTGTGGTAAAGCAAGTATGGGTTGGAACATCCCGACTTAAGGCCTAGGGCCTGGTTTCCCATCTGGGTTTCCAGCTCTGAAGCTGTTGGGGGATGCCGGCCCGGCTCATTTCCAAGTGTCTCGCGGTGACTCCCCGTGGTTTCACAGCATGTTGCAACAGCCTATGTCGTCTCATGTGGGTTCTAGGTTAGAGGGTCCGCATTTGGAGAGTGGCTCTCTGACCGGTAAGTTAATAACTTCTTTTTCTAAATTAAGAATTTTTATCCGAGTAAAATATTTAAATGCTAAATCAGAAGAGATGAAATCAATAAAAAGAAAATTAAAATTTGGCAATAGAGATAGTGGAGCAAAAAAATTGAGAAAAACTATTGTGTAGTTGTTGATCTTCTATTATTGTTTTAATAGTTTCATATGTTGTATGTATTTTTTATGTTTTTCACAGCTTAAAAATACTTGAAAACTTATTTGTTTTAATAAAAGTAATTCTGAAAAGTTAGTGTTCTGTTTTTTTTTGTTTTTTTGCTAATTTGTAGAAATTCTATATTAAAACATACATTTTAATTAAGGGGTTACGGATGTTCTCAAAAAATCGATTTTTTTAACGGAAATTAAATCCTTATAGTGTGTAGATTTATTATTTTATTTTTTTATATTTTCCCAACAAGTTCAAAAGTCAAAATTTTAGACGAAAAACAATCCAATAGTGCAATTTTCTTATTTTTCAAAAATTTGAGCTGATTAACCTTATCCACAATCTTATTTTACAAGAAGAAACTGTGATTTTAATAATTTTTTGTTTCTTCAGAAAGTTAGGATGCTACCCATCAAGCCAGGATATTGTGGTACACAGGTTAACGCAGCTGCAGGTTTCTGACGCCATATGTGATGAAATTTAACAAAGAAAATGTTTTTAAATACTAGAAGCCATAAAAAAAACGTGGAATTATTAGTTTTTCAATTAATTTTACTTCCTTCCTAAAAAAAAATTCCAAAATATGTCAATATTTTACCACTGAGAACGTATCTCACTCCTCAAATGAATTACAGCTGCAACCCACTATTTTACTCATTTAATAATAAATATTCTAAAACAAAAATTTGAAAATAGGCAATTAATAATTAAGATATGTATAATAATAATAAAATAAGAGAGAGAAAATAAGAACTATACTGCAGCTATAATTTTATTTATTTATTTATTCTTTTGCAAAATTATTTTATTTTATTTTTCTCCAGTGTCACTGTAAAGATTTTAAAATTTAATATTTTTCTTCTATGTAGTTTTAAAAACTAAGGTCTCTTCTTTACACGTATTTAAAAAGTATTATTATTTTTTTCAATTAAAATTGTACAGGCATCCCCCGACTTACGTAAATTCACAGTTATGCAATAAATTTCAAGCATTAGATTTGCGAACTTACTACCACGTTTCATAAGCGTTTGTACACTTTTAATAACTATTTTATAATATTAATAATTATTTCATAAGCTATACGTATATAAATTCCATAATCCACAAAATATTTTTTATTTCAAAAGTGTTCTTTCAGTTTTCTCTTACTTTTTCATATTTTTATAGATTATATCCGAGTAAGCACTGCTGCATGATACTTTATTTTTTAAATAATACCGTGTAAATACTATATATATAATAAATATTGCAGTTTCTTACGAAATTATGCTTAAGCAATTTACAAATTCAACTTCGTAAAATTCAAGTTATGTAAAAGTTTACGGAACACATTGCTTATGTAAGTCGGGGGATGCCTGTGTAACAAACTATACAGTGCTAAGGCATAGTTTTGGTTTTAGCACAGGATGGGATTCTGACCTTGGATTCTTGTGACTTAGCAGAGCGAAACCCATCCAATTGGAGAAAAAGTTACGGGCCAACCTGTATATCTATAGACCTTGAGGTAGCAGCATGAGACATGAACAATGAATTTAAACTTGAATCTTCATTTTTAATGATTCAATCAAAAATTTGCAGCCTTTTACTTACAAAAAAAAAACATTTTTTAAGAATGTCAGTTGATTATTAATGTTTAAAAATTGCACCTCTTCTACTTTTTTGAAATACTGTGAATTCTTAAACATAAGTATCACATATTATTGTTAAGACAGAAATTGAAGAACACTAGAACTTGCAAAATATATATTTTAATTTAGTCAATAAAACTGGAAGCTTAACAAATGTTTGCATAACAGGGGTGATTATGTCGAAAAAAAAATAATCCAGTTAATAAGATGTAACTTACGTTTTCTAAATAAATGTTTTTTTTTTAAGGAATGCGAGCCATGGTATCTTTACTTTTCGAAATGCCCTCGTATGTTTTTTATTTCCTTCATAATTAAAAAGATTTATTTTGTATTTACTACTATACTATACTATGTAATTTATATTGTTTAATCTAATAATCTATATTATTTAATCTAAATAAAATATACTTTATTATATAAACCTTTTTTTTTTTAAGTACAATTCATATTCATACTTATTCATTTTTACTGTTATTTTCATTTAATATATATATTTTATTTTATTATTAATTTTTATTTTGTGTGTATGTCTTTTTACCTCTATAATTTATCAATATAGTATTTCTTTCTCTTTGTCTTCTTAATACAATTTATGATTGATATACTGCTGATTTGAGAAATGGTAATTTCTAGTTTTGTGAGCAATACTGCATGATAAAGGATAATTTATTTTTATATTAATGCTTGATATGGAAAATTGGCAATGCATTTCACCTATTAAAAGAAAGTATTCCACATAGGCGTATGGGGTACTTTTGATAATGGTATCAAAAGTGCAACATGGCTTTAGTTGCTTTATCTTTACTATTTTTTAAATTTTGTTAATGATGTAAGAAATAACAACAACATTTTTATATGATATAAAACAGTATAAATTTGGAAGTATCCTGCATGTGAAGAATTATTACCAGCAGATATTTCTAGAGAAAGACATACAGCCAGCAATATATGAGTTAGAGACTAGAAATGAAACTTTCAAACCCAAGCAAAATCAGTCAATTCCAACTTGTGAGTTAGTTAAATCATTTTAAAAATCATAAAATAAAGAAAGGGAAATGGAAGAAAATAAAATCAACAGTATTGACAGATACTCTTGTCAAAAGTCATATTGGGGCTAAGACACTGGAAAGAGAAGCTAAAAAACATCTGATTAATCAATCTTTTTTTTTAAATAAAGAAAACATTTGGCAATTATATATTTCAGTAAGCAAGTATTTAAATAGAATATGCTTTACTTTATATACTACAAAAACAAACAACTATTTTATAATGTATTGTATAACAGATATCCTATTGAAAGGAATGTTAAGCATAAAATATTATGAATGTGGTGATTTCAAATAAAAATATGCATAAATTACAGATAATAAAAGTATTTAGAATATTTTAATAATTTGATACAAAATAATTTGGCACTTTGTTTAAAGTGATATATTGAACAGTTTAAAAATTTAATAAAAGCTGTATAACTTTTTTATTGAACTAATCAAACCTAATTTACATATTATGTAATATTATTTGTAAAAGATTAATAGCAGTAGAATGTAAAAGTATTAAAAACAAAAGGAGATAGAGTGAGAGAAAAACTAAAAAGACTTATTTTTTAAAGAAGCACATGACAGTTTGTTTTACTTGTAATTTTGTACTAAAATAAAAAAATGTATGTTTCATGTAACATTAAATTTCATTTTTTAATTTGTTGTATAAGAAAAACAATTCATTAATAGCCTTTAATTTACCTTTATATACATAGATTTCGCCCTTAATATACATAGTTAATGTATATTAAAGGCGAAATCCTTTCTAAAAGTCGTTTGTACTTTGTTATTGTTGTGCTGACTTTACATAAGTACCATAAAATCCGATTGTTAGTCCCCTTTTTCAAAAGCATATACAGTTAAATTTGGGAGGATAAAAGGGACTTATAATCAAGATTTTTTTTCAGAAAATCACAAAAAACAGTTTTTATTTTTAATTTAGAAGTAAAGAAGGTACATGGGGGAGTGGTGAGAATATTCCATATTTTGGAAGATTTCTACTTAAAAAAAAGTTTCATTTAAATTACCACCCCCACATAAAAATCTCACTTAACAAAAAATCCCCAAACAAATTTTTAATCTTTTAAAATATTTTTTTTAATTTTTAAACTTTTCTTCTTTATTTGTTATTTTACTGTGACAATTAATAATAGTCATCTTATCCCCGTCCCAAAATTATGGATTCCACTTTGCCCCCTTTCTTTTATAAACATGTATAGTTTAACCGTTATAACTCTTAATTTTAATTATTTTCTGACAAATTTAACACTCTATACTAGCCATAAATAAACAATCTATCATCTAAAATACACCCTCCTCCCAAAATCTCTTTTTGTCCTCTCCCCCTCATTTTATCAATGTTCTCCTCCTTTTTCAAAATTTCTTGCAGTTTAAAATCATTAATTTTTTTTCTGCTCTATTTGTGATTTTGTTGCAACAATATTTAAATAACCATCTAAATTATTTCTCACACCCACCTTCCTCACTAAAAAGTCATCTTTTTTCCTTTGTCCCCCCCCCCCCCACACACACACACACCCAGCGTACACAGTTTAAAATTTTCAAAAATATCTTGTTGTTTTTTTGTGCTATTTACAACTTTCTTGTAATAATAATTAAATAATTATTTAAATTATTTCTCCTCCTTGACAAAGAATTTGCTTCTCTCCCCCTAGCACAAAAATTTTGAAATCTATTTTCCTTTTAAAGATTTTTATGCTGTATTGTTACTTTGTAGCAACAACAAATAAATAATAATCTAACTCTCTACTTAAATTTCCATTCCCCATCCATATAAAAATGGTGAATTTTGAGAAAAAATAGCAGGAGGGGGGGAGAGGGGTGAAAATTTTCCACTTTTTTGTAATTTGGTTGTTCTAAACCCTGATATTTTGTTAATGTGGTGAAGGATCTGGAACAGTTATTTTAAAGATAATATTCATTTTAAAACAAAAAATATAAATGAGATTCAGCGGTGATAACAGCCAAACTGCAAAAAAGGAGAATTGTTTGCTTTCATCCCACTTATTTAGAAATCCCCACCCCTTTGGAAGGGAAAGGACAGGGCAAAATTTCAAATGGATGAAGATTTTAGGTGCGTGGTATACTTACATGAGATGATGTAAATGAGATATTAGATGAGCAAAATTACAAAATAAGAATTAGGGCAGTATTTAAAAAATACATATATTAAAATCTTTAAACTATTTGGTGGGTGGGAGGCAGTGACACTTTCGGAGAAAGGGTGTTAATTTAAATGACTGATTGTGATTATTCATTTATTGTAACCAGAGAGCAGCAAATACAACAGCTTTTTATTTAAATAAAGGTTTAAAGATTTTTTAATTTTGCAAGTGAGGCAGAGGGAGTATGCATTTTTTAAATAGAGTGATAATTTAGGTAGCAGATTATAGATTTATTTTTACTAGAAAGCAATAAAAAGGACAAAGATTTCCTCAAATAAAAGTTTAAAAAATTTTAAACTTTGCATTCTGGGGTTATGAGGAGGAAACATGCATTTTGAAAGAATGTTGTTTGTAATTTATATTATTTGTTAATCACTTATTGTTAATAAAAAGCAACAAATAGGACAGAAGATTTTTTTAATAGAGTTTTAAAGATTTTTTTTTTAAAATCTAGAGCAGCGGTTCCCAACCTGGGGTACGTGGCGGGCCTGCTGGAGGTACGTGAAAATAATATCGGTCATGGCAGAAATCACAAAAATGGTTTAACTGAAAACACATAAAGAAAATTGATAGATTTGGATTACAAAGTTTGTCCCATGTGTAATTTTAATATATTACACTCAAAATGAGGGTAAAGGCCCACTAGGCATAATGATTCATAGATAATTCAATTCTCTATCTCCGCCCACTACTAATCATATTGCATGAATACTTATATATTTTCCCCAATCTTCGCGGAAACTGCTATTGATAATTATACAATGTTCTTTTCCCAAACCTTTTTTCTTATTGTTTCGTTTTAATAATAATTGCAAAACGCCTACATTACGCCAGAGATGTTTTATTTTAAAACGTATTGAAAAGCAGGCTTTTATTTTCGTTTTCGAATAGGCAGAGTTACATCACTAACGTATTGGAAAGCTTCCTTCCTTTAAATGAGCATTTAATTTGAAGCATTTACTTATTATTTGAACTATTTGGTTTTATGTTTAAAACGGATAATTCATTGAAATCCGGAACTCTTAAGAATATTGCAACTGCGATTAAAATTCAACCTGATGATTCGGGATCTACACGTTCTTAGAAACAATCTGATTATTTAGAATTGAGAACCTGAACGTAGCTGTTAATAGGCCTGTTATGATAACTGATAAATGTAAAATTTTAAATAAAACTGAAAACATCAGTGCTCCCTTAATGAATAGAAAATTAGAAAACATAATAATGAATAATTCTTGAAATATGGATTTTCATTCACGGGAGATGAAGATTTTAATAATATGTGGGGGAGGAGAGGGGGGGAGGTATTTATGATAAATGGGGGGGGTACTCCAAAATGAAAAGCCTAAGCAAGGGGTACGTGAAAGAAAAAAGGTTGGGAAGCGCTGATCTAGAGGGATGCAAAGGGGCAAAGCAGACATTTTGGGGGTAATGTATTGGTGCAGATTACCAAAATTTGTCGCAAAAAATGGGGGCTTATAATCAGATTTTATGGTAAGCATGCTATTGGGAATTCAAGCGCTCCAATACGCCATCTGGTGGAAAAAAGATATAACTTCTCAATTCAGGAAAATCCCTTGCAAGCCCATTGCATCACATGCATTTTTAATTTGTTCATAATGATTACTGTTTTGCACAGTTTCAAATTTCATGTGATATTTGTGTTCTGTGTTTATATGACAAAGTAAAAATTATCCAAATTTTAATATCTAACACATTTAAACATGTTTACAATAAATAATGATTTCAATGGCACTTTAGCGTTAGTTAAAGGGACCATTTTACTGTACCAACGGCTGCAAACAGCGCCTCTATAGGCCTTTTAAGTCCCAATTTCATGAGATTCCAGAATTATTGTGTTGATGTTTAAGATACACAAGATAATTCCCCATCATATATTTTGCAATGGATGTATGCAAAAAAAAATCTAAAAAATTTTCATAACTAAATTGAATTTAAAGAATAAAATACTTAATCACTATTTTCAAAAAATTTATTTATGAATTCAACTGTACATGAACAAAAAATCAAAAATGACATTAACAGTGAATATGTGCAGTTGATGGTTTTAAATACAGAGAACATTAACAGCATACACACACAAACAAATGAAAATAAATACTATATATCACTTTTAAATTATGAGACACAGAGATTTATAGTACTTAATATAAAATGCAGTGTTTAATGTTTCAAGTATTCTGCTCATTATTAGATATTAGATAATCCAACATCATATATTTTGCAATGGATGTATCCAAAAAAAATTATAACAGAATTGAATTTACAGAATAAAATTATTTTTAAGAAAGGTAACAACACAGGAAAATGTATCAATAGTAAACAAATGAAATAAATATCCATTAAAAAAGCACATTGAAACTTGATAATTTTTAAAAGAATAAATTTGTTCTATGGTGAAACGAAAATGCACAATTGATAATATTTGTTGTTTATACAATTTTAAGCTTTGCTAATCGATTGTATTTTATTATTTAATATTCCATTCGATTTTCCCATTATTTACAAGAAGATAAAGGAAACTACATATCAACTTATGATTAAAAAATATGGTGACATTTTATATAATCAACTCAACAACTTTTTACACAATCCATTCCGTTTTTTTAAAATTTGTTTAAATGAAAAAAATTCTAGAAATCATACTTCGAAATTTCATTCATTTACTGACAAAAGAAAAGGAATTTTTTTTAATTATGAGATTTTTATTGCCTTTCGACAATTCAAATGAAAAAAAAACTCATAATTTAATAATAATATTGGTTCTTGTGATATAAATTTCCTTAATATTTGTAACTGAGAAAGAAAAGAAAATTCAATCAAAAATTATATTATTCTGAGTGAATGAGTAGATAATTCTTTGAACTACAGAGGATTTTAATTGATTTAAAGAAAATTGAGAAAATATCAATTTTAATATAAATTTTTCTTAAAGATATGATTCAACGAAATACAACTGTCAATAGAAAATGCAATTTGAATTTTCCATTAAAAAAAACTAACAAAAACGCATGGATTTGAAATATTTTGTTTTGACTGAAAATTATTATTTGAAAATAATTTACTGCTAATAGATTTGAAGAGAAAATTTTTGTAGCAGAATAAAACAAAAATAATTTATTTTATTCCATCTGCAAATGAGCTAAATCGATGTTATACAAAAAAAAATTCAATTAGTTGTTAAATATTTTTGTTTATTATTTTTCTTTTAAAATATAATGCGAATCAAACTTTTTCATACATATATTTCATTTTCATGGAAACTAAAACAAAATAATAACTGAAATTTAAATAAATCTAACATTATATATATATATATATATGTATTTAATTAAAAAAATATATAAATTATAGCATCCTCAAAGAAAAAAATGTCCTTGAATCGTGTCTTTACAATTCAGAACAGAAAACATATGAAAATGAAATCGGGAATGACACAATATAAATGATAAAAAAACATTTAGTGTTTTTTTGGTTTCAAGCATAGCGCACATGCATGCATCGCTGCACTTCATCCCTGTAAAGTTTGTTTTGCAGCAATGTTTCAGAAGCACAAAAAGCACAGATCAGTTTATATTTAGCCTTACAGAAGCTTTCCTTCTGCATGTATTGAAGCTAATTGGTTATATACAATTTGTTGATATCTTTAATATCATAACGTCTACCAATTATTTTGGTGATAAAAGTTTTTATATTCTTCTTAAACATGAATAACCTCCACCGAACATTTTATTGTTAAGAAAATTTAATTTTATAACTAAGCATGTTTACACATATAAATCTTATAATTATATATATAAAACTCAAAAAAAAATATATATATATATATTTAGCTATTCTAGATTAATTTTTTTTGTGTGTGTGTCAATGACATCCTAGGCACAAGATGTGACTGAAACTGTCACACATTTCTTAGAATGGTTCAGATCTTAAAAGATGTTTTTTTAGTGATCTCAATTGTGTAAATGACTTTGGACAATTTTTACATATATAATGTTTCTCTCCTATATCCCTATATGTGTTAACCTGGAAGCACACACGCCAGGGTACATTTCATCCCAGTTACATTTTTCCCTCGAAAAAAAGGAGACATTTTTGAGGACATTTCAGACCTGTCTTGTTCTTTTGAAGATAAAAGTCAAGAAAAGGTGGGTGGAAAAATAATATTTCTTTGTCTATTATGAGAGAAAAATATCCTGTGGGAGTAAATACTTTCGCACATGTATGAATGTTTCATTTCAATAACACTGTACGATTACAGAATGTTCGCTTTTGAATGAGAACAAGTAGTTTGATTTCATATGTTAACAAAAACTGAAAATATGTTCTTGTTATATCCTCCATTCATTGAGGTACTAATGTCGATCCACTATCAGACAACCAGAAATCATCACTTTCTATAATTTCGTCAAAAATGGAGTTTATACAGTCAATGAGATACATACTCAGTTTCACTGAAATGTAAACATTGGCCTTTGACACATTTTTTGGAATGCTGAATATAGCTGGTATAAATGCTTACATTGCATACTGTTGATGCAATGAAGTAGAGAACAAGCTCAACCGACCAAACTTTCTGAAAGGGTTTTGTAAGGAACTGGTGAAGGAGCACCTTACTGCTCAATCAAAAATCCTTCACTTTCTAAATAACTTCATAGTAGAATTAAAAGATTGTTTGGCATTCAAGAAAATGAGAAATTTCAAAATCGGACACAAGTGCCATGTGATATTTGTCCATGAAAAGAAGATGTGAAAACTTTGTTGTCACATTCTAAATCTAATCGTTTATTATGTAAAAAATACTGTATTAATGAAATGTAAATAATCTGACAACAATGGAATGGATTAATTCCTACATATGCATTTTAAGAAAATGTGATATGGATTTTTCATTAATATCCTGAAAATGCTGAGTAATAATGGGATAATATGAAAAAAAAATATGTATTTTAACAATATACTCAAAAAAATTTTAATGAAAGAGTGGCATAAACAATACTTATATAATATTGATAAAAGGATATTGAATGTAATAAGAATCATTTTTGTGAACTAATTCTTGTTTTAAGCTCTAAAGTAAATCGTTTGCAAATGTATAGCATATTTTCTAATAAAAAAAAAACCTGATTTTTGCAGAAACTGACACAAAATCTCTAAATATATATAGAAAACACGATTCTTTCCTTAAACAGAAGTAGAACACATGCATTTTACAATATACATTAGTAGATTTGTTTTTAAAACGTAAATAGTCAACAATATAATGGGGGACAAAATGGGCAAGATTTACCCCATGCATGTGCTAAAGTTACAAAAATGGGTATGTGTGCATATGGGGGAAAATATATATATTTTTTACGAATTCCTGACCATGCAAATGATTTTTGACAACCTTCACATTTATAAGGTTTCTCTCCATTTTTATTTAATAATTTTAAGTTTATTTTAAAATTAATTAAAATATAAATTAAAATTAATTAATATAAAATCAATTTATTAATATAATTAAATTTCTTTATTAAATTCAAAAACTCAAATAACTTAAGATTTTTTTTCTGGTTGTATTAAAAGATGTTTTTTCTTAGATCTAGTGATTTTGCAAATGACATTGAACAAACCTCACATTTATAAGGTTTCATTCCTGTATGTGTTAAAAGATGTTGTTTTAGTGTCCCTGATACTGTAAATGAATTTGAACAAACTTCACATTTATGATGTTTCTATCCTGTATTTGTTAAAAGATGTATTTTTAGATCTCCTGATCATGCAAGTGACACTGGACAGACATTATAATTGTAAGGTTTCTCTCCTCTATGTGTCAAAAGATGTCGTTTTACTGTTCCTGAATGTGCAAATGATTTTGAACTAACTTCACATTTATGAGGTTTATCTCCTGTAAGTGTTAAAGATGTTATTTTAGTGCTCCTGATTCTGTAAATGACTTTGAACAAATTTTACATTTTAGGGCAGAATGGCAGATTTGCCTAAAATTTAGAAATCCAGCCGAAATCCATTATTGTGGGCTTTAAGCTCTGACCAAAAAAATTTTATCATTTTGTGGAAAATTAACTTTTTCAAGAAATGATTAACTTCTGTGAAAGACCGATTAATTTCGCGATATTTTCCTGCGACCAATCAACACATTTTGCGGTATTTTTACTGTGACAGAGTTACGAATTTTGTAATTCTTTTTTCCGTGACTGATTGACAAATTTCACATCCTCTTCTGACAGATAGACAGGATTCATATTTTCCCCTGTATCTGACTGAAAATTTTCTAGATTTTTTCTCACGATCGACAAATTTTGGAATATTTTTCCCAGGACCAATTTACGAATTTATTTAAGTTTTCCAGTGACTGATTACCAAATTTTGCAATATTTTCCTGCAATCAACAGATGAATTTTACAATTTCTTTTCCACGACATATTGTCGAAATTTGATTTCTCCCATGAAATTTTTTATTTTTTTCCCCTAATACTGACTGACAATTTTCTCAATTGTTTCAACAGCTGATTGATGAATTTCATGAATTCTTTTTACAACAGATTGACAAATTCAAGATTTTTTTCCTTGGGTCTGACTGAAAAATTTTTAGATTTTTACCTGTGACAGATCAATAAAATTCAGGATTTTTACTAATGACCAATGAATTTCGTAATTTTTTCTTTAGCCTCAAACAACTGATGAAATTCCCAATATATTTCCTACCACCAATGCATATATTTTGTGATTTTTTTCCCCACTGACATAAAGAAAAGACCTAAAAGGTCAGTATGGGCCACCAGACGCTGCGTCCTCCCAAACTGGTCTAGAGTCTGCAGTAAACAAAAATAAGATTAGAAGAGCTGCAAAGTCCATGTGGTGCACTTGACAAAAAATCCGAACTACAAGGAAATTAGTTGATCTTTACAATTCACAGAAATTAGGAATTGACAATTTATAGTTAATCAACATTTCTTGTGTAATAGAAGAAATGCATCAGCGGTTTCCCAATCAAATTTTGGATATGGGTTTAAAATTTGAATGCATAGTACCTAGTTCAATGAATGAAAACACCAGGTATTCCACTTTTGGCTGTGATTCTCGAGAGCATAAATTTCTGATAATTTGCAAAGTTATAAAAGTTACTCTTGTGCTGCCTGTCACGAGTATACCAATTGTGAAAGAGGTTTCAGCACTCAAAATCCAATAAAATCTAAATTCAGAAATTCTTTTAACAACCCCATAATTAAGAGAAATTGAAAAATAGATATTGTATAAAAGCTTAAATTTCTTAAAATTAAACCAAAAAAAAAAACATACTGTATAATTATTCAGAGTTGTTGATTTAAATTATTTCAATATGGTATTTTGTCATTTCTATATTAATGTAACTCTTTAACACCTTGGGGAGGAGCGACGCGTATATGTGACGCATAAGATGCTCAGAATCCTTAATTTTTCCCACCAGTTATTTTTCATTGTAAGTTTTGCCTGATTAAATCTTAGCATTTTCGTGATTCAATTAGGCGAAAATTTCGGTTTTGAAAAACCGGCGGTAAAAAATTAAAAATTCTATAAAAGACGCTCGTCGCGAAGGGGTTAAATAGCGTGTAAAATAATAGTAAGGATAAAAGATTTTTTCCCTCCCCCCCAACAGGTCAACTGCCCTCCATTTATAAATGTTGGGAGGCAGACTCCCCTCTTATGAAATATTGAATTTCAAGCCCTGTATTTAAAAGGTTTCTCTTCTGTATGCGTTAAAAGATGTCTTTCCAGTGTTTCTGATCGTGTAAATGACATTGGACACATTTAACATTTATAAGGATTCTCTCTTGTATGTGCTAAAAGATGTTTTTTTAGATTTCCTGATACTGTAAATGACTTGAAACAAACTTCACATTTATAAGGTTTCTCTCCTGTATGTGTTAAAATGTGCCTGTTTAGATCTCCGGATCGTTGAAAAGACCTTGGACAAACCTCACATTTATACGGTTTCTCTCCTGTATGTGTTAAAAGATGACTTTTTAGATTTCCTGATCGTGCAAATGACAATGGACAAACCTCACATTTATAAGGTTTCTCTCCTGTATGTGTTAAAAGATGTTGTTTTAGTGTTCCTGACTCTGTATATGACTTTGAACATACCTGACATTTATAAGGTTTCTCTCCTGTATGTGTTAAAAGATGACGTTTTAGATATCCTGATCGTGCAAATGACAATGGACAAACCTCACATTTATAAGGTTTCTCTCCTGTATGTGTTAAAAGATGTTGTTTTAGTTGTTCTGACTGTGTATATGACTTCAAACATACCTCACATTTATAAGGTTTCTCTCCTGTATGTGTTAAAAGATGACGTTTTAGATGTCCTGATCGTGCAAATGACAATGGACAAACCTCACATTTATAAGGTTTTTCCCCTGTATGTGTTAAAAGATGGTTTTTTAATGTACTGGAACATGTAAATGACTTTGGACACATTTCACATTTATAAGGTTTCTCTCCTGTATGTGTTAAAAGATGGTATTTTAATGATCCTGAACATGTAAATGACTTTGGACACATTTCACATTTATAAGGTTTTTCTCCTGCATGTGTTAAAAGATGGTTTTTTAATGTTCTTGAACATGTAAATGTCTTTGGACACATTTCACATTTACAAGGTTTCTCTCCTGTATGAGTTAAAAGATGGTATTTTAATGATCCTGAACGTGTAAATGACTTTGGACACATTTCACATTTATAAGGTTTCTCTTCTGCATGTGTTAAAAGATGTTGTTCCATTTGTCCTGATTGTGCAAATGACATATGACAAACTTCAATTTTATATGTCTTCTCTCCTGTATGCGTTAAAATATGTTGTATTAGATATCTTGATTGTGAAAATGACTTTGAACAAGCTTCACATTTATGAGGTTTCCCTCCTGTATATGTTAAAAGATGTTGTTTTATTTGTCTATAAGCTGTAAAGGACTTTGAACGAACTTCACATTTATAAGGTTTTATCACATTCCTATGCATAGAAACGATTTTTGACATATTTCACATTTATAAGGATTTTCTCCCATATGGATGTAGAGATACTTAGTCATTGTTTGTCTCCATGAAAAAGTTTTCCAACATTCAGGTCAAGCATATGCTTTCTCCCCATTATGTATTATGCCATGTCTTTTAAGATTTATCTTCTGCACAAATGATTTTGGACACATTTAACAGGCTTCTTCCTCATGGATTTCGACATGTTGTTTGATATATTTTTTCTCTGAAAATGTTTGGACGTTCGAGATGAATATAAGTTTTTTCTCCAATGTAAGTGAAAATATGATGCTTAAAAATGCTTTTCTTTTAAAACTTCTTTCCTATATTACATTTGTATTTTTCTTTTTCCATAATCAATTTGGACTAAAATATTATTTTCTGCTTTCTATTCAGAATTGATTAAAATCTGATTACTTTATATTCACTTTTTTTGGCAATCATCTGTAATACTTAGTATAAAACTATGATTTTTTGGAATTTGATATCATTATATTTGTATCTGATTTGTGTAAAAGTGATGCATTTATTCTGTTACTATGATTGTTATTTTTTCCAAGTTTCACATATAAAGTTTTTCATACTAAAAAACAACAATTTATTCATTTTTATTCAGCTCTCATAAGTTTATCTTTCAGGTTAAATTGTACAATAGTTTCATAAACCTACTAATAGTACTTTTATGTTTCCTTGAATTATTTGTCACTCTAACACTCCATTTTTTACATATGATTATTGATAGAATGATATTATGATGCTAATGAACAAATGTTACAAGAAAGAACATTAAAAACTATTTATTTTACAATAATGTCATATTGAGCAAAGAAAAGCTTCTTTAATAATTTTCTAATTCTTCTTTACTGTCCTCCTTGCTTTTATTGATAAATGCATAAACAATTTGCAAGATTGACTTTAAACAACCTGAAAGTAGACAAAAAGAAAAATTTTTAAAATGCACAATCATTGTATTATAGCGTTTGTCTACATATTACCCCTTTTGCGACATATAATGTACTCAGAATTCTCGATTATTTGTACCAGAAAATATTATTTTAATTTTATGATGGTTAGAATGCTGCATGGAAATCATATTTTGATGGTGAAACATTTTATGAAGTTATTGTGTTACGAATTGTTGATTGCACCTTCATACACTATTAATTTAAAACATTAAAGGCATTTTTGATTTCTTTTAAAATCAGATACCTCCAAAACTATCCAGTTAATTTTTTAAGTAAAAATATCTTTGGTTGACTATGTTAAAAATTAGGGATGCACCGAATAGTGATTTTGGCCGAATATGGAATATTCGGCCCACAAGTAAACCGAATACCGAATATTCGGCTAGCTGAATAGTAACAGTGAGGCCAAATATTTTTATATTTCAGAATTTAAAAGTATTAAAAGTTAAATTATAAAAGAATTTTACATAATATTTAATGCAGATATTACCATTTTATGAATTAGATATTTTTACAAGAAAACTTCACATTGAAAAAAATTTGCTTTAAGTTATAACTTAAAAAGAGGATAGTCTTAAAACTGTTTCAATTAATACAGCTTGAAACTTCGCAGATTCTTCTCTGAACTAAAATTAAATAAATTTATAAAATGTTCTTCTATTCTATAACAAATACTTTAAAATCAAAGAAATTTTTTTAATGAATCAGAAGAAACATTTTGCAGCGTTTATTTGTCAGGAAGGGACTAAAATAAAACAATAGAATATATTAAAATGCTGGCAAATCAGCAAGAATAACTTTCCTGCTCCTTTTGATTTGGAAAGGAAGTTTTTAAATGAACCAGAGAGCAGGTGTCTGGAATGAGCAATCATATTCAGAGTTTGTGAACAGACAGAATGTTCATACATCTTGAAACAAACTTTCTGTGTAGATAATGTGGTCCAGGCAAACATTTTTTGAGCAAGAAACATTATAACCAGTTATCTGTTAACATCACAATCCACTTATTCCATCAAAAATACAATACATTTTATCAAAAACACACAATGTGTCACTGCAAGCTGAAACTGAATTTTTGTTTAAAACTTTAACAACATTGAAGATAAACTTTAACAACAATGAAGATATTTGCGTCGTATTACTTTTGATTGTAGAAAATATGATACTATTGGAAGTGGTTGAATTTTGGCCAGTGACACAGTATAAGTAGTACTGTCAGCTGCACTCTAAATAAAGGAATATCTAGCTCAGCGTTGTTTATATATGAATGGTGGAAATTTCCAGGACTTATCGTGATTCACAGAAATCACAGTAACTATGTTGAAAATATAGTTACAATATCTTCAATATTATTAAAGTAACAAACAAAAATTCAAATTTGACCTGAAGTAGGATGCAATATATTTTTGATTAAGAAAGTGTGTTGCGATTCTGGTTTCCTGGACAAAAATTGCCTGTCTTGATGTCTATTATCACCTGTGAATGTTTTTTTCCATTTTGTTTAGAAACATGATGTTAGCAAAAAAAGCAAGAAACAGATTATTTACTAGAAAATATTCAGGAACTCACATTTATTTGTACATCATTAATTCCTTTGAAGGTCATCATTAATAGTTAATTTTCTTAAGTGACACCTTTCAAACAGGGAATAAATGAATGGTGCAGATGCAAAAGTTACATTATCCACTTTTTTAAGGTATTGAGTTATTTATATCACCGTGTTCATCCTTTTAAGGCAAATCGGACCGTAATAGTGATTTGGATCATAAAAAACATATTAAAGTTGAAAAAAAGTGCTGAAAATCTCGTTTTGATGCATAACTCCCATAAAACTAATGTTCAGATTTTTTTTCTTTTTGGTTCTAGTTGTTTTAAATTCATAACTATTTTAGTTTATAACTAACATTACCCATAAAAGTATACTGCAAAACTCACATTTTCCATATTTAAATTTAAATTCTAGCTTTACCATAGTTATTACATGTTTAGGACTATGTGCAACCAGTTGTTATGGCAACAAATATATCACACAAAAAAATTTTACCAATATATTATGTTTATTAGTTTTTTGCATTTTTCTAAAAAGTAGGTTATGTGGAGAGTGTGAACTTTGCATCTACACCTTTCAAATAATGTAAAAGCATTCTTTTTCATTAAAATATGATTTAATTTCTAATTAATTTGAATATCTTTATTAATTGACAGTTAAAAGTAGAAATTGTGGGTTTAAAAAATAAATAAATAAGTATTTGGCTTAGCTGAATATTTCGATATTCGGCCAAACCGAACATTCGGTCAAGCCAAATATTCAGCAGACCTAATAGTTTGATATTCGGCCAAACTGAATATTCAGTAATATGGCCGAATACCGACTATTCGGTGCATCCCCATTAAAAATACTTTAAATACATAAATAAATATGTGAAAATAAATAAATAGTATGAAAAATATATATTCCCTGTTCTTCATAAATGCAACTGTGTTTTTGTGCAATTATCTAAAAAGAGACTTGCCAAGTTTCCCAAATGAAAAAGCCTGAGACTTTTTAGTAGTTACTTTATCGAGATGTCTAGCTCCACAAAATAATGTAACAAGAGTACGTCTGTTAAGGCAATTTAACATTTTTCTCTTTTTTTTTTTTACCATTTCTCATAACTTATGAGCAATAAGAAATAAATAAGATGGGAATAGATATTATCCCTTCATACAATCATTTTTCAATTTGCATTCCAGTACATTCGGAAATAAATAAAGCAATGTCTGTAGTGTTATAGTGCCTATTTTAAAACCTAAAATATAAGAAAAATCTTTTAAAATACTTAAAACAAAAAGTAGACAACTTCAGTGAATAGTTGATGTAATATTATTAGAAAAATTTTATTTCTTTTTTTTTTGTGTGTGTGCAAAAATAAAGATTTTTATTCCATGCTTTTTGTTAATAATGAAAAATTATTTACAACCCCCCTAAACATTCTTTTAAGCCTAAATGTTTATTAAAGACACCTATATAAAGTTCATAACAAAAAAAATAACACATAATGGAACAAACTTACCTTAATATTAATAATCACAACCTATTTCTGTTGTAATTTTGGATGTCTTAAATTTGGCCTCATACTGATTCTTTCGAGTTGTATTTGGATTGACCAGATTTTTAAAAAAAAAGGTCATGAAAAGTTTTTACTGAAAAAAAAAACTATATATTTGAATATTAATGTATGTGTATGTATGTTCATTTTTATATACAGAAAAGGCAAAATAAAATTGATATTAGATATAATTGTAGATTACTTTTCCATAATTGTACTAAAATGTGGATTAATTTTGTTTCACTTCAGGTTCGGTTTGAAGTGTGTCTGGTTTCAGATTGACTGTAACCAAAATTTTCGAGTTCAAATCAGATACCTCACCTCTATTCCAAATTACTTGCTTAAAATCTGTGGCCAAATCATAGTCGGGATAACTGGATAAACTCTATATATCGATAAATGTAAATAAAATTCCCAAGTAACTTCCATCTTTCATAAAACAAACGAAAACATAAAAAGAAAAAGAATTCAATCATCTCTTATGTAAATGCAACGCAGATCAGAATATACTAGCTATCCGAAATACACTGCTCAAAACAATTAAAGGATATTGCAGTTTTAGGTGGATTTTGTATCTGAGAAACTTTTTAGCTGATTGATACATGGTCGACAGACATAGTAGGTTATATGAGAATAAATTACACATGTTTGGCAGAAAAAAATGCATTTTATTGCGCATTCGTGTACAAAAGGAAAAAAACACAATTTGTGCATATGAGAAAAAAAGAATAAGAAAAGGTGTTTTCTTCAAAGAAAATCATTTTCAGTAGGGGGTATGCTTTCCACGGGCGGCCAGCAACGTTGAACACCTTTGAGGCATGGACTCAATGAGGCTATTAATGACGAGTTGGGGTATTCTGCCCCACTCTTCCAGAAGAGCTCTTTCCAGTTCTTGGAGAGTTTGTGGGGGTTGTTGGCGGCCAGAAACTCGTCTTCCTAGAGCGTCCCAAACGTGCTCGATTGGATTCATGTCTGGAGAACACGCTGGCCATTCCATTCGAACGATTCCTTCCTCGAAAAGGAAATCCTCCACCAGGTTTGCACGATGTGGCCTGCAGTTATCGTCCATTAAAATGAAGTTATCTCCGATTGCTGCAGCGTAAGGGACTACAATAGGTCTGAGGATCTCATCCCTATATCGGCGACCAGTCAGAGCTCCATCTCGAATGATGTAGAGGTCAGTGCGCCTGTCAATGGAGATGCCACCATACACCAACACTCCTCCACCGCCAAATCTGACACTTTCGTGCACGAACGCAGGATTATTCCTACTGCCACGGTCCCTCCAGATGAAAATACGCCTATTATCCGGATGCACAGAAAAACGGGACTCGTCAGAAAACAGAATATTGCTCCATTCATTTCTCCTCCAGTTGACATGCTCGGTTGCCCACTCCCTGCGGTCGCGACGATGCCTTGATGTTAATCTAACACATACCATCGGTCGGCGAGCATACAGACCTACAGCATGGAGCCGGTTTCGGACAGTCTGAGTTGAAATCGTGGTGCCTGTAGCCGAGCGAAGGTGTTGTTGGAGAAGAGTAGCGTTCATGTTTCGGTGTCTCCGAGCTGTTAACGCTAAATACCGATCTTCATTGGGCGTTGTTGCCCGTCTACGACCTTGCCCTGGTCTTCGGCCTGCACATCCACTCTCCAAAAAACAGTTCCAGATCCTGGAAATGACACTTTGTGACACTCCAATGGCTTGCGCTACTTCGGCTTGAGTTTGGCCCCCTTCTAACCTACCAACAATTCTCCAAGCTTCTGAATCTGTCAAATGACTTCGCTGAGACATCGTACTCATCGAAACAAAGCAATCACTGAATGCCGATCATCCTTTTCTTCATTCTCTTTTATCCAGTTGAAAGTCAAATTTCATTCGCTGCCGCTGAAGCGACGTTTTTGACGTGGAACTCAAAATTTGCATACTCCACAGTTTGAAAACCAGAAAAATTTGCATTTGTGATTCTCTTCTTCTATTTTCGGCAAAAAAAATTTCGTTTATATCTTTATTTTATATAAAACTTCAAATATCCTTTAATTGTTTTGAGCAGTGTACAGCTTTTGACCACAGAGTACACAGAATGAATAGACAGGCAATGAAACATAAAACAGCTTGCAATATGAAGCTAGTTATTGTTCAAATCATTAAGCCCAAGGGCTGACTTCATTGGGCACAGAGGCTTGACTGTGTGACAAGCCTCATGAGTCCAGTGATGTTTTTTTTGTTGTTAATGTATGCAAAACATGCATACATACATAAATCACTAATCGCTGCTGGAATGATTTTCATATATTCTAAAGATTGCTGTAGAACGAGTTTAATGAGTCCAGTGATATTTTATTTTTGTTAATGTATGCAAAGCATACATACATAAATTATTTACTGCTGCTAGAAGGAATTTTATGCATTCGAAAAATCAGGAATCTCAAAGTTCTTCCCAATCATAACCTGTGTGACTTGTGGCAGAGAACTCAATACTTATACAGCTCTTATGAGAATTTCTTTCAAGAAGTAAACATTGATTTTATTCCGTTTTGTGACAATTTACAAAGTTTAACCATTTTTTTTCTAGAAATTTTTTAATTGCTAAAAAATTTAATAGTTAAAATTGCTAAAAATTTGTAAAAATGAAAATATTCGAAGGAAAAAAAATTGTAAAAATGAAGAAAATCTGGAGGAAAAAATAGCTAAATACTTGTAAAAATGAAAAAATCCTGAGGATAAAATAGTTAATTTGTAAAAATAGAAAAATCCAGAAGAATAAATAATTAAGAATTTGTAAAAATGGAAAAATCCAAAGAAAAAACAGTTAAAAATTTGGAAAACAGGAAAAATTACTTAAAAATTTGTAAAAATGGAAAAATCCAAAGGAAAAAATAGCTAAAATTTCATAAAAATCGAAAAATCCAAAGGAAAAAATAGCTAAAAATTCGTAAAAATGGAAAAAACTGAATGAAAAAATTGCTAAAAATTTGTAAAAATCCAGCGGTAAAAATAGCTAAAAATTTGTAAAAATGATAAAAATTCAGTGGGGGAAAAATAGCTAAAACTTTGTAAATATGGAAAAATTCAGTGAAAAGAATTGTTAAAAGATTGTAAAAATTGAAGTATCCGGAGGAAAAAATTGTTAAAGTTTGTAAAAATAAAAAAAACTGGGGGAAAAATTGTTAAAAGTTTGTAATATTGAAAAATCTAGAGGAATATATTATTAAAAGTTTGTAAAAATCAAAAAATCTTAAAGAAAATTTTACTAAAACTTTGTAAATAGTCGCAAAACAGAATAAAATCAATGTTTACTTTGTGAAAGAGATTGCCATAGGAAGTATGTAAGTCATAGACATCTAATACAAATAGACAACGGACATCATTCTTTTCTCCTGCAGAGAGCTGAAGATCATCTCTCATCGCCAAAAAATGGCGAAAAGGGTGACATTTTTTTGGTGGTAATCCCTTTCTTGGCAACTTTCTGTTTCCGTTCTCGTAATAAAAGATACATAGATCTAGAAATGAAACTGAAACTTAAATAGAAAAGCCAGCTGACACATTTACAAGGAAAAAACAGCTTTAGCATTTTATTTCAACTGGTCTACGAGTCTTTTTGAGTCAAATCCCCATCCAATCGAAAGATAAAATTGGAGTTACCAATTTATCTTTTATAATAATTTAATATGAAATCCATTTTTTATTTTACTTTAAGATTTGTAATTTCAAAATTATTCAATGGACAAGACAGATTTTTTCCCTTCAAAGAGGCTTTGGCACAAGAAAGGTTCTGAGGCCCCAATTTATTTTGTAAAAGGACTAGGGAAAAAAAAAAGATAGTTTTACCTACTGTGTGGCAACATTTTTGCTGACCTAATTTTTTTATTCAAATGATGAAAAAAGTGCTTGGGATCAGACAGGGACTGATTACCAACGGGGCAAACTTCCACCATTAAAAAATATTTTTCTTCTTATTATTATTATTTTATGAATAATACGTTTTAATAAGACGAAAATTTCTATTAAATTTTACTGTTGAAAGTTTGATCCATCAGTAATCAGGCCCTGGGACTGGATGCATTATACACATTACACACACCCCTCCCATCTAATGCAAGTTACTTTAAAAAAAACACTTTATTAGTAAGATAGTCCAAAATGGTTTAAGATTTCTGTTTGAAAAGCAAAAATTTGGTGGATCGGTTGTGAATCTCCCCTCCAAATATTTAGTGCAAAAGTCAGTTAGGGCAAAGGAAAATATCATGGAAATAATTACATCAAAGGAAAATATCACAATAAATTCAAACACAAGTCAAATGAACAAGGAACGAGTCTCTCTCAGTAGCGGTGAGATGCGATGGAATTCCAACAACAGTTTGGCATCTTATTTTCCCACCATGGAGATAGAAATAAGAAGAACTGTGAAGATAGGCTTTCAAGATCACAACATGGACCGGGAATTAGTACCCAGTTTGTGGCGCTGGTGCTCCCAAAAGCCGGTCATGTGACCTGTCAAACATGACAAATTGTCGTCTGCTCTTCCTGCATTTTGGTTTCGAGCATGGTAAAGAGATAGAGGGCGCTACACTTCCTAAAGGCCCAAACGACCAGAAACGCCACCATACTAGGTACCGCTTTTAGTTCCATAAGTAGAAACATTATCTTTGTTCTCCTTCTCTCTATCTCCCTGTTTCCCACCATCATGTGGTGATGGGGAGGGAGATGTTTGCTTCAACGCATGGTTGCGTTCAGCGACGGCATTCTAAAACCCCCAAAGTGTTACTCTGTCACGTGAGGTGCTACAGCCCTATTCACCCCTACAAAACCAGAGTTACGCAGGGGCAGGGTTATTACGTTTCTGAACGGGATGGGGTAAAAGGCAGCAAAACAATAAACAAACATGGCTGACTTTTTCGCTGATTTTCTGGAATTAAACATAACGTATTATTTATACAACAAATTTAATGTTTTGTGGCAAAATTTATGACTGATTCTCATGATGGAGATAGTGCTCTTATTTTTAAAAGTAAATAATGTGGATTACCAAATTCATCTGGATAAAATTGCAAGTTACATGAAATTATCATCGATGTTGTTTCCTTGAGGATTTTTGTGATTAATTACTGTTATTTTACATGTTTAAGCATGGCGTTATTATAGAATTTTTTTAATGAAAACTTTGTTGATATCGCACTTGTGATTTTTATCTAGTACAATGAAGATTTTTCTCATACCTCAGATAAAGATAAACTTCGTCTCCTGCAGTATAATTTTGTTGATAGTTTCGTTTTAAATTAAACGTACATCTGGAGTGCTGTCTTAGACCTCAAATAACATGACATTTGAAATTTAAAAAAAAATTCTCAACTGGAATTCAACATCTTTTCTTTGTACATGTATAATGTATTTATATTGCTGCAATAAATAATTTTTGTTTACATTTTTTTGTTTCATTTTCTTTTATTTATTATGTATATTAAAGGATTGATCTACAATGTTATATTTAAATAAAGAAATAAGCATGTTTAGTATAAATAGTAACATTTGTAATATATCGAAACTTCATGCTATACTTGACAGCTCAAAAAAAAAAAAAAAAAAAATGCATGCTTATTTCAATTTTAATATATCTTGAATGATATTAGGTTCAGGATAATAAATAACATTGATTAATTTAAAGTAAATCATGTTTGATTTAATTGAGAAGCAAATATCTTGAATGTAATACATAATGTCTTGATTCCTATTTTTATGTCTACATATATGCATATCAGTTATTTATATTCATATATTCAAAGTACAGTTGTATATATGAAATCTTTCATTATTTTAAGATAAATTAAACATATTACACTTTATTTAAAATATAAATACTATATTCTTTGTTAAAAGTAATATATATATTATATACATTAAGATATATACACAAAGATATATATATTATATACAGATTACTTCTGTTTGTATATTAAGATATGTAAATAGCTTCCTTAAATTAAATAAATTGTATAAATATTGAAAAAATTGCTTGTGTATATCAAACAGTCAACAGGTTACCAGAAAATATGCATGACTAATTTGTAGAATTATATTAATTTAAACAAACCTTGTATTGCTCTGAAACCTACAGCATAGTGAATGGATATATCAGGTCACGGCGGTGAGAAGGTTAAAACATTTGTACAGACTAAAATATTAAATTTAATAAGCAGTTCCTTATTTTTTTTATTTATGAAAATATTTTATGGAATAGTCTGGTTCTGGCAGAATATCAGGGGAAATATTTTGAAACTTTCCAAAAATATCGATGAGTAATGTCATTCCTTGATATTTTCCCACAGTGCGAAAATGATTCTAAATGGGTAAAATATTTGTCTACATGAGTATGAGTATACATGCAAACAGTACTTCAAAATAAATTGTTAAAAATTGAGAAATTCATTTTTATTCTATCTGATATTCAAGGCAGAAAAAAAAATGTTAGAATTTCTGTACTCTGTTGTAAAAAAGGCTTGTGATTTTAAACAGTATAGGAGCTAGAAAAATATTTTAGAGGGAAGGAGATTCTATATTCAATATGGTTTAATTAGTGTAGTGTATTTAATACAGTGAAACGTTCTTAAGCAAAATTCAAAGTTTAAACATAGGTTTGTAAAATTTCAAAAATTAGCTTTGCACTTGCATGCAGGTAATATATTTCATGATACTAGTGCATTAGTAAATTTAAGATTTTTAATCTATGATTTATATTGAATTCAATGGGAAAATAATTACAGTTACTAAAAGCTGGAGATTCCTAAATTCATTGAAAATTTACTTACTAATTTTAGATTATGGTGAAAAACTAATAACTCAAAGCAAATAAAATATACATATATATTCATTATTAAATAAATAAATAAATAATGTGAGAGTATTTAAAATTTAGAAAACTTCATTGCATGGCTAGAAGTAACATAAAAAAAATAAACTTTGCTGTATACTTTATTAGAAACTCAGCAAAATGTACTTATACAAACTTGTCTTATTTATTTAGCAATTATTTCTTACCAAGATTATTTTATGTAGATGGGGGAAAACGAGAAATTGGCTTATTTTCCCAGAAAACCACTAATAGCGATGCATAAACATAAACAATAAAGTAAAAAAATCTAAATTTTAGTGAAACATGAATTTTAAAATGAATAATTTTTTTTTTGTGTAAATGTGAAAACAAATTTGAACAGTACTATTCAATCTTGTCTGAATTCTAAATTTGACATTTGGCTAAATATTAAATTCTACCAAATATTCGCAGCATCTTGAACTACTTTTAATACTTTTTACAATTATTTTTGGCAATATTAATCTTATTTAAAAAAATAACGGAATGCATAATTTATTTTGAATATCAAGATGTCTCTATAAAGATAATACATAAACGTAGATATCTCTTTACTTTTATGAGATAATATAATCAATAATGTACACATCTTGAAAACTCAAAAAAAGTTTCAATCAACTTGTTCAAGGGAAAAAAAAACAAAAAAAAAACTTATTATTTTTTTAAAAAGCAAGATTATATAGTGAATGCAAGTCAGGAAAGTGCTAAATAGCATGAGATTTGAAACAATACTTAATTAGGAAAACGGATAATCAATCATAATATATACGAGTTTATTAAGGGTACGTTCAGCGACGACGCGAGTTTTGAATCCTCGGTCCATTCAGAACAGCTTTGGCGGTTTGGCGCTGTTCTGACTTCTGAGAAGCCACGCTGTTGTTTTGTTGTTTAAGCCTAAAAGCCGCGCTGTTGTTTATTATGATATTTTTGCCTAAAATATAAAAATAATAAAATATAAAGAAATAAAGAAAACACAAATATTTTATTGACATTCAAGTTATAAAATTCAAAGCTAATAAATAGTTTTAAAAAAGATACTATAAATAAGTAGTATGGTGGGTTTAAAATGAAATATGATGGGAATAAAAATGATGCATAAACCTACTGTTTTATTTAAAGTATAAATACACTCTGTACAGTATATATCAGATATTTATTGTATATATAGATGTTAACGGCAAATATTTTGGTAGAGCAAAAAAAAAAAAGTGAGTGAATAAATATATATTCTTTTTCTTTTGAGATATTGTGTACATAAAAATTGAGATTCGAACGCAGAGTAACATGTAACATCCTCCAATTTTAAATCTTTTAACTGGAAGTATAAAACATATAAAGTCTTGTTTAAGAAATACTTTTCTAATGACAGTTGAATATTCACTAACTGCGTGGGGAAAATCAATAGTTATTGATTAATCTTTAATATTTCTTCTTTAATACGCACACGCATGATGTTCATGAGCACACTGAATGCATTAGTAAACAACAACACGGTTTCTCAGAAGTCAGAACCGCGCCAAACCGCCAAAGTTGTTCTGAATGGACCGAGGATTCAAAACTCGCAGCGAGCGACGACGCCCTAACACCCTGGGGAGCGACTCTGTCACGTGAGGTGCTACATCCCCTATCACTCCTATCAAAGCGAAGGTGGAAAAGGGTGATACCGGTTCTGAACGGGATGGGGTAATAGGGAAGGTAATAGACAACAAAACAATAAACAAATATGGCAGACATTTTCGCTGATTTTCTGAAATGAAACATAACGTATTATTTATATACCAAATTTAATGTCTTGTGGCAAAATTTATGACTAAGATTCTCACGATGGAGAGAGTGCTATTATTTTTTAAAGTAAATAATTAAAGAACAGTGGATTACCAAATTCATCTGGATAAAATTGCAAGTTATGTGAAATTATTAGCGATGTTGTTTCCTTGATGAGTTTTGTGATTAATTATTTTTATTTTACATGTTTAAGCATGGCGTTATTATAGAATTTAGAAAATGAAAACTTTGTTGATATCACACTTGTGATTTTCATCTAGTACAGTGAAGATTTTTCTTATACCTCAGCTTCGTCTCCTGCCGTATAATTTTATTGATAGTTTCGTTTTAATTTGAAATTAAGACTACATCTGAGGTGCTGTCTTAGACACCATATAACATGACATTTTAAATAAGAATTTATTTTCTCAACTGGAATTCAACATATTTTCTTTGTAAATATATAATGTATTTGTATTGATGCAATAAATAATTTTTGTTTAAAAATTTTTTTATTTCATTTTCTTTTATTCATTCTGTATATTAAAGGATTGACCTGTAATGTTATATTTAAATAAAGAAATAAACATGTTTATTATAAATAGTAACATTTATAATATATTAAAACTTCATACTTGACAGCTCAAAAAAAAAAAAAAAAAAAAAGCATGCTTGTTTCAATTTTAGTATAATATCTTGAATGATATCAGGATAAAAAATAACATTGATTAATTTAAAGTAAATCATGTTAGATTTAATAGAGAAGCAAATTATCTTGAATATAATACTTAATATCTTGATTCCTATTTTTATGATGTCTATGCATATCAATTATGTACATTCATATATATTCAAAGTACAGCTGTATATATGAAATCTTTCATTATTTTAAGATAAATTGAACGCATCACACTTTATTTAAGGTATAAATACTATATTATTTGTTAAAAGTAAATTTTGATACAAGCTTCGAGAAATTAAAAAAAAAATTGAATAGAGTTGTTTGATAAATTAGAGAGTGTTCTTATAAGAAATAGAATTTCTAGTAAAGGTATCTCTTTTTTTTGTTATTAATGTCACAGTTAAAAGCATTCTTGATAAATATTTACACAATAATAATGTCATCATCTTGTTCAATAACATCAGCTTGTTTCCTCTCCCTTACCTCTCATTTCAGTCTTGCTGCTGCTTTCATAGCAGACGCACGTCTTTTTGCGCCTGACGAAGAAAGACTCAGATCTTTCGAAAGGCCTAGCGCATTTTTAACGTTTTGATGGTGTTTTAAGAAGTTATTTTAGTTCTTAGTGTTTCACACCAGTTTCAACTTATTTTACAATAATAATGGTTTGTGCAATATTATCTTGTAGTACAAATGTTTTAAAATCTGCTTAATTTTTTGAAATTTATTAAAATTTTGTGCTTTTATTTAAATAATGAATAGCAGAAAAAATTTCATTTTTCTATTTTTTTTTTAAATCGGACATTTATAAGTAATATAATTATTTATTTAATGTTATTTAAATTTATTTTCTCTTTTAAAGAAATTCTGTTGCAGAAACAGTCTACTCAAATTGAATTAATAACAGTACGTCCAGAAGATTTAACCCATTTATGCCTATCGTCCTAATTCTGGGACGTTTCAGTAAAAAAAAATATGTTTTCCAAAAAATAAACTTATTGACATCAAACTTGCTTAGAATTAATATCAAGGTTTTACTTTTCAAAAATGAACATAGGTGGCAACATATTTTAAAGAAATTTTTGGTCTTTTGATGTGTTAAGGCACATATGTCATATACGCAACATATATACACGTTGGCGCGATTGCAACAAAATAACAATTTCATGCCTTACATGGTAACCCGGTTATTTTTTATTTTAATTCTATAAATTATTTTTATTACGTATATCAATATTTATTTATATCAAACTATCATTTATTTATTTTTATTTCCTTTTTAAAAATATTTCATTTATAACTTCATTTTATATTTCATTTATAACAGCTGAATGCTAATTTTTTCCCCTCTCTATGTTAGTTTTTCACGTTATGTATTCATCTTAACAGAATATTTTGTGCCTCTTATAAAATTTGTAAATCATCTGAGAGGAGTTATTCCCCCCCCCCCACACACACACACACACCGTACTTAAAAGGAAGGTCTCTAAGTGCAAACTCACAAAAAAAAAGTAATTACAGAATATTCTTCTCACAAGGATATATCCTAATCCTATCCTAATAATATTATAAATCTGATTGTGTGCAAATGTTAGGCTGAAGCCAGCGTCAAAATGGAGCATTTAATGATCCTATATCTTTGCATATAGGTTGATTATAGCCCTCGAATTAACATAGGCTGGTTTTTGTTTATTTTATTCAAACATTTTTCTTAATAATTCAAAATTTCGTTATTTTCATAGAGAATAAATGGACATTTTTTCGTATAATATTTTAAAATGGTTAAATTTACTTTACCGTTGCTAATACTTTATCGTTGCCAAAACTAATTCAAAACCCAGAATAATAATTTTTACTCAACAATTTAGTTTCAATTGAAAAATTTTCACGTGAAAAATGAAAATGAAATAAAAAAATTAAAGAATTAAAAAGAAGATGAAATAATATTATTAGGAGTAAAAACGTACTTTTTTTAGTTTTTGATAATAATACAAGGTTTCAATATATGTAACCATAGGAAACAGGCAAATATGACGTCAAACATCGAAAATAAAGCGGATATGCTTTGATTGGTGAAATAAAATGATCTTGGGTATTTTCTTCCCCTTTTTCTTTTTTTTCCTTTTGTATGGTAAAAATACTCGACGTTTAACCATCTGCGCACAGCTTATATAACTATACCGTATTTTTTATTTAAATTTTAAGAAAGTAAAAAGAAGTTTCAAAAGAAAATGGTTAGCAAATGTCAATAATATGCTCCGCAAAATTATCCATATCGAAAATGATGTCATGGATAGCGAGAAATAGTTATTTTCAATCTTAAAACTAAAAGAAATAACTCGATTACCTAAAAAAAAAAAAATGACGAATGTTAATAGTTCCATTTTTGTTGATAAAACCTAAAGATTTAATATTATTTCGTTAAAGTAACATAATTTACCCTATGCCAGTATTGAAATTAATTGCCTGGAAAAGAAAGTTAACAAGATAATTAATAACAAGAATTATGTCATTAAAAGGAGATTTCTCTGGGGAAAAAGAGACGTCATATTTGAAATAAAACGGGTATTTTCCAATATGTTTAAAATGAGTGTGAGTCAATTCCTTACATTAATAAAACAAGGATCAGTAAGTATAGAAAGTAGATGAGTTTCACGCCCTATTTATAATGAAAATTTTAAATGTTTTTATCTATACTGATTATTAAGCATGAGTATCTGTTATATACAGATGAGAGTTTCCTGCTAAAAACCACATCATAAATTTAAGAAAAGGAAAATGAACACGAATCTATTATATTAAAATCTGACCGTGTTTTTGTATTTCGCAACTACTCCTAGACTATCGAACGCAACGCGATTTACTTAATACCGGTCATCATTGATCTGAGGATGTCACACAAACTCTCAGAATTAAAAAAATTTTTAAATTAGATGCCAAGATTTTTTTTATTTTATATTTATTTATTTATTTATTTATTGTAAATTTTAATGAAGTTTCTCTAAAAATGGAAAGTAAATTACTCCATATTTGTGTATAAAAAAGGAGAAATAAAACAGATCAGTATATTTTTTGCACTATTTTCTCATTAAAACTGAAAAACAGAATTTATTTTCACTTTGAATAGATCGTGAAAACAAAATCTTGATTTCAGTAAATTATCCGAAAAATAAAATCATATTTTCACATATTCAAACTTTATGAATCAATTTATTCTGGAGAATAAAAATTGCCTGTCAACATACTGTCATTTAAAAAAACAAGATTTGTTTCAGCTATACATTAAACAAAGGAACCAGAATTGAATTTAAAGAAAAAGCATATACTATTTCCAATTAATGTTTTTTTGAAGGATGGCTGTTAAAACGTTTCACAAAAGCATTAAAAGTAAAATTGTTTATCAGATAAAATTGACATTTGTTTTTACCCAATTCGTCTATGTCCATGATTTTATTTGGATCTCCTTTTTGCATTGGTTGCAATTTCATTTTCGTGATTATTTGGCACAAAAAAGTTTTTTTTAAGGCTGAGTTATGTCAAGGTCCCTATAACAAAAAATACCTTATTGTCTTCTATGAAATGTGATAAATAGTTAGCTAATTATTAACGTTTTTAATTATCGGGAGTGAAATATTTTGCTTAATTAATGTATTTATTCTTCTTTTAATGTTGCGTGAACGAAGTCACGGGTAACAGCTAGTAATATTATAAATCTGATTGTGTGCAAATGTTAGGCTGAAGCCAGCGTCAAAATGAAGCCTTTAATTATCCTGTATCTTTGCATATAAGTTGATTATAACCCTCAAATGGACATAGAATGGTTTTTGTTTATTTTATTTCAATATTTTTCTTAATAATTCAAAATTTCATTATTTTCATAGAGAATAAATGGACATTTTTTCGTATATTTTAAAATGGTTGGTTGGTTTGGCCCAAAGGGCCCGGTTTTGCAGCTTTTTTTAAAATGGTTAAATTTATTTTACCGTTGCTAATACTTTATCGTTGCCAATATAAAATAAAACCCCTGAGTAATAATTTTTAATCAACAATTTATTTTCAAGTGAAAAATTTCCACGTGAAAAATGAAAAGGAAATGAATTATTTAAGAATTAAACAGAACATGAAATGATGTCATATTAGAAACAAAACGTGCGTTTTCAAATATTTGATAATAATACAAAGTGCATAAATACGAGTAAGTATGGAAAACAAGCGAATATGATGCCATATATAGAAAAATAAAACAGATTTGTTTTGATGTTGAAATAAAATGATCTTGGGTTATCAAATTATTTGTGATTAATTTTTCTTTTTTTTTTCTTTTTCTTTTTGACATGAAAGGAATTATTTTACATGTACGTAATATATGTATTTTAAATGTATGTGTTGTAAATTAAAGTTCTGTGTTTTAAATGAAATGAGTGAAAGATTTATATTTTTAATGAATGCAATACGAATGATGGGATAGGTTGGCGATTTATCGTCTGCACACGTCTAACATAAAGATACCATATTTTTAATTTAAATTTTAAAAAAGTAAAATAAAATAAATAATATATATATATATATATATATATATATATATTGGATGGCAAATGTCAATGATATGCATCGCAAAATTATCTGTATCGAAAATCAGAAAATCTTAATAAAAATAACTACCGTAAAATCCCGTTAATCCGCCCTTCCCGATTAAGCACCCCCCTCCCACTTTGTAAACAAATTGGAAAATTCAAAAAATCCCGAGAAAGCGCCCTCCCCCAAAAGAAATTTCACTGCGCACGTCAAGATCAACACCAAAAATTTTATCTCAGGAGTGTTTTTTTCACGATGGATCAGAAAGGCATGACGATCCTTTGATATATCACAAACGTGTACAAACACAAAAGTAACATACAGCAGTATAACCAAACATTAGTTTTACTGTAAGTTTATTTCCATAGCGATCTATTACCTTCATGAAGGTAATAGAAAAATCGATAGTGAAAGTTTCGCATGAAATAAGTTAAACAATGTGTATTTGAAGCTGAGTGTGAAATATTTTAATTAAAAAAGAATCTATTTATTTTATCAAAGAATTTATAGTCATATTTAACGTTATTATGAAAATCAATCACAAAAAATGTATAGATTGATTGGTCAGTAGATGGCACCACAGTCGAATTTGTACCGTATTTCGTCTATCTTTGTGGTAGCAATGTTTTTCATTTTAAAAATCTGGCAACACTACCAATTCGTCCTTTATGTTCTCAATTTTTGTGATTTGTATTATTTATTTAGCATTTATAGATAAGAAATCATGATTTAAAAAAACGATTATTTAAACTCCCTAATTTACAACAGATGGCGCCACCATATAAAATGTTACTAATTCTGGGAAGTATTTCAGGACATTTTCAACTGCAATTTCTCAGTGTTTTTTAATTATTTTAAATTATTAAGTTCCTTTTATTTTTCTGTTACTATATTGATGACAAATATTCGTGTTGTTAGGTATCTTATGACAGATATTAGTGTTATTATTTATCTAAATGCATTCCAGTTTCAAAGCTTCTGAAATCCAGAATTTTCTATAATCGCCATTAATCATGAAGTTATAATATTTTTCTATTTTTTATATAATTTTTTTTTCAAAATGTTTTTTTTTTTGTCAAAATAATGCATACTTCGCAACGATCGGCCATTAGCATCTCCCCCACACACATTACCGCCCATAAATATCATATACTACAATTTTAATACCGTGTAAGCGCCCCCCCCCCTGATTATTTTACGATTTTCCGTCGCGTTTAGGGGGGCGGATTAACGGTATTTTACGGTATATTTTTTAAAAGAAAGTTGCTTTTCTCATAAAAGCTAAAGATTTAATATGATTGTGTCGAAGTAACAGCATTTTTCCTCTATCATTTTCCCACAATTGAAACACATTTGTAAATCGTCGTCGTTTCGAACCGGAATTTAATTTTACATTTCTTCTAGTTTTAAAATAGGAAAAACTTTGTTGTCGTTTTTAAATATAGCTTTTTTTAAAGTTGTTTCATAATAGATTTTTGTAAAGTCTTGTAGGATAAGAAAAATTGCATAGATTTTAAAGCAATGTTTAAGTAAAATTACAATATTTTTTAAACTTAAAAAACAACAATGTTATCAAAAAGAAAATCGATTTTACCAACAAATTCTCGTAATGCAAAAGCAAAGAAGAAATCAAAAAGTAATGAATCTTTTCTTCCAGCTGAATTGTGTAAACTTGAACAAGCCGATCGTGCGAATTCATAACATTATAAACGTGAAAGCGCATTCTATATAGTAGAATTTTTTTTACATATAGGTAGAAAATTTTCGAGAATAACAAGGTTAGGGGTCTGTAATTAAGTCCATAGTCAATTTGCTTTTTTTTTAATCAAGTGAAATTTGGCACAAAATCAAATACATTGTTGTAACCAGATTTGTTTTATGCGTGGTAAACACTTAATGGTATTTTAGATGATCATTTCCCCGCTCACCTTTGATGCCAACTATGACTGTAAAACATATTAAAAACTATTAGCCGATAATTTTCTAATTTTCTTATTGCTTCATGATGGTTCATACTTTAAACCTGAATCGGTCATGCCATTGTCGTTCAATTTTTATTCCTAATCCTAACCCTAATCGTATCCTATCCTAATCCTGATAATAACTTTAAAGAATATTCTTTGACACGAATATGTAAATTAAATCAATATCCATAAATGGAATGAATGGAAAATAGAATAAATAGAAATGGCAAAATAAAATAACAAGAAAGTACATTTATTCGACACCTAACCCTAGAGAAAGCGTAAAAAATTTCAAGCGCATGAAATAAATTAAAATAATCCTATATATACTAACAAAAATATGTAAATTTAGATAATCAGATTTGTGTCGTCGGTATTTATTTGCTAATAGTGTTCTTGACGCGATAGAGAAAATATCGAGGTTAAATTGGGCAGAATTTAAAGTACTTTCTAGCAACCTTTGTTTACATTTTAGAATCGCATCAGATTGTTATATCTTTGTAAAATATCTATCAATGTATAAAATCCACAAGCAGTTTGTTCACTATTTACACTACTTAGCGTGAAACACTTAATTTAATATATACATAAACAAGATAATGTAGTAAGAAATATATAACATATGTCTATGCAAATCAACAATATAATAATGCCTATTTAGCAATGCACACATATACAAATTGTACACCAAATACCACCTAAAATGCACTGTTGTATAGAAGAATTCTGCCAGTGTTGTTTTTCATTTTACAAAAAGGAATTCCTCGATTTTCACGATTTTACTGGGTCCTCCTTTTTTCATTAGTTGCAGTTTCATTTTCGCGATTGTATATATTATTTGGCATGAAATTTCACTTTTTTAAGACTGTGTTATGTCAAGGCCCCTATAGCAAACAAATACCGTATGGTCTCCTATAAAATGTAATAAAGCTTTGGTTAATTATATATGTTGTTAATTATCAAGTGAAATGTTTTGCTAAATTAATGCATTTATTCTTTTTTTAATGTTACGTGAACGAAGTCACGGGTAACAGCTAGTATGTTTATATATAAGGTGAAAAGCCTCTCTCACATGATGCAGTAGAGAAAGGAAATGGCAATTAAATGGAAATAATTTTTGGTACTTTTATGTTAGCCAGGTGCAGGTGATAAATTGTCAAATATTGTTCCCATCACCATTATTCGTATTGCATTCATTTCATTTAAAATAAAAACTTTGTACCCATTTCATTTAAAACATATAACTTTCATTTAAAAACAAACATTTAAAATACATGCCTTTCACTAACTTTATTATTATTTTTTAAGTACCACAAACAAAAATATAACATCAAAGCATTGCTTCCAATTTATTCACATGCAAAATAAAAGCTGCTAATTGGTGAGAAGAAAAAAGTGCTACTGGTGAGATTTGCATCCTGCTAAGATAAAAGTACCAATTTTTTTAATACAGAGCTACAGAAAGGGTAATGTAACACCCTCAATTGGTGATATCAGATATCATTACTAATGCTTTATAGATGATCTAAAAGAAAAGAAAATTGCAGAAGGTGACAAATAGTGTTGTTTTTATATACTAGAAATGTAAATGATGTACTATTCTCAATGTAACTACTTTCACATATAAATTTGCAAGTAGGTATTATACACAAAAAGACACTTTTCTGTTATGTTGGCTTTGGCATTTCTGTTTTAAATGTTTGCCACAATTCAGACTTCAGAAAGTGAATTATTGCAAAATGTTATAATCAGTTATATAAGCAAATCTGATGAACTTTTATGCTTTTTTATATATGTATTTATAAATACATTAAACATTATATATGTATATATTATATACAGATTACTTCTGTTTGTATATAAAATATGTAAATGGCTTCCTTAAATTAAATAAATTGTATAAATATTGAAAAAATTGCTTGTGTATATGAAACAGTCATTAGGTTACCAGAAAATATGCATGACAAATTTAAATATTTGTACAGACTAAAATATTAAATTTAATAAGCAGTTCCTTAATTTTTTTATTCATGAAAATATTTTATGGAATTGTCTGGTTCTAGCAGAATATGAGGGAAAATATTTTGAAACTTTCAAAAAATATTGATGAGTAATTTCACTCCTTGATATTTTCTCACAGTGTGAAAATGATTCTAAACGGGTAAAATATTTGTCGACATGAGTAATGGCAAACACTACTTCAAAATAAATTGTTAAAAATTGAGAAATTCATTTTTATTCTATCTGATATTCAAGGGAGAAAAAAAATTGTTAGAATTCTGTTATTTGAAATGTAATTAAAAAACATATTCCACAATAAGTTTAAATGATAACAAAGAAACAATTATTATTAAAAATTCAAGAGTTTATTTAAACATTTACAGACATATATCAACAACTATTACAAGTGATAAATGCGGACCTATCTTTCTGGGTATTTGTTGAGGAGAGAAGGTGGGGTTGGAATAGATTTTACCTTTTGGGTGGCTGAATGTAAGCTGCAAACTGAAACAACCCTTTACCCCCCCCCCCTTCTTATACATAAATTACACCCAGAGTATTTTTACTCCATGCATAGACTGTGTTCTTTGGAATAAAATGGCCATAAGAATTTTTATCAAATACAACTTTATACTTTGTTATAAAAAAAGTTTGTGACTTTAATCAGTATAGGAGCTAGAAAAATATTTTGGAGGGATGGAGATTCAAACTTCAAACATAGTGTTACTATATTCAATATGGTTTAATAAGTATAGTGTAGTGTATTTAATACAGTGAAACTTTCTTTAAAAAAATTCAAAGTTTAAACATAGGTTTGTAAAATCTCAAAAATTAACTTTGCACTTGCATGCAGGTCATATGTTTCATGATACTAATATATTAGGAAATTTAAGATTTTTAATCTATGATTTATTTTGAATTCAATGGGAAGATAATTACAGTTACTAAAATCTGCAGATTCCTAAATTCATTGAAAATTTACTTACAATTTTAGATTATGGTGAAAAACAAATAACTCAAAGCGCAATTAAAATATAGATATATATTCATTATTTAAAAAAAGAAAGAAAAAATTAATGTGAGCATATTTAAAATTTAAAAAACTTCATTGCATGGCTAGAAGTAATTTTTTTTTTTTTAATAAACTTTGCTGTATACTTAGGGGTTGATGCAGGTTTTTTTTTCTTGGGGCACATTTTGTGAAAATTAAAGGTTATTTTTGTAAAATTTATTATATTCAGGGGTCGATACAGGTTTTTTTTCTTGGGGCCCATTTTGTGAAAAGTAAGGTTATTTTTGTGAAAAATAACATTTTGTAACGAAAGTTGAAATCCAGTTAATGAAATTCGAACCAAACATTTATAAACAAAAACTTTTTAAATTGCTTTTGCTCTCTGCTGAACTTGTTTGTTTACAAATTACACATTTTAAAACATCACAAAATAATAAATAAATAATAAATAGTAAGTTTTTATGGAATAGAATTGGAATAGCATTTTATCAATTTATTATGGAATAGCATTTTATCAAATTGATTTTTGTGAAGGGGACCATTTTATTAAATAGATTTTTGTGAAGGTGACCTAAATAGGCCCAAAATTTTTCCTGGATCGACCCCTGATATTTTTGTGAAAAATAACATTTTGCAATGAAAGTTGAAATTGAGTTAATCAAATTCGAACCAAGCATTTATAAACAAAAACCTTTTTAAATCCTTTTGCTGAAGTTTTCCTCTCTTATGAACTTGTTTGTTTACAAATTACACATTTTAAAACATCACAAAATAATAAATAAATAATAAATAGTAAGTTTTTATGGAATAGAGTTTTGTGAAGGGCCCATTTTATCAAATTGATTTTTGTGAAGGGGTCCATTTTATAAAATAGATTTTTGTGAAGGGGCCCTAAATAGGCCCCAAATTTTTCCTAGATCGACCCCTGATACTTCATTAGAAACTAAGCAAAATGGACTTAAATACAAACTTGTCTTATTTATTTAGCAACTATTTCTCTACTGGTATTATTTTATGTAGATGAAGGAAAAACGAGCGACACAATTCGTAGCTCCGGGTGAACTACCATTCTAGACAGGGCTTAAATTCTAAAAAAAAAAGTACTGCCCTAATATTCTGCAGTACTAACACCTGTAGCGTACCCCCGCTCCATCTGCATATCTATATTTCATACATTATTTTCAAAATTTAAAGCATTTTTTTATTTAGCAAAATAAAAATTTTAAATACAATCTGCGTATACCTAGCTATCAACTATTCCACTTTTTAGTTATTACTACTTCCAAATAGAAACCTTTGCCTAATCTTAATGTTGATTAATTGCAGAATTCTGCAATTAAATAAGCTCAGGATTAGTGAATTCGGAAATAGTGTTAACACAAAAATGAATAATTCGCAGCTATGCAGAATAGAAAAAGACTATTTCCGTTTACTCTTTATTATGATCAAAATAGCATTAAAATGATTTGAAATGGAAATAAATAAAATTTTGAATTTAAGACAGATTGCGCTCGTGCCTGCCCAAACCTGAAGACTGATATAAAAATCGAGCCTGTTTTATCTTTATCTCTTATGTGAGCGACACATTATGTCACTAATAAGTATTTTGATACAAAAGATTGGAGATGGGAGGGAAAGGAAAGGGTAATTTAGGATTCATTTTTCGGAAGCATTATTGCACTGGGCTCTGGGTTGGGTTGATTGGGTTGATTATTGACGGCCAATTATCTACACTGGGGATATAGGCCCGGGAGGAGTGCCCTTCGTGGGGGTCTTTCTAAGGGAGCCTAATCCGTATTTACGCATGGATAAATCCACGGCTCGAAGAAAACCACGAAAAGCACTGGGCTCTGGAGCACAGTGTTTATGAGCTCCGGGGAATTCTGGTCAATATTTAAATATTTGCTAAAAACAGAGAGTAACAGTACCAGAGCTGAGCTCCAGTGCAAATTAAGCCCTGGTTCTAGACAAGAGGAAAGGAAAATAAATTATTTTAGAAGAGGGGAGGGAGTTTCTTTTTGGTGATCTGAGAAGAAATTTCACACAGTTCCATTCAATGAAATCATAACTATTTTTTTTTTCATGCTGACACATATTTGAACTCTAGGGATGCATAACTTAATAGGGGGAATAGTGATTTGGCCAAATACAAAATATTTGGCTGTCACATAAAGAATTTATTTTTTGTCTGAAAGCATGATGTAAAAGCATATAAAACAATACTTGTATCAATAGAAAAAAGTGCTAATTGACATTTAACAAAAATATTCTGCAATTATTCATCTATAAAATAAAAAGCATATATCTGTAATATTTCTTTACAATAAGAATATCATATCAGCTTTTAAGATTTTTTTATTTATATTACTAAGATTAATTTATTATTTCACAAAACTATCCTTACAGTTTAGGAGTTAAAACGATAGTAATATTTACATTTAAATCAGATCCAAAAGCTTTAACTGTGGTGGAACTGATCATCCACTATTACATAATATCTATATGGAAGAAATTTCTACCCCATACAAATGATAAAGTAGAAATTGGCTTATTTTTTCAGAAAACCACAAATAGCGACGAGGCTGTGTTCAAATAGTAGTAAAAAACACTATATTTTTCAAATGCATAAACATAAACAATAAAAAAAAAATTCAAAATTTTAATCAAACACGATAAATGTGAATTTTTATACGAATAATTTTTTGTGTAAATGTGAATACAATTTTAACAGAACTATTCAACCTTGTCTGAATTCTAAATTTGACATTCGGCTAAATATTAAATTCTACCAAGTATTCACAGCATCTTGAACTACTTTTAATACTTTTTACAATTATTTTTCACAATATTAATCTTATTTTAAAAAAATAACAGAATGCATAATTTATTTTGAATATCAAGATGTCTCAATAAAGATAATACATGAACGTAGATATCTCTTTACGTTTATGAGATAATATAATCAATGTACACATCTTGAAAACTCAAAAAAAAAAAGTTTCAATCAACTTGTTCAAGAGAAAAAAAAATTCTTATTATTTTTAAAAAGCAAGATTATATGCAATTTATATTTTATTCTGGTGCCCCGAAAGTGAATGCAAGTCAGGATAGTGCTAAATAGCATGAGATTTGAAGCAATGCTGAAAAAAAAAAGTTTCAATCAACTTGTTCAAGAGAAAAAAAAAATCTTATTATTTTTAAAAAACAAGATTATACGCAATTTATATTTTATTCTGGTGCCCCGAAAGTGAATGCAAGTCAGGATAGTGCTAAATAGCATGAGATTTGAAGCAATACTTAATTAGGAAAACAGATAATTAAACGCTCATAATATATACAAGACAAGTGTAAACAAACCAAAAAACCCCCCACGTGATCAAATCACCCTTTCAAAATCTGAGGGTGAAACGAGCCACTCGGTGTAGCACTGCCTGTCGTTGCTGAACGCTAACCCGGAGTGGCACTTATCACGTGATTTCAGTCCTGAACGCAAACCCTACTTTCGGGGTTGAAGGAGTCACTTGGGGTGTCGTCGCTGAACGTTCCCTGAGAACATATGCATCTGACTTGTGTGCTTGACATCAAGGGCCCGCTTATAAGTCATCGTCAATATACAGGGACGAGATAGCCACAAGGAAATTTACAACACCAGAGAGTTACATCCGAGAGCTCCACAAAGTGTGTGCAATGGAGCTGGCGGGAGTCGAACCCGCTGACCTGACTCCTACGCTCACAAGCGATTAGCGGAATGGTGTCTTAACCACTCGGCCACAGAGGCCCCATATATAAGAGACAAGCGTAAACAAACCAATAATTCCCCACGTGATCAAATCACCCTTGAAAAATTTGAGGGTAATACGAGTCACTCGGTGTAACACCGAATTTCGTTTCTGAACGCTAACACGGAGTAGCACTTATCACGTGATTTCGTCTCTGAACGCAAACCCTGCAAAAAGGGTTAAAGGAGTTACGCGGGGTGTCGGCGCTGAATGCAACCAAAGAGTTACTAGTCCGATGTCTATTTGTATTATATGTCTATGATATAAGCACTGACACCTGTCTGCCAAAAGTACGCGTTCTGATTGGGTAGAATTTGGAGTTTGTCGATTTTTTGGTTGGCGCGTATTAAAAAAATCGCCAAATCGGATGTCTCGCTTATTCTAGGATTCTGCCCATTTTTATATTGCTTTGCTATTATACAACTTATGTTATCAGTAGGGTTTAACGTTTATCACAAAAGAAATGTTACCAAAAACGTAAATGTTATCTAAATATTATCAAAATGTTCCTAACTCTTTTGTCCACTTTTACACATAATGGATACACACTGAGAAGATAACAGATTAATTAAATATACTAATCAACATTAACAAAATATTCTTGAATTAATCTCTAAATGTATTTTTTTACTAGTAAATTTTCGTATGTGTATATGGTATTTAAAAAACAGTCATTCTTTACAATAGTGTGTACTGTACAAATAAATCATTAGGCTTGCCCATTCTCATTTACTAATTTGACTTGGCGCCAGCTTTTTTGTTTGACTGGTGCAGAGTGACGTTGTGAAAACCAAAAAATGCTTTTAACTAATCAGTTTAAATCAAAATGTATATGTATATGTATTTTGAGCAACGTAAATGAATTAAAACTTACCGTTTTCTATAGATGAAAATGATTAACTTATAAAGCCAATTACAATCTGAGACGTTCTGAATAATCACAAGCATTCCAAATAAACTTATTGTAAGACAAAGATAAAATTAATTCGCAAAATTAATTGCTTTTTAAACAATTATAATCAAATTTTAATAAAAAAATAAATCAATTATATCATTATCACATCAACAAACAGGAAGAAAATATTTCATGAATCATTCATCATTCGTGAATCATTCATCATTTATGAGTCTGTGAATGTTCACTTGGGTGGAACGAAAATAATGGTTAATTTTTTTTTTTTTTTTTTTTTTCGGTTAGAAATTTGCTGTAGTCGGCAAAAGTTGCCTTTTGGGATTAGAATGAAGAATATAAAATTTTGTTGCTGTTCTAAAATATTTTCAGGTGCCGCAAAGAGCTTCAAAAATGACTTTTCTATGAAAAAAACGATAAAAATTGCCCTTTTTTAAAAAAAAAATTCTTTTTTTGATTATTAACATAATATACATATATTTTGTAAACAGAATATTCAAAATATGATACTTTTGCAGAAAACTTGCACATTCTATGTATTATGAATTTTTAGATGCCATTACAGAAAGAATTATTTTGTAGAATTTAGCAATTTTCACCATATTAATTTTTATTAATTTTACAGTAACATATTCTTATAGTACTACATTGAAATGAAAGAAATGCAATCTTTAATTATCGTATCTTAATTAAACAAATCACACTTATTTAGAAAAACTTTAAAAGAGTGATTAACATCTGATTAACGAACACCTATGTGACAAAAAAAAAATGCCTGAAAAAATGATGTGACTGCAGGGGATTGGTTGTGAGTTATAACGAGAGGTTAATGTTCGTTGAAAAATATTAATTTGGCCATAAGAGAGAGGTGTACGTCAAAAGAGGTTCGACTTTATGTTTATATTGTTTTTAAAGGCAAAACGTTATTTTTAAGAAACATTAATTTTTCTCTAATGTCCAGAGTAATCACACATGGTCGATAATAATCACACTGACACATTGGATTTTTTTTTTTTTTTTTCAAATCTTGGCATGATTTTTTGAAAATTTATTTTGTTTTTTATCAATGCATCTCCTGCAGAAGTGCTGCAAACTTACAAGGATAACTCGGTAACTAATTTAACAATCCTTTTAGCTGCTTGTGTGTGACATAGGGGAAAATTGAAGTGGACTCTCATGGTCAGGTTCTTCTTCTTGCCTTATTTACTGCTTTAGTTTGTCCTCAGCAATATACATCGTCATAGGAGGTTATGTTACTTTAACATCATGCCATTGAATCATATCAATATTGACTTTATATTTGTCGGGGCTCCTGTGGTCAACACCACACATCCTTGAAACATAATGATGTTAGGTTACTAAGTGGAAGGTATTCATTGCTAGTAGTCCAAAAAATAAATAAAGTTAAAATAAAAACAATTAAGGATGAAAGATGAGCTTAATAAAAATAAAAATAAATTAAAAAATAAAATAAAACAGCATTTAATAGTTCCTAACGCTTCGTGGGTATCCGGAATAGCACAGATGCTCGTATCGAAAAATGCATCATATCAATATAATCCGTGACACCAAAGTTTATACATACAGGAATTAAAAAATTTCTGATGCCAACTTGCAAACCAGCCTTATGTTTGACTCCCCCCCAATCCAATTAGTCACAGAAGGGGAGATACGAGCTGGAAGGGAAGTTAGAAAGTTCCTAGAAGTAATTCGTCTCTCTCACCCATCCTGTGTGAGCTACTTCTGTATTATAACCAGTGGAAAACCGATCAAGTGTTTCCAAATGACTTTTTAGACCTTGCAGATTAATTTAACAGCTTACAGAAATGATGGGCGTTAAAAATCTGCTATAACATACTTTAAGCCTCTAGATTTATTCTATATTTTATATAGTATTTTCTTTATAAATGAGAGTTTCGCTGATTTCATGGGTTATTATACTATTATTTCTTATTTTCACAGATAAAATTTGGTTTACTGCAGATTGACACAGAGATTCTGGTTTTAGGATTATGTGTACAGCATTTTAAATTAATACAATTGTATAGTTACTTAAACAAAAAAAATGAAAAACCAAGAATGAATTTTCAAATTTAATTTAGGGAATTATTAAATATTTATAACCTTTAATTCTTATAACTAATTCTAACCTACTTGACAAATAATGTGTTTGAAATAAATGCATTGCATTGAGCTAACCAAGGAAATATTTGTTTTTTTCTGGAAAACGACCATTTAATATATATATATAAACGTGTGTTTAGTTAATTTTTTTTTATGTATGCAGCATTTCAATTGTTTTGTTTTTCTCTAGACAATTTCAAGGAATTTCTTCTCTGTGACTTGAATCTGTTGTAAAAACGTTTAAATATTATAATTATCTTCGGAAAATATTCTTTAACTCGGGTGCAGAGACCTGCATCGGGTCGGATAACCCGGTTTTCTCTGCACACGACCCGATCTCAGTCGGGTGTAGGTTAGTTAAAAAAAAAATCCCTGACGGATTGGCCTACAGGAAGACGCAGACTGTGGGGCACCTGTTTGTTGGGAATTGCGAAAGAAATTACCTTTTTGCCATGATGCGGGAGTTGGAACCATCTACTTCGAATCCTAACTTGTTTGCAGGCAGAGCCAGCGAAAATCACAATCAACAATAATATATTTAACATGTAAGTGTTTTAAAACACAGCATTTTCAAAGGGAAAAAAAAAGAAATAGCACTGAAATATGTACTACTTTGCTGCTATTGCTCTTAACTTTTTCTTTCATTAATTTTGTGTAGAATCCTATTATAAAGTCTTGAAACAGTTGAATGGTAAACATTTTATGCTGCTTATGCTTTTCTATACTTTGTTTTTACACATCACATTATTATTTTTTTTAACACAAGGGGTTTTCTATGCATTTTGTCAGTTTTTCAAATACTCTGGAAGTTGATTTTAACACTGAAATCCCCCCACTCTCCCTTTGCTGCACCAATGCTTATATAAATCTACAATTTTTGACAGACTTTCATGAAACTTGATATACACATGTTTTAACATCCAAAACAAAATTGTCAACTCCAAAAAAATTTAATTTTCTAATGCAATATTTTCTTTCCTGTTGCATATAAAGAGTCTTATGTATGGACAATATTTTTATTAGCCAATAAAATATCAAACATGCTCTGTTTTCACATACGAAATTGGCATCATTCAGAGCAGATGATGCACATTTTCATATATAAAATTTAAAACTTTTACTATAAGGCATTAAAATGATGTAGTATCTTCATTTAAACATATTTAGAATTAAAACATCTATGAAAATAAACATATCAATTTAAAGGAAAAAAAATTACTGCATATGACATATCTTTCAATAAGACGCTTTTAATGTGACGTCAAAATGACTCCAACTAAAAAGTGTTGCTATATTTATTTCATTTGTATACTACACATATATCTTATAGCTAGGTGTTTTAATACTGAAATGGTAATATTTTGTATTAATAAATAGAGAGTCTGTTCTTTCTCTTTTCAAACAAAACTTTCTGACTGATGCAGGGACCGATTTACAAGTTTGGGAGGCCTGGGCACAGATGCTTATGGGGGGGGGGGGGGTTGCACCAGTGCTTACAGTGGTTTTGAGTAAAAAAAACTGTACTGACTTTAATAATTTAGTGATATTTAATAATTTTTTTTACAAATTTTCTTCTTTATTTTTTAGCAATAAAAGTTTTTATAACAGCTTCATAATCAATCTTTAGTATTCTATCTCGCTAATGCTTTTTCGAAATCGGTTCTGAAAGTGAAAGTATCTTAATAAAAAAACCTGTAAACAAAACCGAAAAAGTAAAAAACTGCCTTTGCATTGATTGACCTGAACTATCCAATGAAAAAAAAAAATTTTGTAAATAATGAAATACAAGCGAGATATATATAAAAAAATTCTCCCATAGAATTAATATTACCGAGCGAGTGTTTTTGTGCAAGTGAAGTAGTTATTTTTAAATAAAAAAAATAAACAGGTTTTTCCATATTAATTTTGTGTTTTAATCATGAAAACTTCCAGATTTTGGCCAATAATTGAAAAATCTTCCGTAGCATTTGGGGGGCCCTGGACCTGTGCCCCGAATGCCCTGCTGTAAATCAGGCACTGGATTGATGTCACGACTAAAAGCATTTAGAAAATGGCATTTTTATGTAATCATTGAGGATTTAATTTTCATGAATGAAAATGCAAGTTTCCATTTAAAAATAATGTTTTATCATCAGAAGAGGCCACTTCCCCTTCTGAAATTAATGTGCATTATCTATAAAGTAGGAACTTTATTTTCAAGCCATGAGAAATAGAATTCCACTAAATGTCATGTCATTTGGTTTCATTTTCTTTTTTTCAATATTGTAAGGGAAATGGTACATATTTCTGTTAGCATCAAAGAAAATCTACATTCTCACTTATAAAACTGGGGATTTTACTATGATTGCATTAAAGTAGTGTAATTTTTTCCTGATTTTGTCATTTTAATGATTTATAGCCCAAGAGGCATCGTCACATTTTCGAAACCAATTTTAGTGTCAACGATTCTGATATATGATAGATTATTTGTAGAGGCACCGCACACTCTGCTGCAATGTGAAATGAATGGTAACCTGATTACTGATTATGTCTTCAAGACGGGCTAACATCAGTAATCAGGTTGGCATTCATTTCCCATTATAGCAATGTAATGTCAACATAAAAAGCAGTTCAAACATATAATAATTAAGAAACCAAAAATAAGCTGCTATTGACATTTATAAATGAAGAACTGTCTTTATGTTCAATTAATTTTTTATTGGGGGGGGGGGGGGGGAGAAAGCTGAACCCACCAAGTTAAGATCCTTTTTGAACACTTAAATTTAGCAAGAAAAACAAAACAAAATTTTGTTTTGAGGAAAAGGGTGATCAGAGCCCTTCAGCCAAAAAAAAAATTGTTTATTTTTGTCTTAGTGATTAATTATTTGACAATATATATTATTATTATTTCTTCTTTTGAAAATAATCAGAGAAAAATAAACTTTAGTTTATAAAATTTGAAAATTCAGATAACAGCAACTGCCTTGCTCCCATTGTGGGCACACATGCATGTAAAATGCTTTATTTCTATAAATTTACATGTAATTAATATGTCTATGCTAAGTTAGTGCTATTACTGATTAGAATGATTTTTTCTTTTTGTTCATATTTTTTATTGCACTGTATATGGCTATATTTAATAAGAAATTGGCTGCTCACTGAGCCTTTCTCAGCCCAATACAACAATATCTCTTGTATCTATATCCCCAGTGCATTCCCCAAACATCTCTATATATATTTGTCTTACGTGGCGCAAAAATCGGGCTGAATTTGTAACTTATGGTTTGGCAACAACCGTAGTTTCCAGAGCTCAGACCAATGAAAGACTAGATTGTGTTAGATCAGATCCACCTCCAATATGGCGGTAAGTGTGAGAGTAGTGAAACCATAGAATGAAACTCAAACTAGCAATTATTAAAAATAAAATAACATGTACGTAATACAAAGCGTCTGAGATGATTCCTCATTTTAATTATGAGCAATATCGTTAATTTCAAATGAATTCTCAACTCTTATTTAGAATTCATTTACGAATTTCACTCACTCAAAAGTCGGATAATAAAAAATCAACTGTCTAGATTGCACCTGGCGCCATCTGTTATGTATTGATGTAGTAAAAAATAATTTCTAAGTAGTTTTTTTTTTCTAATGAATTTAAGTCGTGTTGTACAAAAGATCCTTTTTTCATAGTATTTAAAAAATTTATATATTTATTGGTAGCGTCAACTAAATACATTTTCAGTTGTGTTTTGAACGGAGAATTACTTTTTTACATTAAAAAAATTTGTCAATTTCATATGTTCAAATGTTTTATAGTAGAACTCATTCCGGCTAAAATTTCTGAAAAAAGGGGCGAGCGAGCTGTGACCGCGTAGCGGTCTCAATGTGAATTGCTTTGCAATTCATGGGGGGTTGGCGAGTGTTAGCGAGTAGGGGGCTGAACTCCCTAGTTTAATAATAATAACGAAAGAAGCACGTTAAAAAAAATATCTTTTATATTATCTGCCTTCCGTTTTTTAGGTAAAAAAGAAATTAGCACACGCATTAACCCTCAAAATATTTGCATGTTCATTTCATTGCAAATGTAAACAAACAAACACTACCCCTCCCCCTCCATCCTACCTTCAAAACTTACGCATGCGCAAAAATAAATTACTTCTCCATACGCCAAATTCTTATGCCAAAAATTTTTTTCTATGAAAGACCATATAGTGTAAACGCAGCATAAACTAGATTTTTAATTCGAGATTATACTTCATTATACTATGATTATATCGATTACAATTGATTACATGTGATTATAGTAAGATTTCTTTGATTACCACTGATTATATGTGATGACAAGATTAAGAATTGATTACACTGATTACAGGAGGGGTTGTACGAGATTACACTCTATTGAGAGACCCCTTGAGGACTTCTAACGAAATAGCCTTTCCGAGAAGGAAATCGTTCCTCGAAAAATGCCTCAAATAGGTGGCGCTAGGTAACACGGATTCTGCATACGTCTGCTTCACCGTTTGACACTGACAGTGGCAGCCATGGGTTCTGCTGCTGCAGCACGGATTCTGGCCAGCTGCTGTGCAGTTGCCATTTAGTTCCGAAGTCTCGACACGATGTTATCACTATTGCGTTAGAAGTCCTTCTATAGAGGTTCATGCTTCTCTGGAAAATGGTGAAATTTTTTGAGTGGTAGACAGTGCCCATTTTATTCTTTTTGGCTAGATTGCAGTATTTGTGCGCAAATCCCGGCATCCCACCCTGAAGAAGATTAAGAAAACTGTACCTCCAGCCCAGTGCTTGAAAGTTTCTAAAAAGCAAAAAATAAACTGTTCTCTGTAAAGAAAATACGAAACTTACAACAAATTTACTATAAAGTTCAGATACAGAAGATAATTATTCAGTTCATGATGATTCTGCCACTATAGATAATCCAGAAGACTTTGTAACTTATGATCCTACTGTTTTAACTGAACTAAAAGTCAATGACTATGTTTTAGTTAAATTTACAATGGAGGAAACTTCCAGGCATTGTGTTAGAATTATTGAGAAAAAAGAATTGGATTTTTAATGAAAATAGATGATGTATGGAAATTTTATTTGCCAGACATTCCAGATGTAAGCGTGGTGGGCTTTGACAACATTGTTCTTAAATTGCCGTCACCATCACTTAACTATTTGGGCAGTTGCTGCAATGACATTTCCTATAAACTTGTCCAAATATGCAATCCCAGAAATGGTGCATTCAGCATTCTTTGAAAATTATAAATACCCTTAATAGGCATTGCATAGGCTTTGCACATATCAGTACTACTAATAAGATTTTATTTTGTCTGTTTCATCAAAAAAAAAAATGACATCTGGTTCTTTTTCTCACTGTAAAAAAATATAAATTAATATTAAAATCTTATTTCCAAAAGATAATTTGTAACATGTATGTTTACAATTCATTTTATTCCATTTAACGAATTTAATATACCAATTTTCTCTAATAATAACTATTTACTATTTTTATATGCATTTATAAAGGTTAGAACATTATAACTATATTTTTTTTGTTTTACAATTTCATGAAAATTTAGCAGATAAAATTATAATTCTGAAAAATGTTCAAATGCGACCCACACTCCTTTATTGTTAAATATTTCATTGTACTACTTTTTATGCAAAGAGGTGAGGGAGGGTTACTAATTTATGCATTGAGATAAAGTTTAGACCTGAGTGTATGTAATATATATATACAGGGTGAGTATAATTTAAATGCCACTTTAAAAATGCTGTAAAAAAAGGTGCCCTGGTCAGAATGACTTCAAATTTGAATTGAATATACTATAAGACGGGGTAAACGTATGGGATAAGGAAAATATTTTTAAAGTGTATCAATAGATGGCGCTGTAAGTGGCATACTACTCAAATTAAAAGACACTCATGTGCAATTAAAAACCGAATCATTATGTGCTTTTTGGCCTAAGGACAATTCAAAACCGATTTTTCCCATCCAATATGGGGGGCTCTCCCACCTTGCCGTGGTGGATGGGCTTTCCACTAACAGTACCACAATTGTTGATTGATTTGGAAGTCATTTTTTCTGGCAAACAACCGAAACACTTATGCACATTTAGCAGTATGATTGGTTTACTGTGCAACTAATGCCAAAGACATTGTATTTTCATAAAAATGTGACTTGTAGCCGAATCTACTTTCGTCACGCCACTTACAGCGCAATCTATTCATACATTCATACACTTTGAAAATTTTTACTTTCTTATGCCGATTATAAAGCAATAAGAAATATATTGCTTTATAATATATTTATAAAGCAATATAATATATTGCTTTTATTATATATATCATAATAAATATAATAGGCTTATGCCTATATATTTATATATAGGCATAGGGCATATATGCCTATAGGCATATCTATAGGCAGATAGGGCAGTTGCAATCAGCTGATCAACCATTGTATTCACTTGGAGGTACGGGTAATTCCACCAATCCGAACTGCCTATTTGTACTGTGTACCTCCAAGGTGACGTCAATTGCAACTGCCCTATACTGTTTCCCCTTTCTTTCAGTATATTTATTCAAGTTGGATGTCATTCTGACAAGTGGTTCTTTTTTTACAGCATTTTGAAAGTGGGACTTTAATCGTAATCACCATGTATATGTATTAATTTATGGAATTTGAACTCATATGTAGTCTTTGTTTAACAACTGATGCAGTTTGTATTTTTTAATTCATAAACTTGTATCTGTATTCTTCATTTCTAGATTTCGAATTTGTTTAAGTTTAGTTTAAAACTTGATGCACTGTATATTTTCCAATATATTCCTTAAATGTGAAAAAAATTATGCCGTTATGTCATTTTATAACATTTTATTTTAAATAAAGTACAACTATTCTAAGATTAGTTATCTTGTTTCTTTTAATCTGTTGTTTTATGATTATCTATAACTACATTTAATTAATAATTTTTTTTTAAAACATTTTGCAATTATGTCTTTCAGTAAGCAAGTACTATTTAAATAGAATATGCATACATTACATTATGTAGTACAAGAATAAACAACTATTTTATAATGTATTGTAAACAAAAAATATATCCTATTAAAAGGTGTGTTAAGAATAAAATACTATAAAGGTGTTGCTTTAAAAAAAAAAAAAAAAAAAAAAAAAAAAAAAAAAAAAAAACATGCACAAATTAATGATAATAAAAATTTTAAGAATATTTTAATAATTTGATATAAAATAATCAAACACTTTGTTTAAAGATATGTATTAAACAGTTTAACAATTTAATAAAAACTGTATATTTTTTTATTGAACTTATCAAACCTAATTAATAGAAAGGTTATATAATATTATTTATAAAAGATTCATAATAGCACTAGAATGTAAAAGCATTAAGAAAAAAAAAAAGACAGAGTGAGGCCAAAAATAAAAAAAGTTATTTTTAAAGAAGGAAAATTAAAGTTTATTTTACTTATAATTTTATACTCAAGAAAAATTTATGTTTAATGTAACATTAAATTTCATTTTAATTTGTTGTATAAGAAAAACAATTTATTAACAGTATAAAATATGTAAATTAAAGGTGAAATCTTTCTAAAAGCCATTTACTACTTTTTTATGATTTTGCTGACTTTGCATAAGCATGCTATTTCATGAGATTGCAGAATAATATTGTGTAAGATATATAAGATAATCCAACATCATATATTTTGCAAGGGATGTAAGTAAAAAAAAATTCTAAAAAATATTTATTACAGAATAAAAAAAATAATCACTAATTTATTTATGAATTTAACTGTACGCGAACAAAGAATAAAAAATAACATTAACAGTGAATATGTGCAGTTGATGGTTTTACATACACAGAGCACTAACAGCATACACACACAAACAAATGAAAATGAAATACTTTATACGTCTTTTAAATTATGAGACACAGAGATTTGTAGTTCTTATTATAAAATGCAGTGTTTAATGTTTCAAGAATTCTGATTATTATTTGATATTAGATAATCCAACATCATATATTTTGCAAAAAAAAAATTTCTAAAAAATATTTATAACAAAATTGAGTTTACAGATTAAAATTATTTTTAAGAAAAATAAATAACACTGGAAAATATAGCAATAGTAAACAAATGATATAAATATCCATTACAAAAGCACATTGAAACGATAATTTTTAAAAGATTAAATTTGTTCTATGATGAAACAAAAATGTACAATTGAAAATAGGGATGCACTGAATATTCGGCTAGACTGAATATCAAACTATTCGGTCTGCCAAATATTCAGCTTGGCCGAATATAAAACTACTAGGGGGCTCAGCCCCCTACTCGCTAACGCTCGCCAACCCCCCCCCCCCCCCCGTGAATTGCGAAGCAATTCACATTGAGACCGCTACGCGGTCACAGCTCGCTTCGCTCGCTCGCCCCTTTTTTTCAGCAATTCTAGCCGGAATGAGTTCTACCATAAAACATATGAACATATGAAATTGACAATTTTTTTTAATGTAAAAAAGTAATTCTCCGTTGAAAACACAACTGAAAATGTATTTAGTTGGTGCTATCAATGAGCATATAAATCTTTTAAATACTATAAAAAAAGGATCTTTTGTACAGCACGACTTAAATTCATTAGAAAAAAAAAAAAAAAAACTACGTAGAAATTATTTTTTACTTCCTCAATACATCAACAGATGGCGCCAGGTGCAATCTACAAAGTTGATTTATTTCTTCTCCGACTTTTGAGTGAGTGAAATTCATAAATGAATTCTGAATAAGAGTTGAGAATTCATTTGAAATTAACGATATTGCTCATAATTAAAATGAGGAATCATCTCACACGCTTTGGATTACGTACATGTTATTTTATTTTGAATAATTGCTAGTTTGAGCTTCATTCTATGGTTTCAATGCTTGCACACTGACGGCCATATTGGAGGTGGAGCTAAGCTAACACAATCTAGTGTGTTCATTGGTCTGATCTCTGGAAACTTCGGTTGTTGCCAAACCATAAGTTACAAATTCAGCCCTATTTTCGCGCCACGTAAGACAAATATATATATAGATTCGGCCTGCTGAATATCCAAATATTCGGTCAAACAGAATATTGAATAAAACTTTTTATAAAGTATTTTTAAAAACCCACAATTTCTACTTTTAATTGCCAATTAATAAAGACATTCAAAATAATTAGAAATAGAATCACATTTAAAGGAAAGATAATACTTTTCCAGTTGAAAATTGTCATTTTGAAAATTTACTTTTAATGATGACCTACATACGAATTAATGATGTAAAAATAAATGCAAGTTCCTGAATATTGTCTAATAAATAATCTGTTTCTTGCTTTTCCACAAACATCAGGTTTCTCAACAAAACAGAAAAAACTTTCACAGGTAATAATTAGACATCAAGACAGACAATTTTTGAATGGGAAACCAAGATCACAACAAATTTATTCAATCAAAAGTGCATCTCACTCTAGGTGATATTTGAATTTTTGGTTGTTACTTTAATTATATTGAAAATATTGTAACAATATTTTCAACATGGCTACTTTTGATTACTGTGAATCATGAGAAGTACTAGAAATTGGCACCATTCATATCTAAACAACACTGAGCTAGATATTCCTTTATTCAGAGTGCAGCTGAATAATATCATCATATTTGCTACAAGCAAAATTAATTTGATGTAAATCTCGTTAAAATATCTTCATTGTTGTTAAAGTTGTGAAAAAAAATATTTAGTTTCTACTCGCAGTGGCACGCCCTGTAATTTTGATTGAATGTATTGTATTTCTCATGGAATAAGTGGATTGCAAGGGCTGCGCTAATCATTCGCCTACTCGCCAAATGCGAATACATCGTCAAAATGACAAATAAAATATTATTGTGGCGAAAAGACAGGCGAATGATCTTTTTATAGCCTTTTGTTGTTGTAATCATCTTATAAAGGGCAAACAAAACATCTATTTTCTTAAAGTTTTCAATGAAAAATATGTTTCTTATGGCAAAAATAACAATACGAAATAAACAATAATAAAACATTAACAAGAAATATGATACTGCGCCAAAAATGGAGTTATGTCTACCCATCTCCCATGTACACCTGTCATTGACTTGGCAGGAAAGAGAGTAGCGTCTAGCCCCTGCACCCTCTGCACGATTTCAAAAAACGGATCACTCTGCGCGCATGATTGTTTGCCTGATACTTTAAAATTTTGTTCTAAGCCATTTCAAAATGAGTGCGTATAGCTCTGTGGTATGTCATTTCTCTTCCATTCAGTGGTCTTGAGTTGGAATACCAGCGGCGGAAAGTTTTATTTTTCAGTATTTATTTGAGTTATAAAAAATAATTTTAATAAAAAAAATGCAAAGTTTCCATTTTTCAACATAAAGCGATGGAAAGTTTGAAACAAAATAGAAATAAATATGTAATTTGGTTATAAAGGCAGAAAGTTTTATTTTTCAGTATTTATTTGAGTTATAAAAAATAATTTGAATAAAAAAAATGTAAAGTTTCCATTTTTCAACATATAAGCGATGGAAAGTTTGAAACAAAATGGAAATAAATATGAAATTTGGTTATAAATGAATTTCGTACATTCTAGAGAATGCTGTACAGCGAGTTTCATGCGTCCAGTGATGTTTTTTTTTTCGGTTAATGTACGCGAAGCGTACATACACAAGTTATTGACAGTGGCTTGAATGAATTTCGTGCATTCCAGAGAATTCTGTACAGTGAGTTTCATGCGTCCAGTGATGTTTTTTTTTCGGTTAATGTACGCGAAGCGTACATACACAAGTTATTGACCGCGGCTTGAATGAATTTCATGCATTCTAGAGATTGCTGCAAAGCGAGTTTCGTGTGTCCAGTGATGTTTTTTATAAATTGTTTTTTGGATGTTAAAAATTCGCTTTAAAACGCTATAAAATCGTTAAAAATCCTTAAAAATTGAAAAATCCGGAGGAAAAAAAATGTATTTTAGTAAAAGTCTGAAATTGAATTTCTTTAAGAATGTTAAAAAATAATAATAATAATAATAATGAAAATTGTGAAAGAAAATATTTAGTTATATTACGCTAAGTGTTTTAAATCAAAATACTTTTACGAATTTAAAAAAACTGCCGCGGAATGGAATAAAATTAATATGACCTTTCCACTCTCTCGCAGCAGATCACGGCCCGCATGCGCGCAGAACGATCCGTTTTTTGAAATCGTGCAGAGGGTGCAGGGGCTAGACGCTTGTAGAAAGAGAAGAGCAAATATTCTCTCTCTCTTCTCATCTGCGCTCTGATGCTGTGCGTAGAGCAGATAATTTGGGTAAGTGCCTCAGAAGCACGTAAAGCAGCGTTACGAAAGAGAGCGTTTCCAGCATGGATGTACTATAATTATTAAATGTGTGATGTACTATATCTATTACACATCCATGGTTTCCAGTGTCCGTTTTTAAAACAACACATCGTCTACACGGATTGAATTACAGAAAAACAAAATATACGGCCATTTACCGGGTACTTTCACCTGGCTAAAACACCAATGCATTTTCCAAAATTCGAATTCTAACCGTTGCAATATATATATATATTGTAAAGGTCGATTTTTCGTGTTTTTCTTGCGTTTCGAATCTGTCAGTTCTATCCAAACGCTTACTTTTAGAAATATGAATCGCGGATTTGTAAACTTGAAGGTTCCACCTTTCAGCAACTATAATCGGTTTTAAATTATTTTAATATTAACCCTTTGAAAAAAAATGTCGAAAAACGTCAACAAACGTGTTTTTTGAAAATTCTGAAGTTATAATGCACAAATAAGCGGTGAAAATACATTATGATTTGTCAAACTTATCATGCTTGAAATGTATTATGAGCATTTTTATGAATAGAATAATTGAAAATTAAAAAATAATAATAATAAAGGGCTGCAGTATTCTGACATATTAGACCCATTCTTGACTATGGTGGTGAACTCATTGCTACTGCACCAAAGAACTGTAGTGAAATTCTGGATAAGATCCAAAATAAAGCTTTAATACTTATTACTGGGGCTGCAAGCTCTACTCTGATTGCAGCCATAGAAATTCAAACTGATCTAGAGCCCCTAAATTTTAGAAAAGAAAAACAATTAATAAAATTATCTGAAAAATGTTTGAGACTACATCTTGATCATTGAACCAATTATCTGCCAAGTCAACCCAGATTAAAAACACATGATACTTTTTTTAACGGCTTCAGAAGAATTCAGAACCTATTATAATCTTAACATCTCTGCACGAGAGCCCTTTCACAGAGAGAATTGCTTGCCTTCAGACCACATGTTTCCCTCTTTTAATCTCTCAATTGGAATTAATGAGAAAAAATATGAAGCCATACTCTGTGTATTAAAAGCATTTTCCCTAGAGACCATACACACTCATTTATCCTAATTATGAATGACTTTCATATATATACAAATGGCTCTTCTGAACCACATGGTGCCTCAGGTTCGGGTTTTTACTGTGAAGGTATTTTTGAGGGTTCTGTCGCAGTTGGAGTAAACTCAACTAATTTTGAAGCAGAGATAGAGGCTATCTACCAAACTCTTACTAGACTTTCTTACATCTCTAACTATAGAAAAGCTGTTTTCCTTATTGATTCCCAAGCAGCAATCCTGGCCCTCTGTTCCTACAAGGATCATAGCTCTGCTCACCTTTCCAATACACGTGCTTTGGCCAGCAGTATTCTGAATGCTGATTGGAAAGTTACTTACCAATGGATACCTAGCCACTGTGGAATAACAGGAAATGAACGAGCTCATCATCCTGCTAAACAAACTTGCAGATTACAACAACCCACATACAATTACTCATACCAATGAGCTTGTGCAGTAATAAAAAACAGAATCAAGGAGAGAGGGACAATCTACACAGATTGGAAGCCACGGAAAATAAATGGAATGACTTGTTGACTCATCCTATTCCTCAAGATCTTCGAAGATGCATTGCTGTTGCAAATTTTAGAATCATGACATCCCATGACTTTTATATGGACACCTGCAGCACATCGGTGTTGTTTCCTCTTCTGACTGTTCCCTCTGTTCCACAGGGGACTTTATGGATTTTAACCACCTTCTGACCTGTTCTCGTTTGAATGACAAGCACTTCTTAGTCGCTAATTTTATTTTAATAAGGAAAGGGCACCTGAAGTCACTGTTGGTCAAATTATTGTTAGTTCGTAGGAAAAACCTGTTTGTTTGTTAGGACTCCTACTGTACACATGAGATGAGGAGATTTGATTGGTCAATGTTAAACTGGTCTATAATATGATTAGCCTACTTCGCCATGATGATTCCTGCAATGATAACTATGACAAAAATGTAGTAGTCGAATGGTTGATGGAACTGTTTGTAAACATGCCCTTTCCTTATAAAGCTGAACTCTACTGGGCCGCTTGAGGGGAACTATGGTTCTTGGACTTCTCCCCGACGTAAGAGAAAAAAAAGTATTCTGATATGCAGTAAATGTAATACAGATTTGAAATGCTTTTTGACCAATAAAAAAAAGACAAAATTGGTCTTAAACGGTTAGCGATAAAAAAAATATATGTACACTTTTGGCTAATAATAGATAAATGTGGTTAATTTACTGGCTAGCATTTTGAAAATCCTAGCATGACCCCTGGATTGAGATGTTTACTGCTCAACGAATGTTTGTCTTGACTACATTATCTACACAGAAAGTTAGTTCCAAGATGTATGAACATCCTGTATGTTTACAACCTCTGAATATGATCCCCCATTTTAGACACCAGCTGTCTGGTTCATTTAAAAACTTCCTTGTCGAACCAAAAGGAGCAGGTAAGTTATTCTTCCTGATTTACCACCATTTTAATATATTTTATTGTTTTACTTTAATCCCTTCATGATAAATAAATACTATGTCACTCTACAATGTTTTTTCTTCTAATTCATTAAAAATTTTCTTTGATATTAAAGTATTTGTTTTAGAATATAAGAACATTTTATAAATTTATTTTCATTCGCAGAAGACACAAAGTTTAAAGCTTTATTAATTAATAAAGTGTTATAACTCAAAGCACAGTTTTTTTTTTTTTGTAAAAGTTTTTTGTAAAAAGGTCTAGTTTATAAACTGGTAGTATTTGTGTCAAATATTATATAAATTGTTTTATAATTTAAACTTTTAAATTCTGAAATATAAAATATTCAGTTAGCCGAATATTCCGCATTTGGCCAAAATCACTATTCGGTACATTTCTAATTGATAACATTTGTCGTTTATACAATTTTAAGCTTTACTAATCAATTGTATTTTATTATTTAATACTCCATCCCTTTTCCCATTATTTACAAGAAGATAAAGAAAACTATCTATCAACATAAGGTTGAAAAATAAGGTAACATTTTACATAATAAAATTAACAAATTTTTAAATAATCCATTCCATTTTTTACAATTTGTTTAAATGAAAAAAATTCTAGAAAACATACTTTGCTTTCTCATTAATTTACTGACAAGAGTAAAGGAATTTCTTCTTTAATTATAAGATTTTTATTAACTTTCGACAATTCAAATGAAAAAAAAACATGATTTAACAATAAAATTGGTTCTTGTGATATAAATTTTATTTAACATTTGTAATTAGAAAAAAAAAATCTATCAAAAATTATATTATTCTGAGTGAATGAGTAGATAATTCTTTGAAATACAGAAGATTTTAATTGACTCTAAGACAATATCAATTTTAATGTAATTTTTTCTTAAAGGTATGATTCAAGGAATTATTTGCAAAGAAATTATTGCTATCAGATATGAAGTAAAAAATTTTTTTAGCAGAATAAAACAAAAAGAACTTATTTTATTCTATCTGCAAACAAGCTAAATCGATGTTGTACAATTTTTTTTTCAATTAGTTGTTTAATATTTTTGTTTATTTTTTCTTTTAAGAAATAATGCAAGCCAAACTTTAACATATATATATATATATATATATTTCTCATTAATGGAAAATAAACAAAATAATAACTGAAATTTAAAAAAAAAAAAAAATTAAGATTAATTTTTAAAAAAATCTAACATTATATATATATATATATATAATTAAGTATATAAGAAAAATAATAGCATCATCCAAGGAAAAAAAAGGTCCTTGAATCGTGTCTTTACAACTCAAAACAGAAAAACAGCTGGAGATGAAATCAGAATGTCACAATTATCAAAAAGCGTGGAGTGTTATTTCTGGTTTCAAGTAAAGTGCACATGCATACATCGCTGCACTTCATCCCTGTAAAGTTTGTTTTGCAGCAATGTTTCACAATGATGCACAGATAACAGTTTACATTAAAATTGTGTGAGTTTTTCTTCTTAATATATTGAAGTTCTTTGGCTATATATAGTTTTTTTTTATCTTTAGCATCACAACTTCGAATGAATTTATTGATAAAAGTTTTTATATTCTTCTGAAGCTTGAATAAATTCCAGCATGTTATTGATAAAAGATTTTACATTTTATAAATATGCATTTTTACACATATAAATTTTATAATACAGATAACTCTAAAAAAAATGAAGTGGAGAACAAGCGGAACTGACGACACTTTCTGAAAGGGCTTTCTATGGAACTGGTGAAGGAGCACCTTACTGCTCAATCAAATATTCCATTACTTTCTAAATAGCATCATAATGGAATTAAAAGATTGTCAGGCATTCAAGAAGATGAGAAAAATGAGTAATTACACAAGTGTGATGTTATATTTGTCCATGAAAAGAAGACGTGAAAACTTTGTAGTCATGTTTTAAATGTAATTGTTTATTATGCAAAAAATCATGTAATAATGAAATGTAAATAATATGATAACAATAAAATGGATTAATTACAACATTTACATTTTAAGACAATGTGTTATGAATTTTCCATTAATATTCTGAAAATGCTGGCTAATAATGGGGTAAAATTGAAAAAAAAGATATGTATTTTAACAATTTACTCAAAATATTTTAATGAAAGAGTAGCATAAACACTACTCGCATAATATTGATAAAAGGGTATTGGGTGTAATAAGTATCAATTTTGTGAAATAATTTATATTTTAGTTGTAAAATAAATTGTTTGGCAATGTACAGCATATTTTCTAACAAACGTGATTTTTACAGAAACTGCTACAAAATCTCTTAATATAAATAGAAAACACAATTCTTTCCTTAAACAGAAGTAGAACCGATGCATTTTACAATACACATCAGTAGATGTGTTTTTAAAACGTATTTAATCACAATTCTTTCCTTAAACAGAAGTAGAACCGATATATTTTACAATACACATCAGTAGATCTTTTTTAAAATGTATTTAATCACAATTCTTTTCTTAAACAGAAGTAGAACCGATGCATTTTACAATACATATCAGTAGATGTGTTTTTAAAACGTATTTAATCAAAAATACAACAGGGGTCAAAATGGGCAGATTTACATCATGCATGCGCTACAGTTACAAAAATGGGTATGTGTGCGTATGGGGGTTAAAATATTTTTTATTAGTTTTCCTGATTATGCAAATTATTTTGGACAAGCTTCACATTTATAAGATTTCTCTCCATTTTTATTAAATAATTTTAAGTTTATTTTAAAATTATTTACAACATAAATAAAAATTAATTAATATGAAATTAATTTATAAATATAATTTAATTTTTTTATTAAATTAAAAAAATTCAATTACTTTTAAGTTTTTTCCTTTATGTGTTAAAAGTTTTTTCTTCTAAATCTCCTGATTGTGCAAATGACATTGGATAAACCTCACATTTATAAGTTTCTTTTGCTGTATTTGTTAAAAGATGTCGTTTTAGTGTTCTTGATTCTGTAAATGATTTTGAACAAATTTCGCATTTTTAAGGTTTCTCTCTTGTTTGTGTTAAAAGATGTGTTTTTAGATGTCCTGATCGTGCAAATGACATTGGACAAACCTCATATTTATAAGGTTGCTTTCTTCCATGTGTCAAAAGATGTCGTTTTAGTCTACGTGATTGTGCAAATGATTTTGAGCTAACTTCACATTTATGTGGGTTTTTTTCCTGTAACTGTTAAAAGATTTTTGTTTAGTGCTCCTGATTCTGTAAATGACTTTGAACAACTTCTATATTTCAGGGCTTGAAGGCAGATTCGGCCGAAAATTTAGAAATCCTGCACAAAATAATATCGTAGGCAAAGAGGCTCCCACCCAAAAAATTTTATGATTTTCTAGAAAATTTATTTTTTCAAAGGATGATCAACTTCTGTGACCGACCGATAAATTTTGCAGTATTTTCCCAAGAACAATCGACACATTTCGCAGTATTTTCGCTGTGACAGAATGACAAATTTCTTAATTTTTTTTCTATGAACAATCGACGAATTTTGCAGCCTATTGCAACAGATTGACAAGATTCATGATATTTTCCCCTGTATCTGACTGAATATTTTCTAGATTTTTTTCTCGCGATCGACAGACTAATTTTGCAATATTTTCCTGCAACCAGCAGACAAATTTTCGAATTTCTTTAATGCTACCAGTAGATGAATTTGGTAATTTTCCCCCCAATACTGACTGACAAATTTCTTGACTTTTTTTGTAGCTGATTGACGAATTTCACTAAGGTCAGATGGACAAAATGCAAGATTTTTGTTCTTCTGTTCGAATGAAAAATTTTGTGATTTCTTCCTGCGACAGATCAATGAAATTAATGATATTTACTAGCGACCAATCAACGAATTTCCTGATATTTCTCCTGTCTCAACTGAGTGAGGAAATTCACAATTTTCTCCAACCACCGATGGATGTATTTTGTATTTTTTTTGTGCTTGACAAAAAGGAAAAATCTACAAGATCAGTAAGGGCTACAAGATCCTGCATCCTCCCAAAATGATCTGAAGTCTACAGTAAACAACAGTAAGATTAGAAGAGCTGAAAAGATATTGGAGTGCACTTGAAAAAAAACGAAATACAAGGAAACACAAAACTAATTGATCCATACAATTCACAGAAATTAGGTCTTTACAATTTATAGTTAATCTACATTTCTTGAGTAATAGAAGAAATGCATCGACGTTTTCCCTTTTAAAATTTGGATATGGGTTTAAAATTTGAATACGTAGTACCTAGTTCAATGAAAGAAAATACCAGGTATTCTGCTTTTGGCTGTAATTCTGGAGAACATAAACATAAATTTCTGATAATTTCCAAAGTTATAAAAGTTATTCTAGTGCTGCCTGTCATGACTGTACCAATTGTGAAAGAGGTTTCAGCACTCAAAATCCAATAAAATCTAGATTCAGAAATTCCTTTAACAACCCAATAGTTAAGAAAAATTGAAAAATAGATATTGTATAAAAGCTTAAATTTCTTAAAAACGTACTGTATAATTATTTAGAGTTGTTGATTTAAATTATTTCAATGGTATTTTGCCATGTCTGTATCAATGTAACTCTTTAAATAGCATGTAAAATAATAGTACGGTTTAACTATTCCCCCCCTCATCCAAACAGCTCAATTCTCCTCCATTTATAAATGTTGGGATAGAATTCCCCTTCTACGAAAAATTGAATTTCAAGCCCTGCATTTATAAGGTTTCTCTTCTGTATGTGTTAAAAGATGTCTTTTTAGTGTTTCTCATCGTGTAAATGACACTGGACACGTTTCTAATTTATAAGGTTTTTCTCCTGTATGTGTTAAAATATGTTTTTTTAGTGCTTCTGATCTTACAAATGACTTTGCACAAACTTCACATTTATAAGGTTTCTCTCCTGTATGTGTTAAAAGATGTTGTTTTAGTTCTCCTGATTGTCTAAATGACTTTGAACAAACTTCACATTTATAAGGTTTCTCTCCTGTATGTGTTAAATGGTGTTTTTTTAGATTTCCTGATTCTGTAAATGACTTTAAACAAACTTCACATTTATAAGGTTTCTCTCCTGTATGTGTTAACAGATGTCTTTTTAGTTCTCCTGATTGTCTAAATGACTTTGAACAAACTTCACATTTATAGGGTTTCTCTCCTGTATGTGTTAAAAGATGTCTTTTTAAATCTCCTGATCGTGCAAATGACATTAGACAAACCTCACATTCATGAGATTTCTCTCCTGTATGTGTTAACAGATGTCTTCTTAGACCTGCTGATCTTACAAATGACATTGGACAAATCTCACATTTATAAGGTTTCTCTCCTGTATGTGTTAAAAGGTGTTTTTTTAGATTTCCTGATTCTGTAAATGACTTTAAACAAAATTCACATTTATAAGGTTTCTCTCCTGTATGTATTAAAAGATGTTGTTTCATTTGTCCTGATTGTGTAAATGACATATGACAAACTTCACATTTATAAGTCTTCTCTCCTGTATGTGTTAACAGATGTCTTTTTAGTTCTCCTGATTGTCTAAATGACTTTGAACAAACTTCACATTTATGAAATTTCTCTCCTGTATGTGTTAACAGATGTCTTCTTAGACCTGCTGATCTTATAAATGACATTGGACAAATCTCACATTTATAAGGTTTATCTCCTGTATGTGTTAACAGATGTCTTCTTAGACCTGCTGATCTTATAAATGACATTGGACAAATCTCACATTTATAAGGTTTATCTCCTGTATGTGTTAAAATATGTCTTTTTAGATCTCCTGATTGTGTAAATGACTTTGAACAAACTTCACATTTATAAGGTTTCTCTCCTGTATGTGTTAAAACATGTCTTATTAGATTTCCTGATTCTGTAAATGACTTTAAACAAACTTCACATTTATAAGGTTTCTCTCCTGTATGTGTTAAATGATGTTGTTGTAGTTGTCTTGATTTTCTAAATAACTTTGGACACATTTCACATTTATAAGGTTTCTCTCCAGTGTGTATTAAAATGTGTTGTCTTAGTTGTCCTATGTATAGAAATGATTTTTGACATATTTCACATTTATAAGGATTCTCTCCGATATGGACGTGGAGATGCTGAGCCATAGTTTATTTCCATGAAAAGGTTTTCCAACATTTAGGTCAAGTATATGCTTTCTCCCCAGTATGTATTATACTGTGTCATTTAAGATTTATCTTCTGCACCAATGATTTTGGACACATTTAACAGCCTTCTCTTCTTTATGGATATGGAGATGTTGGTTGATATTATTTTTCTCTGAAAATGTTTTTTGACATTCAGGACAAATATAAGGTTTTTCTATAGTCTGTGTCAAAATATGATGTTTAAATCTGCTCTTCTTTTAAAACTTCTTTTGCTTGTATGACATTTGTATTTTTCTTTTTCCATAGTCAATTTGGTCTAAAATATTATCTTTTGCCTGTCTATTCAGAATTGATTAAAACCTGCCTACTTTATATTCACTTTTTTTTAGAATTTATTGTAATATATTTTATAAAACTACGATTTTTTTTAATTTGATACGATTACATATCTATCTGATTTGTGTAAAAGTGATGCCTTTATTCTTTTACTATGGTTGTTAGTTTTTGCAAGTTTCACATATAAAGTCTTTCAGATTAAAAAACAAGAATTTATTCATTTTTATTCAGCTCTCATAAGATTACCGTCCAGGTTAAATTGTACAATAGTGGCATAAACCTACTAATAGTTACTTTTATGTTTCCTTGACTTATTTTTCGCTGTAACTCACTAATAATGTCATACTAGGCAAAGAGAAGCTTTTTTAATATTTTTTTTAAATCTTCTTTAACTTCCTTCTCGCTTTTATTGATAAATGCAATAATCGATTTGCAAGATTAACTTTTAAAAACCTGAAAGTAAACAAAAAGAAAAATTAAAAAATGCACAATCATATATATTATAGCGTTCATCTAATACATTAACCCTTTTGCGACACATAGTGTACTCAGAATTCTCCATTATTTGTACCAGAAAATCTGAGTAGACATTTTCGCCTTATTTAATTACAGAATTTCTGCAATTAAATTAAAAGAAAATTACTTTTCGCAATTACCAGTTACAGAATATTAAGAATATTGTGAAGAACACTCGTTGCAAAGGAGTTAAAATGAAAAAGAATTGAAAAAAAGTCTTACTTTTTTTGTAATGCACATTTACTAGAACAGATTTTGAATAAAATTTATTAAAATCATTAAATATACTCCAAAAATCATTCTTCCTAAATATTTTTTATTTTATTTTCAAAGCAACTTTAACACTGTGTTTAAAAAAAGATATGCACCATAATCCTTAAATTACGAAAAATACTTCTATTTCTCATTTACCCAAGGAAAGAAAAAAAAAAGACACGAAAAATTACTTTGTTTTATGAGCACACACATTCTTTTTAAGTGAACAGAAAGTTTTTCTTTAGATATTCATAAGGAAGTTAAAATATTTAAAGCTGCTTAGATATTTACTATATATTAGATATATAATCCAGCATTATGATTAACATTATTGAGAGGAAACAAACTCTGAAGTATACAGATTTAATTATTTAATTTATTTTTCATTTCCTGAAACTTTATGATACTTAGAATACTGCATGGAAATCATATTTTGATAGTGAAACATTTTATGAACTTACTGTATTACGAATTGTTGATCATACCTTCATACAATAGTAATTTAAAACATTAAAGGCATTTTTGTTTTCTTTTAAAATGAGATACTATTTCTAAAACTACTCAGTTGATTTTTTTAAGTAAAAATATCTTTGGTTGGACAATGTTAAATTATTTTAAAAACATAAACAAATATGTGAAAATAAATAAATATGAAAAATATATATTATCTGTTCTTCATAAATGTAACTGTGTTTTTGCACAATTATGTAAAAGCAAACTTGCCAAGTTTCAAAAATGAAAAAGCCTGAGAATTTTTACTAATTACTTTATCGACATAGTGACATTTCTAGCTCCACACATTAATGAAATAAGAATACGTGTGTTAAGGCAATTTAACATTTTTCTCTTTCTATTTTACCATTTCTCATAACTTATGAACAATCAGAAATAAATAAGATGGGAATCGATATTATTCCTTCATACAATCATTTTTAAATTTGCATTCCAGTACATTCTGAAACATCAAAAGCAATGTCTGTAGTGTTATAGTGCTTATTTTAAAACTTAAATTAGAAGAAAAATCTTATAAAATACTAAAAACAAAAAGGAACCAACTTCAGTGAATAGTTGATGTAATATTATTAGGAAACTTTTTTTTGAACAAAGATAAATATTTTTATTCCATGCTTTCTGATAAAAATGAAAAAATATTCACAATCACCCTAAACATGTTTTAAAACCTAAAGGTTTATTAAAGAAACCCATATAAAATTCATGATGGTTCAATACATAACAAAAAAATAACACATAATGGAACAAACTTATCACAAAACACTAAATATTTCTGTTGTAATTTTGGATGTCTTAAATTTTGCCCCATACTGATTCTTTCGAATTGTGCTCAGATAGATCTGATTTTTCAAAAAGTCATGGAAATTTCTTTATTGAAAAATAAAACTATATATATTTGAATATTTAATTTTTTAATATTCAATTCAAAATATTAAATTTTTGAATGTTAAATTCAAAATATTAAATTTTTGAATATTAAATTCAAAATATTAAATTTTTGAATATTTAATTCAAAATATTAAATTTTTTAATATTAAATTCAAAATATTATTAGTATGTGTACATAAATATGTTCATTTTTATACAAAAAATACAAAATAAAATTGATATTAAAGAAAAAAAAATTGTAGACTACTTTTCCATAATTCTACTAAAATGTGGATTAATTTTCTTTCAGAACAGGTTCAGGTTGAAGTGTGTCACGTTTCAGATAGACTGTAACCAAACTTTTCGAGTTCAAATCATATCCCTCACCTCTATTGCAAATTACTTGCTTAAAATCTGTAGCCAAATCATGGCTGGGATAACTGAATAAACTCTAAATATCAATTAATATAAATAAAATCTTCCAATAACTTTCACGCTAAATAAAAGAAAGGAAAATAATTAGCTAACAAGTTATTTTCCTATGATATATTATAGGTAACATTTCTTTTAAATACCTAAATAATGAAACTTGAATATTTTTAAGGCTTGCAATTAAAAAGTTAAAAAAATGAAAAAAGTTAAAATATTGATAAAACTTTACAATTTTACTACAGTATATTTCACATCTTAAATATTTATAGATTGCTATTCTAACATTTATTTTTATTGAAATCTTTATATTTAAAAAACTTATTGTCTCAATATTTTTCCCACTTAATATGATATCTGAGACATTGAGATTTGAATGTGTTATACAGCATTTCAATATATCATAAATTGCATATTTTATATACAAATGGATTTAAGCTACTTATTGAACAGAATTTTGAATAAAAAGTTTACGAGTAAAAATAATATAGCAGCTTTTACAAAATATAATTTGTACATTTTTTATCATACAAGCTCACACGAGTAAAAGCTTTTCTTCACATAAAAAGAAAAAGATTTCAATCATCTCTTAAGCAAATGCAACACACGAGCATCGGCCGATACAGCCGTCAGAATTTTGAATCCCTTTGTTGTGTCAATGGCTCTGAATGAATGAGCATATTTTTTGTGCATATAAGCGAATAGCAGAACGCTTTCATTTTATTGGACGAATGAGCGGCTTTTCTTGTTGCACTTTCGGTGTCCACGAACTTTGCTATGCCACCAGTGTGGATGTGTGAAAGAGACCCATTCTAAGCAGGCTGCATGCAGAACTAGAGAGAAGGGAATCAAGTTCCGACTTGCATCGGTGCGGCAATACAGTCATAACGGCCCAGACATACGCCATAGATTGAAAATGAAACTTGCATGTTCAAAATTTAAAAAAAGCCATAAATATTTCACGGTAATCTAGAGATTAAATTATAGTAGAAAAATCTGGAATCTCTGCCCAAGAGCCGGAGACTTGGCAAGTCTGTAAAAGCATTTTCCTTTGACATCTTTGCTATCAAAATTTCAGATATTTCTGTCAAAACACTTAACAATCTTTCATGATCTCTCCTGTATAAAAGTACAAAACAATTATTTTCATGTGAAATATCTGGGGAGACCTGACATTTAGCATTCGTATATTTGTTCTTTCAAAATTCACAGATTTTTAAAAAGTAACAGAAAATTTATTCAATTTTTTAGAGTTTAGTGAAAACATTGATCATAAAATATCCACACTCATTAATGGCGCTATGAAATATTATCATGCCACCATACTTAAACAGTTAGCTAACAAGTTATTTTCCTAAGATATATTACAGTAAACATTTCTTTTACATGCCTAAATAATAAAACTTGAATATTTTTAAAGCTTGCAATTAAAAAGTTTAAAAAAATGAAAAAGTTAAAATATTGATAAAATTTTACAATTTTATTACAGTATAGTTCACATCTTAAATATTTATAGGTTCCTATTCTAAAATTTATTTTTAATGCAGTCTTGATATTTAAAAAACTTATTGTCTCAATATTTTTCCCACTTCATATGATTCCGAGACATTGAGATTTGAATGTGTTATACAGCATTTTAATATACCATAAATTGCATATTTTATATACAAATGGATTTAAGCTACTTATTGAAGAGAATTTTGAATAAAAAGTTTATGAGTAAAAAATAATTTAGTAGCTTTTACAATATATAATTTGTACATTTTTTATTATACAAGCTCATACGAGTAAAAGCTTTTCTACACATTGGCTGTACTAACTTTTTGCAGCAATAATTAATTTATCAAATTTATTATTATCACAATACTAAGTAGTATGACTCATGGAGATAATATACCAAAATTAATAAAATTGTTGACTTACCAACATTAAAAAATCTGATATGCTATCAAAAGGGAGTATTCACGAAAAAGAAATTTTGAACGGCAGTTATTATGTAAATAATATTTTTAAATGTATTGCTTGAAAAATAGTGGAAATAAATTCATTGACTTTATAAATTGATATTTTTTATTTTTGATATTGATATTTTTTATTTTAATGTTAAAAGTATGTTACAGAAAACTTAAGATCCCATTTTTAAATTAAATATTAATTAACATAAACAGAAAAAATTCATTTTTTGTATTAAAACATTAACAATGAAAATATTTTGATACATCGATAAAATCCAGGATTTGTATATTTCTACCACAATTTTTTAAGAGAATATTTCACTTTATATAACAACTACAGAATTATATTAAATATTCTTTAAATAAACAGAGTTGTTGCGAATTTTGGGATTTAAAAATTAATTAGAAAATTTCTTAATATTCATAGCTATACAGGCTTCTTGGAAATTCCAAGAAGCATGCAAAACTGGAAAATTGACATATCAATATTTTCTGTCTGGTATTTTAAGGGTATTGGTGTCTTTAAGACGATATATCGAAAAATCGATATTTTGTAAAATTTGCCTCCTCTAGTAACACGTGTAAAAAATTCATCTGCAATATTATGAACTTTTTACATTAATCTTACTTTCAGAGGATATAAGGAATTTTGTCTTATAATACCTTCATAATCATAATACCTTATGAAAATTAAACCAATTCTTACAGTTAATTTTTATACCTAAATTGAACATATTTTGTGAAATATTCACTCTAATTCAGAACATAGACAATTGGCTTTAGTTCTGGTTCAAAATTTCTATGACAAAGGAATTTTAACTTAGTATAGTCATGGGAGTTTTTTCCCTCATCTCTCAAGCGACTTTCCATGTCTACCTGTTTGAGGTTTAGTGTTTGTGAGGCCTATTCTTATTAGCTCTATGCTTAATGTGCTAAATCTTATTAAATATCTGGATGGTGACAATGTTGCTATCGGGATTATTTATGAGTTTCAGGGGCATAAAGATGAAATTATCTTAATGTCTGCATATCTTCTAATACGCATTGTATTGATTCACTGTATTGAGGATAATAAGAAATTAATTATTGGTTGTGATGCTAATGCTCACCACGTTATATGGGGCAGTACTGACTGCAACAAGCATGGTGAAGATCTTCTCGAAGACATATTAGATTTTAACCTTTGTCTTCTTAATAAGGGCAATGAACGCACCTTTGTAACAAAGAATAGAAGGGAGGTCATTGATCTAACTGTATGCAATAGCTCTTGCTATAATCATATTAAGGATTGGAAGATGTCTGATGAGGTAATGATGTCTGATCACTGGCTAATCATTCTTTATGTTACAGGACCTACAAGATTTGTAACAGAAGGTAGGAACCCGAGGAAGGCTAACTGGGGTTCCTATTATGAAGATCTGGAGGGCTCCGTCAAAATCCTAATCAGTAAGTTGTCCTCGATAGTCGATTTGGAGCTGGCCGTTGACCAGTTGCAACATGCCATCCCCAAGTAATATTATCAAAAATTTTATTGTTATTGTTAATGATTAAAAAAAATTACTTCCTTGGTGGTCTAAAGAGCTCAGTATTTTACGTAGCAAATGTAGAAAGCTCTTTAATAGAGTTAAACAGAGTGGTGATTGGGAAACCTATAAAGCTGCTCTTACCACATATAATAAGGCTATTAGGGATGCGAAGAAAAATTCTTGGAGGAATTTTTGTAATGTCATTAATGATGTTTCTATGATGGCAAAAATTGTAAAGATTATGGCCAAGAACAGGAACTGTAGCTTAAATACTGTTAAGCTTAATTGGCAACTTTACGAATACTGGAAAGGAAACATTGGCTGAAATGCTGAGTGTCCATTTTCCAGGTTCTAGTGTTGTGACTGGTCCTACTCCCCTTTCTCCTATCTCAACCAACAGTTGTGGGAGGAGAAAGTGGGATACTGGAAAGAAGCTTGTTACCTATGATAGGTTTGTTTGGGCTATTACGTCCTTCAAGCCCTTCAAAACCCCCTGGCATGGTTGGCATTTATCCTGCCCTTCTTCAGGAGGGTGTTCAGCTCCTTGCTCCGGTGCTATTAGTCTCACTTATTTTCTGTTAAAAATAATGGAGAAGCTTATTGATAGGTTTATTAGGGAAACTGTGTTGAATGCTTTTCCTCTTTCAGACTCTCAGCATGCCTATCAGCCTGGCAGATCTACGATACTACTCTATATAGTCTTTCATTCATTTTGGAAAATACTTTGAAATCCAAAGAAGTTGCATTGGCAATCTTCTTAGATATTGAGGGTGCTTTTGACAAGGTCCCTCTTGACAATGTCCTTCGGGCCCTAAACAGGAGGGGCATTGATGCAACTATTGTGACACTGGATCAAGGTTCTGTTATCTTATAGGTACATTAACGCTTCTTTTGGTGGTGACAATTGCACTGTCTATGCAAATGTTGGGTGTTCTCTCGCCTGTTCTTTGGTGCCTAGTTGTTGATTCTTTTTTGAATGACATAACTTCTTCAGGCTTGTCTTGTATTAGCTATGCTGATGATGTTGTTGTCATTGTTAGAGACAAATTTATAAAAAAACTATTTGTTCCATTATGTCTGATGCACTTAGATGTATAGAAAAGTGGTGATATACTGAAGGGCTTTCAGTTAATCCACATAAAACCACAATGGTTTCCTTTACGAGTATGAGAGATCTTGATGTGCAAAATATTGTGCTGTTTGGTCAGGCAATCACATGCCCAGAGTATGTCAAATATCTTGGCATCTACTTTAACTCTAAACTTAGTTGGAAGAATCACTTTGAATTTTGTCTGAATAAGGCAAAAAAGTCTTTTGGACCTGTAGAAGTGCCATTGGAAGAATCTGAGGATTACGTCCGAAGATTATCCTTTGGATTTATAGGATGAATATTTGTCCTATAATTACTTATGGTTCCATTGTGTGGTGGGCCCCACCAGTGGCTGAGAGGTTGTGCTCTCGAAGCTGGTAGACGGGAGGTGCTGGGTTCGTTCCCAATCGCGCCCGTCGGCCTAATCGTTCAGAGTTTTCGTGGTTTTCTTCGAGCTGTGGATTTATCCATGCGTAAATACGGATTAGGTTCCCTTAGAAAGACCCCCACGAAGGGCGCTCACCCCGGGCCTATATCCCTAGTGTAGATAATTGGCCGTCAATAATCAACCCAACCCAACCCATTGTGTGGTGGTGTAGCACAAAGCTAGATTCAGCTAAAAACAATTAAACAAGTTTCAGCAGATGATCTGTATTGGCTGACTGTATCAGAACCACTCCTACAGCTTCTCTTGAGCTTCTGCTTGGGCTGCATCTTCTCTTTATGTGTACAGAAGCAGAGGCTATCATATGCATGAGGAGGCTTAAGTATTTAGATCACTGGAAGTCTTATAGAGCCTATTTGTCTTGGAAAATTTTTGATGGTGAAGTTCTTAGGTGTCTTCTTTTTGGTATGCCTGTGACGGGCAGGGCTAGTGGAGCTTAAGCCAAATGGTAGGCCACTCTGTCCGGCATGAACCTGGTATGCCTGTGAAGTATGCCTTTGAAAAACCTTATCAAATTTTTTTGCCCTCATGTGGTGATTGTGGTTTGATTCCTACCGATATTTGTAGGAAGTGCTCCATTTGGTATATGGATGCTCTTCGTAGTTGAAGACCACGTTCGACCACAATCCAACCAGCCTGTGGTCCTCGTGGTGCTTGAGGAAATGGTGCATATTTAGTGGATTAAGAGATCTACTCCAGAATCCACAGGTAAGGTAAATTAATGGTTGGTTGGTTGTATTGAGTTTAATGGCACAAGGTCCCTATGGCAGGGTTCCCAGCAAAACATGTCTGGCAATTTCCCTTACTTTCCATGATTTTCCCTGACCAAATCCAAAAAAATTCCATGACCAAACGTGCATACATAAAATAACAAGCAGCATAAGAAAAAAAATCTGAAATTTGTATTATAATAACAGGGTTTATACTCTTTTAAAATTGCAAAATGAAATTCTATAAAATACTATAATGCAAAAAAACTTCACGTTTGCCAGTTTTAAAATAAGTGCCATACAACAAAGTCTAGAACGTGAAATGTCATGAAAGTGTCTCAAAAATGTAGCAAACCTTTGTCCATATTTATGCTTTTTCTGCATTGCATTTGAAGGAATTTCTCGATCTTGAAACCGACAAGAGTCTAGAGATTTTTCTGAAGCGCCGTGTAGCGAGAAATATAGTAAAACTTTTCTGAAAAAGAACTGATTTCAAATTACATTTTTTTCCCTCAGACCTTTCCATGACTTTTTAGGAAATATTTGTAAATTCCCTGAATTTTCTATATATTTTAAAATTTCCATGACTTTCCCTGACTACTTTGAAATTCCCTGATTTTCCAGATTTTCCATGTCGCTGGGAACCCTGTATGGGGACAAGCTGCACCAAAGAAGAAATATATTAAAAGAAAACACACAAAATTTAATGCGAACAAAGGACAAAAAATAAACAAAACTTAATGAGAAAAATAGCTGAATGGCGTTACCCATCCAGATATAGTCACACAGTGTATAAAACAAAGATGAAGAATTCTTAAAAAAGTAAGGTATAAAAATACTACATTAAGAAATATCATCTGGATGGGGTTACCCCATCCAGATGATATTTCTCAGATGAGTCAAAAGAACATCTGTTTTTCTTGGATAAATCGGAGGCCATGTAATGATTGAAGGTTTGATATGGTGCAACTTATTATTGCATTCTAAATCCCAACTTTCTTGCCATTTATTATGAATAAAATGATTTATAAGTAATTTAACGTCTGAGAATGGAATTTTATGTCGTAACGGATTTAGAGCACGTTTTGCTGCCTCATCTGCTCTTTTATTTCCAGGTATACCCATGTGTCCAGGTACCCAACAAAATAAAATATTATATCCACGTCTAGTCAAATTATTATAAAAATCGAGGATGGCTGAGACATAAGGATGCTTTTTAAAAGATTTCATTGCGTCAATAGAACTATTTGAGTCAGTATATATGATAAAGGATGTGTTATGATGATGAGATATGTGCGACATGGCTCTCTCTATTGCAATCAACTCAGCTGTAAAGATAGAAATTGAAGCATGAAGCCGATAACTCAAACTACTGTTATCAATAAAAACACCCCAACCAACAATATCCCCACTCTTGGAACCATCTGTATAAACATCAGTGTAGTTATTAAATTTCACACGATGTGCAGCAAATAATTGTTGGAAAACAGCAGGGGCCAAGTTGTTTTTGTTATAACCTTTGAAAGGATGGAGAGATGCAATTTTAGGAGGACTCCAAGGAGGGAACACATGGGAGGGACATGGACTTATCTCAATATTAATCAAAGGGCCATTATTAATAATGTTTCTGATTCTGACTCCAAAAGATGGGATGCAAGATGGTCGATGCTGATAAAGAATATCATTGTCGGTATTTAAAATATATGTGTGAAGAGGATGGCCAGGATGAGAAAGGACACGTATGGTAAATTAAGGTAAGGTAAACAGGTAAGTGTACCTTCTCTATCTCTAAATGTTGTGTTGTGTTTTGCATGCTCAGTAGTATATTTATATCGTAGTGTATTTATGTCCTAGTGTATATGTCATAGTGTATATATGTCATAGTGCATTTGTGTTTTGTGTTGTTTGCTTTTATGTGCATGATCCTCTCAAATGGACTCGATCAGGGACTGCCCGTATTTTGCTGTGTGATGCTCACCAAAAGCAAAGCCATGTGGGGGTGACAACCCTAGCCAAGACGTGACTATGCGTTAGGGAATGGTTTACTTTGAAGTCCTGGGTTGGCAAGAAGCTCCTCCTGCTTGCTGCAACCAATGAACAAGTCGTTTCCTCCCACCCTAGGACTCGATATTCGGAAGTTGCAGTACAGTAATGGGTAGCTGGGGGGGGGGGTCGGAATTGGCCTAGGACCCGGTTCCCTCTTTGGGGTTCCGGCTACGAAGCTGTGAGATCGTCTCAGTGTTTGCCCAAGTGTTGTGGGGTGATGTCCTTTGTCTTTGGGCTCCACCGCATGTCACATCGATCTCTGTTGTCATTCATTTAGGAAAGGGTAGAGAGGTGCAGGAGTCTCATGTCCCCGTCTCTCGTCCCTGGCCGAAGAGTGCTACCTGTGGAGGTCACTGAGTAAACCGGCCCTCTTTGGTAGCGACCTCGTATGGATTCAAGATAATCTGGACTTGGCGGTGAAGTACAACTGCCTTCGAAAGCCGTAGCTTATCATACAGATTGTTCAAATATGAACAAGAACACTGGTGATGGCATTAAGTATTCATGTTCTTTGGGCAGTTTTTCTACTCTCTTTCAGGCTGAAGTCTTTGCCATTCTTATGTGCTGCAGAATTTATTAAGACATTGGCTGTAGGAATAGACATGTTCACATTTGTTCTGATAATCAAGCAGCATTACTTGCTTTACGTAAAACTATTATTTTCTCCCACATAGTTTGGGAATGTTATATTTTACTCTGCCAACTGACAGTTAGCCACAGGGCCACTCTCTACTGGGTACCTGGGTATTCAGGTGTTTTTTGGTAATGAGTTGGCAAGAAAGGGATCTGCTACCCTTTTTACTGGTCGAGAACCAGCTGTTGAGACTTCAAGTAAACTTATTAGGACTACTGTCTTTAAGATCTTTAGAAAGAAGCAGTATTCTGACTGGCATAACATGAAAGGACATCAGCAAGCAAAAGAACTTAACCGCGGTTATCCTAGCATTAGGCATAAGGAACTTTTAATGCTGAATAGCAAGGGCATTAGGAAAGTCATTGGTCTTTTAAGCCCTTTGAAAAGACACCTTACTGCTATGGGTGTAAAAAATAACCCAACGTGCAGGGGTTGCCTTTATATGGAGGAAACGGCTATGCACGTTTTCTGTGAGTGTGAGGGGTTTTCAGCCTATAGGTTTGAGCACCTTAGTCGGGATATAATTGAGCCTTCGGAGCTTTATGACATTCCTTTGAGATGTCTGTTGAATTTTGCTTCAGCTACTGGCCTTTTATAGGACTATTTTCTGGGGTTAGTATAATAGACCTCTGGTCACAGTGCTAGGTTCTTTGAACCCCTTCATCTTTAAGTCTAAGTCTAGTATAGTCATGAGTGTTTTCTCCTTCATCTCTCAAGCAGCTCATTTCAATATTTGTAGGTAACATCTTCAGAACAATCTCCTGAAAGAGCCAAATGCAGAAAAGTCCAGGAGGAAGCAAAAGTTGTTTTATAGGCATTTCTGTATACGGGACATTTTTTATTTCTATTTATGATTCATACTTTCTTAAATATGCAGCAGTTGATTTGGAAATATTACACTGGTGGTTTTTTTGTTTTCCACGTATAGGGTTGTCACTGCTTACTGGCATATAAAATAGTTGCTTTAGCAGCCTACGATGAAATAAATTGTAATCAAAATAGTTGCATGCTTACTTGGAAAGGGAGGAAAATTAATCCATATTTGACATGAAAATAACCAAAACTGTTTCATCCATTTTATTCTACAATTTTTGGAACCACCCAAACTTGCCACTTTTTGTACTTTTATTATAAAATCACCCATATAATTATTTTAAAAAAGAAACAAAGAGAAGATATAAAAAAATGAAATTATCATCTGAAATATAAAAATTTGATTGCAGTTCGATAGTCACAAACTATATCGAATGTATGTTTTTCTTGTACTAAAGAATTGGTGTGAGGTATCAACAAACAAGAAAACTTTTAATGCATGTTATTAGCTACAATTTAATTCATTTTGTAGATAGACTTTAAATTTGAATTTGAAGATAGACTTTATTGATTTGTTTTCCAGATATAGGGTTGCCACTGCTTACTGACATCTAAAAAATCTGTTTTAGTAGCCTACAATGAAATAAATAGTAGACAAAACAGTTGCATGTTTACTTGGAAAGTGAGGAAAATTAATAATTATTTGCCATAAAAATAAAAACTGAAACTGTTTCATTCACATTTTATTCGACAGTTTACGAAACAACCCAAACTTGCCACTTTTTGCACTTTTATTATAAAAAAACAGAAACAAACAGAAGATTAAAAAAAATTCAATTATCATCTCAGATATAAAATCAGAATGCAGTTAAATATCAGAAACTAAATCAAATGTATGCCTTTCTTGTACTTGAACAATGTTGTGAGGTAGCAGCAAGCAAGAAAAGTTTTATTGCATGTTATTAGCTACAATTTAATTCATTTTGTAAACAAAAATGAACTGAATCAGAAAATTTATCTATAAAAATTAACAACAGTTTAATTAAAAAGAAGGATGCATTTGATAAAGACATGCACAACTTTTGTGTGCATAACTAATCTATTCTTTACAAGAAATTTATGAAAAATAAAATAGCAAAATTAGTATAAATAAAATTTGATTTTATAGCCACCAATGGGTTAAATAAAGCCATCTAAATATGTAAGAAAGAAAGGCAATATTCTAAACTGTTATTTTCAACATTTTAAATTGAAATATAGTGATAGAAAGCATGATTAACTTATTTCAAAGTAGCATGATTTCAGCTTGTTTATTAATTCAAATTTTTGGTATGAAACACATTTATACTATGAGCCAAAAGGTAAAAAATATATATATATTCTTCATGCAGGACAGTAAAGAAATTTACAGTTTGATCATAGGGGCCGTCCATAAATGATGTCACGCTTGGAGGGGGGTTCATGAAATTGTGACAGTTTGTGACAAGGGGGTTGGAGGGGGTAAGAAGAAGTGCGACATCACACATTTTGGCTAAAATAAAATCAATCATTAAAATCAGCAGATTAAATTTCGAAGTTATTTTGAAATTATACCAGAATTTGACTGTATTTTTTAATTGGACTAAAACAACTTTCATTTGATTTGTTTTCACTTATATTTCTTTCTTTTCAAAAAAAATATAAATATAAATATTACTAATTGTATTACTTTATTGTATATTAATTATATTTTTGTCGTAAACCTTAATCCTATTTTATACAAAATAAATACACGAATAATTTTTATTGTTATGCTCACAAATGTCATTAAAACTTATAGTTAAAGTTGAAAAATAAAATTTGAAACATGATCTATAACGTAGTGCTTTGTTTCTGAACTCCAGGTATATGTCTATGTAATATAGCATGACATGTGACAAGGGGGGGGGGGGTATGGTGAAGCAGGGATCACTCTAGAGAGTTTCAATGGGGCAGCCTACCCTCATGCCCTTTTTAGATAAAATTCCACCCTCCTTGCCCTTTATCCAGGTAGAATTATACCCTCCTTGCCCCTTTTCAAGGTAGATTTCTACCCTCCTTTTATTCCTGGGTAGGATTCTGCCTTGTTTGCATTGTACTTTCAAAAAATTTTTACCTATCTTTTATTTTTAGTATGCTAGTATGGTACATCAGGAGTACTCCTCTTTCCCTCTTTATTTCTCTGTGAAATGCCCTGGTATATCTAATCTTTGACTGAGTGATTCATCTTTCCATTTATCATTTTTTCCATTGAACAAAACATAAAGGGTAACTAAGGGTCATTGATTAATTTCACATTCTCTAGTGAAGTATAGTATTAGATCAGGTATTTCGGCCTTTGACCACTTGATAATTTAAAGTTCTATAAAAAATTTGAGGTAACTTTAGGATTTTTATTTTGTAGCTTTTTCAAAACCAGTTTTGCTAAAACCGGGAAAAAGTTATCTGGTAAATAAAAGTTTTAGAGAGAGAGAGGTTTTTGAATATCGTAGGAAAAGGTGAAAATGACTGTGAATATAGTAAACAATTTTACAATAAAAATCGAGAACATAAGTTTCATTTTGCTATTTTTAATACTTTTCAAACGGTGAAGTTACGGAAATTAGAAATGTTACTGGATTTTTTAAATTAAGGCGTACTTTAAGCTGTTGCCAGACTTCTCTCCCCACCAGTATATTGGTATATGCACTTATTACAAAAATGCCCTTTTTATGAAATAATGTGCCCTTTTCAACAAATTTTCCCTTATTATGTAATGTGCGCCCTGCCCTTTTTTATGTTCTAGAATGATCCCTGTGGTGAAGTGTGACACTTTGTGACTAAGGGGGGGGAGGGGGATCAAAAATGTTTTAAAAAAAGTGTGACATCATTTATGGACAGCCCCATAGGGCAAATGAAGGGTTAAATACCTTTAAGAAACAAAAAATTACTGTACAAAATTACTGTTCTGTATACTGTCAAGCATATGGATAGACCGCACCATAATCAGCAGATTTTGTGATCCAAAAAATAGTGAAATACCGAAATTTTTTTAAAATAAGTATTTTTAATGAAATATCATCAATATATAGTAAAATGTAAGTTGTTAACCGAAAATGTTATTACTTAAAGTTACACAGAAAAGCAAAATATCTATATTTAAGAAAGTGTTAACCAATTCTATAAAATATATGTGACAAATTTTAAATATATAAAGTACATTGATTGCAAACTAGTGTAAGTAGAATATGTACTGATTTTCAGAATGCTGTTATGAGAAAAAAAAAAGGATTAAAGTTTGCATTACTCTTTACTCTAAAATCCCGTTAATCTGCCCTTCCCGATTAAGCGCCCCCCTCCTACTTTGTAAACAAATTGGAAAATTCAAAAAATCCCGATTAACCGTCCTCCCCAAAAAGAAATTTTGCCGTGCTCGTCAAGATCAACACCAAAATTTTACCTCAGGAGTGTTTTTTTTTTTCTAATTGACCAGAAAGGCATGACGATTCTTTGATATATCGCAAACGTGTACAAACACAAAAGTAACATACACAATTTCAAAATGTTTTTCTTTTTTCACTTTATTAAAATAATGCATACTTTGTGACGATCGGCCATTAGCATCCACCCCTCAGGACCACCATCAGATACTACAATTTTAATACCATGTAAGCGCCCCCTCTGATTATTTTACAATTTTCTGTTGCGTTTGGGGGGGGGGGGGGGGGCGGATTAATGGGATTTCACAGTACTCACTGAAATGTGCTCTATTTCTTCCCCTTTCACTTTTTATATTGATTTTCTAGCTACAGTAAAACTGGGCATAACGATCTGGGATCTTTTAATATAGACTGGGAGGCGGCAGCACAGACAATCACCTTATCGAGTTCACGGCTGAAATTCCAGAATTGATTAAAACTCTATTCGCATATTAAAACGCAATCGGTCTGCCAAGTCATATCTTGGTGGAAAACACCTTAAAACCCAATTTTAGCAGTTGACTCGTAGGTTTACCATTGTGTTTTCCTGCACCCAAAGGTATGAAAACATGGAGGATTGGGAGCAGGAACACACAATGGTAAACCTACGAGCCAACCACTAAAATCGGGTTTTCGGGTATTTTCCATCAAGATATGACTTGGCAGACCGATTGCGTTTTAATATGCGAATCAAGTTTTAACTAATTCTGGAATTTCAGCCGTGAACTCAATGAGGTGATTATCTGCGCTGCCGCCTTCCAGTCTAATAGATATCAGATTTCTATTTGATCTAGAAATGCTGTATAATTGTTGGTACACTCTGCACCAGCACATACTCAACCTTTTTTTTTCTCGCAGGCAGTAAACAAAGGTTTTCGATGTTAGGAAGGCCCCAACATCCTTAAAAAAAGTGTAATTAAACTAGAAAGATAACTTTTTTATATTGCTCATGTTATCAATAGGGTTTGTCACAAAAGAAATGTTACAAAAACCTTAAATGTTACCCAAATATTACCAAAATGTTACGAACACCTACGTCTACTTTTACACAGAATAGCCTAGAAATAAAAAGAGAAAAAGAAAAGAAACGCAAAAGATAATTCAATTATTTTATGAATGATAACAGATGAAATAAGTATACTAATCAACATTAGTAAAATATTCTTGAATTAATCTCTAAATGTATTTTTTTACTAGTAAATATTCATATATATATAAAGTATTTAAGAATCAGTCATTCTTTCCAATAGTGTGCAGTATACAAATCAAACACTACAACAAAGTAAATAAATAAATAATAAATAATATAAAAATAATACTTTCTTGTTTAAAATTAAAATATTGTTAAAATTTTTTCTTTAATTTAAAATTCAATTCTTGTTTAAAATTAAGTGGTATAAAATAAATTTCAACAAGGTGTTAAGTGTTCAAGACAGATTTTGTTAGACTATATGTAGACAAAATTTTAGAGTACCTGCAATTTTAATATAAATTTCAAAAAATCATAGCTACATTTTACAGAGGCTGCCGTAATTGGAAAAAAAATCTTAAGAGTAAAATAATCAGTAAGAAAAGGTCATAAGATTAAAAGTTATCTAAATAATAACGTAAGAATACTCCCATTCCCATTTACTAATGGGACTTAGCACATGCATTTATATTTGACTGGTGCAGAGTGACGCTGTGATAACCAAAAAATACTTTTAAATTATCAGTTTAAATCAAAAAGTACATGTATTTTGAGCAATGGAAACAAATTAACACTTACCGTTTTCTATGGTTTAAAAAGATTAACTTTTAAAGCAAATAACAATCTGAGAGGTTTACTTCTCAAAAATCCTAATTATTCCAGGAAAACTTCTAGTAAGACAAAGGAAAGATTAATTGCGCAAGTAATTCTGCAAAATTACTTGCTTTTTAAACAATTATAATCAAATTTTGAAATAAAAATCAATTATATCATTGTCACATGAAATCAACAAACACGATGAAAATATCTCATGAATCGTTCATCAAATTTGAATCATTCGTCATTTGTGAATCCACGGGCCGTTAACATGAAAAAATAATTATCTCTTCCTCCGTGTTAAAAAAATGATGTTACAAATGGCATTTCCACATATAAAACAGAGGAAATTACTATAATTGCAACTCCATTATCTAATTTTCCAATGCCATGTTTTTACTGTTTAGATAGTATACAAGTATTAAGCTTTTGGTTCATGGTTGGCCTGCGCATTTAAATATGAATTTAAACAATTATGTCTTGCATGATGAATATATCTGCATCTTGAATGATTCAATCCAAGGAGGCAGACACCGGAAGCGCGTTCAGTATTGTCACCGGTACGTAACCGGTAAGTTTGGTTAGTTTTCAAAGCATGCAGTCAGGGCTACACACAGATTTGGGGCTACACTACATACTATCTAGTGTTGCCTTGATGCAGTACTGCTAACCGGTACGCAACCAACGTCGCTCAGTGGAAGTGACCGAAGTAACCGGTAAAGTGACCGAACTAACCGAAGAAAAGTCTTGGTTAGTTGGGTCACGTGATCGGTTACATGAAAATTTACGATGATGTAATACAGCTGGCGCTACAAGTAAATAATACCCTTTTCGTTCAGAACGTCTGTCGACCGGTTAGAAACCGGTCACTTTGGTTGAGGGGAAAGTAGCATTAAAATGTAGCCTAGGATGATGTGCGTCGCCCAAGTTGACTCTCGATAGAAAAATTGTGTACGAGATTATGGAATCGCAATGATTACAGCTGATTACTGTGATGACCTGCGATTATACCTGATTATGGTTGATTACACTCAGAAATACTTAATTACAGTTGATTACACTTTGATTACAGGTGATTACATTGCTACAAGTTGTGATTTAACAGTTTTACTCGATTTTACTGCATTCCAAAAGCTGTTAAACTTCTAGAGACAACTGTAGGAGGTTGTCAAACTGATTTAATAACAAACAATTAAAAAAATAAAACATCAGTACAAAATACTTAAAAACAATAGAAAATTTTTCAAACATACACATACATAATTCATTTAAAAAATTGGTTGAAATAGAATTGAGTTGTTGTTGATAGAACAAAAGTACAAATATTCTACCTGATTTTGAAGCCTGTGCATGGTCAGTGTTAATAGCATTAAAAAAAACCCTGACGGCTCGGCCTACAGACACAGGTAGATTTCGAAGACGCAGACCGTGGGGCGCCTGTTTGTCGGGAATTGCGAAAGAAATGACTTTTTTGCGGTGATGCAGCAGTTGGAACCACCTACTTCGAAACCTAACTTGTTTGCAGGCGGAACCAGCAGGGATTTTTTTTTATTTTTATTTATTTATTTATCTATTTATTTATTTATTTATTTTTGCTATAAGAGTTGATCCTATAAAAAAAACTTGTCAATATAAAAGTTTCAGATAATATTAAGAGGATTTATAATAAATTTAAGCAGATTTGAAATCTTGGGATTTGACGAAGTTACGAATTATTTTCTTCTAACCCCCCCCCCTCCCCATGCCCTTAAGGCAATTTTTAATTATATCAAAAATCTGTCATACATAAATTTTCGGCCCTTCTCCTAAAAATCACAATATCTTCAAACGGATTCGATACGTATCATAATTAAGAAATTATGGTTTTTTTCTGTTTTCACAAAAATTCCCCCTCCCCCCCCCCTGGTTCGATTGTGCCCATTAACGAACTTACCGAGATTTTACGCCCCTTGATTTTATGTATCAGTTTCGAAAAAATGCGGGAGTTGGAACCGCCTACTTCGAAAAATAACTTGTTTGCAGGCGGAGCCGGCAGAATTTTTTTGTTTTTAATTTTTTTTATTTGCTATAACGGTTGGTCCTACAAAAAACTTGTCAATATAAAAGTTTTAGATAATATTAAGAGGATTAATAATAAATTTACGCGAATTTAATATCTTGTGAATTGACGAAGCTATGATTTTTTTTTCTTCTAAAAAACCCTCCCCCCCCTTGGGGCCATTTTTAATTATATCAAAAATCTATCATACATAAATTTTCGGCCCTTTTTCTAGAAGTAATAATAACTTTAAACGGACCCCCCCCCATTTCCTCCCCCCTTGGTTCGATTTTGCCCATTAATGAACTTGACCGAGATTTTATGCCCCTTGATTTTATGTATCAGTTTCGAAGAGGTTGCGGGAGTTGCAACCGCCTATTTGGAAAAATAACTTGTTTGCAGGCCGCGCCGCAGGGATTTTTTTTTTTTTTTGCTATAAGTGTTGGTCCTATAAAAAACTTGTCAGTATAAAAGTTTTAGATAATATTAAGAGGATTTATAATAAATTTATGCGAATTTGATATCTTGTGAATATATGAAGGTATGATTTTTTTTCTTCTAAAACCCCCTCTTTCCCCCCCCCCCCCTTGGGGCCATTTTTAATTATATCAAAAATCTGTTATACATACATTTTCGGCCCTTCTCCTAGAAGTAATAATAACTTTAAACGGATTCGATACGTATCATAATTAAGAAATTATGGGTTTTTTATCTGTTTTCACAAAAAGCCCCCCCCCCATCCTCGCCCCCCTTGGTTCGATTTTGCCCATTAACGAACTTGACCGAGATTTTATGCCCCTTGATTTTATGTATCAGTTTCGAAGAGATTTGTGCAGAATTATTGCAGTTATCGTGTCCACAAAAAAGTGACATAGATAGATAGATATATAAAGTTTTGAACTGGGGGTGGTTTTGGGTTCTGGGAGTCATGATCGGCGTAGATCTGCAAAAATTTTACAAAAATTCCAACTTAGGTGAGAATGTAATAGGTAGTATTTCTTACGAAATCTACCTAAAAATGGTATACGGTTCCGAAGGCAGCGGGTACCCAATTCAGAGGTTTGTTCGGTTCGAGGTTTATCATATTCGAGTCGAGGGCGGTGCTATAGGGGGATCCGGGATCCAAATTCAATTGTCGACGGGGAAAATATTTTGACCTACTAGTAGAATCCTGCATCGGGTTAGGGAACTGCCCATGACCCGAGTCGGGGCGTTAGTTTTTTAAAAAATTACCTGGGGCTAGCTTATGAAAAACTCAACTCGTGGGTCATGTAGGTGCTGACTTATTTCTTTGTAAGCCGGGTTGACTACAATTGTTTCAGTTTCGGGTTGAGTTTGATTCTTGCGTGTCTGGCTTGGGTTAACCTGTTTTTTTCAAAAAAACTGTCCAGAATATTGTTTCAGATTAGAATCCTGTATCGGGTCGGGTAAACCGATTATACCTGAACCCGACCAGACCCGCGATTCGGGTTGGAGCTAATTTTAGGTAGATTTCGTAAGAAATACTACCTATTACATTCTCCCCTAAGTTGGAATTTTTGAAAAAATTTTGCAGATCTACGCCGATCATGAATCCCAGAACCCAAAACCACCCCCAGTTCAAAACTTTATCTATCTATATATCTATCTATCTATGTCACTTTTTTATGGACACGATAACTGCAATAATTCTGCACAAATATTTTCCAAACAGATACATAAAATCAAGGGGCATAAAATCTCGGTCAAGTTCGTTAATGGGCAAAATCGAACCAAGGGGGGGGGGGGGATGGGGGGCTTTTTGTGAAAACAGAAAAAAAACCATAATTTCTTAATTATGATACGTATCGAATCCGTTTAAAGTTATTATTACTTCTAGGAAAAGAGCCGAAAATTTTGAATGACAGATTTTTGATTTCATTAAAAATGCCCCCAAGGAGGGGGGGGGGAATAGGGGTTTCAGAAGAAAAAAATTCATAACTTCGTCAATTCCCAAGATATCAAATCCGCTTAAATTTATTATAAATCTTCTTAATATTATCTACAACTTAAGTTTTTTATAAGACCAACTCTTACGGTAAAAAAATAAATAAATAAATAAAAATAAATAAATAAATAAATAAATAAATAAATAACAAATCCCTGCCGGCTCCGCCTGCAAACAAGTTAGGTTTCGAAGTGAGCTGTTCCAACTGCCGCATCATTTCATGAAGGTCATTTCTTCTGCAATTTCCAAAACACATGCGCCCCACGGTCTGCGTCTTCGAAATCTACCTGTGCCTGTAGGCCGAGCCGTCAGGGATTTTTTTGTTGTGGTTGCTGTTGGATTCGGGTCGGGTTGACTGTAATTGTTTCGGGTTGAGTTTTGATACTTTTGCGTCGTGTTCGGGTTAGTCTGATTCTGCAATAAAACTCTAACATTGTTGTTTCAAATGAAAAACTAAATATTTAAATAAGAAAGTCTTTTTACATGTTTATTTCCCTACATAAAAGGTAGAATTGATATTAGAAAAATGATTGTAGATTATTTTTTCATAATTGTATTAAACTATAGATCTTTTTTTTTTTTTTTTCGGGCCGGATTAGGGTAGAAGTATTTCGAATTTCGGGTTCACAAAAAAATTTGTCGTTAAAATTTAATTTCTGCATGGGAAAATATTTTGATTTGGGAGTAGAGTTGAGTCGGGTAACCAATTTTACGCCCACCACTCGACAATCGGGTGGTGGTTAGTTTTTAAAAAATGACTTGAGGTTAGTGTTTTTAAAATAAACGACTTGTGGGTTAGGTTGGCGCTAAATCGACCCGAACGAGATAAAAAAATCCAATGAACAGTAGCCCGATCCGAACCCGACAAAATAAATTCTTCGTCTCGCAACCCGACCCGAACCTGAAAATTGAAGTTAGCCCTAAAGCCGACCCGAACCAGACAAATAAAAATCCATCCATACGTAACCCGATCGGAACTCGACAAAATAATTTTCGTCGTCACGCAACCTGATCTGAACCAGAAAATTGATATTAATCCGAAACCCGACCCGAACTCGACAAAAAAATCCATTGAACCGTTCCCAATCCGAATAAATAAATTCCTTCGTGTCACAGACCGATCCAAACCAGAAAAATCAAGTTAACCCGAAACCCGACCCGAGCCAGACAAAGAAGTACAACGAACCGTAGCCCAATCCGAACCCTAAAAATAAATTCCTTCGTCTCGCAACCCGACTCGCACCTGAAAATTGAAGCTAACCCGATACCCGACCGAACCTGAAAATTTATGCTAACCCGAAACCTGACCCAAATATTCTGAATATATAAGTTAGCCGAAACCTGACCCGAACCCAACAAAATTAATCCATCGGACCGTAACCCGATCACAACCCGCCCAAAATAAATTCCTTCGTCTCGCAAACCTACACGAACCAGAAAATTGAAGTTAACCCGAAGGCCGAACCGAACCAAACAAATAAAGATCCATTGATACGTAATCTGTTCGGAACCTGACAAAATAATTTTCTGTTTTTAGGTTTCGGGTTAAATTAAATTTTCAGGTTCGGATCGGTTTTGGGGTTAACTTAAATTTTCTGGTTCATCTCGGGTTGCGAGACGAAGGGATTTATTTTTTCGGGTTCGGATTGGGTTACGGTTCGATAGATTTTTTTGTCGGGTTCGGGTCGAGTTTCGAGTTAGCTTCAATTTTCAGGTTCGGGTCGAGTTGCATGACGACGGAAATTATTTTGTCAGGTTCGGTACGGGATAAGGATCGATGGATTTTTTTGTCTGGTTCCGGTCGGGTTTCGGATTAACTTCAATTTTCTGGTTCTGATCGGGTTCCGTGATGACTAAAATTATTTTGTCGGATTCGGATCGGATTACGTATCGATCGATTTGTATTTGTTTGTTCAGGTCGGCTTTTGGGTTAATTTCAACTTTCAGGTTCGGGTCGGGTTGCGAGACGAAAGAATTTATTTTGTCGAGTTCGGATTGGGTTACGGTCCAATGGATTAATTTTTTCGGGTTCGGTCAGGTTTCGGGCTTACTTAAATTTTCATATTTGGGTCGGGTTTCGGGTTAGCATAAATTTTCGGGTTCGGTCGGATTTCGGGTTAACTTCAATTTTCAGGTTCGAGTCGGGTTACGAGACGAAGGAATTTATTTTTTTGGGTTCGGATTGGGCTACGGTTCGTTGTATTTTTTTGTCTGGTTCGGGTCGGGTTTCGGGTTAACTTAAATTTTCTGGTTTGGATCGGATTGTGACACGAAATAATGTATTTTATCGGATTCGGATCGGGTTACGGTTCGATGGACTTTTTTTTGTCGGGTTCGGGTCGGGTTTCGGGTTAACTTCAATTTTCTGGTTCGGATCGGGTTGCGTGACGACAAAAATTATTTTGTCGAGTTCTGTTCGGGTTACGTATGGACGGATTTTTATTTTTCTGGTTCGGATCGGCTTTCGGGTTAACTTTAATTTTCAGGTTCGGATCGGGTTGCGAGACGAAGAATTTATTTTGTCGGGTTCGGATCAGGTTATTGTTCAATGGATTTTATTGTCTGTTTCGGGTCAATTTCAGGGCGATGGTAATTTTTTGTCGGGATTGCGTCGGGTTTCGGGTTAAGCTAAATTTTCAGGTTCAGGTTGGATTTCGGGTTAACTTGAAATTTTAGCTTTCGATCGGGTTGCGTTGCGACGAATTTATTCTGTCGGGTTCGGATGGGGTTACGATTCGATGGATTTTTTTCTCGGGTTATGGTCGGATTTCGAGTTAACTTCAATTTTCAGGCTCTGGTCGGGTTGCATGACGACGGAAATTATTTTGTCGTGTTCGGATCGGGTTACGGTTCGATGGAAATTTTTTCCTGTTTCGGGTCGGGTTTCGGATTAACTTCGATTTTTAGGTTCGAGTCGGGTTTCGGGTTAACTTCGATTTTTAGGTTCGGATCGGGCTGCGACACAAAGGAATTTATTTTTTCGAGTTCAGATTGGGTTACGCTTCGATGGAATTATTATATCTTGTTCCGGTTGGGTTACTGGTTAACTTCGAATTTTTAGGTTTCGGGTCGGGATGCGATATGAAGAAATTTATTTTGTCGGTTTCGGATCGGGTTACGGTTCGATGGATTTTTTTGTCGGTTTCTGCTTGGGTTTCTTAACTTCAGTTTTCTGGTTCGGGTCGGGTTGCGACTCGAAAGAATTTATTTTGTCCTTCGGGGCTTGTCCCTACCACAAGCGGGTCCTCAAGGTGGGTGACGTCCTTCAAGGATCGGGTTTGGGTTCGATGGAATTTTTCTGTCGGGTTCCGGTCGACTTCGAATCGAATTTCCAAGTTCGAGTTGTGTACAACACTATATATTGACAAAGAACTAGTCATTTTCTAAATAGGCATGGCCATTTTTCGATAAACCTAACTCTATCTACGTTCTTTGCAATAAACCTAAAAATCATCAGGCATCAAAATAAATGACCATTTTCCAATTAGCCTAACGTTGTCTAGGCTCTTTGCAATCGGCCTGAAAAATAACAGGCTGATTGGGAAAAGGGAGATGATTCTCCAAATTCCCCAATTAGCCTACGACATATATATATATATATATATACATGTATATGGATGGATGGATGTACATGTACATGTATCCATCCATCCATATTAAAGTCCTACATCGAGTCGGATGACCCTATTTTACCTACTCAAACCGACCCGGGGGTAATTTTTTTCATTGTGAAGTGGGTTGACTTTAATTACACTTACGGTTGGGATTGTGGTTGACCAAATTTCTTAAAAAAAAGTTTAAAATATCTTTTCAGAGGAATAATTATTTATTTGAATATTAATGAGTGTAAGCATGCTTATTTTTATATTTAAAAACTAAAATTTAAACTAGAGATATACGGGGGTTGCCTTTTAAGTTTTTACAAAATATTGGAAGAAAAATAATTTTTTGGGAACAAACTGTTTTATTGCTTTTCAAAGTATTCGCCTTTAAGATTTATACAATTTTCCACCCATTCAAACCAATTCCTGAAACAGTTTTTCCACTCTGAAGTTGATATCTCAAAAACATAGTTTTGGAAGGCATCAACAGCTTCTTGGGGTGATGAAAATCGCTGCCCACGCATTTTTTTTTTGTTTGACATAAGGAACAAGAAAAGTCGTTAGGCGACAAATCAGGAGAAAATGGGCAATGAGACATTAATTCGATATTTTTATCCTACAAATAATAAATTGTTTCATGTGCTGTGTGGGAGCTGGCGTTGTCGTGGTGAATTATGATGCGGCGTTTTTTGCTGTTTTTCTTGATTTCGTTGATGATTTTTGGCAAACAAATTTTTGTATACCCTTTAGCGTTAATAGTTTTTCGATCCTCTAAAGGAATGGTTGCGATATGTCGTGTACGGCTGAAGAAACAAGCAATCATTTTCTTGGAAGTGCTTCGTGAACGAACAACCTTCGTAGGATTCGGTTCATCTAGAAACACCCAAACTGTGGGTTTTTGTTTAGTTTCTGGCTCATACGAATATATCCAAGTTTCGTCTCCTGTAACGATGTTGTATACGGATTTTGCAGTTCCAAATTTGAATTTTTTTAGCATTTCCTTACACCAATTTGCACGAGCCTCTTTTTGAGCTTCTGTCAAATTATGCGGAATCTATCAGGAACAAATCGTTTTAACAGCTAAATGTTCGTGAAAAATCGAATGTATTGTAGTCTGTGATATGCCAAGGGATGATTCTATCGCACCATACGTGACATGCCGATCGTCTTCAATCATCTTGCGCACAGCATCGATGTTGTTTGGAATCACTACCGATTTTGGTCGTCCTTCACGAGATTCATCATCACTGACGGACTCTCGACCACGACAAAATTCTGCAAACCAATTGTAAACAGTCTTTTCTGATGGTGCTTCATTACCAAAAGTTTCACGAAGCGATGCTAAGCATTCTTGTCGAGTGAGGCCTTTCTTAAAATCATAAAACATCATCCAACGGAAACCTTGACGAGTTATTTTCATTTTTATCACTCACTTGTTTCTTTAGAACACTCACTGTAAACAAAATACGCAGACGATTTCTAAGATGCCATGGATTCCAAGATAAAAAAATGTAAATTTTACGAATATCCTGAAGACAAATTTCAGTAGCGCCTTCTATGGGTCGTTTGTATAAACCTAAAAGGCAACCCTCGTAATTGTAGACTACTTTTCCATAATTTTATTAAAATATGTATTATTTTTTTTATCATTTCAGGCTGAGTCGATGAAAATGCTTTTGTGGGGTTCGAGTCGGGTTCAATTATAATTTTCGTATATAATACGACCCGAGCAGGACTCTAATTCACACACACACACACACACACACATATATATATATATATATATATATATATATATATATATGTATATATATATATGTATATATATATATATGTGTGCATATATATATATATATATAACCAATTTGGCCCCCCCTATCGGGGAGACCATGCACCCCCGTCGGGGAAATCTTGGCGCCGCCCTTTTCCTGGTATCTTTGAAATTTAAATTTTCGATAGTGGGGGGGGGGGGGCAAGTTAACGTAACTGGATGAATCTCCTCTTCAACAATCAGAATGGATGATGCAGAAAAGAAAAATTCAGCGTGTGTTGCACTTGCAATCTCTAACGAAGCAGAAACAACAAAAACAAATAATAAAACCAAAACACTCTCCCTTGAAAAATTCTGTGTTTCCAAGTTCCGTCTTAATAGTGGCGACTCGTGAGAAGCGCCGCGTAGTGGTACAAACCAGATTTTCAATTCGAGATTACACTTGATTATACTAAGATTATATAGATTACAATTGATTATACTAAGATTTCTTTGATTACCACCAATTATATGTGATGACGTGATTAAGAATTGATTACAGTACGATTACACTGATTACAGGGGTTGTACGAGATTACACTCTATTCAGAGACGCATAATTTCCCTGTCCACCGCCGATCGACGATTGGGACTTTAACGCTTTCTGATTAGTTGTTAAACCGAACGCTTCTTAAGTCATTTCTGGTTGAACATGGTTTCTTATATAATATCTATTAATTTCTATATAATCTAATTAATTTATAACTGTAATATAATAAATATTATAGTAATATAAACTAATTAATTTCTATATAATCTAATCTCTATATAATCTAATATTTCTATATAATCTATTAATATATATTAATTTCTTATATCATATCTTCTTAAAAATCTTCATAATCCTCCAAAATACCGAAAATGACTTAAAAAGCGTTTGATTTTACAAATAATCAGAAAGCGTATAGACGGCTTGCACATGACGTCTTAAAACATTTTTCTTTGAGAATATTAAATTTATTATTTAAATGAGTTACATTTCCTGAAACTACTTGATATATTACTTGAAGTAAAAAGTAAGTGAAAATGTAGTCTGCAGATTTACTAATTTCATTTCAACTAACAGCAGAACATTCAACAGCAGATTTACTAATTTCATTTAAATCTAATTAATATTTCAATATTTTTTATGTACAGTGTTGAAAAATGAAATATTTAAAACTAAATATTTAAATCAAATATTTAAACTATATTAAAAACAATAGATTTTCAACAATTTGTGTTGCTTTAAAAATTGTGTTTATTTGAATGGGGGAGGCTTGAGCTCCACAAGCCCCTCCTTTCGGCCCGACTCGTTCAAAAATTTCTTTTGGCACGGCCAGTGTAAAAGCAAAAAATTCGGCCCGACCCATTTAAAAATTTCTTTTGGCACGGCTCGGTATAAAAGCAAAAAGTTCGGCCCGACCCGTTCAAAAATTTCTTTTGGCCCGGCCCGGTATAAAAGCAAAAAGTTCGGCTCGTGCCCGGACCGGCCTGGCCCGACTGAATTTCTACAAAGCATACCGATATTTCTGAAGAAACATTAACCTGAAATTAAAATTACACTTATTTATTCAAAAAACACACACTTACTTATGTATAGATTTTATTTTCGGATTATTTCAAAATGCATGGAATGCAAAATATCAACAATATTTATGACCACTTAGACTGATTAAAAAAATTGACTTAGACTAATACACTCAAGTGAAGATTCAGTAAGAGAAGAAAAATCCGTTATAGGCAGGTTCCAATCTTAGCAAGTACCTCGGCTACTGTATGTATTATATTCTTTTTGAACAGATCAGGACATTTCTCTGTTTAAGAAAGGTTTCCATCATAGACTGTTTCTATTTCACAGGTTTTACTTGTACTTACATTTTTTTTTTTTGCTTATAACAGTATGTACTATTCATTAAAAATGGATTTTAATTGTAGAATAATGGCCATTTAAAAATATATGCATTTTTCGCAAAAATTGTTGTGCCGGGCCCAATTTTCTTTTTTTACACTGGCCTGCAAATTTCGGTCCATGCAGACTTCTAGGAAGAATGACGTCCAGACACAGCTTGGTCCGGAAAAAAGAAGTCTGGCCCGATCCGGCCCAAGTCTGCAGAAACATGTTAAGCCCGCGCCGTGCAGATCTCTAACTTGTGCGTCTCGGAAGCTTGTTTAAAATATCAGTTTTAATTTTTACAGAGAAATTACAATACTCTTTGATTCTTAGAGAACTGATTAAAAATATATGAAATTCTATATGCAAACAGCTGATAATGATTTTATGAATGTGTCAAACGTAATAACATTAAAACGAACTGGGCAGGACCAAGATAGCTTTCGTTCATGCCTTTGCGGGTCGCACCTTAGAAATTTCAGCCCGTGGAGACCTCTAGACCACCCCCACCCTCTCTGAGCCATTCTGTTAAACCTCTCCAGTCTCTTTCATTTCTTTACACTTTCTTTCGATCTTTCGATTACCAAAGGTGACCAACAACTACTGAGATAAGGAAATAATTGTATTTATAAGGATCGAATTACACTACTGCCCTGCAATTGATTGCAATTCCTGTTTTCAGAATTTTTTCTTCTGCAGGCATAAATTGTTTTTGTTAGGGAATAGAGGTAGTAATAGTTCTAAAATTAAATATCTTATACAAATGTCGTATGTTAAAAATGGCTTACTTTGTAATTTAACATTTAAAATAATGTTCTTGTATAATTACTTGTAACTACTATTTAAACCCTTTCTTTATGGGTGCCTGACAGCGCCCATAAACCTTCTGTGGCGCCCTACTCTTTGAAAGTATTGCAGAATCGTTCTAACCCCTTACAGTTGTTTCCACTACTTTGCACTTTTTCCCTACTGTCAAAGGTACGAACGAAATGATTGTACTTCTAAGGATCGAATTAAATTTACTGTTCCGCAAATGATTACAATTCCTGTTTTCAGAATTTTCTCTTCCGCATGTATAAATTCTTTTCGTTAGGGAATAGAGACAGTAACAGTTCTAAAATTAAATGTCTTATACAAATGTTGTATGTTAAAAGTAACTTACTTTGTAATTTAACATTTAAAGTAAAGCGCCTGTATAATTACTTGTAACTACTATTTAAACACTCTCTTATGGGATCTTGACGATTATCTTGATCTTGAATTAATTATGGATTGAAAAGTATGCAATACTTTTCAATCTTTCTTTTTTTTAATTTGAAAAACTGAATGGAAATAATCACCAGAGTGGTAATAATGCTGCTATTTAATATTTTGAGAATTTAGCCATTTCTGCATTCCAGTTCGGACCCTACATCTTGAGGCACTGCTCAAAACTATCACCTAGCCCTTTTTGGGCCCCCTACTATAGCTCCCTTAAGAATAGTCCAATTCATTAGCTGTTTTTCCTAACAACTTTTTAGGATTTCAAGCTACTACATGAACAACAACAAAATTTCTAGGACAAGACACGGGCCTCCTGGACCTCTGTAAGTTTGGTGCCCTAAATTTTTAATAACTTGCCCCTTTTTTATCAGATTTTCTTCATTTTTGGGGCCACTTTCTCCATTTAGAAATTTTTCCATTTCTACATGTCACTTAAAACCCTGGTTCTCAGAGCAGGGCCCCTTGAAGTTTTTGTTCCCTAAATTGTTAATAACTTGCTCCCATTTTCTCTGATTATATTCGTTTTTCGAAGCCTTTTTCTCCATTTAGCTATTCTCCCATTTCTGCATTCCAGTTTGGACCCTCCATCATAGGGCCCTGCTCAAAACTATCAGCTCGCCCTTTTTCGGCCCCCTATTATCACTCTCTTAAAAATCGTCCAATTCACTGGCTTTTTTTTCTAACAACGTCTTAGAACTTCCAGCCACTACATAAATGACAAAAAAAATTCTCAGACAAGAGCCAGGCTCACGGCTGCCTATAAGTTTTTTGTGCTCTAATGACTTGCCCCCTTTTTCTCCAATCATCTTAATTTTTGGAGCCCCTTTCTCCATTTAGTTATTCTCCCATTTCTGTATTCCAGTTCAGATACCTCATCTTAGGGCGCTGCTCAAAACTATCATCTGACCCCTTTTTGACCTCCTACTATAGCTCTCTTAAAAAATTGTGTAATTCAATAGCTTTTTTTTTTTTCTAACAACTTCTTAGGACTTCCAGCTACTAGATGAACAACAAAAAATTATCTGAGACAAGACACGGGCCCCCTGGATCCCTTTAAGATTTTGTGCCCTAAATTTTTGATAACTTAGCCCTTTTTACCTGATTTTCTTTGTTTTTGGGGTCCCTTTCTCCATTTAAATATTTTAACATTTATACATTCCAGTTCAAACCCTGGCACCCAAAACAGGGTGCCTTGAAGTTTTTATTCCTTAACTTATTAATAATTTGCCTCCTTTTAATCCGATCTTCTGCACTTTTGGTGCCTTTTCTCCATTTAATTATTCCACCATTCCAAAGAAATGATATCGAAATTCGAGTGACACTTATAAGATATTTAAAAACCGCTAGCCAAAATCATAAGTAAAATTTATGTAAATGATTATTTTGCATCATAGTATCCAAACAAAGTCAAATGTATGCAAATGGATAATATGATGCAAAATAATCATTTACATAAATTTTACTTATGATTTTAAATACTGTGGCACAAAAGATAAATCAATTTATTAAAAAAAAATACATTTCAATGCATAGTATAAGGTCAGTAAAAGTAACATATTTAACAGTGTATTGGAATATTAAAAGTATTTTTTGTATGTGTATATATTTTTTAGAAGACAAACCAAAAAAAATTACATTTTAAAAGAATCCTATTAAATTCACATGAAGGTGTCACTCGAATTTATATCATTTCTTTTAAAACCCATATTTTGAATTCATGAGAGTTCATGAATGGAAAAAGTATGAGCAAATAAATTTTGTATATCTTTTCATGTTAAAAATAATAATTGCACCTAAAAATATACATGAAAAAAAAATGAAGATTTAAAAAAAAGTATTAAGATAGCGCCACTCAAATTTAATATCATTACTTTTAAGACCCATATTTAAAATTCTTAAAGCCATAAAAAAGTGCTGCATCACACCTTTTAACCCGTTACGGGTTTTTGTACTGATAAAATATTTATTTCACATTTACTATGTCAGATTCACTCAGTGTCAGTTAAATGAAAATATATTCAAATGAAACAGCTTTATGACGGAAAACATAACATATTTTTCTGTTCGCATTAAAACTAATTTATATATTTTTAATTGTAAAGAGAAAATGGCATTAGCAAAGATATAGTAATTCATATTATTTCCCTTTTCCTTGTAACTATGTGATAAGATTACCAAAGGGTAATTAATCCCAATGTATTAATATAGCAGAACAGAGATAATTTATATTTATGCAGATGGAAGATAATGTGCTGAAAGTTCAACTTATATGGAAAAGGAAATCAAAATTACTTTTAAGCTGAAAAAGAAACTAATATATATATATAAGGAATAACAAAATCAAATTTTAAAACAAACATAAGTTCATTTTAAACGAAAATCTTTTAATAACGATTAAAATCATAACATAAAAGTAAAATTATTGACAGATATTAAACAATCAAAAAATAGAATTCTAAATTTAGTATGCACAATGCATACCAACATTATGAGCTATCGCCTAAAATTATAATGACGTGCTCTCATGGTGTTACATGAGCACTTTAAATAGAAATAGACTGAAATACAAAATGAACTAGATTTAATATATAGGAAGTTTTCTTTAGTAAAACAAATTAACTTTAAATGTTAAACAGAAGTGAATTAACTTTAAAATAATTAAATTATAAGAATAGCTTATTATCTTTATGTTGATATCAATTTACTTTATTCAGATTAAATTTATATGCAATTTAAATATATCTGTTTTAAATATAAATGTGAAACTTATAAATATTGATAAGTGAAAGAGAGCTTACTTTAATACAGTAGAAGATCTTTATAACGCAATTCGCCATGTAACGCACAACTTCTCAGATGTAAACAATGAATTTTCAGTTAAGAAACACCTGAATTCCCACATTATAAATAGTTGCTATTCTCTAGAAGACTAAATCTGATACATTAATTTAACTTTATCTCCTTAATTCAACTTAATTACTGAAAAAATTGCTATGATTTGATACAGCTATGTTTGGACAATGTTTATAAAGTAAATTTAACAATGTGTGGAATGATCTATATTATGCAAAAAATTATAATATGTAACTCCTGGTAATAAAGAATGCAATATAAAGATACTCTAATGTATTTTGGTATGTTTCACACATATTTGGCCATGTTTTACAAGCTAAATTCAATGGTGTGTGAAATGTGATCTATATAACACACAACCTCATGTGTTTAGGTTTGCGTCATAAAGATCTGCTACTGTATATCCAAAAAGAAATAAGTTGAAACTTTAAATGCTGAATCAGCCCGTCAGAGAGCCGCAAGAATAATAATAGTAAAACATTTCAGCTTTATATGGTATACTCCAATTATGTAGACAACTTAATACAGATTCAATTCCCATATACATGTTATAACATTTCTATATTTAACTTCACTAACCCGATCAACATCACTTACAATTTCCAATGATAACTTTCTTTCAGAGATCTTAAATAAACATTACTGGGTGTCACTTATCAGATTAATCCCGTAATTGACATAAATTCTCCACGCCTTTTAGCTGACATGAAAGACAAGTATCTGACAAGGGAGAAAATGTGATGTGATGTAAAAATATTTTGAAAGGTAAAACAGATTTAAAAGGTTTGGAAATAACATGTAAAAGAGGATGAAATGAAATCTTTAATAAAAACCTTTGATAAGAAAACATTGACGGACACACAGCGAGTTAGCTTTCTATAACAGCTTCTGTATGCAACAAGCTTCCATGAAAGATATATTTATGATAAAATGAAAGCTAAAATATGATACGATCGTTTAGCTGCTTTAAGAACAACATCTGTCCAAGAAGTTTATGGTCATTTCCATATGGTTTCTGAATACATTGAAGGGCCACCAACATAGGAAACAATTCGAAGTGAAGCTAATGAGCTCTCGACAGATTGGATTATAAATACCCCACTCGTGATAAAGAATCCTTTCATTACACAATTCCATGCCCAGCACACATACGTCACATCCAGATACGAAACATCCGAAAAATGAAATCAGTGACGGTCTGTCATGGGAGAGAAAAGGTGAACGACATCATACCGGCTATGCCGTATATCATCACGCATTCAATCCTCCTAGTAGCCGTGTAATTGAAATGTCGATTGCACGGGCATAGGGATTGTGAAAGGTAAATATTGGCTAAACAAAATATAAAGCGATGTTAATGAAAAACCAATGAAGTTAGAAATTGGATATTTGTATAGAAATGCCTGGATATAAACGTAAGTAAAAGTATAACAAAAGTAACTATTATAGTACATGATTTAAGGAAATAAACTAAAAAAATTTATAAATAATAATGAGTTTTATGGATATAAAAAAAACAAAGTGAACGTAAAACCAAGGAATAAATTATGGTCTAAAGTGGTAAAGTGGTTATAGAGTGATGAGATAACAGGGAAACTGAACACATTTTCCTGTCAATAAAGTAGTCCAATTGCCATCAATGTAAATAAATGTTATAAAAAACTTTTTAAAATTAAAATATAAAAATGGGAAGTATATATATATAATCATAGAATAGTATGTAAAATCATAGAAAAGATTTGACATATTGTGGAAATGCACAGACTTTTGGGAGGACATGGGATGTCTGAATTCAACAATGGTACTAACATAAGAGGAAAATTGTCTAAGAAATAATTCATACTGTCAGTACTGTTTTTGCCATGTACAGTAAACATGACAACTCCAACCTCATCTTACACCCCCCCCCCCCCCCACCCCCCTCTAGAAAAAAAAAATGTTTGCAAACTTTACGATAAAAAAGATTGTCAGTAATATATAGAGAGAGAGTTAGAAAGAGAGGGGTGTGTGTAAATATATGGTATGTAGCTAAGTCATCTAAATAAGCGATTTTGGCGTTAAAATTAGGACAAGGAGTTTGTATTTTAATTTATAACTCAGCATCGCATGATTGTCCCAATATGAAACTTTCAGATATTATAGGAAATGAGTATAATAAAAACATTTTATTTATTTATTTTTTTTTTTGAAAAATTTAACATGTCCGATTTTGAGGTATGAAGGTCAAAGGACAAAAAATTTGACGTTGAAATTAAAAATTCAAAACATATGTGCATATAATATATCATATGAAAGACCATTTAATACACTTTCTAACAAAAAAATAAAGTCTCTGTGACAATTAGGGAACCAAATATGACTAAATTTTTAATGCAGGAAGTGCAAAAATTTACAATTTTTGTCCATTTTTGAAGTTAATTATCTCCAAAATCAAGAGAGATAGAGATTTACACATTGTATTTATACATTTCTCTATGATCTTAACAACTGAGATTAATATAATAAATTCTGAGATGGTCAGTTTTTTAGCTGTGTTGATTTGATGATATATAAAACTGTGCCAACAACCTTGGCATAATAGTAATTGTGGGGGCCACTATAAGAAAAAAAAATGCTTTTCCTATTGCTAGTAACAGAAACAAGTTTAAAAAAGAAAGAACGAAACACAGAAAAGAAACTCGAAATATATATTTCAAATTTTCTAAGAATTATAAGAAAATGAAATAACAAATCAATATTAACAATAAAAAATGTGCTTGAATTAATCTGTAAATGTATCTTTTTACTGTTAAATTTCCGTATATGTATATCGGGACGACTTTACCTATGCTTGACCCCGCCAAATATGGCGATAAAACAGGTTTAAGAAAGCGATAAAGTCTTGGGGATGGTCAAGAGCGATAACGTGCTCTGGCTGGTTGTTGAATAATGCTAGCTGATAAGTACGTCATTGTGTTTCTGTTTCCAGGAGTCTGAGGGAGGTAAAGGGAAACATCTGTTGGAAGTGATAGTGAATTTCTACAGAAAGGGCGGTTATTTCAGATCTAAGGGGGTGTTGGATTTTGATTGATAGACGGCGAGAAATAAGAGAGATGTTTTACAATCCTTTAAATAAACAGATTTTTAGGCACGACAATTTTTACTATCAGAAGAATTTCGTTTTATTTTGAAATGCGACTTTTAGATGAACAAAGCACTTAAAAGTTAGTTTATATTAAAGTAATTATGATAAAAATGTGCTAAAAGATTTCAGACAATCAATATTCAGAAATGATTTTCATTTCGTTTAGTGGAATAATTTAAAACCAGCTTACTCACTGTTTTAGACATTTTTCACTTAATTGCTTTAAATTTTAATTTATATATGTTTTTTATTGTATTCGGGAAATATATTTTCAAACAATAACAATTTTTAATATAATAAAAATTTCTTTTTTTAGCTATTATTTTTGTTTGTTGAAAATACATTACTAAAATAAATAAAGCAAACACATCCTCGGAAATATGGAAGTCTGTTGATTGAATAGGAGTTTTTTTTCCTTTTCAATACAAACGAATCTATGAAAAACCAATTAAATTGTTGAATAAAATGTATTTTTCATTTAAGGCCGTTCTCGAAAAAGAAAAATCTGCACTTTGTTAAGTGCAGATTTTTCTTTTTCGAGAACGGCCTTAAATGAACAAGAAACTTTCTGACACATTCACCGATTCATTTAAACGCAAAAGCATGAAATTGAACTATTATAATGATGGAAAATCTAATAGGGTTTTTCATTTTTCGATAAATGTATTGCATTTTAAGTTGTAAGCAATTGTTGTCTCATGACGACCTTTCTCAGACTGTTGCATCTGGAAATTCAGTTCATAATGCCAACGTTGACTGCATTTTCCGAAAATCCCGTGCCTTTATCGAAAAATGAAAAACGTATTCGATTATAAATACATCTGCCAGTGAATTTGAGGACCGCTTTATGATGTATCATACTTTTCTTATAATTATGTCATAAAGACTTACTTTTTAAGATTAATATTTGAATGCACTTTCGTACTAGTGGAGGACTTTGAGCCAAATAAGAGAGAAGGCTGTAATATACAACAAATTACGGACCTCTCCTGCCCTCTTTCCCTGTGAGAGCGACTAATTTAGCAGTTATTAATGGACACTGTTCGCAATTGTATTTTAAAGCTAGTGTTGGCAGTTCCACTTTGACAATAAAGCGGGACAGCGGCTTCTAAATCAACACATAAAAATACACTAAATTCTACGAGAACGGAACCTGTCTATAATGGATTTCTGATTTAAACGTAAAAAATGCATACTCTCTTTCGAAAAAATACCCCAAAATTATACTTTCTAAGATGGATACCTCTCCAAAACGGAATATTTTTCTGATGATTATTTGAGATTTTCTCTTAGTAGGTTTTACTATTTTAAATAAACATATTAATCTTGCACAGTTAAAATATGTGATAGTGGAATTGCTTCGGCCCGAAACAAAATTCAGTTTTGGAGAGGTTTTCTATTGAGAAGTTATAATTGTATGGTTATTCCTGCACTAGAAAGTTTATTATTATTATTATTATTATTATTATTTTTAACGTTTAAGATGCAGGATTTCGTTATAAACAGCTTCCGTTATCCCAGGTTTTATTGAACCATGTGCATTAAATTTGCGTAATAACTGAATCGTTAGGGATAGTGACAGGAAAAATATGTTGTTTTTAGACAAGTTTTCGTCTTAGCAGGTATAGATTTGTACTATATTCCTTTCGGCAAGAAAGAACGTAAAAGTTTCTGTTATACGCAGGTTCTGTTTACACAGATTTTTTTTTTTTTTTTAGTTCCATTCGATGCAGACTAATGAACACCGTGGTACTAAAGAAAATTTAAGTGAATTTATGTAATATGTATCAAGGAAAATCGGAACTCCAAATAAATCATATTTTAGTGATTATGCTTAATATGTGACTATTCTAGTATTATTCGCGTATTGTTATAACATGTTAACAGCACTGAGACTGTGGGGCAATTTTTATTGGGTAAATAAATAAAATCAGTATGACATACGTGAAAAATTGCATGGCGCGCACAAAGAAATCATATTGTAAAGTAATAAAATGTCACAACGCTTGCGCTAAAAAGTACCTCACAATCGCCGGATATTTATATCTGTGTATCTTATGCATTATTACAAAAAGACTTCAATGAGTATTAAAATAAAATAAGGTTAAAAATATTGAAATTATGATTATTAAAAAAGTGTTATGTGATTTTGTAAAATATTTTCACTAGGGGAAAATTTGTAAAGAGTCAATAACAATGTTTTATATGCTAACATACTCTTAAATTTTTTTATTCATCATTTTGTTATTAAATTATTACAAATGAAAAATAAATATTAAAAGCAACCATACTTTCTCTCTTAAAAAAACATATATATATATATGCATATACAGAGCACTTCAAAAAAGATGGGACAAACTGTAAGAGGTGGTAGAGCACGCTACAATTAACAATTTTTGTATCGTAGTAAACTAGGTCGCAATGCATTTTAGTCAAAAATATAGGGTATAGACTTTAAGCCAAACCCAAATATTTATTTAGAGGTTAATAATATGACGCTATTTTAACGAAAAGTTCAACAGATTTACATTGCTTTATGCGGAATGCGATACCAAGAAAAGTGCTGGATGTGCACAGTAATTCAGTCAATGACACAGTATGTAATGTCAACTACATTCCGAAATATGGGGCACCTAATTCAGCACTGTTTGGATGCGGGTGATAATAACTTTGACCAATTCTCGTGATACGTAAATATTGTTACATTTGTCGCTAAACAAGGTAAGTCTCTTCGAGGTTTTCGCTAAAATAGATTCATCATTTTAACAAAACAAGAATTAGGGTTTGGTTGGAGCGAAACACTCTGTATACATATATTCAAATTGTAATTGCTTATATAGGAGTATAGCCAACATAGTGAAAAAGTATGCATGTATATTTGACTGAAAAAATTCATTGTGGCCATGTTTCATATACAAAAATTGCTTTTCTAAGTAAATAAACTTAATTGTCTAAAATTTTAACAGTCAACAATCTGCATCAAGCTAATATTATCAATCTCTTTCCAGTTTAAAATTTATCAAATTTCAATTTTTTTAAAGGGCTAGACGTTGCAGGGTCTTCCTCTATGTAATTTAGTTAAATGTTATTATGTGTAGTATAGAAAAAGTTTAGAAAGTCAAAAAAAAAAAATCAAGCATCTATTTTTCCTCAGAGTTAAGGCTATATGCACTGAAGAAGTGTAGGGTTAAACGGAGGGTGATTTCTGAGTTAAAGCCTTTCCCATAGCATTTAAAGATAACCAGATGTATACAAAACCTTGTGTTAAGATTGATTATAATGTGTAAAGATTAAAGTAAAAAAAGCATATACAGCCTAAAATTTTACTGTTATCTACAGGGCTTAATTTCTAAGGAAAAAAGTACCGGAGCCATAATATTCTGCAGTACTAACACCCGTAGCGTACCCCTCAGCCCCCCCTACCCCTCCCCCCCCCCTCTATGCCGTCACTCCAATTTGCATATTTATATTTCATACATTATTTTCAAAATTCAAAGCATTGTTTTTTTATTTAGCAAAATAAAACTTTTAAATACATCTATCTGCGTATAACTTAGCAATCCACTATTCCATTTTTTAGTTATTACTACTTCCAAATAGAAACCTTTGCCTAATCTTAATGTTAATTAATTGGAGAATTCTGCGATTCAATAAGCTCAGGATTATGATTCAGAAATAGTGTTAATACAAAAAATGAATAGTTCGCAGCTATGCAGAATAGAAAAAGACTATTTCTGTTGACTCTTTATTCTGATCAAAATAGCATTAAAATGATTTGAAATAAATAAAAATTGAATTTAAGACATATTAAGCTGGAGCAGGGGTCGGAAAAAATACTTTTTATTTGTAGCGAACTACAACTACAACTACTTTATGAAAAATGTAGTTAACTACAACTACTTGCTTTAAAAAGTAGCGACTACAAACTACTTTTCAAAAGTAGTCACTACTTCGCTATTTTTCGCTACTTTAGTTATCATCGCTAATTAAATGCACCGCAAACGATTTTTCCCCATAGACCATAATGTAACAGAATTCTTTTGAATGTCCCTGTAAGCGAGATATAAATGCTACACACTTCATTTTCAATACTCAACATCCAATGGTAAACTTCAATAACATATAAAACTTTCACGGCAATCCGAGTATATTTACAAGAGTTAGAGCACGGACAGACAGACAAAGCGAATTCATAGACGCTTTTTAATTATGTTGGAAAGTGTTAAATAGAGGAAATTTGAAAACAAAAATTGTAATAATCTTACAAAGTTATGAGAGTGATATAGCACAGTAGCGTTTAAGGTGGTTCTCAAATTCCTTGCTCAACAACGCGAAACTTTCTGACACATTATCTGACTCATTTTTAAACGCAAATGCATAAAATTGGCAGGTCTGACTATGGAAGCGATTTGGAATCGAAATGAGTTTTCCGTTTTTTGAAAAATAAATTACTTATCGGGTTCGGGTTATAAGCGATTCGTGTCACGTTTTTTCCCTTTCCCCTTCTGCGGCGTCGGAAATTCGGTTGAAAACGCCGACTTTGACAGTGTTTTCTGAAAAATCTTCTGTCTTTACCAGGAAATAAAATAAAATAAAATAAAGAATAATAGGAAAGGTCTTTCGGTTACACAGTAATTACAATTGAATAATGATTTAGATATTCGGTGCGAGTTAGCAATCCAGTAATTATTATTAATAAAGAAAATGGTAACACCGCTATGTGCAACTTCAGGTTATAAGGGGTAAGCGTGAATTTGAGAGGTTAGGGATAATTTAGATGATTTATGATTAGATGAATCCGTTCTATTTCTTTTCCATTTTTTCCCCCCTTTAAATAAAGATTTTATATTTCTTTGCTTGCTGGGGGTTGGAGGCAAAAGGGAGAAGAAATTAGAGTTAGATAAAGACTTAACATAGCCAGACGACTATATTTTGGTAAAAACAATCGTAGTCGTATAAAAATACATTATATTAAGAAGATTTCTATGGATTTAAATGACAATACACGAAGTTTCTGACACCCAAACTATAAAAATTACAGTTTATTTGTGACCGTGCCCGTCGTTTATGGAAAAATCTATGACACTGCAAGTGAGATTTGTCGCTGACATTCGCAAATTGTTGCAGAGAACATATTTCGCACAAAAGAAACGAGTTATGATCACGTGACTTGAAGATTGGCATTTTTTCCTCCCTCCTAAAGTAGCGTGAAAAGTAGCGTCGATGCTCGCTACAAACTACTCATATTTTGTATCGCGCTACTCGCTACACTACAATTTTTTAAATGTAGCGCGCTACACTACAAACTACTAGAAAAAGTAGCGGCTACTGTAGTTTCGCTACTTGTAGCGCGCTACTTCCGAGCCCTGAGCTGGAGCTTGCCCAAACCCGAAGACTGATATAAAAACCGAGCCTGTTTCATCTCTATCTCTTACGTGAGCAGCACATTATGTCACTTATAAGTGTTTTGATACAAAAGAAAGCAAATGATTGAGATAGGAGGGAAAGAAAAGGGTCATTTAGGATTCGTTTTTCGGAAGCGTTATTGGACTGGGCTCCGGAGCGCAGTGTTTATAGCTCCGTTGATTTATGGCCAATATTTAAATATTTACTAAAAACAAAGAAGTACTGGAGCTGGTTTCCGGTGGGTTCCGGCGCATATTAAGCCCTGGTTATCTAATATCTATATCTATACTATTATATAAAGAGAGAACGCCTGACTAACTCATCAATGCCCAGCTGAAATGACTGAAGTCAGGATCACGAAATCTGGAAAGTAGATTGCTATTATTATCTAAGCAAGCAATAAAAAAAGATTTTTTAAAATCCCCCCCTCCCTCCTCCTTGAAAACGGTTAAAGTGGGGTCGAAAGTTGTAGGTCATTTTTTTCGTCGTATCTTAGCAGAAGTTAGGTAGTAACATAAAATTCAGCATATCATGTCCACTAAAAAAAATAGTTAAACACGTATTTCAGCGATTTTAGAAATTCACCAACTAAGGGAGTTAAATGGAGGGTCGAACGTTTTAAGTCATTTCGTCATATTTCAGCCGAAGTGTTAGTTAGTAGAATGAAATTCAGAATGACAAATCTACTAAAAAACAAAATAGTTATGCACTTATGTCAGCGATTTTAGAAATTCCCCCACTAAAGGCGTTAAACATCGGATATGAACACGACCATGGAAAGTTAGACGAATAAGACAACTATTGCTGATTTTTGATTAGATATTTTACGTAAGATATTTTTAAAAGGTATATAAATATTTTACGTAAAATATTTTTTTTTTTTTTTTATTATTTATAAAGCCGAGGGACTTAGTATGATTGCGTCAAAATAAGATAAGTTTTTCTTAATATCATTTTGACGGTTTATGGACGCGAGTGCGTTGTTGTGATTGGCGTGTTTTTAGGATATTATAATTTTACTTATGTTACCCGGAAGACCAAGGTTAACTCGGGCGAAGCCGTGTGGTTCAGTTATATTAAAACAATTTTATTAGTTTCAATATGTACATAAACAAAAAAAAAATATTTATCAAATTTTTACAAACTTTTATTTAAAGTTTAAAATTTGTATGTACTGCAATTTTGTCTCACTCCCGCTTTTATCCGATTTAGAAATTTGTTGACTCCTGTGTGACTACGTTTTCAACCCCCCCCCCCCCCACTTCCAATACCAATTAAGTTGAAATAATTTTGCCAAAAGTTTTATAACGCTATAATCAAATATGTAGCTTTTGACCATATTTCCAGAATTTTACCCAGCGTTCCTAAAGGTTTGCCCTAAGTTTTTACAGCAGTAACTGGTTTTCTCAGTGTCCTTGGAAATTTGCTCATCGTTCCTACAAATTTCCATTTTTCCACTCACATGTGTAAAGTAGGACTACAATACAATCCGGGCTGACTCACACCGTCATTTAATTGCCCATAGGAGCAGGAGGAGAACGATTGGCCACGCAGCGTGGCAACAATCGCTGATTGGTTTAAGTGAGCATCAAAATGCTTGATGATTCAGCCTGTATTATAGCGCGACCTACGTTATACACAGCCAGTGCATGACTGTTAAAACGTCACATGGAGTGGATCATTTTTATATCGCGATTGGCGCAAACCGGCGCGCCCCCCATTTTGCACCAATCGCCGTTTCAAAATTATCCACACCATGTGACGTTTTAAACGTCATGCACCGGCCGTGTATAACGTAACGTAGGTCGCGATAACAGTAGCCCTACATAGACCCCAAGTCTATCATCTGCGGGTATAAAAACTGAGCTGCGTGACCGTCAGCGTCTCAACCGCCATACCCATGTCCTGAAGGACATATAACGCGCACGAACAGGGTCCGCCCCCGTATGCGCTACGGCGTCGGAGCACCACCACCTACGCATCACTCCGATTCTACGAAGTGGTGACGACATAGGTCGTTACGTGGAGGCTCCCATAATCAGGAGACCTCCACGAAGACAGCCGACGGCTTCGTCGCCGGAACCCTATGAGGGGAACCGGGTTCTAAGCCATAATGCCGAGTTCCCCCGACGACCCTTGCTTTCTCGCGGCGTCCGATCATCGAGTCCTAGGGAAGGAGGAAACGACTAGTTCCTCTGCCGCGATTATTGCTTGTGCGATAGAAGGAACTTCTCGCCAACCCGGGACCACAAAGAAATTTTGCCCTTGACGCATAAACACGCCTTAGGTTGTCCTCTCTCGATGGCTTTGCTTCCGGTGAGCCCTACGGTCAGAACACAGATGGTATCCGATGGACTCCATCAAGAGGCAGAGGCGGATTACCAAATAGGCTGAGTAGGCTGAAGCCTAGGGGCACGACAAACTAGGCCCGGCGCTAAGTTTGTAACCTGTTTTTTGTCCTAAAAATATGTATGTATATATATATGTATGTGTGTGTGTGTGTGTGTGCGCGCGCGTGTGTACGTTTGTATATATATATATATATATATATGTGTGTGTGTGTGTATTGTATATCAATGTATATACATATAGAGAAGGAGGGGGCCCCAATGTGTTAAGCCTAGGGGCCCGGTAGGTGGTTAATCCGCCTTTGTCAAGAGGATCATCCACATGTAAAAACAACACATGCAAACACAAAACTTAACATATCACAAAAATGTTAGAAACAATGGAAAATTAGGTTTATACCCCCTACCGAACTCTGGTGGGCATGGAAAATTCCTTCAAGAACGCTAAAGAAGCAGTACCGGTCGAGGTTAGTTGCGTAAAAATTAGGTGAAGACTACCGCTAATCCAACCATCGGGCACGGAAAGTTCCAATTACGCAAAGACACGCTGGATTGGTTTTCGACCCGAGGGACCGAGTTTTGGCTTGATCGCCGTCGCGTTAGTCGACGAGTCTCCGGCCAGGTTTCTCGTAGTCGAACAACACGAGGAGTGGGTGATCCCCTCACCAAGATATGGTTTTCGTCCGCAGCGACCTGATGGGCCGCCTTTGGATTGAAACCCCATTTGGTTTTGGAAACCTCCTGCGCTGCCCAACCATTGAGATTGGCTCCCAACTGCTTCAGCTGCAGTGGATGACGTGGTGGCTGCGGGCCATGCGCGCCCCATACGCACGCACGCCGTTAGCTATTCCACCTTTGCCGCTGGTACGGTGCAGATAGTTTTTGCATGCCGTATCTCTCAGCGCACCACAGAGTCACCACGCATCGTGCTCTACGAAACCCGATCTCGCCGCCGTCAATTCCTTGGATAAGTTTGTGGAGATGGTCCAGCTACCGTTTGCTTGCCTTTGCCCAGTGTCACCTACCTCGGCACAAAAGAGAAGGACTAGTCTCCTTAGTGAGCCCCTTGCCCAAGCAACTCGGATTGATCTATGGGATGTCCTTCCAGCACCTACGGAAGAGACTCCGAGCATTGACGGAGTCCTGGCACCGCGGTGAATCTGCGCTTACGATAGGGGAACCCCCAGACCCCCAGGTCCTAAGGGACCTCGTTGAGGTCCCACAACGGGTCTTCTGAGTATCCCGGCTTTTTCGGACATCCCTTTTTCACCGGCGGACCACGATGAGGCGGTAGTCCGTCCGTCTCCTGTCCCTGCTTTGTCGACGAACATCTCACTATATCGAGAGTCCGGTCCTCTTCCCCACTTAAGAGGTCGAGTCGGAACAACCCGACGGAGAGTCGCAAAATGCTTGGCTTCCGGTCATCTTTCCCACTTAAGGGGCCGAGTCAGGACCACCAAGAGGGACCCTCCAGATCATCTGCGGGTATATAACAGAAAAACAGCAATAGGCGTGAAGAACATTTTAGAACAACTTTCCCTTCGTTCAATAAACAGTCTTTTTCGGAGAGCATGTACTCGCAGAGACGTAGCTGTTGCCACTCGTGGGTAAAGTCCATAGCGTTGCCCGGATTTTTAGAGTGTCCGAAGCGTTTTTTCCCGAAGTTCCTAAAGTTATATCAGCATCCCATTTGCGGTATGTTTCGAAGGAGAGGGTGATTCCAGATTGAGAGTTTGACAGGGTTTTCAGATTTGTCCGGTATTCCTAGAATTTTGTCCAACGTCTAGAGTTCTGTTCAGCGTTACTAAAGTGATGCTATAATATCATTACCACGTGTTGCCCATTGTTCCTAGTGTTTGCCCAACAGTCTTATGTTTGTTTAGCTTTTTTAGAGACTTCCACGGCTTTGCCTAACATTCTTGCAGCATTTTCCAAGTATTTATAAAGTTTTGCCTAGCGTTCTTAAAGTTTTTCAGACTTTGCCTGTTTTTATATAACATTGGGTGCGTTCACAAACCGAACCCCGAGTTACATAGAGTAACGCACGGGAAACCCGAAGCGTTCAGATATCAATATCAAGTGACTTTTTGAGGGTTTCCAGTAGCGTTCAAAGCCGGGACTTCGGGTAACCCACATTACCTGGAGAATTTTGTTGGGTAAAGTGATCACGTGGTTGGGAAATCTTATTTGTTTGTTTGCTTTATAGCTAACTGCAATTGTCAACTGTTGTTCTTTAGGACTCCTACTGTACACTTGAGTCCTGACCATTTCATTGGTCTACCTTTAACAGGACTATGATATAATTGGCCAACGTTGGCTAGGATGCTTCCTGCAACGTTCGTACAATCAAAATGTAATGGTAGATTGGTTGACGGAAGTGTTTGATCGTAAACATGCCCATAACTTCACCCAAAAGCGTTCACAGCCGTTTTAACCCAACTTTACCCTGACAAAATCAGATGACGTCATTCCCCAATTATACGAGTAACCCGCGTTTCGGTCTCTGAACGAGCTCATAGTCCGTTTTTTTTTAAATTATGCTATAGCATTGCCCTGTTTTGCTCAGTATTTCACAAGAGCTTTGTCCAGATTTGCACAACGTTCATAGAATTTTATCCAGCGTTTCCAGAGTTTTGACAAGAATTTCTAGAGTTTAACCTAGCATTTCAAATGTTTTACCCGACTTTACTCGTTTTCCTTTAGCATTACTCAGTTTTGAACAGCATTCTTAAAGTTTTACGTGGATTTCACGTGTTCTGATAGCATTCCCAGGTTTTGTCTAGTGTTCCTATGGCATTGTCCCGTTTTGTACAGTGTTTCTAGAATTAGCCTAGTTTTGGCCAATGTTTAAAATTTTTGGTCCGGTATTCCTAATTTTTTGTCTGGCTTTGCCCCTGTTTCTATAGTATTGCAAAGTTTTGGTCAGTATTCCTAAAGTTTTTCAAAACGTTCCTAGAATTGTGTTCAGCAGTCGTGACTTTTACCCGTAATCCTATAGCATAGCCCAGTTTTTCCCATTGTTTCTAGAGTTTTGCCCAACAATCCTAGTTTAGTCCATCGTCCCTAAAGGTTTATCCGGCTGAGCCCAAATTTTTTTATAGCACTGCCCAGTTTTCCCTCTTTAATTACAGTTTCGTCAAGTTTTGTCCAGTGCCCCTATAGTTTTGTCCAGCATTATTAACGTTTACCCAGTCTTGCACAGCCTTCCTGAAGTTTTGCCTAACGTTACTAAAGTTTTGTCCAGCGTTCCTAAGGATTTGTCCAGCTTTGTTCAACATTCTTGTGGCTTTGGCCGTTTTTTTCCCAATATCCTAGAATCCCTGCCCTACCGTTCCTAAATTTTTGACCTGCTTTGCTCGTGACCATATAAAATTGCCCTGTTTTTTCCAGTGTTCTCAGAGTTTTGCCAAGCGTTCTTCGAGATTTATCGGGCGTTCTTAAAGTTTTGCCAGGATTTAGCTGATGTTCCGAAAGTTTTTCGATGACTATAGGGAAGTTGCAATCAGTTGATCAACCATTGTACTGCAACTGGAGGTCAGTATAGTTCCATCAATCAGAACTGCCTATTTGTAGTGTGTGACCTCCATCATGACGTCAATTGCAACTGCCCCGAGGCTAACGAAAAAGACAGGCTACCGCGGTGCATTCCACTTATCTTTGTTTACAGACCGCTCGAGGCTAACGAAAAAGAAAGGCTACCGCGGTGCTTTACGCGTATCTTTTTTTTACAGACCGCGGGAGTCACGTGATGTTCGAATCCACCAATGCAAGTGTACGAAAAGAGCATCACGTCACTCTAGCGGTCTGTAAAAAAAGATAAGTGGAATGCACTGCGGTAGCCTGTCTTTTTCGTTAGCCTCGCAGACCGCTAGAGTGACGTAAAGCTCTTTTCGTACACCTGCATTGGTGCATTCGAGCAGCACGTGACTTCCGCGGTCTGTAAACAAGGATACGCGTAAAGCCAGGGCTACACTAGGTACCGGGCTTGCTCATTCATTATCATGACGTCACAAAAGGTGGCTGGCCGCTACCAGCGATTGGTACAAAGCGAATCGACAAAATGAAAGACACACAGTGATTGGCACAAAAGACGGGCTCGTCGCTTTGCACCAATCACTGGTCGCGGCCAGCCACCTTTTGTGATGTCATGATAATGAATGAGCAAGCCCGGTATGTAGTGTAGCCTTGGTAAAGCACCACGGTAGCCTTTCTTTTTCGTAATTTGTATGGCTATATTTGAATTCGCTGGTGCCAGCTGCACATGTAATCAAAACCATATTTTTTAATTTATAGCGTTATAAAAGGTGGGCAAGATTATATAATGGGTGGGAAAAAATTATGTGTGTAAGGCTTATTTCGTAATGGGGGGTGCCAACTTCACACGTGGTCAACAAAGATGTCTTTGATTTAGAGCGTTAAAAATGATAGTCAAAATTAAATAATGAGTGGGCAAAACTTCTACGTAGTTTGTGTAGCTATATTCGAATTGGGCGGTGCCAGCTGAACACGTGGTCAAAACCATATTTTTTAATTTACAGCGTTATAAAAGGTGGACAAAGTTATATAATGGTTGGGCAAAACTTCTATGTAATTTGTAAATCTTAAATCGTAATTGAGGGGGCGGGGGGGGGGGGGGAGGTGCCAACTCCATACGTGGTCAACAAAGATATCTTTGATTTACAGCATTAGAAATGGTGGGCAATATTAAATAATGAGTGGGTAAAACAGTAGCACAATTGTTCTTTTTAATTTCGCAAGTAGAAGAGAAATGGGTGTTCTGCATCATCAGCAGGTTCGAGGTTCAAGATGGCGGCCATGGTCTAAAGGTGATGGATAAAGGTGAGGTAATTTTTGCGCAGTTTTCTTAAGGCAGTTCTCAAATTCAAAGGAGCTACTTTTTGACACATTTCTGAATTAATTTTCGTTCAGAAACACATGAAATTGACAAGTGTTCCTATTCAGAAACTATGTCATTGAATGACATTTTTCATTTTTTGGAAAAGGCAGAAGATTTTTTCATAAAACTTTGTCAAAGTGGACCTTTTTAATCGAAATCCTGGCGCGACAGCGCCAGGATTTCGATTCCAAATCATCGATTCCAAATCACTTCAACAATCAGGCCTGCCAGTTTTATGCCTTTACGTTTAAAAATGTGTCAGAAAGTTTCACATTGTTGAGCAAGGAATTTGTGATTACCTTAAAGAGATATGGCAATTGGCAAGTGGCAACATGAAAGAAAAACAGCATTCTTTTATTACTGCAAATGTTGCTTTACGTTATATTGTAACACACAAATATTTGTTCAAAGCAGTATATTTTTTCCATCACGTTTTAACAAAATCTTTAATACTATAATCGAAATACAAGTAAAAATATTTCCCTGCTTTTTTCTTTTCTGCACAAAAGTAGAATATATTTTTCATCTTTCATTCTAAAAGGCTGTTTGCATGTACATATGGGAAGGGAAAAGGTCTATGACTATGACAATACTCCATTTTTTTAGTATTATACAACTTCCTGATTCTTCTGGATTATGTTTAACGTTATGTTATGTTACGTTTATGTTAACTGGATTATGTTTAACGTCCCCTATTACAAGACGCCAATTAACACAAAAAATCCCTTACGGCTCGGCCTACAGGCACTTGTAGATTTCGAAGACGCAGGCCGTGGGGCGCCTGTTTGTTGGTAGTTACGGAAGAAATGACCTTTCTGCCATGATGCGACAGTTGGAACCGTCCACTTCGAAACCTAACTTGTTAACAGGCGGAGCCGGCAGGGAATTTTTTTTTTTTTTTTTTGCTATAAGGGTTGGTTCTATAAAAAACTTGTCAACATAAAAGTTTTAAATAATATTAAGAGGAGTTATAATAATTTAAGTGGATTCGATATCTTTTGAATTGACGAAGTTATGAATTTTTTTCTTCTAAAACCCCCTTTCCCCCCCCCTTGGGGCCATTTTTAATGATATCAAAATTCTGCCATACATAAATTTTCGGCCCTTTTCCTAGAAGTAATAATAACTTTAAACGGATTCGATACGTATCATAATTAAGAAATTATGGGTTTTTTTGTTTTCACAAAAAGCCCCCCCCATTCCCCCCCCCCCTCCCGCACTTGGTGCGATTTTGCCCGTTAACAACTTGACCGATATTTTATGCCCCTTGATTTTATGTATCAGTTTGAAAGAGATTTGTGCAGAATTATTGCAGTTATCGTGTCCATAAAAAATGACATAGATAGATAGATATAGTCTTGAACTGGGGGGTGATTTTGGGTTCTGGGAGTCAGGATCGGTGTAGATCTGCAAATTTTTTTTAAAAATTCCAACTTAGGGGAGAATGTAATAGGTAGTATTGCTTACGAAATCTATTTAATAGGGAGGTATTCAGAATCAGACTCCCCACAGAACGTTTTTTTTTCACTGAGAAAATTAATTGAAAACTGAAATATAAGGAGCACGATCTGTTTATATATTGAATCTTTGTTTAATTATGTTTTAAAGAGGTTGCAATGAGGCGGTTAATTTCAAAGCTAATAATGTCGTTTCATTGTTTTTTGATATCCATTGCTAATTTGTCATTCCAAATTCCTTAACGGAAATGTATAATATTTGGGTATATTTAGGAAATAACGTCGTATTTTAATTTTGTACAGTTGAAGAATAAAGGACATCAAGAAAAAAAGAGGGAGGTTGGGGGGGGGGGGGAGAGGAGGATACGCTTTATAAAACTCTAAAAAACATTTTTTTTTTATATTTTTTAGACAAAAGAAATGTCTAAGTTGATGATTGCACACAGAGTTTTCGACCTTTTGTATTTTGTGGCACACAAATATACTAACTATTGCAACTAAATCTCCGCGACCCTTTCTTGATAAAAAATAAGGAAATTAAAGTAATATGTAACTGTTTTTAGTTTGTATATAATTTACATATATGTAATGTATTATCATGAACAAATGTTAAAAAAAAATCTATAGATCATTTATGTAGGCTACACAAAATAATTCGTAAGTATCACTAATGTATGAGCATGATTTGCTTAGGGCTGTACTCAAATCCAAAGAGCTACTTTCTGACACATTTCTGAACTTATTTTTGTTGGGAAATGCATGAAATGGGCAGGTGTTCTTATTCAGAAACTATGTAATCGAAAGACGTTTTCCATTTTTTGATAAAGGCAGAAGATCTTAAGGAAAATACTGCCAAAGTCAGCATTTTGAACTGAATTCCCAATGCAGCAGCACGCGAGAAAAGAGAAAAAATGTGCCATCACGGGACACGAATCGCTTATACCTCGATAAGTAATTTATTTATCAAAATAAGGTAAACTCATTTTGATTCCAAATCACTTCAATAGTCAGACCAGCCAATTTAATGCCTTTGCAATTTAATGAGCCGCGTTGTTGAGCAGGTCATTCGAGAACCATCTTAAGGATGTTTTTAATTGAGTTATTCATTTTCCAGCAGAAGAGAGTTTTGTAAACTATAAACAAATTGATGTACAGTGCTATCCAAAGAATCGAATACATTGTCGTCTATGGATAGTAATTTCGGAAAATACGATATCAGTCGTGTTGTGCGTTATTTTTCCGAATTAAATTTTAGTTTAATGTGAGGAGTGTTAAATCGATAGATAATATATGGAGCTGTACAAAAGTATTGAAGGTGAATGTCCAATTGAGTTATACTTTAACTGAGCTAAATTTTAGCACATTACGTAACACAGATCTATAAATCATATACAAGAAAGGATAAAAGAATTCGAATACCTTTTCGGCTCTAGACAATAAGTGCTGAAATCTTAGCAATGGTTCTGTTGCAGTATTCTGAAAGTGTTAGAAATTGTTTTATAATCTATGCTCGATGGATGATTTTTAGGGTTTCATTCATCTCACGAAACCCTATTGCTCCCGCTCTGTTGTCTGTCCGTCACAGAGCCATTCTCAGAAACTATATAACTCACAGAGTTGAAACTTTGCGTTTAACTTAGCTGACAGCTAAGAAGCCCAAAATATTAAAATTTGAAAAAATCGTATTATTTTAATAAATAGAGATAAAAAACCAAAATTTTAACAGTCTTTTCCTATTTCATTTAAACATTTTTCGTTTCAGCAGTTGCCAAAAATTAAAAATCCACAATGAAATTCTTTCTACAATAATTAATTTTCTATTGAACGATTTCCACGTGAAAAAGGAAAAAAAAATGTTTCACCAATTGAAAAAAAGATTAATATGAAATAAATTGATTGACGTCATAGTGGTAATAAAACGGAAATTGTCTAAGATTTCTCAATAATGCAAGGAGTGTGAGTATGTGTATGTACACAAAGCAGATTAATATCACGTCATAAGAGAATTAAAAAGAAAATCTGACGTCATATTGGAAGTTTAACGAATTTTTCAAATGTTTGAGAATAATACAAAGCGAGTATCAATATGAGTAATAGAGAATATTTAAATATATGAGTTTGAGAAACATTTTTTGAATCATGATAAAAATTCGATTAGGGAAATATTCGCCTATATTTTAACATTTTGAAGGTGTACAACATGTTTAATTTTGAAATTATTTTTTTAAATATCGCATTTAGTCCGCATGAAAGATATTATGACAGAATATAATAGCGGGCTGGTTTAGATATTCGAAAAAACGAAAAAATAGAGTGGTAAAATTTTACTTTATAAAAAAGATTTTTGCTGAATGAAATTTATTCGGATTTAAAAAAAGGATAAAGTGTTTTGAAAGGAATATTAAACGAAACCCTTTGAGCGATTTTCGATCACACTTAACCACTTTTTTTTTTTTTTACTATTTATGCTTAAGCATCATTTTTATTTATTACAGAAAATATTATAAAATTCTGATTTTAATGTAACAAGTAACAAATTTCTCAATATAAAATTCGCAAAAGTGGCAAAAGCATTAAATTACCACAAGCTGTTATTCAAAATTTTTTTTATCAAACAGCTTTTTCATTTTTTGGTAAATGCATAAGATCATTCAGAAAGCGATATCAAATTTGACTTTATGAATCGAATTTCCGGACGCGACAGTGTGGTAAAGGAACAAAAACTGCCGTCATGAGACAACAATCGCTTAGAACTCAATATGTAACTCATTTACCTATAAAGGATAAAGTCTATTAGATTACAAATTAAGCTGCAAGTGGCAGCTTTTATGTTTAAAAATGAATTCCTAAATGTGTCAAAAAGTTTTGCATTGTTGAGAGGAAAAATATAATCTTGAGAACTGCTGGCAGCAAGCCTCCAAAGGAAAACATAGTTAAAACTATCATTATTTCTTCTTAATATATTCATTTAAAGTAATATATAAATAGAGTGTAAAAATTGTAAGTATGTTTATTATTTTTTATCTTCTAAAAAACGATAACTGTACAAATATTTATTTTTTATTTAAAAAAAAAATTGAAAAATTGGTAAAAGGTAATAGTCATAAATTAGATATTCTGAGTTAATTCCCTTTACAAATAGTGTGAATGTCCTATCTTCAGCTGGTATATTAATATGCCTCTCAAACCATTACACAGATCTGTTATCTTAAATTTCACAAAAATGGACTATCATCATTTTTTCCTTTAAGCCTTTCACTTTCGTAAAATTATCCAGAAAGAAAACAAAGCCGAAGTTTTTTTTCCATCATTTAAACATTTCCGGGAATTTTACAAGTATAATTACAATATAGAAAAATGTATATTGCGGGATTTGTCCACTGTTCTTTAAAGGTTAAACTGTAGAAATATAGATGTGTTATGGGTTCAAAGAGGTGTCTGTTATTAAGAAGTGTCCGTTACGGAAATTTTCGTATATGCACTTTGCAATCTCCATAATTATTTTATTTAAAACTAGATTTTAAATAACATTCGAACTACACAAAAAAAACTCAGTTATGATTTAAAAAAATTTGTTTCACAAAAATACTTTTTTTAGCCATATTTTATTTGGATGCTGATTATATGCAGCCCAGACTTTTTCAAGCTTCCCCCCCCCCCCCCCCCCCAATTCCCCTCAATCATGAACCTTATGTTTTATTTGTTTTGCATTTTATTAAAATCTCCAGGTTAACTTATTTTCTTTTGCTGTTTGATGCTATTAAATATAATTATAGTAAAAATATTTTGTCTACAACATATCTACTTTAAACTTTTCTCAGAGAACTGTAGTCAAGTACAGGTACCTTGGTACCTGTTACTTAGATATCGGTGTTTGAAATTATATTTTCTCTAAATCGTTTTACTCATCTTGAAATTCCGTCTGCAGTCTGCCTGTGTGGATATAAGGGCCTGTTTAGATAAATAGTGTGTGTGGAGGGGGGGGGGGGGGGGAACTGTTGGATTATAAAAAATAATATTAATTCACGCTCAAATTATTTAGAAAAGCCTTGTATTAACATTGTTCCGATCAACGCAGTTTTCGAAAAATAAAAAACGTTATTCGATTCAAAATCATTGTAATAGTCCTGCCGGCCAATTGCATGCTATTACGTTTAAAAATGAATTCGTGAACGTGTCAGAAAGTTTTACCTTGTTGAAGTGGACTTTTTTTCTATTGAGAATCTAAGTTTAACGGGACCACAAACAATGCAATGATTAAAAGATTTAAAGAGCTGATTTTAAAAAAAATCTAAATTTTTCGTGAATTCGAAACACAAATAAAGAAAGGAAAAGGAACATAAAAAATGATGAAACACTCGCACGCGCAAAGTTTTTAATATTAATCTTTAAAAATGTATTATTATTTTATGAGATAAAATAATATTATTAATATTCCTCCATTGTTTTGGCTAAGATAATATTTTAATTATGATCTTCAAAACAAGGTATTCGCATTTCTGCTTTAAATATCTGAGATCTTTAAAATTGGTCTGTGTTTTCTTTTACAAACAGAAAACAGTATTGAACACATTAAAACATTCAACATCCCCCCCCCACCTCCGTCTAGACACTGGTATATAAATAAATACATTTTTTTAAATACCAAAATACTTATAATAAAAACTTTATGCATTAATTACTTTTATTTTAAATATTTTACGTAAATTATCATTAATTTCTCTTTCTTTTTTAATACTATAGGCATTACGTGAAATATCTGCGTAAATAAATGCATTACATTTCAAACACAGGAAATTTAAATGTTATACTAAGATACTTTAATATATATATATATATATATATCCTTTCTAGGTTTATTGTCTAAAAATCAAACGCATAAGCGAAATGACGATGAATCAAGAGAAATCTTCTAGTAGTCTCACATTCTCATCTTCCCTGCAAAACGCAAAATAAAGCGAAAGCGAAAACCACAGACTGTAGTTAAAAAAATGTTCTATTGCGGAGATAACAACAAAGAATGTACAGTAAGTACCATGCATTCTTTGATAACAGTAACGAATGGATATCTTGGGGTTGCTGAAAAGACCCCACTGCCGAAAAATCACGATTGGCTTAACACAATGGCACAATATGCCAATATCACACACATCATTCTGGCAACCATATGTGTTGTTAGCCAATGCTTGGCGACTCTATTTGGCGGGGTCAAGCATAGGTAAAGTCGTCCCTGTATATCGTATTTAAAAAGCAGCGATTCTTTCTAATAATGATGTAGTGTGCAACTCATTAGGCTTACTCATTACCACTTCTAATTTGAATTAGCGCCTGCTTTTATATTTCACTCTTCACTGGTGCTGAGAGACGTTGTGATAACCAAAAAAATGCTTTAAAGAAATTAGCTTAAACCAAAATGAATGTGTATTTTTAACAATGTAAACAAATTGAAACTTACCATTTAGTTCAAAATGATTAACTGTTAACACCAATAATAATGAAAGGTTTACTTCTCAAAAATCCTAATCACTCAAGAGTAACTTATTGTAAGACTAAGAAAAAAGTAAAGAAAGCAATATTACTTGCTTTTCAAACAATTATAATTAAATTTTACAGATAAAAATCGATCATATTATTACACAAGTTCAACAATCATTTTGAAAATGTCTAATGAATCATTCACCATTTTTGAATCATTCTCTCATCAATTTGTTGCAAAATTCACACAAATCATTTTCGCAAACTTCGCTATTAAAAAATTATGTCATAAATTTCATTTTCTTTCATAAAACGGAGAAAATTGCTATAATTGCAACCGCATCATCTAATTTTATAATCATTTGTGGTTCCGCCGTTCTGCATTTTGGCCGCTGTTGGAGACATGTATTATGAATTAAAACTTGAATCTTTATCTTGAATGATTCAAACAATATTTTTTCTTTTGTTTAAGAAAAAAATAAAACAAAATAACATGTTTGATTAAAAAAAAAAAAAAAATGTTTTTTATGAAGTGATTGTTAGATGCTTATTAATAATCAAAAATTACACCTGTCCCTGCTACTTTAAACTATTTTAAATTCTCGAAAATAAATTCCTGATATTGTTGGATTTATAAGTTAATTATTTGAAAAGCTGTAAGCGCTTTTTCCCGCCTACCTAGGATAGCAGGACTTGTAAATCATGCAAAATATATGTATATTTCAATTTAATCTAATCAGTAAAATATTCGTAAGTTGACTGTTTCAAATAGAAATAAAAGTTTAAAATTTATTTAAATTTTGTAAAATCTTGTGGCTTATTTCATGAATATTAAACATTCTTTTGTAACTGAATGTTTTTTCTGTTAAAATTATTATTTAATGAATCACCAGAGGCGAAAAAAAATATTTCATTCTAAATGTTCTGTTGTAAAAATATAATGATACAAATCAAATTTGTTGTCATGTTGTTTTGTCCAACATGTTTTTAGTAATTGTTTTAAGTATTTTGTTACATTAAAAAAATTTTTAATGTTAAATTTTTTGGTGCCTTTTGGTAATTATTTTTTATCGGAAATTTTATTTGTGTTTCCTTGAAATTCTCTTCAAATTTCTCTGGCCTTAAATTGGCAAAAATTATTTGGTGCAAAAGAAAAATCGCACCAAGAGAAATCAGTGTCACAACACAATATAAATCTGTTCCCTTTTTTTTTCTTTCTTCTTTTTTTATATTTTGTAACAATTTCATGTTGTAAATTTTAAGTTATAATCTGTTTTTTATGTCTTTAATAATTACTTTGATGCTTCTTTTTTATAGCAGCCTCCGAGAATGATTAACTAAGTGATAGAGATATATTGCCTTGTAGGTTGTAAAATCTCATCAAATGGTTTCCAGCCTTAAGAAACAGGACATGTTTATATCATCTTACTGTTTTATGTTGATATTCCAGAACATTTTTAAAGTTTTTTTTTTCTTTAATTGAATGTTGAATTGTTTTCCTTTATTAACCTATATTTCTTTTATAAAAATTTGAACAATCTTTGATTCATCTAGTACTGTCATGGATGTAATTTCATTTTATGAAAAATGAAGGCATTTATCCAACAAACAACTATGCCTTAATGGCCATGATATCAAACTATATATTACTAATGAAGAAACTCGTAGGGAGATGCAATGTAAAAAGTTGTAAAATGAACCTCTGTATTTGAAATTGATAGGTTTAATTGGTCAAGAATATTGTTCATAACTGCTTTAAGGTTGGTGTACTGTTGGGCAAAGGAATTAACATCCATAAAATGGTGTAAGCAACTTCTATATATGGGGGAAAAGGGACAGTCGATTGGAATAGTTATATGGGAGCTATGTGTTCCTTACATGTAAAAAGTTGTTGTATTTGTTAATACATATTATTACTTTTATTTAAATTGTAATTATTATTCATTACAATTAATTGTAATTTGTTGTAAAACATTGTAATATATATTTTATTAAAATAAAATAATATGTTATTCATTGTTATGGTATTTACTCTTATATATATAATATACATGCATGCTCAGCAGTGGGATTCAAATCATTTAATAACTAGTTCTTTGTTCTAAAAACTTGTTCAATTATAAAGAAGAAAAATAAAGATCCATCATGCATTTAATATGAAACACTTCTCAACATTCATTTGTAAGAGAACATTGTAAAAAAAATTTATATTTTGATGCAGTCCAAGAAAAAAAAAATGGGTACTTCAGTATGTTGTTTCCCAGTAAAAGATCCCAATTTATTTAGCATAATACTCGGCAAATGATCAAACTTTCTACCAGAAAATTTATCAAAATTATATAATACAATAAGCTCAAGACCTGCACAACCATCTGGAAAAAAGGCCCACGCCAGTTGGAATCTTCTTATGCTGCATTTACACTATGGCTTATCAGGTCCAAGTTTAGGAGAGTCTCCATTGACTATGTGTCATGGTCTAGGCGTTCCCTTTTCAGGCATGAAAATATAAGACCCAACCAATCAGCGTACTTCATAGTTGTTTATTTTATTCTGCCATTTTAAAAAATGAATGAAGTTTGATGAAGCAGATGACAGATGAAGATTTTGAAGAATATTTCAAATAAAAAAGGATTTACAAACCAAAGGTATGTAATATTTATCAGATGTTTTTAATGTTTCTGTACTTGCTTCATAACTGTAGAAGTTCCTTTTATGTATTTGTAAATTACTATCTTCATGTATTTATGTACTACACTACTAAAATTCATTTGTTGGCTATGTTACTTTTTATCATGAACCTAGATAGATTTCTTCTACATTCATGCTTATTATTTTACCAAACTCTTTATAAAGCCATGTATTCGTAAATTCTTTAAGTACTGTCTTCCTGTATTTATATACAGTGAAACCTGTATATAGCGATATTGTCTATAATGATATTTTATTTGGCCCAGCAGAAATCCTATTTATTTAATGTATATTGAATCTGTCTATAACAATAAATGGGTTAAAGATGAAACCTGTATATAACGATAATTTTGAACTTTTTGAACGATTGTTTTCTATTTCTAAATCCCTTTTAACTGTTTGTTTAAAGACCTCTAAACTCCTAAACTCTCTGAATAATGAGATTCTGATTAACATAGAAAGACCATCAAGGTGCATCCATTTACAGCTGTCTCATTGAGTAGGCAAGTTGATTGATAGCTCAGAGCTACAATGTTATTGATAAGATTTGCAATGAAATATGCTTGTGCTGTACTCAAGGAGGAGTTGCTGTACAGTGGACACTTAACACAGGGAAGGGAACAAAGGGCTGTTTCCCCAAACACCTTTGACATCATATCCTCTACTTTTCAAACAAAGAGTTAGTAAACTAACTGTGGTAGGTGGGATTTTTTTCACCTAGTGTACTTACACCTGAGACCAGGAATACGTTGGATGACGGGTCTTCATTGTTCGACTGGAAGAAACAAACATGAGCTTGTTTTTTTTCACCAAAAGGGTGTCGTTTTTTGGCAGTGATCCCTTTTTTGGTAACTTTTTGTTTCATAAAATTCTTGGTTTCAGGGGGTAGTCGTAAATTTAATGAGAATTTGAAAGAAAAATCCGGTTTGGCATGCTATCCTCCCACCAACATGTGCTGGTGGAAAGAGTGTTGTTTGTTTCAAGAAAAAGTTACCGGTGTTATGAAGATAATCGATTTAATCTTTAATATTGATTTCTTCACACCATTGTTATTCTATCTCTTGTCAACTTCAACATTTAAGTGCATGTTTCCTTTCATTCGTGTTCAGTTTCCAATTGTTATTTATTTTCCTTTCACCATGGTTCTAAAATCATACTTTATCAGTATCGATATTTCTATATGTATTTGTGTCATTGATACTATTCACAGTTTCATCTAACTCCATGCATTTTCTGTTTCTAATTTTGAATTTCCACTATTTATTTCAATCGGTGCTTTCAAAAACATGCACTTCTACTTCAATGTAGAATAAATTTATTCTGCCACTTTCCCCATTGGTCAACGTAACTGTGTTCTAGAATGTTCTCTCCAATGGTATTTGTTCTTGGCTCATAGGTTGTCTATTTTTGCCAACTGATCTTTTTTCCCTCTCTGTTTCTTCAATGCTTTCGCAATACGCTTTTCAACTTGGCAATCCCGTCTGAACCTGCTTGGCACGATATCTTTTATGGCAACCTATTGCTTGTTTCTGCTCACTAACTCATTCTTTGGTCCAGTTATAAAAAGTATACTTACACTTCACTGTGTAAATTGTGTGAAGCGGATTGCTTTTTCATTATTTTTTTGCCACGATTTTGAAATGGCATCGCGAAAAATAATTTATTTTGATGAAAAGCTACAAATTGTTTTAGATATTGACCGAGGACTTAAAAAAGTGGATGCCTCTAAAAAATATGATATTCCACAGTCAACCATTGCTACTTTTTTGAAGAAAAGGAAAGAAACCTGCTGCAGTGAAAGGGGAAATAGACTTAAAAAGCAAAAAGATCAAAGACCCCATGAATGAAGACGTAGACACTGCAATGATCAGATAGTTTAAAGAAATGCAGTCTCAAAATGTACCTATCAGTGGACACATACTTTGTGAAAAGGCAAGGAAATTTGCTGTTATGCTGGGAAATGAGAATTTCAAGGCTAGCAATGGATGGATTGTCTCATTTCGTGATCGCCATGGAATTTTATTTCAGTCAGTCATTGGTGAAGAAAAGTATGCGCCAATAAATGATGCAGAATCGTGGAAACAATGGGAAATGAAGAAATATTAGAAAAATACTCTCCTGAGGATCTTTACAATGCTGATGAGACAGGGTTGTTTCACTGATTTATGCCAGAAAAAACTCTGTCTTTTAAAGGAGAGAAATGCAAAGGAGGAAAAAATCCACAGAGAGACTGATGGTGTTGCTCTGCTCAAGTAGCACAGGTTCTGACAAATTGAAGCCTTTTGTGATAGGAAAATATGAAAACCCAAGATGCTTTAAAAACGTTTAAAAGCTTACCGGTTGACTACGCAGCCAACAAAAAATCGTGGATGACCGCAACACTGTTCAACAAGTGGCTACTTGATGTTGACAAAATCATGCAGAAGAAAATTGCTCTCATCATAGACAATTGTTCTCCCCACTACAATCCACCAAATATGAAAAACATAAAAGTGTTCTATTTTCTGCCTAATTGTACATCAGTTCTGAAACTTTTGGACTTAGCCATCATTAAATGTTTTAAAGGTTACTATCGAAAGCAACTTGTTGATAATGTAATTTTGAAGCTGGATAACAAAATTTGTGATTCATTTGCAATAAATGTAAAAATGCATGTGATTCCATCTCTGGAAGCTGGAGTACCGTGAAGCCTTGCATTATTCAGAACTGTTGGAAGAAAGCTGGTTTTGATTTCAAATTCAATGATTGTGGAAAAAGAACTTTAATTTGATATGGACATCCCCAACAAAGGGGAATGTGCGACAAATCTCAACAAAACTCTATGTGCATACGAAGCTTCCAGAAACTTATCCAACCCTTTCAGTGCAGACGATTTTTTGAATTCAGACAAGGATTTGTTTGTGTTTAGTGGCAGCACTGATGAAGAGATAGTAGCAGATTTAAAACCAAATGATGTCGAAAGTGATGTAGAAGCAGGATGCTAACCTGAACCCCAACCTATAATAGAAACTGGTGCTGTTCAGTTAATTGACACTCTTCAAAATTATGTTTCAACACTACTGAACGTTCCACAAACATATTTGAACTCAATGGATGGATTAAAAAATATATGCATACAGGCTGTGTTCTCTGCAAAAACTAAACAAACAAAAATATCAGATTTCTTTTCTGTTAAAAACATGTGAATCTAACAAACATATAAATGTGTTTGCTATTTACAATAAAAAATCTTATTATTCTAAGGTATGTACTGTTTACTTATTATAATATGTTATAACACTTGCACATTAAAACCTGTCCATAACGATAATTTGCGTATAACAATTTTTTTTTTTCGGTCTCTAGAATATCATTATAGACAGGTTTCACTGTACTATGTTACCAGTTCATTTGTTAATTGTTAGTTACTTTACTTATTTCCAAACTCTTTAAAATAACCTTGTTTCACAAGCCTAAATTAAAAAAAAAACAAATTTGACAGTATATGTATAAAAATTAGAATAATACATTCATAATGTACAGTAATGCCTTTTTTTGTGAGTAAATACTCTGATTTATTTCAGGTATTTATTTGATATTATTACTGGCAATTTTGAACTTTATCCTATAATTGGTACCAATAAATTTTTAGCCGTATAATTCATTTCTAATTAACTTCTCAGTTTTCTCTGTTACTGTCATATAATTTATTCTTCCTAATTTATTTTATTCAAATTATTTTACTTATTCCAAGTGATTAAGAAAAATGCAATTTTTGAAAAGGGGCTGTCCATAAATGATGTCACACATTTTTTCAATATTTCTGACCCCCCCTCCCCTCTTTTGTCACAAAGTGTCACACTTCACCATACCTCCTCCCCCCCCCCCCCCTCTTGTCACATGTCACACTATATTACATAAACACATACTTGCAGTTCAGAAACAAAGCACTACGTTATAGATCATATTTCAAATTTTATTTTTAAACTTTATGTGTTTTAATGACATTTGTGAGCATAACAATAAAAATGATTCATGCGCTTATTTTGTATGAAATAAGATTAAGGTTTACAACAAAAAATATAATTAATATACAACAGTAATAAAATATTAATATGAAGGAGCAATTGATTTTTTTTTAAAGAAAGTAATATAAGTAAAAACAAATCATATGAAAGTTGTTTTAGTCCCGATTAAAAAATACCCTCAAATTCTGGTAATTTCAAAATAACTTCAAAATTTAATCTGTTGATTTTAAATGATTTTATTTAAATCAAAATGTGTGATGTCACACTTCTTCTTACCCCCTCCCACCCCCTTGTCACAAACTGTCACAATTTCATGAACCCCCTCCCCCTCCTCCAAACGTGACATCATTTATGGATGGCCCCAAACTGAAATTTAAACATTGTCAGGTGTACATTGCTATTGACCATCCCAAAACTATAGCAGCGAATTTTTTGAGATGATAAATGCAAATGTCTTTTTGCATGTTTTCCGAAATAAGTTTTTAAAAACATTATTGAAAATATCAAGGGATGAGGAGCACATTGTTGAATTCAAGGGATGATCTAGGTGGGACATTCCCCACAGAGGATTGAAATGTGTCCCCTGGAAGATTTGAAATTTTATGCTTTTTTAATGGTCAAAAAGTGCAATTTCCCTACTGGAACTTTATAATGTTTTCTCCTCCCCTCTCTCCCCCAGAGTCACAGAAATCCCTCCTGGAGAAAAATGTCAAAATTCAACACTGAGGATAAATTTTCTCATTTTTTTTTTATTTATTGCATTGTATGTTATATTAGCCATAGTATTCCTGGAAAGATTATATAAAAAATAAAACATTGAAAGCATATTAGAATAATAATACAGTAGAAGATATTTATAACGCAATTCTATAAAATGCAATTCTTATTCTCTTTTTTAATGGTCAAAAAGTGCAATTTCCCTCCAGACCTTTATAATGTTCCCTTCTTTCATCTTGCTGATTAATTTATGCATTTATTTTAATAATAAACTAAAATTTCTCTTTTTTTTTTTTTTTTTTTAAAGCATGCCAATGAATATGCTTGGCTTTGATGTTATTATTTTATTATTTATCATTTCTTAATTATAATAACCGAAAATTATTAATAACTTGATTCTTCCATTAGATTAAAATGCATACCAGTTTCTGACGAGCAATAGAATAAAGTTTTCTGCAAAGTATCGTGCCATCATCATTAGCGTGTCAGACTGTTATTTATGTATTTCATTTCTCATATATAGTATATCATTATATTCAGTAATAAATTTGTTGTCTAACAATATTTATAATATAGAACAATATTTTGTTGCTTTATTTCTGTAAATTGTATTTTCAAATAAAGGAAGTTTATTAAACATTTTCTGTTATTATTATCATTTGACTATAGTTTTATTATAAATGATCTTTTCATGTATTTATTTGTGTTGTTTAAATAACAGAATGTACATTGAATAATAAGAAAATACTCAAAGCATTTTTTAAACAAAAAAAAAGGGTTAAAAAGAAATGTGTGTGTGTGTGTGTACATGCCACATTTTTAATATTTCTAACGTTTCGCTATTTAATTTGAAATTTTTCGCTTAAAAATACTTTTATTTCCTTTCCAAATGTTGATGACATTATTGAAGGCTTATAAATTTACTCTCCGTTTAAATTCATTCGATTTAAAAAAAATTCTATTTGATCATGAGTCTATTTTATTTTTGTTCGAGATATAAATACTTCGAATGTATTTAGTGCAATTTTGGGGACGTTTTACTGCGGTTTCATGTTTCCAAATTAATTTCTAGCGCGGCGTTTCAGTGGATTAGAGCTTTCGTCGCACTGCGTCTTTTGTACCTCTACGCGTTAGCTACAAAAATTTCTACACGAGCTCAGAAGCCATTTTCTTATATTGGCAACTGTCCAAATAACTTATTAAACATAATAGAATTGTTTCACCCGTCGATTTTCTCTCAATTTAATGAATCATTCTCATAGAAATTGATGAAGTATCGAATAGTTTAATGAAGTTTCGTAATGAAAGTTTCTACAGAAATTTGATATATTTATTTTGCGATTTTGTGACACCCTCATGAACATCGTGCTGCATATAGAGAGTTCTCCTACTTTGATTAAAAGAATTGGTAAAAAAAAAAATACTTACATTTTTTTGGCTGATTTATTTTTACAGTACCGTCAGATTCTAAAACTAGCTGTCTGTCACAATAACATACCTTACTCGAGACATTACGCCATGGAATTATCCCTCTGTTCGCTGCGGTACAAATTTTTATCTGCTGTTTGGATTATGCAGTTATAATTAAGCAGCTTTTAACATCTTATTCAAAATAACTTATGTTTGGCATACTCCATCGCTGAAAGTGAAAATTATTACATAACCTAAAGCCGGATACGATACGCGGAGTACCTATTCTACAAATCGTGAGAAGATAATTAAGTGTTAATAATATATATATATATATATATATATATATATATTGCAAAATAATAAATTTTTCAATATATATATATGGAATATTATAAAAAGAAAAAAAATTATAGAATAAAAGTTAATTATCACGTAAAATAATAAATTTTTCAATACATATATATGGAATATTATAAAAAAAAATTATAGAATAAAAGTTAATTATCGCGTAAAATAATAAATTTTTCAATATATATATATATATATATCATCATCATCATCATCAACAACCGTTTTCAATCCACTGCTGGATGTAGGTCTCCCCCAGATTTTTCCATTGTTGCCTGTCTAGTGCTTTAGTCATCCAATTAACACCGGCCACTTTTCTGATTTCGTCACTCCATCTTACTTGAGGTCGTCTTCTTGGTCGTTTTACATCTCTGGGATACCACTGTAGGGTGTTTGTGCTCCATCTATTGTCTTGTCTTCTTGCAATGTGCCCAGCCCATTTCCATTTTAGCCATTTAATTCTCTCGATAATGTCAAAAACTTTCGTCTGACTTCTTATCCACGTTATTCTCTTTCGGTCTCTTCTGGTTATGCCTAGCATACATCTTTCCATACTTCGCTGTGTTGTTTGTAATCTTTGTACCATCCGTTTTGTTAGTGTCCAAGTTTCTGCTCCATAAGTTAGTGCAGGCAAAACACATTGGTTAAACACCTTTCTTTTCAAACAAAGAGGCATGTTACTTTTCAGAATAATATTGTTCTTCCCAAAAGCACTCCATCCATTTCTTATTCTTCTATTGATTTCATTCATGATACTGTTGTCTGAAGATATTTCTTGTCCAAGGTACACATAACTTTCAACATCTTTAATCTCAGTGTTGTTGTAGACGATTTTCTTTTTTGATGCAAATGAATTGAACATCACCTTAGTCTTTTCCAAATTTATTTTTAATCCCACATTAATGCTAGCTTCTGCCAAATCTTTTAGCATATTTTGCAATTCTTCAGGGCTATTACTGAAAATTAAAATGTCATCAGCAAACCGGAGATGGCTTAAATATTCCCCATTTATTCTAATCCCTTTGTTTTCCCAATCCAGCTTCTTGAAAATACTCTCTAAGACAGCAGTAAAAAGCTTAGGCGAAATGGTGTCTCCTTGTCTTACTCCTCTTTCAAGCTTGATCTTCGCTTTTCCTTTGTCCAAACGGATGGTGGCTGTTGCTTTCTTGTAGATCTTCTTTATGATATTGATATAAGGTTTGTCTATACCAATGTTCTCCAGAGAAGTAAGTACTGCAGATGTGTAGACCGAATCAAATGCTTTTTCATAATCAATAAAGGCAAGACAGAGAGGTAAATTATATTCTTTATGTTTTCCTATAACTTCCCTTACTGTTTGAATATGATCCATTGTGCTAAATCCACTTCGAAATCCTGCTTGTTCTCTAGGTTGAGCTGATATATATATATATATACACATTTCAAAATTTATTATTTTACGCAATAATTAACTTTTATTCTATACTTATTTTTCTTTTTATAATATTCCATATATAATCCCGATTAATTAAATTTAAATCCCATCTTAAATTAAACAATCAATCTCCATATGTAAAGGTATAAACTCTTAATCTACTTAACAATATTTATTTCAAAGTATTTAAATCTAAAAATGGCGCTAACTACTTAAATTTATTCTTTAAATAGAACACTTTTATTTTTAATCCACTATTAAAAATTCATTATCAAGCCCGTGCATATCAAACCGCTATAAATTCTTCATTTAGATGTTAAAATGTCATATCTTTTAAATTATTCCGCTCTAAAAAAAAAAAAATTATAAACCAGTCTATTAAATGTCTATTACAATATTTCAAAATGCTCTCATATTATTTTTCCTCCTCGTCAAGGATTCACTTATTTTTTCTTTGTCGTTTGTTTTAAGTCGAAGCTATTTGTAACTGCAATCTCGAAACAGATATTTTGTTTTGCTTATACTTCATTAATTTGAGAACGAGACTATAGAAGAGGCTAGAACATGTTTGGCGCAGGAAGTCTGTTTTCTTCAAAATTAATGCACCGGAAATTTTAATAAAATCCCTTTAAAACGATTACGATTGGAACAAAAAGGTAATGACATGTTTTGTAATCTTACGCAAGCTAGGTTAAAATCACAAGCGCGCTCTGATTCCGGCAGAGAATTTGACGATAGGCAGTAGCTGAAGGAAAGAGTGAAACTTCAATCGGCGTCTAATATCCTCAAACATCCTTAATAATGCAGTGATGTAAAGTTCTACAATATTTTGATGGGTGTTTAATGCCAAATTTATACATTCAACTCATCTAAATAAACATCGTGAGTCTCAAAGTGGAGATTTGAAGAATGCCGACTGTAACATAGGAATGTATTAATTCTTCGGTATAATTTTGATCCACCGAAGTGATGTCTTCAAAATGCAAATAAAGTTTTTAGATCACAGGCTATCAAAGCCTGAGAGCTAATGTGCCCGCCCGTTCTGTATGTATGTATGTACGTAACGCGATAACTCTTGATAGAACTAACCGTTTTGCTTCAAATTTTGTTTATAGGTTCATTCTAATAAGGCGCTTCCCTGATTAGTTTTAGGAGTTCATTGGTTAAATATAAAGGGGGAAAGGGGGCTAACTCCCCCTTAATTTAGATAATGGGTTTTTCATGCAGAATTATCCGTTTTTCTTCAAATTTTGTATATAGGTTCATTGTGATAAGGTACTTCCATGATTATTTATGGGAGTTCATTAGTTAAGTATACAGAGGGTAAACGGGGGCCTAACCCCCCCACCCTCTTAATCAATATAAATGGGGCTTTCATGCAGAATTATCCGATTTGTTTCAAATTTTGTATATAGGCTTATTGTGATAAGGCACTTCCCTGATTAATTTTGGGGGTTCATTTGATAAGTATAAAGAGGGGAAACGGGGGGGCTACCCCCCCCTTAATTTAGTTAAATGGGTTTTTCATGCAGAATAATCCGATTTTCTTCAAATTTTGCATATAGCTTCATTGTGGTAAGGAGCTTTCCTGATTAGTTTTGGGGTCTCATTGGTTAAGTATAAAGAGGGGAAACGGGGGCTAACCCCCCCCCTTAATTTAGACAAATGGGTTTTTCATGCAGAATTATGCGATTTTCTTCAAATTTTCTATATAGGCTCATTGTGATAAGGCGCTTCTCTGATTAGTTTTGAGGGTTCATTGGTTAAGTATAAAGGGGAAAAGGGGAGCTAATCCCACTCCTCTTAATTTAGATAAATGGGTTTTCTTTGCAGACTTATCCGATTTTCTTCAAATTTTGTATATAGGTTCATTGTGGTAAGGAAGATTCCTGGTGAGTTTTGGGCGTTAATTGGTTAAGTATAAAGGAGGAAACGGGGGCTATTCCCCCTTAATTTAGATAAATTGGTTTTTCATGCAGAATTATCTGATTATCTTCAAATTTTGTATATATGTTCATTGTGGTAAGGCGTTTACCTGATTAGTTTTGGGAGTTCATTAGTTAAGTATAAAGGGGGTAACGGGGGTCTAAACCCCCCCCCCTTAATTGAGATAAATGGGTTTTTCATACAGAATTATCCGATTTGCTTGAAATTTTGTATATAAGTTCATTGTAATAAGACGCTTCCCTGATTAATTTTGGGTGTTCATTGGCTAATTATAAGGCGGGAGGTGGATGACGCCCCCCCCCCCTTAACTTATTGTCAATTTCTTTTTTTTTCGAGGGGCATTATTCTTTGAAATAAGAGTATAATATACAATTAGTGTGAATAGCCTGTGAGCTCAACGCCTTCAGTTTAACTGGGCACTTTTCTTTTTATTTACTTTCAATTCAATTGTTCGTGAACTGAGAATAATACCACAGGCAAACCTGGTGACGTTTGAAATGGGAATCCCTGTTCAGTTTTGTGAATGTTTATCTTTTACGACTGCAACGCATCGATCAAACCTGAGAGTCGAAATCGTGACATATATATATATATATATATATACATATATATATATATATATATAATGGAAAAAATTGAAACTGTAGCCTAAAACAGAAAAATTCCTAAATATCAGAAACATAATTTACCACTGAAAAAGGTATATTTTTAATAGGAAATTTTAGATATCAGTACTAGATCTAAGGGTACTAATTGGTACTAAAGAATTACCAGTGTGTGTGCGTGTGTAAACGTCTTTCTTATAAAAATTTTTAATTATGATATTCCGTCATTTCCATTTAATACTTATTTTACACGATACTCGCGAGATTTCTCACACCCCATTATATATGCATTTACATTCAAATAACAGCAGATTTCGTATCCTTTTAAAAATATCTAGCTTTTATGAATGAATTTTTTTTTAAGTTGAATTTATATAAATATGTGACAAGTTAAAAACGTTTTGTTGAAGGAATATTTCACAGAAAAAAAATTATTTTATCCTCTCGAAAGAGTTTTTTTTTTTATTTTTTTTTTCGATAGAGAATGTCAAAAAGAAACAGTTATTTTCATAAAATTTCCGTTTTGGGATATTTGTTCACAAACGTTCGTGGTTTTAATAATTTTCTGAATTGTTTTTTAATTAATTTTTATTTAGTTGTTTTTTGTTCATATATTGATAGCTCAAATAAAAATATTAGAATAATAGCAGAAAACAGATCTTAATTTATAAAGAAAAAATTTAATCTCCATTTCTATGTTATAAAAGGAAAAATAAGGGCAAGCTAGAAACGCGAAGAGACAACAACTTAACTATTAATTTTTCTGTGATGAAGAAATAGTGAGTTCGGTTGAAAACGTTTTGATTTTAAAAGGATTTTAATCTGTTTTTAAATGTTTTTATGTATGTTTTTACGCACTTTCAAGCAATATATTTACATTTAGTTGTATCTTTATAAATTTTAATTATTAAACAAGGACTGCTCTGAAATTGCATTTGCACTGAAATTTTACCTTTTTATTGAGTAGGTTTTTTAGAGAAGTGAGGTCGTTATTACAACGGTGAATAAAATGTTCTTTTATTGACTCATTACTTTAATAGAGATCACTCTAATGATTGCAGAGATTGTCTATTGCAACTAAATAATGCTCAGTTGATTCATTCTCGTTTGTTAGCTCTTGAACAACACCGGCTTTACTTTATACGTAATTCCAGTAGTTTATATGCAATCACACTTATATTTATACAGCATATATTTGGTAATACACGTCCTCTTCTGGAAGGTCTACCACGGTTTTCCATCCAGTAAATTAGACAATAGAAACCAAAAAGATTAAGTATCAACAATTATTTGTACACGAATAGTAGGAGAAAATTAAGAACCCAGGTAGCACAGCAATATCGGCCTATATCGGGAACAACGATTTCGCAATATCGGCCAATATCGGTAAACACCGGACCGGCCGATATTGCATGGCTAGCTTTTTTTCCAATATCGGCCTATATCGGGACCCAATATTGACCGATATCGGTGAACACCGGACCGGCTGATATCGGTCAACCCCGGACCGACCGATATCAGTGAACGCCGGACCGGCCGATATCGGTCAACCCTGGACCGACCGATATCGGTGAACGTCGGACCGACCGATATTGGCCAAAACTGGATTCAGAACTATAAAATGGCAAATCTTTTTTTTTTCTCATATAGGGAGATATTGATTACCAGTCTTAGCAAAATATTAGAAATCAATAACTCTTTACATTAGGAAAAAAAAAGGTTTACCATTTTATATTGGTGAGTCCAGCTTTGAATTAGCTAATCCATGTATATATAAGCATTTAAAATGCCACATGGATTAACTGTTCTGTTAAAAGCCTCAGTTTTTATTATTATATCCATTAGATATAGTTGTGATATTAAAGATTATGAATGAAAGAATACTAAAAAAGTATTTTATTAAATTTAATATTAATAAAATAATTTATTCAAAATTTTATAATAGCTACATTTTGATGTTTTTCTTCTTTATTTTCAGTTTCAGTGTTCTATGTGAAAACATTAAAATGTAAAAAAGATAATGAAATGTTACTTTTCTCATTAAAAATAAAAAATCATATTATATCCATAGTAATAATTTGAATTTGTGCAAGTGGTGTAAGACTGAAAATTGTAACATACAGTATTTTTTTTTGCCATATTACCAATTTTTTATAAATTTTTTTCACATAATCAATAGAAATATTTAACCATTATTAAAAATTTAAGAAAAATAACATGTTGCTGTAGGGATTTATTCTTTTCTGCTCTTACCATAAATATAGATCTTCAGATTTATTTAATTGTATTTATATAAACTAAAAAAAAAAAAAATCTTCTGGCAAAATTTAGTTGAAAACAATTCGTTAAATTACTTATGCAAAAATCCACCTGTTGTATAACTTTTAAAATTGAATTACTTTTTATTAAAAATTATCAAAAATCAATACAAAAATTTATTAATTTAAACTTTTTTCTTTGAAAAAAAAAAATTATATCTTATTTTTAGGACTTTTTTCATTTTGAATCAGAGACTCGTGTATACAACTAGCGGATAAACACTCGGTTGGAATTCTATATTATTCAGTGAATATTCTATTTTTCATTAAATTTTTATGTTTTAATTAAAATTACTTTTTAATGGCAATTTTAAATAGAAAGTGCAACTGAAATCACCATTTAAACAGTCAATAATATTTTGCAAAGGCATTAAACAAAGTCAGGAAAGCTATTCTTTTCTCGAAATTATGTACAATTAATGCATTTGAAATAGAAATTTTAAAAGAGCTTAGCTTTCAAATATCACAATTATTTATGTATGTTTTACTAAAATTCCAATTTTAATTGGATTTTATGAATTGTTTCACAAAGCCTTTAAAATTAATTTTTAATGATTTTAAAGATTTGTAAATTTATTTTATAAATAGTATTCTATTAAAATATCTCAAACATGGAACACTAGTTTTAAAAGTGCTAAAACAGAACTAAATTATTATAAATAAATAAAACTTCATAAAAATTGAGTCATTTGAGCCAAGTGGCAAAGCAAGACACTTTGCCTTTACCTTATATGACAACTTTCCCTCTGCTTTTCTTTTCTGGAGAATGATTGGCGTTAGGCTTAAGGGGACTCTTCACTGACACTAAAACACCTGCTCGCTAATGTTAAACCTATGGGCAGGTTCTTTTCTAATTTCTCCTTTAAATATGAACTCCTTTTTTTCTTGCATAAGATAGCTGAGGTTAATCTCAACTATCCAATGCAAAAAAAAAAAAAAAAAAAAAAAAAAAAAAAAAAAAAAAAAAATCAAATTTAAACAGGAAATTAGAAAAGAACCTGCCCATAGCTTTAACAAGCTAGCAGGTGTTTTTGAATCATTGAACAGTCCCCATTAATGTCTTCTGATCACTAAATGACCTGCTGTCATGAATAAGATAAATAAAACATGGCAAAAAATTACAGACCATTGCATTTATTTGAAATCACAACATGTCAAATGAAACTTTTTTTTATTCACAAACTATCACTATTTATATTATCATATTACATTCAAATTTTCTCCAAGTCATCTATTTCTTGTTCCTATGTTCTCCTTCTTTGCCTTTGAAAACAGTTTTCATCCCAATTGGCAGATCGCACAGGACATTTTCAATGGGGCTGGAGATAACAGTTGTTTTTGCTTTATCAAACTTCATTTTCACACTCACTAGAAAAGTAGAATGAGCAAAAATCAAAATTTGTCCAAGTGAATATTTTCATCATGAAAATTAATAACTTATTACTACTTATACTATGCTTACTTATTCTCCTTTTTATTTACAAACTATGTAATGTAAATGCTAGATTTTAATTTAATATTAAAAAATTATAGCTTGAAAATTATTATTTTTTTTTTCACTCAAAATATTTAACCAAACTTGTGTTAATATATTTTATCTTTTCGACTGTCTTCACTCTGAATCAGAGTCTGAACTTACTGATTCTAGATTTTTCTGCATAATATGAAGCCAATCTTCTGAACATACAATAATTATTTATAGAGATATAAAGAAATTATAGTGAATAAGAACAACAAAGTACCTAAAACTACTTAATTTGCAGCAAGACTTTTATAAAAATGAAATGGTTACCAATGAAACACAGGATAGTTCAGAATGCAATTATCAAAATTTGGTTTTCACCATGAAAACCAGAGTTAGAAACATATTTTTTTAATTTTAATGTATGAATGATAATCAAAATAGTTTTGTTTAGCTTTAGTGTGTTTATAGTATAAATGACACTTATTAAGTGTGGGATAGGGGCACTACAACAACAAAGTACCTAAAATTAATTAATTTGCAGAAGTATTTTTAAAAAAGGAAATGTTTACCGATGAGCCACAGGATAATTCAGATTGCAACTATCAAAATTTGATTTTCACTATCTTAAAACTGCAGACTAATCGAAACTAACATGCTATTTTTTATGAAAACTTAATTTAGCTAAGTAATGATTAGCTAAATAATTTAGTATATATATATATATATAAAGAAAGCTTGTTTCCACATCGATATTATTTTTGACGTTACTTCAGTAAACTTACTTCATTTTCGGCACAGAAACGATACTCCTATTCTATCAATAGATCTTCAAGGTAAAATTTCAAGCCAACATATTTTTTAAAGTAGCAGCTAGCACAGAGGAACATCAAATTTTACGTGCTTGCAGAAGATCACTCATGGTAGTCGTTTGTTACACAATAAAACTACACACTCGTGATCTTCAGTGAGCAATCAAACCCGGGGATATCCACCAGACATTGATTCCTTCATCTGTTTCACTTTTCATAGATTGAAATATTAGTTCTTGCCAGAAGTGACGTCAAAAATTATATAAATGTTCCCTAGAAAGTAGTTTTTACCAAAAGCAGAATATGGTAAAAAGTGTGATGTATGTCGCAGAACAATGAGCTTCTTTACAGAACATTTCAAATTCTCAATTTCAATGAAATTTATCATTCAGTCTTAGTAAAAAAGTACAAAATTCATCAGTCCATCACCACAAAAGTGCAAAGTTTGTCAGCCTAACATCATAAAAAAAAAAATCCTGCAAAATTCTTCAATCATTCATGTAAAAACAGCAAAATTCATCAATCAGCAGACTTATATAAAACCAAAAATTTTCTGCGCACATAAATATTGTGTCAAAAACTTTCTGCAAATCAATTTAATGTTTAATAAAATTAACAATTTATTAATTTTATTTTTTTGATTTCTTCATTCTGAATCTAAGTCTGAACTTACTGATTCAAGACTAATAAGTGATGAACAGTCTGTTGGGAAAAATATTATGTTCTAAAAAAAATAAATAAAATCAATAATTTTGAAATATTTTAAGTGATAAAAACTAAAAGTGTCTTCAAAGAAAAAAAAAATCAACCAAAATCAGAAAAAGTACAAAGAAACTCTGATAGACATCAACCTCAGATATTTTATGTAAAAAAATCATTTCAAAATATTAAAATGCAAACGAGAAATTTCTAAACTAAACTCCCTTGGTTTAATGTTAGCTTGTGAGCATCATTCCATTATTAAATAATGCAAAGTTAAAATTTTAGGTGGGATTAAGATGCTTTTTTATGCTATAAGTCTGGCACATTTATTTCATACAGTAATTAAATAGGATTTGAAAAGTTTAAATTTCTGAGTTATGCAGATTCATGATCACCATAAGTTTTCATACTTACCATATATATACAGGCATGAAAGTATTATTATTGCAATATAACATGCAGAAATAAATATCTGTGAAAATTACACAATGTAATTGATTTAGGTATATGTAAAATAAATATGCAATTAAAGTTAAAAGACATTAAAATTGAAACCACTGTTTTTATTCACAACTATTTTCTGTTATTCATGCTATATTATGAGTTCAAAGTTCAAACACATCCTCATGTTAAAATTTCTGTACTATATTAGCATAGCTACTCAAACTGAAGCAAACTTTGCGGGAAGAAAACACACTAAAGCAAAATCGGAGATAATATCGCAAAATTTGCATGATGTGCATGCATTATGAGCACAAAATAGTTAAAAAATTATATATATTAGTTTAGCACTTTTTAAAAAAATGCTTTTTTAAAAACTATTTCTATTTCTTATTTTAGTACCCCCCAACCTTCATTTTGCATTTGAAAGACTATTCACTGAAACTGGGAACACTAGAAAAAAAACTGAGCACACATATTAATTATTTTGTTATGCATCTTAAAATCAGTTTTTAAACTTATATTATTAGTTTTATATTTTAAATGTTGCATATGTTACAAGGAAAATTTAAAAGCACAGAATTTGTACATCATTACAATTTTATCTATCTTCCCTCGCCCCTTCTCTAAATTTTCAGGGCATTATTTTTTTATGTTATCCTTTTAATATTGCATCAGTCTCCGAAACAGCCAAAGTGACATTAAAAAAAAAAAAAAAACGATTTCAGTAAAAAGCTGAGAACTTCCATGCTTGTATATTAGATAGGACGACATTAGGATCAACAAAAATCTTTAAAAAGGGATCTCTAAACAAATTGTCCCATACAAAAATCTAATATTTACAATTAATGTGTTTCAATGATGTGTTACAATGTTTCAATTTGACCATTCTAAAAAGTGAAGATTTCTCGAATCTCTCACTACAAATATAATTTTCTACTTTTAACACTTTTCCAGTATTAAAAGGATAATTATCGTAATATATACTATTCACTACAATTCTACAATAATATACCTGCCAAATTTCTGTTAAGTCAAATAAACATACTTTGGACCAGTCATTTTCATTGTTATGACAATCAGAATAAAAAAATCCCAAAACATGCATACTTACGATAGAGTATCTTAAGTAGATGATTCTGAAGACTCAATGACCGTTTTTGTCCACAAGAGGTTGGCAGATGACAAAAAGCATGGTACGATTGAGATCCTGAAAAAAAAAAAAAAAAAAAAAAAATGATAAAACAAAACATTTATGAAGTATTTTATAATGTAAGACAAAATTATAAAATGGGTTTTGTTTTTATTTGGTAAGATTTTATTTAATTTATTAAGTAATAATTATTACTACTTCATAATAAATTTATTAAGTTATAATCCTTATTAAAAATGTTTATTTGACTTTAAGTAATGAGAAGGTGTTGGCAGCTGATAAAAATAACCAAAACAAAAATCAATAATTTTGAAATATCTTAAGTGATATAAACTAAAAGTGTCTTCAAAAAAAAAAAAAAAAAATTCAACTAAAATCAGAAAAGTACAAAGAAACTCAGATAAACATCAACCTCAGATATTTTATGAAAAAAAATCACTTCAAAATATTAAAATGCAAACGAGAAATTTCTAAACAAAACTCCCCTGGTTTAACATTAGCTTGTGAGCATCATTCCATTATTAAATAATGCAAAGTTAAAATTTTAGGTGGAAATAAGACGCCTTTTTATGCTATAAGTGTGGCATATTTATTTCATACAGAAATTAAATAGGATTTGAAAAGTTTAAATTTCTAAGTTATGCAGATTCATGATCACCATAAGTTTTCATACTTCCCATACATATACAGGCATGAAAGTATTATTATTGCAATATAACATGCAGAAATAAATATCAGTGAAAATTAAACAATGTAATTGATTTAGGTATATGTAAACCATTATTGTTTTTATTCACAACTATTTTCCGTTATTCATGCTATATGCTATATTATGAGTTCAAAGTTCAAACACATCCTCGTGTTAAAATTCCTGCACTATATTAGCATAGCTGCTCAAATTGAAACAAATATTGCAGGAAGAAAACGCACTAAAGCAAAATCAGAGATAATATCGCAAAATTTGCATGATGTGCAAGCATTATGAGCACAAAATAGTTAAAAATTTATATATATATATTATATTAGTTTAGTGCTTTTTTAAAAATTATTTCTATTTATTATTTTAGTAACCCCCCTCCCCTCCATTATTTTGCATTTGAAAGAATATTTGCTGAAACTGGGAAACGCTAGAAAAAACTGAGCAAAGATAGTTAATAGTTATTTTGTTATGCATCTTAAAATCAGTTTTTAAGCTTATATTATTACCTTTCTTTATTGCTGTTTTATATTTTAAATGTTGCACATGTTACAAGGAAAATTTAAAAGTACGGAATTTGTACACCATTACAATTTTATCTATCCCCCCCCCCTCTCTAAATTTTCAGGTTATGAATTTTTAATGTTATCCTTTTAATATTGCATCAGTCTCAAAAGCAGCCAATGTGACATTTAAAAAAAAAAAAAAAAGTTTATTTCAGTTAAAAAGCTGAGAACTTTCATGCCTGTATATTACATAGAGTGACATTAGGATCAACAGAAATCTTTAAAAAGGGATCTCTAAAACGAATTGGCCCATAAAAAAATCTAATATTTACAATTTCAATTTGACCATTATAAAAAGTTAAGAATTTCTCGCATCTTTCACTACAAATATCAAAACTAGTGCATTTTAAAGCTTCCTCTCTAATTTTTCATATTATCCTTTTAATATTGCATCAGTCTCAGAAGCTGCCAAAGTGACATAAAAAAAAGCGGTTTTCAGCTAAAAAGCTGAGAACTTTCATGCCTGTATATTACATAGGGCGACATTAGGATTTCTGACATTAGGATCAACAAAAATATTTAAAAAGGGATATCTAAAACAAATTGCCCCATAAAATAAATCTAATATTTACAGTTTCAATTTGACCATTCTGAAAAGTGAAGATTTCTCACATCTTTTACTACAAATATCATTTTCTACTTTTAACACTTTTCCAGTATTAAAAGGATAATTATAGAGGGAGTTTGGGAAATGCACTACTACTACTATATATTGAGTTTATAGACTGTATAGAATACTTAGCCTGGTTAACCATGCAAGTTACTGAGATGGAGGTGCTGAATTTAGAAACTACTTTAAAAGTTAATTAAAATGTTATATTAAAAAATTTTACAAAATATACAATTACATACTTACAATACATTACTTAAAAACATAAACGGTACATTACTTAAAAAAGTGAGTAATTTTTGTCTGTTTTTGCATTGTGTATGCTCGAACAGTAATTTATTTATCTTAAACTTTAAAACATAAATGACAATATGAAAGGTCAGACACAGAAAATCGTAAATCAAACAAAATATGTAAATCTTATTAAACTGAAAAATTAAAAATATTTTTGAAAATACATTCCACTGTGATTGCCTTGAAAAATGGTTTTAGGAAGAAATTTAAAAGTAAATATATAAGCTACATCCTACACAAAGGCACAAAATATTTGAGATAGAAAATACCAATTTCAATAGCATACCTATACGCATTCTAGTTCTATGACAAAATTTAAAAAATCGTTCATTAGAATCAAGACAATCAATCAAAAAAATAGTAACAGAAACATTAAACGATATATACCAATTAGCGTTAGGCTTAAACAGATAAAAAATACGTTTAAATTAAAGTTATTTCATGAAATGCATAAAATTATATCTTCAAATGTTCAAAAGCAGTACAGATTATAAGTAATAGCAATACATACCGATTAGAGAGTAAAAAGAGTCTTCTTTAAAGATGTTTACAATTTTCACACAAAACACTAGCATGCTTGACCGCGGCCATGTTTTAATCTGAAGAAAAAGGATGCTTGTCTCTGATTGGTTGAATTGCAGCCTGCCGATCTTGATCAATGTCGCCCGATGTTTGCCAATATGAGTTTTTTGCCATAGGTTTACAGAACTTAAAGTGTCGTTAAAATTGTTTTCTGTCTGCTACCTTGCTAAAAAAGAACTATATATAAGTTAAAAATTTAAATATCGAACATTAGAGAAATTGTAATATTACAGATTCAACATCGGTCAACATTGATCAATATCGGCCAATATCGGTAAGAGGTGACCAGTCTTCGCCGATGCATGCCAAGATTGCCCGATATTGGGCAATATCGGACCGATATTGCTGTGCTACCTGGGAAGCAACGACGGAGAACTTTATGATTTAATTTCTACTGCCGAAACCAGGTACAGTAAAACACACTTTTTGAATACGTCATGAAAAGCTCGCACAAAAAAATAAAAAGAAGGGAAAAACATATCTTTTTTATTCATAACATCTTACGAAGAATGTATCAAAAATTATTATATTTTTTCCAGTGATTAACGGAAGAAACGTCATTTTCATCATCTGAATTTTCTGTTGTGTTAACAATTAACACACCAAACAGTTAGATGTATCAAAGTTGAAAATTTTCCCGACTCCAATGAGCAAAGCCCGTTATATTAAGCTATAAAACATACTGATTGGTTCAGTAGTTTTCTCACAATAACTTTTAAATAACTTTTTTCTTACAGTACTGTGGAAGCAAGCCGGAGGCTAGCGAAGAGCCATATGCATGCACTCCAATCTGACAACGAAATGGACAACATTTCTTGGAAATGGAGCGGTAAATTACAACAAAATTAGCAATCCAATTACGCTTCAAAAGTAAAAATAATTCAAAAAGCCCATGATTCGATTCACATTGCGAAAACTCTTATAACAGCTTTACATATTGTCATATGTAGAGCTGTTGTACCATACGACTTCGCAAATGGTCGGAAGTTTTGTAGTAAAAAAAAATTCAAAGAAAATTTGAACTTTTTAGTTGTAAATATTTTTTCATAAAAGAGCCGACGCGTTGACAATGATTATGATACAAATCTTATCCAGATACGTAAATTTATTATTTTTAAGTTAATCTTTTAAATGCGAACAGAACTAAAGGGACACTCTGTATATCTCGAAACGAGGGAAGTTTTATTTTAATGTTTGACACAACCAAATTTAAAACTTTATATTTTAAAACATTCCCATATCATAAATATTTGATTACCAATGACAAGAGTTCGAGTTCCGAAAGCAGAAATACGTAAAAGTAATTATTATCTGAATTCAGAACTATATATAGATTTGAATATGCAATGAATGTTGGATTCCTTGTTGATTTGTTCTGTAACGGAGCGGAGTTTTAGTAGTATCTGCATCATTTGCATCATTAATATTACAGAAATATGTTTAGTTTCTCGAATACAATTCACAAATATAGCACAGAATGTTTGTAATATCTTACATACGTAATCTCAATTGGAAATCTCCCAAAAGATTGAATTTTAGATTGCGAATGAATAAATCTTCATTAACATATATTGAATCTGTATTTAGAATGTCCTAACAAAAAGTTTCGATAAATAATAGATAAATTTCTTTACACTTGGAAACCATTCGTTTTAATTAGGTTCTGCACATAAATTTTTGGGGGTTTATTTTCATGTATTATTTGAGTTTCTTTAATATACTTCTTTAACGCCATATAAAAATAAACGGCTAAATGGCTGTTTGTATTTTATCTAAATAATCTCATATTGTAATCTATTTTACTTTCATTGAAATTTATTTGGATGATTTCTTCTAGAAGAAACCATCCAAATAGATTTCAATGAAAGTAAAATAATTTTTCTCTCCAATCTGTACTATCCATTCATAATACGAGAAACCATAAAGATATTAACCAGGGAGATAGATAGAAGGAGAACAAAGATAATGTTTCTACTTATGGAACTAAAAGCGGTACCTAGTATGGCGGCGTTTCTGGTCTTTTGGGCCTTTGGGGAGTGTAGCGCCCTCTATTTCCGCTTTCGACTGCCAACTCTTTACCATGCTCGAAACCAAAATGCAGGAAGAGCAGACGACAATTTGTCATGTTTGACAGGTCACATGACCGGCCTTTGGGAGCACCAGCGCCGCGAACTGGGTACTAATTCCCGGTCCATGTTCTGATCTTGAAAGCCTATCTTCACTGTTCTCCTTATTTCTATCTCCATGATATTAACACACAAAAATACAATATGTGACGATGCAGCATCTTTTAACTTAACGAAATTGTGGCTCGCGTGACTCCATGGTTACAGATAAGAAATAAACAACCAAGTAAAAATAAAAGATAACGTGCGAATTTTTAAAAAAGTACATGAAAATTAAATGATAGTATTTTAAATAATAACTTTAAAGACAGTGCAATTAGCGTACATTCTCATTTGTTATTGAAAATGGCTCGGAGTGTGCCGAAACATATTAAACAACCTAATAAAAGTTATTTTACGGTCTTTTTATTATGTTATTAATTTACACCTTTTAACATTTAAAAGAAATATATTATTACAAGGTGTTATAATTTATTATAAGATGTTTATTAATTTATTTTTTGATTTTTGTTGAGTTCCTAAAAGAGTACTGAAACATTTTTAATGAAATTTAAACGGTACCAATTCGAGAGTATCATCTTTCAATTAAAAAAAAATCAAGTGAATTGATCATGCAGTTCCGAAGTAATCGATGAACTGATATAAAAAAGTACACACGCATCGAATTGAGATATTTCCCCATTTTTAACACTTTCCAACCTAGTCGTAAAGTGTTTATGACCGGTTTGTCTGCCGTCGGCCGTCTGTCCGTGCTCTAACTCCCGTAAATATGCTCGGATTGCCCTGCAATTTTTATGTTATTGTCGTAATCTATAGCATGTTCCCTATTTCAACTGAAGTGTGTAGCACTTATAGTTTTTTACAGGGACACTCAAAAGAATTCCGTTACATTACGGTCTATGAGGAAAAATCATTTGCGGTTTATTTTAATAATGTTACACAATTTCAAACACATTGTAATTGATATATATCACTAAGGTGCATTACAAGAAGCTTAATATGGAATAGGGTGTGCATAGCACGTATAGTTACTTTACAGGGACAGTCAAAAGAATTCCGTTACATTACGTCTATGGAGAAAAATCGTTCGCGGTTTAATTAAATAATGTTTCACTATTTTAAACGCATTGAAATTTATATATATCACTAACGTGCTTTACAGGAGGCTTACTACAGAATCGTGTGTGTATGGCAGTCATCGTTCATTTACAGGGACGCACAAAAGAATTCTCTACTGTCTGTTAAAAATAATTCCTGGAAGTGCGTTTTGTTTTAAGTTGCTGAATGCGATTTTAAATTTAACTCACTTTTTGTCTATTACTTGGTGGTATAAATTCTGTATTTCATTAACAGGGCAGCACAAAAGTTTGCGAGCACATTTCCGTTTATTGACAGAAACTCCAGAAGTAGAATTTTAAACTGTAATACGCGTTTCCAAACTAAACTAAAATTTAGCATTCTATGTAGTATATATACAAATCTATAGATCCTATACAGGGCTGAATAAAAGTATTCGGATAATTTTACGAATATTGTATATGTTGGAAATTCCTGAAATTACGTGTTTAAATGTGTTATGCGTTTTCCAAATTGTTTACTTTGATGTTATCTTTCAGCTTATTAAACGGTAATGATTTGTAAAATAATTTTGGAAGCGTTGGAGAGTGTTACATAATCTATGCTTGACGCATGATTTTTCGTTCTTGTTAAATTTCGTTAAGAAAAATAAGGTGCCAGTACCAAATAAGGCCACGTTAAGGATTCATATCACAATAAATTGTGTTGTATCACCAATAATACATTAAATGTTGTTTGATGTAATAAATATACATGTTTTTACAATATTAAATCCTGCATACTCTTACCGCTGTTGAATATTAACAAAAGACACTTGAAAGTGGCCTTATTTGGAATATGTGTTCTAAATAAGGCCATAATTTATACTAAGTACATTTAACTTTAGCTAATAGATATTTTACAGGTATTACACCAAAATGAAACAAAATAAAAACACGTGTTTTTAAATTGCACAATTTAACTGCAGAAAACGAAATATTTAGCTATAAAAAAAATCAAAATAAAATTATTATTTTATGAAAACATTCAAATGAAGTTATTGACATTTGGGCAAAAAAATAGATATATGTACACATTCGGTTCAGTCCTATCAGGGCTACACTAGATACCGGGCTGGATCATTCATTATCATGACGTCACAAATGGTGGCTGGCCGCAAGTAGAGCTCCTATAATACTTTATAGGAGTAAAAGGATGTATTATAGGAGCCTTAGCCGCAAGCAGTGACTGGTACAAAGCGAAACGAAAAAACTAAAGACATACAGCGATTGGCACAAAACGATGGGCGCGTCGCTTTGTACCGCGACCTACGTTATACACCTCCGATGTATGACGTTTATAACGTCACATATATTGGATCATTTTTTAACGGCAATTGGTGAAAAACGGGGGGCGCGTCGCTTTTCACCAATCGTCGTGTAAAAATGATCCACTCCATGTGACGTTTTAAACGTCATGCACCGGCCGTGTAGAACGTAGGTCGCGTTTGTACCAATCGCTGGTCGGCCAGCCCCCATTTGTGATGTCTTGATAATGAATGAGCCAACCAGGTATTTAGTGTAGACCTGGTCCTGCACACTCTACATAGACATTTTTCTCCCACTTTGAACAAAGACACATATATAAGACAAACTCCTTTGGCCAAATGAAGCAATATCTTTCTAAGGGACGTCTGGTTTTTCACATATTTCACTTTCATATACAACCAGTGTTAAAAATATAGAATATTTCAATATACATTCTAAAAAATCATTAATTTATCTCATACATCATGCAAAGATTGTAAAATTCAATAAATAATTTAACTTATTTTTAAGAAAGTTTACTGTTTACAAAAATGACCTGTCAAAAGATTCAGTGGTTTGAAAATTGACTACGAAGCTGGTATCGGTTTTGATTGAAACTAAGACTCCTGTAAGGGGAGCTGACGCATCTCCATCTTTTAGTCCAACATAACCGCCATACTGTAGTCCAAAGCAGCCTTTCGTCCAATCGCTGCCATCGACACATTCGCTGCCGGCTTCTTTCGTCCAATCGCTGCCTGCGATACAACTTTTACGTCCCATTAAATGGCAAATTCTTGAACTTGTATTGTAGGAGTTCTAGTTGATACAATTCGCATTTGTCAAGGACACATAAAATGTCAGGTATCTGCTGCCATATGTCGATCCAAGACTGTTTACTACAAGATATAAGATGATGGCTTTATTAAGAGCATGGTCTTACTTGGTAGAAGTACCTTGGTTTTTAATTAATAACTATTCGGAATTAAAAAGTCAATAATTAATTTATTAACATGTTTTAAATTCTGTAAATCGAACGTCGTAGCCCGAGTTTTTTATGCTTCAATTTGTTTTGATTTATTGTTTTCATTTTGAGTGATACGGTAACATTCACAAAAAGATTGGACCTCATTAATAAAATACAAGGTGCTCATAATTAGTAAAATATAGGTGTTTAGAGCTCAGTTAATAAGATTTTACTGGAGCAAACTTAACATAATTTCGTATACGTACTATTTAGACCATAGTGAATCGATTCATAAAGAAAAATATGGTTCGCATTTTTGGCATCAGGGTCAAACCGCTGCAGACTGATTTTGGCAGTAACGTAGGCATGAAAATTAAAATATTATTCTATTAAACGTTATTCAATCACGTAAAACGCAAACATTTTTAGTTTTATGCCTATTTCACGCCCAAAATCAATCTACACTGCCCCTTTTGCACTTGGTGTTGAAAATGTCAATTATGTCTTTTCTTTATAAATCGATTCACAATGGTCTAAATAGTATGTATATGAAATGGTGTTTTGTTTACATCAGTGGATTATTTATAATTGATCTCTAAACATTGTGATATCGCTGTTAATTATATGCAACCTATATGCAATCGTACCATGATTATTATTTCCTACTTTTATAACATCTTCTGCTTTTGCAAGCATTTACATTACGAACAGACATCATTGTGACTATAAAATTATGAAACATACGATAATAGCCAGTCTGATTCATAAATATACTCGCACATAGAATAAAACACTAAATGTAATGTTAATAACAAAATAATTTCTTCTACAATCCTTTAATTTCTCGCGTGCTGTAAAATTTATTATAACTACAAATTCTTTAAATATTTTTTTTTCCTCACCCAGAAAAAAATTTTGTTCAATCAACAAAAATTTGGTTGACCCAACAAAACTTTTTGTTTAAATATAGATCATATTTGTATCAACATTTTTTTTTTTTTTTTTTGCAATTTCAAAAAAAAAAAATTGTATTGTCAGCAAAAAATGTTTTGTTAATTCAAGTAAAATGGTTCAGTTTTACTTGAATTTTGCTAAAACAACCAAAATGTACTCAACAAAACATGTTTTGTAGTTTTAATCATTTCCTTTTTCTGGGTGTTTAAATGAAACAATATTGTTTAATATTGACTACATAAGGTAATCGCCAAGTAGATAAGTTAAACTCTCTTGGTTCATTATAGATGTTCATTGAGATCTAATTAAGGGATTAAATAACCAGTATTTGTTTCCACAGATTTGTTTGCTCAGATTTGTTTGCTAAGATTTGTTGCCCATACCTGCCCAGACTTGTTAATTGCCACTCTTAAATTTATTCTAACTATGGATTATTTTTTAAATAAATATTTATTTTTAAAATAAATAAATAGTAGCAATAATAATTACAATAAAATATTTTGTTACATAATCCTTTAATGTCCTCGGTGACTTCAAAATTTCCTTTAACTACGAATACATTAAATAAATTATTTTTCTTTAAACAAGTAAGTTGGTAATGACAATAAAATATTTTCTTATCTAATCATTTAACGCCTTTTATGACATTAAAATATTTTTCTAACAACAAATATGATAAATTATTTTTCTTTAAAAAAATAATAACAATAATAAACGTACAATGTAAACAAAAAAGCTCTCAAATTGTCAGAAAAAAATACTATCAAAACTGTCGATTTTAGTGCCAGTGGAAAACGGTTTAATTTATAGAAAATATCTGTATATTTTCATTAAAACAGTTTTTATGTGTAAAAAATATCGATATTTTCTGTAAAAATTACAAATCGATATTTTTTTTATAGGAAGAAAATGCTTTTCTTTAAAATAGTTTTTTTCTGCAGAAAATACAACAATTTTCTGTCAAAATTACAGATTTTTTTAGCAATGTAATAATAATAACAACAATAATAAACGTAATAATAATAATAACAATAATAACAAAACATGTTCCTATATACAGGGTGATTTTTTTTTAAGTCGTGAAAGTAAAACCCTATAACGAAAGAACCACTGATCCAAATGACCGGAAATTTCACCAGTATGCTCCCAAAGCAATGGGTATTTTTTAGGCATGGTTAAAAAAAACTTAAAATCTCACCGACAGATGGCGCTGTATATGCAGTAAAGTCGGGAGAGGAGCTTGTGCAAGACACACGCACAGTGGATACTCTTCACTCTGTTGTGGAACATGCGGTTTCACGTTTCCAACTCGTAGCTGAAAACATTGGACAGCACACTGAAAATCGTTTGGGTTAGTTGCGCAGTTCTGTACGAATGTTTTACTTCATATTTTTATTTCGTTCTGTTTCTGCAGTTGTTTGCAGTTCCTTTTCCCAATTACTGCATTCTGTATGAGTATCCACAGGCGAGTGTCTTGCACAAGCTCCTCTCCCGACTTTACTGCATATACAGCGCCATCTGTCGGTGAGAATTTAAGTTTTTTTTTAACCATGCCTATAAAAATACCCATTGCTTTGGGAGCATACTGGTGAAATTTCCAGTCATTTGGATCAGTGGTTCTTTCGTTATAGGGTTTTACTTTCACAACTTTAAAAAAAATCATCCTGTACTTATTTATTTCATTTTGTACCTTTAAAGTATTGTCTAATCACAAATACTATAAATATTTTTTCTTCGTTAAATGAAAATTAATTATAATAATAATAATAATATAAACATATACTAATTTATTGTCGTTTGGAGAATTAAAATTCCTTCCCTCTCTTAAAAAAAAAATTACAACACAATACTCTGGATGTATATCTTTAAAGTTTGAAGAACCGAAATATCTAGAAACATATACAACAGTGCCATGTTTATTATTGTAGATTTTCATAAAAATTTTCGCATTTGGAATCATACACATTACGAACGGACATTATTGTAAATATAGAATTTTGAAACATACAAAGATAGGCAGTCTCTCTTATTCATAAATATACATAAATTAGAATAATACTCTATGTAATTGGAAATTCCTTGTGGATTTCGAACGTGTCGAAAAGCGAAATATTTCACGAAACTTTTGAAACATGTATCTGAACCTTATTTGTATCATTGGTACTCTAAGAAATATTTTAGTATCCGTATTGCAAAATATAAACTCAGGACAAAATTATCTTCCAACTACCTCAGCATATCGCAAGATGTAATCTACATAAAAAGAAATTATATACGAATATTGCATGCATAATTACGGTCAAAATAGTTTGATTCATGTACGGTGTAATATTTTCATTATTTATTTGTGAAAGACACTCAAATATTTCTGAATTTATAAATATAATAAGAAGTAACATTTTATTAGTTTTAATAATCTATATATATATTAGGCTATCGTACGTGGCACAGAAATCGCGATTATTTATCATTTGCCGGTGACAACGAGAGGTTTGTTTTCACTAATTTGCGAATATTAAGAAAAGTATTTGAGGTATCGATTTAAAAGTCACCACACATATGTAGAAATTTTTTTTGCATCCGAAAATACAATTTTTGTAAAAATTGGCCGGCAATATTTCTTATTTATTTTAAAAAACTAGCTACTTTCTAAAAAGGAAAGAAAATAAAGTGCGAAATCAAACCAAGAAACGCGCCATTTTGTTATTAAATAAAACATTGACTCCATTGTTGTACCTTATGCAGTTTATCGTCATTGTTGTCCGCATCGTTATGACGTCAATGTTACGAATGCACGCATTTGTTATTTATAATGTAGATTGAGTAATAACAAATAAATAATAATAATCTACTAGATGGAACCCGACAAAACTTGACAATAACAAAAAAAAATTACAATAACAATATTAGTAAAATAAGTTTCTTTATTACATAAGAACAGTCTTTCAAATATTTTATTTTAAAAGTTTTTTCCCCCAGTGAATTATAGTACTATTTCCGATGCAAACTCCAAACAAACAATCCGTAAACAAAATGCAAATCAGTTTGACATTACCGACATATTCCCCATGGCAAGAAAGAAAATTTCCTGGACCTATGCAGTATCATACAAATAGTATATCCCTACGTTCATCTCATATTCAGTCAATAAAAGAACATAGTAAATAAAGCACACATCCCCCCAGGTGATAATGCAACGGAATGAGCTCCTATGCACATGTGCATTGAATCTCCCCAAACGCACCGTCGAAATTCGACGTTAAAAAAAAGGTTTAAAATGTTTTGATCAAAATTTTTAAAATGTCTTCTTTAATCATTGTTCGTTTCAAATCCATATCTTCTGAAACGCATCCATTGTTTTAAGCTAATAAATTTCTATGTAAAGATGAAGAATTTTTTTTTACAATTATAAATCAATCTGCAGATAAGGGAGATTTTTAATGTTTTCAAGTGTAATTTATTTGTATGGTTTCTTCAGTTCCTTTACATAATCAGGATAATTATTCATTTTCCATAATTAAGAGAAATAATGTAAATAAATAAATATCCAAGATTATTTTTGATTATGTTTTCATTAATATATTGAAAATTTTATTGTTTAAAGTTAGTGATAAATGATACTTTAGTAAATGGGGCTTTTCCTAATTATTATTTTATTATTTTTTTTATTTTTGAGATTTAATGGGAACTTTCTTCCGATTGTTTATTGGGCGCTACAGTCTGGCGAATTATTTGGGGTACTTTTCGGTTAGCCGGGCGCCAGTGAAGTATATATATATATATATATATATATATATTATATTTATATACAGTTTTTTTTCTTAATGGGACGACGGGATAATGAATATTTTTGATTACCAGAATATTTTACATCATTTTATAGTTATATTAAGAAATACATATTTTTAAGATTTGCTGAATCACTTATTTGTTTACTTTTTCCTGCATTATATTATTGAAGGTTGTTAGTTCTCTTATTCTTTTAAATATACCCTACTTATATAAAAATAGCGTGTGTTCTCTGTGGTGTTTCGCATAAACGTTGTAAAATTCAGGTTATTAGATTTTATCCAACTTTGCTGTCATAACTGCGGATGAAGCAGTCATTTTTGACGATTTTTTCGTTACCTGCAAAATGTTTGTTTTTAGTATAGCCCGAACTAAAAAAAATTTGGGTATTTTTCCGTTATACGGTTACTATTGTCGCCAAGCATACATTTACATGTATGCCATGGTATCGGTATAACGGAAAAGAACCAAAATTTGCGATCGATCAAATAATTGATTTCGTTAAGCATTAAATTTTCTGGTACTTCTCTATTATCCGGTCGACCACTTTTCATAACAAAAAACTATCGCCAAACTGTAAAATTAAACGCCAAAAATTCAGTCCGATTTACTTGATGTCAGAAGCATTATATGTGTTTGTTACGTCATCAAGTGGTTTTTAATTCGACATTTGCGTCTATTTTTCATTATGTTTTACTGATTTATTAATAATTTCATTAATTAAAATAACAATCGTGTCCTTAAATTCTTATATTTTATTTATTTATTTATTTTGATATTCCAATGGCAACGTTCTCCGGTTTATTTGGCGTTACAGTTTGGCGATAGTTTTTTGTTATGAAAAGTGGTCGACGGGATAATAGAGAAGTACCAATTTTCTTATTTTTAACCTGAAAAAGAAACAATAATCATGGATTTAATTAATTTTGCAATATGTGGTGCAACCAAAACATTTATGATTAAATCGGCACAGATATCGCAGACGCATCGGGGATAATTTTTGTCGCCTAAATGACGATTTTTGCTTTGTATGGCAACCTGGTGTTTTATAATAAAATTGAATATGTGTGCAAATAAATCAAATAAAATAGGTACTTTTATGTTAGCTGGGCGTCAGGGATAACTCTCCAAATCTTGTTTCAATTGGAATAATTTAAATTGCAACATTTTACGTGAGATTTGTTATTCATATTGATATGTTTATGTTTAGATATTTTATTATAATTATATTCTAGCTAATTTTAAGTAAGATTTTAAGATTTTATATTTCAATGTTAAAATATTACCTAGTTGATATTAGCTAATGTCAAAAGATTGGCGAACCACAGAGTTCAGAGAATTAAACTCTATGCCTTGCAAAAGTGGGAGTTGTCGACTTTATGACGTCATAAGCAGAAGTAAAAGTTTAATTGAAAAGTACGGCTAATTAATTAAATTTTCGAACAAACGAATGCATGATAACAAATCTGTGTCCAAATATCTTTCATTAAAAAAAAGAATGGTGTAATTTCATGCAGTAGTTTGTTCCCACGGATTGTCGAAAGAAATCGCTTAGCGTTTTAAATATATAGATACTAATAAAAGAAAGTTTCGCTCTGTGTGTGTGTCTGTTGGCGATGGCTAGGAGAATCTAGCCCACCTAGAAGGCTGGTAATTTAGATTTAGGTAGTCCAAACCCTCTCCTAGTGCAACATTACATCAGAATTTTAATATTTTAATTACTTTCTGAAATATTAATTAAAATGCACAAAGAACTCTCATTAAAAATACGCTTTTCTTCATCGGTTGGTTGGTTGTGTAGAATATCTTCTCAGAACACATTAAATAAATCAGAGTAACGATGCATAGATAAGGACTTATAACGAAATAGTGCCGACATTGATTGCAGTTACTTGCATATATCCAAACTAATGCAGCGCCATCTACTCACGGCAAATTACATAAACGCCACCTGTTTAAGACATTTACAGGCACGTTTTTCTTCATTATAATTATCTGGGTTTAAGGTTTTTTTAAAACACGACATATATTATTATGATAGAGACTATTATTACAGAAAACTTTATTTAACAAATTATTTGTTATATATTTGCGGGAATGGCGAGGGGTAGGGGTCTAATTACATTTAACAATTTTAACCCGTAGCGTTTAATTGTTGTTTTATATACAAAATACTGCTATTTTAAATCTCAGTTTCTCAGTAATAATGTTTCGAACTTCTCCATTTAGTTCCATTTTTACTAAATTATCGTAAAAATCAGCATTCATTGCTTCAAGGTGTATTTCTAAAAAGTAATTACCAGTATTTCCGAATAATAGCCTAAGCCAAATTTCAAATTAAGTTCCTAGCTTAACCAAATGAATCAATCTTTAAAGATGTATAGTGATCCTCCTAATTAGTTATTTGCTGAAGGTCACTTGAACATCCCCCCTCCCCTCCGGGGCCCTCCTTCAAAGTTTTCTCTAACTATTTCCCGTTTCCATATCTCAGCAACTATCTTTCCGATTTCAACGCAAGTGATTCCAAACATTATAATTAACTTAATAGTTACCCTTTATAACATTAAACTAAATTTATGAGTAGCGGTTACCACTATTTCTGAATAATAGTTTAAGCCAAATTTGTAATTAAGTTTCTATCTTAACCAAACGAAGAAATTTTTAAAGATGCATAGTGATCCTCCTAATTAGTCGTTTGCTGAACGGCACTTGAACATCCCCTCCCGCCCCCCCCCCCGACCCCTGCTTCAACGTTTTTTACCCAACTATGCCCCGTTCCCATATCTCAGCAACTATCTTTCCGATTTGAACGCAAGTGACTCCAAACATTATAATTAACTTAATACACACCCTTTATAACATTAAACTTAATTTATGAGTAGAGGTTACCACTATTTCCGAATAATAGTTTAAGCCAAATTTGTAATTAAGTTTCTAGCTTAACCAAACGAACGAATTTTTAAAGATGCATAGTGATCCTCCTAATTAGTCATTTGCTGAAGGGAACTTGAACATCCCCTCCCCCCTCCCTTCCGGTCCCTCCTTCAAATTTTTTCCTCTAACTATGCCCTGTTTCCGTATCTCCGCAACTATATTTCCGATTTCTACGCAACAGATTCCAAACATTATAATTAACTCAATAGTAACCTTCTATAACATTAAAGTAAATTTATGAGTAGCGGTTGTCACTATTTCTGAATAATAGTTTAAGCCAAATTTCTAATTAAGTTCGTAGCTTAACCAAACGAACGAATTTTTAAAGATGCATAGTGGTTGTCCTAATTAGTCATTTGCTGAATGGCACTTGAACATCCCCTTTCCTTCCCCCGACCCCTCTTTCAAGATTTTTTACCCAACTATGCACCATTTCCATATCTCAGCAACTATCTTTCCGATTTGAACGCAAGTGATTCCAAACATTATAATTAACTTAATAGACACTCTTTATAACATTAAACTTAATTTATGATTAAAGGCTACCACTATTTCTGAATAATAGTTTAAGCCAAATTTGTAATTAAGTTTCTAGCTTAACCAAACGAACGAATTTTTAAAGATGCATAGTGGTCCTCCTAATTAGTCATTTGCTGAAGGGAACTTGAACATCCTCTCCCCCCTCCACCTGGCCCCTCCTTCAAAGTTTTGTCTCTAACTATGCCCTGTTTTCGTATCTCCGCAACTACTTCCCGATTTCTACGCAACTGATTCCAAACATTATAATTAACTCAATAGTAACCTTCTATAACATTAAAGTAAATTTATGAGTAGCGGTTATCACTATTTCCGAAGAATAATTTAAGGCAAATTTGTAATTAAGTTCCTAGCCTAAGCAAACGAACGAATTTTTAATTTCTTCTTCTGTTTTTTCTTCTGTGTTTCTTCTTTTTTTGATGCGCTGGTCGTCATCGAGCTTACCGAGCCGCCCGAATTGGTCTGATTGTATTCCCTTGTTTGTTATTTTGTAAACCCTGTTTCGTCACCTTGAGCTTGACAGGGAGCACAGGTGGGGAACTACTGAATTTGGACATTCTTTAGTTCCGCGTATAGGTGTGTGAGATAATTGCTTTACAAATTGATAAGTTTCAATCTAACAGTCGCAGTAGACTTTGGGTCCGGGGACCCCGGATGTTCTTTGTGGGCGTGTCAGAGTGTGTCAAGTTGAACCCTATATATTTAAGATGAGCAAATAAAAATATGATACATAATTAAGTAAACGCTTACACTGTTAGAAATAGTGGGGGCACCGGCCTCTGCAGTACAATTGGGTGAATCATTGACTTAACTTTTATTTAACAGAAACACATTTAGCATAATTATCAAAATATTTATTAAATATATATTTAGTAGTACAGTTGGAATTTGAGATTTTTTAAATCAAATTTTTCTGGAAGGCTGAAGGGCCCTCCGTCTAGGAGATATATTGAGTTTTAGCTAAGTATAACAGCTGTGAGTAGTTATATAGATGGATAATTGCATTAATTAGTGTATAAACAATGACTGAGTTAAGATACAGCTTGGAAAATTGTGGTTAATCTAGAACTGCAGTGTAGGTCATAAAGTTTGACTCCGAACACTGGCCTAAAAAAAAAAAAAAAAAAAAAAAAACTAAATAATTTAGCAATTTCATTAATTAGCAATGATATTAATTAGACAGAATAGTTATAGTTAGACAAAAATAGGTGGCGCCAATGAAATCTCCGCATCTAAAAACCACTGGAGCATTTCATCAAATTTTACTGGAATGCCGTTGGGCCCTCCGTTAGGAGATGTATTGAGTTTTAGCAAGATATAACGGCTGTTATTATTTACATAGATGGATAATTGCATTAATTAGTATATAAACAATGACTAAGTTAAGATATAGCTTGGAAAATTGTAGAGAATCGAGAGCTGCAGAGTTAGCCAAGAAGTTTGACACCGAACACTGGCCTAAAAAAACCCTAATTAATTTAGCAATTTCGTTAATAAGCAATGATATTAATTAGACAGAACAGTCATAGTTAGACAAAATAGATGGTGCCAATCGAATCCCCGCATCTAAAAACCCCAAGTGCATTTCATCCAATTTTACTGGAAGGCTGTGGAGCCCTCCGTATAGGAGATATATTGAGTTTTAGTAAAATTTATCAGCTGTAATTAGTTATATAGATGGATAAATGCAATAATTAGTATATAAACAATGACTGAGTTAAGATATATCTTTGAAAATTGTTGAGAATCGAGAACTGCAGAGTGAGCCAAGAAGTTTGATACCAAACACAGGCTAATAAACCCCTCTAAACAATCTAGCAAATCATTACTTAGCAAAACTATTAATTATGCAAATTAGTTATAGTTAGACAAATATAAGTGGTACCAAACGATTCCCCGCATCTGAAAACCCCCAGTTCATTTGATCAATTTTTACTGGAAGGCCATTGGACCCCCCATTTAGGAGATACAATGAGTTATTTTAGAATCTATCTGAAAGTAATTAGTTAAACGCGTAGTGATGGGCCATTGCAGTAATTAAAATATAAACATTGACTGAAGTAGATATTAAGCTTGGAAAATTGTGGGGAATCGAGAAGTACATAATGAGCAAAAAGTTTGACACCAAACACATGCCTATAAACCCCCCCTAATCAATCTAGCAAATCGTTAAATAGTTGTGCCGTTAATTAGTGATTACATTGTTAAGCTAATACAATAATCGTGTCGGCATCAGCCATGAACTATGAACACTGGATATATAACCTAGGTTAACTGTAATTGTGTTTGTGTTAGATCTCGAGCGCTCTGTAAGTTTATTAATAAATGTCGTGATGTTCTAAAGTTGATTTTTTTTTGGTACATCTTATATTTAAGATTCATAACAACACATGGTGGCAAGCGGTTTCAAATTGAATATCTAATTTCATTTTTACGCACACTCTGTGTACGAAATGGCGACATCAGCTTATCATATTTCACCACCAGAATCTTTTCCTTTTTCAACGCCAACCGAATGGCCGAAATGGAAACAAAGATTGTTACGCTTCAGAACTGCTTCAGGATTAAATACGAAGTCAGGTGAAGAACAAGTGGATGCTCTTATATATATTATGGGTGACAAAGCCGAAGATATTTTTCTGTCATTCGACATCACAGAAGCTGATAAAAAGAATTTTCAAGCAGTGCTAGAAAAATTTGATAATCATTTCGTAGTGAAACGAAATACAATATTTGAAAGGGCACAATTTAACCGACGGATACAAAAAGAAGGTGAGTCAGTTAACGATTTTATTACTGATCTATATGCATTAGCTGATAAATGTGCTTATGGTAATCTTCATGATGAATTACTCCGGGATCGCATTGTTGTCGGTATTACTGACCAATCTTTGAGTGAAAAGCTACAACTTGATCCTCAGCTTACTTTACAAACCGCCATCGATAAAGTCCGTTTGTCGGAATCTATCAAACGGCAACAGTCTGTGTTAGTGAGTAATACCTCGATTAATGCAGTAACACATAAAAAGAAATTTCGACAGACACCTCATAATTTAAATAAAAATAATATCAACTTCCGTGATCATAAAATGCATTCTAATGTGAAAAATTGTAAATGGTGTGGGAAAACACCTCATGATAGAAAATTTTGTCCCGCTAAGGACTCTTTTTGCCGGAAGTGCAAGAAAAAAGGGCACTGGGAAAAAGTTTGTTTGTGTTCTATGAACAGAGTAAATGAAATTCATGGTGAAGCTGGGTTCATAGGTCTAATAGGAGAGAATCAACATAGTGATGATTGGATAGTTCCGATCAAAATATTGGGAAAATCTATTCGATTTAAAATCGACAGTGGCGCTGATCACTCAGTCATTCCTAGTAATATAGTGCAAACAGTTCTAAAAAATGCTCATCTTAAGAGTACGGATAAAATAATTTTCGGTCCCGATAGAACACCATTGAAATTAACAGGGAAATTAGTTGAAAGCATAGAATATAATGGAAAAAGATGTTTAGAAGAAATTTTTGTCATAAAAGGCCTTCAAACATGTTTGTTGGGAAAACCAGCCATTAAAGCTTTCGGACTAGGTCCTAATATACAACCACATTGTGTGCAAAGTATTAGCAGCTTTGATCCTATTCGGGAATTTCCACTGTTGTTTCAAGGACTAGGATTGCTGAAAGGAAATTATCATATAGAGCTCATTGGTGATGCTAAGCCTTATGCTCTCACCTCTCCACGTAGAATACCAATACCGTTGTTGGAGAAAACAAAGGCGGAGATTAATAGAATGCAAGAATTAAATGTAATAAAACCAGTAGAAACACCCACAGATTGGTGTTCACCAGCAGTGGTGGTACGAAAAAAAGATGGAAATGTAAGAATCTGTGTAGATTTAACGGTACTTAATAGAAGTATTCGAAGAGAATGGCACCCGTTACCAACTACAGAATACAATTTATCGCTGTTGGCAGGAGCTAAAATATTTTCAAAATTAGATGCCAATTCTGGTTTCTGGCAGGTACCTTTAGATGAAGAGTCATCTTATCTTACAACTTTCATCACACCCTTCGGTAGATTCCGTTTTTTACGTTTACCTTTCGGGATTTCTTCAGCACCTGAACATTTTCAGCGTCGAATGTCTCAAGCTTTGGAAGGTCTATCAGGCATAATATGCAATATGGATGATATCCTGATATGGGGATGCAATCAAAACGAACATGACGAGCGTTTGAAATCAACCTTGAAACGTCTGGAAGAAACGGGAATCACTCTAAATAAACAAAAATGCTGTTTCTCGGTTAGGTCTATACAATTCCTTGGTCATGTAATCGATGAGTCCGGAATACGCCCAGATCCAGAGAAAATACAAGCCATACAAAAATTCGAAACTCCAACCAACAAAACGGAACTTAAACAGCTGCTTGGAATGGCTAATTATCTAGCAAGATTTATTCCAAAATTCTCAGATATCATGGCACCTTTGACTTCTCTGCTATCAATAAAAAGTCAATTTATTTGGGATACGCCCCAGGAAAATGCATTGAAAAAGCTAAAGGAAATGCTCTCGTCCGAACCAGTACTTACTGTATTTGACCCTAACAAACAGTCGACAGTAACTGCTGATGCTTCATCCTATGGATTAGGAGCTACATTATGCCAGAAACAAGATGACTCTACGATGAAGGTAATTGCGTATGCTTCCAGAACATTAACTTCAACGGAAAAACGTTACGCCCAGATTGAAAAAGAGGCATTGGCACTCACTTGGGCATGCGAAAAGTTTTGTAATTATTTGATAGGTACAAAATTTCTTTTGGAAACTGATCACAAACCTCTGGTCCCTATATTAACAAGAAAATCCTTAGATGATCTCACTCCTCGTCTTCAAAGATTAAAAATGAGATTGATGAGATACTCTTTTGATGTTTTTCATACTCCAGGAAAACATTTACTGGCAGCAGATGCATTATCCAGAGCACCTCACCAAAAGCAGGTCCCAACTTTTGATTTGGAAGAAGATGTCGAGCTCTTTGTCAATCAAATTACAGAAACTGTTCCGATAGCTCCAAAAAGACTTTCCCAGTTGAAATTTGAACAAGAAAAAGATTCAACATGTAGGATGTTAACTACCTATGCTTTAGAAGGATGGCCAGAGAAAAAGAATGTAGAATCATCTTGCCGGGTCTTTTGGCCTTTAAGATACGAAATTTCAGTTCATAATGGCCTAATTATGAGAGGAAATCGAATAATTGTACCAAACAAGCTTCAACGAGAAATCTTGGAGAAAACTCACGAAGGTCACATGGGAATAACTAAATGTAGAGCTTTGGCAAATTCAGCTGTTTATTGGCCTGGAATGAGCAAGCAAATAGAGGAACTCGTTCGAGAATGTCCATCATGTATACAGGAAGCTAGAAACTGTTCTGAACCACTGAAACCAACTAGTTTTCCTCAAAGACCTTGGGAAATCGTAGCCATGGATCTATTCAAGCTTCATTCAGACTGGTATTTGCTGGTAACTGATTTCTATTCACGCTATCCAGAAGTCGCAAAATTAGACAGGCTCACATCCAAAGAAGTAATTCTGCACTGTAAGTCAATATTCGCCAGACATGGAATACCTGATATAGTTAGGTCTGACAATGGACGACAATTTGAAGTAACTCGAACAGCTGAGTTCCAACAATTTTCCACAGTGTATGGTTTCAAGCACGTTACGTCTAGTCCCAGATACCCTCAAAGCAATGGTTTTGTGGAGGCAGCAGTCAAGGTAATCAAACTCAGATTCAAAAAGTCCAAAGATCCTTATTTGGCTTTGTTGAACTACAGAGCTTCGCCTTTGAAAAATGGGTATAGCCCTGCAGAACTGTTGATGGGACGGCGTTTACAAACAACTCTACCCATAGCACTCTCAGAACTTCAACCAAAACTGGTACAGAAGGAGAGATTGGAAGAAATAGAAGAAAATAGAATAAAAGCACAAGAAAGAGATTATAATCGAAGACATAAAGTCCATGAGCTGAAACCAATAGATCCAGGTGAAAAAGTTTGGATAACGGATAGAAAGGCTGTTGGCACTATAGAAAGGGAGGCAGATACACCAAGATCGTATCTCGTTAAAGAGGGACAACAAACTCTAAGGCGAAATAGAAAATTTCTAATTCCCGGTACTAAACTAAAACAAGCAGCAGAAGAAAATATGGGAGAAGTTGTTTTAGAAGAGGGTACAAAGAGCGAGGTTTCCAAAACAGAACAAGCTGTCGTAGCTAAAGGTAATCAACCCTATATCACTCGGAGTGGTAGAACTGTGAAAGCTCCAAACAGAATGGATCTTTGAAAGGGAGATGTGGCATCAGCCATGAACTATGAACACTGGATATATAACCTAGGTTAACTGTAATTGTGTTTGTGTTAGATCTCGAGCGCTCTGTAAGTTTATTAATAAATGTCGTGATGTTCTAAAGTTGATTTTTTTTTGGTAATCTTATATTTAAGATTCATAACAACACAATGCCCGTTGGGATATTGATAGTTAAGCCCTAGATACAAAAATAAAAATAAATGCAGAGACCGGAACCACGGGGTCACGTGCTCCTAGGACGCTATGCTGCCGAAATACACGTGGTAGAAGGATATACTTATCCTAATATATATCCCGTTGCTGCTGAAAGCTGTCACGATAGTCCTCACCGCGTGGGCATGGGATCGTTAATTACAGCACTAAAAACATTATTACAACTTAACTAATTGGTATTCGCCATTGCGATTGTTTTAATAAAGTAATATTAAATGTTTAAAATAGTAGTAATAGCACTAAAAGTATTATAATAGTAGAATATGCACGGTCATCCCAGCTAAACCAGATTTATTTCAACACAACAGAAAGTGTAAGCGATTACCTTTATTAAAGTATTAAGTACAATATAACTTTAACAAAACATTCGAATTCTGGAATTGAAAAACGGTATAAATATATATTTTGCGTTTTAAATAATGAAATAAAAAAAGGGGTACTTACTTAAATTCTCTATCAAAATAATTCAGATAATATACGTTTAAAAAATTCGCCTTTTAGAAACCATTTTTATATAAAATTTATCTGAAATTACAAAGCAAAACATATGGCGAAAATTCAACTAGACGAGAAGAATCAGATCCTATCTGTGACGTCAGGTCACGTGTTTGAAAGCTCAAATCAGGCCCGTAGAAAGATGAAAGTTGTTTTCACGATGGCCCCGGGTCACGTCAATGAAGGTCGTACGCCAAGTAGCGGAAGGAGGGTGAACTACTAGAGGTTCAATAATTGTGGTAATATCTATGAAATAACTGCACATGGGCAAACGTAATCGCAAACGATTATTTCATTCATACCAAAACATTTAGACTGTTGTCTTATTTTTTATTTGTTCTTTAAGATTATTTTAGGACACATTTCATTCTTTAAATAAAATATAATTTGTTGGAAGTACTTTTAAAAGTATATTCAGTTTTATCTCATAATGTTTGTAATTAATCTTTGACATTCTGTTTTACTATCTGATGAAATTAAAAAAAAAAAAAAAGTAGGCATAAATGTATCAGCTGTTACCCATTATTTAAAAAATGCATTTTTATTTCTGCAACTTAATTTTTGAGAACCTATTTATGTGGCAATTCTGCTATACCTATTGTTTTTGATTTACGCCAAGATAAGGCACCATACCTAAATAAGATCTGTGGTTTATCCCTTTGAGGGGCGGTAGTATATATTATATACCACCTAATTTTAATCCGATTCAAACCAGAAACTTTTAATTAAATTTTACTTTTTTAACTTTGACGGGAAAAAGTTGAAAAATTGCTTATTTTTATTTTGAACTAAATTATTTCCTAAATTCCGGTGAAAATTCAACGTTATAGGAGCACAAGTGCTTGCCCCTAAGAGGGTTATATTAATGGAACTTTAAGGAAAACGTATTTTTAAAAAAGCCTTATTTTAATTTATTACCAAAAATCCAATTTCTTACTTAAAGAAAAATTGTAATTTGTTTTTCAAATAAACATTAATCAGGTATGGGATAAATAACACGGCAAATACGTTTTTAAAGACGTTATATTGATTCCACATGCCTCACATGAACATATATATTTATAGCAATTTTTTAATAATACTAATAAACTTTGTTTTGAAACTAAAAAAGTTATTTATTACGAATGAAAAAAAAAACGTATTTTACTTACCCATCACACGTAGTATAGGGTAAGTCTTGTAATCGTTTTGAAAATCGAAAAGAATTTTTTGACGGATTTACACGTTTCAGACACTGGAGATTCCGAAAAACATATTTTTAGAAAAAAAAAATTGCCGTCCGTTTGTGTGTCTGTGTGTGTGTCTGTGTGTCTGTAAACGCTCTATCTCCCGAAAAATTTGAGATAGAGACTTGCAATTTGGTATGTACTTAGTATGTAATAATGGGAAGAAGCCTATTTCATTTCAATAACCTCGATTAACATGGAACAATTTTTTTCGGTCTCTCGAAATATTCGTTCTGATGAAAGGTATATAAAAATTTTCGAAATTGTTTATTTTAAGAAATGAATATAAAAGACAATAAAAAAACATAAATTTTGCATAAAGCATGAAGTTGATCGGATAATTAGTTGCCGAGATATTTGGAATCCTATTTGCCTCACTCTTCGATTTTTTATGACCCTGTATTTCATCCAAATTTCACTTCAAAGATATATTTTAATTGGAAATTTGACGCTTAATTAGATGCAATAAACCTCTAGTTAATAGGATTATTATTTTTGGAGTTATAAGGATGTTTCTTTCAAGCAATTCCGTAATCGAGACTTTAAAGTTTGCCACGATTTTATTTGAATTGCAATGCACTTTATAAGTAGTTTACACATTTTTATTTTAATATTTTACATTATGCATATCCATGATGGGAAAGTATTACGGTAGCCCCCAACGACTAGTTTTTTTAAATATTACACTTTTTTTAAATTCTATTTTCTTTATATTGTATTTTATTTTGTAACATGCAATATTTTATTTTCTACTTTTTAGTGTTTAAAATATTTCATTGTTGCAATCTCACAACCAGCTGACATATTTTAGAGATCGTGGTTTGGTACATAATTATCTCCATTGTTGAATCTCGTATACAGTTGTAACAATCGTATAGAATTTTTGGGGACTTGTCACCTGCGCCCGGATAACATAAAAAATCCATAAGTTTAATTTATTAATTTTTAATTAAGTTACAAAAATATCAAAATGTTTAACATAATTTTTAGGATTCTAGTATAGTTTTAAATCAATTACAAAATTCCACATTTACACACACACACATATATATATACATATAAATCAAGTTACGGTAAATAAAATAGCGTAAAAAAGAGTAATTTTAAGAGGTTACTTCACTCACGCGAAAACACCAGCTCCCTAATGTTAATCCTATGGGGAAATTATTTTATATCTTGTTTACATTTAAATATTTTTAAACGATTTTTTTTTTTTTTTTTTTTGCATTGATAGATCAGGTAGATATCTATGCAGGGCGTTTTTTACTTTTTCGATTTTGGTTGCAGTTATTTTAATGAGGATACTTTCACACTTTCGGAACCGGTTTCTAAAGTGAAAGTATCTTAATAAAAAAAACTTGTAAACATAATAGAAAAAGTAAAAAATGGCCTGCATAGAGATGAACCTTAGCTATCCAATGCAAAATACTAATAATAAAAAAATATTAAAATGCAAATGAGATATTATAAAATAACTGTCCCATTGGATTAACATTAGCGAGGGTGTGTTTTTGTGTGAGTGAAGTAGCCTCTTAAGAGCCTACACTAGTCACGCGAAGAAACGTTCACGCTAATGTTAAGTCTATGGGAAGGTTATCACGCGATTTCTCGCTCGCATTTTAATATTTTTAAATGATTTTTTTTGCGTAGGATAGCTGAGGTCGATCTTCAACGTTGTTAGTTTTTACTTTTTTGATTTTGGTTAAACTCTTTTTATAAGCGGACATTTTAAATTTTGGAACCGGTTGGAACCGGTTCTGGAAATTAAAGTACTCTTATATAAAAAAGAAACTGGAGCCAAAATCAAAAAAGTAAAAACTAACAACGATAGATATCGACGTCAGCTATCCTGTGCAAAAAAAAAATCATTTAAAAATATTAAAATGCGAGCGAGAAATCGCGGGATAACCTTCCCATAGACTTAACATTAGCGTGAGCGTTTCTTCGCGTGACTAGTGTAGCCTCTTAAGTTAGCCGAGCGCAGTTGATAAATCGCTAAATGTTGTTCCCATCGCCAGAGTTTGTATTGCAATCATTTCGAAAATTTAAATAATACATCCATTTAAAACACATGTCCTTTTCACCCGTTATATATAAAATACAATTTTTTTCAATCTCCAACTATAATAAAGAAGGAAGTTTGTGTGTGTGTCAGTTTGTGTATCAGTGTGTTTTTGTGTTGTGTTCTGAAGAGACCGCTGCACGCAGAGCTACAAAATTTGGTGGGAAGGTACCTCTATGTATGTAGTTTTGCACCTCGAAGCCAGATTTTGGAATTTTGGAATTTTTTTTTAATTTAAATTTTAATGTGATTTGTAGTGTTTTTTCACGTTTCGCTGCGATTTTTCTACATTAGTAAGAGGAATCCGGTTCCAATCTTTTAGCCCAATATAGTAAATTTTATCTTCTTTTCAATAAAGTTTATATGAAATTCGTAAAGCGATTTTTGAATTTTTTCCTTCGACACTAAGAAATTTTGCCAGAATGCTTGATTGGTTCGGTGGTTGCGCTTCCATTTCAGCCTCAGGTAAGCTCAGAATCGACATTTGTTTTCAATTTTTAGCTTGGAGAAAGTTGATAATTCTTTGGAGATAAAAAATTATGATTTTAAAAATGCGATTTTTGGTGTTTTTTGACGTTCCGCTGCCATTTACCCACATTAGTAACCGGAATCCGGTTCCAATCTTTTAGCCCAATATTGTAAATTTTATCCTCTTTTCAATAAAGTTTATTTGAAAGTCGTACAGCTAATTTTGATTTTTTGGCAATTTTTTTCCTTCGACACTAAGTAATTTTGCCCGGAATGCTTGATTGGTTCAGTGGTTGCTTCCATTTCAGCCTCAGATATACTCAGAATCGTCAATTTTTTACTCTTTTTAGCTTGGAGAAAGTTGATAATTCTTTACAGATAAAAAAAAAAAATCATAATTTTAAAAGGGAAGGGTGGATTATTTATTATCCAGCTTTTTTTATTAGATTTTTTTTATTTCATTTTTTATTCATTTTTTAACAATTTTTTTAATGTTTTGCAGCGTTTTTTTTGTTTCAAATGACGTCACAAATCGCGCATTATAAGTCAAACACCATTGGAGGGCGGTTGTGATTGGTAGCTGATAGAATTGTAGGCACAGTTGGAAGTCAACCGGGCAATTGTGATTGCAGATGTTAGCTGATTGCAATAGCCGCTTTCAGCGTGACGTCAGTCATGACGTTTTGCTTGTTTACTGACTCCAAACAAACGGTTGCTATGTTTGATCTCTTATCTATATATATAAAAGAAAGTCCTTTCTGGCTAGATGATCAACGCACAGCCAAAACTATTGAACCTACAAAGACGAAACTTGCAGGAAAAATACTTCTTAGTATGTAGAGGCGCACTAAGACAGGATTTTCAAAAACTCCACCCCTAAGGGGGGTAAAAGGGGGAATAAACTTTAAAAAAATTCCTTAAAAATAGGGTATTATAGTTACGTGACAAATGATAACATATTTTAATGTATTTTTGTATGCTGAATCGAATAGTATCAATTAAATACTCATAAGTCAAATAGTTCGTGAGATATTGCACATTTTTCTAATTTGGCGAAGTCTTTGACGTCAAAATCTAACAATTCTAACAATACAAGTGATAATTTCTAAAAATACGTCCGTTACTATAGCAATGGAAGAAATTCAAATTAAATCTTTTTGTTTATTTTTGCAGATAGAAACATTAACTGCTCAATTGGGAATTGAATATTATTCTTACGGATATTTATGTAATTGTGTATTATTATTATTTTATTATTATTATTTCTACAAACTCCACGATTTAAAATAAAACGTGATTGCTAAAATAAAGGGTACATCTCAATTATACCGTCGACCGCTTTTCATTAAAAAAAAATCCTCGCCAACCATGAACTCCAAATAAACAAATGGAAGAATGTTGCCATTGGACCATTATCCTTCTCGGCTGGTCAATAAATGTTTGTGACGTCAGTTGAAATTGATCTATTGCACTTAACTATGAAACGCAACATTTTTACAATGCATTTTCTCTTTTAATGTCATGGCACAGCCGTTTAATTACGCAATTTTTATTTTAATTAACGAAATAACTAAAATATTAAAAAACAAAATGAAAAATACAGGTAAATGTCGAATTAAAAACCGCTTCAGGACATAACAAACACGTTTAATACTTCTGACGTCAAGTGAATGGGACTGCATTTTTGGCGCTAAATCTTATAGTTTGGCGATAGTTTTTTTTTTATGGAAAGTGGTCGATGAGATAATGGAGAAGTACCAAATAAAGTGTCGAAGGTCCGATTAGTATTATGTATTACTTCTCTATTTGTTTTCAGTCTTCAGCCATGTTTCTCTTTTTCTTTGGGTAGCTATTCATGCGATTTTGGGCTAATTTTCCGCAATCGGATACCACGCCAATTGGCATATTAGCCACAATGTTGAAAGCATCGTTTATGTTTGAAGCGAAATCTTCATGATGAATCCTGTTACAGAAAATCATATCATCATCTACTATGAGTATAAACCGCATATTCACATTTTAATCAGGTAATGTTTTTTGAAAGGATTTAGCGTATAGCTATTCTACGTTGCTTTGTTATAGAGCTAAAGAGGAAAGCTCTAAAATTATGTGAACCCGATTATTAAAGATTATTAAAAAAAATTCTACTGAACAAATTTTAATGTAAGTGATTTTTCAGGTATGGTTAATGACCCTATAACATATATCTACTATGTATTTAAAATGCAAATTCGTATTTCATTCCGACCGTTTATAATTTGAGTTCTGTTGTACGGACTTTGGTGGGATTTACACTGTTAGTTAGGCAATTTTGTAGGGATGGTTGGTACTTCTCTGGAGCAAAGTTTTCGTCTGCGATGTGTTTTCTGAAGTGAAAGCTTGACAACGAATCCGATTACAAAAATCATATAATCATCTATAATATTTATAAAACGCAAATTCTTATTCCATTCCGATCGGTTAAAACTCAGGTTCTACCGAACAGATTTTTATATGATTTCACTGTTAGTTAGGTAATTTGTTTTAGAAAGGTTTTAAAACAAAGCACATTGTTCTACATTGCTTATTTATAGAGCCACGAGAGGAAGTTATAGATAAAATTAGGTGAACCCGATTATGAAAAATTACCTTTTTTAAAGTTCTACTGAACAGATTTTGATGGGAGTTTCGCAGTGTGATTATATATTTTAGGAATTGATTTTCTACATTGTTTAGTTATGGAGCTATGGGAAAAGTTGAAAAAAAAAAGAACAGTGCATATACTTTATAGACAGAGGATATATACTAGAGAGTATATATTATAGCTACGGACGGTGTGCAGAATTTCGTCTTAAGAATTCCAGAAGGTTGACGGCGTATACCAGCATATACTTTCTACAAAATCCCTGAGAGTTCTATCAACAGGTGAAGATGATTATGAAAGATACATTTATCTGCCTATTGTGTATGTATAATGCAAAGGGAATTTCGATCCTGCCGCTTATACCTTGAATTCTGGTGAATGGATTTTGCTGGAACTTGCACTGTTAGTTAGCTAAATTTTGAGGGGAAGTTTTAGTGCATAACATATAGTTCTATGTTGCTTGGTTAAAGAATTAGGCGGGTGGGGGGAATTTCTATAATCAGTTGAACCCAATTATGAAACATTAGACTTTTTTTAAGATTCTGCTGAATGGATTTCTATGGAACTTGTATTGTTAATTTTCCAGGGATAGTTTCAGTATATTGCATATCGTTATATCGTTCTTTAGAAAATCATACTGTAAATGATTAAATAAACGAGTTCGTCTTTAACAGCCTAAATTTCGTGTAACACATTAGGAAATATAACAGCGTAATGGCTTTTGTTTTACACCAATGCGGAAGGACATGAAGGTAAAAGTTCATGTTTCTTTAAAACACACAATCAAATTCACCGATATATTTCGTTTGATTCAAGTTTTTTTTTTCTTTGAGAAACCGACCAGCGTAGCGAGCAAAGCCTGCTAGGTAATAATAATGGTTAATTTTATCTGTATATAAAATTCTATATTATATAAAAGAAAGTCCTGACTTGGGAGATCATCAACGCACAGTCCAAACTACTGAAGCTGCAAACACGAAAATTGCGGGGAAAATACTTCTTAATACGTAGAGGAGCAATAAGAAAGTTTTCCTAAAATTCCATCCCTAAAGGAGTTAAAATGGGAACAAACAATAACAAAATTTCTTAAAAATCGGGTTTTATATTTATTTGTCAAATGATAACATATTTCATTGTATTTTTGCATGCAGAATCGAATGGTACCAAATAAAAATATTCTAACTCCAATAATTCGTGAGATATTGCACATTTTCGAATTTGGCGTTGCCTTTGGCGACAGAACCTTAAAATTTATTGCATTGATCGCCAAGTGATATTTTCTAAAATACATTCGTCATTGTTAAAGATCAAACAATACTTGGCGATTTATAAGATACTGGATAAGAAAAAAATCACCTGATATTTTGATTAGATGAAATCTCAATAATGCCAGTTTTCGGGCTCTTTGTTTTAACTTTTTTGTTTGCTTTGGGAATTTGGAATTGAATATTATTCAGTATTTTTATGTTAGCTGGGTGCCAGTGATCGCCTTTTTTTTTTTTTTTTTTTTGCTAATCTTTTAACGTTAGCTAACAACTAGCCATTATTTTAACATTGCGATATAATATCTTAAAAAACTTATTTAAAATAACTAAAATATAATCCTAATAAAATACATAAACACAAACATATCAATACAAATAAAATGTCACGCAAAATGTTCCAAATCAAATGATGCCAATTGAAACAAGATTTGGTGAGTTTTTACTGGCGCCCAGCAATATAAAAGTGCCTATTATTCTTACGGATATTTATGTAATTGCGATTTTTAAATAAAATATGCTTGCTGAAGTAAAGTTTCGAGAGTCTGTACGGTTTCAATATTGCACATTTTCTATAATTTGGTGATGCCTTTAGCGCCAACTCATCAATATTTCTAACATTACAAGTTATAATTTCTAAAAATGCATCCATTACTGTATCTTCTTTACCGCCACTGCAACATATCCAGGGAGTCTCATCTTGCCACTTCAAGGCACGGCACGAGGTGCAGGGTAACTGGGATCCGAGATCAACACCCTTATTCCTGAAATAATCAGTATGAGGATCATAATTAAAGCCAGACAAATACTTAGTAGTCCAAGGCAATAATTTGATATGCGATCTCTTTTCATATTTTCCTGTAGTTGTCTGACCAAAAGCGTACATTGTTGGAGGAATGCAATTCACCGGTATATTTAGTTTGATTCAAAATTTGTTTGGAGAAACCGACCAGCGTAGCGGGCGAAGCTTGCTAGTTATATATAAATCGTAGAAAATGTTACCACTGCATATAAAGTATTGAAACTCTTAACTGTGAGATATAGCTGTAAGATATATCTATAATATGCAGACAAAATAGAGAATCCCACATAGCAACCGTTTGTTTGGAGTCAGTAACCAAGAAAAACATCATGATTGACGTCACGACTGCAAGTTGTGAATTTTCGCGATATGTTTTATGCAATTTTTAGAGTTTTCTCATGTATACGTCGTTTATGCATTTGATTTCAGAAATTAAGAAAGGTAACTTACTGTCTTTGTACGTAAAAAAAAAGTTATTTTGTTTCTGTTTAGAAAATTAAAGATAATTCCTAATTTTTTAACGTATTTGGCTAAAGTCTGGGGGGGGGGGGGAGTGAGTGTTTCGTTGTAGTTTAAATATCGCGGTAATGTTCTGATCGAAACTCCTTTCTCCCCACCCCCTGCCTCCAAAATCAGAACTATTTAATTATTAGTCCGATTCAAATGAAACCTTTTCTCAAGTCCCCAGATAAACTTCGGTATTTTTTTTCAGCTCTTGGTTACCACTATTTCTGAACAGTAATGACCAGGGTGGAGTATTTTCTCGGCTTCTATGAGCCCAATTTCAATGAGAATTAGTTCATTCAACTTAACACGAACTAATTAAGGTATATACAACTAATTAAGATACAAATTTTGCGCCACATGGCAGTAGAAAATGGAACTAAAAGATTCGGCAGCGCGTGCGCAGCACGGCTACTATATGGTGTCATAGGCAGCAGGGACACGTGCCGGAGTTTCGATCTGAAAAAGTTTTATTTGTAACTGAGTGCACCCCTAGCGGTCGAAAGTGAAACTAAACAATTTTGCATTTAAAATTTGTCCGATTCAACGACAATTGTGATTCATTCAACTTAAATGAACTAATTAAGATATAAAACTAATAGGCGCCGTCGGCGCCCTCACGGCGCCGAGCGAGCCCACTCCTCATCGTGCCCAAATCCTGAAGGATTTTTAACGCAGACCATGGCTTTGTCTCGCCAGGTCGCTACGATCGATTTAGAGGGTTCGCGTTCCAGCGACGCCTCCTCATCTTTTGCCCCAGAGTCGACGACAAAGGTCGTTACGATTCGGCGGAAGTTCCCACCATCAAAGGAGACTTCCCCACGTGACACCTGATGAACCGTAGAGACTGTCGAACGGCTTCATCGCCGAACACCCATAAGGGAGTCGGGTCATCCACCTGATGTTCGGCATCCCTACGGCCCTTGCTTTCCCGCGGAGTCCGATCATGAAATGTATGGAAGAACAAGCCACTTGTCTCATCTTCCGCGGGCGACACTACGTGTGTCGGAAGGTGCCCCTGGCCGACCCGAGACCACGGGGAAAATCGGTCTCTGTCTCATAGACGAGACTCGGCTCGGTTGCCCTCGGTGGACGGCGCGAGTTTGAACCCGACTAGGCAGAACTAGCCGGTAAACCAGCGACTGAATCCCTATCATGGGATTCCCGCCACACCGAGTATGGCGACAAGCATATATCACAGTAACACATATCACAAAAACATGCACAAACAAATTAAAAATCTAAAAACACAACAAGAAGGAATCAAGAGGCCGCTATCGGACTCTGGAGGTCGCGGAAAGCTCCCCCAAACGCGCCAAAGAGGCGGGCCCGATCGAGGTTAGTATTAGTTGAAGCTTAGGAGACGAGCCACTCGTCCGCCTGCCAGACGTGGAAGTTCCTGGCTGCACAGAAGACGTGCTGGACTAGGTTTCGGCCCATGATTTGATTTCGAGCCCAGACATCGCCGTTTTACCGACGAGCCTCCGGTCCGCACTCCGTGGCCCTATCTCGAGAAAGGTCCCCCCCGCCCAGAAACCTTGCAAGACACTTATCGCAGGCTGAGGCCGTGCTCCCGTGTCGTTGCTCGTTCTGGCCGGGCAATCTCGAACCAGGCTTCGAAGGCGACTCCCAACTGATCCTGCCACAGAGGACTCGCAAGGCGGCCTACAGGGCACCACACCTGTTTCGGTCGCAAAGTTCTTCACTAGGAACCATGCGTGTCATGCTCAACAGATCCTGCCTGCGCTCTCGTCTCCTCATAGACAAAGTTTGCAACCGCCCGATCCGATTTTGTCAACCTTTGCCCTCGCGTCACCCCCCGGCAGCTCTATGCTCCGGGCACGAGGGATTGGTCTACGCGATGTCCTTTCGCCACCTCTGTCGTCCCGAGTGTCCCGTGGAACGGGCCTATTGGACCCCCCGTGAACCTGAAGCCTCTCGGCAACTGCGACACGGGTTTGTTCTACACATAGGACTCTCAAGGGTCGGCATCGGCCTTCCTCCTGGAACACGAAGACCGCACCAATATGGAGGAGGGAGTCGCACTCCGGCTAGACAGACACCGCCTTTAAGCCGTCCCACCACGGCAAGGAATCGGATTCGTCGGCTACTGCTTCCCTCGTGTCGACTTCAGCTTCATGCGTCGGGCACCCGGTCTTCTTCCCGATTGAACGGGCCGATTCGGAGAAACCCGACGAAGCTTCCGCGCAATGCTCGGCTTCCGGTCACCTCCTCTACCGAAAGAGTCGGGTCAGAATCACCGAGAGGAAGCTCGGGACGGAACTAATTAAGATATAGATAACTAATTAAGACATAGATTTGGCACTCATTTTCGTAGCAAGCACTTAAAAAGCACTCATTTACGTAGATATTTAGTTATCGTGGTTTCAGTTTATGTATTATGTATGCATAAAAAGTTAATGATATTTGTTAAAAAAATACATGGGCTTAGAAATGTAACGAATCATGGAGATTTTAGTACACAACTTTTATTAATAATATTCGATGTAAATGTTGTGCACAAATATGAATGTGACGAAATATCAAGGTTTTACCGTATTTCATCGAAGTAGAAATCCTATTGGGTGAATGGTAAAATAGTACAAGAGTGTAATATTGAAAAATAAAATTATTTTAAGTAATTATTCACATCAGTATACGTCTTTTAAGTGTAAGAACGATCGCTTTACAGTATCGGTAAACTGTTTTAAAAAATAGAAATTTGGGAAAACACACAATTGTCAAAATTTTTTAACGGGTAGTTAAAAGTACACATTCGAGATTAAATTTTTCGAAATATATTAATTTATTGTGGTAATTTTCAAGATTTGTAACACTCATAATAAAAAGAAAATGGTTTTAAAAGGTTTCTTAGCTTGTAATTCCTACTAACACATGGGCTCATAAGTTCCCGGTCTAGTAAAGAAAACACAAACATAAATTTATAATTTTATAACTTTAATAAATAACGTAACTTTAATAAGTAATAATAATTTAATAATAATAATAATAATAATAATAATAATTTAATAATAATAATAATAATAATAATAATTTAATAATAATAATAATAATAATAATAATAATAATAATAATAATAATTTAATAATTTAATAATAATAATAATAATAATAATAATAATAATAATTTAATAATAATAATTAAATAAATAAATAATAATAATAATTTAATAATAAATAACATAATTTTATAACGATAAAGCTCCAAACAGTGCTCAGAATCATCGACACGTTGTTGTTTTTGGTCAAAAGTCAACATACGCGGCACCCAATTTGACAACAGCTTTTCATAGACAAATGTTCATTCAAAATAAAACCTACACATTCCTTGGATATCTTCAAAGTAAGAGCTATCTCCTGCAACTTCACTTTGCGGTTCCCCAAAACGATTTTGTGGACTTTTTTTTATGTTTTCCGGAGTCTTCACCTCTTTCGTGGTGCATCACTGGTGTCCGTACGACCAAGTTTAAATTCAGCAAACCAGTCAATAATGGTTGATTTACCTGGTGACGATTATCAAGCCAAGCTTTTGTCTGAACGGTGTTTTTCCCCATCAAATAACAATTCTTGAAATTCTTGTTTATCAACTAAGTCGTTCAACTAAAACCACTCTAACGTTTTATCCACACGGCGAATCGTCATAAGATTTTTTCTGCTAAGATTAGTATTTACTAAAAAAGCATCGGTTCGGCGATTGCAACGCCATCTGTGTGCCAGACCGGGAACTTTTCAGCCCATGTGTTATCTCTTATACATTCGAATTATACTCTCTGAAATAATGCTTTAAAATCTGTTCAAAATGAAGGAAAAAAAGCAGACGAAATGAGATATTATGACAGATGACGAGAATTTAAGGAAAAGAAAAATAATGTTTTTTGCTTTTTCGTTCATAATATAGAAACTATCTTCCTATAATATGATAAATAAGTCAGTATAATTCATAAAATTATTTGTATTAAAATATTTATTATAATTATTTATGATGAATACCACGATTATCCAGAAAAATCTTAAGTAGTACCGAGGCATACGATACGTGTGAAATCAATCACCAGAGGGCACTATAACCTTTCTGACCAATCGTGCAAAGCCTAAACCAAAACTAAATCTCACTCTGACCAATTCCCTATCTGGGCAGGGTAGAAATATGTTGATTTAATAATAATTTGGGCAGGGTTTGTGCTAAACCATGTGGCTAAACCTGGCAACGCTTTTTGCAAGGTTTTTGGCGAAATCAATTCGGCTTTCTATAATTACGTATGCTACGATAGTACTAACCGAATAATTACATTCAATTTAGATGTTCATTTTTATTGTTATTTTTAACAGTGGCAACAAACTGAAATGATATCATTAGAATAGAATGATTTCTGGAGCAAAGAATATTGTTTCTCATTTGATTAGAAGTTAATTCTCGGAATTTTGCCATCATGACGATACAAATGGCAAAACCGAAACAAACTACTTTTCAAAGTGTAAATATGCTATATTTATTTGTTATATGAATTAAAAAAAATATGTATTATTGCATTAAATTTGATTTTATAGAATAAGTTAATCCACTAAAGTTGTCTGTTGTTTAAATACATTGCTCTATTTTATATTTGACGTAAATACTAAAAAGAGCCATATTTCGAAACTTAAAATTATGAAAAGAAGCATCTGAAATATTTTTTTTTTCTTGTATAGAACTGGAAGACAATATCGCCAGATTTTCAGGATCTTGTCAGTTTGAAAAGAAAATCATGACAGTTACTATCTCAAAAATAACGTATTTGAGAGGTGTTTTTCCAGAAAAAGCTTATGATGAACGACATATGTGCAGTAAGTTTTATTTATCGTTGCATGACGCATGATTTTTTTCAACTCTATTTTTAAATTATCATCAAAATGTTTAAGATGACTCGTGATGTACAGATAAAGGTACTACTCTATTATCCCGTCGACCACTTTTCATAACAAAAAACTGTCGCCAAACTGTAACGCCAAATAAACGTGAGAACGTTGCCATTGGAATATCAAAATAAATAAATAAATAAAATACACTGCTCAAAACAATTAAAGGATATTTGAAGTTTTATATAAAATAAAGATATAAACGAAATTTTTTTTGCCGAAAATAGAAGAAGATAATCACAAATGCAAATTTTTCTGGTTTTCAAACTGTGGAGTATGCAAATTTTGTGTTCGACGTCAAAAACGTCGCTTCAGCGGCAGCGAATGAAATTGGACTTTCAACTGGATAAAAGAGAATGAAGACAAGGATGATCGGCATTCAGTGATTGCTTTGTTTCGATGAGTACGATGTCTCAGCGAAGTCATTTGACAGATTCAGAAGCTTGGAGAATTGTTGGTAGGTTAGAAGGGGGCCAAACTCAAGCCGAAGTAGCGCAAGCCATTGGAGTGTCACAAAGTGTCATTTCCAGGATCTGGAACCGTTTTTTGGAGAGTGGATGTGCAGGCCGAAGACCAGGGCAAGGTCGTAGACGGGCAACAACGCCCAATGAAGATCGGTATTTAGCGTTAACAGCTCGGAGACACCGAAACATGAACGCCACTCTTCTCCAACAACACCTTCGCTCGGCTACAGGCACCACGATTTCAACTCAGACTGTCCGAAACCGGCTCCATGCTGTAGGTCTGTGTGCTCGCCGACCGATGGTATGTGTTAGATTAACATCAAGGCATCGTCGCGACCGCAGGGAGTGGGCAACCGAGCATGTCAACTGGAGGAGAAATGAATGGAGCAATATTCTGTTTTCTGACGAGTCCTGTTTTTCTGTGCATCCGGATAATAGGCGTATTTTCATCTGGAGGGACCGTGGCAGTAGGAATAATCCTGCGTTCGTGCACGAAAGTGTCAGATTTGGCGGTGGAGGAGTGTTGGTGTATGGTGGCATCTCCATTGACGGGCGCACTGATCTCTACATCATTCGAGATGGAGCTCTGACTAGTCGCCGATATAGGGATGAGATCCTCAGATCTATTGTAGTCCCTTACGCTGCAGCAATCGGAGATAACTTCATTTTAATGGACGATAACTGCAGGCCACATCGTGCAAACCTGGTGGAGGATTTCCTTTTCGAGGAAGGAATCGTTCGAATGGAATGGCCAGCGTGTTCTCCAGACATGAATCCAATCGAGCACGTTTGGGACACTCTAGGAAGATGAGTTTCTGGCCGCCAACAACCCCCACAAACTCTCCAAGAACTGGAAAGAGCTCTTTTGGAAGAGTGGGCAGAATACCCCAACTCGTCATTAATAGCCTCATTGAGTCCATGCCTCAAAGGTGTTCAACGTTGCTGGCCACCCGTGGAAACCATACCCCCTACTGAAAATGATTTTCTTTGAAGAAAACACCTTTTCTTATTATTTTTTTCTCATATGCACAAATTGTGTTTTTTTCCTTTTGTACACAAATGCGCAATAAAATGCATTTTTTTCTGCCAAACATGTGTAATTTATTCTCATATAACCTACTATGTCTGTCGACCATCTATCAATCAGCTAAAAAGTTTCCCAGATACAAAATCCACCTAAAACTGCAATATCCTTTAATTGTTTTGAGCAGTGTATAAGAATTTAAGGACAAAATTTTGTATTTTAATTAATGAAATAACTAATAAATCAGTAAAAGATAATGAAAAATTCGGGCAAATGTCGAATTAAAAACCACTTGATGACATAACAAACACGTATAATGCTTCTGAAATCAAGTAAATGGGACTGTATTTTTGGCGTTTAATCTTACAGTTTGGCGATAGTTTTTTGTTATGAAAAGTGGTCGACGGGATAAAAGAGTAGTACCCCGATAAAATACAAATCTCAATTTGGTTTTTAAAATATAAAATACCTTTTGTTAGCTTGTAACGAGTATATTACAAGCTGAAAATTAAATCGAAGCTACATTGGCTCGTAATGGTTTGTCTTAAAAAAAAAAAAGTTTGCATGAATAGAAAATAATGAATTTTAGAAAGCCATTTGCATTGTTAGAAAATATCAATTTATAAATCAGACTTATTTGTTTTCAAAGTTGCCAATATGAATTAAAATAGTGAATTCTAGTTTGTTATTCACTATGAAAGAAAATATGCAGCTTAAGGTTTTACTACAACAACAAGCTGGAAATTGTACGTGCGTACGTATTATAACTAGTTTCAGTGATATGAATTATATCGTCTGCAAAGATATGATTAATTTCCGTAATAAAATAAGTACATTTTAAGTTGGGAACATTTTATCTTTTGTTGACATTTACCGAAAATGTCTATAGGAAACTTAAGCTTTGCTTTGAAATTTTCAGAACTTGAAATCCATATTTAGACCCTTTTTCCATTTAATATCTATTTCTCAGGAAACACCTATCCAAAAAACTGTCGTTAGATTATAGGATGCTATAATTAAATAATTTTAGTAAACAAATTCGGTTTTTAAATTCAGTCATGCGGAAATAATATGACTCCACCATAATTGGACGTAATCACCATGGCAACCTAGAATCATTACCTATCATGAGATATCATTAAATTAATTACGCATGATAAGGATTTAATAGAATGAATACAACTTTTATTACTATATTTTTACGTTTTGATTTGATTTTTATAAAATTTGAAATGACTCGACAAAATTCTGTAACGATTAAATATATTAAATTTCAAATCATTCGGTTGGGTAGATTTTGCACTGAAATATGCGGTCAGACGGACGGATCATACGACACGACAACTATAGGTGGTAAGTATTTATAGAATTACCAACGCACCTAATAATAAACAGTTATATATAAAGTGATATATTACACAAAGATATTTTGGTACTTCTCCGTTAGACGAACATCTCTGCACGATCATACCACACGAAAAATTTTTCTTTTTAACACTTTCCAACCTAGTTGAAATGTGTTTATTCGTTATTTCGTGTTACTTCGGTTTGTCTGGCCGTCTGGCGTCTGTCCATGCTCTAAGTCCCGTAAATATGCTCGGATTGCCCTGAAATTTTTGTATGTTATAATCGTTTAATATAGCATGTTCCCTTTTCAACTGAAGTGTGTAGTGCTTATAATTTGTTTACAGGGACAGTCAAAAGTATTCCGTTACATAACAGTTAATGGGAAATAACCGTTTCAAGTGCATTTTGATGACGCTATGTCATTTAAAACATAATGAAATTTATATATAATTATGAAGCGCATTAAAACATGCTTTTTGTAGAATGTGGGGTGCAAGGCATTTATTATTCATTTACAGGGTCAAAGAAAATAATTTTGTTACACATCGTTCTATAGGGAAAAATCGTTTGCAGTGTAATTTAGTGATATTTCACTATTTCAAACATAATGAAAATTATATGCATTACTGAGGTGCATTATAAATTGCTCTCACGTGTGCATTGCGTTTGTTTACAGGGACACACAAAATATATTATTTACAGTACATATGCGATATTTACAGTCTATGTGTGATAAGTGCGTTTTCATCTTTGGTTTGCGTTTTTAAGTTTAACTAAAATGATCATAGTACGTGTGGGTTTATAAACTCGGTTGATCATACACTGGTCAACACAAGAGAATTCGTAAGTATTACAAACTATAGGAATGAATCGCTTAAGGGTAGTTTTTAATCGCGTTTACGCATTTTCCTGCTGAACTGTATTTAGTAGACTAATAGAAGTTTGTAGAAAATAATTAACTTCATATACAGGGCTACACAAAGAAAACGATACATTCTCGTTTATGGTTGGTAATTGCTGCGAGTGAGTTTTAAGTTGCCTTTTAGCTTGTGGTGTGTATAAAAGTCTTCTGATAATATACAGGGCTGTACAAAAGATTTCGAGTGCATTTCCATCGATTGGTGAAAATTGCTAAATGTGAATATTCTAACTGAACTAAACTTTATCATACTATATATCCACATCTACTGATCATAAACAGGGCCCCCACAAAATATATTCGACTACTTTTTTGACATTGGAAGGTAATTTTGAAAATGTATTTTTCAATGTGTTATATGTTTTCTAAACTGTTTACTTACATATCTTCTGTGACCTTATTTAACGGTGAAGTTTCGTTACAGTTTTCTGGCTGTATTGGAAAGTGTTTCATAATCTGTGCTTGACGCATGATTTTTCGTTCTTGGATGCTTATTAAATCGTTGCGATCAATCATTCGATACCTGTAACCATTCATTTTGTATAGCAAAAATGATTTTATTTTTAACCTTTTCCAACATACTTTAAAAGTGTTTATATATTAGGTTTGTCTGTCTGTCAGTCCGTGCTCTAACTCGAGTAAATATACGGGAATTGCCATCAAATTGTTATATGTTATTAAGGTTTACCATGGCATGTTCGGTATTGGAAATGAAGTGTCTAGGTGTTTTTTTTTCAAGGGATACTCAAAAGAATTCCGTTACATAATGGACTACGGGTGTATTTTATTACTTTATATCTTTTGGTGTGTATTTTATTACTTAATTATTATTTTATATCAGATAAAATAATAATTTTATATCAGATTTTCTATCAGAGCAAATCTCGTGTGTCTACCTGTGTGTGTGTATACAAATATTATCTTAAAAAAGGCTCTAACGATTTTAACGAAATTTTGTATTCTACCGTTTTCGAGCACGGGACTAAGTGACATGTTCGAGAAAATTCAATTATTGGGTCATTTTGGGTCACTATGGGTCAAGGTCAAGCTACTTATATCTAAAAAAGGCTCAAATGAATTTGACTAAATTTTGTATCCTACCGTTTTCGAGTACGAGAAGGCCATTGGGTTAGGTCACATGTTCGAGAAAGTTCGATTAGAGGGTCATTTTTGGGTCATTGCGGATCAAGCTAATTTTGTCTAAAATACGACTCTCGCGATTTTAACTAAATTTGGTATCCAACCATTCTGTATTACGAGAAGACCATTGGGCTGGGTCACATGTTCGAGAAAATTTGATTGGAGGGTCATTTTTTGGTCAGTACGAGTCAAGCTAATTTTGTCCAAAAATCGACTATAGCGATTTTGACGAAATTTTGTATCCTATCTTTTCGGGGTACGAGAAGCACATTGGGCTAGGTCACATATTCTAGAAAATTCGATTGCCGAGTCATTTGGGTCACTACGAGTTAGGGTCAAGCTAATTTTACATAAAAACTGTTGCAACGATTTTGAATAAATGTTGTATCCTACCATTATGGATTACGAGAAGACATTTGGTCTAGGTCACTTGGTTGAGAAAATTCGATTACTGGGTCATTTTGGGGGTTACTAACGATCAATGCTTTTCAATGTGAATGCATGAAGTTTCAAACAGTTATTAAGTTGTTAAACAGTTGTTAGTAAAAGAAGTTGCAAAGTTTGCAACATTGGCGAGAAAATCAAATTTCAAGATTAGCAATGCCAAAACGCATGCTTGTCGTAAAATGAAAGAATGTGCCAAGTTTGCACATTTTCTCCAAATTTTGGGGCATTTGGCAAAAAAATTGGATTTTAGAATTTCAACGAATTTTCTAGAAATTCCCAATATTAGCCGAGATACATGATTCAACCAATCAGCGTCCTTAAAACGTTCTCGAAAACTAAATTCAACCAATCAGGATACATAGAACTGATTATTATATGTTGTACAGATAATTTATTGTTATATCGAGTTAAACGCAAAGCTAATTTTAACCGAGCATAGCTCGGTCTTCCACGCTAGTATATAATAATATGAGCAAATGTGTGTCTGTCTCTCTGTGTCTGTATGGAAATTTTATCTTAAAAAACATGTGTAGCATTTTTAACGAAATTTTGTATCCTACCATTTTTAGAGCACCATTGCACTAAGTTGCATGATCGAGAAAATCCGATTAGTGGGTCATTTTTGAGTCACTACGAGTCAGTGTTAAGCTAATTTTATATATAAAACGGCACGGATCAATGCATTTCAATGTGAATGCATGAAGGTTGCAACAGTTATTAAGTTGCTGAACAGTTGGCAGTAAACAAATCGCAAAGTTAATCACATTTCGTCTTATATCGCCAAATTTGACTACATTGGCGATAAAATCGACTTTCAAGATTAGCCATGCCAAAACGCATGCTTGACGCAAAATGAAAAATGTGCCATGTTTGAGCATTTTCGCCAAGTTTTGGCGACATTTAGTAAAAAAAAAAGGCTTTTTGAATCTGACGGAATTTTCTAGAAATTCCCAATAGGAGCCGAGGTGCATGATTCAAGCAATCAGTATCCAGAGAACGTTCTCGAAAGCAGAATTCAAACAATCAGTATACATAGAACTGATTATTATATATTGTACAGATAATTTATTGTTATATTGAGTTGAACACTAAACTAATTTTAACCGAGCATAGCTCGGTCTTTTCCGCTGGTACGGTTCTATACGGTGTGTTTTAATGATATTACACTATTTAAAGCATATTGGAATTGATTCAGGGTCGGTTCCTCGACTGGAGCGCATGAGTAATTGTACATAGTATTCGCATCAGTATCAGTAGTACATAGTATCAGTACTGTACTAGTACTAGTCTACTGTACTACTGTACTAGTACTGTATCAGTAATACATAGTATTCATTGTACATAGTACTGGTGTACATAGCATTCATTCATCGTTCATTTACAGGGACACACAAAATAATTCTGTTACAGTATTGTGTATAAACAATAAATGCTCGAAATGCGCTTTCAGTTATGGTACGCGTTTTTAATTTAAACTAATATTTTGTCTACTACTTGGTGTGTATAAATTCTATAGATCATATATAGAGCAGCACAAAATATCTCGAGTGCATTTCCATTTACTGATAAAAGTTGATCAAGGGGAATTTTCATTTGTGCTATGAGTTTCCTAACTGTTATGTGTTTTCCAAACTTACACCTTATAAACGGTGAATCTTTGTTAAAGTATTCTTGATGTTTAGAAAGTATTTCATAATCTATAATTGACGCATGGTTTTTTGTTGTAGTTTTAGTTGTTTCACTTTAGAAACAATTGTATTAATTACTGATTTTTTATACTGTTAAAATTGTGTTATAATTTTTGCGATTATACAGGGTGTCCCAAAAGTTGTTGACACATTTTAAAATTCAATAAAAGATAAAGCAATTGGCGGACGAAAATTCTTCTTATAATCAAAAATTTTCTTTATAAAAGCTAGTTCAAAAAATTTCTCGTAGAGATGGCGTTACTTATGCAAAGCTACCAAAGAGATAAAATGACTTTATACATAACAGTGGCGAATGACGCACCGTGCGGATGCACAGTTTTTGTCCAAAGTATGGCAACCCACTTTCCAGAACTTAACAATAGTTGCCTTCATGAGTTCGATTACACGAGTGAGACAAGTCAACAAACATTAGTTTGACTATAATAGGAAGCTCGACAAGTGGTTGGGCGATTCGTTTTTTGTGTTTTTTTCAAAATTCGTATCGACCAGTCTCATTTTTTTTTGTCCGTATGTCATTATTATCGTACAGAGGCATCCTATAAATCTTGGCGAGTTTCGTGTATCGCCAAACTAATAGTTGTTTGCTTGTCTCACTCGTCTAATCGAATTCATAAAGTCGAGTATTTTTAAGTTCTGGAATGTGGCTTACCTTAGTTTCGATAAAAACTGTACACACGCACTGTGTATATTTCGCCACTGTTGTGCATAAGAGCAATCTACCTCTTAGGTAGCTTTGCAGAAATAACGCCATCTATGAGAAATTTTTTTAACTAAGATTTTTTATTTTAAAAAAATCAATCATAAGAAGCATTTACGTCCAAACCACTGTCTTGTACGCCAATTGATTAAATTTGTATTGAATTTTAAAATGTGTCAAGGACTTTTGTGACACCCTCTACTTCATTAGACAGTAATTATATATACTATTAAAGTTGTAATTTATGTATATAGTGCAATTCTTAGCAGAATATTTCTCGTTGAAAAATATACATGTAGTAACTACAACTCTGAAAGCTGAATAAAATTTTTTTTTTCCAATTTTTAAGCCTCGTCAACATACAGGAAATTTGCCTAAGAGTATTTCTCCATGCTCTATTTTTCTTAATATACAGGGTTTTTTCGAGAAGTAATATGTCAGTGATTTTATGCGAATATACGTCGCAACGCGCTCAGAGCGGTGGGGAGCGGTGAAGAGAGACGTTAGTTTTCGCATGCGCGATTGCTCTGTCTTTTCCGATCATCCGGAGAGTGAGGTCGGCGATTTCGGGAACCTTGTTTTCATCTTCCGTACAAGCCGCGATGCGGCGCTCGATTGAGCAAAAGGCTGCCATCAAGTTTTGTGTGAAACTCGGTAAGTCCGGCCCGACATCGCGGACGAGTGGAAACTGCACCATGACAACGATCCAGCACACACTTCCTTCCTAGTGACCGGTTTCCTGGCCGAGTCGAATTTGCCACCAGTTCCCAGCCGCTTTACAGTCCTGACGTAGCTCCCCCCGTTTACTTCTTGTTCTCACGCTAGAAAGCTCCCATGAAAGGACATTATTTCTGGATAGTTGACAAAGTCAAAGAAGCTTGCGCCAAGGCTCTAAAGGACATTCCGGAAAAGGACGTCTTCGATGCCCTGAAATCTCGTTGGAAGCGATGAATCGACGCAGGAGGAACCTATTTGGAAATATTTTAATGTACTTTACCGATCGGATCAATAAATGTCTTTTAATCGACTCGCTGATATTACCTATCGGACAAACCCTGTATGAGAAATGTATTATATTTATCAAAGTTGCAACTTTTGTATATTATTTTGGTTAATTATAAAATATTTGATGCTAATACATGTAGTATCTACAGCTCTCAAACTGAACAACCCCAAAATCACAAACCATTGCCGACTAAAAGTTCTATTTTTGTTTTCTGCTTTAGTTTTACTTTCTTTTATTTAACTCTACTTGGTTTTTGTGCATAAAGAGAGAATTTTTTTTCAACCGACTTTTCACTCACTTCCTTATATGCTAGAACTATAAAAATTACCTTCACAAGTGTGTTTCTGATGGCAATATAATATTTGAATAGTCTTAGAACTTAATTTATAATTAATAAATTAATCTTAACCCCTTTGCGACGAGCGTCCTTTACAAAATTTTTTAATCTTCTGCCACCGGTTTTTCAAAACAGAAATTTTCGGCCAATTGAATCACAGAAATGCTATTATTAAATAAGGCAAAGCTTACAATAAAATTAACTGGTGGGAAAAATCGAAGATTCTGAGCATCCTATGCGACACGTATACGTGTCGCTTGTACCCAAGGGGTTAAGGCATTTTCCGTATACCAACCGCAGGTGATAAATCGCCAAATATTCTTTATGGTTACAATTGTACAAGAGTTACAACAATGGATTTAATTATGCGCCAAACCATGCTCGCCAAAATAGGCCAACTTGATCTGAAACTGTAAAAACGTAACAGTTTAAACACAGAAAAATAGAAAATAAAAATAAAGAGTGAAATGTATTTTTTTCAATACACTTTAATCAATTAATTGTTTCATATTAAATTATTATTATACTTTGAGAAATCAATTTAAAATCCTTAAAAGATAGTATAAATGCTGTTTAAATTTTTTCATACCTGTTGCCATAAAAAAATGAAACAGAGCAAAAATTACATATGTTTTAATACATTCAGTAGCTCTCACATTCTAGTACCAAGCGTAAAAAGAACAGTGAATTTTCCTAGAGTTCGGCGCACCTGCCAAATTAATGTATTGTAATGGATAATTTGGGTGGGTGTGGGGGGGGGGGGCATGAATTGCACTCATAAAATTAGGCGTTAATTTCAGAGTAAACATTGAATACTCATAAAATAGTGTTTTCAAATAAACTAAATTTGCTTTTATACTTATTTCATAAGTAATCAACTTATTTAGTCGACATAATAATATATTATAATACGAACAAATCTTGTGTGTGTGTGGTTATATACGCAAATTTTATCTCAAAAACGGCTTTAACGATTTTGACGAAATTTTGTGTCCTACCGTTTTGGGGTACCAGAAAACCATTGGGCTAGGTCACATGTTCGAGAAAATTCGATAAGTGGGTCATTTTGGGTCACCATGGGTTAGGGTCAAGCTATCTAAAAAAACGGTTCAAACGATTTTGACTAAATTTTGTATCCTAACATTTTCGGGGACGAGAAGACAATTGGGCTGGGTCACATGTTCGAGAACTTTCGATTAATGGGTCATTTTTGGGTCAACACGGGTCAAGTTAATTTTATCTAAAAAACGGCTTGGACTATTTAGACTAAATTTTGCATCCTATGGTTTTCGGGCACGAGAAGATTGTTGGGCTTGGTCACATGTTTGAGAAAATTCGATTAGTGGGTCATTTTGGGTCACTATGGATCAGGATCAAGCTAATTGTATCTAAAAAATGGTTCAAACGATTTTGACTAAATTTTGTATCCTACCATTTTCGGGCACGAGAAAATCATTGGGCCAGGTCACATGCCCGAGAAAATTCGATTAGTGGTCATTTTTGGGGTCACTGGGGTCAAGATAATTTTATCTAAAAAACGGCTCAGACTATTTAGACTAAATTTTGCATCCTATGGTTTTCGGGCACGAGAAGACTGTTGGACTAGTTTACATGTTTGAAAAAATTCAATTAGTTGGTCATTTTGGTCATGGGTCATTATGGGTCAAGAAAATCATGTCCGAGAAAATTCGATTAGTGGTCATTTTTGGGGTCACTGGGGGTCAAGCTAATTTTATCTAAAAAGCGGCTCAGACTATTTAGGATAAATTTTGCATCCTATGGTTTTCGGGCCGGAGAAGACTGTTGGGATAGGTCAAATGTTCAAGAAAATTCGATTAGTGGGTCATTTTGGTCATGGGTCAAGCTATTTTTATCTTAAAAACGGCTCAGAGGATTTGAACTAAATTTAGTATCCTACAGCTTTAGGGAACGAGAAGACTCTTGGTCTAGGTCACATGTTCGAGAAATTTCGATTAGTTGGTCATTATAGGTCAAGCTATTTTTATCTTAAAAACGGCTCAGACTGTTCCGAAAATTATAACAGAGATTTGGTAATCTCTTCTTTTCAATAAAATCACAATTCACTAACTATTGAAGAGGAGTCAAAAGATTTATTTTTACAGTTTAATTTTACACTAAACGATTTAGATTACAGACACAAATCAGACAAACATACAGGGTGTTTATTATTAAAGTTACCCTGCTTAGACCTACGTAAAGTCCGCAGTGGTTGACATATATTGATGAAACTTATATAAGTTATATGGACCATGGGGAAATGAAATCTGCAATAAAAAAATAGTTCAAATTTCGACCACCAGGGGAAAAGGAGGGGGATGAAGACCAACAATCTCAAATTGGAAATACAAAACTTATTTTAATTTTTAGCATATGTTCAATGTCACTCCATTTGCGTCAAGCACATGTTCAAAGCGTATTATAGAGTGTTCAACAGTAGCGCGAAGGGTTTCTGTATCAATTGCAGCAACATGACGAGTTATGCTTGCTTTCAAATCAGGCAGAGTCCGTGTACTTCCTCCATACACACGATCTTTCAGGAATTCCCACAACCAGAAGTCACAGGGATTGAAGTCCAGAGAACGAGGAGGCCAGGTTGTCGGAAACTTCTCGAAATTACCCGATCATCTCCAAAGTGGGCACGAAGCAGTGCCGTCACTGCTCGGGCTATGTGAGGTGGTGCACCATCTTGCCTGAATACGGTAGCCTCTAAACACTCGCGCCCTTGTAAGGGTGGAATGTCCTGCTGCTGAAGGTGGTCGCAGTAATGGAACATCTTTTATGACCCTGAGAAATGTTCTCCTCAAAAAAAGGGACCAAAAATGAAATCAGCCGTAAAGCCACACCATACACTTTTGTAATCAGGGTACAAAGACTGTTCATGCGCAATATTAGGACTTGCAGTACCCCATACGCGACAGTTTTGAATATTCAATGCTACAGTTAGGGTAAATGCGCCTTGTCCGACCACAAAATGTTCCAAGGCCATGCATTGTCAATGTCTATTCTGACCAAAAATAACCTCGCAAATTGAGTTTGTGTGTCCGGGTCTGCAGGGTTCTACGCTTGCACAACGTGAAACTTGTATGGATACCACTTTATAATGGATTGAAGAACCTTTCGTACTATAGACCAAGGGAGAGACAAATCACGTGACACCGCTCGAGCACTTGTCGATGAATATTGGGAACCGGACGCTCTTTCCAGCATGGCAAGAGCGACTTCTTCGGCAGTTTCATTTCAAATTCGTTTCCGTCCTCTTTCTTGCAGCACACCCAGCTCCCCAGTCTCCTCCAATTTAGACATCATCTTTTTCAAAGCCTGCCTCGACATTGGTCCTTTTCGTAAGCCTTTCAAGCGTCGATATTCTCGCAGTGCAATTGACAAATTACTGCCGTTCTGATAAACCAACTACACTAGTAACGCTCATTCCTTATTCACTAACTGCATGGTGCAGAATGACTTTACGGTAGCTACTACTGGCTTTTTAACAGGGCTGCGAAGTTGGAGTCAGAGTCGTGGAGTCGGAGTCAGGCCTATTTTTGGACAAAAGAGTCGGAGTCACTAAAAAACATTCCGACTCAGACTCCGACTCCAGCTTGTTTTTTAGACAGTTTGAAGTGAAATTAAACCAATTCTATGTAATTTTAAATTTATAAACTGAATTATTATTTTTATATTTGGACTATATATACAAGAAAACCCAGTTTAAGCAGGCGCAGTATACTGTACAGTTTACAGCGTATATGAAAACTGCTTTTAATTGAAATCTCTAGTTTATATTTTATATTAGTATGCAGTACTTTCTCTTGGCTTTCGGGGTTTCCAGAACCCGAGGTAATGTGAAAATTGGAAGTTTCTGCTCTTTTTGGAGTCCACAGAATCCGAAATATCATTGTAATAGAAAATATTTCCCTTTTGTTTTCTTGTTTCCCTCAGATTCTTCAGATCTGTAGGACCAGGAGTAATGCTGAAATTGTAGTAAATTTTCTCCCCTTTATTCGTGTGCATACCCCTCCCCTCCCCCCCAAAAAAAAGTGAAATTGCATAGGATGCAAAATTTATGATATCAAATAATTTTTTCCTGAGTTTGCAGTACTCAAAATAATGATGAAATAGTGAAATTTCTGTTATCTTTCTCCTTTCGATATTCAGGTCTTGCAGACCCGAAATAAAGCCAAAATTATAAAGTTAATGCAGGATATACAAAATTTTTCTCTTTATTTTTCTTCCCTTACATCGGAAGTTTTCGGGTCTGGAAGACACAATAACTCCAAAATTACAACATTTTGAATTTTCTTTTCCAAGTCAGCGGGATCTGAAATAGTAAAATTTCCCTTTTATTTACTTCTTTAGATTTCAATATTTGGAATTTTCGGGTCTGCAGGACCCAAAATTGTACAATTAATAATGCTGAAAATATAAAATTTCTGCCTTTTACGATGCCATGAGAACAGAATTAATGCTAAAAAAGTAAAATTTTCACTTTATTTTTCTTGCATTCCTGCGTCATTTTTCGGGATCTGTAGAACCCAAATGATGCTTAAATTATAAAATTTTCGCTTCCTATTTTTTGGGTCTGCAGGAATAGATATAAAACCAAAATTAAACATTCTTTCACCCACATTTTGGTGAAAAATGGTGAAACTTTTATACTAAAATACTGTCAGAAGTTCGCCACTGCAGTAAATGAGTCCTAGTCTTGACTACCTATCACAGCTTATACCCATAATTCATCCAAAAATATACACATCATATACTTCAAGGTCAAACAGGAATGTAACAGCAGGTTTTAGTGTTGTCAGTTAAGTTTTTTTTAATTCTGATTGCTGGATTGCTGCCATTTTTTTAAATAGTAATATATCCTTTATTTATTGATAAATTTAGTAAAGTGACTATTACTATTTCAAAACAAATGACAGCAATAAAGCAATCTGAATAATAGGAATCAACAGGCACTACTAGTAATTTAAACGTCCCGGAGTCGGAGTCAGAGTCGGAGTCGAAGTCGGTTCCTTTAAAATTTCAGGAGTCAGAGTCGGAGTCGGTCATTTTTCCCACCGACTCCGCAGCCCTGCTTTTTAAACCGCTTTAAATTTGCACAAGTCCTTTCTTGTAGATGAAAACCGCCATCTATCGGTCGAAATTTGAACTAATTTTTTATTGCAGATTTCAATTCCCCATGATCCATATAACATATATTCCAAGTTTCATCCATATCTGTCAACAAGAGTGGACTCTACGTAGGTCTGAACAAGTTAACTTTAATTATAACCACAGAGTTGCCAAGTCTCCGGCTTTTTGAACACCAGTAATTTTTTTGAGAAAATGTTGTTCTTTTAAATCGCAAAATGCTCCGATTCAATAAGACAACATTTCCTGTACTAAATTACTGGTATCCAAAAAGCCGGAGACTTGGCAGGTCTGTAACCACCCTGTATAAATATCTTCTAAATACATTTGGCATTACAGCCGGATCAAATTTAGTTGCTTCTATTCACAATAAAAAAATATAGTGTTCTGCAGTTTTTCATCGGGGGGGGGGGGGGGGGGGGAGGGACGTCTGCCACCAAATTCCCCAATAGGTAACAGTTTTTTCCCTGGCGCGATTGAGTTGCAACATCCTCCAGCCCCGATGAATATATTCATCAAATTACTATATTTTAAATTTGCATAGCTATTACTAACACTGTAAATTAGCACCGCATTAATATCTATATAGCTATACTAATCACATATAGAACAAACTTTTTGTATATAATTACAATTGAAATATTCAAACTTAATGTTAATAAAATAATAATGCTAAATAAATGCTAATAATACTAAATACAGCTATCAAATTGTAAAATGAAAATAATAAGAAAATAAGCACAAAACCAAGAGTTTGCCTAGTCTGTACAAGGGAAATACCATCTGAACTGCTCTTTTCAAGACTCCAGTATCAGCTTTCACTGTGACACTTCTGGTCTACCGTCCCTGCCTTTGTGGGTCTCCAGTATCTTCCCCAATTTCCACATGAGCCTGGGCAAACGGTCTTCACCTATCAAAACTATATCATTATCATTAATATATTTTACAGCATTTACTGGTTTAATGAAATGCATACTCTTGAGTTGGATGAGATATTATCCTCTCCACCTATTCCAAAATTGATTTAACAGTTTTTCTCTGTATATATATCGTTTAAGAAGCAATTTTTTATTGCTTGTCACAGACCGATTACTGCTGATAAACCCGGGGAGGTAAATAAGTTAACCTTTTTCCGGTAAGGAAATTAGCAGGAGTGAGAGGGAATGGTTCAGCCGGTTCGTTATAAACGTAAGTAATGGGCCGCGAATTTATTATTGCTTCAATTTCAATAAGAACCGTTCCAAGTTCTTCGTAAGTAATCAATGCCCGCCCCATTACCTTTCTTAGGGCACCCTTTGTTATTCGAACAATTCTCTCCCAGTACTCGCCCCACCAGGCTGCTCGTTCAACAATATATTTCCAAACTATACCCTTTTTACCAAAATAGTTTAGTACAACTTCACTGGTTACATTTAAATAAAGTGTTCTGAGTTCACGGTCTGCAGTTTTAAAAGTTAACGCGTTGTCTTAATATACAATTCTACAAAGTCCACATCTTGACACAGACCGTCGAATAGCTAGCAGGAAATTTCCTGTACTCAGATTAGATACAACCTGCAAATGTATGGTACGAGTCACTGCACAAGTAAACAATGCCACATAGGCTTTATCTATGTCTTTTGTGTATAAAGGCCTGGCGAAATCTACGCCTACTATCTCGAAGGCGCTTTCAGCATGAAGTCTGTCAAAAGGCAATGGAGCTATTATCTGATTGCCTAGTTTCACTTTATATGATCTGAAGATGAGGCATTTATTTAAGCAGGTTTTCACAATCTGTCAACCACGTAAAATCCAGAAATTTTCTCGAAGTTGAGTAAGAGTTTTAGATACGTCAGCATGGTACAGATTTTGGTGCTCTATCATTATTAATAACTCTATAAATTTAGAATTTCTTGGAATAATCCAGGGATGTCGTGCCAAAAATTGGAATTTAGAATGTTGCAGAGGTCCTTCCAGACAAATCAATTTATCTGTAGACAAAATGGGATTTAGACCATAAAGTCTTAAAGCGGCACTGATAGTGGAATATTTCTGAAGTTGAAAATACTCCCTTTCAAATTCAGTTCGTTGAACAAAATGAACCCAGTACCTTTGTGCATCGTCTAATTCTTCTGCTGATATGGGACCTGATTTTCTTTCGGATTTATGTCTGCAATTTTTAACAAAACGGAGAATATAAGCGGTATAACTCTGAACACTTTATTAAGTCTGCTATACTTGTGAATATCAAACAAGGAATCTTTAGGTTCCTGGTAAATTTGAAGAAGAACCTTAGCGCCCTTCATTTCCCTTTCTAATTCTTCTATGTCAACCACAGAATCGACGTTAAACGGAGATGTATCAAATGACAATTCGGCTTTTTGTAGCCAAGTTGGACCTGAAAGCCAAATGGGATCATTAATAAGAGAGTGAGCGGGCATATCGCGCGTGAATTTGCCAGCAAGATTTTCTTTACTTCTGAAATAATACCAATTCATAGGATTCGTTTTCGCTTTAATTTCTATTATTCTATTTCTGACGAATTGTTTTAAGTTTTCAGAAGCTCCCTTAATCCAGTGCAGATATATTTGTAAGTCACACCATAAGTACACGTTTCCTTCATTCAGGATTGGAAATATGCTGCTTAAGTAAGATGACAGTGTAGCAGAAATCCAAGCTCCCAACAGTTCGAGACGGGGTAAAGTTATTTGCTTTAATGGCGCTATGCGCGACATGGCAATTACAAAGCTAGTACAAATTTTTGATGAATATTTAATCCTGAAGTAGGCGAACCGCACCATACTAAAATTATATATTATCATATCCTCAAGTGTAAAAGGTTTCACATTCCGCATTTTGACTTTTTTTTTAAGATGCATGTTATTACCTAGCTCTTATTTAAGGGTTTTTTTTTTATTTCATACCGTTCTCTTTCATAATCTGTTTTTTGCAGGGTGATTCGGAACTCGTGGGCAAAACGTTAAGGGATGATAGAACACTCCTAGATAAGCTCAAAATATCATACAATGCATGTTCGTTATTCAAGCAGTGACACGCCGCTACAGGACGCTTTCTGATTGTGGACAGAACCCTGTTAACTACACAATTAAGACTTCCAGAGCAGAGAGCACTCACAACCGCAATAGCAATGGATGAAATGCGTGTTAGACTTTCCCTGATTAGTATAACAGCAATACTCTTTTGCAATCCACGGTAGAAATGACGACGTGTTTAAAAAACCAGGACTTTGTGGCTTTAATGACAGCGCCATCTAGCGGTTCACTGCCTGCAATACGCCCATGCACTCTATGGCAAAAGTAGCTTGTTCAGATGTGTCTATGACGCTTTAAAATTTTGAACATTAGTTCTGATTCACCCTCAATTTCTTGAAAGCAAATGTTCAATTTAAGATATTCCTCCCCTCCCCCTCACACACACACACACACACACACACACACACACACTCTTCAGCTACTTACTTCGCAATTTCTTTATTTTTTCGTCTAATTTACATCCATGTTAACATCCTTGTTAGAAACACTATTCCACATAAATAAAATCAACAATCATTAGATATTATGTAGAAAACAGTTTTCTCCACAACTAGAAAGCGCTCTGTAGAGCTTCACTGCTTGAGTTAGGACCGTGCATAGTATAGCGTTTTGAGATTGCCTAGACTTGTTCTGTCACCCCTTAAAGTTATGTCAAGGGTATCCTGAATCATCCTGTATATTTATCGTGATCTTTAGATCATCTTTAATCAACATTGAAGGACGATGTCCAAATCCGGATGTTTAGAAAGCTACAAATATTTATGTACATCATACATATTTTCTCTTTATCATGTATGTTATTTTAATCCATCATTGCAAAGATTTTAAATCGTTTTGTCGTTAACTTGTTGTGTACAGTATGCCTTCCTTTGAGTTTTGTGCCATTAACAAGGACTTAACCAACCAATCAATCTCATGAAAGTTGTGCATGTCACACATGTTATATATGTGGACGCAGGGAATAATTACATTATACAAGGCTAGCATAAATGAATGACCGGATTAAAAAGAAAAGAAACTTTTTTCAAAACTTTTTCCCATATACGGGATGGATATAAGAAAATAAAGAAAACAGTCCAAGTTTCTTTTTGTTGTTGTTGTTTTTAGCTCACTGGCTATCAACGCCTAAGAGCTAATGTGCCCGCACGTACTGTATATACGTGCTTGTGTATGTATGTGTGTACGTAGCGCGATAACTCTTGATAGAAATATCCGTTTTGCTTCAAATTTGGTTTACAGGTTCACTGTGATAAAGCGCTTCTTTGATTAGTTTTGGAGGTTCATTGGTTAAGTATAAAGGGGGAAAGGGGGTCTAATCCTCCCCCCTTAAATTAGATGGGTTTTTATACAGAATTATCACATTTTCTTCAAATTTTATACATAGGTTCATTGGGATAAGGCGCTTCCCTGATTAGTGTTGTGGATTCATTGGTTACGTCTAAGGGGGAACGGGGCGATAACCCCCCTTAATTTAAATAAATTAGTTTTTCAAGCAGAATTATCGGATTTTCTTCAAATTTTGTATATAGGTTCATTGTGATAAGGTGCTATCCTGATTCGTTTTGAGGGTTCATTGGTTAAGTATAAAAAGGGGAAAAGGGATCCTCCTTAATTTAGATAAATGGGTTTTTCAAATAATACACTGCCGCGCAAGCGCGGTAGTGTATTATTGCTTATTTTACTATTTATTACTGTTAATGTTACGGTATAATACTGGCAGCTGGGATGCCAGTATTGTACTGTAAAATCAAAATTTGTTTTGCAGTGTACCAAACTCTTTGAAATGTATATTTGAACTAGGCTTGCATCATAACTTTTAAAATTTTCTTTGGACGCCCAGAAAATTTTAACTACTTGCTCTCGACTCTTTTCTCTATGCACTTACTGAAGATCATTATGATTTATCAAATATTTTTATTTTTAAATGATGTACAAAATCTAATTTTTATACTAAAACTCTTATCTACCATTTGCGTATTTACCATTTTTACAATTATGAATATTTTTTAATGAACTTGTGTACCTTCTGTTGCAAATTTGATACAGATTAAGCGAAATGTGCATTTTTTCCAAGCATTTTTTCCAAGCCGCGAGGGCTACATTTTTGGCATCATCGTGTTGTTACAGCTCCAGAGCCATCATTTTTATGTTTGATAAATACATATTTTTATATATGCACGTGTGTATGTGTGTGCTAATGATGTTAAAAATCAATATAATAAATATTTTTATTCTGATGTACAGTTTTCTCAAAAACATCACCAAAAATCGGAGACTGGCGTCGTAAATAGTATTAAACCTTAATGCAAAATATTCACTTGTTTCAGATTAAATAATGCGAGTAATTTTTTGAAAACAAAAGTTGTAACTCTGTCATACTGAATGGCTCATTCAGTACAGACTATAGACAATGCCCTTGAATGTAAACCAATTCAAATATTTATGTGCAGTTCGTTCTGCGTGTTCGCAAAACGCCACAATAGTAGGAAGTAAATGGGTTTATAATGTAAAAAACATAGAAAAAATGGTAAAACGTATAAGGCATGTCTCGTAGCTCTAGGTTTTAAACACAAACCAGGTATTGATTTTAATGGTACATTTTCACCTGTTGTAAAATGTTGTTTATTTTATTGGTTTCTATGTTAAATTGGTATCATATTCAATTAGATGTAAAAGCAGCTTACTTATATGGGTCTTTAAAAGAAACAGTATTTATGAAACAACTTCCTAGATTTGAAATGAGGGGTGCCGAAAATAAAGTTTGTTTGTTAAATAAATATATCTATGGATTACGGTAAAGTGGTCGTGAATGGAATTCTGAATTAAACAATATACTACACAATCTAGGATTTATAAATAAAAATGGTGTAACTGTGTATATAAACTGAAAAGTAATGCAATTTTAGTTGTTTATGTAGATGATTTAGTTTTGTTTGCTAAAGATAAAAATATAATACAATCTTTAACTAATATGTTAAAAAATAGCTTTGAAATTACTGAAATAGGATTAACGAAATATTTGTTAGGTGTTAACTTTGAACTAATTGCTGATTCATTATTTATTCATCAAACAACATACATTGAAAGATTAGAATTAAAATATAAAGGCTTGCGTAAAAGTTATGTTAAATTACCTTTTATAATTTGCTGTATTTTACCAGATAAAGTTAACGAAAATGAAATTATGGAAAATGAATTAATAAAAAAATATCCATACCGATCTTTAATCAGGTATCTGTCAATTTTGTCAAATAGATCAAGACCTGATATTAGTTTTTCTGTAAATGTAATATCACAATTTTGTAATGATTATACATATAAACACTGGTTAATAGTGGTAGATGTTGTGAATTATGTTTGTGCTACTAAAAGTTATAAAATAAACCTCCATAATGTAAAATCCTTAAGTTTATAGGCATATTCAGATGCTAACTGCGGATGTCACCTTTCTAAACGACATTCAAGTAGTGGTTATATAATTTACTTTGGTAACGTTCCGTTTGCTTGGAAATCATCGAAGCAGAAATGCAGTCAGTTCTATGGAGTCAGAGTTTATCTCATTAACAGAAGGTGTAAAGGAATTAACTTGGTATTCAAGAGTCTTAAATGAACTTAATTTATGTAATAAAATAAAACCAGTTTAGTACTGTGATAATGAATCTGCCATTTATTTTTCTAAAAATAGTCAAGAACTTTAACACTAAACATATTGACATAAAATGTCAATTTATTCGTCAATTAATAAATGAAAATGATTTTGAGTTAAAACATGTAAGTTCTAAAGTTAATAAGGCAGATTATCTAACAAAACCTCTACTGTATATAAGATTTCAGAGAGCTATTTTTAATATTTTTGATTTTGACTATAAAAAGAAAGAGGAAGTTTTTACGACCGATGGGCCGCATGTAGGAAATCTGAACAAAGTCTTGTCCCCCAAAATTTGTCAAGTGGTTTTTTCGGGAGTGAAATCGTTCCGAACCGTTTTCTTTTTCTTTTTTTTTTTTTTTTTTTTCACTTCGGTCGTAAAGGCACTCTCTTTTAACTAACTTTATGCATATTTTATTCTAGTTTGATATACTGAGTAAACATGTCTAGTGTGAAACAACTCCATGGAATGTGATGGTAGGACAGTTGATAGAATGAGTTTAAGTTTACCCCCTTGTTGCAGTTGTATATTAGTAATGTTCAGTAATATGTAATAACCAAGTTCCCAGCAAAGGCTGGAGGTATATGCATATATCTTTATTTAACATTCATTATGAATGAATAAATATAATTCTTATTTCAAATTAAACTGTTCCATCAATGTGCTATATACTTAGTCACACCACAGACCTTAACCACTTATTTTATAACTCTGCTCTATTTGCATCAAAATCATTTAAATTAAGTGTATGCAGTTGGTTCTGTGCGCTGATTCATCAACGGGTAGTTTTTTTCTGAAAATGTTGCATACATAAATCAGAACAATCAAATTTTCGAAAAGATCTTGCAGTTTGCAAAAGTGCTTTTAGGGGACCTATGGAATACAGTGATAAATATTTCCAGTAATTAACCCTTCCAACAGCAGTTGGAGGCATCGTTTTTTAGCTCACAGGCTATCAATGCCTGGGAGCTAATGTGCCCGCCCGTTCTGTATGTATGTACGTAACGCGATAACTCTTGAAATATCCGTTTTGCTTCACATTTTGTTTATAGGTTCATTCTGATAAGGCGCTTCCCCGATTAGTTTTGGGGGTTCATTGGTTAAGTATAAAGGGGGGAACGGGGGGAACGGGGGGAACACCCCCTTAATTTAGATAAATGGGTTTTTCATGCAGAATTATCCAATTTTCTTCAAAGTTTGTATATAGATTCTTTGTGATAAGGCGCTTCCTTGATCAGTTTTGGGGGTTTATTGGTTAAGTATAACGTTGGGAAAGGGGGGGGGCTAACCCCCCCTAATTTAGATAAATGAGTTTTTCAAACAGAATTATTGCATTTTCTTCAAATTTTGTATATAGGTTCATAGTAATAAGGCGATTCCCTGATTAGTTTTAGGTTTTTATTGGTTAAGTATAAAGGAGGGAACGGGGTAAACTCCCCTTAATTTAGATAAATGGGTTTTTCATGCATAATTATCCGATTTTCTTCAAATTTTGTATATAGGTTCATTGTGATAAGGCACTTTTCTGATTAATTTTGGGGGTTCATTGGTTAAGTATAAAGGCGGAAGGGGGGGGGGATGATCCCTCTCTTAAAATATTGTAAATTTCTTTATTTTTAGAGAGGCTTATTTCAAATTCTTTGAAATAAGAGTATAATATACAATTAGTGTGAATAGCCTGTGAGCTCAATGCCATCAGTTTAATTGGGCACTTTTCTTTTTATTTCTTTTTCGACTATACAGAATATGTGAAGCTAAATAAAAATCTCGATTAACTCATAGGATACCGTTTCTGTACTATACTTTATATACAGGGCTAGTATAATTAAAATTAATCTATTTAGAAAACTCTAGCGATAGTACTGCAAACGGAATAAAATTTCACTAATATCTGTGTTTAAACCGAAAATTACACAAGTTAAACTGTGATATTGAGAAAGTGTAAGCAGCTAAGGGTCAACATCAGTAGTCCTTTATATGAAGTTTAGCACAGAACCAGTATCCTATGAGTTAATCGAGCTTTTGATTCGAATTTTGATCAAGCGGTCTCGGAGACCGCTCATAATATGCGACAATTTCTGTCACAGTAGTAAATAGTTAAGTGAGAATTTAAAAACTAGAAAACTTTAAATCGGAAACGACTATTTACACGATACTCTAAAAAAAGAAGTGAATAGTTGAGTCTAGCACGCAGTATAGAGAGATATATATCAATAAATAGATACGTATAGTAATATATACATATAGTAACTTAAATATTAAAAGCAAAATAGATTTTTTAACTCTTGAGACAAGAATTGTCGCATAGATACTGCGAGCGGTCTTCGAGACCGCTTAACCGAAGGATCGATAAAAGGCTCGAATAATTAATAGGATACTGTGTTTGTACTGGACTGGATATACATTTGAACTATTATAATCAAAATTCATCTATTCAGAAGTAACTCGTGATAGTACTAGGGCTCCAAACGAAAGAAAATTTCATTGTATGTATAGTTAACCTTTAATTGCTGTGACAGAAATTGTCTCATAACTACTGTGAAGCGGTCTCTGAGAACGCTCAATCGAAAGATGAATAGAAAGCTCTCATAGAATACTAGTTATTCTTAAACTTTATAGTCAGGACTACTGTAATTAAAATTCAACTATTCAAAGTCTCTAGCGATTGTATTAGGGCTGTCAACGAAACAAAATTTCACCAGTATCTGTAGTTAAACTGGAAATAAGAAGTTAGACCATGAAAATTGAAAAAGACAGCGGTCTGCGTGACCGCTAACAGCAGTTAAGGGTTAAACAGAAAATTCCAAGTTAAACTATGAAAATTGTGAGAAGCAGTGGTCTGCAAGACCGCTAACAGCAGTTAAGAGCCTACGCTATTCTTACACGAAGAAACTAGCAAGCTAATGTTGAACCTAACGTAGCGTTCTTTTCAAATGTCTGACCCTTATTTCAATTTATTTAAATGAATTCTTTTGCAATCAATAGCTGAAATCTATCTCTAACAATGTTAATACTTTTCAACTTAGTTAAAAGAATCTATGACAGGGGTATCAGACTATGGCCCGCCGAATACTACTAAAATTTTACAGTAAACTTAGTCTTATCTAATCATCGAATTTCTGCGATTCAAGAAGTCGACTATTTATTTAAAAATTTAGTGGTATCTGGCGTGCCACAGCTTGAGACTTCTGATCTGTGAATTCAGACTGTCTGTAAATTATCAAACGCCCATCAATAGAGTCGAATTTCCATGAAATTAGCATATGTTATTGAGGTTTACTATGACATGTTCGGTATTGAAAATGAATGTGTAGCATAGGGAAGTGTGCATAGATAGTGTAGCGTAGATAGTGTGTAGAAATGGGTAGTCTATTTTCAGGGACAATCAAAAGAATTCTGCTGCATTACAGTAAAGGGAGAGAGAATCTTTTGCGTTGCATTTTATTTAATCTATTTAAAATATATTGAAACTAATAAATACGTTTAGATGCACTATAAGATTCTAACTATAGAATATTCCGTTCATTTACAGGGACACACAAAATAATGCGATTACAGTACTGTCTATGGACAACAATTGCTGAAAATGCGTTTTCAGTTGTAGTGAGTGTTTTTAAAGTTTTTTTTTTTGCATGTTACTTGGTATGTATAAATTTGATATATCCTATACAGATCTGCACGAAGCATATCCAAGTACGTTTCCGTTTATTGATAAAAAATTTTGAAAGGGAATTTTCAACCTGCGCTATGCGCATCTAAACTAAACATTAGCATGCTATGCAGTATATAAACAAATATATAGATCCTATACAGGGCTCCACAAAAGAATTTGAATATTTATCGGTGTATTGTGATGTTAATTGCTGAAATTAGGTTTTTCAAACATGCGATGCATTTTTCAAATAGCTTTACTTAGTCACCCTCTTTCACACTATTAAACTGTTAAGTTTTGTTACAGCGTTCTGAATGTGGTAGAAAGTTTTTCATAATCTATGCTTTAAGCGGGATTTCTGATTCTTAGTTTTTAGTGAGGCTACTACCACTTTTGGAACTTGTTCCAAAAGAGAAAGTAACTAATACGATTAGTACAGATGTCGCAGACTCACCGGGGTATCTTTTTGTCACCAAAAGGACGATTTTATGCCCGGGCAACCGTGCAAATTTGGCTAGATTTTGCTTCGTATGGCAACCCAGTAGAGAAGATTGCGTGTGTTTTATATTAAATTAAACATTGAGTGTATTAATATTTTCATAATAAAATAAAACTAACATGCTATTTTCGCAAGCTTTGCCTAACAGATATCCGAAAATGGGTTTTTATAGTCAAAATGGTGCAATACAAAAATCGCCCCAACCCCGGTCGGTACATCTCCGACATCTGTTTCAACAAAATGTATTAACAGAATATCTGTAGTATGAACACCTGCTGTGAAACCATTGAAATAATGCAGAAAAGACGACAAACGAATTCACAAAATAAGAACTTTTATTTCGTTTAAAACAAAACAAAAATAAATGTGTTTTTTCACATTTTAACAAATATAAATATAATAAAACAATATACAAAAAACGTATGTACAAAAAAACATGCATAAAAGCTTTTTCGAGCTCCGAAAGAGCACAATTATATGTAATGTGGCAATTGTTTCACATTATTTCAAATAAACCATTAAATTTCTTTTCTGAAAAAAAAAACATTAAATAACAATTATGTTTCAATATATGTTAAGTGTCAAACAGTGAGACGTGCTCATTTTTAATAATGTTTTAGGGCAATTCCATTTTGAAGCAAGCCAAAGTACATAAAAATGAAAGTTGTATAAATTAATAAATATGCTTATTTTCTGAAACCTTAGGAGCCTATGCTTATTAAAAAGTAAAAAAATTGTGCTTAATGTTGGCATTTGGTTGAAAAAATTTCTTGATATGTAAAGGACATAAAAAAAATATATAAATGCAGTAATTTTACCTCATTTCCATCTTCGTTATATAAAAAGCTAACAGGCTTAGAACAATAATGGTTAGTTTTTACACGAGACCAAAGCTTTGAGTAAATTAAAAAGGATACTAAAATATCTTCATGTATTATTTGAAAATACCATTAAATATCGATACGTTCGTTACTAAAATTACTTAATATTTTACTTTCTGTAATCATCCTTGATTCAATTTAATTCATCTACTCATTTTTCTAACTTTATTAACAACAGATTGATATAGTAATCTTTAGTAACAAAAATGTTATATTAAAGGATGTTTTATGTTGTAACAGAGGCAGCATTTTTCCATCAATAATGGATTATCATACTAAGTAACAGACGTATCCTATTCAAACTCTTATTAGATTTTAAATATATAAGGTATGTGTACTAGTTGTGGCTAATTAAATTGCTTGATTCTTGTAGTTTAACAATTAGTTTTAAAACTAATTTCTGATTGGTTCAGATTGTTGGACAACCCTCCGGCGTTTTCCCTAATATACACCAGATATAATGAAAAAAAGGTGCGTTTGAAATAGGACTGGTCACAGGAAAATAAAAAGTCTGGGGTGAATAGTGATTAGAAGAATGTAACAAGGGAGCTTCCTTTAACACAAGACCTCCCCACATGTATGTTAAGCAATAAAATAAAAAAAGAACTTGCACAAACGCAAAATGAGCTAAGTGAACGGGGGATAAGAAGCACCTGAAGATATGTTTAGTTATACCATCTCGTTAAAATTCTCAGATGTGTAAAAATCACAGCTGTTTTGCTCATCATTTGGGTGGTCGTGAAATAACAAAACACACTCCTGGGATGCGATTTCTCAGCGAAGAGCAGAAGTTTTTGTAGGAAAAAAAGGTTAAAAAAATATTTCAAGTGTATCAGTTTTGAAGTAGAGATGAGTGTCAGGCAGCCCCTCTCATTACTATGGATTTTGGGTAAGCAAGTTTCATACATCCTTTCTGCTTCAGCATGAGTTAATTTGTTTTAAACCTCATTTTAAAGTCATTGACTTTAAGTAATCGAAAGGGTTTATTTGAAGAATTATAGGAAAAGTGACATGCGTTAAGTTCAAAATTGTATCTAGGGAATAATTCCTGATGACCATAAATTAATTATGAATTAAGGAAATTCAATGAATGTTTTATAAGTAATTGGATAACGTATTCATTTTCCACAAATTTCTGTTCTCTTGATTTGATGTGTATCTGTTAATGATTGCTTTCTAATTGAATAAATGTATTGTAAATTCAAAACATTTTTGTTATATTTTAGTTTAGCATGTTTGTATTAGGAAACGTAACGCAATGCACCACGGCCGATCTTTGTGTTAATATTTTACAAACTTAATTTATAGTAATGTCTTTAAGAAATCATGTTTAGGAAATAAAGTGAAATTCTTTCATGACAATTAATAATTTATATAGAGAAATCGTAAATTTAAGAAAAGGGGATAAGAGTGTCCCAACAATGGTGCTATCTTTGACCAGGTACATCTTTTCAGACGTAGTATTTGATCGCAGCCAATTTTCATTTTTCTCATTGATAACAATAACATTGTAACAATAAAAGTTGAGTAAATTAATTATTTGTTTTGCATATTAATGTCACTTTTCCCTAAATAAAGGTATGCTCTTATGCAGATCAGAGTACTCGCGCTTTATCTTTGTGTATTTATGATCATTCAAACAGCAATTTCTTCCCCTTTTATGTTATGCTCCCATATTACACGAATTTACTGAAATGCGTCATACAGGTTATAGGAAAATTTATGCAAATTATGTCCACTTTCTTGGACAATTTCATTTTCTAGTAGCAATTTTATTCAATGCATACGTATTATAGACAGGAATGATATTATCTTGAAATTTTCTTTTCCCTTAACTATTTTCCACTTACTCTACTATTACATTTTGTTGTATTTATACATTGAATTTTGTCAAGTCTTTGATTTTCGCATTTCGTTAAATCCTTTTTATAAAATTTTATTCAATACGTTTTATTTACCAATTTTCACATCAATTTTATGTCCATTCTCATCTTCCATAAATTTAATTTCATTCCACTTTAAATTTTCTTTTCCATATTATAGTTACATTTATACTTTATTCAGTTTGTGATTTCGGTCTTTCACTGTGCACATGCAAGACTGTAAAATCGCGACTTTGAGTTGAGCAATTTTTTTATCTCTCTCCCTCCTAATAATAATGATAATAAAATAAATAAATAAATAGGGAGAAAAAAATTAGTAAAGATTTGCTGGCGAATATTCATTTTCTTTTCTTTTTTTATTCTTAAAAATTTCAAGTGGTAATTTTTTTTCCCTTTCTTTTATTTACTCTTATGTGCAAAATCATTTTTTTTCTTCTTCTTTAGTACAAGTCTCACCTAATATTTCAAATATTTCCTCTGTACGTAAGCATTGAAATTATATTAATTAAATGACTTTTATGCATTTTTTTCCCACGCCTCTTTTACTTACACTATTTTTTTTCTTCTCCTCCTCTCCTCTCCCAAATTTAAATATTCTCTTATTATTTTAAATTTAATTACGACTCTCATTATAGTTATTACACGACAATTATGAAAATTTCGTCATGTTAAGATTATATTTCATTCAAGGAAAGTTACTTTTCCCTCTTTACTTTATTTAAAAATAAAATTAAAATTTTGTATACATAACTGTGTATATATATGTATATATATATTTTTCGTAATTTTTTCCTCGCTAACATATTGCAAATTTACTACATTTGATTGTGTTAAATTTTGTACTCCATTCTTAATATTGTGCGTACATTTATGATATTGGTTACGAAACGCAAATGTTAGGATTTATTTAGAATTTTACGTTAAATTTATGTAATTATAACTCATGCGTGCTGAGGTAGAAATTGATGGTAAACTTGTTTTTTCCCTTATATTTCAGTTTTTTGGTCCACCCTTGTTTTTGCAAGAAGACACAAAAACACAATATGCAGTTTTAAAGGCTTCTTTCAGTGCGAGACTGCATCTCGACATCTCATTTCAAAAATTGACTTACCAAATTCTGCATGTATTATAAAAGACTGCTTTCATTGCATCACTAGCAAACAAACCTTTATTTTATCACGGAACTTTGGCTTAGCAGACCCAAATGCATTTATATTACGACATCTACAAGATGAATTGCACAACAACAGCACGTCATATGAATGTCGAAGCAAGATCGGTAAACTTTGACTGTAATGACGATCAGTGCTCCGGTACACACGATTTCTGTATGATACGAGATTGCTCAGACTTCAACGATTGTTACTGTACCCTAACGCATCGGAAACCACAATTGATCGCAATAACGGATTCAGAAACTGTATACAATCCGGATCTGCTGACAATAGAGACCTGTTTACATGGCGATCGAATGAACATTGTACCAAAAACTGCTTGAGGGTGAGAGTGCTAACTTTCACCAACACAGCTTGACCATAAAATTTAAAGACCCCATTCTCACACTCCTGACAAGAGAAAAGTAATCCTTCGGAGTAGTGAATTTGAATACATCTTGACTGTCCCAGCTGATCTAATGGAAAAAGGTACCATTTGAACTCCTCGCGTATAAAACGGAAATAACAATCATCTATTAACACACAAGTGGTATCACAGTTAATGGCTTTATTCACGTTTCTGTGAAGTCAGTTACGACAATACTTCACGTGTAGAGAAGTTTTTACTCACTTGAAACGTTTGCATACATATTTTCAGTATTTTATTTTCATATTTTTAGGCATTACTTTTTTAATTTTCCTTACTTTTTTTAAATCATTATTATAGAACTTTGTATATATCATCCGTATTATTTTTAATTTATTATATATGCTTTTTAAACTGTGTAAACCAATGGCCAGATGTTCACTTCTGCTTGGAGCATTTTTCGGGAACACATTGAGAGAATGCATAATGCACAGTTATGCCAGCTTGGAGTCACATAATAAACAGCGGCGTACTGCCCACCTACAGCCACATTGTTTCTCAGCAACCCAAGAAGCTCCCAGACGAAACACAACGAAAGACACTCATAATCAAAGGAATAGAAGAACTCACAAGCAAAGCAATAGACTCTACACTCCGACAACATTCATATGCAGCACCTGTCAAACCCAACAAAATCACAAACTGAAGACACCACATAGAGGTTGAATGTAAAACAACCGAAGACCTTAACACTCTTAGAGAAGACATCCACAAAAACGAAGAACTCCAAGACAAACTACACGCAATCCCCAAGCGACTTCCACTACAAAAGATGATACTCCTAGACGTCCCCACATCAACTACAGAAGAAAAAATTAAAATAGCAATCACCATACGACATCACAACACAAGAAATCAGTATACTCAAAGAACTCCAGAACAGACAAAAAAAGCCACTCAAAAGACCTAATCCTACTCCTGACCAAATCACTAGAACATAGCATCATAGAAGATGGAGGACTCACCATCGACCTAACAACACACTCCCTAAAGCCACACAACACAGTCCCAAGATGCAGAAAGTGCCAATCCCTCAGGCATGTTGAGAAGCACAGCAGACGAGATGCACCAACCTGTGTCAATTGCGGGGAAAAGCCCACACAGACCCAACCTGCACCAAGCAGCATCAACTGTAAGTTCCACAACCAACAACAAGACACACACTTCAAGACAAATCATTAGGCATCGGACCCGACCTGCTGCACATACAGACAAATATACGCAGAAACACGACAACATCTAGAATATGAATTTGCACTAACACCAAGACCCTCAACACCAGCAACCCATACAAGAGAGTTCCCACCACAACAACAACAATTACCAGAACAGACAAGTTTAAGGCATCCACAGCACTTCAACGTAACACGCCCACCACAAGAAGAACCAACCATGCCACACATTCCAAGCCAGGAGGACTGGAGAAACAGATGGTACCCATTCTTCCACCCTTCTCCATACGTCCCAAAACTACCCAATCTCCATCCGCCACCTAAGCAAAGGAGCGGGCTCCACGATCACTGGTAGCACATTCCCCACCTTCATCATTCTCACCACCAACACAACCATCCTCTGTCAGTGTGCGAGGTTTCAGCGCGTCTGGGTGTGGCGCTCCTTGTCGCGGGGAAATCTCAAATTGACACTCAACAACCAACTGGTGCCGTCTTCTAACGAACTCTGCATTTGGCACAGACGTTCTAAGAACTGCTCTTCTCACCCAACTGAGGACTTTTCTCCGGGTGCAGCCGCACCCTTACATCCCACCATTCGTCTGTCGCTGCCTGTCACGTGGTGACGCTGGTCACAGCGACAGACATTTGTTCTGTATTGTAAAAAAAGAGTTTTTTTTTCTTTTCTTTTTTTTGTCTTTAGTTTCTGCCGCCTGTCGCGTGGGGCTTTGCCCGGCAGGACCAGCCATTTGGCGAAGTTTGTACTGCCACCGTGTAATACATGCGTGTCGGGGAGCTAGCCGGGGAAGACATTAAACGCGCAACGGCTGGGTTCGCCCTCAGCCGAGTGGTCTTCCTCAGGCATTAATCTAAATAAACAACGATCTAATATTGCATCTTTACCCTTGGTCATTTCGATATGTGCACTTTTGGATTCAAACACCAACACTATCTGCAATACACAATCGATCATTACTTCTGACCTGCGTACATGTGAAGTGTTACAAGATGGCACTAAAAAATGTCAACTGCATTCCCCATCGGAAATTACACTTCCGATAATTTCATAAGAATCCTGCTTATGGTTTACAGACAACAATTATAATCACCTTTTTTCCTTAACACTCAAATTAGAAGCTGTAAAGTGCAATTTTCAAACTGAATGTCAATACTTCACTTTTCCAGTTACCACTCATCATATCTCCCAGGTCTCTGCATTTTTAATAAGTTTTGTGGGCGTGGGTTCCACTGCGTAAAAAGAAGGATTGGACGTGAAGGCATCAGATTCGAGGCAGAAACAGCCCAAAGCAGAGATTTTCCTGGTGTTTCTTCGTGTGATGCAGGCGGACTAGGACATTATTTGCAAATAAACTAGTTTCAAAGAAAATTAGAGTGTTTAAATGAGTACGAGAGTTGTTATTAATAGTTTCGGGTTACAAGATTAAATATAATGGTCCGTTTCGTTACCGGAGAATAAATCAGCTAAAAGGTGTTATTTAAAATGGCTTTCGTCACTTAGTGAGTGAATCATAGCTGAGATTTTGTGCTGTGTTTTCTAATTCATCATCTAATTCATCAAGCTCATGTTGTATTAATTTTTTTGAAGAGTCAAGAGGGGTAAGTGCACCCATTTAATTTCTATTAATTAAAAATGAGTCTTAAAGAACTTAAAGCTAAAAAGAAAATAAACAAAACGAATCTGACAAAACTAAAAGATAAATTATCGATTTCCGAACTAGAACCAAGTGAACTAATTCTCATAAAAGAGGAACATGGTAAATTAGAACAAGCTTTTTCAGAATTATTTGAGTCGATTTATAAAATATGTAAAGAGGATGAAACCGAGGATTTCATCAAGGAAAACGAGGAAATTAATGAAATATTAGAAAATATGGAATTTGAGCTTAGCAAAAGGTTATCAAAAATGAAACTTCAAAATCTCAATTTGGAAAATGCTTCAAAGGCTGAAAATAATATAAAATTGCCGAAATTAACTCTTCCTGTATTTACGGGAAACATGCATGAGTGGTTCTCCTTTAAGGACATATTTAAGGCCACGGTACACGAAAATTCCAATTTGTCAGGGGCAATGAAGTTGCAATATTTGAAATTTTTTTGAGAGGTGATACTTTTAGAATAATTCAATCCATTTCAATTGTGGATTCTAACTATGAGGTTGCATGGTCTCTTTTAGAGGAACGCTAATCAAATTCGCGAGAACAAGTTCACGTGCATTTAAAACTTTTTTTAAATATTCCCGTTATTCAGAGAGTCCCCAACAGCATTATTAAATCTAATAGATATTACAAATGAATGCATTAGGTCGTTGGAGATTTTAGAACAAAAAGTTTAGGGTTTTCTACTACCATGTTTGCTTATATTTTGGCTCAAAAATTAGATGCAAATACAAAAATGTGGTGGGAAAGACATTTTAAGCGAGACAATTTACTGAGTTTAACACAGTTGCTAGAATTTTTGAGAGACCACGCGCGTACACTAAGTGCGTCCAAACAAGTAAATGTGAAACGTAACTTTCAAAATGAAAACCATATAAGGCATAGCCTTTCAAAAGTAACTTCTATGGTTACGAGTTTAAATGAGAAAAATTACCGCAAATGTGTTCTGTGTAACCAGGAAAATCAGTGTTTTTAAATGTCCCAAATTCCAAAACCTTAATGTACCGGAGAGAGTAGATTTTGTTAAAAAACATAATTTGTGTTTCAATTGTCTTTCGGAATCCCACTGTGTTAAAAAATGTAATTCGACGTTTTCTTGTATAAAATGTCATAAACGCCACAATATACTTCTTTGTTTTAATAGGCGTGAGAGGAATTCCACGGCAATGGGAAACCTAAAAAATTCTAACGATAAAGAAGCGCCAAACGCACTGGCAGTGATTGAAAGTAGACAATATCTAAATGTTGACGCGGTACCCTTCGAGCTAAATAACCAAAATCAGATTTTTTCTGGTACTGCAAATGTCAGATCAAGTAATGTTAAAAAAGGTTTGCTTTCCACTGCGGTTGTTTCTATGAGAGATAAATTCGGAAATAAAATTCCGGGCGTGCTTTACTGGGCAATGCTTCAATGAGCAACTTTTTAACTTTGCAGTTAGTTGAAAGATTGGTAATTCGAAAAGAAAAAAGTAATGTTTTAGTATCGTGTTTAAGTGGATCTTCTGTGGCGGTAAAAAATAAAACTAAGGCCTTGATCAGTAATAATTCGGGAGATAACAGTCGAGAATTAGATTTCCTAATCATACAAAAGATTTCGCAAATTATGCCTTCAAGATATATAGATATTTCAATGTTAGAAATTCCAGAGTCAATTATTCTGGCTGATCCTGAATTTAATAGGCCAGGACAAATAGATCTTTTGTTAGGGGCAGAAATATTTCTAGAATTGTTAAAGCTGGGTCGCATGAATGTGCCAAATTCTAAATTAATATTGCAAAATACGGTATTCGGTTGAATAGTGAGTGGGAGTGTTTACGATTGTAGTGGCCAGGAACAAGTTCATTGTAGAGGAGACCACACCATTGAGAAATACCGACGAATTAGCACGTGACACACATTTTATAAACACACATCAGAGAGACCTAACAGGCAAATTCGTAGTACAAATGCCCTTTAAAAAGATTCTAGTTCATTGGAAGAATCAAAATAATTTGCGGGAAATAGATTAAATTCACTGTGGCGTAGGCTAGATAGAAATCCAAACCTCTTACAGTTATATTGTGCATTTATGTCGGAGTATAGAGAGTTAGGCCACATGGAGGAAGTAAAGGAAACAGAAGAGTCAATACATGCAAATTATCTTCCTCACCATGCTGTTTATCGTCCAGATAAAAGTTCCACTAAACTAAGAGTAGTTTTCAATGGATCTCATGTAACCTCATCCGGAGAATCTCTAAATTCCATACAGCTAAATGGAGGTGTCTTTCAAGATGAATTATTTACTATAATATTAAGATTCCGCACACACTGTTATGCATTTACGGCCGATGTGAAAATGATGTATCGGATGATGCTCATTGATGAAATTCAAAGCGCATAGTGTGGAAAGATAGTGCAAATGGCGAGGTGAAATCTTACAAGTTGTGTACAGTAACATATGGAACTACCAGTGCACCGTACTTAGCCATGCGATGTCTTAAACAGCTAGGTATAGACGGTGAATCCCAATTTCCGTATGCTTCAGGTGTGGTGCAGTCAGACTTGTACATGGATGACGTTCTGACTGGAGCAGCTGATTTAAATTTGGCTAAGAAGTTGCAAGCTGAACTTATACAGTTATTAAGCACGTGTGTCATGAAGTTACATAAATGGTTCAGTAACCATCCAGAATTAATGGAATCTGTAAGTAAACCTGAGAACTACACGTTTGATAAAATGAGCGAAACCAAAGAGTTAGGACTTTCCTGGAAGGCACATGACGATACGTTTACCTTTAGTGTATCGTTCAGTGAGCAAACAAAAGTAACAAATAGAAATGTGCTGTCAGATATTGCTCGTATATTCGACCCATTAAGAATACTATGTCCAGTCGTGACGAAAGCAAAGATTTTCTTACAAAGACTGTGGCGACTACAAATAGGTTTGGACGAAATCCTCTCTAAAGCTGAACTTGATGATTGGTTGCAGTTCCGAGAAGCGTTAAGAGCCATCAACAATGTAAGTGCTGTTAGATACATTTTTTTTAAACAATCCAGTGCAAATTAAAATTTGTGGATTTTGAGATGCTTCGAAGAAAGCCTACGGTGTAGCATTGTATGTAGTACTTCCAATTCTTCAGGTGAGTAAACTTCGCAGTTGCTCTGCAGTAAAAGTAGAGTTTCTCCATTGAAAACAATTACTATTCCTAAATTGGAGTTGTGCGCTGCAGTTTTATTAGCTGAATTGATGAATAAGGTTTTCAAAATCTTAAAACTTTCTAAAGAAGCTGTCTACTACTATTCGGACATGTGATTTAAAAACTTTTGTGGCATCACGTGTATCTACAATTCAGAATCTTTCCGACATCAACCACTGGGGTCATGTGGCGTCTGCTGACAAGCCTGCAGACCTTGTGTCTCGTGGAGTGGATCCTGACAAGCTTCTCCAGAATAGATTGTGGTGGAATGGATCCCAATTCATAACTCAACAAACTGATCATTCTTCAAATACTTTTGAACTTGAGCAAAATGATAAGGCTCTGTACTTAAGTGAATTTAAAAAGAGTGTTTCAAAGACTTCTTCTGAGACTTGCTTATTAAGTTCAGACTGTACATCTTTTATCGATAATTTTTTGCAATTAAGTAATAATTATGCTAAATTAATAAGAATTCTTAGCTCTGTTTTCAGGTTCATTCAGAATCTCAAAGAGCCAAAAGCTAGGTTAGATACGTTAACATCTGCTGAACTGAACAATATATCATAAAATCTGTGCAAGAAAAAGAATTCGGTTCTGAATTCACATTGTTATCTAAGGGTAAGGAAATACCAAAAAATAGTAGATTGCGTTCATTAAATCCTTTCTTCGATAAGCATAATTTAATCAGAGTGTGAGGTTGTCTCCAAAATAGCATGTTAAGTTTTGTTCAAAAACATCCAATTGTACTGCCCTCTAAACAAAAACTGACAGAATTGATTATTGAGTATTATCACAAAAAATATCTACATATAGGAACACAAAACTTCCTTTATTGTGTTCGAAGAGAATTTTGGCCTCTAAACGGTAGAGCTAATTGTAGAAAAATAGTACATAAATGTGTTATATGCTTTAGGGCCAAACCAAAAATATCGGAACAAATTATGGGCGAGCTTCCTAAAGAAAGGATAAATGTAGATTTTGTTTTTAATTGCACAGGAGCTGACTTCTGTGGCCCATTTTTCATAAAATATAAGGGCCAACGTAAGGGTATTTTTCATAAAATTTATGTTTGTATTTTCATTTGTATGGTAACTAAGGCAGTGCATCTGGAAATAGTTAGTGATTTAACATCTGAAGCTTTTATTGCCACGTTAAAGAGGTTTTTTGCTAGACGAGGCAAACCTCGAAAAATATTCAGTGATAACGCTGGCAATTTTGTAAAAACTAATTTAGAGCTTAAAAAGTTGCAGGCCTTGGTAAACAAACCAGATAACAACTTTACTAATTACTTGTTGTCTGAATGTATTCAGTGGGAATTTATCCCCCCTAGAGCTCCTAATTTTGGAGGTTTATGGGAGTCGGGAGTCAAGTCCTTCAAGTATCATTTAAAACGTGTTGTGGGCAACTCAAAATTAACTTATGAGGAAATGTTAACCATAATTATCCAAATAGAAGGAATCTTGAATTCACGTCCACTTATTCCCTTGAGTGCAAATATTGATGACTTGGAGGTCTTGACCCCTGGACATTTTCTTATTGGTCGTCCACTTAATGCCATTGCTGAATCAGACTTAAGTAATGTTGGTGATAACAGATTAAGCCTATGGCAAAAAACAACTAAAATGGTTCAGACCATCTGGAAAAGTTGGAAAAACAGTTATTTAAGTACCTTACAACAGAGAAATAATGGGTAATAGCAAAAAATAATCTTAAAATTGGGGATATGGTTGTGATAAAGGAAGATGATCTTCCAACTTGTAAATGGTTATTAGGAAGAATTCAGGAGGTATTTTTTGGCAATGACAATAGGGTCAGAGTTGTAAAAGTGAAAACTCAAAATGGAGTGTTCAAAAGAGCAATTCCAAAAATTGCCGTATTACCTCTGGAAAATTAATCCATGCTTTTTTGCTGAGAAATTGTGTATTATTGTAAAATTGCTTTATTGATTGTATTATATATTTGTATAAACTTAAATTAACTGTGACTCATTTACGTTATAATTTATTTATTATTTTGAATGTTAATGCTTTGAATTTTGTTATGTTTTTAATATACAGTCAAACCCCGATTTAGTGCCATCTCGAAATAGCTCCAATTACGTTTAACCGCCAATTGCGTCTATGAACAAATCTGCCACATAGGAATTTCAATGTAATGTATCCGTTAAAGCGCCAACTCGATATACCGCCAAAACATTTTTCGAGAAATTACTGTATTTTCTTTGCATGTCTTTCTTTTTAAAATTTTTGGTTAAAATTTCAAAGGGCACCTCATTTTCATGTGTCTAGATGTTTTCAAGCTCAATTCAAACTTTACTGAATAGCAAAGAATTCGTATTGTTCTGAACACCTGCCAAAATGCACCTGCTACCCATTCTACCTGTCACTGGAAGAAGAAAAATAACGCGCGCTGAGGTGCCGAGCAAGTGAAAGTTCTGAATCAGACTGGTGAGTCACGTGATCCGATGCGCTTTTGCAGCGGGGAGAAAACACAGCGTGGCACGCCATTGGCTGAAAGGGTCTCTCCTCTCTTAGGTGAGAACAATGTAACAAAGAACTTCTCCCTGTACTTTATGTCGATTTCTAGAAAGAAAACGGCGTGCAATGCAAAATTTTGATCGGATGTTGATTGAAACATCGAAGAATTCACCAGCTAAATCTGTAAAATATCATTCTGTCTCTTTATTTTAACTCATTATGGCAAAAAGAGCAGTTTTATCAATTTCGGAAAAGCAGGAAATTTTTGAATATAAAGAAAGAAATGTGAATATATCGCAGCAACACATCTCCAATCATTTCTCTACACTCTGGAAAAAGCCTGTTAGCAGGCGCTGCATCGGAGACATTTTGATGAATACAGAAAAATGGATTAACACCAACAAACTGCAATCATCTGTAAAAAGACTGAAAACAGCGAAACCTGAAGACTTAGAGGATGCCCTTTGCACATGGATACAACAAATGAGTGCTAAAAATGCTACCATAAACGGAGATGTCATCAAAGAGCAGGCAAAAGTCCTTGGCCAGCAGATTAATATTATAGATTTCGAATACAGTAGTGGCTGGTTGAACAGATTTAAAAAGCGACAAGGATTCTCTCAGTACATACGAAGTGGTGAAACTGCAGGTGTTGATGAAGATATTGTGTTAAATGGCCGTAAAAAACTAAGTGCGCTGATTTTAGAATATAAACCAGAGGACGTTTACAATATGGATGAAAGTGGCTTTTTTACCGCTTGCAGCCAGATAAAACAATTTCGAGTGGGCCTGCTAAAAGATGCAAAAAAGATCGTGTGTCTTGTGTTCTGTACGAATAGTGATGGATCTGATAAAAAAACTATGACAGTGATCGGAAAATCAGCTAAGCCACGATTTTTTAAAAATTTTAATCCTGCTCTTTATGTAGATTATGAGAATAATAACAAAGCGTGGATGACTTCAGTATTATTTCAAAAATGGTTAGCGAATTTCAACATAGAAATGAAAAGAGGCAAACGCCATATTTTATTGATTTTGGTAAATGCCCTTGTCACAAAGCATATCCAATGAGCAATATCCGCATTGAATTTTTACCTCCTGACTGTACTGGATTTTTGCAACCTTTGGATGCGGGTATAATAAACTCATTCAAAGATCATTATCGAAAGTATCACGTCGGCCATATCATTGAAAAAATCAGTAAAGATGATTTTTCTCCAATCCTTTTACATGATGCTATTCGCATGATAAAAAAAGCATGGGATGAAATTTCATCAGAAACTACTGTTAACTTCTGGAAACATACTGGATTGATTAAATCTGGAGGATCTACTAGAAAACAAAACAGTACAGCACTTCAGGAACTACAAGACGAAATACACAAATTAACAGATATTGAGCATCCTCTATCGGCAATTGAGTACATTAATATTGACAAAAGTGTTTCAACATTTGAAGATTTGACAATCGAAGAAATTGTTGCCAATCAAAATGAAAATTCAAATTTATCTGACAGCGAATCTGAAGAAGCTGAAACGCCGCATATTACATCTGATGAAGTTAAAAATTGCATTGGGAAAATAAGAATTTTCTTAGAAAAATATGCAACTGATAAAAAAATGATGAACAATCTTTTAGTTGTAGTAAAAGATATTGAAAAAATCAATTTTGAAAGGAAAACTGAAACTAGCATTTTAAAATATTTTCCTGTAAAGGATAATTAAAGTAAAATAAATTCAGTGTGAGATTTAATGTATGTGTGTGTCTGTTATGTGCATAATTATCTACTTTATCTAAAATTGACTATATAAAGAGGTAAGTGCATGTTAATTTCATACATTAATTGGATAGTTTTGAATCGTGTAGCATTAAATATATTATGTATATTAATTATATTATATTAATTTATACTATTATAATATACTATATACTATTGGATAATTTAATAAAAAGGCATTATGATGTTTATTTTAATAATAATAATAATACTAGTATAATAGTATGAAAATTAATTTTTATTGTATTCTAATTCGATATACCGCCAAACTCGTTATAGCGTCAAAAATTTCTCGAACGGATAATGGCGGTATAACGAGGTTTGGCTGTATATAATTTTTTAAGTTCTCTCGGCAATGGCTGTAATTGTAGTGTTTTAGTTTAAACCCCCCTCAGGTTTCAAGAGAGGCGGTATGTTTGATAAAGTGTTATTAAAATTTATACTGGCAGATGTCGCACAATGCAGGCGACTGAAATGTAAGAATTTTGCTATCAAAACTACAAGCTGTGTGTTAAAGATATTGTTGTTAAAGATCCCTTTTGATTCTGTAGTCTTTTCTAAGCTGTGTGAAAAAGACATTTTTTGAAAAAATATTTCAAGTGTATCAGTTTTGAAGTAGAGATGAGTGTCAGGCAGCCCCTCTCATTACTATGGATTTTGGGTAAGCAAGTTTCATACATCCTTTCTGCTTCAGCATGAGTTAATTTGTTTTAAACCTCATTTTAAAGTCATTGACTTTAAGTAATCGAAAGGGTTTATTTGAAGAATTATAGGAAAAGTGACATGCGTTAAGTTCAAAATTGTATCTAGGGAATAATTCCTGATGACCATAAATTAATTATGAATTAAGGAAATTCAATGAATGTTTTATAAATAATTGGATAACGTATTCATTTTCCACAAATTTCTGTTCTCTTGATTTGATGTGTATCTGTTAATGATTGCTTTCTAATTTAATAAATGTATTTTAAATTCAAAACATTTTTGTTATAATTTAGTTTAGCATGTTTTTATTAGGAAACGTAACGCAATGCACCACGGCCGATCTTTGTGTTAATATTTTACAAACTTAATTTATAGTAATGTCTTTAAGAAATCATGTTTAGGAAATAAAGTGAAATTCTTTCATGACAATTAATAATTTATATAGAGAAATCGTAAATTTAAGAAAAGGGGATGAGTGTCCCAACAACATAATTGCCACTTCTTGCAATGTCAGCTTAATAGAAGAAGATATTGGAGCAAAAGCTTCTTGGCATTTCTTTGCCACTTCCCATGGCAAAGGGCCAGTGGCCGGAATTGGTGGTCAATTAAAGCACCATATTTGGGTGGAAACCAAAGCACGTAGGTACATTGTAAATGACATTGAAAATTTTGTTAAATGTGCAGAAACTGTATGCAAGAAGAAAGTAGTCATCTTCATTCCAAAATCTAAAGTTTTTTCAATAGTTAATAAACTTGAAGACAGGTGGATAGGCATTCAAGTAATACCTTCAACCCATTGTACCAATGCTGAAGGAAAATACTGCCGGCAAACAGCCCTACAATGACTAAATTCAACTTTCAAACTGGAAAATCTGAAACCATGAAAACTGAATTAGAAACCACATGGAATCCAAAGCCTGCTACATATGGGAAATGGGTTTTGGTTGAATTTCAGTCAGAGAAGAAAAAATGCCATCACTTTGTTGGTCTGTTTTTGATTCTCCAAGTACCAATATATCAGTGAAATTTCTTAAGAAAGTTGGAGAAAAGTTTGTGTTGTCTAAAAATGATGTTTCTACAATCAATGAACAAGAAATAATATAATTACTCCCAGAACCTTCATTCGACAACAGGTGAAGACTGTCATTTGAACATAACTTCACAGAGTACAACCTGAAATAAGCTGCAATTCTTTAATACTAATAAATACATTTATATGAATTTAACTGTTTCTGTTTACTTGAAATGAGCTGTGATTATTATCTAAAAGCTTTAAAACAAAAGAAAACTTACAAAAAGCTTAATAAATTCAGAGCTGATACGTCCGTTACTTCTGGTGATACGTCCGTTACAACATGTATTTATATAAATGGACAATTTAACCCCATTTTTTTAATTCATAAGAATCTTGTAAAGTCATATATAATTATCATACTTCTGTTGTTTAAAAAATTTTTAAATAAATGTTTTACATGTGAAATATCGGAAAAAATGAAATTTTTATGAAGGTATAAAAATAATTTTCATTTGTGAGATAAATCCCTTACTGAGCAAAAAATTTTTTTATAAATATTGTTTCTGGAAATATTTAAAATTTAATTGCAAAATATAGAATTGGAGTCCATGTTCTTCATAAAGTTCATGCAATGAAACAAGGATCTAACATATTTAGAGACTTTATAGGGTCTTGATACGTCTGTTACCATGGAATTGCCCTTTAGTTAGTTCTATACTATACAATCCAGCAAATTCCATGTGTTCAGAATACATTAACCTCTTGAGACCCAAACTCATATTTTTTGAGAAAATTTTACAATTTTTGTGATTTATGTTTCTTTTGAGTTTAGAAATAAATACATATTTTCATTTATTTAAAAAAAATTAAAAATACTTTGTTTTTTAGCGTATCCAATAGAATAGATATTGGGTCTTAGTCCTGTAAAAAACTTGCTATTGAATTAGATGAATCCAAATGTAAAATTCTTAATATTCGAAAAAAAATAATGACACAAAATTGAATTCTACATAAAATAATGATACAAAATTTAATTAGACATCAAATAATAAAAATAAGAGTTTTAAAAAGTTCATTACCCGTAAAAAATAAATAGATGAACCTGAAATTCAGTAGTTTATAAATATGCTTATGCAATTATTAATTATAGTTAAACGGATATACGAATACAAGTTGCATTTCATGCGCACAATCTTATTTAATATTATAATACTTATCAAGTAAGATAAGATCGCTACATAGGCTTAAAAAACAGATTTTTAAACAAAACACTCAAAAAACAGCATCAAGTTCTTTTTTCTACAAACTGTTCTATCATGAGAAGTGTGTTTTTATCGTTTATACGCCACTTCTAAATACAGTAAACTTCCGATTATCCCCGAGTCTAAATTTCTTTTTTTTTTTCTTTTCTTATTCTTGAGAAGAAACTTATTTCTGCGATGTAGGATGAGTTTTCGATCCTTTTTACTAAATGTGATTTCCATTGTAAAACGTGGAACAATCACGTGCACAAAGCAGGTGCAGCTAATCTTGAGTGCGTCATAAGGCCACACACCTGCTGATAAACAATGTACGGGTACTGAAAGTCACGCCGGTTATGATTTTGTTTCTCCCGTATTTCATAAAGCACATCAGTTTGCTTGTTTTAGCTGAGCTGTGAACACTTACAGAAGTTCGTGTTTGTATTTAAATTTTATAGTTTTGCATTTTCAATATTTGAAAAATGTCACAAAAAAGAAAAAGAGTTGTGTTAACGATTCAAGATAAATTAGAACTGATTAAAAAAATTTGAAAATGGTGCTACAAGAAAACAAATAAGCTTGGAATTTGAGAATGCACAGTTAGGGACATTTTAAAACGGAAAATTAAATTGATGCAATTCTCAGCCTCATCAGACAACTTTTCATCGATGAAAAAAAGAAAAAGTATGAAAAGCAGCACTTTTGAAGAACTGGATGCAGCACTTACGTTGGGTAAGACAAGTGAGAAGTGAGGGAACGCCTGTTTCAGAGCCTATTGTTGTTGCAAAAGCAAAACAATTTTTTGAAATGCTGGGATTAGAGGGTTCAGTTGATGCATCGTCAGGATGGCTGACAAGATTCAAACAACTCCACGGGATAAGAGAAATAGGTCTTTACGGCGAGAAATTAAGTTGCGACGAACAAGCTGCAGAAAATTTCAAAGAAGATCTTGTACAATTTCTTCAATCAGAAGGAATTTCTTTCGAACAAGTATACAACGCCGATGAGTCAGGACTGTTCTGGAAATGTTTGCCTATACGAACTCTGGCATTTCAAAGCGAAAATCAAGCTCCAGGACATAAGTGCAGTAAAGAGCGTCTAACAATATTGCCTTGCAGTAATGCTACAAGATCCCATAAACTAAAGTTAGTAGTAATTGGAAAATAAAAAAACCGATATCTTTAAAGGGAACAAGAGCTGAGAACCTACCAGTACATTATTTCAACACAAAGAAAGGTTGGATGTATCAAACAATATTTATAAAATGGTTTGAAGAAATGTTTATTCCCGAAGTTAGGAAATATCTGGCGTCTCAAAATTTACCCCAGAAAACTGTGTTGCTAATTGACAACGCCCCATCTCACCCTGGAGAACTACAATTGAAATCAGAAGATGGAAATATTTTTGCAAAATTTTTGCCTCCCAATGTTACAGCTTTTATCCAGCCTATGGACCAGGGCGTAATCGCTTCAATTAAGAAAAAATACAGAACGAAATTACTGAAAAGAAGAATTGAAGAGGGAGATGATTTTAAAAGCTTTTTCAAAGATTTCACGATTCTCGATAGCATTTATGATGTAAACAGTGCTTGGGAATCGGTACAGAAATCTACATTAATATAATCCTGGCGGAAGATTTTGCCAAGTATAGAAAAATCTCTAGTAGAATCAGAAAAGGAAGCTTCCGTTCATAATTTAGCGAATTTAGCAAAATCTGTTGCTGGTGGAGAAAATGTCGATGAAGATATCATTGAGTGCATTAATTGTGATGATGACGATCCAGGCTTCGAACATGCAACTGATGACCAAAATATTGAAGAAGCGTTAGGTATGAATTTGAAGAGAGTGACGAAGAAGATAAGGTACAAAAGAAAATGAGCCACGACGCAGCTTTAGCTCACGTTGAAGGACTTATCCAATATCTAGAGGAAGAGGATGACGCGTCACTTTGTGATAAAATAGTACTTAAAAAACTTCAATCGCAAATATAGAAGAAGTGTTTCAGTACAAAAAAACAGACACTTTTGACGGATTTTCTAAAGAAATAAACCTACAAGTTTGTAAGTAATGAATAATTTTATTATTCCTGAAGTAATAAGTATCTTTATGTTACCCATTGTGCGTAGAAACTGTAAAATGTATGCTTGTGTTACTTATTATGTGTATAAATTGTTCAAGTACATATTTGTGCCCTTTTTTCAAAATTTTGTGGATTATCCGCGATAGTCGCACCACTCAATTCCGTGGATAATCGAGAGTTTACTGTAACGCATAAATTCAATTTTTGCATCATTAAATCGAAAAAGTGTACTTTAAATTCGAAACGTGTTGATCAATGTACTAATTTTAAAAATAATAATAACATTTTATTTTGTTTCTTAACTCTTCCCAACACCAGTCGTTTGTTTGTTAGAATAATAATATTAGAATAATATAGATAATTAGTGGCACAGCTACCACAATTGCAAAGTAAATGCCAAGAAGAAATGTAAAAGAAATCAAAATGAGCTTATTTATAATATTATATTCTTATCTTCAAATATATTGTCTTTAAAATTTGTTTTTGTTTAAATATTATTAAATTTATTAATTCAATTATGAATAGCATAGTAACAGAAAAGTAAAAACCAAAAATAGTTACAATGAATAATACTAACCCATAATAAAAGCTTAATTCTAAGTATCTATTTACCAAATGCCGCAAAAAAAACTCTCACTATATATATATTTTTTTTTATTTAAGAAAATACATTATCTACTTCTGTATCTATTACTTATTTCAATACTGTTTTGATTTTTATGTAAAAACTTAGTCTTTCTTCGGTCAACAAGAGTCTAATATGAATAAAAACAACCCAACGTCCAATAGAATAGACATTGAAGTTTTTTTGGTTTATTCTCTAAAATATACATTAAATTACTTAAACCGGGATGTCATTTCATTGATACAACATTTAAATTTAGATTTGTGTAGCATTAATATCAAAATATATTAAAAATATATATAAAATTAGAGTTAAAACTGCCTGCTTACCTTCAACAGTCTTTTTCTTGCTCTCTGCCACTTTTAAATGATTAAAAACGTATTTAGCTACAATTGTTTTATTATTTTGGTGCACAGATAGCAGCACTAGACTATATAGTATAAAAGGACAGCAAGTATTTACAAGTTCGAACTGAAATTAAGTATTTTATATAAAAAATAAAAATGTCCAATAGAATGGACGCGGGGTCTCAAGAGGTTATTGATTTTCATTCTAAAAGACAGTAATTTAACAAAAGCAGTTTTTAGACAAGTGTCTTAGCTCTCACACTGAGCAAAATAAGTTTACTATAGAACAATGTACAGAAAAACACAATAACCAACAAACAATATAGTAAAACTATATAGAAAAAAAAAAGACACATGCATAAAATATTTGAGATCACAAAATAGCACATTTATCTGTGTATAATATATAAATATATATGAGAAATTCCCTTTAACTAAAGCTCAAAAATTTAAGCGGACACTGGACGTTCGGAATGGCAACAATTTATGTTATATTTTTTAACGTGGGTATGGCTGTAACCCTTTGCAAAGAGCAGGGTAACATGAATGCCTCTGCATATGCCATGACGTACATTGTGATGTCACAAAGAAAGATGTGGCAGCATATTTAACCCTCTCATGCATTAAAACCTCATATGAGGTTATCCGATAAAAAAATTTTAAAAACAATTATTTCTAATTATTTGGATTATCAATTGCATAGTAGCCTCATATGAAGCCAAAATCAGCTTGGAAAAAGAATCAAGAGATGGCAGCAGACGTTTTTCATGTTTGTATAGTTTTTATCTTCTATTGTCAAAAGCCAAGTATGCTAAAACAACAGAATTAGAAAGTACTTCCCACCACCCAGATGAGCACAACAATTAAGTAAAAATATTTTTTATATTTCTTACATCATTTTTATTACGAAAAGAAAAAAGATGAGATTTAAATATATTTTTTTTTGGTGAATGCGAGGCTGTTTTAGTGTGAAACTTTAAATGTGGCTTCCATGCAGTTATAGTATTTACAGCTGTCTCTGCATGCAAACCTCATTTGAGGCTGATAATTATATCATGAGAATTTTAGAAATATAAACTATAAAAAAGGCAATGCTAATGAATTTTATATTTCGATATAGTTTTATAACGGTTTGTTTTATAAATTGCTATTATATTATTATTTCTTGCCTTTTGTAGAATTTATAACAGGCAACAAATGAGGCCTCTCAGAAAGAGATATTTGCCACAAAGAAATAGAAGAATTTATGGTTCTTCCTTGTGATTCCAAAGATGATATGTTTGATGATGATGATGATGACTACTTCGATCTGTATTACATACTAGCTGAGAAAAATAAACATGACAATGAAGCAAAGAGTGATGAAGAATGAGAGAATATTACACACTCTACGTCAACTATTAGTAAGAATGATATTGATAATCACTACATTTCATTTCTAAGACACCAGCTATAAAAACCAGTATGATCAGTGAAACACGTTGGTTCGCTAACAAAGATAATGATTTCCTTAAAGAATCCAGTTTTTCAAAGTGAAATGAATCAGAATTTTCTGGAGATACTCCTTTATATTATTTTTATTGGCTTTTCCCAGAATGTTACTTAGAAGACACATTTGTTATGCAACTAAGTACATTGTAGAAATAGATACACCACACTCAGTGCAAATGTCTAACCATCCTGTGGAAGGTGTGTATTTAATGGATTCATTTGTGGCACTTTATCGCCATTCTCAAATAAATAAACGTTGGTATTTGCATATTTTCTTTCACTTTTTGAATGTTGCTGCTGTCAATGCCTAACTATGCTAGGCTAACAATGCTTAGGCTAACAATGCCTAATGCTTCTTCCTATTTTTTGAGAAAAGAAGGAAGAGCTGCTAATGACTTACTACAGTTCAAAAGTAGCGTAGCACCAAGCCTAATATATACGGGAACCTCATCATTGATGTTGAAGAAAAGGGTCGACCATCCTCAAGCTGTTCTCCTGTTTTCAAGCGTCCAGAAAAGAAAAGAAAATTGTCTTTTAGTTTCAAAAGGTATGACAATGGCAAACATTGACCAAAAAAGACTGATGGTAAATTTGCTCTGACGTTCAAGAATGAAAGCTGTTCGAATAAACAAGATATATTTGGGGCCGCAGTCAAGTATATTTATGTACAGAATGTTCCGGAAAATCAAAATTTAATTTTTTCCCAGAAGCAAAATAAGTGAATTGTAATAAATGTAACCTTACAACACTATTGTAACAAATGTAACATTACTGCATACAAGCCTTATATGAGGTTACTCACAAAACTGCCTTAAGAATTAAAAAAAAAATTAGAAATCAAGTTTCTTGTGATTATTCTCATCTATTTCATGATAATTTGCCAGACAAATTTTTTCTGACAATTGCAAAATAACTCATGCATGAGAGGGTTAAGCACGAAGGATAAGAGTTTAAAGAGTAAACAACAAGAGGAAAACATGGCGGCCTAGGTATGTTGTGTTAGCTTAGCGCCCTGTTAACATTAAATATAATTAATCATTAGACCGTTTTTTTTCGCCATAATTAATCATATTTATTAAAATGGGTATGGCTGCAGTCTGTGCAAAGAGCATTTTAAAATGAATACCTTAAATAAAAACTTTAAAAAAATGTTTTGAACGTCCACTGTCGCTTTAAAACACTTTTTTTTAAAATAAACAAAATATTTGAATATTTGTTTATCATAATTCACTGCACATTCATGAATGGATGAATCAAAATTTGACATCTATGAAGAAAAAAAAAGTTTGATACTGATTTATTGCTTTTCTTATCAGGATTCTAGATCTAAATTACTAATTTATATTAAGTATATGAATTTATATTTTTGTAAAATATTTTTTGACAAATGAACTCTTGAGTAATTATTAAATAGAGATTTTACTTTGATGACATTCATCAGGTTGTCGCTAGCATAAATTAAATTTAAAATGCCAACTTTTACAGCTATTTCTAGAAGACTTCCTGCTTTTATCGAAAAATTGGAAAAACTGGTGGATTTTACAGTTTGTTTCTTTCTTTTTTTTTAAACTAGTCATTTTAAAAAGTAACTCTAATAAAAGTAATGCTTTAATCATATTTATTATAAAGTAGTATTAAAAAATTTGAACACATTGAAGTTTATGTGACATAGGAGGGTAAAGAATTGGATTGTCAAGATTTAATATATCACTTGACCAACGTAATTGCACAAAGCAAAATAAAATAATAATACAAATAATGCAGTTTTAGACACTAAATTACGGGGGTCTTGGGATAATACAGGAAACGCATAATCTTTTCAACTTTCGAATCCAAATTTATAATTTTATTTGTTAAAATCATAGCGCGAAACTGAGTGAAAATGTCGCACAAAATTGATCATATATTTTTTTAAACAATTTGACAACTAAGAAAAAAAGAGACATTCTTTAAGAACGGTACTCAGAAAACAGAAGTTAATGAGAGTAATTCATTAAGGAGATATATAAAAAACAAGAATGCATCACATAGCACAACATTATAGAGTAGAATTTGAAATCTCATTCATGAAGAGCCTTAAAAATTGTTTTTTAATGAGATAAATTATGAAAAAACATTTTATTAAGAAATCGGTATTTTCATTGATTATATTTTTTCAATTGTATTTAAGAAGTATATGAAAGATTGCTGAGATAGTTTTAAAAAGCATGCTTATCAATTATATAGAATTATTACACTTAGAAAGAAACTGCTAAAAAAAACCGTCCTCACATTGGCGATTTGACGCCTTTTCATGAGATGGCCATCCCGACTTTCTACAGAAAAAAGATATATTGCCTTATACGGATGACTTGCACGAACGCTCACTAAACGGAGCCTTACCTTTTTTTTAAATAGAGAGATAAGTACAAGTGGCCCGACGCAGCTATCCCCATGTTCGTGCATCAATCGGGGTGGCCTGCTACAAATGGACAGCTTTTACGAGTTATTGGTAAGCAGTTTTAAAATTTTGATTTCTTTGATAATTAAGAGTTGACTTTCACGAGGTGTTTGGATCACAATTTTTTGGTTTTATTTTTGGGTTTGAATCACAAATAATTTAACTATTTCCTCTTACAGCAAAATAAAATAAACTTTTTGTGACATGCAGATTGTTACAACAGATACGGAAAAGTTTAAGCTATAGTACTACAAATTACAACTAGTAATTTTTGCATAGAAAACCAGAATCGCAATCTATTTATAATATAAATTTCAAAGGGGATCTTGATATTTATACAGACAGTAATAAATATGTGTTTAATCAATTATTTAGTAGATTTACTTTCCTAAATTCCACGCTCCTGCATCAAACTGCTGCTGAGATAGGGCGAAATAACCCAAAACATTCGACCCCCACCTCTTTAACCTACATCGGGAGGGGGGGGGGTGATTTTCAAAAACCTTTGTTATTGCTTGCTTAGGTCATAACAGCTATCTATTGTCCAAATTTCGTGGTCGTGACATTAATCGTTTCAACAGGGCGTTGATGAATCAGTCAGTCAGGCTTTCTCTCTTTATATAATAGTATAGATAATAACTGTGCTTTCGTACAAATGATTGAAAAACAAGGTTATTAAAAAAATGCGAATTGAATTGTCCTAAAAATGCTGTTAATTATTTCAAAAACTCCAATTCGACTAACTAATTTCACACCACCCCCTCATGAATAACGTATAATTAATTCACATACATTCAATACAATGGGAAAAACAGCTGTTTTATTTAATTACTTGTTAAGGCGAAACGCCAGGGGACCGTAAGAAATCAGATTTTAGATAGGATTCAATCTTAACAGGTATACTGTCCCCTATCATATATTTTAATAGGGGCAAATCTTGTGTGTGTGTGTGTGATTATATATATATATGCAAATTTTATCTTAAAAACGGCTCTAACGATTTTGGCATTTTGTATCCTAACTTTTGGAGCACCAGAAAGCCATTGGGCTAGCTCACATGTTCAAGAAAATTGGATTAGTGGGTCATTTTGGGGTCACCATGTGTCAGGGTCTAGCTAATTGTATCTAAAAACGGTTCAAACAATTTTGAATAAATTTTGTATTCGACTATTTTCGGGCACGAGCAGACTATTGGGCAGGGTCACATGTTCAAGAACTTTTGATTGGTGGGAAAGTTTGGGGTCAACGCGGGTCAAGCTAATTTTATCTTAAAAACGGCTCTAACGCTTATAATTAAATTTTGTATAATACGAGTTTCGGGCACGTGAAAATCATTGGGCTAGGTCACATATGCGAGAAAATTTTATTAGTGGGTGATTTTTGAGTCAAGCTAATTTTATCTAAAAAACTCCTCAGACTATTTAGAATAAATTTTGCATCCGATGGTTTCCGGGCACGAGAAGACTGTCGGGCTAGGTCGCATGTTCGAGAAAATTCGATTTGTGGGTCATTTTGGTCATGGGTCATTATGGGTGAAGCTATTTTTATCTAAAAAACAGCTCAGACGATTTGAACTAAATTATGTATCCTGCAGTTTCTAGGCACGAGAAAATCATTGGGCTGGGTGACATGTTCGAGGAAATCCGATTAGTGGGTCATTTTTGTTTCACTGTCGATCAAAATAATTTTATCTAAAAAAACGGCTCAGATTATTTTGACTAAATTTTGTATCCTACGGGTTTTGGGCACGAGAAGACAATTGGGCTTGGTCACATGTTCTAGAAAATTTAATTAGTGGCTAAATTTTATTAGTAGCTAATTTCGACCGAGCAAATCTTGTGTGTGTGTGTGTGTGTGTGTGTGGTTATACACACACACATATATATAAGCAAATTTTATTTTAAAAACGGCTCTAACGATTTTGACGAAATTTTGTATCCTACGGTTTTGGGGCACCAGAAAACCATTCGGCTAGGTCACATGTTCAAGAAAATGCGGTAAGTGGGTCACCATGGGTCAGGGTCAATATAAATGTATCTAAAAAACTGTTCAAACGATTGACTAAATTTTGTATCCTAATATTTTCGGGCACGAGAAGACTATTCGGCTGGGTCACATGTTCGAGAACTTCCAATTAGTGGGTCATTTTTGGGTCAACGCGGGTTAAGTTAACTTTATCTAAAAAACGGCTCCAACAATTTAGATTAAATATTGTATCCTACGATTTTCGTGCACGAGAAAATCATTGGGCTAGGTCACATGTGCGAGAAAATTCGATTAGTGGTTCATTTTTAGGACACTGTGGGTCAAGCTAATTTATCTAAAAAACGGTTCAGACTATTCAGACTAAATTTTGCATCCTATGATTTTCGGGCATGAGAAGACTGTTGGGCTAGTTCACATGTTCGAGAAAATTCGATTGAAGGGTCCCTTTGGTCGTGAGTGATTATGTGTTAAGCTATTTTTATCTAAACAACGGCTCAGGGGATTTGAACTAAATTAGTATCCTACCGTTTTAGGGAACGAGAAGACTATTGGGCAAGGTCACATGCTCAAGAAATATAGATTAGTGCGTTATTTTGGCCAAGGGTCATTATGTGTCAAATATTTATCGTAAAAACGGCTCAGACGATTTGAACTAAATTTTGTATGTTACAGTTTTAGGGAACGAGAAAATCATTGGCTTGGTCACATGCTCGAGAAAATGCGATTAGTGTGTCATTTTAGGGTCTTTGAGGGTCAAGCTAATTTTATCTAAAAAGGATTTGACTATTTTGACTAAATTTATATCCTACGAGTTTCGGGCATGAAAAGAGAATTGGGCTTGGTCACTTGTTCGAGAAAATTTGATTAGTGGGTAATTTTGATTATGGGTCATTATGGGGTCAAGCTATTTTTACAAAATAAAAGACATAATAGTAATAATACAGAAAAATATATAGATTTGAACTCAAAGCTAATTTTGACCGAGCGTAGCTCGGTCTTCCCTGCTCGTAAATGTTTTGAACGGTACCGAGTTTACGAAATTTTCCCTTTTAAAACACGATTCCGTTTTAACTGATTTTATTGTAACGCTTCGGTATTTTTCAAAGTAACTTCGTTCAGAATCATCGATCATATACATTTTATTGTTTATATTTCTGAAATTATCTCATAAATTATTACTATCTTACTGAGTGTTTATCTACAAGAAATTAATAACAAAATAGCTTTTTACATATGAAAAAAAAAATAATTTTCCGTGTAATATAAATCTTAAGGGGCAGTTCAATTGAAAAATTACCTTTTTTAAATCAAAGTTTTATAGAGGCTGATGACTGGATTCTGAAACCCAGTCTATCTAGCCTCTCATTCATAGGGTGGCTCTGAGTACCAAGGGATCCGAGATCGAACCCCGTTCTGGATTTTTTTTCACTCTGTTGGTTGTACGCTGTTTAGTACAGTGATAAATCACATCCTTTGTATATCTCGTTTGCATTTCAATAGTTGTATTTTTTTCTTTTTGCGTTGGATAACTGAGGTCTGTCTCTATGCATGTCCTTTTGTACTTTTTTGGTTATATATATTTTTTTATTAAGATTCTTTCTCTTTCGAAACCGGGTTCGAAACTGAAAGTATCCTCAAAAACTGCAACCAAAATCGAAAAGTGAAAAAGACCTGCGTAAAGATTGACCTCAGCTATCAAATGCAAAAAATTGAAATGCGAACGTGATATCTCAAAATATTTCCCCCATAGGGTATTTTCGCATGAGTGAAGTAGCCTCTTAAGTAAATGAACCAAAAAAGTTATTATTTAAACACTAGCAAAACCCACTTTTTGGGGATTGTTGAAATGCCGCAAGTGGCGTTTGTGTGCCTGCTAATATTAGGGGGAAACTATAATGCTATAAATATTACCAATTAAATCACAATTTGATGAAACTTCACTCTTGTTCTGCATTAGGTGATTGCGATATTTGAAATGATTAGAGAACGTTCATTCCAACCAGTTTGTAGCCGCACTCTTCCAAAAAACAGATACAATGTAGCCTACTTGGGAGCTCTGTTTATCAGCTAAGGTTCTGTGAAAAATCTTTTACAATCTGTTTAGTTCTTTCAGAGTTTATTTCCTACGCACAAACAAATGTATTTGTTTATACTATTAATCTGCATGCATTGACCGTAAAAATCAAAATACAATTAAGTAATAATTAGAAAAACATTGATTTGCTATATTCAACCTTCATATGTGTTCGGCTGAATAATCCACCCATGTATTATCTCTTTATCTTGTTGGAAATCATGTTTCTTCATTGCTACCATTTTAATTATATTACAGCGGCATCCATATTTTTTCCATTGCTCAGAAAACTTACACGTAACACTGAGCATTCTTCTCTTTTCAATTTTTAAACTTTAAAAAAAAAGCACGTCGTTCGTGTACATCTACGACTGCACCAAATTTAAAATTTCAAATCTGACATTTTTAGAGAATTCATAACAATATAAAACGTTTTCCTCCTATTTCACTTATTTGAAATCACATTTTTTTTCTTTTACTTTTCTTAAAGAGACAGCTTTTAGAGCATCACGTTTCATAGAAACTTGCTTGTCAAATTTAAAATTTCTATCCCCAAAAGTTCTAGAATAAACGTAATTGCTGTGATAATATTCCAATAATTTGATCCTTTTAAATCTAGTGTTTAAAAGAAAAACAGTCTTAGCAAGCATTTAGAAATCTGAACATTTTTTGCTTTTGCACCCAATTAAGGGTAGTTTGTACAGAAATAAAATATACCTTATTTTCAAGATTAGCTTATTTTTAATGAATGTCATATTTATTATCCTGAAAGAATATTGGAAATCGTTTTTGTAGCTCCAAGGTAATCCGGATTTTAGAACGTATTGCACTAATTTCACTCTTTTAAATTTCGATTATCTCGCAGCGACTTCCAGATAGTTATACTGCTCTACCCATAAATTTCACGGAAAATGTGGCGGAGAATAGAAGAAAAATATGTGCAACCGTGAAAGAGCTTTTTGAAAATTTGGCGTCTCACAGAAAAGCTTTTTGTTAATGTTGCAAGAAACGCTTCAAAGTAAGTGAGGTTGGCAAGTAAAAAAGTTTCATACATCGCATAGTTTTTTTTAACTAACACTGCCCTGGATAATGAAACTTTAGAGCTAAAATCCTTCTATATTAAAAAAAGTAATCTGGAACTGAGCCAAAAACGATTTAGAAATGGACCAATCAAATTCTGCGTAGATATTCCGGGTTATTCTCATCGCTTTTTTACTAGGGACTTATTTGAGGAGCTATTACTTTTTTTTCTAGCCACCCTACGGATTCGAAAATCATACCACCAGACGCAAAATATAACAAGCTTTCAGAAATTAATAAAAATTATCACGGTCGGACAATAAAAACTCAAAAAATTCTTAAAAAACGAGTAAAAAAACTTTTATTGAAAAAGTCATTTTTTTATATTGTTGCCAATTTCTAAATAAGCACAAAGGATTATGATTTATCTTAAATAAAAAAAGGATTTGCGCGAGACTATTAAAAACAATAATGAAAGTTTAAAATAATAATTAAATGATCACGTGTTGAAAGCAGGAAATAAAGAAAATTACGTCATAATAATCGGGTTTACACATGAATATTAAAAATAAAGATGAATTAAATGAAAAAGCATTATAACCTGATTACAGAAGATAGTCGCCGTTCGTGATATCATCATCATCATCTTTTTTAAAACAGGATACATTACCAGGTTTTAAGAGGCTGTGAAATCAGAACGGGGGTTTGTGAGCGTAGCGAGCAGGGGGCAGAGCCCCCTAGTGTTATATATTAAAGACTTTTATACATTATAAATTTTAGACTATTAATACATTTTATGAGGTGCTGGTCAGCAAATGCTCAGATTCGTTTTACTCATCATTTCCTACCACAAATTTATGTTAAATGGAACTACTCATCGCATAATGCGAATTTGGACAGACCAAAATGGGTATTTAAGTGGTATAACCAAAATGAGTTAACACTGGTAGCCAAAGCAGGCATGACCCATTTTTAACACTTTCCAACCTAGTTGAAAAGTGTTTATGACTTCGGTTTGTCTGGCCGTATGGCCGTCTGCCCGTCCTCTAACTCCCGTAAATATGCTTGGATTGCTCTGCAATTTTTATATGTTATTGTCGTTATCTATAGCATGCTTTTTATTTCAACGGAAGTGTGTAGCACTTATAGTTTTTTTTACAGGGGCACTCAAAAGAATTCCGTTACATTACGGTATATGGGGAAAAATCATTGGCGGTTTATTTAAATAATGTTTCACTATTTTAAACGCATTGAAATTTATATATATCACTACGGTGCATGACAAGAGGCTTACTACAGAATATTGTCTGTATAGCAGTCATCGTTCATTTACAGGGACACACAAAAGAATTATCTACTGTCTGTTAACAATAATTCCTGGAAGTGCGTTTAAGTTACTGAACGCGATTTTAATTTTAACTCGCTTTTTGTCTATTACGTGGTGTGTATAAATTCTGTAGATCCTATACAGGGAAGCACAAAAGTTCGCGAACACATTTCCGTTTATTGACAGAAACTCCAGAAAGAGAATTTTAAACTGTGCTACGCGTTTCCTAACTGAACTAAAATTTAGCATCCTATGTAGTATATATACAAATCTACAGATCCTATACAGGACTGAATAAAAGTATTCGGATATTTTTCCGAATATTGTGTATGTTGGAAATTCCTAAAATTATGTTTTTAAATATGTTATGCGTTTTCCAAATTGTTTACTTAGATGTTATCTTTTAGCTTATTAAACGGTATGATTTGTAAAATTATTTTGGAAGCGTTGGAAAGTGTTACATAATCTATGCTTGACGGATGATTTTTCGTTCTTGTTTTATATACATTTTATATTTTATTTTTTTTCTGTGCGTGAAACAGCTAACAGTAGTTAAGGTTTAAAGAATCAGAAGTACAAAGATTGCTATAAATAACGAAATATTACGGAATTGACCTGTGAAATGTCATCCATAAGAAACTGCGGAAAATGCCTTTGAGTGTAGTTGCTTGGCCATCTAAAAAACTGGAATCAAAATATCTATTACAGTTTCAAACTATAAACGAGTTTTATTTATGTTCTGTTCACCTGGCATCTTTAAGCAGTGTAGGATTTCCTGGTTCTTAAAGTGCTTAAAAAATGTATTGTGTACCTTAATGGTCTTTTAATATTGAGCGCCTTCCGATAAATAAAATCTCACGAATGTTGGAGCATAGAAAGGTTAAAGAAGGACAGCCAGTCGAATATACCAATTTTAGATCCTGATAAAATCTCTACTGTACGACCTTCCAAACAAGTCATAACAAATAAAATAATTACCAATATAGGAGACTCCGTCAAAAGTTACATTTAGACATACATTTAAAAAATTACTTACAAAATGTGTAATTTCCTTTATTGGAGGTTATTTTTTTGTAAAGTAAAAATTGAGAAGAAAATAAGTTTTCAAGCGTGCATGAAATTACACTATTTTAAAATTTATAGCATGTGACAGATTCTATTCAAGTGCATATTAAAATTATGTTAGGTCGTTTGACAATAAGAAAACCATGACTAAAACAAAAAAAATAAGGGATTATAGATAATTTCCGAATTATGGAATAGATTTTCAGCCTTCCATTTTCTTATTTTTTAAGAGAACTGCATCTGACAGAATACATTGGTTTTTTTATCAAATTTTATATAATATGCCTTATTGTCTCTAACGACACTTAATTGCTGTAAGTGGCATTGCTGCTTTATAACAATGAAACTCATAACTTTTACTTATAATTTTGATTTCACTTAACTTTTGCTTATAACTTTTGTAGACAAGAAGCTGAACGAGACGTGAAGTTAGATAAGAACAATTATTAAACACACAATCTTGTTTATCTCTTACGGAATGCTATTGATTGAACGGCTCCAAATCAAGTTATAAATCACTGCATTTCAAGGCTATTTTTATGTTACCTGCTCCAAAATTTAAATCACTGTTCATCAAAAGAAAACATGTTTAGAAAATTTCAGTGAAGAAAACGAGCAACGGAAACGACTTCTTTTAGTTAAGTTTATTTTCCAACTGAATGTTTCTCCAAAGAAAATAGTACATTCAGATTAGAAACCTACAGGATAATGATTATCCCCCCCCCTATTAGAAAACGTTTCATGAGAAGTCAACTCCTAATGAAAATGGAACCACATTACCCACCGGGACCGAAACATTTTAAATGACTCAAACCGAAACGCAAAATTAAAGAAAATGGGAGCACAATTTAACTCTGGATTGATAATTCTTTCAGAAATGCCATCGTTACTAATCCTTTATAAATTTCATTACACGACAATTTTGTAACTTTTTAAATGTAGTTTATTTTAAACTTCCAATGACTAAAACATTTTAACCGTCATTTATAAAAATATTTAAATTATCGGCTTTAAGCAGGGAAATAACTAGAAAGCACTTATGTAGTAGGCAAGAAAAAAAGAAAACTAACAGTTCAGTGTGGAATATATTATTGTCTATAGCCAGTCCTATAACTTGTGAAAAAGTATTGCATGTATGATTTAAAATGTATTGAATGTGTGAGAGGAAATGTATTGCATGTGACTGTGGAAGTGTATTTGCATGTGATTGAATGTGTATTGCATGTGATTGAATGTGTATTGCATGTGATTGAATGTGTATTGCATGTGATTGAATGTGTATTGCATGTGATTGAATGTGTATTGCATGTGATTGAATGTGTATTGCATGTGATTGAATGTGTATTGCATGTGATTGAATGTGTATTGCATGTGATTGAATGTGTATTGCATGTGATTGAATGTGTATTGCATGTCACTGAAATTGTATTGCATGTCACTGAAATTGTATTTCATGTCACTGAAATTGTATTGCATGTGTGAATGAAAATGTATTGCATGTGTAAGGAAAAATGGCTTGCATGTGTGAATGAAAATATATTTTATGTGTGAATGAAAATATATTTTATGTGTGAGAGGAAATGTATTGTATACGTGTGAGTGAAATTGTATTGTATGTTTGAGTGAAATTGTATTGTATGTTTGAGTGAAATTGTATTGGATGTTTGAGTGAAATTGTATTGGATGTTTGAGTGAAATTGTATTGGATGTTTGAGTGAAATTGTATTGGATGTTTGAGTGAAATTGTATTGGATGTTTGAGTGAAATTGTATTGGATGTTTGAGTGAAATTGTATTGGATGTTTGAGTGAAATTGTATTGGATGTTTGAGTGAAATTGTATTGGATGTTTGAGTGAAATTGTATTGGATGTTTGAGTGAAATTATATGTGTGTGTGAAATTATATTGTATGTATGAGTGAGACTGTATTGTACGTGCGAGTGAAATTATATTGTACGTGCGAGTGAAATTATATTGTACGTGCGAGTGAAATTATATTGTACGTGCGAGTGAAATTATATTGTACGTGCGAGTGAAATTATATTGTACGTGCGAGTGAAATTATATTGTACGTGCGAGTGAAATTATATTGTACGTGCGAGTGAAATTATATTGTACGTGCGAGTGAAATTATATTGTACGTGCGAGTGAAATTATATTGTACGTGCGAGTGAAATGGCATTGTATGTGTGAGTGAAACTGCATTGTATGCGTGAGTGAAATTGTATTGTGTTTAAGTAAAATTGCATTGTATGTGTAAACTAAAAATTTTCATAAATGACTGCCGAAATAGTTTAATTGGAGGTTTAAAATAAACTACATGTTAATAGTTAAATTACAAAATTGACATGCAGTCAAATTTATAAAGGATGTATACATGTTGTTAATGTTATAAATGGTTATAAAGGTTAAAATGTTATAAAAGATTAAAAAGTTTATAAAAATTCTAATGTTATAAAGGGTTTATATTACGATGTTAAAAGGATTGTCAATCCAGAGTTTTTTTTTTCCATTTTCATTAATTTTGAGTTACGGTTTGCGTCTGTTAAATGTTTCAGGACCGACTAGTAACGTGGTTCATTTTCACGATTTGGGAGTTGACTTCTAATGAAGCGTTTCGAAATTGGGCTCAAAATCAAACTTCTGCAGTTTTCTCCTTTAAATATAGTAGTTTCATTGAAAAAACATTGCGTTCGGAACTAAACTAAAGGAAGAATCGAGTCTTTTCGGTTGCTCGTATTGCTCCCCTAAATTTTTTAAATATATTTTCTTTTGATGAAATTAAAAACTGTCATCGATTCAATGTATGCAGTTGTCAACAAGAAATTTTCCAGGAAATACAATGTTTTAGAAATTGATTTAGAGCTATTCAATCAATATCATTCAGTAAGCGAAAAGCAAAAATATACGTTTAATTATTATTCTTATCTAAATATCTGCACGTCTCGTTCAACAATAAAGTTAAGCATTTTTTTCTTTTTACAGAATTTATAAGCAAGTGTTAAGTAATATAAATGTTATAAGTAAATGTTACGGGCTTTATTTAAATTGTTATACAGTAGTAATACCACATTATAGTAATCAAAATGTCGTAAGCCTTTAGAAGTTTGGTCAGACAAAAAAACTAATTACAAATAACTATTAATAAACAAACCGGAAGGGAGAAAAACTAATTCCATAGTTAGGGAATTATCTATAATATGTTAATAGTTTGTTTGATTCAGCAATCTTTTTCTTATTTTCAAATGACCTAACGTAATTTTTAATAAGTACATAAAAAAATCTGCAATATGCTACAGATTTTTAAAAAGCGTACTTTCATAGACTCTTAAAATTTTTTAAACCCTAACAGCTGTAACAGAAATTGTCGTATAGTTACTATGAGTGGTGTCTGAGACCGCTTGATATAAAGATGGAATATAATTCATAGGACAGTGCTTCTCTGCTAAACACTGTGTACAGGACTAGTATAATCAAAATCCAACTACACAAAAGTCTCTAGTGCTCCAAATGAATGCAACAAATGAATGAAACAAATGCTAAAGCTCCAAATGAAAAACAATCATTAATAGCTATAGTTAAACTGAAAATTACAAATTTAACTGAAAACTGAAAAAAAAAAAAATCAGCGATCTGTTAAGTCCGCGGAAAGAAGTTTAGAGTTAAAGAAAATTTTCACTTAAAAAGAATATGCTCCCATAAAGGAGGTTATACATTTAAGTTTTTTTTAAATGTAGATTCACATGCAACTTTTGAGGGTTACTCCAATTTTGGCGATTGTTTTTGATTTTTTGATGGACGCACAGTAGAGATTTTATTAGGATTCAAAATGGATATGTTCTTCTGCCTATCCTAAGATATTCTCTAACATTTGTGAGATCCGATCAATCGCAAGTCGTGCTATAGAAATAGACTGTTGAGGTAGACAAAGTAAAATCCTTTTTAATTTATAACGCTAAAAAGTTTTACATTTTTTTAGATTGGCCAACAACTACACCAAAATCAGTTTTTGGTATTATATAAGCCGCATACCAGATGTCAATCGAGAAATATTTCCTTATTTATAGAAACTTTTTTAAATTCTGATTGTTTTGGTGTTAAAGAGCCTACATCAGTCTTGCGAAATAACGCGCAAGCTAATAAGTCTATGGGGAAGGTTCTTGGCAGATTTCTCACTCGCATTTTAATATTTTTAAATGATGTTTTTTGCATAGGATAGCTGAGGTTGATCTCTACCGTTGTTAGTTTTTACTTTTTAGATTTTGGTTCCAGTTTTTTTTATATAAGGGCACTTCCACTTTCATAACAGTTTCCAACCGGTTCTAAAACTGAAAATGTCCGCTTATAAAAAAACTAACCAAAAGAAAGAACGTTAAAACTAACAACGTTAGAGATTGATCTCAGCTATCCTATGCAAAAAAACATTTAAAAATATTAAAATGCGAGTGAGAAATCTGCCAAGTACCTTCCCATAGACTTAACATTAGCTTGAGCGTTTCTTAGCATGACTATTGTAGGCTCTTAAGCATGTAGTTTAATTACATGTGTGTTAATTTTGTGTTTTATTTATTTGTGATATTTTAATTTCGGTTGGCAAATCAGTTAAGAATATTACACTGAAACAACAACAACAAAATCCTGAAATTTTTACATTGTTTTAAGTACGGGTTGATTTTCTGTATTTGGGTTTCACGTAGATTAAAGTATTGCATGCGCGAGTGAAAACAAGCTATTCATGCTTGAAAATTACTCTAAAATCCATAAAACGCCAATAAATTAAGATGCAGTTTACAAAGAAATTGCATTTGAAAGTATATATTTTCTCGATGGTTTAAACTTCAAATCGTGCGATGTTTTGAAATTTAAAAAGATTACAGTGAACAAGAAAACTATTGCTAAGATAATTTCCAATATGACATCAGCGTTAATCATTGACATGACACAGCGAACAGAGAAACAAAAATATTTTTAACACATTTCTTTTTGGAACCGTATATAGAATGATTGGATATAAAATATATTATAGTAATAAACTGCGATAAAAAATATTTATCCTGGGATTGACAAGCATACATATGAAAATACAGGAAAATCCTCAAATGCGGAAAGGGTTTGTAGTTTAAAAACGTGTTTTTAATTAGGCGAGTTTCACTGTACTTTGATTCCCAAACGCGATGTGTCATTATAAGATAATTTACATATTTAAGAAAAAAAAGATTTAGCACAATTTTGTCAAATTTTCCTGTGATATTTAACAACTCTTACTGTCTATAAAATTTCTGACACATAGATATATGAATCTTATTGAATAAAATAATCTATTATTAACTGTAGATGTAAAAAAAATAATTCAATCATTAGTAATTATTTTTTTTAAATATTTCTTTTTCTGAGTAGAAATCCAATATGAAAACTGTTGCAAAAAAGGTCGAATTTCAAATTTTAAATAATACGCAGTGTCATGTAAAATAAAATTTTAAACAATATAATACACTAACTAGCCCCCACAAAATGTATTGGAAGCGTATTTAATGTATAACCTTAATCTATAAAAAGCTTCATTTATTCAATGCTCTGTTAGTAATGAAAATGGGATCTGTCCGATGTCTCAAAGTTTTATTTTAAAATTTAATTTATTGTAAAGCGTAGATTTAATAAAAATCTTTTATTTGAAGAGGAAATTTAAGCCTTTTTCATAATTGCACAGACTTTTCTTCTATTGTATGCCATATTTTCCGCAAACTATATTGGTACAGCTATAAAACGAACTCGAAGATGTCGCGAGATATTCGAAATTTAAAAGAGTGAAATACGTTCTAAAATCAGGATTACTTTGTAAATATTAAAACGATTTCCTATATTTTCTCCGGATAATAATAATAACAATCATTAAAAATAAGCTAATTTTGAAAATAAGGTATATTTTATCTCTGTACAAACTGCCCTCAAAAGGGGGTGAAAGAGCAAACAATGTACCGAATTTCCAATTTCTAAATGCTCACTAAGACATTTTTTTAGAACACGAATTATTGGAAAACGCTCTGTAATTATGTTTACACTAAAGCTTTTGGTGCTAAAAATTTTTAATTTGACAAGCAAGTTTCTATGCAATGTGATGCTGTTAAAGGTGCCTCTTAAACAAATATAAAATAACCAATTTCAAATAGGTGAAATAGGGGGAAAACGTTCTATATTGTCACTGTCATTTTTCTAAAAATGTCATATTTGTGCAAATTTAAAGTTTCTAATCTAACTAAGACGTAGATGCACACAAACAATTAAGCTTAAAAATTGAAAAAGAGAAAAAAAAATCAATTTTTTGTTATGACAGTGTTAAGGTATAACTTTTCTGAGCAAGGGAAAGGACACAGAACCAAGTAGCCGCTGTAATATAATTAAAGTGATAGCAATGAAGGAACATGACTTCCAACTAGATAAAGAAGTAAATCCATATTCAGCTGAACACATGACGGTTGAATATAATCAATCAATATTTTTCAACAAGTGCGACCCAATGGTATTTTGATTTTTATCGTAAATGAATGTATTAGAATTTATCAAAATAATTCTCGTTTTTTGAATTATTTTCTGTCAATGTATGCAGAGCTGACACTTTCTCATCCCTATTGTTCACATAAGATATTATCTAAGAGCATATAAGCCCCTCTATACAGACTTCTTTCTTTCATTATTATGAGATTTTATACATGTTTAAGGCAATATTTTAAACTAAGCCTTAATACCAATAAAGCTGTCTGCAAAATTTGGGCAGTTGAAAGCCAGGACAATTCAAAACGAATCTAAATGTAGGAAGGGAAATCAAACACAGAAGTGACAGTTTGGAATTTTGACCAGTTGAAGAAGAAATTAGAGGGGAGTACACCCTTTGACAACCGAAAACTAACGGAGGAACCAGGACACACAAAGCACACTATATGACAAGTTTTAAAAAATTGTAGAAGTCAAGAACAGTCAAAATACGAAAATTCTCTTGATACACCCTAATAGTACTGTAAACTGTTTGTTTCCAGGAAATAAACTCTGAAAGTACTGAACAGATAAAAAAAATTCACAGTACCTTAGCTGATAGAGTTCCCAAGTAGGCTGCATTGCATCTGTTTTATGGAAAAGTGCGGCTACAAACGGGTTGGAAGGAACGTTTACTCATCATTTCAAATATTAAAATCACCTAATAAAGAACAAGAAAGAAGCTTCATAAAATTGTGATTTAATTAGTAATATACTATATGGCCAATGATGACCGGTCACTTGCGATTTTAGACGTTTTGTTAAATATTTAGAAAAATACATAAGGAATTATCTGAAACTTCAGACGTGTAAACAGCATAGTTGACGTCATATATTTCGGAGAAGATTTTTTTTTTCCCGAAACCCCATAGGGGGCCGTCAATAAGTTGAAGAAAAACGAATATATTTTGGATAACCCTGTAAAAACTAATATCGCAAAAGCGTTGAAACGGTAGCACATGCTTAGAAGGCTTCTTTTAATAAACTGTGCTCATTTTTATGAGGATAGCACGTATACTCGTGGAGAAATTATTTTTTTTTATAAAAACAATCCCAAATTTCACCAAGTGTTTTGCTTATAATTTTCAGAGTTCTTAATATAAAAGAATGTTCCTTTCAGGAACGATGACAAACAACATTATATACAACAACCTGCAATCAGAATTAAAAAATAAATATAGGATGAAAAATGAGCAGGTTCACTAAATATTGTTTCACTGCGCATGCGCGAATGCAATCAAAATATACTGTGCATAATATATTAGCTAAATGTATAGAGCATTTTTGGGAAAGTTTTAAAAACATACCTTGAAAATTCTTATAGAGATACTCGATAGAATAAGCTTGAAATTGGCTATCCCCAAAAGGAAGCGGAAAAATTAGGGGCGGTATCCAAATATACAATGAGAGACACTTCGTTCTTATTATGTCAACTTTCATAAGCTGGGGGAGGGAGCAAGGGGAGGGGGAGCAAGAGCATTTGCTATTTTAAGATAAATGATATGGTATTAACAATTTAAACACAAAACCTAGTTGAATGCAACGAATTAAAATTCTTATATATATTTGCTCATAGAACATAATTTTAATTTTTTACGTTTTTTTAAAACAAAATATTTAAAAGGAAATAAACTAATTGTTTAATAACTATTTGCATTACCATTACTTTCATAAAGCTTTTCTTTAAAGATAGTACATCTCCTATTCTTCTCATTTTATTCTATTAATATATATATTTTTTAAAGTTTCATTTTCACCACTATGATATGATTAATATATGATTAAAAAGCACAATTAATAAAATGAAATTCAAAGTTGTCCACATAAAAATGTTTAGAATTTTCGTTTCATAGAATTTAATTATTTGTTTAATAATACCAAACTTTGTTTTACTTGGTTTTTCATTTTTTTTTTTTTTGGGGGGGGGGGGGAGTCTGATTTCGTTTATTCTGTACACGAAATGGGTCCGGGCTAAATCACCCATACATCACGATCCTTTCGTCATATATCCTTCGTTTAATCTTGGCATAAAGAAATCAGTCCATCCTGAAAAACTTCATTTTATCAATTATCATTATCGTTTCTTATTTTTAATTTAGTAAAGGATTACCTTGGATGACTAAAAATATGAATTTAAGAAATCAAAAATATATCGCATATTTTGAGAAACTTACGATTTACTACAAAATTTAATCATGGCAACCATGTAATTTTTGTTTCATTTTTTTGCGTTAATTATTATCTAAATTTAAATTATTTAATGTATCTCTCATTGAAAAAAAAAGTATTCTTTGCTGAATAACTGATAGACATCCGTTCAGAAATTTAATTTACTAATAAAATCCACTAGAATAAGCAATAAGTTAAATTTTGATAATCTAGTGAAATTCAGTGTAGAAGTTTTCAATGTATTTAAAGTACCTTTTTATAAACGGGGCAACCAAAAAAGTCCGAATCTATCAAATTCCATACACTCATTTTAAGCTCAGATATAAATTACTTTCGAATCCAAGAAACCGCACTCTTTAAATAATTCATTATCAATACTACGCAATAATCAACGCTCATCTTTTTCGTCATGACATATCAAAAGTTCACAGTTATCGGAATAAGTCTGGACCAATCACAGCAGCCAAACAAGGACCGCGCGATTATTGTTATTCAGTAGCGAAAGTGTTATTCAGTATTTATCTGTAACGAACAATAGAATTTGTGGTTTTTAAAGACTGAACGTGTTGGGATATATTGGAATATTCCTTACTTTGATATATGATAGAGAGATAATCAGCGGAGGTAATTTTCCGTTTTGGATGAAGCAGAATAGTGAATAAATAGATGGATCAAATGAAAAAAGGATTGAAGGACATATTGGTACGGGATATTTGTCGATGTTTTTCGGGTCTCGATTTCGCGGTGATCGTAAAACAAAACATGAATATTATTGTTATTGGGATATATCGGCTGAGTCAGAGTTTAAATATTGTTATTGCGATATTTAAAAAATATCAATATTTGACCGATATATTGATAAATAATCCAGCCCTACTGTCTGCCCGTGCACTAACTCACGTAAATATATTGGAAGTCGGATTTTCTAATATACTTCGAATAATTTTTATACATCAGTTGTTTAAATAACAATCTATACTGTAAAGAAAGCCATAGATGGAAAATTAATGTTAGATCTCTTAAGCGGGAAAGGCATAGACTACTGAATATGGATTAAAATATCTATTGCAGCTTAATGCTCCAACATAGGCAAAATTTTATGTCGGTGCCACTACCCCCAGGGGGGTGCAGGAGCGAAAAACGTTCAAAAAAAAAAATCAATTTTTTTTATACTGAATGAGCTAAAAACATGAAATTTGGCATTGTAGTTACTTATAATGTGTAAATGTTCTCTAAGAACAAATTCTAAAAAACTTCGAAATTTAAAAGCGTGAGAGACGCGAAAAGCGTTATAAAAACATTCTAAATTACAATTTCTATGCAATCTCTGAAACCACAGAACCTTTTCAAAAGTGATGGTAACTGACCCTGCTGTAACATAGACTATATTTATATTGGTGACACTACCACACTGGGGGGGGGGGTGAAAAAGCGAAAATCGTTCTAAAATTTCGATTTTTTTTTATATTAGTGGGGCTTAATTAGTAATTTCTGAATTATATGTGGCAGTAAAATTTCCTCTAATGAAAATAGGCCAACGAATACCACTTGGCATTTTCAAGAATTACGCGAGCAACGCCGCGGGTTTTGCCAGCTGAACAATAAAATCGATTTCTGTTTTCACACCATATACTTATTTTTCCTCATTTATTTTTGCCTGAAAATGCTCGAAAGAGATTTCGCTTTTTCGTTTCGGTACTGCTATAAAATGTGTATGAAAGTTTCTTTTTGTCTCTTATTTCTATCTCGCCAAGATACCTGCCAAAGAGAAGTACATAATAAAGTACGCAGTGTAAAATAATCATATATATTATTTCTGTTGTCAATATCTCTTTTTCGGAGCTAATATGCAGCGTACAATAACGAACAAGATATCAATGAATAATATTTTTGCTCACATTTGACATTGCACACTGCATTTAACTAATATGTAATATTAGAATCAATAAATAGTTGACAAAAAAAAAGAAATCTGTCTACGAAGTCCTTCATATTACAAAGGATTCTAATTTAGTTGTATTTATTGTTTCTAAAAATCTGATATTTTTTATACTGTTTTATGTCAAACAGGAACAATGTGGCAACAGCCTGATTTAAAAAATGGATATAAAAAAAGTTGTCATAAACACTCTATTGTGCCGAACTCTTCTTTTGAAAAAGTGATGGTAACTGTCCCTCATGTAACATAGGCTATATTTTATATTGGTGATACTACCACATTGGGGGGGGGGAGGGGAGAGTGAAAATCGTTCTAAAATTTCGATTTTTTTTCGACATTAGTGGGGCTTAATTAGTAATTTCTGAATTATATGTGGCAGTAAAATTTCCTCTAGTGAAAATAGGCCAACGAATACCACTTGGCATTTTTCAAGAATTACGCGAGCAAAGCCGCGGGTTTTGCTAGTTGAATAATAACATCGATTTCTGTTTTCACACCTTAAACTTATTTTTACTCTTATTTTCCCCTGAAAATGCTCGAATGAGATTTCGCTTGTTCGTTTCGGTACTGCTATAAAATGTGTATGAAGGTTTCTTTTTATCTAGTTAGTTCTATCTCGCCAATGTCCCTGCAAAAGAGTACTTTTTTCATAATAAAGTACTCAGTGTAAAATCATCATATATATTATTTCTGTTGTCAATATCTCTTTTTCGGAACTATTATGTAGCGTACAAACGAACGAGATATCAATGAATAATATTTTTTGCTCACATTTGACATTGCACACTGCATTTAACTAATATGTAATATTAGAATCAATAAATAGTTGACAAAAAAAAAAGAAATCTGTCTACGAAGTCCTTCATATTACAAAGGATTCTAATTTACTTGTATTTATTGTTTCTAAAAGTCTGATGTCTTTTTATACTGTTTTATGTCAAACAGGAACAATGTGGCAACAGGCTGATTTAAAAAATGATTATATAAAAAATAAAATACGTTATATACTCGTTAAAATACGGGAACCGCCGATTCAGAAATATTTTTTAAATACGTTATAGACCACAATTAAGTTCCGACAATTAGCCTGCTAAAATAAAGTTAAAACAGGAAAATTGAAGAAATATAACTCCATAGCGTTTCATAGTTATGTAAAGAAATATTAGAGAAAGCGTATATATTGAAAAATTATTTTTTACACACTCTCAAATACACGTATGCACACACACTTGCCAAATGGTGGCTTAATCTAGAGATGCTTATCGATATAGCATTGGGGTGGCCCATTCAGCTTAACATAGATGGTTTCGATACCATCCGCTTCTGGTCGGGATGTAGATTTTTAAGGTTTTCCTACTCAAGAAGGATAATTTGGATCAGTTTCACTTCTAAAATCTTACCCTAATAAGACATCTCTTCTATAACAAAATAGCCGATATTTATCGGAATTTCTTTCGTTGCTCAAATTATGCTCCAAAAATAAGTAGCCGCAAGTTTTTCTAACTGGCTAGTTAATTGAAATCCTTATTGTATAGTAATAACAAAAGCGATAAATCACAAAAACTTGGCAAGAGCCCCTTCTTCTGATTACCAAAGAAAACTACTTTAACGGGAGCTTCTACTTTTTTGGATCAAAATATTTGATATTTTGAATCACCCACATTGTTGCTGTAAAGCAACCGTTCACTAAGCAAGGGCGCACCTCAGCTTGTGGCTCACATTTAAAGGGCGCCATTAATCACGTGATTCGAAAAAAATTCAAGATTATTCTCTCTCTTTTGTAGTTGTAGCTATGCCTAGACTTGCACGTCTGCAAGAAACGCTCTATCTCGCAGAGGTAATCATTGGCGTCATACGATGGAAGTGGTTCATCTAAGAAACTGAATAAAAAGCTTATATTAAATTAAACGTTACATTTTTCTGAGGTTTGGAAATGAGGGAGGGGGAATCTTGGAGACTTTCATAGATAAAGAAGATAAAATCCATAATAACACCTGTCATAAAAAAAATGCATGCAAATATTAATTATTCTATGGCAAATTAATTTTTGAGATTGATTTTTGTTTGAAAGAAATCTAGAAAAATGTAACATTCAAAGGGGCGCCAAGGAACCTTCAAAGGGAACCCGCTATAGACATCCCTGCTTTAAAGCAATTTTGTGATATTCCAATTCCTTACAAAACTTTTTCTCCTAGAATGTAACGCGGCTCGTTGAAAATAACGCTATTATAAAACTCTTAAACTCGAAACCCTATTTTCCAAATTGGGCAACAACTTTCCCTAAAGAACTAACTATTCGACAAATTTCCTTCAATAATAATAAAAAAAATAGAAAGTTAATATTTTTCTATGGAGCTTTTAACATTGAAAAGAATAGTTTTTATTGATTAATTATTTTTAAAGTACACACATATTATTGACGAATAATACAAACTCGCCAACAAATATTTGACCTACTTTGTAAATGCAAACAGGACAAAAGAAAATATGTTTAGAAAATTTCAGTGAAACGAAAAATGGAAAAGATAAGATTCTCCATTTAGTTCACTTTAGTTCCTCAATGAAAATAGTACATTTACATTACAACCCTTCTAAACTTAGATTATGCCGATAAAATCAAAACTTTTCAGAAGTCACATCCCTAATCGGAAAAACTGTTTTCGTCGACCTGAATCACGTGACCGACCGGACGTGAAATATTTAAATGACCCAAACCGAAACACAAAACTAAAGAAAATGAAAACACAATTTAATTCCGGATTCTTTTAGGAATGACATTGTGACTAATCTAATATTAATTGTTACTTATGTGACTACACGACAATTTTGTACGTTAACATGTAGTTTATTTTAAACCTTCAATGATTTAATTATCAAAATATTGAATTTATCGGATGCAAGCAAAGAAATAAGTAGTATGCAAGTATGTAGTTGATAATAAAAATTAAAATAAGCAGTTAACCTTATCGCAATGTAAATATTATTGGGAGGTGATATCTTGTGCTAACTACAATTTACTCTACAATTAGATTTCTATACATCAGTTTTATTTTTTCTGAAGTAAATTTAATACGTATATGTATTTATATATATACGCTCGTTCACATTAATAGGCACTTTTTTTAAGAACCAACAATTCGGATTTCGAACCAACAGTTCGGATTTTGATTCGATTTTCGGTTTGTGCGGTGTACATTTTTTTTTCCTTTGTATGTTTATTCAATGGTTTCTTTAAGCATTTGCTTGCACGCTTTTTTTTCTGAGTTTGTAAGTTAGTTTGTTAGTTTGGGTTTTTTGTACAATGGTTTGTGCGTTTTAAAGTTTGTTTTTTGTTTGTATGTACGTTTGATTCTTCATTTGTATTTATTGAACGTTTGTATGAGCGCTTCTTTGTATTTCTGTTTGTTCGTACATTTCTTTGTATGTTTGCACGTCTTTTTCTATTGGACGGTGTAAAAATTGAAACTGTTCAATATCTAGAAGTTAAAAGAATTGCAGTAAAGTTGCAGCAATTATCCATACATATAACCATTCATATAAACATGCATAAAATTATCCATACAACTATTCTTACAATGCCAACATAATATCCCATACATTAACATCCATTCAAACATACATTTAACCTTACATACAAACATAGATCCATACATAGATACATGGTACCATAAATTTATTTAAACAAAGTAACCATGAAGTTTATTTAATAATTAACTTTTTTTTGTGTTGTACTTATGGATTTTATTTCTTACGACAAATTCAAAGTGTTTATTTAAATTAAGAACCTTATACTGGCCACGCGGCGACACTAGCAAGCTCATGTTAAACCAATAGCTTTCTTTTCAAATTTCTGCTTGCATTTTAATATATTTGTTTTTTTGCATAGTCTAATTGAGGAGACTGTCTCAACATTTTGGCTGCAACACTCATATTTGGAACGAGTTTCAAAATTACAAGTGGTTTATTAAAACTAAACAGGGACCCAAAAGCGAAGAGTCAAAATCCCCGGTTTGATATTGAATTACGAAACCTAAAAAAAAAAAATCATTTAAAAATATTAAAATGCAAAAGAGAAATTTGAGAAGAGAAAAACGCTGTCACCCGACTAACGACAGGAGCTTGCTACAGTTTGCACGTGTCATCGCGTTACCAGAGTTCGGCTTTTAAAGAGAAAAATTAACATATATTGTATAAATGTGTGTATAACTATTTAATTGTGAATAAATGAATGTACATGTATACATTCAATTTACTTCATAAAGGTAAACCGATGCTAGAAATGTGTGTTTCACACTAGATATCGTATTTAACACTGAGTAATTTTTACGTTGCGCTAACGTTTTTTCTGTCCTTGGAGGGGAGAGGAAACTACATAAACGCATACTACTTATTTCCTAGCTTGCAGCCGACAAAAATGACGTCAGAAAGAAATAGTTTAGTCATTGGAGTTTAAAATAAACTGCATTTTAAAAGTTAAATTACAAATTTGTTTTGTAGTCCTACTTATAAAGAATGTATAAATGTTACTAATGTTATAAAGGACTAATAAGGTTATAAAGGTTAAAATGTTAAAAAGAAATAAGAATTTTATAAATGTAATATAATATAATTCATAATAGCTAAAATACTAGTAGAATATAGTACATAGCTAATATAATATTTAATATATACATAATAGCTAATACATACTTAATAGCTAATATAATGTTATAAAGGATTTACATTACGATGTTATTCCTAATAAAAGTATCAATCCGGAGTAACATTTTGTTTCATTTCTTTATTTTTCGTCATTTAAATGTCCAGGTCCGGTCGGTAACGTGGCTCCATTTTCACAATTGGGGAGTTGACTTTCAATAAAACTTTTGGATATGGTGGGCAAAATCAATGCCCTGCAAGGTTTTTAATCTAAATGAAAAAAAACGTTGAGTGGGAAAATTACCAAATTGTATTTAACTAAACTAAAACACTAGTTGTATCTTTTCCATTGATAATTTTGTGAGACTGACATTTTCTAAACATTTTTTGCTTTTATTCAGTCTGAATTTGGAAAGTAGGTCAAGTGAAATGAAGGAGTGAAAAAGTATAAAACTGCGAGGTCTTGTTTAATTTTTAAAAAAAGCTTTAAGAAATTGATTATTACGTTTACAGTTGACTATTTTTAAGCACCTATTTCATTACACATATGATCTCCTGACTTCCGGTTTATTTTCATATATTTTTGTGAGCATAGTTTGTTTATCATGTAGATCTCGATAATGCTGCCGTTTGTGCGTTCGAAGTATGTCGATGATTATATTAGAAAGATTTTCCACTTTTATTACTTAAGCATTTAAACTGTATTTAAAAAAAACTTCGGCCTTTTTGCATTATATTTATTTGAATTTCACTTATATATTTAAATTTTTGTGTGTAAAAAAATGAATAATACGCCGTATGGGACAATGAGTACCAACTCAAATGCGCATCATGAACTTAAAATCGGGCGACCGTTTTTCGTCGGTCACGAGCATTTGAACCATATTGTATCACCAAATTTTGAAAGAACATCACATTTTCAGGTTTTTATACCAACATTTAGTTTAAGAAATTGATTTTTCACAAATTGGTGATCATTTGAACAAAAAGTCATTTTTTCGATTTTTTTTAAACCTTTTGTGAGCTTTAAAAATAATCAATAAAAAATATTCTTTTTAATTGTATAAACTCCATCGAAATAGATTAACTTTCTTTTTTCTAATTGGAGGAAATAGGTCGAATAGTTTTCTAGGAAAATTGTTGCTCAGTTTGAAAATCAGAGTTTCGAGTAAAACAAGTTAAGAGTTTTACAATAGCGTTATTTTCACAGAGCGGCGTTACATTCTAGGAGAAAAAGTATTGTAAGGAATTGGAATATCACAAAATTGCTTTAAAGCAGGGATCTCTATAGCGGTTGCCCTTTGAAGGTTCCTTGGCGCCCCTTTGAATGTTACATTTTTCTAGATTTCTTTCAAACAAAAATCCCTCTCCAAAATTAATTTGCCTTAAAATAATTAATATTTGCTTGCATTTTATTTATTACAGGTGGTATGTGTTTTGTCTTTTTTACCTACAAAAGTTCCCGAGATTTCCCCCTCCCTCATTTCCAAACGTCAGAAAAATGTAACGTTTAATTTAATATTATATGCTTTTTGTTCCATTTCTTAGATGATCCATTACCATTGCAGGACGCTAATGATTACCACCGTGAGATAGATGTGTAGGCTTAGGTATAGCGATAATTGCTAAAGGGAGTTATAATCATGTGATTAATAGCGCCCTTTAATTTTGTGCCACAAACTGATGTGAGACCTTGAACGGTGTCCAGCTTTAGAGCAACAATGCGTGGGATGCCAAAAATTGAATTGATCCAAAGATGTAGAAGCTCCCCTTAAAGTGGTTTTCTTTCTTAATCAGAAGAAGATGCTCTTGCCGAGCTTTTGCGTTGTATCGCTTTGTTATTACTTTACAATGAGAATTTCAATAAACTTGCCAGTTAACAAAACACTACGACGACTTATTTTTTGGAGCATAATTTCATCGAAGAGAGAAATTCCGTTAAATATCGGCTATTTTGTTATAGAAAGGATGTCTTCGGGTAAGATTTATCCTTCTTGAGAAGAAAAAAACCTTTAAAATCTACATCCCTCCCAGTTCCCACTTGTGTTGATCTGAGTGGGCAACCTCAACGATATATCGGTTAAGTATCGCTAGCTTTAGCCACTATTTGGCAAGTGTGTGCATACGTGTATTTGGGAGTGTGTAAAAAATCTTTTTCCATATAAATGCTTCCTCTAATGTTTCATGACACAACTATGCAACGCTATAAAGTTGTATTTCTTCAATTTTCTTGTTTTAACTTTATTTTAGTAGGCTAATTGTCGGAACTTGTTTGAGATCTATAACGTATTTAAAAAATATTTATGAATCGGCGGTTCACGTATTTTAAGGAGAAATGTTCGGAACAATACAGTGTTTATGACAACATTTATTTATATCCATTTTAAATCACCCTGTTGCCATATTGTTCATGTTACACATAAAACAGTATAAAAACACATCAGACTTTTAGAAACAATAAAAACAAGTAAATTAGAGTCCTTTTAATATGAAGGACTTCGTGGACAGATTTATTTTGTCTACTATTTATTAAATCTAAAATTACTTATTACTTAAATACGGTATGCAATGTCAAATGTGAGCAAAAAATCCTATTTATTAATACTTCGTTTGTTATTGTACGCTACATATTAGTTCTGAAAAAAACATGTTGACAACAGAAATAATATATATGATGATTTTACAGTGGGTATTTTCTTTTGAAGGGACCTTGGCGAGATAGAAATAACTAGAGCTCGGCAAGATAAAAAAAACTTTCATAGACATTTTATTACAGTACCCAAACGGGAAAGCGAAATCGCTTGCAAGCATTTTAAAGCGAAAAAAAATAGGGAGGAAAAATAAGTATATGGTGAGAAAACAGAAATCGATTTTATAAAATGATTTTTTACAGAAATGAATAATATGCCTTCTGCGACAATCCGTACCTACAAATGCGCACTTTGAACTTTCGATCAGGCGACCTTTTTTTCTTCGGTCATAATCATATGAACCATATTGGATCCCCCAAACCTTCAAAGAATATTACATTTTTTTTTAGCTTATACCAAAATTAATAAAAAAAAGATTTTCGACAAAATGGTTATTATTTAAACAAAAAAGGTCCTTTTTCGACTTTAAATAAAATCTTTTCTGGGATTGGCCCAAACTGAATTTCGAAAACAATTGTGTAGAACTCAGGTACTTCGACAGAAGTACCTCATTCATCGTTGTACGTTGCATCTATATATTTAAAACGCTAAGCGATTTCTTTCGACAATCCGTGAGAAGAAACTACTGCATCAAATTACATCATTCTTTTTTTAAATGAAAGATTATTTGGACACAGATTTGTTATCATGCATTCGTTTGTTCGAAAATTTAATTAATTAACCGTCATTTTCAATTAAACTTTTACTTCTGCTAATGACGTCGGCTAATGAGTTTTTTGTTATGAAAAGTGGCCGACGGGATAATAGAGAAGTACCATTTTTTATCAATATGTAATATTTATTAGATGCAGGTTTAAACTTCTAAAGAAAAAGTAAGGATAAAAATATCTGCAAACAACATTTAGTTTTTAATCAATCCAAAATATTATCTAATTTATTCCATCAAAGTTAGAGTAAAAACTGATCCAAGATTGCAAAAGGCACGCTAGAGAAAAAAAAAGAAATAACAATCATATTTTGACTGCATTAGAGGATGACGTCATCCGCTTCGGGAAAAACATGGGACATAGAAATATAAATCTAAACATTTCAATTTCAATGTCGCTTTTTAATCATAAATATAAAATAAACCCGTGCGGTGTTTTTTATAATAATTTCTGAGCATCATATAATGTGGTATTTTATTTTTTTGGCAACAATAATTTGAGGAAACCCTTTCATTTCTTTTAAGAAAACAATGCCGATGTAATTTTTAATTTTCAGCAAATTTTAATCAAAAACATGTTTTAACGAAACGTTAAGTGTGCTATATCAGAAGCCTGTTCAAAATCCTTTCATATGCAATGTAATTCGTCGTTCTGCGTTTCGTATTTTCTGCGAAAAAGGGATGTTGACAGGAGAAATAATATATATATGATTATTTTGGTAGGTTTGTTATAAGTTCATTTAACAGTTCCTTATTAGCGCAAAGTCCTATTTCTTTCACTGTGAATTTCTCTTTCGATGTCAAAAAATGTTTTTCTACTTTTGGACGCCAGCCAAAATACAGTGGCAATTTTTAGAAATGTACAACAGTTGTGACAACAAAGGTGCTATCGCTTTAGTTTTCATCGCACTTACATCAATTCGAAATACTACAAATTTCTATTTTTTACAATTTTAATTCTTACATCATCAATTAGAAAAAAAATTAGCTTTCGATTGAAATTTATTCAAAAACTGCCGCTTAATTTAACGACTTTTTAAATATTTTTCAAGCATGAAAATTTTTTCAATTCTATCTTATCAATGACCACCAGTTTACTTCAATAATGTAAAATAGCCCCTGGGAAAGTTGCCACAATTGAAAATAGATTTCTCTAACCATCATAAAAAGTGAATAATAATTTTTTAAAAAAGTGATAAATCATAAGATCAGATTATCCATAAGATAGAACATTTTGGCGCTATACAAAAATCTGTCAGGAAAAAAAGAAAAAAAAGGCTATTTTTAGTTTATGTTGAACATAAAATTGATATGTTGAATTCGTTGATGAATATGTTCCATCAGATATCAGGATATGCTAGGAATTGTATTTTTTTATTTTTTTACATTTGCCAACTGTATAAGAGGAAAAATATCCCCGACTGTGAGGGAAAAGGGATAATCATCCTGATTATGTCAAGGAACCGAAGAAACCATACAAATAAATTACACTTGAAAACATTAAAAATCTCCATCTGCAGATAGATTTATTACTGTAAAAAACTTCTTAATCTTTGCATAAAAATTGATTAGCTTAAAACAATGGATGCGTTTTAGAAGATATGGATTTGAAACGAACAATGATTAAAGAGGACATTTTAAAACTTTTAATTTAATCATTTTAAAACTTTTTTAACGTCGAATTTTGACGGTGCTTTTGGGCAGGTGCAATGCACATGCGCATAGGAGCTCATTCGGTTGCATTATCACAGGGGGGGGATGTGTGCTTTATTTACTATGTTCTGTTATTTACTGAATATGATATGAATGTAGGAATATACTATTTGTATATACTTCATTAGGTCCATGAATTTTTTTCTTGCCGTGGGGAATATGGTGGTAATGTCAAACTGATTTGCATTACACAGTTATTTACGGATTTTTTGTTTGGAGTTTGCATCGGAAATAGTACTGTATTTGACTGGGGAAAAAAAAAATATTTGATAGACTGTTTTATACGCAACCCTTCATAAATAATAAAGAAGCTTATTTTACTGATACTGTTATAGTTTTTTTTTGCGTCAAGTTTTGACGGGTTCCATCTAGTATAAGTTAAATTCCGTATGCAATGTCAGATGTGAGCACGAAATCCTATTCATTGACACCTCGTTCAACGGGTGTTGACCCTCCTAGATTATCACGGTCAAAGTAGACTAAATCTGCTAATTAAAATAAAATGTCACTTTTTATTGGTAAATAAAAATAGCTTTATACTATTTTTTGAATAGATATACATATCCTACAACACTATAAATAAATTAATATGACATTTATTCAAATTTATTTATCCTTAAACTAGTTGGGAAAAGAGATCTAAATTTTAAAACTATTTACCAGTAACTCATAAAAATAACGAGCTATTCTGCTTTTGAGCAAGTTTTTTGTTGTTGAAAGGACAGAGTACTGATACATCAAACGGCTGCAGGCTATGTATACAATTAAATAAAAATGTACAAAAGAAATGCCCTTTCTTCGAATGAACAGAATCCTACGTTATAACATTTAAAATTATACAAATGATTATCAATATACTTCATAAATACATATTTTGAAAGTCGCTTTAATTTAAACAATAAAGGCAATGTTCAAAACTGCCCCATTAGAATTGTTCAAATCTGCCCCTTATGCCACTATGTTAGAAAAGTAGGCTTCTATAGGTTATAAATATATTTAATCAAGATTTGTTATAATGATAAGAAAAGCATAAATATACTAACTAAACGTCACTAAAGATGAACAGCAGGAGACAACACATGCTTCAAAAGCTTACAAAAAGTAACTTAAAAGTTTAATCATTAGATGTCAAAACACAAAATCACTATTTATGACTAAACTGTAAATACATTGTAAAAATCATATTTTCAGGGAAATCTCAATTTTTCTGCGAAGAATTTAGATCTTTGTCATTAATAAAATAATGAAGTTATAGATAACTAGTATATAACGATAAAATTTCTGAAATAGTTCAACAATTGGACAAAACATTCAGAAATATTTAAAAAATAATCCATGTGCGAAAGGTTTTAATAAATATATATATATATATTAATGAGTTTCTAAAGAACTTGACATACAGCTCATTGTTTGGTTACATAAGAAAAATTAAATGCAAATTCTGAAATGGTTTAACGATTGCACAAAACATTAAAATTTTGTTCGTTTTAACCCTTTCGGGACCGGCGGCTTTTACACAAATTTTATTCGGTTGGCACTGTTATGGCATAATTTATAGTCTTTATACGTACATCATACTATGTTTAGCTCATTGTATTATTTTTATCTAATTTACAATTTTATGTAATTTAGCTTCTCAAATTTGGAAACACTAAAGTTTTAGTTTTTGTTTAGATCTCAAACATTTTTTTCTATGGAAATAAATCTGATAAGTTAAAACTTTAATAATGATGTCAGTATTTTTATTTGCAAATACACGTAATAGAATAATTTAGGATCGTATATGAAAATAGTCTCCCAAACAACTGGTGACCCGCATTTCTAAATAAACATTGCTCAATAATTGTATCAATCTATCTTTAAGTAAATATGCCTGCAGACGACGAAAAATCAAAAGATTCTACGCAAGAACTATGTAAGGTGAGTGTTAAAATGAAACCTTTTTGGATTGATCGTCCGGAAATTTGGTTTTTTCAAGTAGAGGCGCAGTTTAAGATAAGCGGAATTGTTTCTGGGGAAACCAAATTTAATTATTTAGTATCGCAATTGGAACCGAAATACGTAGAGAACATGTGGGATATTGTTACAAAAGATACCGATACGAAGTATACGGAATCTAAAACAAGACTTTTAGACTTGTTTAAAGAAAGCGAAAGCACTCGTATTAAAAAACTAATTACTGGAATTGATTTAGGTAATTTAAAACCCAGTCAATTAATACAGAAACTGAAATCAGTCGCAACTGTATCTGAAAATTTAATAAAAACCTTATGGCTAGAAAAATTACCAGATTCTATGCAAAATATAATACTTGTTAGTGATGAAGAGCTACCAAAGTTGGCAATTATGGCTGACAAGATTGCCGATATGACACCTTCTAATGATATTTTCAGCGCATCTTCTACTTGTAATTGCTCGAATACCGAATTACTATCAAAAATCAAATCTCTATAACAGCAAATTGCCCAATTAAGTGTTGATCATATATCGCGACCACGATTACGGAATAACTATGTTTCTGGCAGAAGATCTCGAAGTAATTCTAAAAAGAGATTTAATCCTCGAGGAAAATACTGTTTTTATCATTTTCGTTATGGTGCCAAATGTCATCAAGATAAATGTACGCCACCGTGTAGTTAGTCACCTGATTATGCACCAAACCAGGGAAACGCCAAAATGCAGTAGAGAATGCGGCATGCTCTTCGGCTAATAAATTTACGGATTGTTGCAAATTTCACTTATTTGTTAAAGATAAAAAATCGAAAGTGCGATTTTTGGTAAATAGCGGTGCAGATGTTAGTATTTTACCAGCTTCTAATCAAGATAAACAATCCGGGGATTATAAACTGTATGCAGCAAATGGTAGAGAAATTGAAACATGTGGTATAAAGACGCTAACACTAGATTTAGGACTTGGACGGGAATTTCAATTTCCTTTTATCGTTGCAAAGATCAATAAAAGGAATTTTGGGAGCTGATGTTATAAACAAATTTAACTTGTTAATTGATTTGCATAATAAGAAACTGATTGACGGATTAACTCTGCTAACTATTACTGGCGAAGTTGCTACCGTCAGTGAAAATAGTGATGTCGGTACTGTAAATAATACCAATAAATTTTATAACCTGTTAAAAGAATATTCCGAGATAACCAAATCAAATTTATTTTTATCAAGTGTAAAAGACAACATCACATTATAACACAAGGTCAACCTGTCCATTCTAAAGCAAGACAATTGGATCATAAACGACTTGCAACAGCAAAACAAGAATTCCAATTCCTGCTCAATAATAATATAAAAAGACCCTCCAGTTCTCAATGCTCGAGTCCTCTTCATATGGTTACGATAAAGGATGATACTTTTCGCCCATGTGGAGATTACAGACAACTCAATGCCAGAACTGTTCCTGAGAGATATCCATGAAATTTTGAAAGATACAACTATATATTTTAAAATTGATTTATTTAAAGCCTACTACCGAGTGCCCATTGCCGAAAAAGATAGGTGTAAAACAGCAATTATTACTCCGTTTGGTTTGTACGAGTTCAATGTAATGAGTTTCGGTTTGAAGAATGCACCAGCAACATTTCAAAGATTTATTAATGAAGTTTTTTCAGGTCTAGATTTTGTCTTCGCCTATTTAGATAATATTCTTATCGCATCTACAAGTGAAGAACAACACAAGAATCATCTCAAATTAGTGTTTGAAAGATTAAAACATTTTGGACTTCGCATTAACGTTTCCAAATCTGTCATGGGAACACAAGAAATATAATTTTGGGGATATTTAATTACTCCTCAAGGCTCACGTCCTTTACCTGACAAAGTTCAAGCCATCGTTAACTACAAATTTCCTACAACTATCCACGAACTTAGAACATTCCAAGGCATGATTAACTTTTATCGTCGATATTTACAGAACGCTTCAAAAACATCAATCTCTCTTACATGATTATCTCAAAGGAGCAAAAAAGAAAGATAGACGAAAAATTCCTTGGACAGATGAAGCGAAAGAACAGTTTCAACAATGCAAAGATGATTTAGTCAATCTTATCATTTCCAAAGTCTGAACTACCTCTGTCACTAAGTACGGACCCTTCAGATTCGGCGATTGGAGCAGTAATTGAACAGTATGAAGATAATGGATGGAAACCTATCGCATTTTGTTCTAAGAAATTAATGATGCACAAAAGAACTACAGTACTTACGATAGAGAATTACTTGGTATTTACCTCTCCATTAAACACTTCAAGCATTTACTAGAAAGAAGAAAATTCACGATATATACAGACCACAAACCCTTAACCTTTGCATTCCTACAAAAGCCTGAAAAAGCATCTCCTCGGAAACTTCGTCACTTACACTACATTTCACAATTTTCAACTGACATCCAACATATTAAAGGTCAAGACAACATCATCGCAGATACCTTATCTAGAGTAGAAGAAATTTCTTTAATCGATTATGATAACATAGCAGATGAACAAGATCAAGATGAAGAATTCCAAACTATAAAGGCAACCACAACTTCCCTGAACTTGAAGCAATATCCGCTACCTTCTGGATAGTCTTTGTGGTGTGAAACCTGAACAAGTAATATTAGACCATACATTCCTCAATCCCATCGCATGAAAATATTTCATCAAGTGCATGGAGTATCCCATCTTGGAATTAAATCTGTGAAACTCCTGACATCAAAATTCATCTGACCAAGTATCCGAAAAGATTTACAGCTACGGACCCGATCTTGCATGGCTTGCCAAAAAAGCAAAATTAATCGGCACACCAAATCAAGTTTCGGTGAATTTCAACCGCCATCGGAAAGGTTCAGTGACATCCATGTTGACCTGATAAAGACCTTTACCACCATCAAACGGAAATATCTAATGCCTGACCTGCATCGACCGGTATATACTAGCTGGATGGAAGTAATTCCACTGAACAACATTTCAGCCGAAACAGTTGCCAAAGCATTTTACGGTAATTGGATGCCGACTCGTCACGGATCGTGGTGCACAGTTTAGATCAGAGATGTTGAATACCCTGTCAAAAATGTGTGGAATAAAATTGCAGCCCACGACTGCCAGTCACCCTCAATCCAGTGGAAAAGTCGAACGGCTTCCCAGATCTTTAAAGACCGCACTAATGGCACACAGTAGACTGGCCTGCAAAGAAACAACACTGCCAACTGTTCTTGTCCTACGCACTGCCATGCAGGAAGATTCGGAATACCCCATTGCCCAGATTGTCTACGGACAAAACGTAAGATTATCTGGAGACTTTTTCCACGAAAGTACAACTCAAACAACACCTGATACTTTTGCAAAACAACCTCAACAAGTAATGGAAGAAGTTGTACCAAGAACTGTGTCAAAAAAGTATGTTAAAAAAATATTTGTTCCAAAAGATTTAAAAACCACGTCACATGTATTTATTCGCAAGGACAGAGTTAAAAAGCAACTGGAACCACCATACGAAGGTCCCTTTCAAGTCATCCACAGAAATGAGATTTCACACTCAAAATCAGACAAAACAGTCACTGTGTCTATTGATAGATTAAAGCCGGCGTATTTCTTACAAACATCCTATAAAAATAAATACTTCATATAAAAAAAACCTTGCGAAAACGAAACAAGATTTACCTCCTCAAGTTCAAAAACTTCTTGAAAAACATTCACGTGCGGGACGAACGATCAAACTTCCTGTGCTATTTCGCGATTAATTTATAAGTTTTTTTTTTTTTTTTGTATATAGATTGTAACGTAACTTTGTTACTGGGAAGGGAGTATAATTGTTGTGGCATAATTTATAGTCTTTATACGTACATCATATTATGTTTAGCTCATTGCATTATTTTTATCTAATTTACAATTTTATGTATTTTAGCTTTTCAAATTTGACAACACTCCAAAGTTTTAGTTTTTGTTTAGATCTCAAAAAGTTTGTTCTATGGAAATAAATCTGATAAGTTAAAGCTGAAATAGTGATGTCAGTATTTTTATTCGCAAATACACGTAATAGAATAATTTAGGATCGTATATAAAACTCGACTCTCCAACTGCGCCACTTTTTTTAAAAAAAGCTACCTTTACTTAAACTATCGCACAAAAATGCTCTAATTAGAGAAAGCACACAAATATTACTTTTATTTTTTACTAGTGCCTAAAACAAATTCTGTATGTTCTTTTTGAGGGTGCATATATGCACCCATGGTCCCGAATGGGTTAAATTATCTATGTTAGTAGTATAATACAGTTGAATTTTAATATTTTTTGAAGAACAAAGTTTTCCAGTCATGAAAAAAAACTACATAGCAGTAAGACATAAAAAGAGACAGAAAAAACAAAGTTTTCCAGTAATGAAGAAATAGTTAAAATAAATACAACGATAAAGTAGATTATATAACTTTAACTTTTAAAAGTATTCATCAAATTAAAACCTGATTTTGTCTTCTTAAAAATATGCCTGAAAAATCTATAATAAATTTTGATTATTAAAATTCATCTTATTTTATTTCATAAGTAAATTGAAATTATTAAATGCATTAGATAACAGAAAAAGTCTCACATCTCTTATTAAATCTCTTATCTTTTATTCTCTTATTCACATCTCTTATTAAATTACAATTTTTATTTTTACTACAAAGTTAGGTTTAAATGTTACTATGTTAAAAATCTAAATTTGATCTGCATAGATATAATTAACATATGTGGTATGCGGTACTATATATTCCTTATGATTTAATTGTGTTTCATAAGAAATATTCATTTTACAATAAGCATAACTAGAGCTACTTCCCTATGTGTAAATTCATATCCACCACTTGATAACTTGCTATGAATATCCTCTACCAAGGCAGAATGTCAGAGTCTCTTGAAGTATTAAAAAAACTTCTCTGGCTCTACTGCATTCATCAATATAATCTAGAGAGTGTGGACGAAGAAGTCATTCTTTATAATTCACGTACTTTGTGGCTCTGAGATCATATTCTGCAATAAAAATATATACGCTTTAAGTACTTTAATGTTAAAAACCTAGCAAAAACACAATCAGTAAATTATTAAGAATTTAATTATCAACGAAAATAGTATTATGAAAAATAAAATTAAAAATCAATACAATATATATAACCTAATACGATACATACTAGTATTTTTCCTTTTAGCTTTCCTAACTTCATGGTCATCATGTTCATCTAAAAAAGCACAAATACTGATAAATCATAATAGAATTTGAAAAATGAATAAAAAAACAAAAACTAAATTAATACGTACTGCTTTGTTTGGATTTTTTAGACCCATCTCTGCAGCATGAAGATGTGTTTGGGTTTATCCTCTTTCTCCTTCCAGCCACTAAAAAAAATCAATGTATATACAAAATATATAAGTAAATTATATTTAATTTTTCAATTAATTTTCAGGAGTGAATAAATAATAAAAAAGGGAATTTTTACATTGATAACCGAGCATAAAACCAAAACACTGGAAAATGTCCAAGCCGGGAATCGAACCAGGGCCCTTGCAATAACGTTTCAAGGCTCTAACACTGAGCTAAGAGGACGATACCCAACTTGGCATCTCTCACTCACATATGTGAGTAAGGCTGCAACCGCAGCGCAAGATAGTTATGTCATCACGAGAACACGAAAACTGTGGGAAATTTGAGACAACATAAAACCACACCAAGTCCAGCATAGATTTATACACCAGCGGAGAAGACAGAGATACACTTTGTTAAAGTTAGCTTGACCCACAGTGAACCCAAAATGACCCACTAATCGAATTTTCTCGAATATGTAACCTAGCGCAATTGTCTTTTCTTACCTTAAAACAATAGGATAACAATTTAGTCAAAATCATTGGAGTCGTTTTAGATAAAAATAGCTTGACCCATATTGACGCCAAAATGACTCACTACTCAAATTTTCTCCAACATTTGTGACCCACTCCTAGTGGTAATCCCGTACTCCAAAATGGTAGGATACCAAATTTAGTGAAACTCTTGGAGCCATTTTTCAGATAAAATTTGCTTTACGCGTAGTGACCCAAAAATGAACCACTAATCGAATTTCTAAATAATCAATCGAATTTCCACTAATTAATTTTCTCGAACATGTGACACACCCCAATATTCTTATCCTAATCAAAATTGGTAGTATACAAAATTTAGTCAAAATTGTTTCAGCCATTTTTTAGATAAAATAAGCTTGACTGACCCGTAGTGACCCAAAATGACCCACTAATCTAGTTCTCTCGAACATGCGATCCATCCCCAATGATCTTCTTGTACCCCAGAATGGTAGAATGCAAAATTTAATCAAAATTGTAAAAACAGTTTTTCAGATAAAATTTAACTTGACCCGTAGCGATCCAAAAATGACACATTAATCGAATTTTCTCGAACATGTGACTTAGACAAATGACCTTCTCATATTTCAAAATGGTAGGATACAAAATTTAGTCAAAATCATATGAGCCGTTTTTAAGTAAAATTAGATTGGCCCTGATTGTGACCCAAAATGACCCACTAATTGAAATTTCTTGAACATGTCACATAGAATAAGAGGGTATACATCAACTGCACCCGTCGATGGAGGAAATCATCAACTGCACCCGAAAGCACGGAACTCCACCAGTACGATCTGCACTTCAGGGGTTGGGGTAACAATCAATCATTGTATTAAGGGTTGTCTTTTGGGGGTTCATCTAAAAAGTCTCCATGGTCGAAATCAAGCGATCTTAAATCTTGGAGACAATAACATAATACTTATAATTATCAGTTGTAGTATTAATATTATTATTCAAATCAAGATGAATGGAGAATGGTTCAATTTAGGATTTTTTTTTTTTTTTTTTGGTTAATCAATAAGTTAAATTTTTGTATCATAAAATATTTTCAGCCATTCATGTATAAAAGTATCTCATATTCTTATTCAGATACCAATAACTGATAGATTAGTTTTACTTAGAAAATTGGCTTTCAAAAGTAAGCAAAAATTTATTTAAAAATATTTTTATAATCAAAATCATAAAAAGTCAACAGTCATTTATTGTTAAAAGTTTATTTTATTTTTATAAGGAAGTCATCTATGATTAAATAGAATATTTTATCTTTGTAGATAAAACCCCATAACTTTATTTGAAGCAGATGAGTTAATTTAATTTGAAATTCAAAAATCTTAATCTTATGTGGATGAAAGCAATTTCTTTCCTGCGTCTAATGAGTATTAAGGGTAAGTGTTTTTACCGCGAAATTTTCTGACACATTTTAGAACTCATTTTTAAACGTGTAAATACGAGAATTGATTTGAAATCTAATAATCTTTTTCATTTTTCCGTAATTGTAAGAATTTTATATTCAGTAAAAGTTGAAATTTATCAATAAACTTCTATTTAAGTTTCAGTTATAAAACAGTACAATCTCATTAGAATTTTAAAACTTATTTTAGATTGTGGTAAAAAGTATTACTTTCCGAAGAAAATAAACAAATATTTTACTATCGCTAGAGTTTGAAACAAGTAATAATAGTAAAAACAACAACAACAATAGTATATACAATTTTATGTTGATAAGAGTACTTCAGCATCAAGAATATTCTTGTATTTAGAAAAAAAAATTTCAACATTTTTTATCAAAATACTAGAGAGAATAAATTTTAAGTTGATTCTAAAAATCTAGAAAACAATCTAAAAAAATATATTAAATGTAAAAAATCTATAAGCCCTTTCAATAATAATAATAATAATAATAATAATAATAAAAGGTTCTCACCACTCTTATTTGATTCTGGAACTCGAGGTGGCGTTCCCTAGTTAAATATAAAAGAAAAACTTAATTACATTCTAGGTAGATTAAGTAAGAAGAAAAAAAAAAAACACTCGACATTTTAAAGAGTAAATTTAATAGATAGGGTAAACGAGAATTGAGGAATACTGAGTTTTATTATTATTACTACCCTCTTTGTTCAGGACAAATAGATAATGAATGTATATGTCCTGAACCAAAGTAAAACTCTAGTACCCAACTACCCCTCGTATATCCTATATGATTTAAGAAAATAATTCTTATTTTTAATAATTAAATAAATTTCTAATAAAAGTACCTCTCTTGAGTCAGTAGAAGGGGATATTCGATGAGGGTTGGCAGGAGTTAGGAGTGGCTGTTCCATTTCTTCATCGCTGCCGGCTCGGAAAATTTCCACCGAATCTTCACTTTGCCTTTGGGCTCCAGATCCAGAAGACAATACTCTGTCGGCCCGTACATTTTCCCTCTGGTCATCAATTTGGCTCAGGGCTGGGGATCCAAAAGAGAACACCCTGCCTGTAAATAACGGAATACTTCATAACGTGTCTACATTTTAAAATGGAATACATGTTATTTTAAAACAGACATTGCTCTCTACAAAAATTTGAATGGTAAGGTAAGCTCATTAGGTATCATGTGAATCTAAAAAGTACGTGTGTTCAAAATTGAAATCATCAGTACCTATCATTTGGAGGCACACAGAATCTGTCATATGAATGATCTGCAAAAGAATGTGTGTGTGGTGTGTATTTTTCATGAACATTGCTACCTATGAATATCAAGTGTACGCAAATGTCACTTACCAATCCTGTTACCTGAAAATATATCATGCAAATGTCTGAAAAGAAAAAAAATCATGTCCGACATGTTTAAAACTGTAAATATTTTTCTGTACAAGCCGTATACCATAGTGCGAGAGAAAAGTATAAAGTGAACATGTAATAATTATTAACAAAATGCAAATAAATAACAAGTAAATGATTTAAAATAGCATACATAGTAACCATATTAATATGTAATATTACCTACAGCAGCGTATATTTTTTTAATCAAAGTGGCATTGATAGTTTCATGATAAATTATATAAGTTAAAATTAAATTATATAAGTTAAAATTAAATTGTATGCAAATTTAAGAGATTTATCAACAAACATCATATTATAATGTAAATAAGAGCAAAAGTATGCAAAATGCGATTTGAAAAGTGACAAGATAAAATAGAAACATGAGCATTTTTGTGTTGGAATTGAAATGTTCAGTACGATGTGTCTTGCATGTCATCCCCTCTAAAGAAACTAGGATAATTTTTTTGTCTAGCTAGAGAAGTAACAAATGAAACATAAATTGTAATGTTAATGTGTCTGAATTACAAAGTGGACAATTGAACAAAACCAGCGGTATGTGTAGTCTACCCACAAACTCTTTTTGCCTAGTATTTTGAGTAAGACAAAACTGTATGGGTATGTAAATGTAAACAAAAACTTCTCGTTATGAACAGCACCAGACACAATGAAACGTGTAATATGTAACCTATGAACCGAAAAGAGTAAAAATTACCGTTGAATTTTTCTTTCTTTTTTTTTTTTTTTTGGCGGGGGAGGGGGCAAATGGGGAAAAAATACATATGACATTTACTTCCAAAAATATGAAAATATATGAATATATAGTCACCACTGAACACATTGTGAATACACGCATGGTATTAACCTTAGGAATAAACATGACAAATTTACTTATTGACATATCTATAAAGCTCAAGACAGGTTAAAAAATGTAAAATTAAATTTACAAGCTACGTCCGTACCTCGAAATTTTTACACTTATATTATTACTTTATAATCACTTATCTTTTCAATTTTATGCAATCTAAAAAAAAATGTCATGCGCACATCACTATAATTGAATAAAATCAAAAATATTGTATAAAAATAGCATATTTTGAAGAATATATAAAATATGTATGAGTGAGTAATATTAACCTAAAATGTCAGGTTAAAAACCAATTAAAAAATATAAAACTATCTTTACTAAAAAATGACTAATACTTTAAATTAACATATTTACAATGTTTTGAAAAAGAGCCTAAAAACACTGAAACGGGTTATGCATACGAATCAATTCAAAAAAACATTTAAATTAATAAAAAGGGTTTTTTTATAAGGTCCTCCCCACATTTTATTTACAAATTAAATTAAATAGGATGACTGCATAAATATGTCATAGAGATGTAAATACACAACTGGATCAAAATTAAATTTTCAACTTGCCCCATTTATTTACATTACTTTCGGTTTCGGGTTGAGGCTCCAAAACAAGAGCCCGAACTCATCTCTAATGTGTAAAAATATTTTATTTGAATACTAAAATTTGATAGAATGCATACATTTTGTGTTCTACATCATACTTTGTATAGAAAATAATCGTCGTAATCATTTCCCTACTTTTAATGCATAATAATAAACGCAGAAAGCATAGAAAGACTAGCCGTCGAATACTTCGCCATTGAAATTTGACCGCTATTAATGTATTTCGCATCGGACACGTTGCCTGTCTGTTGAACTTTTTTGAAAAGCTCACAAATTGTTTTTCCATCTGGGCCTTTTGCGACTTGAAATCGCCTCCTTGTGGCAGTAGGACTCTGATTTAATCGGTGGTACTCCAACACAATAACCACACGTTCCACCACGGTATACTTCACTTTCGGAATTATTTTCACTATACGCTAATAGCGGTCAGATTTCAATGGCGATATCTTCGATGGCTAGTCTTTCTATGCTTCTGAACTCTTTAGAAGGATTCTTAACGCTCTCAACGCCCTCTATCGGTGCTATTTTTAACTAAATTTTGAGATCTATGTATAAGATTCTTACGATTTTTTTAATAAACATACCACTGGTTTCATGCTTCTATCTATCACCGTTTCCGGGTTATTGATTTTTAAAGATAGGGGTCCTTTGTGAAACACCCTGTATAAACTTGTTGATGACCTTGGCGTACTCGTAATTGCGTGGCCGCTATAACAAGGAAGTACCAAAAATATTTATAAATAAAACCCTATAAAATATGCGGAAATTTTACCACTAAAATTTAAAAGTACTTTTCATATCGTTAAATCTCAGTATTTTGTCATTAAAAACGGAAAATATTTCTTTTAGAAAATACTGGTATAATTTCCGCATATTTCATAAGGCCCTAAACTACGGACAAATAAAATATTAAGATTTTTATTTTTAATCATCATTATTGTTAAAAATTAGCTCATTATGAAAGCATGGGATAATAAAGTACCACATATTTTGGTCAAGGGTTGCATTAAAGTAACGCTACTAATTTGAGGCGTTATTATTAAAAATTAAATCAGAATGGAAACTTCAAAAATGGATTTCGTTCCATTTAAGAAGCTTAATAACATCCCTTTAAAGATATACAAATTTATGTTAAACAGGTCTTACATTTCAAAAATGATTTACTGATTCTTACCCATTCTTCGCCTTGCCTGCAATTGTGGGCGACCGGGATCTAAAGAGTCGTTGGGAGTAAAGCTTTCATAGTCTGAAAATAGAGAAAATAAAATACATTAAAATGTGTTATATATTTTAAAATTTAGATAATACATATAGTTCGAGCTGCGGCTGCACAAAACAACAGCTCATAGACATCATGGCTACAGTTCCAGGAATAGATAGAACTCGATTATCATATTATAATGAAATTCTTGCATCCTTTTATCTCTTTTCCGATCTAACCAGTTTTCACATAAACATGCTATCTGATGCAGGATTTTCATTCGAAAACTCAATGGTGACCTATTAATCAACCACAAAATTTTATATACAGGTGGTTTCCATCAAGATATGACTTGGCAGACCAGTTCCATTTTAATATGCTAATCGAGTTCTTTCTACATCTGGAAATGTAACCGTGAACTCGATGACGTGTTTTGTATACAGAATATGAAATTTTAAATATGAAAAATACGAATTAATGATAATAAATTAATAATGAATTAAATAGTACATTAATAATATGAAATTAAAAATATGTTAAAAAGATAGAAATGAATCTGAGCTTACAGATTATTTGTGCTCTTTCGGGGGTGTCAAGCACAGGGGGTGGATTCAAATGATAAGGCCTCTCATTGCTCCTCATTACATCTTCACCCCCCTCTTCCTCCAGAATTTCGCCAGATACTTCATTTTCATTTTCATCTGGATGAAGGATGGACTGTTCTGTACTGGTGAGGTCCTCAGCGTTCTCCTCTTCCTCATTATTACGCACTTCTTCATCGTGATTTTGTTGTTGAGGAAGACTCCCAATGCTATGAAAATATAAATAATAGTAATGTTTAAGATGAAATAGATTTTGCATGTATAATAAAAAACAAAATTCATAATTAAGAACAAGTAACACATTTAAAAAATATAAATTACAAAATTTTAAAAACAATCCGGATACAACGTTTGAAAACACTAAAAATTACTTTTTAAGAATTATTAAATATTATTAAATATATATTTTTTTTAATGAAAAATCGGAATTTTACTTAAAAGTGAAAATTCTTTTTTTCAAAATCATAAAAATTTAATTGATTAAATAAAATTAATTAAAAACACTTACGAATTCGACATGTCAGAAACATTATTGGACCCGCGATCTTCAATTTCATCGTGTGCATCAGACAAAGGGTGTCCGATGACTGAGTTGCGGGCCTGTTTAAAAAATAAAAAGAAAGGAGAAATGTTACTTTAACGTCTAAATACAACATAAAGTTACTGGTTACCAATTAAAATACCAAATAATAATAATCATTTTATAATTTCTACTGTACATTAACTTAAATTATTTCATTATTGAATAAAAAAATATTAAAGAGAAAGGAATTTACCCTCTGTTCTGCAGCTTCTTCCATACGTTGGCAGCGGGTTTTATAATTATTATTATCCTCATCTAAGTCTTGGACCCGCTTGCACAACTGATCCACTGTGTCCATCAGGTGTACTCTATAGTACGGATTAGCTAAATTAAAATAAAATTCGAAATATAATTTAAAGCTTCCAACAAGACTTACATATGAAAAATAATTTACATACAACAGATTATAAATTATCACAACACTCATGAATGAAACAAGAGACTACGTCACTGCGACCATGCATTCTATGCGGGTCCATCATGTCTGAAAGTATGTCTTAGTGCAATCTTGAAATGGATATCAATTAAATTATGTTTGGAAGGTCTGTTTCAAAAGTTTAAGCACAAGCATAAAATGTAGATTTTCAAAGAATTATAAAAAGTTAGAATGAATAACATTTTTTTATTTAGGGATTTCGCAACATTATTTAAATAAATGATATCAAAAGTAGAAAAAATAAATTACATACTTGTAAAAAATAAAATTAAAATTTCAAAAAAAAAAAAAAAAAAACTGTCTCAAAAGTTTATACACAATGTCAAAAACAACCAGATTTATAATTTTTACAGTACTTACAAATTATTTTCCCGCGATTTCGGATTAGTTCAAATAAACGTGCGTCCATCGAAATTATTAGTTTTTGTAGGGCTTCTGGTGGCAAATAGTACCATGCTTTCTCAATAGCCTCTTGAGTTCTTCAATAGAGTCATACTGCTTTCCATTGCCGTAAACCTGGCGGGTTAAAATACCCCAGACATTCTCAATCGGATTTAAATATGAACTTAAAACTGGCCAGTCAAGAAGTTTAATATTTTTCAGAGAAAGCCAAAATTTTGTAGAATGCGATATGTGGATTGAGGCATTGTCTTGTTGAAAAGTCCATTCAAGATCCTCCAAAATGTCACCAAATGGAAGCAAATGTCGGTTTAGCGTCTCTTTATATACATTTTTTAATCTTGTCTTCCTTTTAGAAAAGCCAGAGAGGTCTGGCTATTGAATCCAAATGCCCCCCCCCCCCCCCCCCGCTCAAACCATAACAGATTTACCACCTTGCTGCCTGCTGAAAAATGCGCTTCGTTCCTTTCGTAAATCATGCCAATATGCGTTCTAACCATCAGGGCCATCTAAGTTCCACTTTTTCGCATCGCTGAATAAAACAGGAAGCCGTTTGTCCCCGTAGGTTATGTGTTTTTTTAGCCAAGTTCATTCTTGCCTGTTTGTGATGTAATTTGAGAGACGGTTTGCAAGCCATTTTCTTTTGTATGATGTAATCACATTCTTTAATACATCCATGTACAGTGTCTTTTGGACACCTGTACACTGAGGTTATTTTTAATTTACCGTATGGACATATTTTGTCTAGATACCAATCTCCGTATTCTCCGGTGGCTGAGAGCTTGTGCTCTCGAAGCTGGTAGACGGGAGGTGCTGGCTTTGATCCCAATCGCGCCCGTTGGCCTAATCGATCGGAGTTTCCGTGGTTTTCTTCGAGCCGTGGATTTATCCATTAGGATTAGGTTCCCTTAGAAAGACCCCCCCACGAAGGACACTCCCCCCGGGCCTCTATCCCTAGTGTAGATAATTGGCCGTCAATAATCAACCCAACCCAACCTGTATTCTCCGATCAGTCTGAGCAGTCGTCATACGTGGTCGTCCACATCTTGGTTTCCGCTTAAAATTATCATTTTTAGAGAGTACTTGATATATACCTCGCTTTGATCGATTTTAAACTCTTCCAATTTCAGTAACAGTTTTATTTTGCGATTTCAATTTAAAAACTTTCAAAATCTCACATTTTGTGAATTTAATGTGTATCATAAAAAGGAAATAAATTCTTCTTTGAAAACAAAAGACGAGTTACGTAATTATTTTTTCAACTTATTTATATAATTAGAATTCAAAATTTCATTTTTCATACTTACAAAATGAATAAATCGTGTTTTAGATTCTTTAACCAGAAGTGCACTTTTTTATTAATCAGATCATTTTTCACACTTTCCAAGAAAGTTGAAAAGTGTTTATGAATTCGGTTTGTCTGCCTGTCAATGCTCTAAATCACGTAAATATACCAGGATTGCTATTAAATTTATATATGACATTCAGGCTTACTAGGACATGCTCGGTATTGAAAATGAAGCGCGTAGCATTCATAAGTTATTTACAAGGACACTCAAAGGATTTCCGTAACATTACGGCTAATGATAAAAAAAAATGGTTTGCAGTGTATTTTAATATTGTTAACACACTTCAAACATGTTGAAACTGATATACAGGGTTTTCCTAAACTCATGGTACAAATTTTAAGGGTTGGTACACGACACTGTCACAAAAAAATTTTGTATAGGAAACCAGGGTCGGTATACATTTATATAGTATAATACTCACTCCAATCCGAAGTTGCGTTTTAGTTCTTAACTTTAACAATAGTGAATATATTTTAACGAAATCCTCAGAATATGCTTACAAATCATGCAAAGATGAGTCTGTTGCAAATTTTGTTAAAATATATTCACTACTGATAATATATGACTTAGGATTGGAGTGGGACGTCCTGTAATTTTGACTAAATAAATAGATTTTTGACCCTGGTTTCCTATACAATAAATGCTTTTTACAGTAAAATAAAGAAGTAAAACAAAGTAAAATAAATAAGATTTATTTAATAGAAAATCATGACTTACGATCTGCAGTGACCATGAATACGGGCAGGCAGACCGAGTCGATTATCATAACCAACTCGTATTCCCCAGGTTCATGGACGACGAAGAACCCGGAGAGTCCGCCTGCATTCCTTCTGCTGTACACCTGGCAGACTTCCTCGCTGTCTTTCTGGAAGAGGGCCATTTCTAGAGCGGGTGTCTGCTCCTCTCCCAATCTAATGTTGAACGTCGACAGCTTTCCTTTAATGATAGAAGGAAAAAAATTAAGATCAGTTAGCAAGCAAAAACGAAAAAAAAATGGATTCATTTTGTTTCTACACTATAGGGCAACACTATAGGGCAACACTATAGGGCAACTCATATAAAAGGGCCAAACATCGTGAAAACTCAAAAAGTTACAGCAATAATTGATAAATTGAGGAGGAAATCCCATAGGATTATATGGCATTTCCTCCACACTTTATCAATTATTGCTGTAATTTTGAGTTTTCATTATATTTCACTGGTTTTTTTTTTATATGAGTTGCCCCTATCAAATCATGACTAAAAATGTTTGTTTTAATTCGTGCATGCGTAGTTAAAATTTATTTCATACAAATACCTATATCTCATGAAATATTGAACATTAGTATTTTTATTCCTGTATACTATTTCTATGATTTTTTGTCAATTTTTAATACAGTTTTTTCAGTATTTATAACAAGTAAATATAGATGAAAATTATTTTGGAAATAAACAAAACAAATATGTTTTGATTTAAAAAACAAGATGGCGGACAGCAGGCTAATCCCAAAGCTGTTCCTTTTTAATTTTAATGTATAGTTATTAATAAATTTATTTATAACTATACATTAAAATAAAATAATAATAATCAATTTTGTAATACATCATTTTAATATATAATAGCGCTCCATAGATTTAATATGATTATATATATATATATAATTTAATTTAATTCAATTCTAATACATTGTAACTTAATTGTCAGTGTAATAATATATCATTCGAAGTACTGAATTAAATCATAATTAATTTTCTTATAATTCCTTAATTTGTTGGTTAATTTTATAAGAATTTCTTAATTTGTTGTTAACTTTATAAAACCATCCATCTAATTTAATAAACTTTATTCATTTTAATAGTACTGTAATTTTTATTAAAATATTTTAATCTAAAGTATACACATTTAAACAATTGCTTCAGTTTTAACAAATAATTTATTAGACTTTTAAATATCTTTACAAGACTATATGATTGGGAATGCAAATCACAAGAGATATAAAGTTTAAATAGTGTTTTAACTGTCAATGGTTGTATCATACTGAAAGTATTGGTTCTTTGTCCGATCACTGAAGTCAAGCAGCATCGAGCGGCGTTAGTACTTGGGAGGGTGACCACTTGGATACTGTATAGTTTTTATAGAAGCTCTGTATTTTTTCTATAGATATTTTTATAGAAGCTCTACAGAGATTTCTATTGAACTTCTACAGATATTTCTATAGCTTTAGATTAAACAAGCTTATAGAAAAACGGGCCGTAATTCTATAGGATTCTATAATGCATTTTCTATAAAAAATATTTATAGAATTCTATAAGAAATTTTTTTGTAAGGGGTAGCTGACTGTAACAACATATAAAATTACATTCGCATTTAAAGTTCTCCATACCCCGCGTTTTACATATATCCATTCACATATTCATATTCTTTTGCGCGGTTGGCACTGTGCAATAACCAAAAATTCTAAATACATACTCTTTAATTAAAAACATGCTATAGGTGACTGTAATAATATAGTAAAATTACATTACCGTCAGCTTTCTACAAACTCTACATTTAACATATATTCGTATTCTTTTGCACGGCCTTTTAAAATAACTATAAATACTGTGTACACCCACTTCAAGAAAGAACATGCTATAAGTGACTGAGAAAAAGATACTAAAATTACATTACCGTCACATATGCTTTCTACAAACTCCGCATTTAACATATATTCTTTTATCAGTCGTTTCATAACACTTTTATATATTGGATGAAAGAAAAAGTTTATAGTTATTTTTCACCAAAATTAAAATACATTTTTATATATTTCAAATGATCTTTATTAAACCAAATATTGATCGATAATCTTTTGCCATTTTTCTATGTATTGCCATTTTTCTATATATATTTTTTTGCCATGGTCTGGTAAAAACATTATGTCATCACTGTAGAGCTCCTGGAATTTCTGAAAGAAAAACAGATTTTCACAAGGCTCTTTTGAAGCCAGGTTTAAATCATTAAGAGAGTTCTGCTAAAATCGAAACAAATGGTATTCAAATGGGTCGACAACCGGGAATGCATCAAAACTTCCCAAACGAATATTTCGAGAGTCCGAAAAAAATAGTTCCTGTTAATCGAGGTTATTGAAATTAAATAGGCTTCTTCCCATTATTACATACTAAGTACATACCAAATTGCAAATCTCTATTTCAATTTTTTCGGGAGATAGAGCGTTTACAGACACACAGACGGACGGCAAATTTTTTTTTTCTAAAAATATGTTTTTCGGAATCTCCAGTGTCTGAAACGTGTAAATCCGTCAAAAAAAATTTTTCGATTTTCAAAACGATTACAAGACTTAACCTATACTACGTATGATGGGTAAGTAATAGCTGAATGAGCAATTAAAAAAAAAACACGTAATTCAATAAAACTCCATTTGCAGCAATTGCCATCCATAGCCGGTAATGTGTGTGAATTCTTCCGTGTTTTTATGCGATCTATGGAATTTATACACACTACCTAACAAACTCAAAATTAGATTAGTCAACAATTGCATAACGCACTCTTCCAGAAACTATCGATCTTAGTCAGTCCTGTAACCATATACCATTGTGTGTGCCTCTGTAAATGAACAATAAATTCAATGCTCTACATAATCTAGAAAAAACATCTTGTAGTGCACTTTAGTGATCTTTTCAATTTTGATCATGTTTGAAGTATCACAAGGTTATTAACATGCACAACAAACGATAGATCATAATATAAATCGAATTATGCGTCGTCTCTGTAAAACAACTACAAATGCTATCTCATTATGTTTGAAATATCGTGAAATCAATAAGATACACCTGAAACGAGTTTACCCCATTAAAACCGTAATGTAACGGAATTCTACTGCGTCTCCCTGCAATAGAACACAATTCAATGTCAATACCCGACAATCTATGATAAACCTCAATAACATATCAAAATTTCATGGGAATTTAAGTATATTTACAAGAGTTATTGTACGGGCAGATAGATAAACCGAATCCATAAACGCCTTGGAGTGTTAAAAAATCAAATTTCCTGCAACATAAATGTCTACGTAAAAATATAGGAGCTTTTCTTATGATTTGCATACATAACAAATTGGAAATTGTACGTCAATGAGGTGCGCGTTCGTACTATAACTAGTTTCAGTGAAATTAATTACTGCGTCTGCTATTATATGATACGATTCATTTTCGTAATAAATTAAGTATATTTTAAGTTGGCAATATTTTATCATTTGTTTTACATTTACTAGAAATTCCAATGGTAAATTTACGCCTAGCTTTGAAAATTTCTGAACTTGAAATCCATTTTTTCACGCCCCACCAGTGGCTGAGAGGTTGTGCTCTCGAATCTGGTAGACGGGAGGTGCTGGGTTCGATCCCAATCGCGCCCGTCGGCCTAATCGTTCGGAGTTTTCGTGGTTTTCTTCGAGCCGTGGATTTATCCATGCGTAAATGCGGGTTAGGTTCCCTTAGAAAGACCCCCACGAAGGGCACTCCCCCCGGGCCTATATCCCTCGTGTAGATAATTGGCCGTCAATAATCAACCAACCAACCCTTTTTTCACTCTTTTTTACATCTAATATCTATCCAAAAAACTGCCGGCAGATCATATGATTGCTATAATTAAACAATTTTAGTACACAAATTCGGTTTTTAAATTCAGAAATAAGGAAATAATGACTCCATCTTAAATAGGACGTGATCACTATGGCAACCTAGAACCATTACCTATCATGGGATATCATCTAATTAATTATGTATGATAGGATTTAATAGAAGGTTGGTTGGTTGCATGGGGTTTACTGGCATAAGATCCCAATGCATTAAAAATCCACAAAAAGATTTAATAGAATGAAGAGTGAGACTATAACTTGGTCATAGAGGTTATAAATGGTGATATATGATACGTGATACATGACTATAACATCATACATGTCAGATAACTTAGCGATACATCTTGGTCGCTTGACGATTAATCCTCGAAAGCTGCTATAACAAGGAAATATCAATTTTTAAATAAATCAAATTATTTAATGAATATTTTTATAAATCTCTTTAAATTTTTGATTCTATTTTCATAAAATTTGAAATGACTCAATAAAATTATGCAACTATTAAGTATATTAAATTTCAAGCTATTCGGTTGAGTACATTTTGTGCTGTTATATGCGATAATTAACCTAAAAACGGAAAATTGTCAGATATGAAACTAAGTCATTATGAAAAAACTTACCCGGTGTTGTCCGCCGTAATGCTTCTCCCTCCAGAGTTATACGGGAGCGGCGGTGAATATATTTAACACCTAAAAAAAAGACAATTAATTGTGCATATTGTTTAAATAAATTATGAAGACATGGCAAAGGCATGGCAATTAAAAACAATATTTATGAAAACTAATATTTTTTTGTTACATTTTCTGGTAAATGTCATTGCAAAAGAAAGTACTTTTGTTGCTTAATGTTGAAATGATTGAATGACAGCAGGATTTACGAGCAAATTTCTTTCATAAATAAAATAAATCCAAAATTCAGATATCATCGTGGCATTTGGGGATTTAAATTAAGAGGAATATATTAAATACTACTTATCCGCTTTATCCGATATATTATATCCCACCGCCCTTCAACAGATTAAAACGGAAAATTTGGAGACAGATTTGAAATATCCTTTGATTTTGGGTAGCTGCTGTGGTTATAGGAGGTATGAATGAAATTTGAGATTTATATACAAAAAGATGAAATATAATCAAATGAGACTTAAAAAATATATATAGAAAATAGGATATTTTTCTTTCTTATTAAAAAATCCCTGTTCTTCATAATTAAAAAACCGGGCGCCTGTTTGTAGGGAATTGCGGAAGAAATTACCTTTTTGCCATGATACGGCAGATGGGAACCGCCCACTTTGGAACCTAACTTGTTTGCAGACGGAGCCAGCAGGGATTTTTTTTATTTTTTATTTTATTTTGCTATAAGAGTTGGTCTTATAAAAAACTTATCAATATAGAAGTTTTAGATAATATTAAGAGGATTAATAATAAATTTAGGCGGATTCGATATCTTGTGAATTGACGAAGTGATGATTTTTTTCTTCTAAAACCCCCCTTTCCCCCGCTCTTTCGGGCCATTTTTAATGATATCAAAAATCCTTCATACATAAATTTTCGACCCTTTTCCTAGAAGTAATAATAACTTCAAACGGATTCGATACGTATCATAATTAAGAAATTATGGGTTTTTTTCTGTTTTCACAAAAGCCCCCCCCCCCCCCTCGGTTCGATTTTGCCCATTAACGAATTTGACCGAGATTTTATGCCCCTTGATTTTATGTATGAGTTTGGAAGAGATTTGTGCAGAATTATTGCTGTTATCGTGTCTAAAAAAAGTGACATAGATAGATAGATAAAGTTTTGAACCGGGGGTGGTTTTGGGTTCAGATATTCGAAAAAACGAGAAAAATAGACCGGTAAATTTTTTCTTTATAAAAAAATGACTTTTTTTTTCTTTGGAAAATTAAATTTATTTGGATTTATTAAAGAAAAGATAAAGTGTTTTGAAAGGAATATTTAACGAAATCCTTTGTGCGATCATCTATCACACTTACCCACTTGTTTTGTGTTGCTCTCTATTGTTTCCAGGGTTAAGAAGAGAAACAGTTTATATATACTTCGATATACAGAAAATACTCGTTATACTCGTAATGTCGTATGGAAAAAAGTATTGAATACTCCAACAAGCAGCTAATACAGAACTTAATGACGGCAAAAGTAGTAACAAAAAGTCAAATATTTCCTGGTAATACGGAAAAATGTCTATAGAATGATGGATAAATATGAAAACTCAAAAAACGAATTCTTAGCATTTATTATTATTACTTTTAGAAACTAGAAATGACATTTTCAATTAGAAATAAATACACTGAAATAATAAGTAAATAATTATAAAAATTTCAAAACAATACGAACGAATAAAAAATATTGCCGAGTCATGCTCGGTCAACCAGGCAGATAAATTATTAATTGGTAAAGGCGTATTTTGTAAAAAATACATTTTTCTTTCTATTTATATTTTTTTTTCTAATATTTAATGTTTAAATTATCTCATTGTTATATTTTCACAGCTAGTTGGTATATTTTAGCGAACGTGGTTTGCAGCATGATTAATTTCACAGTAGTTATTACTCGTAATAGTTGTAACCATAAATAATATTTGGCATTTTATCACCAGCGACTGACTAACATAAAAATTATCTTAAAAAATTATCTTTAAGTTCTAAAAATATTAAAAGATTGTATTGTCATCAGAAGCACATGCGTGTACATATTTTTTTTTAATTCTAGCATATCAAGGAGAGTGGGAAAAATCGTTTACGAAATTCCAACTTTACATGCATGAAATCTATACTAATAAAAGAAAGTTTCGCTCTGTGTGTCTGTGCGTCTGTCTGTTGGCGATGGCTAGGAAAATCTAGCCTACCTAGACGGCTGCAAATTTAGATTTAGGCAGTCCAAACCCTCTCCTGGTGCAACATTGCGTCAGAATTTTAATGTTTTAATTATTTACTGAAATATTAATTAATATCCACAAAGAACTCTCATAAAAAATACGCTTTTATTCTCTTGGGTTGGTTGGTTCACTGGTTGGTTGCATCGATTCTTCACAGAAGTAATTAAATAAACCAGAGTAGCGATGCATAAATAAGGATTTCTAACTAAATAGTGTCAATATTGATTGAAATTATCAGCGTAGAGCTATGCGACTGCCGCGCCACCTGTACATGACAAATTAAACATATGTCCCACTGATTGAAGTATTTTACAGGCAAATTTTTCTTCATGACAATTAGTAGTTTTCTTTTTTTTATTTTTTTACATGACATTTATTATTATGATGGAGATTGTTAATACAGAAAACTTTATTTAACAGATTCTTTTTTATATTTGCGGGAATGAAGAGGGACAAGGGTCTAATTACATTTAAGCTTCAAGGTGTATTTCTAGAAAGCAGTTACCAGAATTTCCGAATAATAGTGTAAGCCAAATTTCAAATTAAGTTCCTAGCTTAACCAAATGAATCAATCTTTAAAGATGTATTGTGATCCTCCTAATTTGTCATTTGCTGAAGGGCACTTGACCCCCCCCCCCCCTATGGCCCCTCTTGCAAGGATTTTTCTCCAACTATGCTCAGTTTCCATATATCAGCAACTATCTTTCTGATTTCAACGCAAGTGATTCCAAACATTATAATTAACTTAATAGTCACTCTTTATAACATGAAACTAAAATTATGAGTAGCGGTTACCACTATTTCCGAATAAGTGTGTAAGCCAAATTTGTAATTAAGTTCCTAGCTTAAGCAAACGAACGAATTTCGAAAGATTCATAGTGCTCCTCTTAATTAGTCATTTGCTGAAGGGTACTTGAACAACCCTCCCCCCTCCGGCTCCTCCTTCAAAGTTTTTGTCTAACTATGCCTCATTTCTATATATCAGCAGCTATCTTTCCGATTTCAACGCAAGTGATTCCAAATATTATATTTAACTTAATAGTCCCCCTTTATAACATTAAACTAAATTTATAAGTAGCGGTTACCCACTATTTCCGAATAATAGTTTAAGCCAAATTTTAATTTCCTAGCTTGACCAAACGAACGAAATTTTAAACATGCATAGTGGGTCTCCTAATTACTCATTTTCTGAAGGACACTTGAACATCCCCTCCCCCTGCACCTCATTCAAGGGTATTTTCTCTATCAGTGCCTTATTTCAGTAACTCGGCTAATAATGTTCCCATCTTCTTGAAACGAGCTCAATTTTGTACCACGCCTACTATACAGTTACGTAGGCAACGGAGACCTGTCTCAGAATTTCGTTCGGAAAGAGGTTTGTTTAGAACAGAATGGTCCCCTGGCGGTGGTAGGGGGAAATAACAGATTTTCTAGAGCGTACGAGCATGCCGGGTATACGGTTCCGAAGCCATCGTAGACCGTGGTCAGAGTTCCATTTTTCAAGAGATTTAAGTTTATTACAAGGGCTCGGGCAACGCCGGGCGGGTCAGCTAGTAAGTTAAATAAGAGATTAAAAAGATATTTTTTTCTTTTCACGTATTGGTTAAAGAGCGTTGGGTTTTGGGGGGGGCATCGAAAATTTGTCAGTATAAACGTAAACGTCAAAGGTTTTTGTCGTGTTCGGGTCGCGTTGACTCGGAATAGATTTTGCAGGTTCTTGTCGGGTTCACATAGAACTTTATTTGTATTATATAGTAATTTGATATGCAGAAAGTCTGTTTGTGGAGAGACGTTTCAGGACTTAGGAACCATACGAATAGATATAGTTAGCCAACTCTGTATTAAAGGCATATTAAAATATTCTAATAAATGGAAAATTCCGAAAATGAGCGAAGTGACGTTGTTCATAATATATAGAAGGCGATTTTGCGATATCTTGGGCAGAGAGCGGATAGTATAATTTTATTATTCTTTCTCTCTGTTGTGAAAAATTTTTATATTTTCGTAAAACGTACTCTTGAAAATTTAGGTTCAGTTAAAAAAAAAAATTCAGTTCAAAAATAGTTTTTTTTTACAAAACCCTACTTTAACCGAAACGAGAGGGCCAGATATGCCCAAAGAGGGAGGGGGGGAGGGGTGAGAGAGATTGAGGCGTATGCTCGCCGGGATCCCCATTATCGCCTGATTATATCCTATCTAAAATTTTATTTTATCTCAACATTTACGTTTGGCGTCAAATGTTTATAATTCCTGAAAAAATAATAAAATATCTTCATGTTTTTAAAGTAAAATATCATTGCAGGGGCAATGTTTTTAAAGAAACACTATTATTTTTCTACATGGATTTTTTTTTTTTTAATCGCACCCCCCAATAGCTATCCCATACAACTAATGCTTTTAAGACCTGCCTCGTGTAAATACTTCGCGGGACGCTGAAAGTCTCGACTTTTCATGATGCACAAATTCTTTTAATTTTTACAGTAACATGCTGTTCGTTAGTTTGCATCAAGTGGAACCGTGAAGACAGAACCTATCCATAAAGGAAAATTTTTACACTTTCTTTTCCAAAGACAACCTTATAAATCTACCTGCCTAGACTAAAACCTGTCTAACACTCATTTTTGTAGTTCCTAGGTATTCGTTTTCACAAATTTGACTGTACTCTATTCAGTAAACTCCGTGTATACCTTTTTCATAACGTAATTGGGTTTTAAAAGTAAATATTTCACGGTGCTTACTATAGGAATACTATACAATAACATCTGCTCAATTAGAATTTTGTTTCAATCCCTAGCGATAACGCTTTCACAGAGTTTACTGCAGAAGATTGTTTGTGTTTATTTAGTACAACGAAACCTGCTACGAAGAAATCGCAAGGAACAGAAGAAAAATCCTTTTTGAACAGTATTATGTCTTAGCAGGTAGAATTGTGCGGTTTTCCTACCCTAAAGGAAAATGAAGTCTTTACGTTCAAGACAAGATTCCGTTACAGACAGGTTCCATTTTCAAAAGGTTTACTGTACTTTTAGATCCTGACTTAGAAGCTACTGTCCCATTTTTTTTCTCCCTGTCTCTCTTTTTGTAACTCTGGACCTGGCAACATTACATACAACCAAAGACTTCCTTTCAACGTTTTTTTTATTGATCCCAGAGCTTGATTCTACAAAAGGCAAAACATATCAGATCTAGGACGAATTATCCATGGTGATAACCTTCACTGTTAAAAATTTGCAGCAAACTGTCTAAAGTCATTTGACCGTTTTTATAGAAAACGGTTTGATAACCGCAATTAAACTGTTCTGACCATAATATTTCACAGATTATGGTCAGATTATAATTAAATTACGGTTATGTAACCGTTTTCTATAAAAACGATCAAATGACTGGACCGTTTGTTGCAAATTTTTAACAGTGTTGGAATTACCAGTACATATACGCAAAATCTTATATTTAGAAAAAGAAGTCTTCAACTATTTGCTTTCATATTTCCCATTCTTACTTTTTAATCTACTCACGCCATTGATAGCATGTTTCACTAACATACCGGCGTATCAAATCGTTGATTTTAATTTTGAATTATATACAAAACTTGTATCTTTTTAATAAGTGAACTGTAAGAAAAGCAAGACATTGACATTGGATCCATATTCCAACTAATGGAACTGGAAAAAGACTACAGGTGTCTTATCAGGAAATTATATTTTAAAACTATTAAGGATGAATGACCCTTGAAATGTTTTATATTTTGTAAAAAAAAAAATATATATTTGATGCGTTGTGCGAGTCATTTTACTAATAATAAAACTAATTTCAGTACTTTATGCGAGTTTCTTCGATAAAAGGAGATCAGAAAAAATCAGAGTTAGATATACTATTTCGTAAAAATACATTGAGTTAAATTGCAAGAAAATCTGTTAAAGGTTTGTCATAAATTTTGAAAAATAAAATTTTACAAGCAAAAATTACCTGGAATATTTAATTATATACAAAAAAATCCTGTATACAATTTCTAAATATAAAATAAACTAATTTTAAATGAAAAAAATTTCTAGAAAATATTTGCGGTTATTTTTAATGTTTTCTTTTCTATGGATTTCATAGATAATAGGTGATGGTCCCATTAGACGCTTGAAAATTCCTCCGTATCTAGAAAACTAACGGTAGGTATGAATTGCAAATGCACATAGCTATGCTTTGGACTAAATTCATTATTTTTATATAACAGTTAATATAAATCATACTTCATAAATATTTTGAATATGAATTTATTAATAATTTCCATAATTAAAAGGTACGTTTTAGAACAAAAAAATATATTTGTGTCCATTCATAATATCTCATTAAAAAAGAAAGATTTCATACGATTGAATTTTTGGGAAAATAAAAATTAAAGTTTGTGACGTGTATATACCATTAGCATCCACAAAATTTTATATATGTCAACTCTATGATGTTTAAAGAAAAAACATACAAAACTACTCTTTTTGCTGTGCTACTTTCATCCAAGAAATTCAAAGTATCTAAAGTGGGTGTTACCATTTATAATATGTGGGTTTAATTTTTAATATGTATACGACCCTTATTTCAAAATTTTGTATTCTTATTAGCATTGTAGACAATATTCCCAATCGAATGGTACTTCACACATCTCCCTGCGACAATTTAGCGACAAAAAAGCCCCAGTTTTCCAATCGACTCTACTTATTTCCATTTCGCGTTAATTAAAACAGAAAAATTATAATGCGAAAAACAAATAAGTCAAACATAGATTATGAAACACTTTCTAACACTTCAAGAATATTTCAACAAAACTTTGCTGTTTAAAAATGGAAATAAGATACCTAAGCAAAACTTTTAGAAAACACAACACCTTTGAAAACCAGATTTCAGCAAAATTACCGGAAAAAGTATTCCAAATATTTCGCCTTGTACATAATCCAGATTTTTTTATATTTTACATAGTATGCTAAAATTTAGTTCAGTAATAAAACGCATAACATAGGTGAAAATTCACTTTCAGCAATTTCTAGAGAGGGAAACATACCTGAAATCTTTTGTATAGCCCTGTATATTACCTACAGATTATTATAAACCCAATATAATAAGCTAACATTTCAGTCAGGCAAAAAAAGGCTCAAAACTACTGTTCAATCAAAGTTCCAGAAATTATCATTCATAGGCGGCCATGTATCCAGCTCTTTGCGTAGCCTTGTGACTTTATCCATATTCTATAAACATTTCTTAGCACATCTCTTATTCCACAAACTTCTACAAGTCTACTAATTATAATTTAGCTTGAAAGTGTAGAACTCAGTTAAAAAGCCCTTTAAACAATTCAGGCACATATTTAGTAATGTTTGCGAATTCTTTTGTGTAGAGCTGTATATGATCTATAGCATTTTACACACACCATGTTAGTTAAACTTGAGAACACATAATATAACTTAAAAATGCATAGTATAACTTAAAACACTCTTCCAGGAATTATCGCTAATAGACAGTACTTCAAATACAGTACATCATCCAAAATTCTTTGTGTGTCCCTGTATATGAACATTAAATGCTATGCACATTCTATTCTACAGAAAGTATCGTGTAGTAAACCTTAGTAAAGTATATGAAATTCATTATATTTGAAATAATGTAACTTAAAATACGTTACAAACAGTTTTCTCGCGTAGATCATTATGTAACCGAATTCTTCTGCGTGGTCTTGTAAATGAATGATAACTACTGTGCACTCCATATTCTACAGAAAGCATGTTTTAGTACAGCTCAGAAATGCCTATCAATTTCATTATGTTGGCAATAGCGTAAAACGACGGAAATGCACCGTGAACGATTTTCAGTTTATTGACGGAAACTCCAGAAGGAGAATTTTAAACTGTGCTACGCTTTTCTTAACTGAACTAAAATTTAGCATTCCATGCAGTATACATACAAATCTGTAGATCATATGCAGGGCTGAATGAAAGTATTCGGATATTTTTCCGAATATTGTATACGTTGGAAATTCCTGAAATTATGTTTTTAAATATGTTATGCGTTTTCCAAATTGTTTACTTAGATGTTATCTTTCAGCTTATTAAACGGTATGATTTGTAAAATTATTTTAGAAGCGTTGGAAAGTGTTACATAATCTATGCTTGACGCATGATTTTTAGTTCTTGTTAAGGTAAACATTGAATGTTATTTAAAAATATTTTTTTTTAAATAAATCTACTTTTATGAAATGTAGATGATAAAAAGAATTTGAAAAGAATTACCGGTTACTAAGTCCAGACGTTCATACTCGGTGGGCGGGTCAGTATGCTGAAAAAGAAAAGAGAATGTTAAAATATTAATCAGTATTTTAAATAAAAAGTATGAAAATAAAAATTTACATGATTTAACCTTTTCAGTAATACACCCCCGTATAATGTAAGGATTTTTTTTCCCTGTTACCCAGGTAGCGCGCCCGTATTGATACATTTTCATACTTTACTTATGAGGAATAAAGTCTTATTTTATGATAACGTAACGACAAATTAAGGGTCTATTTTTTTAGAAGACTTTTAAGGTGCAAAACAATATGAATTTGAGAAAAGCAGTTACTATGCTTTCATACTGTAAAATAAAGTTTTAAAAATTTTTACTTTTTCTCAATTAAAAAAAACTCACTACATGGTATTCGATGGAACAGAAAAATCGTATTTCTGAAAAGGTTTAAAAAGCATATTAATAAAATTAAAATATGACTAATTTAAAACACATTTTCTGATATTCTGACACAACATAAAATAATAAATAATTTATTCAAACAAGATCGGCGTTAACAATAATGCTTGGAGTGTCAAAGTAACTACCATTTTAACCCTTTCAGGGGCAAAGTACTTTTATTCTTAAAATGCTGAAATGATTGACAGCAGATTTTTCAAACAAATTTATTTGAAAATAAGTAAAATCTTTTCGTCAAGTAGTTAATAGGAAAATTTTAATTCCAAAATTCTGGTACCAATGTGGCCTTAAGGGATTAAAATTAGGTGGTCCAAAAATGAACCACCGCCCTTGAATGGGTTAAAAAGATTAAATCTATCTTAATAACATATCTAATTAGTGTTCATGAAAAGTATTTTTACACTCTCAGAATATTATAAAACACAACAGACGACATGTATTCATAAATTTCTGTATAACGTAAGGAAGGTATCAAATGTTTATTATTATTACGGTATTAAACTTCGGTTCCGTCCCCGAAATCCACATTAGTGCGATTTGGATTTCCGTATCTTCAACTTTGTATAACTTTGTTGGCAATACAGTTATAATGAAATATAACACATGATTCTTACATGAAATTTAAGGAGGAATAAAATTGCGATATTTATTTTCATATTAAATTGTCTTGATGGAAAGTACAAATTAATAAAAGCATATTTCTAGACACGCAGACGATTCGAAATTTTGGTGGGTGCGACTTAGTTCTATAGTATTAAGTTCACGGGTTAATACTTAGACAATTTCAATGTACTAGGGGACTCAGCCCCCTACTCGCTAACGATCGCCAACCCCCGCGAATCACGAAACAATTCACATTAATACCGCTAGGCGGTCCCAGTTCGCTTCGCTCGCTTGACCCTTTTCATTTTTGCAGAAACTCTAGCCGAATAAGTACTACCATAAATACACCAAAAACCACCATAAAATTGACAATTTTTTAATGTAAAAAAATAATTTAAAACTTCGTTGAAAACACAATTAAAAATGCATTTAGTTGGTGCTACCAATGTGCATAAATCATTTAAATATACTATGAAAAAAAAAGATCTTGAAAACACAATTAGTTTAAAACTCATTACACCTATAATATTGTACAGCACGGCTTAAATTCATAAAAAACTACGTGATAGGAACAATCATTGTTTAAATTTCGTAAAACTGTTCTAATTGATTAGATTAGACATATTTGCAAAATAAATTATTTTTTTACTTCAATAATTTACATCTACAGCAATAGATGACAGCATGTGCGATCTAGACAGTTGATATTTTTAACTCTCTCCGATTTTGTATGAGGGAAATTCATAAATAAATTCTAAATAAGCGTTGAGAATTCATTTGAAATTAACGAAATTACTCATAATTAAAATGAGTTATCTCAATCTCTTTGGATTACGTACACGTTATTTTATTTTTAATTATTTTCTAGTTTGAGTTTCACTCGTTTCACTGCTGTTTCGCTGGCCGCCATATTGGGAGATTCGTGAAACTACGCTTGTTGCCAAACGATAATATAGAAATTCAGCCCTTTTTCCGCGCCACGTAAGACTAATATATATATATATACATAGATAATGTCGTTCAATGTATAATCCGGCTCTTTGCAAAGATACTCGCCTGTTTCAAACGAGCCAGGCTAATTTGAGAATCATCTCTCTTTTCTCAATCAGACTGATATTTTACAGGCTTATCGCAAAGACCTTTATGCTTATTGGAAAAATGGCCTCGTGTTTCCCTCGTGATAATTGTCAGAATTATCGCGACGAGCCTACGCAGCTTCAGACTAGTTGGAAAATGACCAATTGTTTGTTAATCAGCCTAATTTTTAACAGGCTCATTGCAGGGAAACCTACGCAATTTTAGCATAGATTTGTTCATAGAAAATGACCCACAGTTTGTCCAAACAGCCGGGTTTTATACATCAAGCAGGGCGGTCGCTCTGCCAAGCCAAGCTTAAAAAAAAACGCCACACAAACAACGCCAAGAACTGGAATAAAGACCGCTAATGCTTATATACAGAAAGCAACTTCGCAATGTTAAATCGACAAAACATGCCAGATTAAAATATCAGATATCAAACAAACCAAGCGTCGTAGAAAAAAAAAAAACGAAAACTAGAAGAATCTAAGGAAGAATTTCTTCAATTTAAGACCAAACTCATCTTCATAAGTGATTTATAAACAGAGATATAGCTTTTTTTATAAAACGTCGAGTTACTTAAAATGATCACTATTTTCTTCGTCAAACTTTTTTTTTCAAACAAGCTACAGGCCTTAATATTGGGCAGAATAAAAAAAGGATTGCATTTTTGGACAAGTAATTAAGTAATCTATCTGCTTTTATAAAATTCAGTGTAAAAAAAAATATTTTCTATCCTTAATTAGCAAAATACTGTTAATTAACTTGGCGATTAAAAAATTATGCCAAAACAGAGATAAAACCCGCCAACGACCATGTACCATCTGTATTAAAATAGCACAAATCAGTTACAGGTTATAATATAACCACATCAAATTTCATCTGCAAGTCAGCCATTTTCTTCTAAAGATATATTTTTTTTTAAATAAAACTTCACAATTATAAGAACACATATTTTATCAAATAATTAAATATGACTAAACTGTGGCAGATGATTGTTTCTAACATGAATAAGTATGAGAAATTGCCGGTTACGGATATGGATCTGGGTAGCTCAGTCGCAGAGCGTCGGCATGGTACGCATAAGGTCCCAGGTTCGAGTCCAGGCCCAGGTCAATTTTTCACTCATGTTTGTTTAGTGCATTTAATTGTCTGATAAAATGCGTGTTCTTATAAATATTGTAAAATAAAGTAATCAGACGTAGTGTTTATGCTTTAAAAATATTTTAAATATATAATTTACGTTTTTAGAAAGATCTTTAAAAATAAATTAGTTTTTGAGGGAAGATGTACCTTCTAAAATGTATACATTAAGAGTTATCGCCATTTAAATTTTCTTTCCAAACGTAAACAAAAATTTTGAAATGAATTAAATGTGATTCATTTATTTCTAAAAATAAAAAAACACGGTAAAGGACAGGCATTTCGTTCGCAGGAATACCTTTCACGTCATCTACTATATATACGAGGCTAGCGAAAAAGAAAGGCTACCACGGTGCTTTACGCGTATCTTTTTTTACAGACCGCGGGAATCACGTGAGGCTCGAATCCACCAATGCAGGTGTACGAAAAGAGCATCACCTCACTCTAGCGGTCTGTAAAAAAAGAGAAGTGGAACGCACCGCGGTAGCCTGTCTTTTTCGTTAGCCTCGCTATATATATATAACACAAACGGAAATTTCGTTCCGTTCCTTTATAACTCGAGATCTGCTGAATGGAATTTGATGGAACTTGCACTGTTCGAGAGATAATTTTTCAGGGAAGGTTTTAGTATGTAACACAACGTTCTACGTATATTAGCTATCGAATTATGATAGAAAGTTCTGTTATTTTGACCGAAAAGGTTACCATTGCTAATTTTTTGGCGATCATTACTTGTGCAGAAAAATGAAAAGGCTATACATCTCGAAAATAAAAGAAAAACTGTTACTAATTTTATTTAAAAAAAAAAAAAAAGAAAAAGATAGAAAGAAAGAAAAAGAGTTTTGATGAGAGAATATTATAAAACGAAAATATTTAATTTAAACATGATTAGAAATGTTCATAATGCTTAAAAAATTATTCAAGGGGCAACATTTCTATTGAAACAAATTTGGCGATTTATCTTTTGTTTTTGGCGATTTTGATTTTACTTTTGACCCCAAACAATTTGATTTTAAGCCAAAAAGTGTCTTTTTTTGTTGCAGAAAGAATTGAAATAGCTATACATCTGGAAAAATAAAAGAAAAAACTGTTACTAATTTTATTTTTTTTAAAAGAAAGAAAAGAAAAAAAAGAAAAACAGTTTTGATGAGAGATTTTAGGCCAAAAGGTGTTTTTTTTTCAAGTGTACGACTGCATTTTCGCAGTATTTTCTTTTTTTTTGGTACTTTTTGGTTAGCCGGGCGCCAGTGATATATATATATACATGTATATACATACATACACATATATACACATATATCTACACAAATACATATATATATACACTTATATGTATGAATATATATATGTGTGTGTGTGTGTGTGTGTGTGTTCATATATCACTGGCGCCCGGCTAACCGAAAAGTACCTTTTTTATTCAAATGCAAACTATATTAATGGCAATATACTTCTATTTACTTCTACATATATGAAATTTCGTTCCGGCTGCTTATAACTCGAGTTCTGCTGAATGCATTTTCGTAGAACTTAAACTAAGATGATTTTTAAGGGAAGGTTTATTGTATAACATATCGTTCTACGTAGCTTAGTTATATAATTATTCTGGGAAGTTCTATAATCAGATCAATCCGATTATGAAAGATTAGCCTTTTTAAAAGATTTTGCCGAATGTATTTCGATAGAACCTATACTGTTAAATAATTTTCTAGGGAACGTTTTATTATATAACGTTGCTTAGTTCTAGAATTATAGGGGGAAATTCGAAAATCGGGTGACCATTTTTTTTATCAAATATTAGCCTTTTCAATATTTGATTCCGATTATGAAAGATTAGCCTTCTAAAAAAGTTCTACTGAACGGATTTTGATAAGAATTGTATTGTTAGTTAGATGCTATTTCAGAAATGGTTTTAATGTACTATATATTGTCCTACGTTGCTGAGTCCAACAGTTATGTGTGAAGGTTATATAGTCAAGTGAACCCGATTCCGAAATATTAGCCTTTTTGATAGTTTTTACTGGGCGTATTTTTTGCGACTTGCATTGTTAAGTAGATAATTTGTAAGGATTGTTTTAGTATATTTTATATCGTTTTGTTGTTTTAGAATTATGTGGAAAAGTTCAATAATCAGATTATCAAAGATTAGCCTTTATAAAAACTTCTTCTGAATGGATTTTGTTAGTTAATTTGTTTGCATTGTTATTTCGATAATTTTTAGTGATGGTTTTAGTATATTGCATATAGTTTTATCATTCTTTAGCAAACCCTAACTGTAAATGACCAAATAAAAGAGTTGGTCCTTAACAGCTAAAAGTTTGACTGCACATTAGAAAATATAATAGCGCAATCGCGTCATTTTTCAGTAATGTGGAAGGATATTCCACGTAAATATACAGATTGCTTTCAAATACAAGGTCAAATTAAACGATATATTTAGTTTGATTCAGGGTTCATTTATAGAAACCGACCAGCGCAGCGGGCGTAGCTTGCTAGTTTTCCTATAAATTAATGAAATCCAGTTGTTAAATTATTTTTGTTTTAGAAGTGAAGTTTCCATTTAAATTTATTGTAACAGTATAATGTTTAATTGAATAAAATAAGGTAAATCTAAGAAATTGCTAAGAAATTCCAAACATGCACAGGGCAACGCAAAAAAAAAAATAATAATAAATAAAAAATAAAAAATAGATAAATAAAATAAATAAAAATCAGCTTTCAGAAATTCTAAAAATTGTTCCGCTATTCATATTATGTATCTTCGGGGTCCATCCTCCCACTTTCAGCCCTCCCACCCAAAGGGGGCACTTTTCTAAATTTTGCCGACACCTCTCATGTGATATATCGTTGGAAAAGTCTGAACGCTTAATCATAATATGCAGGGGGAGGGGGGGGTATTTTCTAAATTTTGCACATACCCCTCATGTGATACATCGTTGGAAAGGTCTGTGACCGCTTAATCCTATTATGCATCTCCGGTGTTCATCCCCCCTTTTGCCCCCCCCCAAGCGCGATTAGCTTTCACCACCAGGGGACGCTTTCCTATATCTGTTCCTACGAGTCGGATTACGACCGGGTATGGCGCATTCGACTCAACATCAATAGAGCTTTCCGATTTTAGTTCGTTTTTTCACCACCAGGGGGCACTTTTCTATCTCTGGTTCTATGGGCTAGATCACGACGGGGTATATCTCATTCGACTCGACATCTCTAGCCTTAACGATTTCAGTGCCCGAGGTTCATACAGAACAGATTGCGCTACCTGGTGGTGGAAGATGGAACTTGCAGCACGACTGCTATCCGGTGCCGAAGGCAGCGGAGAACCAGGTCGGAGGTTCGTTCGGTTCGAGGTTTATCTTATTCGAGGTTTTACAAGATTCGAGGCCCCGATATAAATTAGGGGTCCGCTAGCGGGCGAAGCCAGCTAGTGCTAATAATAAAAGAGCGTGATATCACGTTTGATTTCAAATGCAGCGCTGACACGCTATGTACGTATTGCATTTTTATTCATTTCATCGATAAGTCAGTGATATTTTTTAACGGGGGATAACAAGTGTTATAACAAGCCACATTTAGTATGTTGTTATTAGTTTAATTTAAAAATCTACTGGTATTTCTAGTTAACCTTTTAAACAATGACTGAAAGTAAAATGTAATTTTAAATTATTTCTCATGTTTAGATTATTTAAATTATGTTTATTCTGTTTAAAAAAAAAGAAATGATATCTACAAAAACAACTTTTCAAAAGTAAAAAAAAAGCCAAGCGTAAAAAAAAAAAAATGTGGCTAAAAAATGGTGTGATATCAAATTTCCAAGCTATTATATTACATTAACTTTTTTCCATTAAATAAGTTATCATATATATAAGTCGAGTGCCTACGTATATGTTAATAGAAATCGTTTTCTCCTGTACTAAATACATCCTAACGAGTTTCTGAAAATTCAATTTTTTTCAAATTATGCATGATGGGCTTGGCGGCCATCTTTTCATATTTCTAAGCACCCAAATTTCTAAAGTAAAAGCGTAATATATTTTCAATGTAATATGTTTATAACAATTTCGAACTTCAGATTTTAACTACGGACAGATAAATTAGATAAGACTGATATTTTGAGAAATTGATTTTTACTAGTTTGAAATTATTAATTACTGTAAAAAATAAATCATAAGATGAATCTTTAAGATAAGTCATCATTATCTTAAGACACAATTTTCAGATCATACAAATCTATAAATGAAACGCTTAAAATATTTGATTAAATAACAATTTTGAACTTCGGATTTTAACTACGGATTTGGATGCTTAGAATTTTGTGAATAATATGCAAAGATGGCCGCCAAGCCCATCATGCATAATTTGAAAAAAATTGAATTTTCAGAAACTGGTTAGGATGTATTTAGTACAGGAGAAAACGATTTCTATTAACATATACGTAGGCACTCGACTTATATATATGATAACTTATTTAATGGAAAAAAGTTAAAAAAGTAATATAATAGCTTGGAAATTTGATATCACACCATTTTTTAGCCACAACTTTTTTTTTTTTTTTACGCTTGGCTTTTTTTTTACTTTTGAAAAGTTGTTTTTGTAGATAGTTATTACAGTAACTCCAATATAGAGAACGTCTATAATTTGCCATTTAATCGCTAAGCTTGGCGAAAATTTTGCCACCGGGCGTGTATATGTGTGTACCCGGGTAGAGTGTAAATGACCATTAAAATTTTTGTTAGAAATTTGTTCTTCGGATAGGTCTCAAAATTTGCATTTTGAGACACTAAATATCAGGTTAATTTTTTAGTTCATTTGGATTTAATCTTTAGGGCTCTACCAGGTCTTAAAAGTTATTCTCTTTATACGTGAAAAGCCAAGATTGCAACCAAGATAGTGTAACTTATTCAAATTTATTTTTTTACAGAATTTCTCCGATTTTAGTAAAATAACTCATAAAACTTGACTGATTAAAGTATTACTTGTGAACAATATAATTGCCGCTATATTTTGGCACCTTAAATGGTAAATGTGACACTAAAATGGCAATTGTTTGCAAATAAGATAAAGAAAAAGCACAATGATCTATACTAATAAAATTGTGCAACCCTAGAAATGAACAACAGAAACTGAAGTACATATTTGGAATACCTACAATGTGTGAACCCCAGTAACATATCTAAATCTATACTAATAAAATACAGTTTCACTCTGTGTGTGTCTGTTGGCGATGGCTAGAAAAATAGAGCCCACCTAGAAGTCTGAAAATTTACGTGTAGATAGTCCAAGGTCTGACCATGTGCACCTGAGTCTCAGAATTTTAATATTTTGATAATTACTCAAGATATGAATTAGAATATCATTAAACATCGCATAGAAAATGCCATCCTTTAAATCAAAATGGCTAAAGAAAAGTACTGCTGTTGTGGATTTGCAAGCGGAAATGAACGAATTCGAAATTATTTTACTAATTAGCGAATTTTAAGAAAACTAATTGAGATATCAATTTGAAAATTTCTGAGCCTATGTAAAAATAAATTCTGCATCCGACTGAGATTTTTAAAAAAATCGGCCGGTAATTTTTGTTAATTTATGCAAAACACTACCTATATTTTGCCGGCGCCAGTGAAAAAAAAAAAATCTGAGAAAGTTTCAGACATGGATCTGCTTTCATTAAAAACTGAACTACAAAGAGATCTGTTTCTCTGGCCGATCCCTCCATTTAGTTTGCGAAAATGAAAGGAAATAATTGGCAAAATTTACTAATGAAGAAAAATTTAGATAACAAATGAAGGTATAGGTCTGAAATTGAGGTTGGGAAGTGTTGTCATCAGCCGGCTATTTTAGCGTTGCGTCTTCTTTCTGTTCTAATTATCAGAAAAAATTATTTTTTAATGATCGGGTTAATGTTGGTGTCGGTGGTTTTTTTAACATATTATTCGTTATATTTTTGGATATGTGGGGGGGAGGGGGTTAATTCTTTGCTCTCAGATTGTTATTATCTCAGGCCCGGGCAACGCCGGGCGGGTAGCTAGTCTATACTAATAAAATAAAGTTTCGCCCTTTGTGTGTGTCTGTTGGCGATGGCTAGGAAAATCTAGCCCACCTAGAAGCCTGAAAATTTAGATTTAGGTAGTCCAAACCCTCTCTTGATGCACCTGAACCTCAGAATTTTAATGTTTCAATTATTTACTGAAATATTAATTAATATCCACAAAGAACTCTCATAAAAAATACGCATTTTTCTCTCGGGTTGGTTGGTTGCATCGATGCTTCACAGAAGTAATTAAATAAACCATAGTACCGATGAATAGATAAGGATTTCTAACTTAAATAGTGCTAATATGGACTGAAGTTATCAAGTGTACAGCCATGCTAATGTCGCGCCATCTGCACATGACAAATTACACAGACGTCCCCCTGTGTCGAATATTTTCCAGGCACATTTTTCTTCATGACAATTAGCCGGGTGTATTTTTTTTTTTTTTTTTTTTTAATAGAGATTATTAATACAAAAAACTAACAGATTATTTTTTATATTTGCGGGAATGGAGAGGAGCAAGGGTCTAGTTATATTTAACAATTTTAACTGCACCCGAAGCGTTTAATTGCTGTTTTATATATTGAATACCGCTATTTTAAATCTCAGCTAATAGTGTTCCGAACTTCTCCAAACCAGTTCCATTTTTACTAAATTATCGTAAAAATCAGCATTCATAGCTTCGAGGTGTATTTCTAGAAAGCAGCTACCAGAATTTCTGAATAATAGTCTAAGCCAAATTTCAAATTAAGTTCCTAGCTTAACCAAAAGAACCATCTTTAAATATGTATGCTGATCCTCCTAATTAGTTATTTGCTGACGAGCAATTGAACAATCCCTCCCTCCCCCACCTCCCCTCCTTCAAGGTTTTTTCTCTAACTGTGCTCCGTTTCCATATTTCAGCAACTATCTTTCCGATTTCAACGCAAGTGATTCCAAACATTATATTTAATTTAATAGTCACCCTTTATAACGTTAAACTAAATTTATAAGTAGCGATTACCCACTATTTCCGAATAATAGTTTAAGCCAAATTTTAATTAATTTCCTAGCTTGACCAAACGAACAAAATTTTAAACATGCATAGTGGGTCTCCTAATTACTCATTTTCTGAAGGACACTGGAACATCCCCTCCCCCCTGCAACTCATTAAAGGTTATTTTCTCTATCAGTGCCTTATTTCAGTAACTCGGCTAATAATGTTCCCATCTTCTTGAAACCAGCTCAATTTTGTACCACGCCTACTATACAGTTACGTAGGCAACGGGGACCTGTCTCAGAAGTTCATTCGGAAAGAGATTTGTTTAGAACAGAATGCTCCCCTGGCGGTGGTAGGGGGAAATAACAGATTTTCTAGAGCGTACGAGCATGCCGGGTATACGGTTCCGAAGCCATCGTAGACCGTGGTCAGAGTTCCATTTTTCAAGAGATTTAAGTTTATTACAAGGGCTCGGGCAACGCCGGGCGGGTCAGCTAGTAAGATATAAAGTTCACTTTTATTTTTTGAATATAGATGAAAGATAGTTCTCTGAATATATAGGAATACAATAAAAAGTGATATATACGACGTACTGTAGAACGGTCTGATATTTCACTAATTTATATTGGTCTTTGGTATCAAAACTGGGCATTATCTTTCGTAATCTGATTTTTTCCCGTCCCTTGCTTCTATACTACTAATGGTGCTTCAGTAACTAATTTTACGCATCTTTCTACTGCTTTAATATGACTCAGACTTGGATAATTGAAAAGATGGGACTTGTGATTTACTCATCAGAACTTTCTGCTCCTCTTTTGATACGCTATTAAGAATGGGAGGTGATGTAATTTCACATTCTTGCCAGTGAATAATCTCAATATAGTCTGCAGCACTGTAGTTGAATATTGGAATATGAAACTGCTTTATTTTTTAACATTCTATTTCCATTGCCTTCAACATTCTTCTGAATCAAAGTTATCGAAAATATTTTTTTTCATCAGATATCATTCCTAGTAAAATGTTCTCTGGAAGATAGGAGTATACGTTTCGTTGAATAACGATCGACAATCTCCTTTAAATCTTCCCTCAAATAACAAGACAACGTAATTGTTTTTAAAACATTTTAAGCTACAATTTAGCAGGAAGAAACATTCGTAACGTGAACCCACATAAGCGCATATACTTTCATTAAAAATTCAGCCATTGTGACTTCCAGTCTAAGTAGTTGAGTGGCACTTGTCAACCATCTAGAGTAAAACATTTTACTTTGATTACGATTTTCTAGATTTAAGGAGCTTTGTACATATAAAACGGCTTTACACATGTCGTAAAAATATTTTTGTCAGTATTTAACTCTCGAGATTTCATTTCTGGAGGACAAGAGCAGATTTTTTTTTAATTCCACAACTGGCATTAAATTCCACAACAGTGTTCACATTGATTTAATGGTTTTCCAATAGGACCAGAAAATGCTCTTGCTCGCGGGTCTGTTGTTTGTCCATCAAATTCAGAAATTAGCTATGTAATGACAATTCGTTTGCGTGAAGCTGGCAGAACTGCATTTAACCAATTCCAGCTCACTGGATCGTATTGACAACTGTACTGCAGTTAACCATTGCAAGGCACGACTAACTTTGTTTCAAAAACTCCAGTAGCACTATTCTTTCTCCCAGTGTTTACAGTTGTTCTGTCACAACATATAGCCATATGTTTGGCAAGGTTTAAGCCGTTTTCCGTGCAGTATTTTACCATTATTTCTGCAATATGTTTTCCTGGTCCAGAAGGTGGTTTAATGTGTCCCCGATACAGTGAATTTGGCTCTTCAATCTGAGGTACATGTTCTTCACTTATAATTCTTCGATGTAATCTCCAATTTTCTCTTCATGTAGTGTTTTATGTTTTCTTACATCAAAAAATTTACTTTAGATTCCTGCTTCTAAAGCTTTCAGGTCATCTTTTTAACCCTAATCTCTAGTTTTCTTTCGTTCTCTTCGTACTTTGTTTCTGTCAATTATATGTGATGAATAGTTTTCTGTTACAATGCCAACATCTTGTAGAATTACAGAAGCTATTGCGGCCACACATCTATTAGAAACCCCTACTCAACTGAGACACTGGAAACCGCAGGTAGATGCGTGTTTTCATTTGTCTTTATGACTCTTCTGTAGAAGTAGATGTTTGTGATAAGGATATTAATTATTTACACCCTGATGAAGAACTACAACTTCTTTATTCATCACCACTGTCACAATAAATAACAACTGTAATGTCCTAATTAGCAGCAGATTTTAAAGTTGTACTTTCAGCCCTCATCGAGTCCCTTGTTTTCCTATGTCTTCCCTTATTTGTTTCAATTTACTTGTCTCGGTGTTATCGAGCGTGACAATAACCATCTTTATTGTTGACCTTTGGTCAAAAAGAAATTCCGGTTCTTTTTGCGCCATCTTCTTTGATTTTTCACAAGTACACTTACGAATTGGCTCACATTTGCACGCCAACATGTCTAGAAATTTATTTCCAGCCTCCGCTTTGAAAAACAACCTTCTTCATGTAATTATGTCTTTTAGGTTTGCTTAATCGAATAGGGTTTTGTATTCAGAAAAATTGTTGCTTATCATTTGATCAATACGCCTCTGGGAAACTACAGGAATTGATGCTTTATTCCAAATTTCTTCGATCTTTTCTTTTAAGATTTGAATTACCTCCGACTTTGGTGGATCTTTACCATGCCTCTTGTTTTAATTCTTTTCTTGTATTTAAGTAACATTTTATAACGGCTAAAATTATTGGCAAAAGAACTTCATTTAGATTTGAAGGATATCCGACATTCCACTGCACTAGTAATGGTAAACTTGTGTTTGCCTCCACTCGCGCTCACTTTGATCAAAAATTATAAAAAGCAATTTGCTAAACTCAATAAAACGCTTAAAATTTTTTAAAATAAAGACTTAAGTTTTATAACTGATAAAGGAATTTACAAAACATTTTAAATATAAAAATGTCAAACGAGATTACCAACAAACACTGTAAATTGACAATTTATTGTAAGAACCTATTGTGTGAAACAGTGAAAATATAGAAAGGTCCTGGTAGAGCCCTAAAGGAGTTTTTCAAAATTCATGAAATTTTGTACGTATATTATTAGGTACTAAAAGGCAACTTTTGCCTGCTATCCAAAATCAAAATTCCAACTTTCGTTTTTTCACTCCACCCCAGTTACTGTATATTTCCGTTTCGAAACTATACTTTTTAGTTACTCCTCTTCATAAAATGGTTAATAAAGACTGGAAAAAGAGATTAAAAATGATTTACATACTAAATTCATCGGCCGAAATTTCTGCAAATGTATGCAGTTCACAATAAACTATAACATGCCTCAATCAAAAACACTATTTACACTCACACGCATGCATACATCGTAATTGCAATACATTCCTCAAAGCCCGGAAATTATAAATAATTAAATTATATATATCCCATAGCCATGCTTATGGGAGTTTTAATTTGTTTTAAATCTGTACAATTTGCTATTTTACTTAATAAAATGCCGTACTTAAATTTCCACACAAACAAAACTCACGTAATTTATTTTAATTGGATTTTCTCTCTATTTTAAAACAAAATCAGTCAAGTACGAGTTTTAAACGCGCACAAAGGGTTCCGTACAATAAATTTTTTAATTACCAACTGCAATATTACAAAAAAATTGTTGCTAAAAGAATACTCGACATGTGTAGCAATGTTTAAGAGATAAGAATATGGTAGAATGAAAGACATTTGAAAAACAAATCTCAATAAAAAGAGCAGATAGCTGAAAAAAATATCAGAATGATTCAAAGGCAAGATATTCGTATACGTAAAAAATAAAATATGTCAAAATTGAAATCTATTTGAATGAAAAACGAAAAATATTGCTCACTATAAAACCAAAGTTTTGTACCAAGTTTATACTTGGTATTGTGTAAACCACGCTTCGGAGAGACGTCACAGAGTGAATCACGAGTCACATATTATTCATATTTCATGTAATTGTAGACAATTTTAGGGGGATTTTCAAACAAAAAATAACGCTGAACAACGGAAAACTTTCCGACACTTTTTTAACACTTTCCAAGCTAGTTGAAAAGTGTTTATGACTTAAGTTTGTCTGACCGTGCTCTAACTCACGTAAATATACTGCGAATGCCCTGAATTTCTTGTATGTTATTGTCGTTTACTATTGCATGTTCCCTATTTCATCTGAAGTGTGTAGCACTTAAGTTTTTTTTTTTTACAGGGACAGTCAAAAGTATTCCGTTAAATTACAGTCAATGGGAAATAAAAGTTTCAAGCGCATTTTGATGATGCTACGCCAATTAAAACATTATGTAATTGATATATAATTATAAAGCGCATTAAAACATGCGTTTTGTAGAATGTGGGGCGCAGAGTATTTATGATTCATTTACAGGGTCAAACAAAATAATTCTCTTGCACATTGTTCTATAGAGAAAAAATCGTTTGCAGTGTAATTTAGTGATATTTCACTATTTAAAAACATAATGAAAATTAAATGAATTACTGAGATGCACTATAAATTCCTCTCTTGAAAGTGTGGTGTGAATTGCGTTTATTTACAGGGACACACAAAAGATATCGGTTACAGTAGATGTGCGATATTTATAGTCTATACGTGATAAGTTCGTTTTCAAATTTGGTTTGCGTTTTTAACACTTTCCAACATAGTTCAAAAGTGTTTATGAATTCGGTTTGTCTGTCTGTATGCCGTCTGTCTGTCCGTACGCTAACTCGCGTAAATATATACGTATTGCCATGCAGTTGATATATGTTATTGAGGTTTACTATGGCATGTTCGGTATTGAATATGAAGTTTATAGCACTTAGGTATTTTACAGGGAAGTTATTTTACTTTATCAAAAGAATTCCGTTACATTACGGTCTATGGGGGAAAATCCTTTGCGGTTTATTTTATTGATGTTACACAATTTCAAACATATTTAAATTGATATATATCGCTGAGGTGCACTATAAGAGGATTACTACAGAATATAGTATGTATACCACTTAAATTTGTTTTTACAGTGACACTCAAAACAATTCCGTACAAATTCCAAACAAATTCCATACGAAAAAAAATTCGCTTGCGGTTTATTTTAACAAGGTTTAACTATTTCAAACGTACTAAAATTTATATATGTCACTAATGTTCATTACAAGAGGCTTACTATAGAATATTGTGCGTATAGCATTTATCGTTGATTTACAGGGACACACAAAAGAATTTGGTAGTCTGTTAACAATAATTGCTGGAAGTGTTTTTTCAGTTGCTGAACGTATTTTTAAATTTAACTTTTTTTGTCTATTACTTGCTGTGTATAAATTCTATAGATCATATGCAGGGCAGCAAAAAAGTTCTGGAATACATTCACGTTTATTGACGTAAATTCCAAAATGGGAATTTTATACCGTGCTGCGCGTTTTCTATCTGAACGGAAATTTAGCATTCTATGTAATGTATATATACAAATCTATAGATCATATACAGGGCTGCACAAAATAATTCTGATTTTCTCGGAATAACGTTGATAATTCCTAAACCTGGGTTTTTAAATGTGTTATGCGTTTTCCAAATTTTTTGCTTTTACCGCTTGCTTTATTTCACAGTATAAAACGGTAAATATTTGTAAAATTATTTTTGACGTGTTGGAAAGTGTTACATAATTTATGCTTGACGCATAATTTTTCGTTCTTGTTAAACATAAAAGCGCGATACATGCAGGCATGATTATAGAAGTGATTTAAAAATCGAACGGTTTTTTTTATTATAAATGAATTATATACCGAGTTATAAGCATGTACTCTCTCAAAAATACTGACTTTTATTGTCTTGTGTTATTTTTATTGTATTATTTATATTGCATTATTTTTTAATAATTGCCTTCAATAATTGAATTCAATTTGAATTAGAAACGTTGACTATTTATCACTGTGATTCGGCTTCCCTAAAACAAAGACCTAGTACAAAGTTTAAACTTGGCATTGCGTCAAGCAAAGGTGATCGCTAATTTGCAACGCCATTTATGTCCGTGCCGCGTTTTTCTAGCAAATGTAGATTTTTAATTAACCTTTAAGGACACGTGCGGCATATTGAGTGCTCCACAGGGCGAAAACCAATTTCGAACCCCAAAGTAATTACGCGATTAATTCTAATTAAATTAGACTTTTTAAAAAAAAAATTCCAATTTATTGCTCTTATACTGCTACTGGGCATTGCACTACACAAATATATCATTAAAAGTTGTTACTTAGGCTTTAAAAAACAATGACGCATAGAGTGCCGCCCGTATCTTAATGTATGTACAGATCGTTCGTGTTCTTTAAGGTTAATATTTTGCCTAATTACCGACTATTTCTTTCGAAAATCATTATCACCGCTCTTTGGATGCTTCCGCGTCGATGGCTATCTCAAACGCCCCTATATTCCCCGCTGATCAAGTAAAGTTTGTGTGTAATGGAAAATACAATTTCCTCAAAAAATATGTGAACTAGAAAAATCGCTATATTTTTCCTGCAATGTTTAACACTAGAACCACAGAGCGGGTCAATTTGACCCAAATCGATGTTTAATTTACCACGCGAAAAATTTTAATTGAAAAAAATCTTTCCTTTTCTGAGATTTAATATTTTAAGGTAAACAACAATTTATCGTATTTGAAAACTCATAGCATAAGTAAATTTCCACTTATAATTACTTATACCTAGAACCGCGGAGCGGGTGCATTTGACCCGTAATATGTTTTTACGAATAAATGAAGAAAGAGAGATACATTTTCTTGGAAGTAACGCGAAAGTACATCTGCCTCACCCCGAATTCCTCTAATTGGCAGAACCGGCAAGGGGAAATAGTAAAGGTTTTCAATCAAGGTCATATTTACTTGGTGTGAAGAGGAGTCGAATGCTGCGGAAAATTTTAACAGATATTTAGACGAATTCTTCAGGGTGCTTTTTTCTGCGTTTATTGCAAGTATAAATGAGATGTCACGACGTTGTAATATTACCGTTAAAGAAGCTTTGGAATATTTGCAACAATTATCTAACAATGATTCGGAAAGTGACAATAATGACTCTTTCGATTTCGAGTAGCGAGGATCTGCCACCAAGTGAAGAAAGATTTAATTCTGATGAAGAAAGTGAAAGTGACGCCGACTCTGCCAGTGCCCTAAAAATTGCTGGACCTTCCCACCTCAATGATGATGGTAATTTATCAGCGTTAAACGAAAATTCGTTGTATTTATCAGATAAAAACGAAGAATCAAGAGTTCGAAAAAAAGGCACCTACACTCAGGGAAATCTAAAAAAGAAATCAGCAGTATCGTGTGCATTGAAACTTGGAAATAAAGAATTTGGCAAAGATGGGACAGTTTGGAACGTTGTACAAATCGGTACTAGCAACAAAGGACGAAAAGCACAGCATAATGTTTTGAAGGAAATTGGGGGCCCAACACCATATGCTAAATGCAATATTATGGATAACAGTCCATCAAGTGCCTGGAGACTTCTCATTGATGAATGGATATTGAAGCATATAAAGAAATGTACCGAAGAGAAAGCTCATTGACAGATTCAGAAAAATGATTGGGTTATTAATTTGGAAGAAATTGATGCTTTTATATCAATATTATATGAACGGGGTATATATTGTGCAAAAGGGCTTGAACCGGATAGCCTTTGGTCAATGAACTGGGGACCGCCGTTTTTCTGAAATACAATGGCAAGAGAAATTTCGTCAAATAATGAGATTCTTACGCTTCGATATAAAATCAACCCGAACAAGTTGTGTAGAGACAGACAAATTTGCTCCCATTTCGGATATTTGGAATCCTTTCATTGACAATTGCAAGACTAACAATACATAAGCGACCTAACATAAGCGTAGATGAGCAATTATTTGCTACAAAAGCTAGGTGTAGGTTTACTCAATATATGCCTAACAAACCAGATAAATTTGGTATCAAGTTCTGGTTGGCTGCAGATGACTCAAGATACCTTATTAATGGATTCCCGTATCTTGGAAAAGATAACCTATGTCCCTCTAACGTTTCTCTTTCTGAATATGTAGTACTGCGACTAATCATTCCATATGAAAACAAAGGCAAAAATGTCAATACCGACAACTTTACGACATTGAAGCTCTCACAGGCATTCAAATCCAAAAATACAAGCATTGTAGGAACTGTAAAACGCTCAAGAGAGATACCAGTCTCTGTAAAATTGTCAAAATCTGAATTGCATGCCACTACTGTACTAACCCATAAAGACACCAGTCTAACTGTTTACCAGGGAAAAAAAGATAAAAATGTTTTGTTGCTCAGCAGTCTACATCCAACTGTTGAAATTTTAGATAATTCTAAAAAACTACCCGATACAGTCGCTTAATACAACGCAACTAAATTCGGTGTAGATGTGATTGACCGGTGTAGATGCGATTGACTGTGTGTAACTGGTATTTTTTTTTATATTTCTTTAAATTATTCTTAGAAATTATGCATAAACTTATTTAAATGAGATGATCTATATTCTTTTAAAGTTATGAAGTCTAAATTTATTTTCTAATATATTATTAAACTTAATGAAATAACATTTTGAACATCATTTTCTATAAAGTTAAGTAATTTCTGCTGACTTAATATTATATAAATGTTAAGAAATATTGATAATTGTATGACAATATAATGTTGTAGGCAACTAAATTAAACATTTGTTCATATTTATATATATATATTTAGTCTAGGGTCACACTGACCCGCTCCGCGGTTCTACACATACGGAAAGTCCTGCGGTTCTAGTGTTAAACTCCTACCACCCTTATTTTTTCATAATGTTATTTTTAGTAGATTCAGAAAAAGGGTATGGGGATATATTTTCAAAGTGCATTTTCGACAATATCTCTAAAAATTACAATTAAAACAATTATATTTTTGAGTTTGGTGTTACGAGATCTTTCGAAAGATACTCCTCGCACCATATACATGAAAAGCTTATTTTTTAATGTAACAGACTCCCTAAATATTTCCTAAAAATATTTTTGAATGGCTAATAAGCTATAAATATGTGGGTCAATAGCCTTTATAACTCGCCAATTTTGAACTTCCCACGTTCCATAGTTTTCGAGAAAAACGCTGTGACAGACGAACGGACAGACAGACAGACACGAGTGGCCTTATAATGGTTCCGTTACTACTTTTTAAGTACGGAACCTTAGAAAGTAAGTAACGATTATATCGCTTTCCTAATGGAATTTATTATGTACGGGGCCCACTCTCGGTTTATATTTAAAAATCTATTTAAACAACAAATTAAAGTATGTGTAAAAATATGCAAAAATACGTGATAAACACGCTGATGCAGAAAATATTTAAATCTAAGAATTGTTTTAAGTGGTATTTAATATTCAAATAGGTCAAAACAGTTCAGTTTAAAAGTTTTATAGGATGAACATCTATGCATAGCATTTTAATAATCTGTTACAGGCATATACTAGATTAAATTACGATGTACAGTGTCCCATTTTTTAATTAGTCCAATTTTTTGAAGATTTTTTTAAATGTTTTATTAAAAATTTAATTATTTGAATAGAGATTCGATTCCTATTTCGAAAAAGTGAGATTTTCACCTACTGTCGCCAGATTAATCATAAGCTCAAATAATATTTCTTTAAATACATCTTTTAATCGAAAAATATAATTACACGAACACGGTTTTCCCCTCAAGTATTGCTTCAAGAAATATATTTGTTCAACTAATAGCCTAAATAACAAAACAATACTAAATCATAATGAATTTTCTCCATGCTATAGAACAGGCATGTCAAACTCTGTTATCTCAGAGGGTCAAATTACACATTGCATATAAAGCCGGATTACAAAAAATAAATTTTCCATCACACATTTATTATTAAATTTGAAGTGGAGACTATAGGGGAGACTGGTACACAGTGGAACACTTTTTCAGATTTTTTTCTCTTTAATGGATAAACCTATCTGCATGAAAATATTTTTGAATATCCCTTAAATCTTTATACATTCATCATAATTTTCTCAGAACATAGTTTTCAATACACTTTTCAAAAAAAATTTAAATGCACCCGTAAAGTAGACCACTGTGCCCCAGAAGTGGAGCACAGTGGGCCGCTATTAGGTATTATCTGAAATACAATATAAAGCTATTTTTCATTAATCTAATTCTTTTTTATTTCCTCTTTACCACCAAAATAACATAGAAATAAAAATTTGCGAGTAACATTTTGAAACAAAAACAAATTAATTATATTTTGAAAAGGATAACAGATTAATACAGAAACAATTGCAATTTAGATGAAGTTATTACTTAAGTACAAAAAAGCAGCTCACATTAAAATTTGCAAATGAAATTCCAAAATACTTATGAGTAAGATTGAGCCTGGAATTTTCCTGAAATACTTTTGGGTCTGAGAGCAATGAAATAATTGACAACAACAGATTCACCTACAGTTTCTGGAAAAACGAACTGATTTCCATTCAATTTGCTTCTCATAAATCTTACTTGAATAGAATCATCATCAATTAGACTACAGTTGTATTTATCAAAGGCAGTAAATACAAAACAAAATTTTCCTTATGTTAAATAGTTATTTTTCTTTGTTTACTTTATTTTACAATTAATTAACTACTTAAAAACAATATTTCTTTAAATAAAATAAGCAATTATTAAATATTTTGAACAGTTCGCATTACAGGAACAGAGTTGATTGTGGACCACTGTGCCCCAGCAGTGGGTGGTCCACTCTGCCCCATGTTGAAGTTCAATAAATAATCATACTAATATTGTTTATAGCTTTCTTTTAAACATATTGACATTACAGTTAAATAAAGACAAGTGTCTTAGATTTTCTAAAAAGCTGTTTTATCTTTTTTATCTACAACCTTTAATTACTAAAAAATTAAAAATATGATGAAAAATTTTACTTTTAGAAGCTCAAAACAACCAATCAGTATAAAATAGTTCAATCTGAGCTAAACATATTTTTTGAAGGCTATAAATAATCAGTCAAGTGCTGTTGTCTATTAGGATAGGAGAGAAGCTAAAATTTTTTTTAAATAAATAAAATATTACGGGGTGGTCCACTGTGCCCATAGGTCCAGTGTGTACCGGTCTCCCCTACGGTATAACATCTGGAACCAAGTATTTTATATTAACAAAAATTTATTCAAATAAATGTTGACTGTATACTAATTTTGCTAATAAAATTTTACATACCTCCCTTATGAAATCTCTAATATTCGTTCTGTTGTCCCCATCAACAGGTTCATTTAATTGGACGTCTGGATCATCTATATCTGCAGGCACATTTTCATTAATATTTTCATTAAAGTTCTCAACAAAATCTCCGAAAAAAACTCTTGGAAAATCCTCAGAATTATCATCAGGAGCATCAGAAATATCTCCAGCGATATCCCGTTCAAATTGTTCAGCAATTGCTGCTGCTTCGTCCACAAATCTTTCAAAATTATCACCCATTCTGTAAAAAAAAAAAAATAGTAAAAAGAATTCACAAATACATCAAATAAAAAATTACAATTTCTAAAGTTTATAGAATAAACACGAAAGATTTAATCAAATGTTTTTAAAAGATTTGAAAAAGGTTTAATCAAATAATTATGACTAGAACAAAATTCTCTTTTAAAAGTGATGGTGAGAAATACCACCATCTATATCTAAACTAGCACACACTATAAAAAAAAAAGAATTTGGTTTTTTTCTGCATATTAGCAGAGTATTTGGTATCATTTTAATCAGTGAACAGTGAACAATACAAATTAAAGATCCATTTTAGGATCAGCGCATACAGGTAGATAATTGTGGAACAAAGTGAACCACGGCAGTCAAGAAAATATTTGTTTTTCTGTTCCCACGAATGATTTAACTACACCTAATAAAAATGTCATGGAGAAAATTGTCAGAACAATAATATGACACATTTATTTATGAGAGCTTAAATAGGCACGAAGACCTCCCAAGTCAGAGCATATTTACCTCCCAGACACAGCACGGCGTCAAGAGGAATCGCTATTGTACCGATTGGCCTATGAAACACTCAAGGGGAGTACCAAATTTCTCCCGCCTGCCAATGGTCATCTCTCTAAAATTAGAGGTATGGCCGAAACATGCAAATTTTCAAGAAGTTAAAATGTATAAGGCCTTAATTTGATGTGAAAAGGGAAAAATGATTCCATCCCTTTTTTCTCCACGAAAAAGAATGATTTTTTTGTTGAGAGTTCAGATTTAAAAAAGATGGAAAAGTAGAAGGTTGACTGCTCTCTAACTAAACAGATTTTGATTGTGTGTGCCAATAGATGGAAATGTGTGCGCTAAGAAAAAGCGAAAACGCGTCTGCCATTACCTCATGCTGTCAACGTTATCTAGTAATATAAGGTAACAAACAATCTTCCTTCACCATTGTTCCATTTTATTTAATTAAGCTATATTCTTTTAATAATATGAACTTACGTGTATATGAGAAACCTTCCCCAATCTAAACATAAAAAGGCTAATTAAAAATGTACTTCTAGGATATGGATCTCTGCCTTTCAAAATTGAGTTTGTTAATTCAGAAAGATAAACTGAAATGCTCAAAAAAAATAAATGTTGAGAATACAGTTTTCAACTAGAATTGAATATGTTTTTTTTTTTTTTTAACATTTATGTTTGTTTTCTAATTAAATGCTTATAATTATCTTGTAAATAAACTCAATATTATATTCAATTAATTTTAGTCAGTTTTCCTTTTGTTTACTTAATTTATTGAATTAATATTAATTCTTTTATTTTAGGAAATGTTTTCTTTAATATTACAATCTAGGTTTTAAAATAAGCCATTATTTATTTAATGTTATACAACTCTCTGCAGGTAACCTTTGATGATTGTAATTGGTTCAAAGAGGATCCGAACTTCAAAAATAATTCACAACGCAACTTTCTTTTCTATAATTAATTGACAATTTATCTAATAAAATTTTCTAAGTATAAATCATTATATCAGATCCTTAGAGTCATAGGTGCAAAATAAATACTATACGTCTCGGATAATTTAAAATACTCATATTAATCAATATACAGCAATATAGTGGTAAATCCTATGCAGTCAGACTTAAATTCAAATAATTTAATTGATCACTCTGTAGCATTCCATCAAAAAGTAATAAGTGTTTCGGTTAAAATTGTCACAAAATTTGAGCATTTATTTTGCGAACAGAATAAATTACCTTAATAATCAAACTACCGTCCATTATTAGCTATGACGACTTCCCTTTTGTTTGGCAAGAGATGGATTTCGCGTCGATAAAACAACTCATCCTTTGAAACAACTGTGAATCGACCCAATTTTGGATTTCTTCGAAAGAATTGAAGTTTTATGCTGAGATTCCGTGCTGCATCTATCGAAATAGTTCGAGTGGGTAGGATAGGATGACTCATTTAGCGTTTTCCAAATAGACTACACATTTAGCAATATGGGCTAGAGCATTGTTACGTTGAAATTGATTTTATCGTGTCTTAGGGCTATTCTGGTGGATTGGGCAACATTCAATGCTTCTGCCAATTGTTTGAGTTGAGTCTTCATCCAATAATGCTTGCAAATCTGAATCTTCTAACTTTTTAAGCTGTACTAAACGCTCCTTGTATTTTTATACCAAATTCATCAGTTTTAAGGCGTTTAAACCATCGTTCACAAGTTCCTTGAGTTAGAATATGTTTACGATAAACTTCAACCAACAATAGCTAACTTTCAGCTGCCGTTTTCTTCAAATGAAAAAAAAGATTAAACTTCCCCGCAAAACTTCTTTTTCTTGTCCCAAATTAGACATAATCAAAGCTATGAAAAACTATGTTTTTTTGCACAATGCCAATTCATAACGAAATGCCGTTTGATGGCCTATGTTTACCCTTCAAAACGCCATAGACTTCATTAGCTTATACCAACAAATGTGCTAGTAACTCCATTCCTTAGCAGTCATCCGATTAGCAGTTTATATGAAAGTCTGTATTTAATTATTTAAAACAAATTTTCTAAAAGTGGTCGAAATTATCCCAGACTGCAGTGGTCGAAATTACCTGACCCTATTTGATTTGAATAAAACGCGGAAGATTGGAAGGTATTTTTATGTTCGATCATGGCTCAGGCATATAGGGTCGTAGTAGTTCGATATCCATTTTAAGCAGAAAGTTATTTAGAACTTTTGTGCAAAAGATGCTCGTAGTAACCAACGAATAAAGCTGCATCTCAAATAACTAAACATATTACGTCGGAATCAAAGTTTTGAAATTAAACAGACATTTAATAAAACTAAAAAAAAATACACGTTAATATCACATAATAAAATCAATTACAGTAGACGTTTCAAACTCTATAACAGCTCCTCATGAGTACAAATGCCAAATGAGCTTCGGTTATCCACTGACATTTGCGCTAATGAGGAGCTTGTATAGAGCATGAAACGTCTAGAATTTATTTTATTATGCGGTATTAATTGTTTTTTAATTGTATTAAATTTATGATTTTGCATTTTTCAGTTACATCTCCTTTATGGCAATATGTCCCTTTGTCTATGAATTGAAAATATATATTTTTTTAAATTATATGATTCTGGGTGAAGCACATGAATATTTTATCAAACCTGTAGACTAAAGTACCATTAAATATCGTTTCGATGGGCTAGTTAGAATGGGTGAGATCAGAGTGCATTTTGGCATGCGTTATTTTTAACGGGCAACAATACTTGCGATATACTATATAAAATAGCTAACATTGAAGTAACTTTTTTAGAACTAAACGAAGTGATTTAAATATTTGAACGACTAAACTAGAAGTTGATCCTTCGACAAGAAATTAAATTAAAAAATGCAATATTTTCGTGATTCACTACTATGTTTTTTAATTAGCATTACTAAAAGAAATCGATTTGTATAAAAATAAAACAAGCTATTTATAATACTAAAAATGAATATTCAAATTGTTATAGTACAAATTATGTACGTTAACCCTTAACTGCTATGACAGAAATTGTTTCATAACTACTGTGAACGGTTCATGCAGCCGCTTGATCGAAAAATGAGTAAAAGGCAGTACGAAATTAATGTCAGATGTATTGCGTAGGGTTTCTTAACTGTCTTTCCCCTGAAATCTGTCATATTAAGCTGCTATATTTGTATAACACGATTTATAATGACAGAAAAAGCTATTCAAAGTTTATTTAAAGTAAATGCTTTAACTATTTCACTTATTAATTATGACTTTCTTTCTATTCAATGAACTATTCAATTGTATAACCTATTTTCGTGCAATCGATATTACATAAAAGTTAAGTGTTTCAAATGAAAAGGCATTATCTGTATGTAATTACTCTACTGGTATGATAAGTCTCAAAGAAGAAGAGAATTGGTTTTGATTGACGTGTCATCCCAGACCTAGTTACATAACTAGGATGCTATAAAACATGCTTCCAGCGGAAGGTTAGGAATTTCAAAACATTTAAAATTCAGCTATAATTGCCCCCCCCCCCCCTCCTATTAATTTATTTTAAAGACAACTACTTATGATGAACTCATTTTTATAAATAGTGCATTTTTATGGCTATAATTCTTATTCAAAAACAGCAATTCAAAGTATTTCGTTTTTTAAATAGGGCACGGGTAAAACATATGAACACTTTTCTAACCTGTAATTAAAAGCACGTTTAACGTTTCCGCTACTAATTTATTTTTCATGTTAAATTCATGCAAGCAACAGAGCAATAAATTTACATTATATCTAGTAATAACTTATAAATGTCTAGTCATTTTTAGCATGGGTATTGCCAACCAAGTGTGAGTGAGCCCCCCCCCCCCCGCCTAAATTTGAGAGACATTTTGGTGATTGTCCGGGAAATTTGAGAAAATTTTGTAGAGAGGCCCCATACGTAAATTCCCCATTATTTTCCACTTTTGGGGGCCCCCCCTACAAAAGAATTCCCTAAAAATTCCAGGAAAATCTGCAAAATCTCTTCAAAAAGCCTCTTTTTCTCAAATTTAGGAGGGGGGGGGGGACCTCTCGCCCTTGGTTCGCTACGCCCAAGATCAAAATTACTAGACATGTATCAGTTATTAATAGATATAATGTAAATTTATTTAATTGTAGACATAATAAAAATTGGGAAAATTAAAAAACTGGGAAATTGCCTTTTTTTTTTTCAAAATGATGGCCGCCCCTGCGTCGGTAATATAAATTATTTCACCATAATGAAATTTTATGTGAACATTAATCTTGACGTAGCAGTTGAATTCTATTAGAAATTGTATTGCTAAGGTTGAATAAATATTTTTTATTTTTGAAAAAAAAAAAAACTTTCGCGATTTTTTCGAAACATTGGCCGCCTTTGCGGCGGTATAACATAACCATTAACCATTAACATTAACCATAAACCATTTGGTGTTATGTTTTGCCAATTTATTCCTTTATTACTAATGACAACTTTCCGCACTATTATGTTTCGATTATATAAATTTAGATTTTTTTGCCTCACCCTAATATATATCCAGTAACTAGTTAACGGGTTAAAAATATGAGTAAACCATGGACATTTAACTTATCTATAAATTCTTTTAAACTTATCACTTAAATTAAAACGTTAACTGCAATACTACGCGCCAATCGTCGTCTGTACTTTTGAATAACTGCATTGTATTACAGCCTGGTGAGAACTTGATAATCACTTTTGTCAAAATTTCTAGCCCTGTCGCGCTCGTCGACCTAACCGTTCGGAGTTTTCCGTGGTTTTCTTTTAACCTTGCCGTAAATACGGGTTAGGATCCCTTAGAAAGACCCCCCATGGAGGGCACTCCCCCCTAGGGCCTATATCCCTCGAGTTAAAATTGGATTTAATGATTATATGATAATCGGCAGTCATAAATCAACCAACCAACCAAAATTCCTAGCAGCAATTTGTACATTTAAATGTAAAACTTTTATTGATAAGTTGTAGCAATTAATTACAGACACAAGAAAGAGTAAAAACGTTGTTATAGAGTTACATAAACAATAACTTTTATAGTACAGTATTTAGGTAAACTATTCATTATAAAAGTAATAAATTTTACGAACGCAAGATTGATAATTCTTTACAATACATTGAATTGCTTAGAAAATTTGATTATTTAAAACATTTAGCTAAAGATTTTTTACTTTAAAATATGTTAGATAAATTTCAGAATGAAATACTACTCTCATTATTGGCAGTAAATAATAAAAAGTAGAACGAAAATTTATGCATCAAGTATAGATTATGAAACACTTTCCAGCACATCTAGAAAACAAATGAAACTTCACCGTTACATAAGGTGAAATAAATAGTTTAGAAAACATATAACACATTTACCGTCCATAGCCAAAAAAGTAATCGAATTATTTAGTATAGGATCCAAAGATTTGCATATATTCTACATAGCATGCGAAAATTTAGTTTAGTTAGAAAATTCCCTTTTAGCAAATTTCGCCGATAGTTGAGAAATGCAGTAGAATTCGTTTGCACAGTCCTGAATATTATCTAAATACTACTGTAGACACTACATATTAAGCTCAAATTTAATGCAGGTAAAAAACGCATAACACAACCTAAACGCAGTTTTAACAACTGCAAATCATAAACGGCAATGTATCTTGTTCTTTCCGTAGTCCTTTACATGAATTTATATTCCACAAACTTCTATTAGTACACTGAATATGGTGAATTTACCAATGCAGTAAAATGCATAAAACAATTGAAAACTACCTTTAGGCAATCCACTCCCATAGTGAGTAATTCAAACGAATTCCTTTGTGTAACCCTGTATAGGGTCAACAGAATTTATACGCACCACGTACTATGCAAGAAATTAGTTAAATATAAAAACACAAGCTAAAGTTCAAATAGCATTTCCGACAATTAAGACTGACAGTTCTGCGACCGAAATATTTTGTGTGACCCTTTAATTAAACGAGAAATGCAATGAACACCATACCTCGCAGTAAGACACTTATAGTGCACCTCAGTAATGGGTATAAATTTAATTATGTTTGAAACTGCGTAACAACACTAAAAATTTAGTGCAAACGCTTTTTCCCTTAGACCATTCTGTAACAGTATTTTTTGTATGACCCTGTAAATGAATAACAGTTGCTTTGCACTCCATGTCGCGCAGAAAGCATGTTTTAGTGCACTTCATAAATGAGAATAAATTTCATTATGTTTAAAAGTTTAACATCATTAAAGAGTATAAACCGTAATGTAACGGAATACTTTTGACTGTTCCTGTAAATGAACGATACATGTAATGCACACCATATTTTCAGTAAGAAACTTATAATACTCATCAGTAATGCACATAAATTTTATTCTGTTTGAAATAGTGTAACATTAAAATACATTGCAAAAGATTTTCCCTCGTATACCATTATGTAACAATTCTTTTGTGTGACCCTGTAAATGAATAATAAAAGATTTGGACTTCATATTCTACAGATATCATGTTTTAATACACTTCATAAATTCATATAAATTTCATTATGTTTGAAATTTTTTAACCCTAAAATGCACCGCAGACTATTTTTCCCCACAGACCGCAATGTAACGGTATAACACTCAGTAATATACAAAATATTAGTTACATTCATAACCGCCTACCACCACTGAAAACGCACGTCCAGCAATTATTATTGATAGTCAATAATGTAACCGAATTCTTTTGTGTGTCCCTGTAAATACACAAGTAAAGCTATACATCTGTGTACAGGAGTTTCGTGAGTCGTGATCGTAAGCTATTAAAAATTTAAAGAAGACACAGGAGAGACATCTTGAAGAAAGAGTCGAAAATGAAATATGTATGCAGGTTTAATCCAGGTTCAGATAAAGCACAGGTATATCGTCGAATAGATACAGCTTCCGAAGGCAATGGTACCCGGGACTCCAAACGTACACTTAATACAACTTTTACATGTTGTTATCAGTCACAAGGTTCGATAGAGAATGATTATTAATTAGAATAATTTCTTCGGTGGATATCGAGCAGTGATGACAGAGTTACATAAAGCCAAGTAGCCACATTAACGTACATTTGGCGAGAGGAATGCGATAGAAACGCAGGTGTTGTTTTCCGTTAAATGTTAAGTCAATGGGAGATTGATGACGATCAAATATGAATTTTTAGATGCCAACAGTGAGGAATGAATATAGTAGCCTCGCAAACCACAAAAGTCTGGTTCACATAGGATTATATTAAGGAGTGTTACTAAAAATTAAAAATAGGCATGTACGTTACAATGATAATACAATTTCAGAAGATAGAGGAACAAAAATGTAAAACGAAAAAGGGTAGCAGAAGGCATCTGGTAAATTTGACTGAGCGTGGGATAGAGATCAATTCACAGTTGCTAAGCGAGCTAAATAATTTATTTTCTTCTTTTTTTTTTTTATAAGAGAACGCAGAGCGAATGAATTACAAATGAATTGAAAAGGAGTTATAATAAAAGGAACAACAGGCTGGGACTAGATACATTTACAGTGTAGAAAAATAAAATATTTAGGATGGTAAATTGAAAAAAAAAAGTTATTTTAGGTGGGGGGGGGGGCTAAGGTGTAAATTAATTTGAAGTGTAATGTGTGAAGATAATTCCTCTTCACAGCACCACACTTTATACTAAACATTATCTAGTGCGCCTCAGTAATATATATCACTTTCAATATATTTGAAACAGAGTAACATCACAAAAATTACACCGCAAACGATTTTTTCACATAGACCGGAATGTAATAGAATACTTTTGACTGTCTCTGTAAAAGAACTATTAATGCTACACACATCATTTTCAATTGCGATCGTGCTGTATTCAATAACATACAAAAATTTTAGGGCAATCAGAATATTTACGAGAGTTAAAGCACAGACAGACAAACACCAGTCTAACATTTTTCAACTATGTTGGAAATAGTTAATGATATTATTAACCAATGTCAGCAAAACAAGTAGTATTTTTCAGTTCTGTTAGATTTTATGTTATGCTATCAATATCTTGTTATCAAGCTTGTGTGTAGTCCGATTCGTTCATATTTCAATTCAGAAAATATAAAGGTTGAAATGCACTAACACGTTTTATCATTTTATCAAATGTTAGAAGCTATAAGACCTCGATAAGTACTATATCCCATTTATTTATTGGAAAATACATAAATTATTAAATGTATAATGGTGATATATGAAATGAATAATGGCTCAAATATGCATGCCACAACTACAATTTTGCAAAAAAAGCATTTCTGATTTAAATCTCCATGTATTTTATATGTCCCATTGTTGTAAATCATATTCTAAACCTGATAGTGAACTTCACTATGAATATCAATCATGAAACTGTTGATTTCTTTACTATAATACCAGAGGAAAACAATTTCGCTTCCTCTTCTGCTTGCCGATAGAATTTTTTAATTATTCATATAGAAAATTTAAACTTAAAACCATCATCTGAAACATGGTTGGACGAACAGAAATGGTGGCATCTTATAAATATTTACCTGAAGTCCACAGTGCTTTTTTAGTGTGTAATATAACTAATATAACTTAAAAACTGGATGAACAAACCAAGTATCAGAAAATGACTGGCTGAAAAAATTACTACATAAACATTTATTTGTTGCATTAAACTTTAGTATCTTATCATAAATTATAAAACATTAGACTCTAAAAGTGTATGTCCGGGGAAATTTGAAAAATACCCGATGGATTTTTTTTTTTCGGTTGGGCCATTGGATAGAGAAAATTTCCGCGCTCATTATGATGCATAATATACCGATATAACCATGTTTTTTGATAAAAAAAATTTGGTATTTTTCACATGTTTTGGTCTTAAAGTTTCCCATTGGAATTTTTTTTTCACCTTGGCGACCGCATATTATCGTCGGTTAAAGAATTGAAAATGCTATTAGAATATAATACAAAAACCTCGAAATATAACAAAAAAAATGGTTACCGATTTTATATAAAATAGAAAGAAAAAAGTATGTTTAAATAAGCGATACTTTTATAAATCGAAATTATTTAATTTAAAAACAAAAGGAATGTTTGCGATGCTTAATAAAATTTTCAATGCAAAAATTGAGAGTACATTTGGTTACTTATCGTTTGCGCCAGGATAATATATATATATTAGCTGACCGGCCCGGCGTTGCCCGAGCCCTTGTAATAAACTTATATCTCTTAAAAAACGGAACACTGGCCACGGTCTACGATGGATTCGGAACCGTATACCCCGCATGCTCGTACGCTCTAGAAAGTCTTTTATTTCCCCCTACCACCCCCAGGGGAGCATTCTGTTCTAAACAAACCTCTTTCCGAACGAACTTCTGAGACAGGTCCCCGCTGCCTACGTTACTGTATAGTAGGCGCACTACAAAATTGAGCTGGTTTAGAGAAGATTGGAACATTATTAGCCCAGTTATTGCAATAAGGCACAGTTAGAGAAAATAACCTTGAATGAGGTGCCGAGGGGAGGGGATGTTCGAGTGTCCTTCAGAAAATGACTAATTAGGAGGCCCACCATGCATGCATAAAAATTCGTTCGATTTGTTAAGCTAGTAACTTAATTACAAAGTTGGCTTAAACTATTATTCGTAAATAGTGGTAACCGCTACTCATAATTTTAGTTTCATGTTATAAAGAGTGACAATTAAGTTAATTATAATGTTTGGAATCACTTTTATTGAAATCGGAAAGATAGTTGCTGAGATATGGAAACGGAGCAGAGTTAGAGAAAAAACCTTGAAGGACGGGCCGGAGGGGGGGGGGGGGGGGGTGTTGGTCAAGTGTCCTTCGGCAAATGACTAATTAGAAGGACCACTATGCATCTTTCGAAATTCGTTCGTTTGCTTAAGCTAGGAACTTAATTACAAATTTGGCTTACACACTTATTCGGAAATAGTGGTAACCGCTACTCATAATTTTAGTTTCATGTTATAAAGAGTGACTATTAAGTTAATTATAATGTTTGGAATCACTTGCGTTGGAATCAGAAAGATAGTTGCTGATATATGGAAACTGAGCATAGTTGGAGAAAAATCCTTGCAAGAGGGGCCATAGGGGGGGGGGGGTCAAGTGCCCTTCAGCAAATGACAAATTAGGAGGATCACAATACATCTTTAAAGATTGATTCATTTGGTTAAGCTAGGAACTTAATTTGAAATTTGGCTTACACTATTATTCGGAAATTCTGGTAACTGCTTTCTAGAAATACACCTTGAAGCTTAAATGTAATTAGACCCTTGTCCCTCTTCATTCCCGCAAATATAAAAAAGAATCTGTTAAATAAAGTTTTCTGTATTAACAATCTCCTTCATAATAATAAATGTCATGTAAAAAAATCTTATACCCGACTAATTGTCATGAAGAAAAATGTATCTGGGAAATATTTCAATCAGTGGGACGTATGTGTAATTTGTCATGTACAGGTGGCGCGACATTCGCATGGCTCCTCTACGCTGATAATTTCAATCCATATTGACACTATTTAGTTAGAAATCCTTATTTATGCATCGCTACTCTGGTTTATTTAATTACTTCTGTGAAGAATCGATGCAACCAACCAGTGAACCAACCAACCCAAGAGAATAAAAGCGTATTTTTTATGAGAGTTCTTTGTGCATTTTAATTAATATTTCAGAAAGTAATTAAAATTCTGACGTTCAGGTATACCAGGAGAGGGGTTGGACTACCTAAATCTAAATTTACAGACTTCTATGTGCGCTAAATTTTCCTAGCCATCGCCCACACACACACACACACACACACACACACACACACACACACACACACACACACACACACAGAGCGAAACTTTCTTTTATTAGTATAGATATGTATAATTTGATTGGATAAAATCCGTATGATATAATTTTTTTTTCAGATTTTTTAAATTTTATTTTCGATTTTTTTTTTACTTAATAAGCTAGCGAATCCACTCCGGGATTGCAGGGTTAAAGAATACAGGTAAAAACGTCTTTTTTGTACTCTTATAGATGGAAACTGTAATGAATTCTTAAAATTTAATATATTTTTCTAGATAAAATAGAGATTATAAAGTTTTGAAATTTATCAAAAGAAATACTTTCGTATTGACATCGTGCCAGGAGATAAAAGCAAAAAAAAAATCGCCGAAGATAGCTATTTTCGGTAGCCATTTTGATTCTGATAAGTTCAGGTGATTTAAGACCGTCGTTCGATTACATGCCTTAAAATTGGATTAGAATTATATATATTATATATATATATATATATATATATATATATATATATATATATATATATATATATATTATTTAATAAATAAACTATTTAATAAATTTGATTGAAGTCTTAATTTCTTCATGGAATGTAAGCCAGAACAAACTGTTGAACTATCAATTGTATTAATTTATATTATAATATTATATACTAGCTGATCCAACCAGCGTTGCCCGGGCGTCCCGTTAAATAATATATATATATATGTATGAAATGCGAAATCATTCTAAAAATCGCTGCACGAAACCGTTCTCCCGGTAACTATTTAGTCTTTCGGAAATTAAACAGAGCGATGGGCTCCGATGCGGAATTAAATTCAATAACACCCCCTCAAATGTCTGGATCATATGATTAACAAAAGGTCAGTGTTGGTAAAATTTAAAAAAAAAAGGTTACCGTTTGATTTTCACAAAATTTGCATTTTCGTAACCAGAAAAATAAACTGTGTCAATCGAATCGGTACCTCCAGTACTTTTATTAATACTAGAGGATGAGTCATAAGAATATTTCTTAGTCTGGGATTATCAAATTTGTAAATTTCTTTGGCGGTTTCGATAAAAATAGCCAGTTTCGGCACACGCGCAAAAAAATCTTTTAGTTCCACCACCAAGGGGTGCATTCTGTTCTACACAAACTTCCGGCACGTGATCCCGATGCATACGGTACAGTATATCAGACGTGTTGCGCACGCACTACAAAATCATTTAGTTCCAGTTTCCAACACCAGGTGGAACAATCTGTTCTAAATAAACGTCTTTCCGAATGAACCTCCAGCATTCCCTCCCGCTGCTTATTGCACCGTATAGAAGGCGTTCTGTGCAAGCACGAAAATCTGTTAGTTCCACTTTCCATCGCCAGGGGTACCAAATCTATGTCTTAGTTATCCATATCTTAATTAGTTCATGTTAAGTTGAATGAACCATTTTCTGTTGAAATTGGGCCCCGTAGAACGAGAAAATAAATACAACCCGCTGGAGATTAATATTCATAAATGGTGGTAATCAACGGCTGAAAACATGATACAGAACTTTATTTAGTACCTGGGAGACCTGGAAAGAATGTTCGAAAAGATTTTGTTTGAATCGGATCAATTTTAAATGCAAATTTTAGTTCCACTTTCCACCGCAAGGTGGCGCACAAATGAAGACCTTTCCGATCGAAACTCTTGAAGGCGTCCTCGCTGCCTACGATACCGTAAATCAGGCTTCCTACGCACGCGCTGCAAAATATATTAGTTCCGCTTTCTACCGCCAGGGGGTGTCAAACCTGTAACTTAATTAGTTATCTATAGCTTAATTAGTTCGTGTTAAGTTGAAAGAACTATTTCTCGTTGAAACCGGGTCCATGAAACTCGAGAAAATAAATTCCCAACCACGAAAATTAATATTAATAAATGGTGGTAACCAAGGACTGAAAAAATGATACCGAAGTTCATTACTTGAGAGAACTGGGAAGAATGTTAGAAAATATTTTGTTTGAATCGGACCAATTTTAAATGCAAAATTCTCTAGTTCCACTTCCCACCGCTAGGGGCGTATTCTGTTCTAAATAAAACTTTCGGATCAAAACTTCGGCACGTGTCTCCGCTGACTACGACACCGTATAGCAGGAGTGCTGCGCATGCACTGCAAAATCTTTTACTACCCCTGTCTACCGCCAGGGGGAATCTAATCAGTATCTTAATTAGTTATCTATATATTAATTAGATCGTGTTAAGTTGAATGAACTAATTCTCGTTGAAATTGGGCCCATAGAACCCGATAAAATATTCCTGCCTGGTCATTAATTTTCAGAAATAGTGCTAACCAAGGATTGAAAAAATTATACCGAAGTTTATCTAGTACCTGGGGACCTGAGAAAAGGTTTCGTTTGAATCGGACTAATAATTAGTTCTCATTTTGGAGGCAAGGGGGGGGGGGAAGGAGAGAGTTTCGATCAGAGCATTAACACTATATTTAAATTACTACCGGACAATTCCCCCTCACTCTTCGAAATTAAACCAAACTAACATTAGGAATTTTCGTTAACTTTTGAAACACACTAAATGACTTTTTTCTTTTGTTTTGGCACACAAATACAGTAAATTATCGTTGCCAATTTCTAAAATAAAATAAATAAATGACGTCACGTACATTAAAAAACTCATAAAAATCGCATAAAACTTTTCACGAAAAATTCACAAATCGCTGTTCGAATTGCAATTAGCTGATGGCCTTTTCATGCGCCAATCACAATTGCCCGGTTGACTTCTAGCTGTGCCTACAATCGTCTGAGTTACCCATTAACACTGTACTCTAACGTTGACTTCCAATAGAGGATTTGTGACGTAATTTGAAAGAAAAAATGCTGCAAAACATGAAAAACGTCAAAAAATGCATAAAAAATAAAATTTAAAAAATGTAATAACAAGATTCAAATCGGGATAATTAATAACCGCCCTTCCTTTTTAAAATCATGACCATTTTTATCTGTAAAGAATTATCAACACTCTCTAAGCTATAAAGGGGGAAAAATTGACAAATTTGAGCAAAACTGTGCCCAAAATGGAAGCAACCAACAACCAATCAAGCATTCTTGGGAAATGTTCTTAGTGTCAAAGGAAAAAAATCGACAAAAATTCAAGAATCGTTTTACGATTTTCAAATAAACTTTATTGAAATGAGGACAAAATTTACTATATTGAGATAAACGACAGGAACAGGATTGAAGTTACTGATGTGGAAAGATTGCAGTGAAACAAAAAAAAACCTCTAAAAATCTAATAAAAAATTTAATTAAAAAAAATCTATTCAAAAATTCCAAAATCGGGCTTTGATGTGTAAAACTGCATATATAAAAGTATTTCCCCACCAAATGTCATAGATCTGCCTGCAGCGGTATCTTCAGAACACAGACGACAAACACACATATAGACAGATACTCAAACTTCATTTTTTTATTATAGTTAGAGATTAACTTAAGTGCAAACGAATTTAGCTTTCGTAATCTTCTGCACGCGAAAGAGGTTGATTAAAAAGATCATTCTTGAAAATTGTTTAAATTTATAAAAAAAAAGACTAAATTGCTATAAAGTTTCCAAACAAATTGTATTTAAAAAGTACATCGTTTTACCTTATTCGACGGTATAAAAATTTAAAATGTGCGATGGTAACAGATTTATTAAAAACTGTAGTAAAAGGGAAATCGAATATTCTTGTATCGCCAACGTCAAAATGACGTCAGCGTTAAGAACAGACGCTTTTGTCCTTTATAATATAGAGTAGCATATGTAACCTATATTAATAAAAGAAAGTTTCGCTTAACCAGTGGGTTTGTTTCGGTCTGTGATGGCTATGGAAATCTACCGCACATAGAAATTTTGGGTGAGAATAGTCTAAGACAGGTCATGATGCACCTGAGTGTCAAAAGTTTCATTTTTTGATAATTAGCAGAGATATTAATTAAAAACTCATATCTTTCTTTACAAGCCGGCCAAAGTTCTAGCGCATGCCCAGAAACATATTTACGCATCGAGAGTTAATGAAGACCGAACTCGCGGGTTTTTGTTTTGCTATTTCGTAGTTCTGAATTGGCCAAAGCTTTCCGTACAATTAAAATTGGAAGACATTCAGAAAAATCTTATTCTTACGTCTCAAATATTGCAATCAATTTGAAAAAATATCTTTGTTAACCTTTAAAAAATTTATATATATTATAAAAACTAAGACAACCCAACATTCCATAAATTTAAATTTTAAACGAAATAAATAACTAAAACAAACCTAAAGCACAAAAATATCAAATGAACAAGCAGAAAACATTAATGATGAAATGAATTTAAAAAACCAACAAAACCAAATATGAGACAGGCGGCATGACTAACGACAAGCACTGCGGGGTTAATGTAGATTTACGTGCACAAAGTCCCCCCCCCCACCCCCAACTGTCAAAACCAGAAAATCAACCAGAAAAAACCGATATGAGAACTGAAGAGATAAAATGTAGACCAAACAATTAATTCCCATAACGTGCAAACAAAACACCTCTAGAATCGAACAGTGAATATAACTTATTTTTAGTAAAACCATAAACTAAACCAACAACAGAACTCTGAGAATAACCCTGCGAACTGCCGTACCACAATATTCAAACAGCCCACCAACAATCCATCCGAACTTGATGTCAATCTATGTGGTTTAAACCATTTACAAAGATGTTTCTAAAATTGGATTATATGCATATTATTTTGAAAATTCAAAAGTTTCAAAGTTTCAAAACTAAAACTATTCCTTTTATCACATACTCCTGTAACTAGTGGTAAATTGATCAATGTCTGTATCATGTACATTATATTTCTCATAAAACGCCATGAGTTTGTTCTTTAAATCAATACTGTTATACAGATCCTCGAAGCCATAAGTATATAAACCTGTTATATTTTTCAGTTGTTTAAAACTTTTAATAATTTATAACTGTTCTTGATTATAAATGACTTTTTCATTCAAAACACGATTGAATAACTAATTTTTCCAATAGATTTCTGAACTTCCTCCAAATAGACAAGTTGTAAATTTCCAACTGGATGAAAAATGTCCGGGCCAGGATTCGAACCTGGGATCGCTTGGCTGAAGCCGCCACCCTCTACCACTGAGCTATCCCGGTCGAACCTGGAGGGCATAATTCATCCAGTTAACCTTATTGATCGAAGCATCTGGTCTGATATTTTAATCAGCTCAACAGAAAAGATCGCAGGTAATTTTTCGCAGGACCCGGACATTTTTCGTCCAGTTAGAAATTTACCCGGACATTTTTTGTCCAGTTGGAAATTTACAACTTGTATGATTACTTTACCAAATTGAAATAATAGTGTTATAAAAAAATAATCTAGTTCCTCCAAATAGGTATTAAAATCACATGTACCTGCTCTAAATTTTATAGGTTATTTATGAAATTTAGGAATCATTACTAAATACGGAAAATCTGTACTAGTATGTTTTAACACTAACCGTTTTATACAAAGCCTTGACTCCGTAATAACGTGTTTGCTGGAATTTAAAAGTTCATAATTACAATTGTTATAAGCCTCTTTAAGTATATTACCATACAATTTCTTACAAATTACAGCGTAATTAGAGTCAGCTTTGTCAACGTATGTAACTATAAAATTATCCCCTTTCTTTATAGATTCAATCAAATCTTTATAATATTCCACAGAGACATCCTCATAATTTTAGTGTATGCAATAATTAGATCTTTTAGAACGTGGTAGTTCCCTTCTTCAAATACTTTGATTGGTAGTCCAAATCGATAGATCATTTTCTGTATGAATATATATATATTTGTTTTTAATAGCTTTATAGCATAACCCTTTGACAAAATTCTCTTCAATCTAAATTTTGTTCCATAACTCATATTTTTTCTAAGATTAACATCAGAATATCTAAACTATCCGTTATAATATGTCCATAGTCTGAATTCAAGAATTTGTTGTATATTTCTTCATTACAATGGCATATGTATCTCAATACCATTTTGCAACTCCTTTGCAAAACTACTATAATTAAAAAATATTCCTTCCCAATGGTTTATCATATTTAAAGTCTCTTTCCATCAAAATATTTTTATCTGGAAGATATTTGTTAAATCTATTTAAAATGTTTTTAAACTTCACTCCTTTGAAAGGATCTCCCATATAATCTATTACAAAATAGATTTTATTATCTGTATCTATATTGTTAGATTTTGAATTCAATAATACTTTTAAGTTCTGTTCATTAACTAAATCTCAACGAATCCAATGCCATACCCACGTTACTATTCCCGTTATATCGATATAAAATTGTTTAATAAATCAGAAATTAACTTTCTTTTTAAACTAAAAACAATCTACTTAACTTTTCGTTGTTACTTTAAAGTTAACACTTTTTTCAACGTCTTTAACACATTTTAACTGATCATATGTTGTTATATGATATTTATAGGCAACCATTTTCATTGCAAAAATCGTGATTAATTCTTCCGTATGCTGAAGTATTCCAATAAATTATTCCTAAAATTTCTAAGCACATTACTTTTATCAAACAAAACATTTAAACCATATTGATAAGCAGAACCAAACCTTACCATCATATTTCTTTCGCATATAAGTCTCTCCTCCTTATTTAGTACAATCTGTATCATGAAATTACGATTTTATTAATCCCATGTTTTGCAAAATGGGCAATTTCTATTTCCTGTTCCTCCTTATTACTTTTTAAGGCACGAATGTTAATTTTTTTATTAATTGCACCGGACGTTTGTCAGATAGATGACATATTACAAACATTACATTTTAGTCTATAAACGCAATTGTATACCTTTCAAAATTTCAAAAGAATATATCATTATTATTTTGATTATAAACATCATCAGCACTGACACACACTTAACAGTGCTTATCCCTATACTTTTTCTGTTTAAGTAAATTGCCCTCATGACTCTTCCTCGCGATTTTAGACGTTTTGTTAACTATCTAGAAAAATACATAAGGAATTAACCTGAAACTGCAGGTGTGTAAACAGTATAGTATAGGTTATATATTTCCGCGAAGATTTTTTCACGAAACCCCATAGGGGACTGTCAACAAATTGAAAAAAACTAATATCTTTTGGATAACCCTGTAAAAACTAATGTAGCAAAGGCGTTAAAACTCGAGATTATTCATAAGTGGCTTATTGTAATATACTGTGTTCATTTTTATGAGGATAGCATGTATACTCGTAGAGAAATTAGGGTTTTTATAAAAACAGTCCCAAATTTCGCCTTGTTTTTTGCTTATAATTTGCAGAGTTCTTAATATAAAAAAAAGTTCTTTTCAGAAAATATGATAAACAACATTGTACATATGTCGTTCGTAGATATTTAAAATCAGAATGAAAAACCAATAAAAATTGGATAAAAAACGAGCAGGTATACTAAAAAATGTTTCACTGCGCATGCGCGAATGCAATCAAAATATAATATACATAATGTATTAGATAAGTATATAGAGCAACTTTTGTGAAAGTCTCAAAATCATAGCTTGAAAATTCTGAAAATTATCGTCAGTAGAATAAGGTCGAAATCCGTTGTTCCCAAAAAGAAGCAGAAGTATGAGGGGTTGTATCCAAATATAGTAGTACTTGCAATATTGTGTACGCTATCGTGGCACTAATCAACATGTTTGATACAACCCCCAACAGATATTTGGAAAAACGGATTTCGAGCTTATTGTATCAACGATAATTTTCAAAATTTTCAAGCTATGATTTTGAAACTTTCACAGAAGGTGCTCTATATACTTAGCTAATACATTATGCATATTATATTTTGATTGCATTCGCGATGCGCAGTGAAACATTTTTTAGTAAACCTCATTTTTCATCCAATTTTTATTATTTTTTCATTCTGATTGCAGAGTATTATGTACAGTGTTGTTTGTCATATTTTCTGAAAAGAACTTTTTTATATTAAGAACTCTGCAATCTATAAGCAAAAAACTAGGCGAAATTTGGGACTGTTTTATAAAAATCTTAATTTCTCTACGAGTATACATGCTATCTTCATAAAAATGAACGCAGTATATTACAATCTCGAGTTTGAATGCCTTTGCTACATTAGTTTTTACAGGGTTATCCAAAAGATATTCGGTCTTTTTTAATTTGTTGACAGCCTCCTATGGGGTTTCGTGAAAAAATCTTCGCGGAAATATATAACCTATACTATACTGTTTATACACCTGCAGTTTAAGGTTAATTCCTCATGTATTTTTCTAGATAGTTAACAAAATGTCTAAAATCGCAAGTGACCGGTCACCTTTGGCAATATAGTGTAGAAGAGTCTTGTATTATAACTTTTAATAGATGTTAAATTACTTTTATTTCCATTCAAGCCACGTATAAAATCTCTATTATAAAAATATATGGTCTTATATTTAGAGCAGCTTATATTTAGCGCTTATAATATACAAGTCTGTTTCACGGAAGACTTTCTCCTTATGGAACGCTCCTCCAGAACGCAACTCTAGAGGTTCCGACAAACCAAAAGTATGCTTTTAAAGTTGAAACTTTCTTTTAATCGACTGTGTAATCAGTTTTTAAAGAATCCAATTTTAACCCGTTAATAAACACCGGTAAACGAAATCACTTCGCCTCTCACGGGATGATCCTACTTCTACACTAAAAGTAACTAAACGTCCGTATTTCGACAATATTTTCAGAGAATCTTGGTAGACCAGATTTACATCACCTAAAAATTTTTCTAAATATTTGGACGTGTAGAAGTACTTAAAAAATAAAATCTTAAAATTTTTCGAAAAAAGCGAAAAGCGTGGCTTTGGGGCATGGCTTCGCTTTGGTTAGACTAGTGTTTTCATTACTAAATATGCATATTTTTCAACGAAATTTTAAAGAGAGCTTGGATACTGTTATATCCCCGACGGGGAAACAAACGAACAAACAAAACAGAAGAAAACCTATTTCTTTTACAAGTAGATAACAATATTTTTTCACGAAATTTTTACGCGGATTGTAAAATCATTATATTTTATAAACTATAGAAATTTCAAAAGAGTTCGGACAACAAGAACTTTTTTTTAATTACTAAAACGACACTGTGAAAAAACAAGAAAACGACTTTTTACGAGCGCTTTTATCGCTAAATATCAATATTTTATCACGAATTTTTCAATAATACAACTTCATAGAAATTAGGTTAAAGATATAAAATCATACAAACTTTTGAGGTTTCTTTAAATGTATTATCACTGGTTCGTGCAATGCCTGGCGGGTCAGCTAATATTTTAAATAAAGTTGATTTTGCGAATGAAACGCAGCAACTCTCATCTATGAATGTCCAACATACTTTAGACACTCTGTATGACTTCATTTTTGAAATTATTTTGGTTTAAGAAATTTTTCAAATAAATTCTATGAAGCTCAGATTGCAGAAAGATTTATCACAGAATCTGTAATTTTTAGAAAAAGGATATTGGGACAACGTAAAAGAAAAAAATTTGTATTACTTCATAGGAGATCATTTCATTTAAAACAATTTTTTCCTTTTTATACTCGATCAAACATTTGGTTTTTAAGCGGGAAGTAACTTTATTAAAAGAACATATTTTATTCAATTCAGTCAATTTAATTTTTGTACTTTTAAGGGGACAGGGGACCTTAAAACTCATTTTTTATTTATTTTTTATTTCACTTTAAATACTATTCAAGGACACACTATATGCATTATGGCATGTATTTATCACACCAGATTTAAATTTTTTTTTTTTTTTGGAGAAAAATAAGGAATTTTTCTGAATTTTTTAACCGTTACGCAGAATTTTTCAAAATGTCCCATGCACATTCCATATCAATTAAAATCATCAATATTTTTTATGCAGGTTTGGTTTATATATACAAATAAAACTTGGCATCAAATTTTATATATTTGAATATAAAGGTAAAAAAAAAAAATCAAAATTTTTTGAAATTTTCCGCATTTTTGCATCATTTTTTCAATTAACTACATTTTAATTTTTTAAAATTATACCTCATTTCAAAAAAACATGCCAAGTTTTGTGACAAATATAATGATAAATAGCTACAAAAAATTTCAAACTATTTAGATGAAATAGTATGCGCATGGAGCATTTTGAAAAAATGGAAACCGACAAAATTTTCGAAATGAGAAAAACAATTTTAAAGTTTTAGTATTGGTAAACATAAGAAAATATACCCTGAAATGGACTAAAATCATATATATGCAAACCCTTTACATGTTTAATGTATGATTCCACCAAAATAATTATTTATAATCTCCCCCCCTCCCCCCCCCCTGTTGAGTGTCTGAAAAATTTTTTTTACTGCGATTGAGTAATAAATTTTGAGATTTTTCTTCGCAACCAATTATAGAATTTCTCAGCTTCATCTTTTTACAGATTACTAAAATTCTGTATTCTCCCCCCCCTTCCCTCCTGCCCCCCCCCCCCCCCTTGAAAAAGTTCATTTTTTCTGAGATTGACTAATAAAGTTTGAGATTTTTCTTCACAACCAATTGATGAATTTTTCGGTTTCATCTTGAAATAGATTACCAAAATTCTCGATTCTCCGCCCCCCCTGTTGAGTGACGGAAAAAATTCATTTTTTACTGCGATTGACTAATAAAGTTTGATATTTTTCTTCGCAACCAATTATATGATTTCTCAGTTTCATCTTTTTACAGATTACTAAATTTCTGCATTCTACCCCCCCTTTGAAAAAATTCATTTTTTCTGTGATTGACCAATAAAGTTGGAGATTTTTCTTCACAACCAATTGATGAATTTTTCGGTTTCATCTTGAGATAGATTACCAAAATTCTCGATTTCCCCCCCCCCCCCCTGTTGAGTGACTAAAAAATTCATTTTTTAGGGCGATTGACTAATAAATTTTGAGATTTATCTTCGAAACCAGTTACTGAATTTATTGGTTTCATCTTGCGACAGATTACCAAAATTCTGGATTCTCCCCTCCCCCTTGATAAAATTAAATTTTTACTGCAATTGATTAATAAATTTTTATATTTTTCTTCGCAAACATCTGATGAATTTCTTGGTTTTATCTAGAGGCAGATTAGCAAAACTTTGGAATTCTTAATTTTTTCAGTCGTTCAACAGGGGTAGGGGGGGGGGGCTAGGGGGTTTTCGTTATCTGTCGCAAGATCAAACCGACAAATTTATCAAGTCGTTGCGAAGAAAAAAAAATTAATTTTTTCAGTTACTCGCAGTAAAAATGACTTTTTTTAGTCACTCAACAAGGGGGGGGGGGGGGAATCAAGAATTTTGGTAATCTGTCGCAAGATGAAACTGAGAAATTCATCAATTGGTTGTAATTAAATGAAAATTAAAAATAAACAGTTTTAGAAGAAAAAATGCATTTGCAAATATTTGTAAACAAACATCAGCTGATCACGACGGCCGTTTAATTAATTATAAAAATGTAAATAAAATCCGAAAAAATCATCCGATTGTAATTATTTAAGTTGGAGATGAAAGCTTACATGGAGCTTTATTTTTTGGGGACAAGAAATTTTTTTCGAAAATTTGAGCGATTTTGCTGATTTTGAGGGTCCCTTGTCCCCTTAATTACTTCACAAAAAGGCTATTATTTTGTAGAATCCTGCAATTAAAATCGATACGTAATGACATCAAACAGATACGGACGCAGGCGATTTATGAGAAGACCATTTTACACTTTTAATCACAAATTTATAATTTTGAAAAATATATATACCATATTTGTTTGCATATTTTAAGCGCGCATGTATTTTCCGTGCTTCTATCTTTGAAAGGACGTTCCAGAAAAGAAAATAATTGTGTAATTTAACCAATTTCGAAGTCACATTTCCCATAGCGAGTCAAATTTAATTGTAATAACCGAAATAAAACTAAACTAACAAAATTCCAGTAACGGACATCCTTCATTCCAATAACGGACACCCACTATTTCAGTAATGAACATCCCACATAAAGTAAGTTATTGTTTTAATATCGTATTTAGGATCAGAATTTAATTAAAGAATAGTAATGAAACAAAATAGTTATTTTCAAATGAATTTAAAACACTTAGAATATAAATAAAATATTTATGAGAATAATTGTTTAAATTAAAAATTGTCATGATCCCTAAGTCAAAATTTTAATTATTTTCGATAGAAAATTCAAAATACAGAATTTCAGATAACTACTAAGTTATTGAGACGATGTGAAGGAGGGATTGGGAAGATAATAAAGAAATCTGAAAAAAAAATTGTTAGAGCACCAGCGCATTGAATCGTATTTTACTTTACAATTCTCAACAGTTAAATTTCCTAAAACTACCTGAAACAATACTTGTAATTAGTAACAGAAATATAAAAGAAATGAAACTGCTGGTTGATTTTTTTTATATATTGAATACAAGGATTTCAATTTAAAACTGTAGAATTAATGTTTGCTGTCCCTAATTTGCTGGTGTACTATTTTCATTACTACTATAAATGCATTTAATAATTATAGTATTTTGTTATGTACAGAGTTGTGTTGTCACAGCTTTAAAAATCAAACACATAAGACTGAAAATAACATAGGAATTTTAACAATTCCTGTGAATTTAAATATTGTCTTTATTTAAATGGAGAGGGTTTGAGAGCCCCATTAGCCCCTCTTTTTCCTAAACCTATGAATATTATTTTCTGCTTTCTTATTGATTTGAATGATTCACAGATAATGACATATGCAGGGCAAAATTATAAAGCGCATTAATCTGCTTTAATATTAACGATTTTATTAACTATGATATTAATTAAAAGCAGCTATTATAAACATTTTGTTCTTATTACATTCTGGTAAATGCATTTAAAATATTAAATTGGATTACTTAACTCTTCAGTTAAATCAAAATATTTTATTTAGTATGAACGTCACTGTAAGTGCACGTTTATTAATGTCCACACTGCAAATTGACTATTTAAACATTGCATCAATGGACTATGGTTCTAAAACCTTAAAAATAAAGGACATTTTGTAAATCGCCATTAGCTAAAAGTCTTCTATTATTTTGAAAATCAAAATATGCATTTTTTCCCAAGAAAATAAAAGGAGATATAAATTTAAACCAGATCATTAAAATTTTCACTTAAATACAGTAAAACAAACATTTTCTGCTTCCTGATCAGTTTGATTAAGGTTGTCAAAGTTAATGCAGGTTATAAATCATGCAAGGGAGAGTTGTAAAAAAAATAATAAAAACTGAATTTTTGTTGATTTCTTTTTTTATTAACTAAAAACTTTGGAGGATGCGCATTACTGGTACATTTACTCTATATATAGTCTGAAAATCGTTTCATTTTTAACCTGTACTAAAATCAAGTTTCATTATCTTTCTGTGATTTGAAGGAAACCCATCCGCTATTTTATAACTGCGTTTTATATCGCCTGCTTTAAAAGTGAATGAAAATGGTTAATGCAACAAATATGGCTATCATCAGCCATATATTACACTTATCTGGTAAAGATAAAGTTTCACAGACTTTTTGGCATTCGTTTAAGAATTTAAAATTATATCTTTAATATAGTCCAATTTGCTGGGAAAAAATTAAATTAAAATTTTATTCGATTAAAATTTTACTCGAATTTTTTATGCGGGAACAAAAATGTATGCCAAATAAAGTATAATATTCGGGAAAACATTTTGTAATTTCAAAGTTAACCCTTAACTACTGCTTTCTTCTATTTTCACAGTTTAACTATAGATACTAATCAATTTTTGTCTCGTTTTAAGTCCTAGACCTATCTCTAAAAACTTCTGATTATATGAATTTTAATTCTAATAGCCATGTACATAAAGTTTAGTACAGAAACAGTATCCTTTGAGTTAATCGAACTTTTTGTTCATCTTTCTATCAATCTGTCTCCGAGGCCGCTCACAGTAGTTATGCGACAATTTCTATCAAATAAGTTAAGTTTTAAGAAATACCCTTAATTAGAATAAGAGTTCAGTGTTTGAATGTTACAAAAACCACAAATTTAGTTACACTAAATGTGTCTATGACAGCATTTAAAGCTATTTCTTAAACGTAATGGAGAATTTAGTCTCTAATAAAAACGCTCACGTAAAATAACTATTTAAACTGCGATAAAGTTTTCTAAATATTAATAATTTATTTATTAAAATATTATATGCTTGTTAAAGATATTTATATGTTTATTTTATTATCATTTTTGTTATTTCAAGTTTTCCTTCAGTAACTTAATATAAATAAATACTTATAAAAAAAATCGCGTATTTGCCACACTCCTATTTTCACATCAACATGTAACTTAATTACCAGTTCGTCAAAATAATACTTTTTTTTTCTGGGATTTTTTGTCAATGCCGATATTTTTAATTTCTGAGGAACAATCATTTTCTAAACTTAAAATTATTAAAACTACTTACGCTCTCAAATAGTAAAAGGCAGAATTTAAAACTTTGCTACTTTATCAAAAGATCTCAGGAGCCGGAAGGTTTGGATAAAAGTGATGTTCTTGTCAAATCATATAAAGTTACGTACCAAAAAAAATTACATTAAAAAACTTCATATACATAACACAATATATAGTACAATCCGTATTTAATTTTCTGGATACATAACGTAAATTATCTTATTTTCTTATAAGTTATTTTTGCTGTCTTCTATGTACCTTTAAATATTGATTTTATTCAGCAAATTTATGATAAATAAACGTCATTGTATTAAGTGAATGAGATATTTTTCTGTACCTAATTGATGTTCTCACACAGGGAGCGTACACTGCTGCCCCCCCCCCCTGTTCACAATTAGTCTATTATTCTATAAAACCCCTCTTATTTCATAAACACGTCACTTATTTCACAGATGGTCGTTTATTCATTTTCAGAATCTCTCTATCGTGGCAAAAGAATTTTTATGACCTAAACGTGAAGTTCTACCGGCAAGTTACCTATGATTAGAAATCACCTGAAAATTCTGCAAGTATGTATTGCACCGCTGCCAAAAGTTCTCTCGATGAACTTTTAACAAGAACGAAAAATCATGCGTCAAGCATAGATTAAAATTTTTCCAACACATTTAGAATACTATAAACAAACTTCCCCGCTTTAAAGTGAAATAGGATGTCTAAGTAACCAATTAGAAAACACGTGACACAATTGGAATACCAATGCGAGGCACTACCGTCAACAGTCGGAAAAGCATATGAATTATTTTGTTCACTCCTGTATAGGATTTAGAAATTTGTATATTTACTACATAGTGTTCTACAATTAATTTCTCTTGGGAAAAGCATAGCTGAGTTCAAAATTCCCCTACAGAAAATTCCGCCAGTAAGCGGAAATGTACTTGAAATCTTTTTTGCAGCCGCATATACACTGTAAAAAATTACTGCAGTAAAATTACTGCAGCAGAGATTCCAGACAATGTCCGTAAGAAAACGGGTTTTGTCCTTAGATAAACGGACTCTGCTCTTACATAAACGGTTTTTGCAAATTATTGTATCCTACATATTATTTGTTTCTAATGTCACTTTGTGCCAGCATATGTGCCAGGTTTCGTTTCCCCCCCCCCTGACGTTTATGCCCCCAATGAAGATAGCTAATGTACAAAAGACGCAATAGTAATATTATTCAAGTAATGCCATATTTTTATTCAGAATATCTCAAATGTTACTAAGACATTGGCAAAAATACTTTGTTACATATCTTGATTTAAATATTTGCTCTAACTTTCAAATTGATATATCTCAGAAGTTTACAAATGTGGCTTAGCACTTTCTTGCCCCGACCCCCTCAAAGTTTTGCCTGTCACTGTAAATACACAAGGAATGCTATGCGCACCACATTTTGTCTTAAACATCATGTAGTGCGCCTCAGTAATATATATCACTTTCAATATGTTTGATACAGTGTAAAATCATTAAAATACACCGCAAAGGATTTTTCCACATAGACCGTTATGTAAGGGAATTCTTTTAAGTCTCCCTGCAAATTAACTATATTCTACATATTTCACTTTCAACACGAAACAAGTCATAGTAAACACCAATATAATATATCGATTGCATGGCATTCAGAGTTTATTTATGAGAGTCAGAGCACGAACAGACGGCAGACAGATCGAGTTCATAAACTCTTTTCAACAATGTTGGAAAGTGTTAAAAAGAGAAAAATGCATTGTCGTGTTTTTATATATTTTGCCCTCGAATTTAAGTTAAAAAATTGAGGACTTAAAAACTTTCGTGGAAAGTTTTCTATAACTAATGTGTATTTTAAATATTAAATATTATGTGCTTACTATTAATTAAAATCAATGTATAGAATGAAATAGCAATATATTGCAGCAAAGTTAAGCCATGTAAAAAAATTCTGAAACCTTCAGCATATTAAAATTTTAAAACTGTAGCTTATATCATTTGAAAGAAACAGTGCACTCAATCTCAAAATTTGCTAATCTGAGAAAACGCATCCTAAAGTTTCAATACCCTTCTTACCGAATTACGTGTAAAGACATCTATAAATGTTTACAAGTCAAGAAAAAATGCAGTTTTTTTTTAATGCGATTTTTACATTTTGTTTAGAAATGTTTCAAAATTCAAAATAAAACAAAAACAGAAAATTGATTTTAAAGTTTAAATTTCCTTTCCTACATAAATCAAACCCTTTCTTACACTGCCTGTATCAGTAGCCTCAAACAAAAGAAGTTTTATCAAATTTAAATTCATTAAATTCATATGTAAGTAATCGAATAAAAGGAAGCGGTTCAAAATACTAAATAATTTATAGTTTTCGAGTATTTATCTTTCACAAACTGTCTTATATTTATATAATAAAACTTGTGCAGTAAAAATGTTAGTAAAATAATTTTTATCTAACTTTAGATGCATTTTCTGTCATTTGCTTTAAACTTATTTAAATTAAGATATTAAAATGATTTAAATGTCATACAAACAATGTGCTTATATAACAACGCTTATATAACAATGTGCTTATATAGCAGGTTGTTATATAACAACCTGCACCTTAAAAATATAGATGTGTAAATAGCGAGTATATTTAAACTACGTTAACAATTATTTTCACAAATTTTCACCTACAAATATTTATAGGGTGTTGAAGAGGCCACTCTACCATCTTACCCAGTGTGAAATTAAGTGGAGTTTCATCACTACATGATAAGATTAATAAGTAGCAATTCAGATGAAATTTTTAAACAACCAAAATATAAGCATATTTAACAGCATATCTATACCATATAGCTTTTGAGAAATGCATAAAAATAGAAACAAAAGTTGTGACCCTCACCCCTCCCTTATCTACTATTTACATTTATCTCTCCCTCCTCTTTCCCTCATTTACTATCTAGATTTATTTTCAGTCTTGAATATAAATTGCTTTATCAAAAAACAATATATTAAGTGGAGTTTCGTAACTGTTTTTATCTCATCACTACATCACAAGATTAATAAGTAGCAATTCAGATGAAATTTTTAAGCAACCAAAATATAAGCATATTTACCAGCATCGATACCATATAGCTTTCGAAAAATGCATAAAAATAGAAACCAAAGGTGTGACTCTAATTTCATACATTTTCTATAAATTCAGAATAATAAATTCAAATAGCGGTAGATCAAAGAAGGGTGTAGACGTTATGATTCGCGTTATTTCGCTATAGAAATTTTCTTTATAAATTAGCATCATAAAAATTTTTAGAAATGTAAAAAGGACTCACCTTATACAATAATCAAAACAATACTCTTTCAGCTTGAAAGTTAAAATAAAAATTTACTGTTACTTTCAGTAATTAAATAATATATAAATAGATTTAGAGTCACAATACACATTGGGTAGCAATAGCACTGAATAGAACGTAAATTCTTTACATCTAACTCAAATGAACTTGGCGAGAATTTATTTCGCCAGTAGCCAAATTAGAGCTCAGACGCAGGTTTTGATGGTTTTGCGTCGATTCAAGCATAGAACATGATTCGTTGATTCGTTTGGGAAAAAATCGAGACTTCTATGGTTGGTGTTTTATCCTCTTCTTACTCTGTTTTAGTTTTAGATGATTATGTTTTCACTCGTGATATTTCAATGTGTTCAGACACTAAGAAAAATTAAGCATTCTTCTAAATACTTCACTTTTTTGGATTGACTGTCAAAATTATCTTATGAAACCATTTACTTGATAATTATTCAAATTCAAAATTGTATATATATATACATATATATATATATGAGAGAGAGAGAAAGGTAAGAGAAAAACATCTTAAATTAAGATATGGTACAACAAACACTTTTTGTATAGGAATAGCGCAATCAATTTATTTTGTCACAAATACTCCGTGCGTCTCACTCCAATCTCGATACAGATTTTCCCTACAATAATTCAGACATTTTTAACGACATTTTAACCTTGCTTTATGTAAAATGCAAAGCTATCACGAGACAGCGTGGGTTGGGTTGGGTTGATTGTTGACGGCCAATTATCTGCACTTGGGATATAGGCCCAGGGGGAGTGCCCTTCGTGGGGGTCTTTCTAAGGGAACCTAACCCGTATTTACGCATGGATAAATCCACGGCTCGAAGAAAACCACGAAAACTCCGAACGATTAGGCCAACGGGCGCGATTGGGATCGAACCCAGCACCTCCCGTCTACCAGCTTCGAGAGCACAACCTCTCAGCCACTGGTGGGGCCGAGACAGCGTGGAAGCGGTGCCACTATCCGCATTCAAACAGTATAGAACAAAGTACACCCTTTTTCGGAAAATATTTCACATTACATACGGTGTCAAAGTGAATCTGTTGTAAGTTTCGTTAACATATCTAACTAATTGTTCAAGTTATGGAAAATAATCTATGTTCAGATGGGAGTGAGACACGTTTTATTTTACACAGAATAAATGGATTTCGCCCCCCATTTCCCATACAAAAATTGTTTGTCATAGTGTCCCTTAAAATTTGTGCAATCTTTATTTAACCACCCTGTATATATAGTTATAATCCTAATAACTTTAATTCTTTGCATGTCTCCATACTTTGTAATAATGAATTTACTACACAGCGTGTATCTGAATTGATGAGCAGAAGTGTAAGAGGTGGCAATACATGTCAAGGTAAAGGTTTTTTTCTTTTTAGGGAGGGGTGGTCCCAATTAACTTATTCATTGAAAAATACAGAGTACCACACATGAAGCCGAATGCGAATTTCATTTCAAAAGAGTAACAATAATGAAAATATTATAGCGAATTCTTGAACAGATTTACTTTGCTTCCTGTGAAATGCAAAGAAATCGCAATAAGTTTCTGTCATCCTCATACAAACAATACTGAAGTAGACTCTTAAAATTTCGATGGTAGCTGACAGTGCACACTATGTCACTGACCGAATAGCAATGCAATTTAGTCACTTTTTTTGATAGCATGCTTTTAGAAAGAAAAGGGATTTGTTAACAATTTATCTTAAATATCTTCATTATTGTTAGCGTTGTGAATGGAAATCCCGATTCTGTTTGGTGTGAGACTCCCTGTTTTTTTCATGGAACGCGCAGATTGCGACCGTGCTTTCCTTCACAAAAATTCTTTACCTTCACGTGTATTTTCATGTGAATAATCATTTTCCCTCTACAGTATCCTTTAACTTGAGTTTTGTGCTTTTCTGCTCCGATTTGGAAGCGAAGTTATTAAAGTTGAAAAAAAGAATTTCCTGTAGCATTTCTAAAATGGATTAAAACGTTCAAAAAAAGGAAGGAAAGTAATAATGTGTTATTTTTCTAAAGAGCCACAAAACACCTAATGTTTTATAAGAGGAATGTAAATCATTTTAAAGCATGAATTTAAAAATCCTTTTCATTGTAAAATGAATCTGAATATATTGAAGGATATTCAATGAAAACAACAGTTGTGGAAAACACTAAATTTCGAAAAATAGAAAAAAAAACTATCTGGTCACGTTTTGATTTTATGCGATGGCTTTTAATAATGAGAATCTCACAACTTTGTAAGTAATCTGTATCAGTCCAACTACAAATATTGAACGATTTAAGAACAATACAGCTTTGGAACGCCATTCTTTCAGGACTTATAAGGAAAGTATGATATTTCATTAGTTTAACGGTTTCACAGAATTATGAGTAACGTTAATAACAATATTACATCATTGTAGGGGATTTTTTCTGACTTTTAGAAAAGTTTAGTGGAGGAGAAAGAAACCTTTATTCATAATAAGTTCAAAAAAGTTTATCTGTTTCCAATTGATTACAAAAATTTGACAAATTGAGAAAAATAATGCTTTGCAATGCTATACTTCCTTGCTTCATAAAGAAAGTATGTTTTTTTTCTTAGTTAAATGGTTTCACAGCATTTATACTAATAAAAAGTTGTTTGTGTGTGATGGCTAGCAAAATCTACCGCACGTAGAAGGCTGAAAATTTGGGTGCGGATAGTTTTAGGTAGGTCTTGATGCACCCGATGCTCGGATTTTTAATCTTTTAAGACCCGGGCTTCTTGAGGCCCCTTTAATATTTTTGTCCTAAATTGCTAATAAAGTGCCCCATTTTTATCGGAACTTCTTCGTTTTTGAGGCTCTTTCTACATTTAACTTTTCCCCCATTTCTATGTTTCATTTAAGACCTTGGCCTCCTGGGGTCACGTACGGGGAAGTTTTCCCCCTTGAAGTTTTTGTTTATTTAATTGTTAATAACATGACCCCGTTTAATCCGATGTTCTTCGTTTTGGGGGCCTTTTCTCCATTTAATTATTTCCCCATTTTTACATTCCAGTTAGGATCCTCCATCTTAGGGCCCTGCTCAAAGCTATCAGCTGGCCCTTTTTGGGCACTATTATAGCTACCTTAAAAACGTCCGATTCACTAGCTTATTTATTTCTAACAACTTCTTAGGACTATATGAACGAAAAAAAAATTCGAATAAGACCCGGGCCCAATGGGAAACAATTTTTTGTTGAAAGAAATTTGTAATAACTTGCCCCCTTTTTATCCGATCTTCTTCGTTTTGGGGCCCTTTTATCCATTTAGATATTCCCCCATTTATACCGGGTGCGCCATAAATTCGTGCAAACTTTAAAAAAATCCCTATTAAAAGAAGTAATGCTCTGAAAAATTTTCGGTTTGCGCGAAATATGATCAGAAGGATTTTGGATTTTTTTCCATGTATAATAAAAAAATATTTCAAAAGTAACCGATAGAGGGTGCTCACACGTCATACTGAGGCGTTTTATGCAAATCGGGACACTGTGCATTTATTTTAAGGTAAAAGATGTTCAACATGACCACCATCACCACCAGGTATCAGGCAAGTGAGGCGCATCAATACGCTTGTTACATCTGTGTGTAGTAGGCATCTATGCCACCTACGGTCCGTCGAATGGCATCTTTCAGTTCCACCAAAGTGGCAGGGGAGCGCCGGTATACAAAAGACTTTTAGTATCCCCACAACCAAAAATCTGCCGGGGTGAAGTCTGGAGATCGAGCGGGCCACTCAAATTTACAACCTCGACTTATCACTCGGTCTTCAGTGAAAGTGTCCAACAGGAACATCTTGACTTCACTTGCAAAGTGGGGTGGGACACCATCCTGCGTGAAAGTGACGACAGGTAACGCATGTCTTTCCTGCAATGCAGGCACAACGTGGTCACGCAAAATCGTAAGATACCGTTCTGCAGTGACTGTACAGGTTTTCCAGCCGGATTCAGGGCAAGGCTCTTCAAAAAAGAAAGAACCCAGAATGAAAGACGGGGTGAAACCACACAAACAGTCACATAAAGAGCATGCAGTGGCTTGGTCAGTTACTCACGAGGGTTTGACGTTGCCTAGATAAGACTGTTTTGCATATTGACGTCATCATGCAGTGAAAATTGTGCTTCATCCGTTCCCATGACGTTCAGTAACCATTGTGGGTCACGCTCCACTTGTGCCAGCGCCCATGTAGCAAACTTTAGTCTTTTACCTGTATCTGCCGGTAATAACTGGTGAAGTGCCTGTATCTTGTACGGATACAGATCCAAGATTCCGTGCAGAATACGTCGTATCCGAATTCCCCCAGCTTCACGAACACTGCTACTCCCCGTTGATGTTTCGGCTGCCAATTCTTCCATGACACTTTTTACAACATGGACGCGATCTACGCTCGAGGATGGTCTGCCACTACGTGGACGATCCTCCAAACTCCCCGTTTTCTCAAAACGTCGTACTAAATTGAGTATCCTATTCAATGAAATAGGGTTTTTTGCACCTGAAGTCCTTTCTCCGTGCGAAACTTTTGCAATGAAATAACTGTGGATTAACCATTCTTGTAAAAAAGTTTAACCACCAGCACTCGATCTGGTAACAATAGCATGCTGCCGAGATCGAATGACGAATCCATTTCCAGCCAGGTGTTTTATTGAGAGCCTGATTAGCATAAAACGCCTCAGTATGACGTGTGAGTGCTCTCTATCGTTTATTTTTGGAATCGTTTTTTATTATACATGGAAAAAAATCCAAAATCTTTCTGATCATACTTGCGTAAACCGAAAATTTTTCCGATCATCACTTCTTTTATTATGAATTTTTAAAGTTTGCACGAATTTATGACGCACCCGGTACATCCCAGTTAGAATCACGGACCCCCTTATACGGCCCCTTGAATTTTTGTTCCCTAAATTGTTAACTTCCCCCTTTTAATCCGATATTCTTCGTTTTTGGGGCCATTTTTTCATTTAATTATTCTCCCATTATTACATTCCAGTTAGGACCCTTCATATTAGGGCCTTGTTCAAAACCATCAGCTGGCCCTTTTTGGACCCCCTATAATAATAGTTCCCTTAAAAATCGTCCTATTCATAGTTTTTTTTTCTAACAACTTCTTAGGAATTCCAGCAGCAACATGAACGACAAAAATAAATTGGACAAGACCCGGTCCCTTTGGTGCCTTTACGTTTTTATGCCCTAAATTGCTAATAAATTGCATGATTTTTATCCGATATTCTTCATTTTTGAGGCTCTTTCTACATTTAATTTTCCCCCGTTTCTACGTTCCTGTCAAGACCCTGGTCCCCTGCGTCTTACTACGGGGACCCCCGTTATGTTCCCCCGTTTCTACATTCCAAATAGGACCCTTTATCTTAGGGCCCTGATCAAAACTATCAGCTGGCTCCTTTTGGAACCCCTACTATAGCTTCCTTGAAAATCGCCCGATTCACATTTTTTTTCTGACAACTTGTTAAGACTTCCAGCAACTACATGAACCAACAAAAAATATCTCTGTCCTCAGCTACCCCCAATTTTGGATATTAATCTCCTTCTTAATGCAGCATTTTAAAGAATAATCCGATTATCTTTCAATTTTCTTTACATAGTTCTAGGGTCCTCCAACTGCTTTATAAACTACTAAACATTTCCTTTGACTCCTCCCAGCTACCATCTTTTAAAAATATTAATCTTCTTTTTCGGCATCAACTTACGTTTACTCACTACAGCCGGAAATCAAATTCTAGTTATTGTTAAAGATAATTGGTTACGTTTAGAGAGGAGGGATTTCATCCGTAAATTAAAGATAGGTTTAATGTTAAAGAGGTAATTCGTTAAATTTACAGGGTGCACCTTACACCGCCTGGTTGAGCATTCTTTTCTCGGGTACTATGGGTCCGATTTCAACAGGGTTTGGGTTATTCGACTTGATATAAAAAATTGAGGGAATTTTTTATCTATTATAATGGGCCCGGGCAACGCCGCACGGGTTAACTAGTTTTAAATAAAGTTAAGAATCTACCATTAGTCACGTGAAGAAACTCTCAAGCTAATGTTAAACCTATGTTAGAGTTATTTTCAAAGTACCCTATATAGATTTCAATATTTTTAAACTATTTTTTTGCATAGGATAGCTGAAATCATTCTGCAACCGGCCCTGTTTTAACTTTTTTTTATTTCTATGTTAGATTAATTCTGGGACCATCTTATTTAGGTTCCAGTGAGAATCGAGGTGTCGGGTAAAACCTATACCAGGAAAATTCAGAAAAAATTAAAAACGCTCAACAATAGCTGGGAGTTTATGTTTTCAAATTCTTTTCATAATTCTACTGCAATCAGGGTGAGCAAAATTAAGAAAGATTTTAGTGCAAAATTTAGGAAAAGCACCTGAATCCACAAATCATCGCCTTCATAAAAACCACGCCTCTTGATAGTTGATTGGATTATACCGATTTTTCAAATTTCGGTGTAGCAAATAGAAACGTTCGTAAGAGTGATTGGAGATATTGTAATGTGCTTAAATACTTTATTTGAGACTGTTGATTTATTTTTTCTTCGATTAATTTTAAATTTCAACAAAATTATCTTGAAAAAAATGAGTAAATTTCAATTTCTTTAAGTTTAATGCTACAATTTAAATTACACACGATTTCCAACAAAGAAAATTATACGATTCCTTTGGATATATATTTCTTTATATATATCCACACAAAACATTTGAACGAATGGTCCAATTTTTATCATTTGTTTGGCTGGAAAGGTATTATTTCTGCAAGGTAATCTTGTTTCAGTTGCATTAGAATGTAACAATGATATGTTTGTCTCTCTGAATATTTCGTGACTATTTATATTTTCTAAGTTAACATTCGTAAGAATTGACAAAGTCATAGAATATGGTGTTAAATTACAGAGTACGACTTTGCATTTTGAAAATAATCGTTGTATAATGTATTGTTTCTGCACAGACACACTTCAAAATTGTCAATATATTATTACTATATTACTGTCAACTGCGCTTCAAAATAAACGATACTGGCAACAATCATATTTAAATTGAATGTACATTAGTGTAAATTATCAGAACGGAAAACCCGGTTATGGCCAAACCCGACCAGCCCGCGGTTCGGGTCGGGTCCTTTTGTCAATTTACTTCGGTGGGAGTCCATTCTAGATCTGGTTTGAATAATTGTTTCAAGTTATGAGTCAGTTTCTAGTTGCGTGTGATCCTAACGGGTCAGGTTCTTAGCCGTTTTTCTAAAGGAAAAAAAGCCACAATATTCTTTCTGATGATAAAATCATTTTACACCTTGTGCACACGCTTTGGCATATACATTTTCACTTTCTTCAATCTATAACAGAAAAAAGTATTGTAATCGAAATTTTTCTAAACTTCCGGTGTTCGATGGATTTACAGGTTTCAAAGAACCCGAAAAATATGTTTTTACAAAGAGTCTTTATGTACGTGTGTCTTATTTGTATCATCGAAAAGTGTATGAAGTTATGCATAGAAAAGAACCAAACTTCATATATATGTTTTTAGATATACCAGAAGGTCTCAGATGAAATTGGGGATATTCTGCCGGAAGGGGACGCTGTGATAACGAGTTTTTCGCCATTTTCCTTATGTATCAATGGAAAATGTACGACGCTACACTCAGAATTAATTCAAACGCCATATATATGTCATAATAATGGAGAGAGGAAAGTTTTTTCAACTAGGTAAATCGCATTCAACGGTTGGAATATCATAGTTGAGGTTTATTCAAACAGAACGAAAAATGTCCGGGCCAGGAATTGAACCTGGGTATCTTGGCATGCCGTGGCAATGCTCTTTCTACTGAGCTACCTGAAAGATATCCTGGCTGGCATAATTCACTCTTACTTGTTGGACATGACATGGCTGCAAACTTCAATGCTAATTTCATTAATCCGAGCTACAACTATAGCATTTACATGATGAAAGTGTGATATAGCATGGAAACTCCTAATCTCAAAATGCTATACAAATAACTATAACTAAAGTTTATGTAAAATATCAATTATTGTAACAATTTTAACGTTTGCCCAGCCTTGCGGCAAAATTGGGTAACTTTTATACTTCGTAAAATCTTAGTTTAACTTGTAATTATTGTAGCTAGCGCTGGATAGAAATATTTTTCCCTCCCTAGGCTTAGGGGTTGGCTATTAGCCAAAAGCTGGTCACTAGGTTGGGCGCTGTCTGTCTGTCTGTATGCTATGCAATTAGGTCATATTAATGAGGAATGGAATTATTTTTCAATAGATAAATCATATTCAATGGTTGGAGTTTATTCCAACAGAGCAATACATGTCTGGGCCAGGACACGAACCTAGGTACCTTGGTTTGCAATCACCACAAAATAAGAGTGAATTATGCAAGCCAGGATATCGTTCAGGTAGCTCAGTGGGAAGAGCTACCTGATGATCCAATGGCAGATCAGGCCAAGGTACTAAGGTTCTAGTCCTGGCCCGGATACTTTTGCTCTGTTGGAAAAAACCTTCATATGTATGTTTTTTTCCTATGACGGGTAGGACCCAGTTGAAATTGTGGATATTCCCCTGGAAGGGGCAGTGGGATACCGATTTTTGTACGATTTGCCTTTTGTATAATCGAAAAGTGTATGAAGTTATGGATAGAATTGAACCAAACTTCATGTATACGTTTTATATGTGTTTTTGACTATGGAAGGCAGGTCCCAGTTTAAAATGGGGAAATTACCATAGAATGAGGTGCTGTAATAGTGATTCTTGTGCAATTTCTCGATATTTTTCAGTTTAAGGGGAAAATACATGAATATTTTTCAACGAAATTGTAATATTTAAGTGTAATTCAATAGCTCGAGGTTCGTATAAAATTTTGGAGAAAATCGGCCTCAAGAATTCGAAATCACTCTTAGACCGGGAGGCGGCAGCACAGACAATCACCTCATCGAGTTCATGGCTGAAATTCCAGAATTAGTTAAAACTCGATTCGCATATTAAAACGCAATCGGTCTTCCAAGTCATATCTTGGTGGAAAACACCTTTAAACCCGATTTTAGCGGTTGACTCGTAGGTTTACCATTGTGTTTTCCTGCACCGAAATGTATGAAAACATGGCGGACTGGGATCAGGAACACACAATGGTAAACCTACGAGCCAACCGCTAAAATCGGTTTTTCGGGTGTTTTCCACCAAGATAGGACTTGGCAGACCGACTGCGTTTTAATATGCGAATCAAGTTTTAAATAATTCTGGAATTTCAGCCGTGAACTCGATGAGGTGATTGTCTGTGCTGCCGCCTCCCAGCCTATCTGTGATAGCGACTTCTGTTCGATTTTCGGGAAGGGCACTGTACCTGTTGAAAAAAAGCATAATGATTCACCCAACTGTCTTATCTAGATTTAAATTGAGTATTTGTAATAAGCAAAATTTTTTACGTTTTTGATATGTTACACGTTGATTAGACTTCATTACTAAATTATCCCCCCCCCTCCCCTAATAGTTTTGAAATACTTATTGAGAAAAAAAATTGAAGTGTAATTAGTAATTCAATACTAGATCTGTTAAGTACTCATTTTTAACACTTTCCAATCTGGTTGAAAAGTGTTTATGACTTCGGTTTGACTGCTGTCTGGCCATGCTCTAACTCACGTAAATATGCTCGGATTGCCCTGAAATTTTTGTATGTTATTGTCGTTTACCACAGCATGTTCCCCATTTCAAATGAAGTGTGTAGCATTTATACTTTTATCAGAGGGACAGTCAAAAGTATTCCATTACATGACAGTCAATGGGGAAATGATTGTTTCAAATGCATTTTTGATGATGCTACGCCATTTGAAACATGGTAAAATTGATGTATACAATTGTGAAGCGCATTAAAACATACTTTTTGTAGAATATGGGTTGTAAAGCATTTATTATCCATTTACAGCGTCAAACAAAAGAATTCTGTTACACATTGTTCTACGAGGAAAATCGTTTGCAGTGTAAATTTAATAATGTTTCACTGATTCAATCATAATTATAATTATATGCATTACTGAGGTGCAGTATAAATTGCTTGATTAAAAATATGGTGTGAATGCGTTTGTATCCATTTACAGTGTCAAACAAAAAGAATTATGTTGCACATTGTTCTACGGGGGAAAAAATTTGCAGTGTAATTTAATGATGTTTCACTATTTGAAACACAATGAAATTACATGCATTACTATAAATTGCTCACTTAAAAGTATGGTGTGCATTGCGTTTATCGTTCATTTACAGGGACATGCAAAATATATCGGTTACAGTATACGTGCGATAATTACAGTCTACGTGTGATAAGTAATTTCAAGTTTGGTTTGCGTTTTTAAATTTAACTAAATTTTTCCATATTACGTGGTGTGCATAAATTCGTTTTATCATATACAGCGGTACACAAGGGAATTCGTAAGTATTACAGACTCTGGGAGTAAATTTCTTAAGGGTAGTTTTTAATTGTGTTATGCATTTTCTAGCTGAACTATATTTAATAAACTAATATAAGTTTGTGGAATATAAATAAATTCATATACAGGGCTACGCAAAGAACAAAATACATTGTCATTTACGGTTGATAATTGCTGGAAGTGAGTTTTAAGTTGCCTTATGAGTTTTTTACATGAATTAAATTTTAGCTTAATACGTGGTGTGTACGAAAGTCTTTAGATAATTTACAGGGCTGTACAAAATATTTTGAGTGCATTTCCATCGATTGGCGAAAACTGCTAAATGTGAATTTTCAAACTGAACTCAAATTTATCATGCTATGTGTTATATATCCAAATCTACAGATCACATACAGGGCTGCACAAAATAATTCGACTACTTTTCTACAATGGAAGGTAATTTTGAAAACTATTTTTCAATGTGGCATATGCTTTCTATAAACTGTTTACTTACATATCTTCTTTACCTTTTTTAACGGTGAATTTTCGTTAGAGTTTTCTGGATGTGCTGGAAAGTGTTTCTTAAAGCATTCGTGACACATGATTTTTCGTTCTTGTTTGTGTTAAAATACATAATTAAAAAGTTTTACGTAATTTTGAAGTATTATAGCATGTATGAGATAGACAAAAGTTTTGGGATTTGCACATAAGACTAGTTTTCTTTTACTTTGGGTATCGTGAGGTTTTTGTATTGAACTGCATAGAGTTCCGGTGGGTTTAGAGTTAACTTCATACAGAATTTTCGCGTTCGAGTGACGTATAACCTGAATGTATTAGAACCATAAATATATATTTTTTTTGAAAGAATAGTTTTACTTACAGTAGCCAGGTGTAATAAATAAGTTTTGTTTAAAAAAATGATTCGCTATTTGAAGTCAGAAATAGCTTCAGAAAAATAACTCGCATATTACTGTATAAAATTTTTGGTTATAAACATGTTTATGTGAGCCACGAATTATAAACAAAATTTTCTTCACCCATCTGAAAATACTGTTATTTGGAATTTCGTTAAATTGTGTTTATTTTTATAGTATTCTGCGCACATTTATATTTTTAAAATAAGTTTAATGATATTAAAGCATTCATTTCAAAGAATATTCAGAACATGAAAAACAGAGTAATAATCATTACATTTTGAAAACAAAAATGTATAGCACAATGAGAGGTGTTTACCTACATTAATAAAACTAAGTCAATTTGGGCGATGGGCAATAAAGTCTATCGTACGTCAAGTTCTATAAATTTGATTCCGCATAGACGGATTGAAATGCTCCAAGGCGTTATATTTCCGATATCGTTAAAAATATTATTAAATGCGAGTTTTTACGTTTATTATTTTCTTTTTTATGGTTCCGTACTTAAAGAGTAAAAACGGAACTATTATAAGATAATTCCTGTGTGTGTCTGTCCGTCCTTCCTTCAGAGCCCTTTTTCTCGTAAACTATGGAACGTAGACAGTTCAAACTGGAATGATACAAAGCCTTTTTACCCATATATTTTACAGATTATTAGCCATTCACAAATATATTTAAGAAAAATTTAGGGAGCTAATTAAGTTACTCGAAGATTTTTTCTTTCTTTTTGTATATCATGTGAGATATCGTGTGAAATCTCTTAATATCGAACTAAAAGTATATATTTGTTTTGATTTTAGAAATTATATTTTCAGGGATACCGTTGAAAATGCACTGTAAAAATATGACCCCTCCCCCCCCCCCCTCTATTTCCGAATCTACTGAAACTAAAATTATGAAAAAATTAGGGGTAGTATGAGTTTATTTAAACCTTGCAGGAATACATAACAATTTTTCTAGTTAACATAGTTTTTGAGAAAAACGCATTTTTCTGTTACACACAAACTTTAATTCACGGATGTTCAGAGAGGTTGGGTTGACGGGGAATCCAGATATCATCGACGCAGAATCATACAAGGATATTTGATAATGTTTTTTGAAAAAAAATATTGTTAATTAGCCGATATATTAAGTTACTTGAAAAACACTTTCTCTCTATATACCGTGTAGCGTATCGTTCGAAAGATCTCGTAACATCGAACTACTCAAAAAGAAATTGTTTTAATCTTATGTATTATATTTTCAGAGATATCGTCAAAAGTATACTGGAAAAAGATGTGTCCCGCCCTCCTATTTCCCAGTCTACTGGAACTAAAATTATGAAAAATTTAAGGGTAGTAGGTGTTTAGTAATTAAGGAATTTAATGTACGGGACCCTTTTAGTGCGAGTTATAGACGTACTTGGTCGATTTATCTTTTCTTTCTCTTCTTTTTTTCCGCCAGCGACTTTTAACATTCATATCAGCAACCCGATTTTAATATTTATACTGTCAATTAGGAAATTTTGTACTCTTTCATATGAACTTTATTCAGATTTCTTAGAGAAATTTATCGATTTTCTGTGGTTTGTTTTCCTTCATTTTCGTTGTGCAGAAAGATGTGAACATTTTTTTTTTTATCAAAATAATTTCGATATGAAATATTTGCTTCTTAGATAATTTTTAAATCGTTATATAGAGAGAACGCACACTTGTCAAAAATCGAAAAAAGCTGGCCGAAAGTCGAAAAATAAATGTTTCTTAATTCATTTCAGTACCTCCTTTTTACGTTCAGAGGGAGCATCTGCGCCTTATCCCGCATAGAGTAAGGGGTATCTTTTATACCTGCTTATGTATCTAAGGTCTAAGTCAGCTGCTGTGTAACGCTCGGTCGCACGTGCTCTTACGCGGTAAATGTTGCGCGCGTTCTACAGTGAATAACTTTTGTTGTACGTGTGCAAATTACATTCTGCAAAATGTGTGATCTTCCGAAAGGTAAGAAGAATATTTGCACATATTTATTTTATGTAATTCATTATAAATTATGTCTTAAAAGTGAAAAGAAAAGACACACGAAAAAATCACGTATTGATGCACAAAGTAAAAGTTAATTAACGAAATATTTTTTATCTTGCGTTATCCAGAGTTCTCACTATATTTACGTAATTCCTGATGATGTTTTTTATGAAATATAAAAAAACCAGCTGCATTGGTTTGCATTCTTGGAAGTATAGTTTTTTTTAAATTTAACAATTTCAAACTGCTTATATGAAATAATGCACTGTATTTTTATTATTAACTAGCAAGCTACGCCCGCTGCGCTGGTCGGTTTCTACAAATGAACCTTGAATCAAACGAAATATTGTTTTATTTGACCTTGTATATGAAAGCAATCTGCATATTTACCTGGAATATCCTTCCCCATTACTGAAAAATGACCTCATTGCGCTATTATATTTTTTAATGTGCAGTCAAAATTTTAGCTGTTAAGGACCAACTCTTTTATTTGGTCATTTACAGTTAGGGTTTGCTAAAGAATGATAAAACTATATGCAATATAATAAAACCATCACTAAAAATTATCGAACTAACAATGCAAACAAATTAACTAACAAAGTCCATTCAGTAGAAGTTTTTATAAAGGCGAATCTTTGGAAATCGGGTTCATCTGATTATAGAACTTTTGCAGATAATTCTAAAACTAACAGAACGATATGAAATATACTAAAACCATCCTTAAAAATTATCTACTTAACAATGCAAGTCGCAAAAAATACGCCCAGTAAAAACTTTCAAAAAGGCTAATCTTTCGGAATCGGGTTCACCTGACTATATAACCTTCACACATAACTGTTTGACTAAGCAACGTAGAACAATATGTACTACACTCAATTCCTGAAATAGCATCTAACTAACTAACAATACAATTCTCATCAAAATCCGTCCAGTAGACCTTTCAGAAGGCTAATCTTTCATAATCGGAATCAAATATTGAAAAGGCTTATATTTGGTTAAAAAAATGGTCACCCGATTTTCGAATTTCCCCCTGTAATTCTAGAACGAAGCAACGTAGAATGATATGTTATATAATAAAACTTTCCCTAGAAAATTATCTAACAGTGTAGGTTCCATCGAAATCCATTCAGCAAAATCTTTTAAAAAGGCTAATCTTTCATAATCGGATTGATCTGATAATAGAACTTCCCATAATAATTCTATAACTAAGCTACGTAAAACGATATGTTATACAATAGAGCATTCCCTGAAAAATTATCTATCTAACAGTTTAAGTTCTACGAAAATCCATTCAGGAGAACTCGAGTTATAAGCAGCCGGAACGAAATTTCATGTATGTAGAACTAAATAGAAGTATATTACCATTAATATAGTTTGCATTTGGATAAAAAAGGTACTTTTCGGTTAGCCGGACGCCAGTGATATGTGTACATATATAAATATATATGTATATACATATAGATATGCATATATTCATACATATAAGTGTATATATATGTATGTATATATATGTATTTGCGTAGATATATGTGTATATATATGTGTGTGTATATATATATATGAGTGTGTATATATACATGTATATACCTATCACAGGCGCCCGGCTAACTGAAAAGTACAAAAAAAAATACTGCAAAAATGCTGTCGTACACTTGAAAAAACGCCTTTTCGCTTAAAATCTCTCATTAAAACTGTTTTCCTTTTCTTTCCTTTTTTAAATAAAATTAGTAACAGTTTTCTCTTTTATTTTTTCAGTTGTATAGCCATTTCAATTATTTCTGCAACAACAACAACAAAAAAACACCTTTTGGCTTAAAATCAAATTGTTTGGGGTCAAAAGTAAAATCAAAATCGCCAAAAACAAAAGATAAATCGCCAAATATTGTGTTTCAAGAGCAATCTTGCCCCTTAAATAATTTTTTAAGCATTACGAATATTCCCAATCATGTTTAAATTAAATATTTTCGTTTTATAATATTACCTCTCATCAAAATTCTTTTTTTCTTTTTTTATCTTCTCTTTCTCTCTTTTTAAAAAAAAATAAAATTAGCAACAGTTTTTTTTTTCGAGATTTACAGCCTTTTAATTTCTTTCTGCAACAATAATGGTCTCCAAAAAATTAGCAATGGTAACCTTTTCGGCCAAAATAACAGGACTTTTTCTCATAATTATATAACTAATGTACGTAGAACGTTGTGTTATATACTAAAACCTTCCCTGAAAAATTATCTATCGAACAGTACAAGTTTCATCAAAATCCAGTCAGCGGAACTTGAGTTATAAGGGAACGGAACGAAATTTCCGTTTGTGTTTTATATATATAGTAGATAATACAAAACATTTATATTTCACAAAATATAAGCTCTTTTCATTTATTTGCTTACCATATTGAATGCGCTAATGTATTTTGTTTTCATTATAATATCAAATTAGTACAAAGTAACCTCCAGAATCCCCTTAAACAAACTTTTACAGAAAAAAAAAATATCAAAATGTCCGCCATATTGGATTTGCTATTTTGAATTTTTGAATTTTAATATCAAATACGTAATCAGCGACCTCAAAAACCACCTTAAAGAAACTTTTACAGAAAAAAACAATTAAAAAAAAAGTGCGCCATATTGGATCCGCCATTTTGAATTTTTGAATTTCGATATCAAATTCGCAATCAGCAACCTCAAAAACCTATATGTAAAAATTTTTAGAAGGATCTACAACCTCTTTTGTTTTTCGGCCAGCTTTTTTCGATTTTTGACCACTGTGGAACGTCAGGTTAACTTTAGAAAAGGTATTTTCGAACATATTAACTGAATTATTTAACTTAAAAAATGTAATGAGTCAGATCGGCGGATGTAGAAAATATGGAAATGGAAGGATTTTTTCCTTCAAAAGAAGAATCAGAGAAATAAATTGAAGGGAAGAGTTCGGTTTTCCCAACGCGTCATGATGCAGATATTGTTGAGGCCACTACTTAGAGTTATTGTTGTAGATTACTGTTAAAACTAAAGTTTTCGGAACCTGTTTACAAAATAAACCACTATACAAAGAATAAGAAAGAAAAATGAAGCATCACGCATAGATTAGGAAACACATTACTACATTTCCAGAACACTGTAACAAAACATTTTTAAATAAAGCAAAAGAAACAATTTAGAATTTCAGCAATTAACGGACAGAGTCGATAAGATAGTTGAATTCTTTTAAGCAGCCATTTATTGATTTTCTAAAATTTAATTCATCTAAAAAACGTAAAACACATTTGATTACTTTTTCACCATTTACTGCTCATATATGATGACTTTAAGTATTATATTTATCATCTACAAGTTTTATACCCACCAAATATTATCACTTATACGCAGTACAGTAATTCTTTTTTTTTATGTCCCTGTACACGAACAAAAAAGTACTATATTCTAGAATAAGCATCTTGTAGTGCACGTTAGAAATACACATGTATATGTTACATATAATATGTTACAATAATAACGCACAATAATCAATATGTTTAAAATAGTCAAAATTTTTTATAATACATGGCAAATAATTTTTCCCTATAGACCACGATGTAACGTAATTATTTTGAGTGTCCCTGTATCTGAAAGGTAACTCCATATTCTACAAATCACCTCCATATTCTCAAAAACGCAAATCAATTTCAGTATGTTTTAAATAGTGTCATTTTATTAAAATACTTCTCAAACAATTTTTCTGTATCCATGTATTCTGTATCCATGTAGCCCTGTAACCATGTATCATAATGTAACGGAATTATTTTGTGTGTCCTGTAAACGACTCCTATAAATGAAATAAATGCTACAAATTCCATTTTCAATAGGTAATGTTCTGTGTTAAGCCTTATTTACATATACTAAGTTCATGGTAATTCAATTCCGGGCGTTACAGCACATACAGACGGCCAGACAAATCGAAGTCCTAAATGTTTTTCAACTATGTTAGAACGTGTTAAAAAATAACTATAATTTAGTAAACAGACTATTATACTATATATAATAATTACTCTTAATGAAATAAAGTGGAACGGAGTCTGCATACAACAGAAACCTGTATAAAATGAAAAGAATCACTTAAAAATAAATACGGAAAAATAAGTAACTAAACGACTTATTTACCAATGGTCTCCGATTTACCGATCGCCTTGTTAACGAGAGAAAGGAAAAAGCTAGTACTCTGGTTTACGCTGCCGAAGGAAGTGGTGCTCCTACCATTAATGCTCCCGTTATATTCACCGCCGTATTGTTAACTCATGAAAGCGAATACGGGCTATTCCCGCGCCTATGCAACGCCGATTCCAGTAGCGGCTATAAAACCACTGGAGACCATGTGATTTGACGTCATGAACGCCGTTTTTTTTTTTGTAAGGAGAAATAAATTTCATATCGATGCAGTTCGTGTGTTTTGATTTGCTCGCCGCTTATCTTTTGGCTTATTATGCTTATAGTATATCGTATTGTATTATTTCTATTTAATTATATTAATTACAATTTAGTTATTTTCTGGAATGCCTGTCCGTTGCTGAGTTACTGTTCTTCAAATTAAGACTTATGTTTCAGTCTTAAAATTTCCAAAGGATGCAGTCAAGAAACAACCGTGGTGCGGAATATTCCAACGAAAGACTGGTATCCGTCAGATCGTAGAGTTGTTTGCGTGAAATACAGGGTTATTAAAAATGAATCATCGGGTTTTGATACGTTACTACGTGCGAACTAGGAAACATATTTCCATGACAATTCAAACGAGAGGGCGTTAACTATATTTTCGTGCTGCGTATGTGTCATGCGCATGTGGTTGCCATGGTTGCTGCGCAAACGTCATATTCAAATGGTGACTGGACAACAGAAAGCAACTGGAACACGATATAAACGATTTCATTTACCAACGGGATGGGACTCCGCCACACTGGCACAAAGAGGTTCGTGACTACCTTAATCGACAACTCCCACAACGACGGATTGGTCGTTGATGTGGCCGAGATGATAAGACACTGTTTTCATGGCCACCCAGGTCGCCCGACCTTTCGCCGTGTGACTTCTTCGTTTGGGAATATGTTAAAGACTTAGTTTACGTACCACCGTTACCTAATACTTTGGCTGAATTGCGAAACCGCATCACGACTGCATTCGCGACCATGCTGACTATTGTGTGGAGCGAACTGAACTATCGCCTTGACATCTGCCGTATCACGCAAGGAGCACCTATTGAACATCTGTAGTATGGACGTCAATCTTGTATACTTTCGGTTTATTTTCATGTATAACTCATTGTTGTAACTCAGTTATGTTCCGAAATAAACGCTTCCACGCTTCTCGATGATTCTTTTGTAATAACTCTTCATTTTAGAAATTCTTATGTTATTCGGATTATGTTATTCGGTTTAAGTGGCAGGAATAGACAAAAAATGCATGCAACAAGAAAATGTTTGAAGTTCAAAGAAAATGAATATCCATGTACATTTGAAAATTGCCCTGAATATTTATTAGAAAACGCCTACTCACAAACCAATTAGGAATTAAAAACTTCAAAATTCGTATGATATTAAAATTCTTAAAAATACAACTAAATGTAAATATATTGCTTGAAGGTGCGTAAAAACATACATAAAACTCTTAAAAGCACATTAAAGTCCTTTTAAAAATTCTAAACGTTTTCAACCGAACTACTCGGTCATCATCGGTGAAAAACTAATTGTTGAGTTGAGTTGTTGTCTCTTCGCGTTTTCTTGTTTGCCCGGAATAAACTATTTTACTTCAAGGGTGGGATGGGAAAGTAATCAATGATGTATTAATTCATTCCAGACTGCGTGGATATCATATGATAATACATCGTTACAGACTATTTCTTTTTTAGTTATTTTTTCTAAAGACTCTCTTATGATAGCTTCCTGGTGATTATTTGTGCGGAATATAATTTTGGATCCATTGAAATCTACTTTTATAGATTCAGTTTGTGCTAATCTTGCTAACGCAGTGTGGGGTCTATTTAATCTCAGATCTGTTCTTTTATTCTGTCACGAAATTTCCTCAGTGTCATACCTACGTACATAAAATCTTTGTTATCTTTCTTGAATGGTATATTATATACCCCTGATCTATTGATAGCCTGAATTGGGTCCATTTTTCTGTTTAACAAAACCCGCAACTTTGGGGGAGGGACTGCGATTAATGTAATGCCAAACTTAAAGAGGGAATATCTCATACTTTCCAAAAACCTTGGGATGTAGTTAACTTTACAAAACTTTTAATTGTACCTGTATTTCGTTTTCCTTCATCTTTCACTTTAAATTTGTTTATGATTTTTTCAATGAAACGGGATGAAACTGAATTCTCGGCTGCTATTTTTCTAATTACATCTAATTCTTCATTAAGGAAAAGGCATGAACAAACTTCAAACGCTCTTTTTACATAAAAATTGAAAGGTGCTAACTTGTACCTAATGGGTGAACTGCAATTAAACGGGATTGTGGAGTTAAATCTGTTAATTTTCCTAAACACCGTGCAATCAAGATTCTGTTTATCCATATTTCTAATTAGTTGTACATCCATAAAAGCAAACTTTTGATTTTGTTCTATTTCTAGTGAGAATTTTATTTTATTGTTTAGGCTATTGATTTTACCTAGAAAGGAGTATAATTCATCTTTACCGTGATTCCATGTAATGTAAATATCATCCACATATCTTAACCAGCCAACCGAACCCGGTTTTATGGTCTCCATGATTATATTTTCCAGAGGACGTAGTTTAAACTCTGCAAGCAAACCTGAAATGGGGGAACCCATTGACTTGTCTGTAAACTTGATTGTTGAAAACAAAAAACGTTGTTGTTGATAATTAAATTTAAACCCGACTTGACTGTATTTTTAATATTTTCTGTAAACGTAGGATCAGAATCGATCAGACTCTCTATGGCAGCCATACTCAACCTGCGGGCCGGCGACCTTTTATGTGCGGCCCGAGACACATAATCATTAGTCCATATTTATAAATTAATTGTGATTGCATAAAAAGTATTTAAGACATTCACTGTTGTTTTATATATTTGTTTTACCTTTTTTCAGACAAAATCTGCCCTGTTGTTTATAATTAATTTAAAATCATTTTTCTCTGTCAAAAGTTCCCTGTACATGTAGTCTTATTTGTGTAAATATTTTCTAAATCTTCAACACTAATCAAACATTATTCCAAATTGATTAACACTAGAACGGTGATGACCCGTACCGAATGAAAAAATGCCGATTCGAACCAGAAATTTCTTTAGAAAATAAGTTTAATATATTCCGCATAAAAATAAGTTAAATGAATAATTTAAAAGTTTTAAATAAAAATTCTGGTGTGAAATATTTTTTATAACACTTGAGTAAAATTTCCTGCCGTTCTAGTGTTAAATTTGCACTATGCAGTTCTACCATAAAAAAATAATTTAAAAAGTTTTGCATTCCTAGCAAAAAACTAATTTATTAGAAAAAATCTATTGACATTTTTTTCAGAACCTGGAAATTTTGCATTGTTATATAATCACGTTTAATACTCATTATACAGATAAAAGTGCCTTTTAGGGCTGAACGTTTGTCACAGAAAAAAAAAATGGCACTAATAATTTTTATACCACTATTTTCAAACAACAAATTTCGCAGCATATTTCAACAACATTTGCAATATAAATCTATTACAAAGTTTATTGTTTGTAAATAGTGGTTTTAAAATTTTTGGCAACATTTCTTCCGTTACAAACGTTCAGCCCTATTAATAATATTCTTTGTTATATTGCTTTGCTGCATATGTTGCATCACTGTTTTAATTACCCTTTTTTTGCCATTTTATAAGTGTGTTGCGGCCCGCCTAACGTTGCAAACATATGTTTGCGGACATATGTTTCTTCGTTAAACTTATTTTTTCAAACAACCTAAAGTCTTAACTATTTGGCCCCACCAGTGGCTGAGAGGTTCTGCTCTCGAAGCTGGTAGACGGGAGGTGCTGGGTTCGATCCCAATCGCGCCGTCGGCTTAATCGTTCGGAGTTTTCGTGGTTTTCTTCGAGCCGTGGATTTATCCATGCGTAAATACGGGTTAGGTTCCCTTAGAAAGGCCCCCACGAAGGGCACTCCCCCCGGGCCTATATCCCTCGTGTTGATAATTGGCCGTCATAAATCAACCCAACCCTTAACTATTGGACAGAAAAATCTAAGGATTGAATTTTTGGACAGGAAATTCCTTAATCTACGTGCTTTTATAAAGTTCAGATAAAAAAAATTGAATGTTCTACCGTTAATTATAAAAAAAAACTGTTTATTAATTATAAAATTAACAAAATTTGCCAAAACAGCAATAAAGCAGCCAAACAACTGTGTACTATTTCCTTACGGAATATCGTTATGACTAAGTTATTTAAAACAGACAGACTAGAAAGGTTTTTTTTTTGTCAATTCCATTTAAATGTATTGGAAGCTTACAGTGTTTTACATAAGACTCGCCGGTCTTCGCCCGTCTAGCCAGTTCCTTCCGACTGGAGCCCAGATACCTTCTGAAGCGTATATCCTAAATTTCGCTTGGGGCCATGAAAGTGCATTTTACATGCAAACAGAAAAATATAAATAAAATATTTTATTTTAAACTATATGAAAATAACTAATATGAATATTAAAATAATAATAATAAAGTTTTAGCGACATAGGTTTTTTTTTTCTTCATGAGCCCCCTGAAAAAGTACTGCTCGGCACTGCCCGTGATTATACAGGGGGAAGGGAGAGGGTTTAGATGAAATAAAGAAAAATGGGATTGCATAAGATACAAGACGATCATTGGAAATGGGGACTGCGGTTTCACGCCCATAAATTGTAAATGCCGTGATAAAAATTACGCGGTCCTGTGTGTTTCCTCAGCCATACATCGTTAATACAGTGATCACTATAACGGCGTTCAGTTATTATGCGTGAATAAATCGTTAAAATTAAACTATTTTAACAGAGTTCTTTGAGTTTCACGCCTTTAAGCTGATTATACGGCAATCACTATAACACAACCTTGTGCATACCTGAGCCCATAAATATCGCGATCTGTATTTAAATCGAAAATATTTACTTCCAAAAAATGTATTTTGAACAAAGGAGGAATGTATCACATTTTTATACAAAATTAAATCCGATCGCTACAAGACGAAAGCGCAAAAACAATTTATAAGACATGAAATAAATAAAAATATATTTTCCTTAAACAATGACACGCAAAATATCTATTAAATAATCAGCAACAGTTGCCTTATTCGTCTAATCTTCCACAATTTTGTTCACAGCCGATGTGGGCAAAAAACTCGCTAAATCTTAGATCGCTGAAATGGGTGTTTAATTATTTTTTTAGTAGATTTGCAATGCTGAAATTCACGCTCGTACTTAAAACTGCTGTTGAGATATGGCGAAATGACCTAAAACTTCCTAACCCCGTTTAACCAACTTGGTGGATTAAAATCTACAATTACTAAAATACCTATTTAACTATTTTTAGTACATTTGTTATCCTGAATTTCACGATCCTTTCTATAACCTCTACATCGATATGACAATATGACCTAAAACATCCGAACCTCATTTAATCCGACCTTAGTGGCTGAATTTCTAAAATCGCTGAAATGAGTGTTTAACTATCTGTTTAGTAGATTTTTCATCCTGAAATTTACGCTCCTACCTAAAACCGCTGCTGAGATATGGCAAAAAGGCGAAATGACCTAAGACATTCGACCCCCCCCCCTATTCAACCCCCTTAGGTGATGAATTCTGAAAAATCCTTTCTTAGTGGGTGCCTATATTATGTAAGGAACATGTCTTCCAAATTTCATTGTCCTGGGAGCAACGGTTGAGGCTCGGCGTTTATTATGAGTCAGAGATGAGATACCGATACGTAAATTAAGTAATTTATTAAAGATAATTAAAAAATTCAAGAGAGTTGCTTAACATATTTGCTTAAACAAGTGAAAAAACGTGGGTTTTCGCTTGTTTTAAGTTTGTTGTAATAAATAAAATTCTTGTCTTAACCGTAGAATACAGATATTCTATTAAATCTTATTCTATCATCTGGTTAAGTCAAATCAATATTTCGTAAACCGGTTACTTTTAAAACTAGTCGTTGGGGGCCACCGTAATACTTACCCATCATGGATATGCATAATGTAAAATATTAAAAGAAAAATGTGTAAACTACTTATAAAATGCATAGCAATTCAAATAAAATCGTGGCTTGATGACGTCATAACTTTATAGGCTCGATTACTGAATTGCTTGAAAGAGGTTTTCCCTTATAACTCCAAAAATAATAATCCTATTAACTAGCGGTTTATTGCATCTGATTAAGCGTCAAATGTCCAATTAAAATATATCTTTGAAGTGAAATTTGGATGAAATACAGGGTCATGAAAAATCGAAGAGTGTGGAAAATAGGATTCCAAATATCTCAGCAACTAATTATCCGATCGACTTCATGCTTTATGCAAAATTTATGTTTTTTTATTGTCTTTTATATTCATTTCTTAAAATAAACAATTTCGAAAATTTTTATATACCTTTTATCAGAACGAATATTTCGAGAGTCCGAAAAAAATAGATCCGGTTAATCGAGGTTATTGAAATGAAATAGGCTTCTTCCCATTATTACATACTAAGTACATACCAAATTGCAAGTGTCTATCTCAATTTTTTCGGGAGATAGAGCGTTTACAGACACACACACACGGACACACACACACACACACACAGACAGACGGACGGCAAATTTTTTTTTCTAAAAATATGTTTTTTGGAATCTCCAGTGTCTGAAACGTGTAAATCCGTCAAAAAAAAATTTCGATTTTCAAAACGATTACAAGACTTACCCTATACTACGTATGATGGGTAAGTAATAACTGAAAATAAACTGTATTTCAACTTATATGGGTAAAAAATAATTTTTGTTATTTATATTGTTTATAAAAAAGTAAAATCTTCTATAGTATTGAAACATTGAATTAAAAATGTATGAAGAATTCTTATACATTTATTTACATACATTACCTTAATCTACAACCAATGTAAATGTGAGTTTTAACTGATTCTTGGTGAGTATGTTATAAATGTATGTAAGGTCTGAATGAAATATAAACCGGTAGAGGGGGTGGGGTGCATCAAATTTACGATGCATTTTTTACAAAAAAAAGTTTTAAACAGATTAATTAAAAAATCAACAGGCGTTCCAGGTAAAGTCTTAAAACGATATTTTGAAATACGTTTACTTCTAAAAGCAACCGAAAATAAAGGAGGTTGATTCATTCCCTATGGATACAAAAATGTACTTGTTATCTATACTGTTTATAATAAAGTGAAATACTGTTCTTTTGAAATGATGAATTATAAATCAATTAAGGGTTATCTCGTATCAATATACAACAAACTAATTTAAATATGAAATTTAATGGATTCTTAGTAAGCTTAAGTCGAAGTTATAGTATGTATATTGTATGTAAAGTTTGAATAAAGTATAAAACCGGCAGTTGGGAGGGGGGTGGGATGCATCAAATTCAGTATGTATATATTTTTTTAATAGTTTTAAAAATTTACAGGTGTCCCAGATAAAGTCTTCAAGCGGTATCTCGTAATACGTTTACTTTGATACAAGTAACCGAAAATAAAGGGGTTAATTCAACGTACATTGATAAAAATTGTACTTGTTATCTATATTGTTTATAATAAAGTGGAATAGTGTTCTATTGAAATGATGAATTATAAATCAATTAAAGGTTATCTCGTATCAATATACAGCAAACTAATGAAAATATGAAATTTATTTGACTCTTAGTAAGCTTAAGTCAAAGTTATAGTAAGTATATATTGTATGTGTACGAAAGGTCTGAATAAAATATAAACGGGCAGTGACATGGGTGACACACCAAATTTATTATATATTTTCTGCAAGTTTAAATAGTGTCATTAAAAAATTCTACAGGTGTTTCAGGTAAAGTTTTAAAACTAAATTTTGCAATACGTTTATTTCTAAAAGCAACTGAAAATAAAAGTTGTAAATCCAACCTATATGGTTACAAAACGTACTTGTTATTTATATTGTTTATAATAAAGTGAAAAATTATTGAAATCATCAATTATAAATCAATCATGCATTTCTATACAAACTAATGTAAATATGAAATTGTATTAATTCTTAGTAAGCATAAGTCGAAGCTATAGTAACTATATTGTAAGTGTATGTGAGGTCTGATGAAGTATAAACCTTTTAGTGCTGGGAGGGGGGGTGTTACCAAATTTGGTATGCATTTTTTAAGTTTAAATAACTTAATTAAGCACTCTACAGGTGTTTCAGGTAAAGTTTTAATTTTTTTAAACGATAAAACTGTTGATATGTAAACAAAATGTATATGCATTCTGTTTGTCCCCTGCTTAGAAAGGTTCTACGAGAACTCCTGTTAATTTCAGAGAGCAGATTATTTATATTATATATATTTTGTTAAAAAAAGGAAATGATATCTACAAAAACAACTTTTCAAAAGTAAAAAAAAAAGGTGGAAGTTGCGGCTAAAAAATGGTATGATATCAAATTTCTAAGCTTATATTACGGTACTTAATATTTTCCATTAAATGAGTTACCATATGTAAGTCAAGTGCATACTCATATGTTGATACAACTTTTTTTCTCCTGTAATAAATACATTATACCATAATTCTGAAAATTATTTTTTTTAATTATGCATGTTGGGCTTGGCGGCCATATTTCCATATTTTACACAAATTTCTAAGTACCCAATCCATAGTTAAAATCAGAAGTTCGTAATTGTTACTTAAGCAAATATTTTAAACTTTTCCTTACTGCATGTTTAGAAATTTGTGTTGTAAGATAATGGTGTCATATAGTAACAATTAATTTTATATTTGTTAGAGTAATAAATCATTTAAAAGCAGTGAAAATTCTCAATTTGTCTATCCGTAGTTACGCTTTTCTTTTGTGACCTGGGTGGTTGTAAAATTGTGTAAAATACGGAAAGATGGCCGCCAAGCCCATCATGCATAATTAAAAAAAACATTGAATTTTCGCAAACACGGTATGCTGTATTTAGTACAGGAGAAAAAAAATATCAACATATGAGTAGGCACTTGACTTGCATATGGTAACTTATTTAATGGAAAATATTAAATAAGTACCATAATATAAGCTTGGAAATTCGATATCACACCATATTTTAGCCACAACTTCCACCTCTTTTTTTACTTTTGAAACGTTGTTTTTGTAGATTTTCATATTCTTTAAAAGAGTATAAAAAGCAAATTTCCTTCTGAATAAAGTTTTTTCAATTTAATATGAATTGGTAGCCACAATCTTTATAATATTAAAATTTTCAGGACATATATATATAATTGAAATATTTTACGTTTTCTTTTAAAGTAATTACAAAATAAATAAAAATATATACTAGAAATTTTCTTAGCTGCCGCTTTATTTTTAAATGAAAGAAAGTATCATTGCTGTATATATGTTTAAGTGTTTTATTCAAAATTTCACTATTAAATCACCATAAATGTGTTGTTCCCTGAACTTCTTTTTGGTGTACTCACCATAGAATAAGAAAGGTTTTAAAATATTTTATTTAGCATAAAAAGGACAAACTCTGCATCATTTTACAAATAAATGTCTTATCATTAAACTTTAATTGTTTCTCCTCTATTTTTATGATCTGATTAGCGAAGTTCTGAAATTTTAAAAGAATTTGTTTTATTTTTTGTAGTTTATATAAGATCCTATAAACAAAACCTCTGAAATGACAAAAACCTACTTTGATTAAATGATTTAAGACTTCCTTACTATACTGCTATTTATATTTACTAACATATTACGTTACATTACTATTACGAGCAGGGACAAACGAGCTATGCTCGGTCAAAATTAGCTTTGAGTTCAACTCGATATCTTTTTCTCTCTGTATTATTACTATAACGCCTTTTATTTTATAAAAATAGCTTGACCCATAATCAAAATTATCCACTAATAATATTTTCTCGAACATGCGACCAAACCCAATTGTCTTCTCGTGCCCGAACCCCGTAGGATAGAAAATGTATTTAAAAAAACCTGAGCCTTTTTTAGATAAAATTAGCTTGACCCACAGGGACAGAAAAATGACTCACTAATCGGATTTTCTCGATCATGTTCCCTAGCCCAATGATTTTCTCGTGCCTCAAAACCGTAGGATACAAAATTTTATTTCAAATCGTCTGAGTCTTTTTTAAGATAAAAATAGCTTGACCCATAATGACCAATGACGAAAATTACCCACTAATTGAAATTTCTGTAACATGTGTCCTAGCCCAATAGTCTTCTCGTTCTCTAAAACTGTAGGATACTAAATTTAGTTCAAATCCTCTAATCCATTTTTAACATAAAAATAGCTTGACCCATAATGTTCCATGACCCGAAAACCGTAGGATAGAAAATGTATTTAAAAAAACCTGAGCCTTTTTTAGATAAAATTAGCTTGACCCACAGGGACAGAAAAATGACTCACTAATCGAATTTTCTCGATCATGTGACCTAGCCCAACAGTCTTTTCGTGCTCGAAAAGCATAGAATGCAAAATTTAGTCTTTATAGTCTGAGCAGTTTTTTATATAAACTTAGCTTGATCCACAGTGTCCCAAAAGTGACCCACCAATTGAATTTTGTCGGACATGTGACCTAGTCCAATGATTTCCTCGTGCCCCAAAACTCGTAGGCAGGGGTCGGAAAAAGTACGTTTTTATTGTAGCAAATTACAATTACTTTATCGAAAACTAACCGGTCGCTTCCGTGTGGGGCCCCTGATAGTACAGTGTACCGCCCTGACTTCCCTTGGAGATCAGAAAGTGTATTTTACATGCAACCAGAAATATAAATAAAATACTTTAAATTAGAAGTATACGAAAATAACTAATAAGAATATAAAAAAGCACTTAAATAAAGATTTCGCGACATAAATATTTTTTTTTCATGAACACCCTGACAAAGTAATACTGGGCCCTACCCGTGATTATCTAAGGGATGAGGCCCAAGTAGTACTTCGGATCTGGGCCCCACCCGGAAGGGACCGGCTATATGGGCGAAGACCTGTAGAGTTATATATATGAGAAATAAAATGAGACACATAAGTAATATTTTTTATTATATATCATCGACTAAAAGAGGAATTCCGTCGAGCCGGATTCGAACCAGCGACCTATGGATTTCCGATTAGTCCGTCATCTACATTCCACCGCTCGGCCAACAGAGCTATCGACGGACGCACCGTTTGTTTCGATTAACACATTAAATGAACTACCAAACGAAGCTCCATTTTTTTAAACGCATTCTTACAACTTTTCTTACTGTAATTATATGCATGAGAAATAAAATTAGACACATATGTAATATTTTTATTATATATCATCGACTAAAAAAGGAATTCCGTCGAGCCGGATTCGAACCAGCGACCTATGGATTTCTGATTACTACGTCCTCTACAGTCCATCGCTCTGCCAAATGAGCTATCGACGGACATAGCCTTTTATTCGTTTAACACATTACATAAAATTCCAAATGAAACTCTTAGTTCTAAGCGCGTTCTTACAATTTCTCTCAATGTAATTATATATATGAGAAATAAAATGAGACACATAAGTAATATTTTTTTATTATATATCATTGACCAAAAAAGAAATTCCGTCGAGTCTGATGGATTTCTGATCTCTACATCTTCTACAGTCCACCGCTCTGCCAACTGACCTAACGACGGACACAGCGCATGTATGATGAGATAAGGTGAAATCGCCGAAACTTCATTTAACCTCCTTTGTAGTTGAATTTCTAAAATCGCTTGAAATGCATGTTTAACTATCCTTTAGTACATTTGTTATCCCGAATTTCACGCTCCTAACTATAACTTCTACTGAGATATGGCAAAATAGCGTAAAACATTCGACCCCATTTAACCCCCCTTAGTGTCTGAATTTCTAAAATCGCTGAAATAAGTGTTTAAAAAAATTTTTAGTAGATTTGTTATCTTGAGTTTCATGATTCTGCCTATAATTTCTACTGAGCTATGGTAAAATGACTTAAAATATTTGACCTCCTAACACATGGGCTGATAAGTTCCCGGTCTAATAAAGAAAACACAACTTTTTAACAAAACTTTATAGCTTCATTACTTTAATAAATAACATAACTTTAATAATAAAAATTTAATAATAATAATTTTATAATAATAATTTTAATAATAAAAGAATAAAAATAATAAAAAGCAAATGTTCATTCAAAATAAAATCTACACGTTCCTTGGATATCTTCAGAATCTGAGCTATCTCCTGCAACTTCACTTTACGGTTCCCCAAAACGATTTTGTGGACTTTTTTTATGTTTTCCGGAGTAACCATCTCTTTTGCGTGGTGCATCACTGTTGTCCGTACGACCACGTTTAAATTTAGCAAACTAGTCAATAATGGTTTATTTACCTGGTGCAGTGCCCGGATAACGCTTATCAAGTCAAGCTTTTGTTTGAACAATGTTTTTTCCCATCAAATAACAATTCTTGAAATTCATGTTTATCCATTTTCTTTTTGTTTATCAACAAAGTCGTTCAACTGAATTCACTAACGTTTTATCCACACGGCGAATCGTCATGACATTTTTTCTGCTACATTTTAAAGGTTAGTATTTACTAAAAAAACATCGGTTCGGAGATTGGAACGCCATCTGTGTGCCAGACCGGGAACTTATCAGCCCATGTGTTATTTAACCCATCTTAGTTGCTGAATTTCTAAAATTGCTGAAATAAATGTTTGTCAATATTTTTTGTAGATTTGTTATCCCGAATTCCGAGCTCCTAACTAAAAATGCTGCTGAGATATGGCGAACAGGTAAAATGACCTAAAACTTTCGACACCCTCCACCCCCATTTAAGCCTCATAATGAATGAATTTCTAAAATCGCTGAAATATGTTTAATTATTTTTTTAGTAGATTTGTTATCCTGAATTTCACGTTCCTACCTAAAACTGCTGCTGAGATATGGCGAAAACGTGGAATAACTAAATACTTTCGACCCCCCATTTAACCCTCTTAGCAGTTGAATTTTTAAAATCGCTGAAATATGTGTTTAAGTAACTTTTAGTACATTTGTTATCCTGAATTTCCCGCTTTTAACTAAAACTGTTGTTGAGATATGGCGAAAAGGCAAAATGACCTAAAACTTCAGATCCCCATTTATTTCCCTTAGTGGTTGAATTTCTAAAATCGTTTAAATACGTGTTTAATTATTTTTTTAGTAGATTTGTTATCTTGAATTTCACGCCTAAGTAACTACTAATAAATTTTTCTCGAACATGTGACCTACCCCAATAGTTTTCTGGTGCTCCAAAACGGTAGAATACAAAATCCGTCAAGATCGTTAGAGCCGTTTTTAAAATAGAATATGCACACACACACACACACACACAAGATTTGCTCGTATTAAAATATATGATAAATTAATATATATTACTAATATAAGTTAAATCTATGTCAAATAAATACATTGTGAAAGGATGGGTTACTGGGCCCCATCTTTCCTTAGTTGTTTTGTTCGATTCTGGTCTAATTTTTTACCGTCATTTTGTTCATCCGAAAGTTATTATGTCTTAGGAATTTTAAGCATTTAAAGTTTTATTAAATTTATCTATTGTCAAAGAATAACTTTAAAATAAAACAACTAAAAACTAACTACTAACTCTTCTTAAATATAAGATACACCATGAAACAAACAATAGCTTTTTGACCCATATTAAAAAACTAATTCTGAAAAATTACTTCCGATTCCGTAACTTTTCGTACACTATGAGTGAGCTGATTTGAATTTTGGAAAATTTCGCCTTCTAATGTGTTTATGCTATGAAATCATGCAAAGTTTCTTAATTTTTGGACGGTTAATATTTTCAGTTCATTAATAAATAAAAATTCTTAAAAAGGCCGTTTGGAGATATTCTGAAGATCTTGGGAAATGACACCCGCAAGCCAACACCTGAATTCATTACTGTGCACAGACATCTATTGTTTTCACCCTATTTAAGTAACAGTTTCAGGGTTAACATACACAGTTTAAAAACAAACTGTATGATTACAAACCATAATCTACAAATCTTATTTTGTTGTTTTAGTTAAGATAGCTGAGATTGAATTCCTGGCCAGAATTCGAAAAAACGAGTGATTTACCATCCTAAAGGAAAAGGTTGGGGGGGGGGGTCAATTTTTGAAAATAATTATGCTATTACTGTGTTTGGCTTTGGTATTTAATGATCAAAGTTTAAACTTTCATTTAAATGGTTTAGAAGGTATATTTTTATGTTATAGATCAGGTGTGAGTGTGGTGGGAATATCGCACAATTGCTTGTGCTATCTGCATATGCAAAAAGATCCCTCATTTAAAAAAAATGTATTGACTTTTATAAAAACAAAAAGTTTTTATAATAAATTTTCAAAAATGTATTTAACAATTTAAAATTGTTATTTCATCGCTTTTCATTCCCAAGTAATACTAGGAACATTTTTTAGTCCTGTTTGGAAGAAACTATCTCCGTGCAATTTTACATAGTAAAAAAATTACGCTGATTTTACACATTTTTATTAGATTCAGATCAATAAATATAAATATGGGTAGATTCTAAAAAGAGGTTGGGAGTTATGTTTCATGTTACTGTCTTGTAGATCCAATCTTCTTAAATTAGCATCATCAACATATTTTAGAAATGAAAAAAGGAATCGCGCAATCCAAGCCTAATCTTGGCAGAAAATGGAAAAAAGTATCTTAAGAAATATACCGTAAAATCCCGATTGTAAGCCCCCCTTTCTCAAAACCAAAAAGGGTTGAATGTAAGAAAGGGGCTTATAATCTGGATTTAAAAAACAAATCATTTAAAAACCTGTTTTATAATTAATTTAGAAGTAAAAAGGGGCGAGAATCTCCTGTATTTCGGCAGATTTTCACTCAAAAGTAAATAAATATATAAAATCTGCCCCCCCCCCAAAAAAAAAAAAAAAAATTGAAAATCTTAAAAAAAAATTATAATACTTTCCTTTATTTGTTATTTTATTGTAATACTAAATAATCAATCATCTAAATCCCTCTCAAAATTACTGCTTCCCCCTTTGCCCCCCTCTAGTACCAAAACCTCAATAGTTTAACCGATATAACTCTTTAAATTTAAATTTCTTTTCAGACTTATTTAAAACTAGATATTAACTATAAATAAACCTAATCTACCACCTAAATCAACCCCTCGTCCTAAAATCTCTGCTTTTCTACCCCTGACCCCCCCCCCCCCCCAGCCTCAACTCATGAATACCCTCCCCCTGCAAATGCATTTCATTAAATTTAAAAATTCTTAATTTTTTTTCTGCTCAGTTTGTAATTTTTGTAACAATATTTAAATAACAATCTAAATTATTCCTCTTCTCTCCCCCAAAAAGTTCTCTTTATTTTCTTTGCTCCTCCTCCCACCAGTACATACTTTAAAATCATAATTATTTTTTTAAAGATTTTTATGCTTTATTGTTAACTTTATAGAAAAAAATAAATAAATGATCATGCAACTCTCCGCTTAAATTTTCATTCCCCATCCCCAGAAAAACGGGTGAATTTTTAGACATGGAGGGAGGGGGGGGGGAGGCAGAGAAAAAAGTTTTTTTTAGGATTTCGATCATCTCACGAAACCCTATTACTCCTGCTTTGTTGTCTGTCTGTCACAGTTCCGGTTCTCTGAAACTAACTTACAGGCATAAAATTTTGTGTATATATAGCTGAATAGCTACTATGAAGTTCAAAATCATAAAATATGAAAAAAATCGTATTATTTTAATATAGAGATAAAAAACCAAAAATCTCACACCCTTTTCCTATTAAATTTAAACATTTTTCCTTATAGCAGTTGCCAAAAATTAAAAATCCACAATAAAATTCTTTCTACAATAATTAATTTTCTATTGAAAGATTTCCACGTGAAAAATGAAAATGAAATAATAAGTTTCACCAATTGAAAAAAATATTAATATGACGTCATATTGGTAATAAAACGGAAATTTTCAAACATTTCTCAATAATACAAGGAGTATGAGTACGTGTAAATACAGAAAGCAGCTTAATATGACGTCATAAGAGAATTAAAAAGAAAATTAATCTGACGTCACATTGGAAGCTTGATGGATTATTCGAATGTTTGAGAATAATACAAAGAGCGTATCAATATGAGTAACAGAGAATAGTAAATATGAGTTTGAAGAACGTATTGAATCATGATAAAAACCCGATTATGGAAATATTGGCATATTTTAACATTTTGAATGTCTCTATACAACATTAGATTTTACTTTATAAAAAATTAAATAAATCCAGTAAATTTTTACTTTATAAAAAACATGACTTATTTATTTATTTTTTAAATGAAATTTATTAATTTATTTGGATTTGTTAAAGAAAGGATAAAATGTTTTGAAAGGAATATTAAACGAAACACTTTGTGCGATCTTTGATCACACTTACCCACTTGTTTGTAGTTTGTCTGTTCTTACAGCTGATATTTTGTTAATGGAAGGGGAGTTATTTTAGAGAACATATATATTTGTAAACATAAAATATACACATGATTCAGGGCGGAAAAAACAGCCACACTGCAAAAATGATGAAAATTTTTGCTTTCCTCTCACATATTTAGAAATCCTACCCCCTCCCTTGGGAGAAAAGGACAGAGCAAAAATTTCAAAGGGCATGATTATTTTAGATGAGTGGTGATACTTAGATGATGTAGGTGAGCTGAGTTACCTTACTATGAAATAAGATATAGAACAGTGTTTAAACAAATATATATTAAAGATTTTAAAGTATTTGCTGAGTGGGGAAAATAGAACTTTTCGGAGAAAGAACGGTATTTCAAATGATGGATTATTCATTAATTGTTACTAGAGATAAACAAATACAGCAGATTTAAAAAAAATAGTTTTAAAGATTTTAAATATTGTATGTGTGTTGGGGGGGAAGGGAGGCATTTTTGGAGTAGAGAGAAAACTTAGGTGACAAATTAACTATTTATTACTTACCCCTCATACGTAGTATAGGGAAAGTCTTGTAATCGTTTTGAAAATCGAAAAAAAAAATGTTGACGGATTTACACGTTTCAGACACTGGAGATTACGAAAAACATTTTTAGAAAAAAATATTTGCCGTCCGTCTGTGTGTCTGTGTGTGTGTCTGTGAACGCTCTATCTCCCGAAAAAATTGAGATAGAGACTTGCAATTTGGTATGTACTTAGTATGTAAAAATGGGAAGAAGCCTATTTCATTTCAATAACCTCGATTAACCGGAACTATTTTTTTCGGACTCTCGAAATATTCGTTCTGATAAAAGGTATATAAAAATTTTCGAAATCGGTCATTTTAAGAAATTAACATAAAAGACAATAAAAAAACATAAATTTTGCATAAAGCATGAAGTCGATCGGATAATGAGTTGCCGAGATATTTGGAATCCTATTTGCCACACTCTTCGATTTTGCATGACCCTGTATTTCATCCAAGTTTCACTTCAAAGATCTATTTTAATTGGAAATTTTACGCTTAATCAGATGCAATAACCCGCTAGTTAATAGGATTATTATTTTTGGAGTTATAAGGATGTTTCTTTCAAGCAATTCAGTAATCGAGCCTTTAAAGTTTGTGACGTCATCAACCCTCGATTTTATTTGAATTGCAATGCATTTTATAAGTAGTTTACACATTCTTTATTTTAATATTTTACATTATGCATATCCATGATGGGTAACTATTACGGTGGCCCCCAACGACTAGTTTTTACTAGAGAGCAACAAATAGGACAAAAGATTTCTTCAAATAAGAGCTGTACAAATTTTAAACTTTGTATTTTCGAGGATAAGGGGTTAATATGAATTTCAAAGGAACAGGTTTGTATTTTAGATGATTTGTTATTTATTTATTATTAATAGAGAGCAACAAATAGGACAGAAGATTTTTTTTAAATAAATAGTTTAAAAAAATTATAGGGGTTGACAAAGAGGGGGGGAAGCAGAAATTTTGGGGGTAGAGAGGTAATTATAATGGTTGATTTATTTATTGTCACTAGACAGCAACAAATAGAGCATATATTTTTTAATAAAGAGTTTTAAAAGATTTTAAACTTTGTATGCTGAGAGAGGAGGGGGAAACATAAATTTTGGATGGAGGGGGAGATTGTAGTTTGGAGGACTGATTTTTTATTTATTGTTGTAATATTACTAGCGAGCAGTAAAAAGGCAAGAAGAATTTAAGATTCTCAAGATTGTGAACTTTTTGTTGGGGAGGGCAGAGAAGGGAATCGGACATTTCATGGGCGGAGGGGGGGTTATTTCCTTAACAAAATAACAAAATATAAAAGCAAAAGTGGAAATCTGCCAAAATTTTCAAAAGATTGAAAATTCTCTTGCTTGGATTTTTAAATTTTTTTTGTGAAAAAAAATTGCGAGAGGGGAGGGGGATTATATTTGGGAATGGAAAAGAAAATCAAATTTGCTTAAAAGTGGGAGGAGGGCTTACTTTCAGGATTTTACGGTAAATAAATAGTTTGCAAATTTGAAAATAGTTTATAACATCTTTTGTAACTTTTATCAGAATTTAACTAGTGTTGCTTACACCCATCGCAAGTAAACTTGGCGATATATTATTTAGCCAGTAGCCAAATTAGAGCTCAAAGGAAGATTTTAATGGTTTTACTTCGATCATAGCATAAAACAAGATTGGTTTGGGGAAAAATGGAGACTTCTATGGTTGGCATTGTATCACCTTTTTACTTTGTTTTAGTGGATTGTTTTCACACGAAGTATTTTGAAATAGTCGAGACAAACTAAGATAAAGTAGAATTCATGTAAACAGTTCACTTTCCGGACTGACAATCCAAATCATCTTATGTAACCATTTACGGTTATAATTATTTAAATTCAAAAATTAATAATAAATAGAAGTAGATTGAAAAAACAAAGCTTAAACTAAGATATTGTAGAGCTAGTATAAAGTAAATAATTTTTGCATAGTAAAACGGTGGCGCAATCCATTTTTTCTGTCACAAATAGAGGGCGCCTCACTCCAATCTCAATCCAGATGTAACTTCATAAAATAATTAAGACATTTTTAACGACATTTTTATCTTGCTTTGTTTGAAATACGAAGATATCACGAGAAAGAGTGGAAGTCACCACTGTCAGCATTCAAACAATGCTGAACTAAATACGCCCTATTTCGAAACCTGGTTCACATTGCATACGGTGTCACTGACCGAATGACTTCCAATTGAACACTTTTAGTAATGCCATCGTTTTCACACAAAGCGAAGTAAATCTGTTTTAAAATACGTTAAAATATATTCCTAAGTGTTTAAGTTATGAATAAATATGGATATTCTGATGGGTGAGAGACACCCTGTATTTTACACAGAATAAATGGATTTCGCCCTTAGTTTCCTATACAAAACTGTTTATTATAGTGCACAGCCCTTAAAATTTCTGCAATATTTTTTGAACGACGCTGTATGTATATAATCCTAATTACATTATGATTAATTCTTTGCATGGCTACATACTTTGGGATAATGCATTTACTATACTGTGTGTATCTGAACTGATAATCAGAGCTTTAAGAGGTAACAATACATGTCAAGGTAAAGATTTTAGGGTGGATGTGGGTTACAGTCTACTTATTCAATCAAAAATGCCTCACATGAAGCCGAACACGAAAATTCGTTCTTAACTGTCAAAATAATGAAAATATAGCGAATTCTTCAACAGATTTACTTTGCTTTCTGTAGAATGCGATGAAACCAGAATAATTGCTAGAAATAGCTGCCATTCACATCTAAACAATACTGAGGTAGACGCTTGAATACTCAAAGGTAGTTGACAGTATAAATCGTGTCACTGACTGAATGACAATGTAATTGTATCCCTTTTCTTCATGGCATACCTTTTAAAAGATTTAAAAGTGATTAGGTTAAAAATCTCACTAAAATATCTAAACTTATTTTTATATTTGTGAATGGACATCTGTCTTCGGTTTGATAGGAGACTCCCTGTATTTTCCATGGAATAAGTGGGTTGCTTTCCTTTTCCTTTGATATGTATTAGCCCCCGTTACCTTATATATTATCATTTAGCCTGCGCGTTGCAATTTTCTGCTCTGATTACGAAGAGGAATTATTAAAGTGGAAAAATAGAATTTCAAGTCACTTTTAAAAGATGGATTAAAATGTTAAAATAAAAGTTAAAACTCATTTTTCTAAAGTGACATAACAGAGAAAATATTTTAAGAAGAAGGTGCGGCATTTTTTAAAAATGAAACAAAAATTCATTTTGAAATATATCGGGAAATATTCAAGGGTTTTAAATAAAACAAGACTTGCGCAAAATACTAGATTTAGGGTAAAAAAAAGTTTCTGGACGCGTTTTTATTTTATATTTTATGTGTTGTCTTTTATTTATGATAATGTCTCAATTTTGTATTTTATCTGTATCAGGCCAACTTCAAATATTGAAGGATTTATGAACAATACAGATTTGAAACGCGATACTTAACGACTTATCAGGAAGGTATAAGATTTCATTAGTTTACCGGTTTCACAGCGTTATGAGTTACCACTGGTAAAAACAATACATCATTGTCGGGAATATTTGTGACTTTTGGAAAAGTTTAGATTTTTTTTTGGGGGGGGGGAGGGGAGGGTGAGGTGAGGGGTGGGGGTACCTTTATTTATAAAAAGGTCAGAAATTTGTTATGTATCTTTATTAAAACGATTACAAAAATTTGATCAGTTGAGAACTTTGCAATGCTATAATTTCTTGCCTTTTGTATGAAAAGTATGTTTTTCCTTAGTTAAATGGTTTCACAGCATTATGAATAAAGTTAAGAAAATAATTATGTTCTTGGTTTTTTTGCGAGTTTTGGTCAATTGCAGTTTCTTTTTAAAAAACTCAACAATTTTTTATTAATCTTACATTACAAACGTATAATATTTTGAGAACAATACAGCTTTGCAACGCCCTACTTGAAAAAAAGTAAAATTGTTTTAGTCTGTCATACTTAAAGTTAGTTAAATGCATTTTCTATGGCACCTAGGAGTATATTTTAATGCTTTATTTGTAAAAAATGCTACAAAAGATATGTATTTTGAACTGTGTCACTTTAGGTATAAGAAAGCGATATATTAAAATCCTGGGCTCTTTTGTATCTCATGTGATACAAAATTTTCTACTTTTTTTTTAAATATAGAATACAAGAAATTTAAACAATATTTTAATAAAATTGGCATCGGTTCAGCCAATTCTTGATGTCGTTTTCTATGCAAAATCTTTCATCTGTGTAGAAATGAAGGAAAACCCACATAGTATTCTAACGGTTTCATTTTTATGACGAAAATAAAATAGAGATTTACTGTAGTGGACTGAAAATTTTAAGGATGTTAAAAAGTTAACAAAAAACATTTTTAATTATTTTTCTTTTTATGTAATGACAAAATTAATAAAGATATAGACTGAAATTTTCTGATCTGCAGGTTTAATTTTAAATGAAAGAGTTGTATTAGTTTAATTTCACTATTAAGCTATCATTTTAGCTTAAATGAGTTGTCCACTGAGCCTCCTTTTGGGGTGTCCCACTGTTCCTAATGGAATAAAAAAGTTTTACAAAATTTTATTTGGAAGAAATTGACAAATTTTGCATTGATTTATCAACAAATAAGCGCCTTATACTTAACACTCCAATGATCAAGCCCTAAAAATTACAAGAACGATTGCGCTGGATCTATGAGATCCATTACCAAAATTTGAGTCTACTTTAAAAAATATCGCCATCAGTTGTTAGGTAACATTTACATACGACGAAAAATATCTTTAAAAGCTTTTATTTAAACTTGGAAGATTAATCAAATCACGGGAACGATCGCGTGGTACCTTAGAGATCCAGATCTGTCCAATGCAGCGCGATCGTTGCAGTGTTAAACTTTAGTTTTTCCCCTTTAATGTTTTAATCTTTATTAGAAAAATTCTAAAATTTGAAAGAAGGAAAAATTTACTTTTTGCAGTTAAAAATATTCTATTAACAAACATTCCCTGAAAAGATAAGTCTTCTTTGACCAAGCGATTTAAGGTTAGAAATATTCCTTAGTATACTGCCATTTATGATTACTAATATAATAATGATTATGATTACTAATATTACGAATACAATTTACTAGATATAACTAATATGAAAAGTGTAACAATGTAAAGTAAATACATTTTAAAGGGTTGGTTTACTGTGCCTTATATTCCCCTACTTGATTTTTTCTATTTCTGGCCTGAATTTTTTTATCCTGTTTTTCTTGTTATATTCCTGTAAAATTTAGAAATTCTAGGAAATATCAGTTCTTCTTTTGCGGGCTAATTCTGATAACTGCCGCAAATAGTATTCACGCACATCTTATCTTTCAAAATTTCTTATTTTATGTTTCACACTGCGGCAGAAAGGAACCGAATTTTTTTTTCTTTATTCAAAGATTTATTCTTCAAAAATAAATAAATAATAACTTACAAATGAAATACTCTAACTTTAAAACACGCATAGAAACACGCAATGGCTTTTTCCCATATTAGAGGGCAAATCTAAAAAAATATTTCCAATTGCGTTACTTTTCATACTCTATATGGGAGCTGATTTGAATTTTGAAAAATTCCACTTCATAATGTATTTATTCTCAGAAACCCTTAATAATGCCAAGTTTCTTAATTTTTCGGCTACAGATATACAGACACTGTTGAATTGAGACATTTTTATCCGGGAGAAATTTCTGTAACTCCAGGTGGGATTGGAGAGAGAGGGAGAAGTTAACACTTCCATACCATTAATAAACATAAAATCTTGAAACATCCGTTTGGGGATATTTTAAAGCTCTGAGGTAATTTCCCCGGGCCACCCCCTTAATTCCTCACTGGACACAGACATCAATTGCCTTCCCCCCTGCCCCTTAACTGGGAATCTGAGGGGGGGGGGGGGAGACAAATTTTAAAAACAAACTATGATTACATTCCAAAATCTTAAAAACCATACTTATTTTTTTGACTTGTTTTTAGATAATATAGCCCAGATTGAAACTCATGACAGAATTCGAAAATACAAGCATGATTTTCTGGCCTAGAGGAAAAGCCAGGGACAGTAAATTTGAAATTAAATGTTCTATTACTGTGGTTCGTTACCAAAGTTGTATTTAATAATTTCAAATTATGATTTCAACGCTTTTCATACCAAATAATATTAGGAACATTTCGTAGATGTGTTTGAATAAACGATCGAACATAGGAAACAAAATTAATCTCATTTTACACATTTTCAATATACATTTTCAATTTTTAAAATAGAATCATAAATAAAATAAATTTTAGAAATGTAAAATGACCCACCTTATAAAAGTATATACAGAATATATCCTGACTTTGGGCAAAATATAAAATAACAATTCTGAATCTTTCAGGAAATAAAATTAAAATAGCTATAATTGAAAATTCGACAGGCATCAGCACAGTATATATCAGAATGTAACTAATTCTCTTTCATCCAACGCAAGTAAACTTAGCGATAATTTTTTTCGCCAGTAGCAAATTTAAACCTCAAAGTAAGATTTTGATGGTTTTATGTCGATCAGAGCTTCGAACAAGATTGGTTTGGAAAAATATCGAGACGTCTATGGTTGCCATTGTATCACCTTCTTATTCCGTTCTAGTTTGATTATTTTTTCACGCGGAGTATTTTGAAAGTGTTTAAGACACTGTAAGGTACAATATAATACTTGTAAATCGTTCGGTTTTCGGCCTGACAATCCACATCAACTTATGAAATAATTTACAATATAATTTATTTAAATTCGTAATTGTATTGAAAAAAAGCGTATTTGGAAAAGAAAAAACTGATTAGACTAATATGTGGTACAGCTAATAGTTATATAGGAATAAAGTGGCGCAGTCCATTTATTCGGACAAAAGCATAGGGCGTCTCACTCCAATCTCAACCCAGATGTCTCTCATAAATTTAACAACTAAAAAAAATTAACGACATTTTCGCCTTGTTTTGTGTGAAATGGTCACTAAAAAGGGTGGAAAAAGCCATCATCCGCATCAAACCAGTGTTGAACTACAAACTCTGTTTCAGAATGTGTGTAGTTCACATTACATACGATGTCACTGGCCTAATGAATGTTCTCTTTCAACACTTTTTGTAATTCTATCGTATTTCATACAAAGTGAAGTGAATCTGTTGAAAATTTCTTTAAATGTCTTCCGTTTTGATCAAGTTAAAAAATAATCTTTCTTCTGATTGGAATAACATAGAATGAATTTTTGACAGAGTAAATGGATTCCCTCACTCCCCCCCCCCCCCCCCCATTTCCTAAAAAAATTGTTGTAGTTTGCACCCCTTAAAACGTGTGCAATCTTTTCTGAACCTCTTATATATATACATATATATGTTGTGTTGTGTAGGGGATATTTCAAAGTTAATTTGGATTGGCTTTAATTGTGGTTGATAAAGTTGTGTGCTGGCGATTGTTTAGTATCGGCTTTCATCGAGGTTATATATGCATTGATTAATGAAGCTTCTTTTCAAGTTTTTCTAAACTGTATGGAGAGTAAAAATTATTATAGAAAAGAGAATGGCAAGATACGGACCTTCGGCAGCATACACGGTCGGTTGTGTATGAATTAAAAACATGAAAACCTTTAATATTAATCAAAATTTATTACTTATTACTAAAATGAAATAAAAGTTTTAATGTTTTAAAACTGTTATTTCATTTTACACCTTTTTGAGTAATAAGAAATACACTTTGATTCATTTTAAATGTTTTAATTTAAATACGAAGATTAATTTAATGTTCCAATATTAGCAAAAGTTTTTTCGATGTATTTAATGGTTGTATATATTTTTTTAAACGAAACTGTATCAGAATTATCTTAGAGTTGCGGAAACAACACCGGGCGCCAGGACGGTAAAGGCGCCGAAGATTTCAGGTGAGGAGGAAGCATTTGGGAAAAATAAGTTAATTTAAACCTTAAATTGAACTACATTTTCTAGAAATGTTAATTACGTTTTATAGATTTTCTTCAAACAAATTATTTGTTATTCTATTTTGAAAATTTAATTTTAATCTTATCCTATCTGTAATAAGTGTTACAATAAGTAATCTACAGAAAAGATTACATTAGAACTTTGTATGAGTTTTCTCTATTAAAAACTTTTACTTCCCCAACACTGTTTTTGCTCACTTGAGTCGAAACAAAACAAACTGCGTCCTTAAAAAGTAAAATTTGTATTGTTAAGTTATAGCAATTAATTACAGACACAAAAAAGTGAAAAGCTCTGTTATGAAGACAAACAATAACTTTTATAGTACACTTTTTAGGTAAACTATTCGTTATACAAGTAATAAATTTTGCGATTGAGAATTGTTTAGAATACATTGAGTCGCTAGGTAAATTTGATAATTTTAAACATTTACTAAAGATTTTTTGAATTTAAAATATGTTTTACTTGTTAGAAGATTAACTTCAGAATGATATACTCTCATTATTAGCAGTAAATAATAAAAACAAGAACGAAAAATTATGCGCCTAACACAGCTTATGAAACCCATTCCAACACCTCTAGAAAATGAAACTAAACCATTAAATAAGTTGAAAGAAGGTATGTAAGTAAATAGTTTAGAAAACATGTAACACATTCAAAAATCTAGTGTTATACATTGCCGTCTATAGTCAAAAGTAATCTAATTATTTTGCGTAGCCCTGTATATGATCTATAGATTTGCATATATTCTGCATAGAATGCTAAAATTTTGTTCAGTTAGGAGATTCACTCCAAGCAATTTCCACCAATAGATGGGAAATGCAGAATTCTTTTTTACAGTCCTGTACATTATCTAAATACTTTTGTACACACTACATAATTATGCTAAAATTTAATGCAGGTAAAAATTGCATAACACAACTTAAACGCATGTTTAACAATTACAAACCATAAGCGGCAGTGTATCTTGTTCTTTCCGTAGTCCTGTATATGAATTTATATTCCACAAACTTCTATTAGTACACTGGACATAGTGAATTTACCAATGCAGGAAAATACATAAAACAATTGAAAACTACCTTTAAGCAATCCACTCCCAGAGTGAGTAATTCATACGAATACCTTTGTGTAACCATGTATATCGTCAACAGAATTTATACGAGCCCCGTACTATGCAAAAAAATAGTTTAACTTTAAAACAAACAAAACTTTCATTAGCACTTCCAACAATTAAGGTTGATAGACAGTACTGAAACCTAATTATTTTATGTTACCCTGTAATTAAACGAGAAAAGCAATAAACACCATACCTTGCAGTAAGAAACTGATAGTGCACCTCAGTAATGCATATAAATTTAATTGTGTTTGAAATAGTGTAACAACACTAAAAATTTAGTGCAGACTATTTTTCCCCTTAGATCATTCTATTACAGAATTCTTTTGTATGACCCTGTAAATGAATAATAGATACTTTGCACTCCATATCGTACAGAAAGCATGTTTTAGTGCACTTCATAAATGCATATCAATTTCATTACGTTTTATAATAGTTTAACCCATTAAAATGCACCACAAACGAGTTTTCTTCATAAACCGTAATATAACGGAATACTTTTGACTGTTTCTGTAAATGAACGATACATGTAATGCACACCATACTTTTCAGTAAGAAACTTATAATGCACCTCAGTAACGCATATAAATTCCATTATGTTTGAAATAGTGTAACAATATTAAAATACATTACAAACGTTTTTCCCCGTATACCATCATGCAAGAGAATTCTTTTGCGTGACCCTGTAAATAAATAATAAAAGCTTTGGACTTCATATTTTACAGAAATCATGTTTTAATGCACTTCATAAATGAATATAAACTTCATTTTGTTTGAAATCGTTTAACAATATTAAAATGAACCGCTAACGATTTTTCCCCATAAACTGAATAATTTTGTAAACTATACTGAAATATATTCTATACTGGAATAAAAACTATACCGGAACACTGAATGTAGCGGATTACTTTTGACTGTTCCTGTAAAAGAACTTATTAATGCGACACACATAATTTTCAATAGAGATCGTGTTATAGTAAAGTTCAATAACATACAAAACTTTTTAGGCAATCAGAGTATATTTACGAGAATTAGCAGGTGGAAAGACAAACCGAAGTCAAACACTTTTCAACTATGTTGAAAATTGTTAATAATATTATTAACCAATATCAGTAACACATATAGTATTTTTTCAGTTATTTTAGAGATTGTAGGGTAGAACTATGTTATGCTATCAATATCTCCTTATCACGCTTGTGTGTAGTCCGATTCGTTCATATTTCAATTCAGAACATTAAAGGTTTGAAATGCACTAACACGTTTTATCATTTTATCAAATTTTAGAAGCTATAAGAGCTCGATAGGTAGTATTTATTTATTGAAAAAAAAATCATAAATTATTAAAGAGGTCAAAGCTACAATAATGGTTCTAATATACGTTGGAAAACTACAAGGTTTGCAAAAAAGAATTTCAGATTTAAATTCAAATGTCTATTATGCCCCATGTTCAAAACAGATTCTAAACCTGATAGTTAATTACACTATGAGTATCTATCATAAAACTGTTGATTTCTTTACTACAGTACCAGATATAAACAACTTCGATTCTTTTGCTGCTTGCCGATAGAATTTTAAATATTCATATAGAAAATTTTAACTTACAACCATTATCTGAAAACATAGTGGACGAACAGAAATGCTGGCATTGTAGAAATATTTACCTGAGGTCCCACAGCACTTTTTTAAATGTGTAATAGAATTCTTAAAAACTGGATGATCAATCCAAATATCAGACAAAATGACTAACTGAAAAAATTGCTACATTTACATTTATTTGTTGCATTCAAAATTGGAATCGTATCATATAAATTATAAAGCAGGAAATTCTAAAAGTATGTCTGGGGTAATTTAAAAAATTAGGATTGTTTTTTTTTCTTCCTTTTTTTTGCGGTTGCCACCATCGGAGAAAAAATTTCAGAGCTCATTATGATGTATAATATGCTGATATATCCATGATTTTTTATAGTAAAAATTGTTTTTACTTTTTTGGGACTCATTTTTTGGCTATTTATTTTCGTCTTGGTGACCGCATATTATCGTCGGTTAAAGAATTCAAAATGGTATTATTAGTATTTAATACAGACACCTTGAAAAATAAAAGAGGGGAAAAAACTGAGAAAATGTTTAGATGAGCGATAATTTTATAAATCGAAATTACTTAATTTAGACATGAAAGGAATGTTTGTGATGCTTAACAAAATTTTCAATGTAAAAATTCTGATTGAAACAACATTCGGTTATTTATCGTTTGCGTCAGGATTTTAAAAAAAGTCTAAAATTTGATTGGATAAAATCCGTGTAACAATTGTTTAATTTTTTTTTTTCATTTTAGATTTATTTTTGTTTTTTACTTAATAAACTAGAAAATCCAACCTGGGCTTGCAAGGTTACAGAATACAAGTAAAAACGATTTTTTTAACACTTATAGATGGAAATTCTGATAAATTCTTTACATTTCATATACATTTTTTTTTTCGATAAAAGAGAGACTATAAAGTTTTGAAATTTATCAAAATAAATACTTTAGTATTGGCCTCGTGCAAGGAGTTAAAAGCCGAAGAACTTACCAAAGTTTTCGGTAGCCATTTTGATTCTGATAATTTCAGGTGGTTTAAGAGCGTTGTTCGATTACACGTCTTAAATTTGTATTTTAATTCTATTTTATTTATTTATTGGTTAAGTTTTTATTTCTTTATGAAATGTCAGATAGAACAAAATGCTGAACTATCAATTCTATTCATTTATATTAATTTAAGTGCAAACTGATTCAGCTTTCTTAATCGTCTGCACGTGAAAGAGATATTTAAAAAAAAAATCATTCTTGAAAATTGATTAAATTTATAAACATGTTTGAAATTGTACGTCAAACGTGACAAATGAGGTGCTTTCGTGCTATAGCTAGTTATATAAATATTCAGATCTTGATGATTTTTAGAGGACGCAACTCTAGAGGCAATCACTAACCAAAAATATGCTCTTAAAGCTGAAACCTTCTAATCGACGATGTAATCAATTTTAAAAAATACGAATTTTAACTCTTATATAAACACCAGAAAACGCAAATCATTTCGCCCCTCACGGGAATGAAACCTTTTCTACGCTAAAAGTAACTAAACGTCCGCATTACGACAATCTTTTCAAAGCATCTCGGTACACCACATTTACATCACCTACAAAATTTTCGAAACATTTGGACATGTAGAAGTAATAAAAAAAATAAAATCTTAAAAATATTCGACAGAAAGTTAAAATGCGTGGTCTTTCGGCGTGGATTCGCTCTACTTAGACTCGTGTTTTAACTATTAATTATGCATATTTTTCCACGAAATTTTAAAGAGAGCTTGGATACAGTTACACTTAAAACGGATTTTAATTTCCGAGAGATCGGAAAATGGGAATTTTTTTTTTGTTATGTTAAAGGAGACGACGCAAAAAGAAACGAACAATTTTTTTTAAACTCTAGATAATATATTTATCACGACATTTTTACACGGACTGTAAAACAGTTATATTTATAAAAATTTCAAAGAGTTCGGAGAAGATTTTTTTTTAAAATTAATGAAACGACCTCATGTGAAAAAACAAGTAAATGTGTTCTTGCGAGCGCTTTTATCACTAAATATAAATATTTTTCATTTGAAAATACAATTTCGTACAAAATCGGGTTAAAGATATAAAAACATATAAACTTTTGAGTTTTCTTTAAATTTATTATCACTGGCCCGTGCAATGAAGGGCGGGTCATCTAGTATTTTAAATAAAGTTGATTTTGCTAATGAAACACAGCAACTGTCATCTAACGAATGTCAAACATACTTTAGACACGCTGAATGACTTACATATTTTTTAAATTCTTTTTATTTTGTTTAATAAATTTTTCAAAAATATTCTATAAAACTGAAACCTGCAGAAAGATTTATCACAAGATCCGTATTTTTAAGTAAAAGAATTTTTGGACAACGTAAAAGACAAAAAAAAAATTATTACGAAAAAGGAGATCAAAATATAGAAAATTTTGATCTTTCGTTGAAAACAATTTTTTTCCTTTTCACAGTTGATCAAATATTTTTTTTTTTTTTTTTTTTTTTAAGGAAAGAATTACCTTATTAAAAGAGCATATCAATTCATTCAATATAGTTTTTGTGCTTTTAATTATTTCACAAAAAGGCTATTTATTATTTTGTAAAATCCTGCAACTAAAATCGATACGTAATGACATCAAACAGATACGGACGCAGGCGATTTATGCGATGATATTTTACCTTTTTAATCCCAAATTTCTAATTTTGAAAAGTATATACAGTGTCTCACAAAAGTGATGGGACACTTGTGCTTTATAAAAAGAAACTGCAATAAAATAAATAAACAAACATGTGCAAAAATTTTTTGGGTGTGTTTCATATTTAAAGTTAGTAACAATTATTACATAACATACATTTTGTCAAAATATTAAAATATTAATTTAGTAAAAATACAATTGTTCAGAACGGAGCAAAAAATGGCTCACATAAGTGATGGGACACTTACTTTTCCATCAAATATTTATCCAAAAATTTTACTTTTTAAAAGGTTTTAATATTTTGTTGGATTTCCTTTTACTTTTAAAACATGATTTAATCTTTTTGGGATGGATTCGACTAATTTTTTTGTGATTTCTGGAGTGATTTTACCCCATTCTTCTTGAAGCACCGATTTTAGTTGTTGTTTTGAAGAAATGGTGTGTTTGCGAATTCTTGATTCCAATTCTTGCCAAATATTCTCTATGGGATTTAAGTCTGGAGATTGTGGTGGTGTTTTTATTATTTCAGGACAGTTATATAGCAGCCAGAGTCTAACGTTCAGAGCAGTGTGCTTGGGGTCATTGTCCTGGTAGAATTTAAAATCGTTATGAAGGTTCAATTTTCGTGCTGAAGATTTCAAATTTTGCTTTAAAATATCAATATACTTGTACTGATCCATTATACTGTCAATAAAAACAAGATTACCAACTTCAGCGGACGACATACACCCCCATACCATAACTCCTCCTCCACTATGTTTTACTGTTGGTACCAAGTTCTGTTTGTGAAGTTCTTCCCTGGGTTTTCTCCACACCAAGATTCTACCGTCAGAACCAAATATATTAAATTTACTCTCATCAGCAAATATAACTTTATTCCAGTAATCAGAATTCTTATTTATGTTGGATTTTGCGAAAGCTAGTCTGAGTTTTCTATTCTTTTCACTTACGAAGAATTTTTTCCTGGCTACTCTACCGTGATATCCAGCAGATCGAATTACCCTTCTAATAGTTTCAGGATTAACAATTATTCCATATAATGCTTGTAAATCAGCAGCAACTTTTGAAGCACTAATTCTTGGATTTTTTTTAATATTTCGAACGATAATTCGCTTTATTCCATTGGATAGCTTTGATGGTCAGCCAGGTCTTCTTTTATCCTGAATCATATGATTCTTTTTATATCGTTTAATGATATTGAAAACTGTTGAACGACTCAAGTTAACTGTTTCAGCAGTTTTTCTAATAGATTTTCCACGTTCAATATGCAAATTAATAACTAATTTTCGAATTTCAGGCGAAGTTTCTTTTCGTTTAGCATTCATGACTACACAGAGCTAAAAAACACAAAAATTCCAAAACAAACTGGAGAGAAATACTGCAGACGATTTTATAAATTATTGCCAATTGCTTTTAAGTAAAAATAAAACCCCAAAAAATATTTTTATTGCTTATTTAAGACGATTTTTGTTGCATATATAATGGTGTCCCATCACTTATGTGAGCTATTTTTTGCTCCGTTCTAAACATTTGTATTTTTATTAAATTAATATTTTAATATTTTGACAAAATGTATGTTATGTAATAATCTTTACTAAATTTAAGTATGAAACACACCCACAAAAAAAATGTGTACATGTTTTTTTAATTTATTTGATTAGTTTCCTTTTGTAAAGCACAAGTGTCCCATCACTTATGTGAGACACTGTACCATATATGTTTCAATAATTCATGCTCTCGTGTATTTTCCATGCTCCTATCTTTGAAATGACGTTTCAAAAAAGAAAAATATCACTGAAATTTTAGCACCAATAATATTAAATAGGTTCATTTAATGAAATGTAATTTCATATAAATCTAACTATGTAAACGTGCCATTAATGGACACCCTTAAGGAATTTATTTAAACAATATTTTTTTAATTATATGTGTTAAATTCCAGTTTTTTAATATTATAGTAATCTACAAAGAGTATTTTTTAACCAATCTCATAGTCACATTTCCAATAGTGCATCAAAATATATTTCTAATAACAAAAATAAAACGAACAAAATTCCAGTAATGCACATGCTTCGTTCCAATAAATGGACACCCACTATATTCCACTAATGGAAATCCCACATAAAGTAATTGTTCTATGATCTTATTTAGAATCAGAATTTAATTGCCGAAACGTCAGTGAAGGCTTACTGTGGAGACCCGAAAAGTTTTTGGTTTCTGTCTGTCTGTCTGTCTGTCTGTTCCGCGATAACTGCCGTAAAAATGATCCGATTAGTTTGATTTTTGGTAGGTATGTTGGTGAGATACCCGGAATTAGCTGTATAGTTTTTAGTTACATTTGGTTCATTCGTTCGGAAATTATAGAACATTTCTTTTTTGATCATAATGCTTTCCTATGGGAATTCAGACGATTTTGAAATTTTTCAGTCGTTGAAAATAAAATGTCGCATTTGATTAATGTATTTAAACGGTAAGTTATGAAGGCTAAAATTTATCAAGTCAGGTGTTAAATTATTTAAATTAATTTGAAATTTTGTTTATACATTCGTCAGATTTTTTAAATTAGGTGTATAATTTTTGGTGCAATTTTATACATCTGTTCTAATAATATAATACATTTATTTTATCACTTTTTGCAAATATTAAAATGCATTCATTTTTATTTTCCTTTTCAATTTAACCGTAACCTAGCAACCATATTTCAAAGAATATCAAAATGATAAAATTCAAGTAACTCAGACGATTTTGCTACAATATTTTATTCGCAAAATAAAATATTATTGGAGGATTTTAATATTTTATTGAAATAAATGAGAATTTATTTTGTACAAGTTACCTTTTAACTACTATAGAATGATAGCCGAAACATTTTTATATGAGATATTATTAATTTTCTGGAAGAAATGTAGATTTTTCGTGGTTGAAAATTAGTATTATTTTAAAAATAGAATGTAATATCTCGTACAACGAGATAGTTAATCTAAAGAAATTAGCGAAGTAAAACGCATCCATACAGCCTGAAATAGCACAATTACTGGAAACTGATATCATAAAATGCTATCACAAAAAATACATTATAGCGCCAAATCAAGATTGCTATTTAGTGAATTGGCAGTGGGCACGATTATGAATGATTACACAATAGGTTTAAAAGTTTCCAAATAAGCCTATTTTGGGGAGATTTTAGTATGCTATTGCCATCGAATTAGATCAGGATGTACTTAGATCAAATAAATATTGTACAATGACCATCAAAACTGTTTTTCCGAAACAAAAATTGTAATAATACTAGATTTCTGAAATAGATAAGTGAAATATATAGTAGATTCAGTTTACATTTCCATAAGTTACTTTTGTACACGAGATATTATTCAACGTATCAATCAGATACGAGTGTTTCGTGATTGGTAAATATTGCTATTTAGGTATTAGGATAACATGAAATTATTTTCAAAATTTTTGCTTATCGTAATAAAACCACTTTGCAGAACGAAATGGAAGATATACTCGAATCATTCACACAAATAAATCACGAATAAAAATTTAATAAGATTACGGAGGGTTCAGTGGGGTTGAGCCCCCACCCCCTGAAGAAATGTATTTTTTTTAATCTAAAAAATAGAATAAGAAATTCATAAGAATGTCAGAATATTATTGCATAAACCGTGTTTAATTTAACGTTGAAGTTCTGAAACCTTCGAATTATTTTATATGCATATAAATATATAGGTAGTAATTTAAATAATTTAATTTGCGGATTGTAAGATATTAAATATTATGAAAAGTGAGTTTAAAAAACATTGACTTTCAGAGCTGACGTTGAGGCTCCTGATCTGTAGATTTACTAGTTAAAGTATAGTAATGAAACAAAATAGTTATTTTCAAATGAATTTATCAATTAGAATATAAATAATATTTATGTGAATAATTGTTCAAATAGCAATTATCATCCCAAGATCAATATTTTAATTAATTTCGATAGAAGATTCAAAGTACAGAATTTCAGATAATTATAAATTTATTGAGACAATGGGAAGGAGGGATTGGGGAGGATAGCCAAAAAAATAAATAAAAAAATAAGTAAATAAATAAATAAATAATGAATTTTGAATAATTCCTGTAACTTAAAAAAAAATTGTCTTAATTTAAAAATGAGAGGACTTTACACCCCCCCCCCCCATTACTTTCCCTAAACCCTTCAACATTTTCTGCTTTCTAATTGATTTTATTGATTCTCAGTTTATAAAATATGTAAGGCAAAGTTATAAACACATAAGTTATAAAAACAAAGACTCACTTTTATCACAGAATATGAAAGAAATACGTCACACTTGTGTAATGACTTGAAAAAACAGAAAGGATTCCCACTTCCAAATTGATACAGATAACAAAGACACTGTAATACAAAGAGAAAATAATAAAATAAAAAAAGTTTTCACAGCTCGTTAAAATCAGAAACAATTTAGTAAGTGAACAAACGTCGATCAGAGTTTAGAACAAGATTGGTTTGGCCATACTTCTATGGTTTGCATTGTTCTTACACTGTTTTAGTTTTAAAGGATTATATTTTAACACGCGGTATTTCGAAAATGATGGGACACTCCAAGATAATGTAGAATGCTTGTAAATCAATCACTTTCCGGACTGACAATCTAAATCATCTTATGAAACCATTTACAATATAAATATTTAAATTTGAAATTGTATATATATATATAGAAGATGATTGAAAAACAAAAAGCTAAGATATGGTAGAGAGTAGTAAAACAAATTTTGTATAGGAAAACAGTGGCACAATCCATGTATTCTGTCACCAAAACAGGACGTCTCACTCTAATCTCAACCCATATTTTCCTTCATAAATTTAAAAATAATTAAGGCATTTTTAAATACATTTTGACCTTGTGTTATGTTAAATGCGAATATATCACGAGAAAGGGTGGAATTGGACACTATCCATATTCAAACAGTGATTAGCTAAATACCCCCTGTCTCGAAAAATAGTTCACATCACATAGAGTATCACCGTCTTAATGTCGTATTTCACACAAAGCGCAGCGAATCTGTTGTAAATTTTGTTAAAATATCTTCCAAATTGTTCAAGTTAAGAAAAAAATATATGATCTGATGAGAGTGAGACCTGTATTTTACACAGAATAAATAGATTTCACCAACCATTTCTCATAATTATTTTTGTTATAGTGCGTACCCCATAAAATATGTACTATCTTATATATATATATATATATATATATATATATATATATATATATATATATATATATATATATATATATATATATATATAATCCTAATTACATTGCGTATTTATATACACTAAATTGCCAAAGGTGACCGGTCACTTGCGATTGTAAACGTTTTGTTAACTATCTAGAAAAATACATGAGGAATTAACCAGAAACTGCAGGTGTGTAAACAGTATAATATAGGTTATATATTTTCACGAAACCCCATAGGGGACTGTCAACAAATTGAAAAAGAACGAATATATTTTGGATAACCCTGTAAAAACTATTGTAGCAAAGGCGTTTAAACTCGGGATTATTAATAAGTGGTTTATTGTAGTATACTGTGTTCATTTTTATGAGGATAGCATGTATACTCGTAGAGAAATTAAGGTTTTTCTAAAAACGGTCCCAAACTTCGCCTAGTTTTTTTGCTTATAATTTGCAGAGTTCTTAATATATAAAAAAAAAGTTATTTTGAGAAAATATGACAAACAACATTGTACATAATACTCTGCAATCGGAATTAAAAAATAATAAAAATTGGATGAAAAATGAGCAGGTTTACTAAAAAATGTTTCACTGAGCAAGCGCGAATGCAATCAAAATATAATATACATAATGTATTAGCTAAGTATATAGAGCAACTTTTGTGAAAGTCTCAAAATCATAGCTTGAAAATTCTGAAAATTATCGTCAGTAGAATAAGGTCGAAATCCGTTGTTCCCAAAAAGAAGCAAAAAGATGAGGGGTTGTATCAAATATCTGTTGATTAGTGCCAAGATAGCGTACACAATATTGCACGTACTACTATATTTGGATATAACCCCTCATATTTTTGCTTTCTTTTCGGAACAACGGATTTCGAACTTATTCTATCAACGATAATTTTCAGAATTATCCAGCTATGATTTTGAGACTTTCACAAAAGTTGCTCTATATACTTAGCTAATACATTATGCATTTTATATTTTGATTGCATTCGCGCATGCGCAGTGAACCATTTTTTAGTAAACCTGCTTATTTTTCATCCAATTTTTATTATTTTTTAATTCTGATTGCAGAGTATTATGTACAATGTTGTTTGTCATATTTTCTGAAAATAACTTTTTTTTATATTAAGAACTGCAAATTATGAGCAAAAAACTATGCGAAATTTGGGACTGTTTTTATAAAAACCCTAATTTCTCTACGAGTTTCTATGCTATCCTAATAAAAATGAACACAGTATATTACAATAAGCCACTTATGAATAATCTCGAGTTTTAACGCCTTTGCTACATTAGTTTTTACAGGGTAATCCAAAAGATATTCGTTCTTTTTCAATTTGTTGACAGTCCCCTATGGGGTGTCGTGAAAAGATCTTCGCGGAAATATATAACCTATACTATACTGTTTACACACCTGTTGTTTCAGGTTAATTCCTCATGTATTTTTCTAGATAGTTAACAAAACGTCTAAAATCGCAAGTGACCGGTCACCTTTGGCAATATAGTGTATAATCCTAATTACATTGATTAATCCTTTGCATGTCTACATACTTTGGGATAATGCATTTACTATACTGGGTGTATCTGAACTGATGCCCAAAACTGTAAGACGTGTTAATAAAGATTTTTTTTAGGGGGGGGGGGGGGCTCACAATCCTCTTATTCAATCAAAAATATAGGGTGCCTCATATGAAGCCGAACATGAATTACCGTTCAAAACTGTAACAAAAATTTAAATATTAAAGTGAATTCTTCAACAGATTTACTTTGCATACTGTGACGAAAACATGCGACGAAAACAGAATAAGTGCAGGAAATTTCTGTCATCCTCATCCAAACAATACTAAGGTATCGCTTGAAATTTCAATGGTAGATGACAGTGCATACCCAGTCACTTTCCGAATGACATATTACTTTTCTTGATGGCAAGGCATTTAATAGAAAGAAAAGTAATTGTGTTAAATTCTTATGTAAAATATCTTCATTATTGTTTGCGTTGTGAATGGAAATCCGGCTTCGGATTGTGTGAGACTCCTTGTATTTTTCATGAAATATGTGGATTGCAACTGTGCTCTCCTATACAAGAATTCTTTCCATTGATATGTATTATCTCTGTTCACCCTGTAATAATTATCCTGAGTTTTGCGATTGTCCGCTTTGATCTGGAGGCGAAATTATTATAGTTGAAAAATAGAATTTCAAATCGCATGTCTAAAATGGATTAAAAAGTGCAACAAAAAAAAAGGGGGGGGGGATAATGTGCCTTTTTTTTCTAAAGTGACACAATACATCAAATGTTTTATTAAGTAAATCAGGGGAAAGTAAATCAGTTTAAAGAATGCATTAAAAAATACTTTTCGTTGTGAAATGTTTAGGTATCTATTAAAGGGTTTTGAATGAAAACAGCACTTGTAGGAAACATTCACCTTTCAAAAAAGAAAAAAGAGAATGTGGACGCATTTTAAGTTTGTGCGATAGTTTTTATTGATGAGAATCTCGTACCTTTGTAAGTTATCTGCATCAACCCAACTACAACTATTGAACGATTTAAGAAAAATACTGCTTTGGAACACAACGCCGTACATTCTAGACGTATAAGGAAAGTATGTTCCATTAGTTCAATGATTTCACAGCATTCATAAAAACAATACATCATCGTCGGGGACTTTTGTGACTTTTAGAAATGTTTAGCCAGGGGATTGTGGGAAAGGATAATTTTATTTATATAATAAGTTGAAAAAAAATGTATCTGTATCAAATTGTTTGCAAAAACTTGACGAATTTAAAACAATAATGCTTTAATAACCCCTTACTTATAAGCTGGCCTTACTTATAAGTAAGAGATGATTTTTCACAATTAAATGTTTTCACAGCATTATGAGTAATATAAAGAACAAGAATTCTGCATTTGTTTTGTGTGACTTAGTTTAGATATTCAAAATGCATTGAGATAGACAGTTAAGATTCAAACTATTTAAATTCGTTTCAAAAACATTTCTGATAATTTCTTTTTTTGTATAGCATGACGAGCTCTTCTCGTCAGAGGATCAGTTAGGAAAGAAGAAAACAAATATGTGGCTTGGAGTGTATTAGGTATATATTATAAGGTACTTATTGTTTCTATGTTATTTTCTATTGTCATTGCTCTTACGTATTCTTTTTCGCAAATTGTTAGTGAATTCTGTGCTTCTTTTGTTTTAGTAAGTATTATATACTATGTCCTCTTTTTTTAAATATAAAATAAAATTGATGTTAGAAGTATAATTGTTGACTCTTATTCGATAATTGTACATAAATATGGATTAATTTTCTTCCATTTCAGGCTCTCGTTATAGTTTTCCGGTTCACAAATTCTTTTCTTCGGATTGGTTCGGGTTGTCTTTAAATATGAGTATAACCCGACGATTGTAGTATTATAGCGTGCACACCCCATCCTATGCGACAATTTATACATTTAAAACAAACACTATTTTATTTTTTGTATAGTGTGCCTGCAGTAAGCAAAATTTCACAATTAAGGGTGAAATTAATAGTCTGATGTGAGTCAGCATATTCATCAATAATGTTTTTAACCCTTATCCTTTTTAACATTCTCAGAGACCGCAGTTTTCTTTTTCAATTTTCTCGATTTTTCATTTCCTAGTTTAACTGTAAATATTACTAAAATTTTGTTTCGTTTGAAATATAATACTATTGCTAGATAATTCTGAATAGGCTAATTTTAATTATAATGGCAGTCCAGTCCATAATTTAATCAAGTTATATTATGTCCTATAAATGAATCTTTCCCCAACCGATGCAGTAGCCTATGACTTAATCTAGTCTTTTATTCCTCTTTCAATCATATGGACTCGGATTTCGGTCACAGTAGTTAAGTTTGAAATTTACATATAGAGAAGGAGGAACGTGCTAGAATTCGGTGTTGGAATTAACATGATATTGTAACAGTTCAGATTTAAATCCAATGGAAAATGTATAGGGAAAAAAAGGGGATCATTTTGTTGTTAGAACCTCGAACTTTAATGTATCTGCAAATCCTTATTTACAATGTATGGCATAATAAAATGGCTGCCAATTACATAAAGGAACAATGTAATTCGATTTCCAAATCATATACATTCGGTTCATTTAAATAAAAAGAGTGCTCTAATTAAAATCAGAGTAATTTTTTAGAACAAATGTATTTTTTTTTAATATGTCTTTCGAACACTTATCCTTTTTTATTTTTCGTGAGCAGATCTCAGAATTATATTTAATAAGAAAATTTCATTTCATTTCACTGAAAATTGTGCAGAAATTAACTGGTCATCCAAAGTTGTGATCGGTTATTTATCTCTTTATATTTTTCTTTAATTATATGTAAATATATAATATACAAACATTGAATAGTCATAGCATGGGAAAATTATTTTATATTGTAATTTATTTAGAAGATATTTGAAATAAAAGAACTCAAAATCAAATTTTTTACTGTGAGTATCTATTTTCATAACAGATTCTAATAGTCACATTTATTTAGTGCAGGATCATGCTGGGTTAATTCAAAACACTTCCAACAAATTTGCTATTAAACATCGGCTTACAAACATAGATATTATTTTATTTTTATTTAAAAAAAATTATCTATTGTTAATAGCAAAGAGCTAAAAACTAGGTTAACTTCAATTTATATATTATGAGATATATTACTTTCGAATGTCAGTAAATAAAATTACTATTCAAATATTTTTACACTGCGGTAAATTATAAATTATCTTTGAAAGTACTGGATGATGCTAAAAATGAATACGCTTAAAACATAAAATAAATATTTTATGTTTTTAGCCACATTCTTGTTTTCTAACCTTACAACGATTAGCTTATAATTAAGATGGTCGTAAATACTCCATGGTCGGAATTACCTCACCAAACACCGTTTATATGTTTCATGACACGAAGAGGTGGTGTTAAGTCGTCATAATTTTTCGTATAACCCTTCACTGCTGTTAGCCGTTTCAAAGACCGCTACTTTTTTTCCTAATTTTCCCAGTTTAATTTGTAATTTTCAGTTAAGCTAGAGATACTAGTGAAATTTGGAGCCCTAGAACTAGCGCTAGTGACTTCTGAAGAGGTGAATTTTAATTCTAATGCGCCTGTACATAAAGATTAGTATAGATACACTATTCCATGCTAATCAAGCCTTCTATGCATATTTCGATGAAGCTGTTTCAGAGACCACTCAACGATTTCTGGCACATCCAGTTAAGAATTACGAAGCAAAATAAATAGGCAACTGGTACTTATATAGACTTTTAAATTTATTTGCATAATTTACATAATTTTATAACAAAACTTTTAAATTTATTTTACATAAGTAACTAGAACTAAACATAAGTAACTTTTACATAACTACTATTTTTGACAGAGAAATAAATTACATAAAATAATTTAGGTTACATTATAAAACACTTCCTTAATTATTTTTAATTGGAATTTGTACATTTTCTTAATAATATCTCAAAACATACCCTTTTTTCAACGACTTCGAAATTGAATTTTTTAAAACTTCGATTATTTTTTTATAATATTTATAACTGTCGATGTACTTTAAAGTAAATTCTAAAAAGATATTGAATTGCTAAAAGTAGTTATTACGTAGGAAGTAAATAGAAAACCAAAAATCTGAGATTTTAAAAAATCACATAAAAAATTTAAAAAGATAATTATACAGAGATCATATCTGTATATTTTGCTTTTAATATTTAATCCTTACAATACCAATTTTATTAGCAGACATTATGGCAGATCAATCTTTTAAAATAAGATAAAAAAGGTTCTATATAAAAACAGTTTAGCATTACAGAAACGTTTTCACTCTACCTAGAGCATATCTGTTGCTTCTAGAGTTATGCACTAGTTAGAGTGAAAACTATTTTGTAAATGGTGGTCCGTTTTCATACAGAATTTTTTATCGTAGTTTAAAAGCCTGCCATAATGTCTGATAATAAAATTGGTAATGTAGAGAATAATTATTTTAAAAAATATTTTTCAAAAGGGTCATGAATAATTTGAAATATTTGAACAATACAGCAAAATTCAAATAATACATTACAAATTTATATCACGTATTTTATATCGCGCATTTTTTTCACAAATTTATATCACGAGCTCTCAATTTTTATTTATTTTCACAACCGAGCGTACAACTTGAAATGTAGTTATAACAAGAATGATATGCATTGTTATTTCTTTCAATGATAAATATTTCTTCTTATTAAAATATAGAAGTTAGGAAAAATTGAGAATTTCAGAAATGAAAAATGAGTAAACGTAGCCTAATTATTAACGTTTTCTTTGTACTGACGCATTGGCGCCGGCCAAGGCAGAAACTCAGGCAGTCATTTTTTTCACTCAGGGCAAGCATGAATTTTACCCCCTCTTTTTTTCCAAAATAAATTTATAAAGAGAAGTTTCAACCCATTCTCTTCATTTTTATTTTAAATAAGTAAAAGTAATAATTGTTAGAAAGTCTATTAATCTTAAATTATAATTACGATATTTAGGTTGCTTTCTTTAGAAATCGACCTACTGCAATCACTTCGTTTTTATATCTATCTATATGTAATGCAAATCCTATCATTACGATAATGTCCGAAATATTCAACCGATAGAAACCTAAGGTGCACTGTGTACTGTTCTTGCAAGTGTGTTGGATGAATTCGTTAATCAAATATTGTTTTTGCACCCCTAGGCGGTCACGTCACCTAATGAAAAAAAAACAGCTCTGTTTAAAGCAAAGACTATCAAATTAACGAATACATCATTACGTTGTGCTCTCCTATTTCATGACATTTTTGCCTAAATTTCTTTATTTGATTTTTGTACCGAACGACGAATGAAATATTCTTTTGGCGACCCCTTCTACTCTGGCGCCCGGGACAAATGTCACGCTCGCTCCCCATTAGTTTTGGCCAAGGCCCCGACAGAGTGAAATCATGTACAAATTTTTTTAACCTGATCGCTTATTACAGGGCTTGCAGAGGCTAAAGCCATATGGTAGGCCTCCATGCTTGGTTGGATCTGAATCTGATCGCTTATGATCCACGATTTTCAATATATAAAAAATCAATAGGAAATATGCTAAGCTGAGAATTTTTTTAGAACCTTTATCTACGTACTATACATTTTTTAAACATAACATAAAAAGCAATACAGAAAATGAACAATTTATAATTAAAAATTCAAGAACATTTTTTCTCGTTTATTGTCAAAGAATACCTTACCGACCCCTCCCTCCCGGTTTAATCCGACTTATAAACATAAAAATACTTACAAATTATAATAAGAAATTAATATTAAAAATCTAAGAGGGAAGTAAAGGTAAAAATACCACCAATCTCCTTTTACGTATTTACCCCTACTTGAATTTATTCAACACAATTCATCGAAAAAGTGTAAAATGTGAGAATGTTTTTGTTTTCTTATGAGATTGCATGCAGATTCGTTCTTCGATACATAGAACTACAAAATTGGGAGTATATTACTTGAGATTAAAAGACTTGAAATCAGAATTTTAAAATTCTCAACTTCCAGTTTTGAATTATTTAAAAAATGTTAGTTTTATCTGTTTTCTAGATATAGAATATATGAATACTGAAGACTAGACATTTTTCTGAAAAGAGATGTAGATGCAAATGATAATAAAGAATTATTTTCACACCTATCGCATCAACTTTAAAAGTATAAAATACACTTTATAATTTATTTGGACCAAACAGTAGCTTTCTGATCTAAGCGCGGTAAAAGTATCGAAAAATGTTTCGAAATTTGATTTCCCCACTGTCTTTCGAAACTGGAAAAGTATAGGGGAAGATATGACACAGTGGACAGTACGAAATTTACAGAATGAAAAAATTCCCTGAATGTATCTCATTTTTCTTTTTTTTTCTTTTTTCCATTTTTCAAAGCAAAAGGCTTGGTATATATTTAAAGAAAAAACATTTCTAAAGCTTGGAAATGTGTCCCATTATACAGTATGTAATAGAACTGTTGACCATGAATGGTGAAAGGTACATATGAATTTGAATATGTATTTAAAGGATGAAGTACTTTATTAAAAATCGTTCTCTTCTTTTCAATAAATTAAAATAGCAAATAACGTAATAGCTTTACTTCTTATGCATACACGCATTTCAAAAACATGTTGTGTACAATGAGATTATTTGAATAAATATATTTAACAAGATTATATTCAGATATTTAATTTTAAAATAGAAAATTATTTACTACGTAGCAGTAATATGCAAATAATTTTTATTTGCAACATCATGACTTTTGTTTAGGCGTTAAAGTACATTAAAATAATACACATTTCAGCTTAGCTATTTATGTCCTAATTGGTATAATTTGTATGTTCTTAAAAGGCAGAATAAGCAAATCTCCTTCTGAATAGAGCTATCAATTTAATATGAATTGGTAGCCTCAATCTTTAAGCTATTAAAACCTTAAGAATATAGATATAATATTTTTATTTTCCTTTCAATGTAAATAAAGATATGTACTGGAAAGTTTCTTGGCTGCAGTTTTAATTTAAAATTAAACAAAGTATCATTTTTGTTTATCCGTTCAAGTCTTTTATTCAAAATTTCACTATTAAATCGGCATAAAGTGAATGATCCCCTGAGCCTTTTTTGCTGTACGCCACTGTATATCATGGTTTTAAAAAATGCAAAATATTTTATTTTCTAAAGGGCAAATTCTGCATCGATTTACCAATAAATAAGTGCCTTATATTTAATTTATTTCCCCTTTCATTTTTTATCTCTATTACCATAATTCTTCAATTTTAAAGAAGGGAAATTTTATTTCTTGTAGTTAAAAATATCCTATAAACAAACATCCTCCGAAATGCAAAAGTCTACTTCGACCGTCTGATTTTAAGCTCGAAATATTCGATGGTATACTGCCATTTATAACTACTAATATTATAACTTGTATTACAAATATAACTTATAATTTATTTCTAATATAATAAGATAAAACAATTTAAAATAAATACATTTAGAAGAGATTGTTTACTGTGCCACCTACTTGTCCATCCCCCACTTTTTTGTGTGGTTCTGGCTGTAATTTTTTTTATCGCCATTTTCTACAAATTTTCCTGTTAAATTTGGAAATTCTCAGAAATGTCAGCCTTTTTTGAGTGTTTGTCTAGGCTACTTTCTGTAATTACCACATATAATCTCTATACCTCACCCCATCTTTCGACATATCTTATGGTTCAGACTGCGGGAGAAGGGGATAAAAAATTATCCTAAAGCTATGTATTAGGAATTTTTAGCAATCCTAGTTTCATTCTTTGAAAATAAATAAATAAATTTGATAACTTTCAAATAAAGCAACTAAAATAAAACCGTAACTCTAAGATACACCAGGAGATACACAAAAACGTTTTACTATATTAGAGGACAATTTTTGTAAAATTATTTCTAATTCCGTAACTTTTCTTACGCTACTTGACAGCTGAATTGAATTTGGAAAAGTCTCGCATTATAATGTGTTTATGTTCCAAAACACATAATCATACACTGTTTCTTAATTTTTGGACTACAAATATACAGACAGTGTTGAATTGAGACTTATCTCTTCGGGAGATATTTGCATACACACACTACCGGGTAGAGGAAGGTAAAACAACATTTTCAGTCCAATAATAAATTGGATATTTCAAAACGTCAGTTTGGAAATATTTTGCACATCCGGGGGTGGGGGGTGCCCCAGGGATCCCCTTTAATTTATTACTGTACACACAAATCAATCTTTTTTTCCCCTTAACTGCTAGCCTGAGAGTGGGGGGGGGGGGGTGACGAATTTTAAATACAAACTATGCTTAGATTCCACAATCTACTATTGCGATATATTTTTTAGTTTTTAGTTAAGATAGCAGAGATTGAAACTCTGGCCAGAATTCGAAAAAATAAATGTGATTTTCGGCCTACAAGAAAAAGGTGTGTGGGGGGGGGGGGGAATGAATTTTTAAAAAGAATTATGCTAGTAACGTGCTTGGCTTCGAAACTTAAAGATCAAAGTTTAATCTTTTTATTACATGCCCTTTGATCCAAATGTTTTATTAAGTTTGTTAATTCGTGTTTAAGTTCAGATGGGGTAGAAAGAGAAAAATTATCCCACAATTATTTTATTATCCTTTACATATGCCTCGAGATCCCTTCTTTTGAAAAAAAAATATTGTCTTTGTCCTCATAGATTCAAAATCTACACACATAAAACACGGACCGTTTTTCAAATTAAATTTTAAATATGTATTTAACAATTTAAAAACTAATTTTTTCAACGATTTTGATCCCAAATAATATTATGAACATTTTGTAGTCTTGTTTGGAAGAATCGACAGTCGAGCATAGTAAAAAAAACATTTCGTCTAATTTTACACATTTTTAATAAATTCATAACAATAAATTGAAATAGGGGTAGATCAAAAAGAGGGGTTTAAGTTTCCAGTAGTTTAAATTATCAAATTTAAACTATCAAAAAGTTATCAAATTTTTATAAATTAGCATTATAAAAATATTTTTGAAATGTAATAATGACTCACCAGTAAAATATACAGGAAAATGTATTTTCTTCAGCTTGAAGAAACGATAATAACTTAAATAACTTAAAAGACAATATATAACAATTAATTATAAGAATAGGTTAATTAATTAAACAAAAATCTTCAGTTCGAAGTTTTTCAAATAAATATAATAACTTTTAATAAACAATGAACTCATTTTAAGCACTATATTGATCACTATATATGACAGCCTGATCAGAATGTAATGAGACCTGCTTGCAACCAACTTAAGTAAACTAACTTGGCGAGAAATTAAGTCGCCAGTAGCCAAATTATTGCTCAAAGTTAAATTTTGATGGTTTTACCTTTATCAAAGCCTAGAACAATATTAGATTGTGCAAAAATAGAGACTTCTATGGTTGATGAAATATTAACTTTTTACTTTGTTTTAGTTTGGATGATTTTTTTCACGCGTGGTATGTTGATAGTATGTAGAAACTCTCTAACATAAAATACAATCCTTGTAAATTGTTCACTTTTCGACAATCCAAATCAATTTATGAAACCATTTACATTATAATTATTTAAATTCATAATAGTATATATATATTTATATATATACAAAGGGATTAAAAAAAAACTTAGATTAAGATGTGGTAGTGAAGAGTACAACGAACAATTTTTGTACGGAAATACAGCGGCGCAATTCATTTATTTTGTCATTAATACAGGGCGTCTCATTTCAATCTCAACCCAGAATTTTCTTCATAAATTTAACATTAATTGAGACATTTTTAACGCCATTTTCACCTTGCTTTGTGCGAATATGAAAATATCACGAGAATGGTTTGAAGTGACCACAAACCTCATTCAAACGAACCTAAACTAGACGCTTAAATTTTATCTTAAGGCTGCTCGTCAGTAAACTTCCCGATTCCCCTCACTAATGTTATTCCTATGGGCGTAGGATGCATTCGTATTTTTAAAATATCTCCTCCGGAAATTAATATTTTAACTTCTGTTTCCTGGGTACGGCTCTTAAACAATGTGTCTTTTTTTCTTAGTTATCAAAATATTTCTAAACTATGTGCTTAATTTATAATTTTATGTGCTAAAATCTTAGAGAATATTTTAAGGCTGCTCGTCAGTAAACTTCCCGATTCCCCTCATTAATATTATTCCTATGGGCGTAGTATTTTTAAAATATCTCCTCGGGAAATTAATATTTTTAACTTCTGTTTCCTGTGTACTGCTCTTAAAGAATGTCTCTTTTTTTCTTAGTTATCAAAATATTTCTAAACTATGTGCTTAATTTATAGTTTCATGTGTTAAAATCTTAGCGAAACTGAATACGATTTAAACATTTCATATAAAATTAAGTATATATTTTAGAAAAAAATTGACAACTAAGAAAAAAAGAGACATTCTTTAAGAACAATACAAAGAAAACAGAAGTTAAAAATATTAATTTTCCGAGGAGATATTTTAAAAATACGAATGCATCCTATACGAATGCTACGCCCATAGGAATAACACTAGCGAGTGTACTTAGCGAGTGTAGGGAGGAGAATCGGGAAGTTGACTGACGAGCAGCCTTAAAAACGGCTCTAACGATTTTGCCGAAATTTTGTATCCTACCGTTTTGGAGCACCAGAAAACCATTGGGCTAGGTCACGTGTTCGAGAAAATTCGATTAGTGGGTCATTTTGGGTCATCATGGGTCAGGGTTAAACTAATTCTATCTAAAAAACGGTTCAAACGATTTTGACTAAATTTTGTATCTTATCATTTTCGGGCACGAGAAGACTATTGGGCTGGGTCAACTGTTCGAGAACTTTCGATTAGGGGGTCATTTTTGGGTTAACGTGGGTCAAGTTAATTTTATCTAAAAAACGGCTCTAACGATTTTGATTAAATTTTGTATTCTACGAGTTTCGGGCACGACAAAATCATTGGGCTAGGTCACATGTCCGAGAAAATTCGATTAATGGGTCACTGTGGGTCAATCTAATTTTATCTAAAAAACGACTCACACTATTTACTAAATGTTGCATCCTATAGTTGTCGGGCACGAGAAGACTGTTGGGCTAGGTCACGTGTTCGAGAAAATCTGATTAGTGGGTCATTTTGGTCATGGGTCAGTATAGGTCAAGCTATTTTATCGTAAAAACGGCTCAGACTATTTACATTATATTTTGTATCCTATGGTTATCGGGCACGAGAAGACTGTTGGGCTAGGTCACATGTTCGAGAAAATTCGATTAGTGGGTCATTTTGGTCATGGGTCATTATGGGTCAAGCTATTTTTTCTGAAAAACGGCTCAAGCGATTTCAATTAAATTTTGTATCCTACGGTTTTTGGGCTAGAGAAAATCATTTGGCTAGGTCACATGCTCCAGAAAATGGGTCATTAATGGGTCAATTTTGGGTCACTGTGGGTCAAGCTAACTGTATGCAGAAAACGGCTCAGATTATTTTAACTAAATGTTACATCCTACGGGTTTCTGGCACGAGAAGACAATTGGGCTTGGTCACATTTTCGAGAAAATTTGATTAGTGGGTCATTTTGGTAGTGGGCCATGATATTTAAACTTAAAGCTAATTTTGACCGAGCATAGCCCAGTCTTCCCTGCTGGTATATTCTAATACGAAGAAATATTGGGTGTGGTTATATATGTATAAATGCAAATTTTATCTTAGTAACGGCTCTACCGATTTTGACGAAATTTTGTACCCTACCATTTTGGGACACCGGAAAACCATTGGGCTAGGTCACATGTTCGAGAAAATTAGATTAGTGGGTCATTTTGGGTCACCATGGGTCAGGGTCAAGCTAATTGTATCTAAAAAACGGTTGAAATAATTTTGAAAAAATTTGTATCCTACCATTTTCGGGCACAAGAAGACGCCTGGGTCACATGTTCGAGAACTTTCGATTAGTAGGTCATTTTTGAGTCAACGCGGGTTAAGTTAATTTTATCTAAAAATCGGCTATAATGATTTTGATTAAATTTTGTATCCTACGAGTTTCCGGCAATAGAAAATCATTGGGCTAGATCACATGTCCAAGAAAATTCGATTAGTGGGTCATTTTGGGCCACTGTGTGTCAAGCTAATTTTATATAAAAAACGGCTGAGACGATTTAGACTAAGTTTTGCATCCTATAGTTTTCGGCCACGAGAAGACTGTCGGGCTAGGTCACATGTTCGTGAAAATTGAATTAGTGTGTCATTTTGGTCATGAATCATTATGGGTCAAGCTATTTTTATCTTAAAAATAGTTCAGAGGGTTTGAACTAAATTTAGTATCCTACAGTTTTAGGGAACGAGAAGACTATTGGGCTAGGTCACATGTTCGGGAAATTTCGATTAAAGGGTCATTTTGTTCATGGGTCTTTATGGGGTAAGCTACTTTTTTCTTATAAGCGGCTCAGACGACTTGAACTAACTTTTGTATCTTATGGTTTTTGTTCACGAAAAAACCATTGGCCTAGGTCACATGCTCGAAAAAAAAAATCCGATTAGTGGGTATTTTTTAGGTCACTGTGGGTCAAGCTAATTTTATCTCAGACTATTTTGACCAAATTTTATATCCTACGGGTTTCGCGCACGAGAAGACTGTTGGGCTTGGTTACATGTTTTTGAAAATTTGATTAATGGTTCATTTTGGTCATTGGTCATGATATTTGAACTCAAAGCTAACTTTGACCGAGTATAGCTCGGTCTTCCCTGCTCGTATGGTGTGATTTGCCGAATGACAGTTCACTTTCACTTTCAACTCTTTTCGTAATGCCACCGTCTTTCAAACAAAGCGAAGTGAATCTTTTGAAAATTTCGTTAAAATATCTTTCTAATTTATCAAGTTAAGAATAAAAATTTGGGTTTGGATTGAAGTGGGTCACACAGTATTTTTGACAGAATAAATGGATTTAGCAACATTTTCCCCATACAAAAATTGTTTGTTCACACTTTAGATTTTTGCAATCTTTTTTGCATGTTTAGATGTTTGTGATACATGCTTTTACCGTGTGTATCTGAACTGATGGCCAGAACAGTATGAGGGGGCAATACATAATATCTATACAAAATAAGCGATTATTTCTGAGGTGTGGGGGGGGGTGCATTTAATCAATCAAAAATAGAGATTGCCTCATATGAAGCCGAACACGAATTTTCGTTCCTATAAGTCACAATAAAGAAGCTATTATAGCGAATTAGTTGATTGTGAATGTAAATCCGACTTTGGATTGTTGTGAGATGTCATGGAATAAATGGACTGCAACCTTTGCTTTCCTTTTTCCTTGACCTGTATTATCGCACTTAACCTTTTATAGCAGCAATCAGATTTGCGATTTTTGATCTGAAAGAGAATTTGAAGCCCCACTTATAAAATGTATTGAAATGTCAAAATAAAATTTTAACCCGGGAGAAGTCGCATGGGGTATGACATACCCCGAGTGCGTACGGATTTTACAATTACCACCACTACTTTTCGAAAAGTAATATTTAGCGTATTTTATCCTACAATTTGTAACAGTTGTCAGCGACTAAATAAGTTGAGAATTGTTGTTTGTATTTATTGGTGGCAAAGTAAAAACTGTTCATACCCTAGATGTGCGCGATTTCTCCCTTGTTAAGGGAAAAAATAATATGCTCCTTTTCCTAAACTGACATAAGACACAAATGTTTTTTTAGCGGAAAATAAAGCATTAATAAACATGAAACAAAAAAATTGTATTGTGATAATGTATCGGAATCTATTGAAGATTTTTCAGTGAAAACCAACACTTCCGCAAAACTCTAAATTAAAAAGAGAAAGGCCTTTATTTTAAATTTTTATGTAATGATTTTATTGATGAGAATGTCAAAATTTTGTAATGTATCTGTATCAGCCCAACTACAATTACTGCAAATCAATAATGTTTTGAAAAGCGATCTTTTTTTTTACTTATAACGATCATTAGATAAACGGTTTCACAACATTATGCGTAACATTGGTAAGAACAGTAGATCATTATCGAGTTTTTTTAAGTGATTCTTGGAAAAGTTTAGTTTATTTTTTAGGGGAGGGGTGATAACTTTCTTTTATAAGAATGTCAAAAATACCTTATTTATCTGTATCAGACAGATTACAAAAATATCACGATTTGAAAACAATACTGCTTTGCAACGCCATACCTTCTTATAAGCAAGGTATGGATTTTTATTAGTTAAACGGTTTCACAGCATTATGAGTAAAGTAGTGAACAAGAATTCTGCATTGTTGGTTTATCTTTCTGACTTTTGGAAAAGTGCAGTTTTCTTGGGGAGAACTTTTCTTTATTAAAAAAGTCAAATATTTCTTATTTATATCAGCCAGATTACAAATATGTAATCATCTGAGAACAATACTGCTTTGCAACGCCATAATTAAAGAAGAACGAAAAATCATGCGCCAAGCATAGATTATGTAACACTTTCCAACGCTTCCAAAATAATTTTACAAACCATTACCGTTTAATAAGCTGAAAGATAACACCTAAGTAAACAATTTGGAAAATGCATAACATGTTTAAAAACGTAATTTCAGGAATTTCCAACATATATAATATTCGGCAAAATATCCGAATAATTTTATTCAACCCTGTATATGATCTATAGATTTGTATATATACTACATAGGATGCTCAATTTTAGTTTAGTTAGGAAACGCATAGCTCAGTTTAAAATTCTCCTTCTGGAGTTTCTGTCAATAAACGGAAATGTGTTCGCAAACTTTTGTGCTGCCCTGTATATGAAATACAGAATTTATACAAGACAAGTAATAGACAAAAAGTGAGTTAAATTTAAAATCGCGTTCAGAAACTTAAAACGCATTTCCAGGCATTATTGTGAACAGACAGAAGAGAATTCTTTTGTGTGTCCCTGTAAATGAACGATGACTGCTATACACATAATATGCTGTAGTAAGCCTCTTGTAATGCTCCTTAGTGATATATATATATAATTTTCAATGCGTTTAAAATAGTGAAAAATTATATAATTAAACCGCAGACGATTTTTCTCCATAGACGTAATGTTAACGGAATTATTTTGACTGTCCCTGTAAAGTAATTATAAGTGCTAATGCACACCCTATTCCATATTAAGTTTCTTGTAATACACCTTAGTGATATATATCAATTACAATGTGTTTGAGATTGTGTAACATCATTAAAATAAACCGCCAATGATTTATCCCCAAAGACGGTAATGTAACGGAATTGTTTTGAGTGTCCCTGTAAAAAAACTATAAGTGCTACACACTTCCGTTGAAATAGGGAACGTGCTATAGATAACGACAATAACATATAAAAATTGCAAGGCAATCCGAGCCTATTTACGGGAGCCAGACGGCCAGACAAACCGAAGTCATAAACACTTTTCAACTAGTTTGGAAAGTGTTAAAAATGATAGAATTTCTCTAAGTCGGCAATGCTTAAAGATACGTGAATACACTTTCTATGATATTTAGGATCGTATTTGAACGAATTATTCGTAAAAATACTATAAAAGATATACATTTTGAACTGTGTAACTTTAGTTGTAAGAGCTCTGGGTTCTTTTGTAACTCATGTGATTCTTGTGATTCTTTTGTAACTCATGTTCTTTTGTAACTCATTGTATGATGATTTTAACGAAATCGTCATCGGTTTAGCCGATCATTGATATTGCTTTAAATGAAAAATTATTCAGCTGTGTAGAAAAAAAATCTCAAAGTAGCCTAACGGTTTTTTTTTTATGAAGAAAAGAAAAGAGATATACTATTGTGGGTCTAATCATTGAAAAGTTTAAGGATTTTAAATCTATACTAATAAAAGAAAGATATTTGTGTGTTTGTATGTCTGTGTGCGATGGATAAGAATATCTACCGCACGTTGAAGTCTGAAAATTTGGGTGAGAATAGACCAAGGCAGGCCCTGATGCACCAGATGCTCAGATTTTTCATTTTTGATAATTAGCCAAGATAATAATTAAATAAAAAGAAAACTGCCCAGTTAAACTGAGGGCACTGAGCTCACAGGCTATTCACACTATTTGTATATTATACTCTTATTTCAAAGAATTTGAAATAAACCCCTCGAAAAATAAAATAATGGACAATATATTAAGGGGGTCATCTCCCGTTACCCCCCTCATAGTTAACTAATGAACCCCTTAAACTAATCAGGGAAGCTTCTAATTACAATGAATATATATACAAAATTTGAAGAAAATCTGATCATTCTGCATGAAAAACCCATTTATCTAAATTAATTTGGATTAGCCCCCCCCTTTCCCCCTTTATATTTAACCAATGAACCCCCAAAACTATTCAGAGAAGCGCATTATCACAATGAACCAATATACAAAATTTGAAGAAAATGGGATAATTCTGCATGAAAAACCCATTTATCTAAATTAAGGGGGGTTAGCCCCCCGCTCCCCCCTTTATACTTAACCAATGAACCTTCAAAACTAATCAGGGAAGCGCCTTATCCCAATGTGCCTATAAAGAAAATTTGAATCAAATCGGATGATTCTGCATGAAAAACCCATTTATATAAATTAAGGGGGGGGGATTAGCCCCCCGTCCCCCCCTTTATACTTAACCAATGAATCCCCAAAACTAATCAGGGAAGCGCCTTATCACAAGGAACCTATAACCAAAATTTTAATCAAATAGCATATTTCTATCAAGAGTTATCGCGTTACGTACATACATACAGAACGGGCGGGCACATTAGCTCTCAGGCTTTTATAGCCTGTGAGCTAAAAACGCGTTTAAGGCATTAGGATTAAGCCGATCGCATCTCTGGGGCGCCGTAGCAGAGAAGAAACGGAGGCTCCTTTTTCATCGGCATATTTTCTCACGTGAAGATGCTCTCTAGCTAATGTTTAATCTATGGGCGAGTTCTTTTTCAAATTTCTGGTTTGAATTTGAATATTTTTAAAGGAATTTTTGCATAGAATATATCAGGTTGGTATCTAATGTCACCGTTTTTTTATTTTTTCCATATTGGTTGCAATTTCTTTTTAATAAAGGTGCTTTTATTTCCGAAACTGGTTTCAAAAAGACGTGACAAAAATTATTCCATAACTACTGTGAATCGGTCTCTGAGACCGATAGACCGAAAGATTAATAAAAGGCTCGATTAATGCATTAGAAACTCTTTCTGTACTAAACTTTCTGTACAGGCTATTTCGAATCAAAATTCACCCCTTCTGAAGTTTCTAGCGATAGTACTAGGGACCTAAACGAAGCAAATTTTCACTAGTATCTGTAGTTAAACTGATAGTTAAGAGTTGAACTCTGAAAAGTGGAAAATGCAGTGATCTGTGAGACCGATAACAGCAGTTAAGGGTTAATCTTAGAAAAAATGAGTTATGGAACAAAATCTAGATTGAAGAAAAATACGTCAAAGGGTTATGTATAAAGCGATTAACAACAAATATTGATCTTTTCATACCGAAAATGATCTATCGATTTGAATTACCAATCAAAGTATTAGAAGAATGGATATACCAAGTTCTAAAAGATCAAATTAGGGCATACAATAAAAATTATGAGGGATTCTTTGTGGAATATTATAAACATTTCATTGAATCTATAAAGAACTTTAGGGATAATTTTATAGTTACATACGTTGACAAAGCTGACTCTAATTACGCTGTAATTTATAAGAAATTGTATGGTAATATACTTACAGAGGCTTATAACAATTGTAATTATGAACTTTTAAATTCCAGCAATTACAGACTCAAGGCTTTGTATAAAACGGTTAGTGTTAAAACATACTAATACTGATTTTACGTATTTAGTAATGATTCCTAAATTTCATAAATAACCTATAAAATTTAGAGCAGATACCTGGGTTTTAATACGTATTTGGAGGGAGTTAATAAAAATTTATTGGAAAAATGAAAAGTTATTCAATCGTGTTTTGGATGAAAAAAAGTCATTTATAATCAAAAACAGTTATGAACTGTTAAAACATTTTAAAAACTGAAAAATATAACAGGTTTATATACTTATGACTTCGAGGATCTGTGTAACAGTATCTATTTAATAGAATTAAAAAAAGGGCGTTTTATGATAAATATAATGTATATGATACAGACAAGGATCAATTTACCAATTTATTTAATTTTATCGTTTACGAAAACTAACTTTTTGAGGGGAAAAAAGTTTATAAACAGATTAGAGGAATGCCTATGGGAGGTAGTTGTAGTTCTACATTGGCGGACATTTATCTGTTTATGTCCGAAGATTGATTACAGTTAAATAAGGATTTATATTTCTACAGATATATAGAAGATATTTTATATGTTAAAACAAATAATATTCAAAACGATTGTGTTTTAGTTTTTTATCCTAATTTAAAAAAAATCTAATAGTAATCAAAAAGTGAGTTATTTAGACACTTTTTTGGAAATTGATGGAAAGGGTCTAGTTACAGGTGTATATGATAAAAGAAATAGTTTCAGTTTTGATACTTTGAAAATTATGAACTTTCAAAGTAATGGCCACAAATCTATTTTTAGGAACATCTTTGTAAATGGTTTAAACCGCATAGAGAGATTGACTTCAAGTTCGGATGGATTGGTTGGTGAAATGTTTGAATATTATAGTATCGCCAATTCGCAGGGTTATCCTCCGAATTTTTTTAATTGTTTAATTTATGGTTTTAGCTAAAGTAAAAGTTTCGATTGGACGTAATGGGGGTTAATTGAATGGTTTACGTTTTATATATTTTTTGTTTTCATGTCTGTTTTTGCTGGTTGAATATTTGGTTTTGACAGGTGAGGGGGAACACTGTGCACGTAAATCTAGATTAACCCCGCAGTGCTTGTCGTAAGTCAAGCCGCCTGTCTTCTCTTTGGTTTTGTTGATTATCTTTTCGTTAATGGTTTATTTTGTTTATTTGATAATGTTGTGTTTTAAGTTTAGTATTTTGTTTGGTTTCAAATTTAAATTACGGAATCTTGGATTGTCTTAGTTTTTATAATATATATATATAAGTTTATTTAAGTAAGTGTCTATGATGCGTCATAACAATACCATTTAATAAACAAGGAAAATATTAAAACAACATTTAAAACATTCTCTTAAAAAATCAAATAAACACTTGGAATTAAAATAAATAAATGTAATTTTTAAAAGTATTTCCTTAAAAGAAAATGTATACCATAATTTTAAAAAATCAAAAGTTCTCACTTTTTAATGTTTGATGATATGTTACTTATTTAATATAATTATGAATCCATTTAAATAAAAAATAAACTTGAATTATCAGTAAAAATTCTTTTATAAAGCCATTATTTTTAAATAAGTTTTTAAAAGTAATAATCGAAGTCGGACGACTGCTGGACAATAAAAACAAAGAGGAATGCACAAAGTGAAATAGTAAAATCATTTTCTAAATGGAGTATAGCATTTGTTAGAGGTACAGTAAATAATCTCGCACAGGGCGCCATGGCTAGTAAAGCCTTTATACTCCAAAATTATTTTTCTTCTTCTTTTTACCATTTCTATGCGTTTTGCCGCCCTAGGCGACAACTGGAAAATTTAGCCCCATTACTTTTGCTGCAATTATTATTATTTTTTTTTTTTTTTGCATCTAGATCCAGCCTTGGACCTTATAGGGGGTGAGATCAGGTGACTGCTCTGGATACTAAAAGCAAAGGTGTGGAAAATATAGGCAAAATAAAATACTTAGTAATACCTTTTTTTTCTTTTTTTAATATATCATGTGTAGGGGTGCACAAAAAATCCTGCCTAGGGTGCCATGGCTAGCAAACCGCCCCTTCCTTTATCCTCCCAAATTCTTATTATTTTTATCCTTTTGCCATTTCTAGCAGGTGACAACTGAAAAATGCTGCCCATGTCTTTTACTACAATTACTTTTTTACATACAGATCCGGCCTGAAAGGGCGCAAGGTCCGGCAACTGCCAATGACACTAAAAACTAAGAGGTGAAATAAATGCAAAATAAATAATAAAACCCTCTATGTTTGTTTGTTTGTTAAGAATATACCATTTGTAGAGATGCAGAAAAGAACCTCTCACAGGGTGCCATGGCTAGAAAAGCCACCCCTGCCTTTATCTCCCAAAATTATTTTTCCTCATCTTTTTGTCATCTTTATGTGTTTTGTCGCCCTAGACGACAACTAAAAAGTGTCACCCTATTCCTTTTGCTACAATAATTATTTTGTGCAACCAGATCCTGGCTTAGAGGGGGAGAGGTGGGACGACTGTTCCAGATACTAAAAACAAAGAAGTTAAAATATACACAAAATAAAATACTGAGTAAAACCTTTTCATTTTATTATTATTATTATTATTATTATTGGATATATCAATTGCAGGGGTGCAGAAAAAAAATCTCGTCCAAGGCGACATGGCTACTAAAGCTGATCCTGCGTTTAATCTGCCAAATTACTTTTTTGCCCTTTTGCCATTTCTAGGTAGGCGACAACTGAAAAATGCCACTCATGCTTTTTACTACAGTTACATTTTTACATAGAGATCTGTCCTTAATGGGTTCGAGTCAGGATGTATTATTTGTAGGAGTTCAGAAAAAATCTCACCTAGGGCACCAGGGCTAGTAAGTCAGAAATTCCTGTTTTTTGAGTTCTTAAGAACCTACACTATAGTCACGTGAAGAACCTTGCAAGCTAATGTTAAACCTATGGGAGCGCTCTTTTAAAATTTTTCGCTTGCATTTTAATATTTTTAAATATTTTTTTTCTTAGGATAGCTGAGGATAGCCCCTCTCTAACATTGTTAGTGTTTACTCTTTCGATTTTTGTTACAGGTTTATATAAATAAATAAATAAATATATAAGTTACTTTCACTTTCGAAACATCAGCCTCAGCTATCCTAAGAAAAAAAAATATTTAAAAATATTAAAATGTTCTTATGAGCCTACACTAGTCACGCGAAAACACTCGCATGCTAATGTTAAACCTATGGGAGCGTTCTTTTCGGAATTCTTGCTTGCATTTAACAATTTTTAAATAATATATTTTTTCATATCATACCTGATATTGATACCTAACATTGTGCGTTTTTACTTTTTCGACTTTGGTTGCAGTTGTTTTATATGAAGACACTTTCAATTTCAGAACAGTTTCACAAAAGTGAAAGTGTCCGAATGAAAAAAAAAATGTAACAAAACCTGAAAAAGTACAAACGGACAACATAAGATATTAACCGCAAGTATCCCATTAAAAAAAATTTAAAGTATTAAGAACGCTCCCACAGATTTAACATTAGCTTCCGAATGTCTTCACATGATTAGTGTAAACTCTTAAGACAATGTGATTTATATCACTGGACTTTAAACGCCTCATTTGTAATGATACACATACTGTAAAATCTGTGAAAATGAAATCTGTCTATAACGGAATCTAGTTTTAAATTTTAAAATTACATGTTCTCCACAGAAAGAATACTAACAATTATACCTGCTAAGATGAAAACCTGTATAAAGAGGAATTTTTTTCTGTTCCTTTCTATTCCGTTTTGAAGGTTTTATTGAATCAATATTTGACAAAGCTGACTACGTAGTTCCGTATTTTGTGATTACCGTAAAATCCAATTATAAGCACCCCCTTTTTCAAAACCAAAAAGGATTAAATGTGGGAGGGGCTTATAATCGAGATTTTAAAAAAAATTATTTAAAATCCCGTTTTTGTCATTAATTTAGAAGTAAAAAGGGCAAGAATCTTCTGTATTTCGGCAGATTTTCACTAAAAAATAAATAAATATATAAAATCTAAATCCCCCCTAAAATCCGCCCCCACTCCCCCCCCCCCTTAAAAATGAAAATCTTTAAAAATCTTTTTCTTTATTTGTTATTTTATTGTAACAATACATAATCAATCATCTAAATCCCCTTCAAAATTACTGCTTCCCCTTTGCCGCCCCCCCCCCCCCTTTAATACCAAAACCCCATAGTTTAACCTTTATAACTCTTTAATTTTAAATTTCTTTTCAGACTTATTTAATACTTTATATTAACAATAAATAAACCTAATCTACCACCTAAATCAACCCCTCCTCCTAAAATCTCTGCTTTTCTCCCCCTGCTCCCCCCAGCCTCATCTCATGAAGACCCTCAACCTGCAAATGCATCTCATTAAATTTTAAATCTTAAAATTCTTATTTTTTTCTGCTCTATTTGGGATTTTTTGTAACAATATTTAAATAACAATCTAAATTATTCTCCTCCTCTCCCCAAAAGTCTTCTTTATTTTCTTTGCCTCCCCCCCCCCCAGTACATACTTTAAAGTCTTGAATTTTTTCCTACAATAATTAAATAATAATTTTCAACGATAGTTAAATAATATCTAATTTGCTCCTTTCCCCACCCAAAAAAATTCTGCTTCTCCCTTCCCTCCCCCCTCTCTCCCCAGCACACAAACCTTTAAATTATTTTTTAAAGATTTTTATGCTGTATTGTTACTTTGTAGTAACAATAAATAAATGATCATGTAACTCTCCCCTTAAATTTCCATTCCCCATCCCCAGAAAAGGGCCGAATTTCTAGACATGAAGGGGATGGGGAGGCAGAGAAAAAATTTTTAGTCTTTTTTGTAATTTGACTGTTCTCACAGGTGATACTTTGTTAATGGGAGGAGAGTTATTTTAGAGAACAGATTTATTTCAAAACATAAAATATGCCCATGATTCAGGGAGGGAAGAACAGCCAAAGTGCAAAAAATATGACAATTTTTGCTTTCGTCTCACATATTTAGAAATCCACCCCCTCCCTTGGAAGAAAAGGACAGAGCAAAAATTTCAAAGGGGATGATTATTTTAGATGAGTGATACTTATATGAGATGAGTTACCTTACTACAAAATAAGGAATAGAACAGTGTTTAAACAAATATTAAAGTATTTGCTGAGTGTGGGGGGGGGGGGTGAACAGTGGAGGAAATGTAACTTTTGAGAGAAATGGGGGGGGGGTAATTTAGATGATTGATTATTCATTAATTGTTACTAAAGATAAACAAATGCAGCAGATTTACAAAAAAAATAGTTTTAAAGATTTTAAATATTGTATGTGTGTGTAGGGGGGGGGGATTTTTGGAGTAGAGAGAAAACTTAGGTAACAAATTACCTATTTATTTTTACAAGAGAGCAACAAATAAAACAAAAGATTTCTTCAAATAAGAGTTTTACAAATTTTAAACTTTGTATTCTCAGAGATGAGGCGGTAATGAATTTCAAAGAAAGGGGATTGTAATATAGATGATTTCTTACTTATTTATTGTTAATAAAGAACAATAAATAGGACATAATTTTTTTATAAATACTTTTAAAAAAAATATAGGGGTTGACAAAGAGGGGGGAGAATCAGAAATTTTGAGGGTAGAGAGATAATTGAAATGGTTGATTATTTATTTATTGTCACTAGACAACAACAAATAGAGCATATATTTTTTAATAAAGAGTTTTAAACTTTGTATGCTGTGGGGGGGGGAATATAAATTTTGGTTGGAGGGGGAAATGGTAGTTTGGATGACTGATTTTTTACTTATTGTTATATTAAATTACTAGTGAGCAGCAAGAAGGCCGGAAGAATTTAGAATCCTCTAGATTTTGAACTTTTTGTGTTGGAGAAGGCAGAGAAGGGAATCAGACATTTCATGCGGGAGGGGGGGGTGGTTAACAAAATATAAAAGCAAAAGTCGAAATCTGCCAAAATTTTCAAAAGATTGAAGATTTTCTTCCTTGAATTTTTAAAATAAATTTTTTGTGCAAAATTTTTTTCTGGGGGGGGGGGGGGGCAGCTTATATTTGGAAATGGAAAATAAAATCAAAATTGCTTAAAAGTGGGAGGGGGGCTTACTTTCGGGATTTTACGGTACATATTTTTAATTTAAAACAAGTCAAATCGGCTATTAGAGACTTGGTAAAATTATCTTTGCAAATTTATTTGGAGGGGGGGGGGGCACCAAATTCCATGTTTGCCCCACGCGCAAAAAAGACTAGTTTTGGCGCTGGGTTCAGGAAACAAAATAATGCATAACAAATGTTGAAATGCAATATGTAAGTTTTCTTCATAAAAAAAAAAAAATTCATTGAAATTCCTATTCAACAAATGTTAAAATTTATGTTTAATTTGAATTTTCTTTAAGATTATGTTTGAATAATTCTAAATAGGCCTTTTCGGTTTATTTATTAGATATATTCAACAAATACCTCTTTTAATGCAAGTACTGTATTTTACTATTTGTAGTGAATGTGATATTATTTTTAACATACAACAGACCTACCTTTTGATTAAACAAAAGCAATTTTAGTGATTTTTATTTCAACAACATAATTTTTACCTGATGATTGTTCTACAATTCAGGATTATCCAGACAATTGCCGTTTCACCATAATATGCTGAAGCATGTTTGGGTACAATTGCTAGTTTGTTAAATCAATAAAGAATTGCCATGTTTTCCTTCAAATTTTCAGCCATTATTAGCATTAAAACTAATAACAGTAAGCTTAAAATTGTCAGATATGTTATCGTTGATGCATATTTTTATTTTATCAAGAAAAATGGGTGAAAAAGAATTGTAATAGCACAGCATACCTAGAAAATGGTATGGTGAAGTGATATGTTAACTAGAATGATCACTACATTAATTTAAAATTCAGCCGATTACTATTTGCTGAAATGAACACATCCATGAGATTAATAGCCAGATTTAATGTCTATATATTAAATATTTTTTAAACATTTTTGTTCCATGAATTGAACAAAAAGAAATAAGGAAGTTTGTCAGTGGTACTTTTCATTGGAAGTAGAATTATTTAAATAATTAAAATACTTAAAAACCTCAGAAATTAAACAAACAAATAAGTGATTTGTTAGATTTACATTGTTTTATTTATTGTAAAAAATAATAATTTCATTTAACAGCAATAACAAAATGCTCTGATAATGAATTCATTGGATAAATATTTTGAGCATGTAAACATGGATGTTAACAGGAAAAAAAAGTGTGTGTGGGGTGGGGTGGGGACATGGGCGTACCCAAGGAGTGGGGAGTGGCTGATGGGGCTACAGCCCCCCCCTCCCGAAATTTTCGAAAGTGATATGAAAAAAGCACTGATGTTTTTCTTTCTTTTTTGGAAAAAATATTTTTTTTCCCTATCATACAGCGGACTAGCCATTCTTATTAGTCCCACATTAGTCCACATTGACACAAAAAAAGAGAAAGGGGGCTGATGGGGATATTGCCCCCTCCTTCCGAAATAGTCAGAAATTAAATGAAAAAAGTATTTTTTCCTTACTTTTTTAGACAAATCTGTATTTTTTTCTTCTGTCATACAACGAAATAGACATTCTCGTTAACCCCATATTAGTCCACATTGACATCACAGTATACCCAAAGATGGGGAGGGGGCTGATGGGGTTACAGCCCTCCGGCCCCCCCCCCCTGAAATTTTCGAAAGTGATATGAAAAAGTGCTGATGTTTTTCTTTCCTTTTTGGAAAAAAATATTTTTATTTCATACAGCGGACTAGCCATTCTTATTAGTCCCACATTAGTCCACATTGACACAAAAAGATAAAAGGGGCTGATGCGGTTACAGCCTCCTCCTTCCGAAATAGTTGGAAATTAAATGAAAAAAGTGTTTTTTCCTTACTTTTTTTAGACAAATCTGTATTTTTTTCTTCTGTCATACAGCGAAATAGACATTCTCGTTAACCCCATATTAGTCCACATTGACATCACAGTAGTCAAAGATGGGGAGGGGGCTAATGGGGTTACAACCCTTCTCCCTCCCCCTGAAATTTTTGAAAGTGATACGAAAAAAGTGCTGATGTTTTTCTTTCCTTTTTGGAAAAAATATTTTTTTTCATACAGCGGACTAGCCATTCTTATTAGTCCCACATTAGTCTGCATTGTCACAAAAAAGAGAAAGGGGGCTGATGGGGTTACAGCCCCCTCCTTCCGAAATAGTCGGAAATGAAATGAAAAAAGTGTTTTTTCCTTACTTTTTTAGACAAAGCTGTATTTTTTTTTTCTGTCATACAGCGAAATAGACATTCTCGTTAACCCCATATTAGTCCACATTGACATCACAGTATACCCAAAGATGGGGAGGGGGCTAGTGGAGTTACAACCCTCCTCCCGACACCTGAAATTTTCAAAAGTGATATGAAAAAACTGCTGATGTTTTTCTTTCTTTTTTGGAAAAAAATATTTTTTTGTTCTATCATACAGCAGACTAACCATTCTTATTAGTCCCACATTAGTCCGCATTGACAGAAAAAAAGAGAAAGGGGGGTGATGGGGTTACAGCTACAGCCCTCCTTCCGAAATAGTCGGAAATGAAATGAAAAAAGTCTTTTTTCCTTACTTTTTTAGACGAATCTGTAATTTTTTCTTCTGTCATACAGCGAAATAGACAGTCTCGTTCACCCCATATTAGTCCACATTGACATCACAGTATACCCAAAGATGGGGAGGGGGCTGATATAATTACAGCCCCCTCCTCTCAAAATAGCTGTAATCCCATCAGTCCCCTTCTTTTGATACACTGTGATGTCAATGTAGACTAACATGGGGCTAACGATAATGGCTATTGTGCTGTACCACAGAAGAATGCTGTGTAGTGTCATATCAGTGCACAGTTACACTGCAGTATACCCAACAAGGGGAAGGGGCAGAGCTGATGGGATTACAGCCACCCTTGCAAAATATTCGAAAATGAAATGAAAATGATGCTGATATTTTTTCTTTCTGTTTGAGATAAATTTGTAATTTAGTTTTCTATTTTACCGTGGATTAGCAATTTTCGTTAGTCACATATTTCTCCACATAGACCACCTCAGCATACCCAAAGAAAGGGTTGGTTGGTTGGTTGGTTGTATGGAGTTTAATGGCACAAGGTCCCACAGGGGACAAGCTGCGCCAAAGAAAAAATATTTTTTTTTTTTTATAAACCACAAAATTTAAAATGAACAAAAGTAAAAAAGGAAACAAAGTTTAATGAGAACGCTATCTGGATGGGGTTACCCATCCAGATATAGTCACAAGTGTATAAAACAAATATAAAGAATTCTTAAAAAAGTAATGTACAAAAATACAACATCAAGAAATATCACCTGGATGGGGTTACCCCATCCAGCTGTCCAGATAAAAAAAATATAAACATTGTTATATATAAAACATGAAGGGTATATAAAAACTAGATATCAAAATAAAACCCAGAATGTTTTAAAAAATGAAAGAGTGCCCCATGAGGTGTTTCCCCAATGAGGTTAGTCAAGATTGGTGATGATGAATTAAAATAAATTCTGTACATGTGCCGGAGGCCTGGACAGTCAGTTAAAAGATGAAAAATAGTCAAGCAATCAAAATGACAGTGTGGACACATGGGTGTGTCCTCCCGAAGTAAAAGATGTTTATGAGTGATCCTTGAATGTCCAATTCTCAGACGAGTCAGCAGAACATCTGTTTTTCTAGGATAGCTCGGAGGCCAGGTCATGATTGTGGGTTTGATATGGTGCAGCTTATTATTGTATTCTGAATCCCAACTTTCTTGCCATTTTTTATGAATAAAGTGTTTTATAAAGTGTTTAATGTCTGAGAATGGAATTTTATGGTGTAATGGATTAAGAGCAAGTTTTGCCGCCTCATCTGCTTTTTCATTTCCAGGAATACCCATGTGTCCAGGTACCCAGCAAAATAAAATATTATGACCACGTCTAGTCAATTTATAATAAAAATCCAGGATGGCTGAGACATACGGATGCTTTTTAAAAGATTTCATTGCGTCAATAGAACTATTTGAGTCAGTATATATGATAAAAGATGTTTTATGATGATGAGATATATGTAACATGGCTCTCTCTATCGCAATCAGCTCTGCCGTAAAGACTGACATTGAAGAGTGAAGCCGATAACTGAAACTATTGTTATCAATAAAAACCCCGCAACCGACAGTATCCCCACTCTTGGAACCATCTGTATAAATGTCATTATAGCTATTATATTTTGCACGATGTGCAGCAAATAATTGTTGGAAAACAGTAGCAGCCAAGTTGTTTTTGTCATAACCTTTAAAAGGATGGAGAGAGGTGATTTTAGGAGGATTCCAAGGAGGGAGCACGTGCAAAGGACATGGACTCACCTCAATATTATTCAAAGGACCATTATTGATGATGTCTCTCATTCTGACTCCAAAAGATGGGATGCATGAAGGTCGATGCTGATAAAGAATATCATTGTCAGTATTTAAAAGATAGGTGTGAAGAGGATGACCAGGATGAGAGAGGACACGGTAATATAATTCTAATGAGAGTTTTTCACGAGTCTGGTGTAATGATGGCTCATTACAGTCAACATAGAGACTTAAAATTGGAGACGTACGAAATGCACCAGAGCAGACACGAAGTGCGCTGTGGTGCACAGTGTCAAGTTTTTTAAGAACAGATTTACTAGCAGAACCATAGACCTGGCAGGCATAGTCGATTTTTGTACGGATCACAGCTCTATAGATTTTAAGGAGAGCAGTACGGTCAGCTCCCCAAGAAGTATTGGAAAGTACTTTAAGTAGGCAGAGGGATTTTTCGCATTTTGTCCGTAACTGTAAAATATGTGATAAATAAGTAAGTTTGTTGTCAAAAATTAGGCCGAGATAACGAACGTTGTCCACAACAGGAATTTGAGTAGAATCAATAAAAATTTCAGGATCTGGATGCAGACCCCTTCGTCTACAGAAATGCACACAAGATGTTTTGTCATGAGAAATTAAGAAACCATTTTTGTTAGTCCAGCTAAGAATACTTTTGATTGCAATTTGCAATTGTCTCTCAATAAAACGAATATCCTGTCCTGTACACATAATGTGGAAGTCATCAACATAGAGATCTCCCTTCACAGAAGGAGGAAGTTGTTTAATGATGTCGTTAATTTTAATAGCAAAGAGAGTGACACTCAAGACACTGCCCTGAGGTACACCCTCTTCTTGTACATAAAAACTAGATAGGATTCCTCCAATTCGAACTTGAAATCGTCGGATGGCAAGAAAGTTTTTAATAAAAATTGGAAGGTTCCCACGAAAGTCAAGGTTAAAAAGATCGTGAAGAATCCCATAACGCCATGTTCTGTCATAAGCTTTTGCCATGTCAAAAAATACTGAGACCAAATGGTTGCGTTTTAGAAAGGCTGTCCGTATATGATGTTCCAAATGGATTAAATTATCGATAGTTGACCTACCACGTCGAAATCCACTTTGAAATGCAGCAAGGCTATTGTTAGTTTCTAAAATATGGATGAGGCGGCAATTTACCATTTTTTCAAGGAGTTTGCAAAGGCAGCTAGAGAGTGCAATCGGCCTGTAATTATTGGGATTTGTAGCATCTTTTCCTGGTTTAGGAAAAGGTATAATTATCGCTCTGCACCAAGCATTGGGAAAAGTCTGCTCCATCCATATCCTATTAAAAAAGGAGAGAAGATTATTCAAGGATAGAGCAGAAAGGTGCTTGAGCATAATATATGTAATCCCATCGTGACCTGGGGCGGATAAATGGCTGTCTCTCAGGCATTTTATCATCTCTGATTTGATAAATGGTTTATTATATGCATATGAGTTATGAGAGTTAAAATTAATCCTGGTTCTTTCAGTTTGTCTTTTATATGTTAAGAAAGGTTCTGGGTATGAGTCAGAGCTTGAAATAGATGCTAGGGTACTACCTATTGTCTCAGCGATGTTTTTAGGTGATGCGATGGTTTGACCGTTATGTTTTAAAACAGAAATATGATGATCAGAGTACACGCCCATACATTTTTTCACTTTATTCCATAGTTCTTTACTTGATGTATTGGAATTAATGCTGGAGATGTAGTTGATCCAGGATTCACGCTGGCTTTTGCGTCGCACTCTTCTAGCTTCAGCCTTTGCTTTTTTATATGCCATATAGTTAGTATTTGTTGGGTACCTACGAAATATTCCCCAAGCCTTCTGTTGTTTTTTCTTGGCATTTTGGCAATCACTATTCCACCATGGCTTTCTATGTTTATGTTTAGATGATGTTTTAGGAATGCTAGAATCTGCAGCATTGATAATACATTGAGTTATATTATCAAGCGCATTGTCAATATTCCCCTGTATCATGTCAGCTGTGATAGTTGCAAGTGCTGTAAATGTTGGCCAGTTGGCTCTGTCATATATATAACGATTGGTAGAATTGTTAGAATCCCTATCAGGAGTAGTCAGTGTAATAAAAGTGGGAAAGTGGTCACTGCCGTGCAGGTCATTAGAGACCCAGAAATTCCAGAATGGATAGAGTATTGGGGAGCAAATTGTAAGGTCTATTGCATGGAAAGTACGGGTTGGCTCATGAAAATAAGTGTGATCACCATTATTGAGCAGGCATAAGCCGTTGTCTGAAATAATTTTTTCAATAATGTCACCACGTTGGTTAGAATCACGGTTACCCCAGAGTTGGCTATGTGCATTAAAATCTCCAACAAGGATGTATGGAGTCGGGAGTTGGAGAAGGAGATTATTTAGATGTGCTGACTGAAAAGTTTGGTTTGGAGGTAAATAAATGGAACATATTGTTACGAGTTGTTTAATATGTACACGGGCTGCAACAGCTTGTAGGTTTGTATTTAGAGATATATCAGAATGAGGTAAATTATTGGAGATAAAAAGGGCCACTCCACCAGTGGCCCTTCCATTAGCTGTAAAATCTTTTCTGTACGTAGTATAGTTATGTAATTTTGCTTTGTCGTTGGGCTTTAGATGGGTTTCTTGTAAAGCTAAGCATAGTGGTTGATGGTCAGAGAGAATATTACGGATTTCGGCATGTTTATTATGATATCCACGGCAGTTCCACGAGATAATATTAGTCATGATTGATTGTTTTAAATAGATATATCAACGTCACTTTGTTCGGAGGTAGTAGACATATCATCTCCTCCATCGTTCAATTCAGCATCCGATTCTGGATGAAGCTCTACCGCGTCTTCATCCTGGATACGCATCACATTTACTTTATTATTTTGACTTTGTTGAGTTTCTTTTTTGAGTGGTTTAATTTTTTTTTCTTATTAGATGGGTTTTCAGATGTTACGGTGGATTTTATTTGTGGTAGGCCATGTTTTTCTGAATCAGATCTGCGACTTTGTTTTATAGGTGTAGTTTTGTTGGTATTTTGAGAGGATTTTTTATGGATTGGAATTTTAGGAAACAAGGATTGTGATGACTTTGAAGAGACATTTTGTGGCGAATTAGGAGGAAGAGAATTTACTAATTTAGCAGAAACAGATTGTGTTGATCTTGTTGTCGAACCAGAATTAGTAGACAGGTTTTCTTTTGTTGTAACAGAATTAGAAGAGAGGTTTGCTTTAGTTATACCAGAATAAGTAGACAGGTTTTCTTTTGTTGTTTCTGTTTGAGTGGCTATTGTTTGATATTTTTTATTACCAGTTAATGCAGCAGAGTAACTTATGCCTGTATTTGGTGTGCGAGACTTAACTATTTTTCTTGCTTCTGGATATGAAATGTTTTGTTTTGTACGCACTGTTTGGATCTCTTTCTCTACTTTCCAGATTTCACATGATTTGTAATATGATGGATGATCTTTTTCACAGTTTACACAATGAGCAGGAGCTGTGCAGTTTTCATTTTCGTGTCCTTTTCCTCCACATCGAGCACATGTTATGGTTCCACGGCAGCTATTTTTGGAGTGACCGAATTTCTGGCATTTGAAACAGCGCAATGGGTTTGGAATATATGGTCGGATGGGGCAACTTAAGTATCCAGCTTTTATGTGTGTAGGTAGGTTAGGTATGTCAAATGTAAGTATTATATGTTTTGTTGGGATGATTTTATTATCTCTCTTAATTGTTATTCTTCGAACTCCTGTAACATGCTGTTCTTTGAGATTTTCAAGTATTTCTGATTCTGAGACATATGTGAGGTCCTGTTCTGAGATGACACCACGTGAGCTATTTAAGTAATTATGAGCAGATACAGTAACCGGTATATTTCCAAACAATTTACATTTCTTTATATTTCCAGCTTGAGTTGAATTTTTGACTTCAATAAGTAAGTCACCAGATCTTAATTTCTTAATAGTCTTTGGTTCACCAATAAGTCCTTGTATAGCTTTTTGTATCAAGAAAGGTGATTTGAGGGCAAAATCGCCTTCAGTACATTTTACGATAAAGAAACGTGCATTTGAAGAAGAACTCTCCTCGACTTTATCAGCCCAGGAAGTATTTGGTTGTGGGGCCTCCACATCGCATGTCTTATTTTCTTTAGTTGTATCCATAGTTTAGATTTTTTTTTTTTTTTTAACGCCAGGCGTCGGGCCTGGTCACCGACCCTTCTTCTTAACCTTACTTCTGGGCGCAGGTTTCAAAAGGGTGAAAACTATCAACAAACCTCCACGTTTTTCGAACATTGGATTAAACTCGATAGCACTTCCTAATATCTAGTTCTTTCACATTGGAATCAGGTAGTCAGTAGGTAAGCCTTTACAGCTCTGTCCAACCTACAACCCCTTTCACCGAAAGGCACCAGTCTCCCGGTGTTGGTCCTAACAGCCACCATACAATGTATGGCGTCCTCCGATCACGGAACCGGAATTCGGAAAGTGCCCTGCACTCTGGGACTCAAGATCAGCCTAAAAAGGTAGAACCGAGTCGAAGAGATTAAAAAACCTCAGCACCCAGAGTGTCTCACGTGAAATTAAAAAAATCCACTATTGTATAAAAAAGAAGCTATGTGAGAGAAAACTTAGAAACAAGGTGTATTTTTTGTCTTTTTCACTCTTTTTAAATTTTTTTTCTTTTTTTTTTTTAAACTCAAGAACAAAACAATGTTAGTGGAACAAAGTGAACAAAAAAGTTAGTAAAACAATCAAACATGAACAAGAACAAAGAGGTATAACAAACTGAAAAGAGAAGATTAAAAAGTGTGAAACAAAGAAAAAAGGATAGACAACTAAACAGAGAATAAGGCAGGAAGGGAGAAAGATCGCTCAGGAATCCGGGGTCGCGAAACCCGTAAATACCTAAAGAAGGTATTCCCCTGGGGGACCCAAAGAAAGGGAAGGAGATTGATGGGGTTACATCCCTACACTCCCTTCTGAAATAGTCGAAAATGACATGGAAAAAAAAACACTGATATTTTCCCCATTCTGTTTGAGAGAAATTTGTAATTTTTTCTCCTATCATTCAATAGACTAGCCACGCTCTTCTCTTTAGTCCTATATCAGTGCACGGTTGTTGAAGGGGGCAATGGGGTTACAGATTTCCTCCCAACATAGCCAAAAATGAAATGAGAAAGTTCTGATTTTTTTTTTAGATAAATTTGTAACTTAGTTTTCTGTTATACAGAGGATTAGCCATTCTCGTTACTCCCATATTAGTTCACATTGGCATTACAGCATACTCAAAGAAGGGGAAGGAGACTGATGGGGTTACAGCCCTCTATCTTCCAAAATATTCGAAAATGACATGGAAAAAAGTGCTGATTTGTTAACCTTTCTGTTTGAGAGAAATTTTTAATCCCCCCCCCCACCCTAAATTTGTAATTTAGTTTTCTGTTATACAGTGGATTAGCCCTTCTCGTTAGTCCGGAATTTGCGTTTTTTTCGATCTTTTGACGAAATTAACGTTTTTCTTTGACCATTTGATGGATAACGTTTATTTATTCGGGACACTTAGTCGAAATTTGCGTTTTTTCCGATGCTTTTTTATGAAATTTGCGTTTTTTCCGAGATCTTTTGTAGAAATTTGCATTTTTCAGCGTCTTTCTGATGAAATTCGCGGTTATTATGCGACTCTTTGACGAAATTTACGTTTTTTGCAATCCTTTGACGAAAGTCGCGTTTTTTCGAGGCTCTTTGACAGAATTCGCGTTTTTTCTGCAGCCTTTTGACGAAATTCACGTTTCTTTCGCGACCATTTGATGAAATTCGCGTTGCCCCACGATCATTAGATGAAATTTGACTTTTTTTTCGTGATCCATTTTCCAAATTTGCGTTTTTTCCGTGTCTTTTCGACGAAATTTGCGTTTTTTCAGGGTCCTTTGTCGAAATTAAAGCTTTTCACCGTTTTTTGGACGAAATTCGCATTTTTACCATAGCTCTTTGACGAAATTTGAGGTTTTCTATGGCTCTTTGATGAAATTTGTGTATTTTTCAATTTTTTGATGAAATTCGTGTTTTTTTTTCACTGCCCTTTAACGAAATATGCGTTTTTTCTTCAGCCCTTTGACGAAATTAGTGTTTTTTCAGCAGTCATTAGATGAAATTCTTGTTTACTCCACAATTATTTGACAAAATTTACCTCTTTTCTGCGATCGTTTGACGAAATTTGACCTTTTCTCTGCGATCCTTTGATAAACGTCACGTTTTTTAGCGCCTTGTGACAAAATTTGAGTTTTATCCATGGCTCTTTGACGAAATTCGCATTTTATCCGCGACCCTTTGACAAAATTCGGATTTTTCCATGATCGTTTAACGAAATTGGAGATTTTTTTCTTCGAACGATTGACGAAATTAATTTTTTTCGGCAGCCATTTGTCAAAAATAGCGATATATTTTTAAGTCTGAATTTTCGGACTGATGACTAATTTTTTTTAATTTTTGGAACCTCATGTCTTAAATTTTCGGAAAATTTGGAACAGAATCACCCCCCCCCCCCCTTTGGCTATGTCCTTATTGTCAAAAATGTTTGTTGTTTACAACACAATTCAACGTGTTTCGTAATATTCAGAACATTATGGAAATTTAAGTCAGCCTACCCCGAAATAAAATCCCGGGTACACCACTGGGTGGGGAGGGGGGGACAACCTTTTGGAACAAATATGCGAAGGTGGCAGAGAATAAACGTGGGATTCAATAATAAAGTTTCCTAGGACAACTACATATCTATTCAGTTGAAAAGGGACAATTTTAGAAGATAATTATTAAATATATTGTTTTTAAATTAATTTCTATTTAAGTTATGTGTTCAATGTTTTTTAATTAATGTCATTCTTAAATCAAATTAACATTTAATAAATAATTATACTATTTTTCATACATTTTATTATCTATATTATACTATGAAATATACAATTTAAAAATAATTTTCATTAATCCAGTATTTCTGTATACGCTGGGCCCCATTAACTGTTTTGTCAAGGCCCCACATAGTGTTGTTCTTGCCCTGGGCATGTATAAATTCTATATACAGTGCTGCATGAAAGAATTTTTATGCATTACAGGATATGGACAGACAACAATTGCTGAAAATAGACTTTTACTGAATTATGTGACTTTAAACTGCTCATTTAGATATCACATATCATAAAAATAAAATTTATTAAAAGTTAGCATTGAAAAGTGTTTGTTTGTATGATCCTTATACCAATGGCACAGCCAGGATTCTCATCTGGGAGGGGTTTTAAACCACTGTTACTGATAAAATAAACAATTCTGTTGCTAATGATACATGACACGTAAAAACTGCTGTAATGAAAAGCACAAACAACCATAATATATTTAGCATGTATGTCTTTAAAAAAAGAGCATTTTCATAGGGAAAAAAAAAAGAGAAATAGCAATGACATACATACTACTTGCTGCTGTTGTTCCTAACTTTTTTCTTTCAGTAATTTTGTGTAGAATCCTATTGTAAGTCTTTAAACAGTTGAATGGTAAACATTTTATGCTGCTTATGCTTTTCTTTACTTTGGTTTTTACACATTGCATTATTTTTATTAACACAAGAGGTTTTATATGCATCTTATTAGTCTTTTAAATGCTCTGGAAGTTGATATTAAGACTGAAATTTCCCCCTCCCTTCACTGCACCAATGCTTATACAAATCTACAATTTTTGACTGACTTTCAGGAAACTCGATATACACATATTTTAGAACAAAAGCAAAATTGTCAACTTAAAAAAAATAAAATTTTCTAATGCAATATTTTTCTTTCCTGTTGCATAAAAAGAGTCTATGTATGGACAGTATTTTTATTAGCCAACTTGCTCTATTTTCACATACGAAATTGCACCATTCAGAGCAGATAATGCATATTTTCATACCTAAAATTTTAAAACTTTGCTATAAGTGTGTTAAAATGATGTAGTATATTAATTTAATGTATTTAGTGTTAAAACATCTACAACAATAAACATATCAATTTCAAGAAAGAAAAATTATTACACAGGACATCTCTTTTAATAAGATGCTTTCAGAATGATGTCAAACTGACTCCAAATAACCAGTGTTGCTATATTTATTTCACTTGTATACTACACCTACATCTTATAGCTAGGTGTTTTAATACTGCAATGGTGACAATTTGTATTAATAAATAGAGAGTCAGTTCTTACTCTTTTCAAACAAAACTTCATGACTGATATCACAACTAAAGCATCTAGAAAATGGCATTTTCATGTAATCATTGTGGATTTAATTTTCATGAATGAAAATACAAGTTTCCATTTAAAAATAATGTTTTATCATGAGAAGAGGCTACTTCCCCTTCTGCAATTAACATGCATTAAAAAGCAGAAGCTTTATTTTCAAGCTATGAGAAATAGAATTCTACTAAATGCCATGTCATTTAGTTTCTTTTTCTTTTTTTCAGTATTGCTAGGGAAATGGTATATTTTTCTGTTAGCATCAAAGAAAATCTGCATTCTTATTTACAAGTGGATTTTACTATGTTGGCATCAAAGTAACATAATTTTTTCCTGATTTTGTTATTTTAATGATTTATAGTCCAGGAGGCATCGTCACATTTTGGAAACCAATTTTAGCATCAATGATTCTGATATATGATAGATTAGATGTAGATGCACCACACACTCTTCTGCAATATGAAATGATTGGCAACCTGATTACTGATCATATCTTCAAGTCGGGGTTACATCAGCAATCGGTTTGACATTCATTTCTCATTGTTGCAATGTAATGTCAAGATAAAATAAAGCAATTCAAACATATAATATATCAGAAACCAAAAATAAGCTGCTATTGACAATTTATAAATGAAGAACTGTATATTATCTCAGACAAACTGTATAGAACTGTCTTTATCTTCAATTATATTTTTGTCAGGAGGGGGGGGGGGGAGATGGGTCTGAACCCACCATTTAAGATCATTTTTAACACTTAAATTTAGAAAGAAATACAAAACAAAATTTTGTTTTGAGGAAAAGGGTGATCATGTATGGGGTTTGCTTCTCAGATAAAAAAAAAAAAACTTTTTTTTGTTTGTCTTAGTGTTTAATTAATTTGAAATATTATTTTCCCTTTTCTTGAAAATAATCAGAGAAAAAGAAATTTTAGTTAATAAAATTTGAAAATTCAGGGAACAGCAATTGCCTTGCTCCCATTGTGGACACACATGCATGTAATATGCTTTATTTCTATAAATTTACATGAAATTAATATGTCTATGCTAAGTTATTGCTAATACTTATTAAAATGATTTTCTTCTTTTTGTTCATATTTTTTATTTAAATCTTGATGGGAATTTTATTATTTTGTATAATAAATTCAACCTTATTTGCATAAGTACTTTTGACAGTATTATTTTGCAACAAACTGAATTGTATGGTCTCCATATACTTTTATTTTTACCAAGGAAAATAAAATATGCACAGAAATTGCGAGACCCAGTACACATATGGAATAGGGTTTCTCAATGCCCTGTATATATTTAATACGAAATCAGCTGTTTACAGATCCTTTCTCGGCCCGATACAACTATATCTTTTGTGAAACCTCCTGTGCATTCCCCAAACATTTTAATAATAATAGTGAAAGAAGCGTATTAAAAAAAAATCACTTTTATATTATCTGCATACAGTAATTTAAGTAAAAAAGAAATTAGCACGTGCATTAACCCTAAAAATATTTGCATGTTTGTTTGTTAGCAATAACTTGAGACTTATGCTATGCTGAAGGCAGCATTGTCTCTAATGCTGCGTTTACACTATGGCTTATCAGGTCTTTCAGGTCTGCGTGGTCTGTCAGGTCCAGGTATTAATAAGAGGGTTTAAGAAGGTCTCTGTGGTCTGCGTGGCGTGGTCTAAGCGTTGGCGTTTCAGGCGTGAAAATATAAGACCCAACCAATCAGCGTGCTTCATAATTGTTTATTCCGCCATTTTAAAAAATGGACGAAGTTTGATGAAGCAGACGACAGATGAATATTTTGATGAAGATTTAAAATAAAAAAGGGATTTACAAACCAAAGGTATGTAATATTTTTCAGATATTTTTAATGTTTCTCTACATTGCTTCATAACTGTAGAAGTTTCTTTTATGTATTCGTAAATTACTATCTTCATGTATTTACGTACTACGCTACTAAAATTCATTTGTTCGCTATGTTACTTTTTATATTACCAAACTCTTTATAAAGCTATGTATTCATAAATTCTTTAAGTACTATCTTCCGGTATTTATATACTATGCTACCAGTTCATTTGTTAATTGTTAGTTACGTTACTTATTTCAAAACTCACCTTGTTTCATAGGCATGAATTAAAAAAAAAAAAATTGACAGTATATGAATAAAAATTAGAATAGTACGATCGTAATGCATAATGTACAGTAATGTCTTTTTTTGTGAGGAAATACTTTGATTTATTTCAGGTATTTATTTAATATTGTTACTGGCAATTTTTAACTTTATCTTAAAACTGGTACCAATAAATTTTTAGCCATATAATTCATTTTTAATTAACTTCTCAGTTTTCTCTGTTACTGTCATATAATTGACTGATCATTGATTTGCATTGTTATTCATCAGTTTTAAATGTGTTAATTTTTTCAATGAATCCATCCTAATATATATCTAAAATATTGCAGAGATTTTAGATTGTATTTAGTTTCTTAGCCCTCTCCCCCACAAAAAAAAAAAAAAAAAAAAAAAAAAAAAAAACTCAATCTATTATGGTAACTACACAAATATAAAATTTAACTTTTGGGTTGAATCCTCAAACAAGGGCGATGCTTGGCTGCGTCGAATTTGGCAAAGCGATAAATGAGTTTTTCTTGCTACCGGTTTGTTCCTTGCATTTCTTCCCCGCCTACTACGGTTTGATCTACAAATTTGATTGGTTTATGAGTGAATTACGTTCGTTTGGTTGGGTTGGTTGGTTTATTGTGTGCCGTATTGTTGGATTCAGAGAGTGATGAGTTAGATAGAGGTGCACTATACCGTAAAAATGTTTTTGAGAATGAAACCGATAATTTCGGAATTTATTAGGCCCAAAAAAGGAAGCATACACTGTTAAAAATATCGTGAAAAATTACCTCTGTTTTTAAAGGTTCTCTATTTTCTGACCAATGAGAACGCCAAGGGCGTTCATGTAGCATTCTCATTGGTCAGAAAATAGAGAGCCTTTATAAACAGAGGTAATTTTTCACGATATTTTTAACAGTGTATGGAAGAAGGGCTGAATTTATTGGACAGTGAGAGGTTTTCAAATCAAGTCCCAAGTTGTTTGGCCCGACTTTAGTGTTGCATCACGGCACTTCGCATGTTTATTTTTGTTTGAACTCTGGGATTTGCGAAGTGAAGTGAATTTAATCTTTTGACGTGTTGTTTTTTATGAAGAATTCGGCGAAGCGGCAAGTGTGAATTTGAAATAGTGTGTGTAGTGTGTTGTTAATGAAAATTTAGGATATTTTAGGTGCTTTTGATAGATTATTTAGAGGTAAATTTGAATTTTGTCCTCTTGAGTGAGCAGTTTAAGGGTTTGTTTGTTTGTTTCTTGAGAAGATACATGTGACTTGTGTGCTTGACATCAAGTGCCTGCTTATATCGTCAATATACATCAGTTTAAGGGTTATTTTTGTATAAATACTGCTGCCTCATCAGAAGTGATCGGCGATAGCGATTATGACAAACCGAAGCCTTAAAAAAAGGGTAAATTTAAAAAATAAAAGTAAGTGAATTTTTATTGATTTTATTTGATAAGTGTGTGTCTTGCATTTTAGATATTACTGTAGAGGTAGTTTCGTGCATCGAGTGTTGTTTTTTTGTTTTTGATAATGTGTACAGGATACATACATAAGTTATTGATTGCTGTGTGAACGAATTTTGTACATTCTAGAGATTGCTGTACAGCGAGTTTCATGCATCCAGTGATGTTTTTTTTCGGTTAATGTACGCGAAGCGTACATACATAAGTTATTGATCGCTGCGTGAATGAGTTTCATGCATTCTAGAGATTGCTGTACAGCGAGTTTCATGCATCCAGTGATGTTTTTTTTCGGTTAATATACGCGAAGCGTACATACATAAGTTATTGACCGCTGCGTGAATGAGTTTCATGCATTCTAGAGATTGCTGTACAGCGAGTTTCATGCATCCAGTGATGTTTTTTTTCGGTTAATGTACGCGAAGCGTACATACATAAGTTACTGACCGCTGCGTGAATGAGTTTCATGCATTCTAGAGATTGCTGTACAGTGAGTTTCAGGCATCCAGTGATGTTTTTTTTTTCGGTTAATGTACGCGAAGCGTACATACATAAGTTGCTGACCGCTGCGTGAATGAATTTTACGTATTTAAAAAATTAGGAATTCAGAGATTTTGTCCAATTGTAATATTTGTGCTTTGTGGCAAAGAAGTGATTATTTACACAATTTGTATGAGAGTTTCTTTCACGACGTAAACGTTGTTTTTATTTCGTTTTGTTGCAATTTACAAAGTTTAAGGGGTATTTTTTGTAAGGAAAAAATTGACTGTTAAATTTGCGAATTCTTTGTAAAAATCGGGAGGAAAGAATAGTTAAAAATTTGTAAAAATGGAAAAACTTGGAGGAAAAAATAGCTAAAAATTTGTAAAAATGGAAAAATCTAGGGGAAAAAATAGCTAAAAATTTGTAAAAATGGAAAAATCTGGAGGAAAAAATAGCTAAAAATTTGTAAAAATGGAAAAATCTGGAGGAAAAAATTTGTAAAAATGGAAAAATCTGGAGGAAAAAATAGCTAAAAATTTGTAAAAATGGAAAAATCTGGAGGAAAAAATAGCTAAAAATTTGTAAAAATGGAAAAATCTGGAGGAAAAAATAGCTAAAAATTTGTAAAAATGGAAAAATCTGGAGGAAAAAATAGCTAAAAATTTGTAAAAATGGAAAAATCTGGAGGAAAAAAATAGCTAAAAATTTGTAAAAATGGAAAAATCTGGAGGAAAAAATAGCTAAAAATTTGTAAAAATGGAAAAATCTGGAGGAAAAAATAGCTAAAAATTTGTAAAAATGGAAAAATCTGGAGGAAAAAATAGCTAAAAATTTGTAAAAATGGAAAAATCTGGAGGAAAAAATAGCTAAAAATTTGTAAAAATGGAAAAATCCGGAGGAAAAAATAGCTAAAAATTTGTAAAAATGGAAAAATCTGGAGGAAAAAATAGCTAAAAATTTGTAAAAATGGAAAAATCCGGAGGAAAAAATAGTTAAAAATTGTAAAAATTAAAAAATCTGAATGAAAATATTGCTAAAAGTATGTAAAAATGGAGAAATCTCGCAAAAAAACTTTTCAAAACTTTGTAAATAGCAGTAAAACGAAATAAAATCAGTATTTACTTTGTGAAAGAAATTGGCCTAGGAATTGTGTAAGTAGTGACTTGTCTGCCGAAAAGTACGTGTTCTGATTGGGTGGAATTTGGAGGTTGCCGTTTTTTAGGTTGGCGCGCGTCCGTGCTTGGCGCGCGTTAAAAAAATCGCCAAATCGGGGGTCGCCCTTGTTTGAGGATTTTGCCAACTTTTGTTAAAAGTAACAAACATGTTTTTAAGTAAACAGTTTTTACATTTACTTATTATTGCTAATTATTAAACCATTCCTTATTATTTTAAAAGTTTTATTACATGTTTATTTTATGAAATTTTCTTTAATAATTAATCTGTAGTACATTACATGAATTTTTGTAACCCCCCCCCCCCTTTCACAACAAAGAATGGTTTCAGTTGGAAAACTTCATAATTTTTTTTCAGAAAAAGTTTTAAAACTTTCAAAATCTATGAACGGTGCAAGGGAGATTGTCTGGTGAATCTACTGCTGCCAGGAAATGTATATTTTATTGCTCTCAGGAGATCACTTATGTGTAGTTTTACAGTTTAGTAAGTCGCTATCATTTGTGATCTTCTGCAGGAAATTTGAATTCGGGCCTTGGACTTGTGCTATTTTTGCTTCCAAATTTGTCAAGCAGGAACTGCGGTAAATATAATGTCCATCAATAAAGTATATTAACTTGTATGATTGACTGTAATTGACTTATATGTAGTTTTTCAATGTATATTGAGTTTGTTACATAATAAAGTAGGATTTTTAAATATATTTTACATTGTTTATGTTGTTTGGTACTTTTATGTTAGCTGGGCACCAGTGATAGATATGCATGTATATATATATATCACTGGTGCCCTTTTAACATATATATATATATATATATATCACTAGTATCTGGCTAACATAAAAGTAAAAATACTTGTTGTTTTTATCAGTTTATTATGATTATTATAATTTTTTCTTTAAATTACAGATTGCTTTTAATCGAACACTACTTTTCTCAATATCTATGCGAATACCTGTCAATTACTACATGTTGATCTCACTTACGCATTTATAAATGGTGATCTTTTCAACAGGCATTTTGCATGATTATTTTTGAAGGCATGAATCTTCAGTAATATTTGTAAGTATGATGCTTGTAAGTAAGTCATTTTCTCAAAATTACATTGTTGTGTATTTATTAATGTTGTTTCATATAAAGTTATTTTTCCAACAAAATCAATCTGTATCAGAGAGAATCAGTTAAAGCTATGTCCATTCTCAATACAAAAATTGATTTTCATAATTTAATTCCTTTAATTTTTTAACTGAAGGTTTATTTGCTATTAGCTTTTTAATTTATAAAATGCTGTTAAATGATCAATCTAAAAACACAACTTGTAGTTAATTAATTTGTGTAGTTTTATGCAAGTGTGTAAGTTATGTTTTATATAAACTTGCGTAAGCACTTGTGTTTTATGTAAACACTAAATGTATAAGTGTTATGCTAGAGGATAGCAGTTACCCCTCGCCCCACCCTTCAAGGAATCTGATATTTCAGAAAGTATCATTCAGACTAAAAAAAAAAAAAAATCAAATTCAACAAGAACTAAAGTAACTTATCAGATAAGTTGAATATATAATTTATTTGAATTAATATTATTAATATTGAAATAATCTAAAATGTATTATCTATGATGCTATCAATGTTATAATTTGCTGTGCTTAATAATTATTAAGCTGCATATATAATAATTTATTTAATGTTTATTAATGTTGAAATGATCTAAAATATATTTTAACAATATTATGAAGGTTATAATTTGCTATGCTTAATAATTATTAAGCTGCATATATAATAATTTATTAATGTTGAAATGATCCAAAATGTATTTTAACAATATTATCAAGGTTATAATTTGGTTTGTTTACTTACAGTTCTTTGAAGTGAGAGTAATTATTTATGTTAGTTTAACTAAATATTGAAGATAATATATTTTGACAGATTTGATGGAACATCATTAGGTTATATTTAAAAATATAAATATTATGAAATATTCATTAGTATCTAGTTTTTAAATCAAATTTTGTTACCAATGATAGAAAATCTAGCGAAGTACATGTGTTTTGTAGATGAAGAATTTAATAATTGAAAATTTTATGCACTTTGCATTAATAATTATTTTTTCTTATTCAAAAAACAACTAACTATATTGTTATGTACTAGTTTGTTTTCATAATTCTCTTTATTAATTAAATTGTTAATTTACTTTCTCCCTAAATCCATGAAAAAAATAAGTTTACAAATTATGTAAAGCAATTAAACATTTAATTTGTTTTGCTTTAATACAGGCAGCTCAAAATTAATTCTTAAAACTGAAATTTAATTATTATTCTTCATAATTTATTTTACTCAAATTACTTTATTTACTCCAAGTGATTAACAAAAATGCAATTTTTGAAAACTGAAATTTAAACATTGTCAGGTGTGCGTTGCTATTGACCATCCCAAAATTACAGCAGTGAATGTTTTGAGATAATAAATGCAAATGTGTTTTTGTATGTTTTCCAATATAAGTTTAACATTTTTTAAATTGAATATTCAGGGAAGGGGAGAGCAAGCAGTGTTGAAATCAAGGGATGGCCCTTCAAATCTTTCTCCCCTCCCCCCCCCCCCTGAAAGATTTGAGATTTTATGCTTTTAATGGTCAAAAAGTACAATTTCACCTCCAGAACTCTATAATGTCCCCTCGGAGCCACAGAAATCCCTCCCGGAGAAAAATGTCTAAATTCAACACTGAGGATAAATTTTCTGATTTTTTATTTATTTATTGCATTGTGTGTCATATTAGCCATACCTATTCCTCAAAAGATTGCTTTAAATGTTTTGTTATCTTTCATGTATACTAGAATAATAATAATAGTTTTCTTTTTTAAAGAAGATATTTAACATTGGATTTCCTTTAAACATGTCATTTTATAGACATATGGAACCTTGAAAGTAGCATTTTCACATTTTTTCTGTAAAAAATAAAGATAATACTGTAGTAGCTTCCTATAAAATTGCTTGTTCAGATATAGCCCTATGTTTTATGCCCCCAATCTGGGGAAAAAATAAAGATTGTGCAGTAACCCCACTTCTTAATAACTTTATTTGATAACAAGAAATGTGTGTTTTTTTTTTGTTTTTTTTTTAAGTTACTATTTCAGACATAATAAAAATTATATTCATTACTGAGGTGCACTATAAATTGCTCTCTTGAAATTGTGGTGTGCATTGTGTTTACTTATAGGGACACACAAAAGATATTGGTTACAGTACATATGTGATATTTACAGTCTGTGTGATAGGTGCATTTTCAACTTTGGTGTGCGTTTTTAAGTTTAACTAAATTTTTTCATAGTACTTGTGTGTTTATAAACTCGGTTGTTCATATACAGAGCTACACAAGGGAATCCGTCAGTATTACAGACTATGGGAGTGAATTGCTTAAGGGTAGTTTTTAATTTTGTTACGCATTTTCCTGTTGAACTATATTTAGTAGACTAATAGAAGTTTGTGGAATATAAATAAGTTCATATACAGGGCTACGCAAAGAAAAATATTCATTGTCGTTTACGGTTTGTAATTGCTGCGAGTGAGTTTTAAGTTGCCTTTTAGCTTAATATGTGGTGTGTACAAAAATCTTCATATAACATACAGGGCTATATTGCACTATAAATAAAATATAGTAATATTTTTTTTCTTTTTATTGGAAATGGAGTTAAAACCACTTGTGTTTCTGATATCTTCAAATGCAAGGATATTCTTAGCAGTTTGAATGAAACATTTATTTTCATCTCGCTGATTAATTTATGTATTTATTTTAATAATAAACTGAAATTTCCATTTTTTTTCTTTCTTTTTAGAAAAAAAAAGCATGCCAGTGCTTGGCTTTGATGTTATTATTTATCATTTTTAAATTATAATAACTGAAAATTATTAATAACTTGTTTCTCCCATTAGATTAAAATACATACCTGTTTCTGTAAAGTCTCGTGCCATCATCATTAACGTCCAGACTGTTATCTATGTATTTTACTTCTGATATGTAGTATATCATTATATTCAGTAATAAATTTGTTATGTGATAATATTTATTATATAGAGCAATATTTTGTTTTATTTCTGTAACTTGTATTTTCAAATAAAGGAAATTTAATAAAAAATTTCTGTTATCATATGACTATAATTTTATTATAAATGATCTTTTCATGTATCTACTTGTGTTGTTTAAATAACAGAATATATTAAATAAGAAAATCCTCAAACCATTTTTTAATTAAAAAAAAGAGTTACAAAGAGAGTTTATTTAAATTTTACTATTGAAGTCTTTATTTTATTTTAATATGTATATAATGCTTCATAACAATACCTTTTTAATAAACAAGGAAAATATTAAAAAATTATTTTAAAAATTCTCTTAAAAAATTAAATAAACATTTGGAATTAAAATAAATGCAATTTTTAAAAGTATTTCTTTAAAAGAAAGTCTATATCATAATTTTAAAAAATCAAAAATTTTCACTTTTTAATGTTTCATGATATGTTACTTATTTAATATCATTATAAATCCATTCAAGTCAAAAATAAACTTGAATTATCAGTAGAAGTTTGTTTTCTAAAGCCATTATTTCTAAATTAGTCTTTAAAAAAAATAATAAAGATTTTTATTCATTCTTCAAACATGAAGGGTTTTCTTCATTCCAGAGTCGGTTTATTATCTCATTTATTTATATATATATATATATATATATATATATATATATAATTATAAATCAAATATTTAAAATGAAAGATAGCTTGAAAACAAATAGTTGACAATGAGCCACAAATTAGAAACAAATAGTTGATCATGGGGCAGAATGACTGCAAATGTATGTGTCTTAATTAGGGTTGGGAGTGTTCAGGAAACAAAAGAGTGCATAATGTTGAAATGCGATACGTAAGAGATTATGTTTGAATAATTCTAAATTGGCCTTTTCGGTCTATTTATTAGATTATTCAATAAATACCTCTTTTAATGCAAGCACTGTATTTTATTATTTGTACTGAAAGTGATATTATTTTCAGCATACAATTGGAGTTTCACCATAATATGCTGAAGCATGTTTGGGTACAATTGCTAGTTTGTTAAATCAATAAAGAATTGCCATGTTTTCCTAAAACTTTTCTGCCATTATTAGCATTAAAACTAATACCAATATGCTTAAAATCGTCAGATATGTTACGTTGATATATATTTTTATTTTATCAAGAAAACTGGATGAAAAAGAAGATTGTAACAGCACAGCACACCTAAAAAATGTATGATGAAGTGATATGTTAACCATATCTAGAATAATGACTACATTAATTTAAAATTCAGCGGATTACTATTTGCTTAAATAAACACCTTCATGAGATTAATAGCTAGATTTAATATTTTTGTTCCATGAATTAAACAAAAAGAAATAAGGATGTTTGTCAGCGGTATTTTTCACTGGAAGCAGAATTACTTAAATAATTAAAATGCTTAAAAGCCTCAGGAATTAAACTAATAAATTAGTGATTTGTTAGATTTACATTGTTTTATTTTATCGTAAAAAATAATAATTTCCTTTAACAGTAATAACAAAATGTAATGACAATTAATTCATAAGATGAATATTTTGAGCTTGTAAACACGGACGTTCTCAGAAGGAAAAAAAAGAGGGGGGGGGGGGGACAATATTTTGAAACACATATGCTAAGGTGCAGAGAATAAACTTGGGGCACAGGAATAAAGTTTCCTAGTGCCCCTACATATGTATTTGGATGAAAGAGGAAAATTTTAGAACATAATTATTAAATATATTATTTTTAAATTAATTGTTATTTAATTTATGTGTTCAATAATTTTAATTAACTAATTTTGATTAGTATTTTTTAAATTAATTTCATTCTTAAATCAAATTAACATTTAATAAATAATTATACTATTTTTCATACATTTCCTATATTATGCTATGAAATATACAATTTAAAAATAAATTTCATTAATACAGTATTGCAGTATACGTTGGGCCCCATTAACTGCTTTGTCAGGGCCCCACACAGCATTTCACTGGCCCTGGGTGTGTATAAATTCAATATTCTGCATGAAAGAATTTGCATACATTACAGACTATATGGACAGACAACAATTGTTGAATATAGATTTTTACTGAGTTATGTGTTTTTAAATTGTTCATTTAGGTATCGTATTTCATAAAAACAAAATTTATTAATAACATTCTGTTAGTGTTGGAAAGTGTTTATTTGTATGATCCTTATACCAATGGCGCAACCAGGATTCTCATCTGGGAGGGGTTCTGAACCATTGTTACTGATAAAATAAACAATTTTGTTGATAACAATACATGACACGTAAAAACTGCCGTAACGAAAATCACAATCAATCATAATATATTTAGCATGTATGTGTTTTAAAACACAGCATTTTCAGAGGGAAAAAAAAGCAATAGCAATGAAATATGTACTACTTTACTGCTATTGCTCTAACTTTTTATTTCATTAATTTTGTGTAGAATCCTATTATAAAGTCTTGAATGGTAAACATTTTATGCTGCTCATGCTTTCCTTTACTTTGGCTTTTACACATTTATTTTTTTTTAACACAAGGGGTTTTCTATGCATTTTGTCAGTTTTTCAAATGCTCTGGAAGTTGATTTTAACATTGAAATCCCCCTCTTTTCACACAAAACTTTCTGACTGATGCAGGGACCGATTTACAAGTTTGGGAGTACCTGGGCACAGATGCTTTGGGAAGGGGGGGGGGGAGGGCTTGCACCGGTGCTTACAGTGGTTTTGAGTAAAAAAATATGTATAACTAATAGCGGTAATTATTAAGATAACCACTACTGACTTAAATGATTTAGTGATATTTAATAATTTTTTTGGGTACTTCTCTATTATACCGTCGACCACTTTTCATAATAAAAAACTATCGCCAAAGAAACAGAAGAACGTTGTCATTGGAATATCAAAATAAATAAAATATAAGAATTTACGGACACAATTGTTATTTTAATTAATGAAATAACTAATAAGTCAGTAAAACATAATGAATAATACATGCAAATGTCAAAATAAAAACCACTTGATGAATTAACAAACACGTATAATGCTTCTGACATCAAGTAAATGGGACTGCATTTTTGGCATTTAATCTTAGAGTTGGCGATAGTTTTTTGTTATGAAAAGTGGTCGACGGGATAATAGAGAAGTACCTTTTTTTTTATACATTTTCTTCTTAATTTTTTAGCAATAAAAGTTTTTATAACAGCTTCATAATCAATCTTTAGTGTTCTATCTCGCTAACGATTTTTCAAAATCTGTTCTGAAAGTGAAAGTATCTTAATAAAAAAACCTGTTAACAAAACCGAAAAAGTAAAAAATGGCCTTTGCATTGATTAACCTCAACTATCCAATGGAATTTTTTTTTTTTTTAAATAATGAAATGCAAGCAAGATATATATAAAAAAAAATTCCCATAGAATTAATATTAGCGAGCGAGTGTTGTTGCGCAAGTGAAGTAGTTATTTTTAAATGAAAAAAATAAACAGGTTTTTCCATATTAATTTTGTGTTTTTATCGTGAAAACTTCCAGATTTTGACCAATCATTGAAAAATTTTCAGTAGCATTTGGGGGGCCCTGGACCTGTGCCTCAAATTACCTGCTGTAAATCAGGCACTGGATTGATGTCACGACTAAAAGCATCTAGAAAATGGCATTTTTATGTAATCATTGAGGATTTAATTTTCCTGAATGAAAATGCAAGTTTCCATTTAATAATAATGTTTTATCATCAGAAGAGGAAACTTCCCCTTCTGAAATTAACGTGCATTATCTATAAAGTAGAAACTTTATTTTCAAGCCATGAGAAATGGAATTCCACTAAATGTCATGTCATTTGGTTTCATTTTCTTTTTTTCAATATTGTTAGAAAAATGGTATATTTTTCTGTTAGCATCAAAGAAAATCTGCATTATCACTTATAAAACTAAAAAGCAGTTCAAACATATTATAATTAAGAAACCAAAAATAAGCTGCTATTGACATTTTATAAATGAAGAACTGTCTTTATGTTCAATTAATTTTTTATTGGGGGGGGGGGGAGCTGAACCCACCATTTAAGATCCTTTTTGAACACTTAAATTTAGAAAGAAAAACAAAACTAAATTTTGTTTTGAGGAAAAGGGTGATCAGAGCCCTTCAGCCAAAAAAAAAAAAAAAAAAAGTTTCTTTTTGTCTTAGTGATTAATTATTTGACATTATTATTATTTCTTTTTTTGAAAATTATCAGAGAAAAATAAAAAAATAAACTTTAGTTTATAAAATTTGAAAATTCAGATAACAGCAATTGCCTTGCTCCCATTGTGGGCACATGTGCATATAAAATGCTTTATTTCTATAAATTTACATGTAATGTAATAGACATTTTATTTACATGTAGACATACATTTCTGTAAATGTATGTCTATGCTAAGTTAGTGCTAATACTGATTAGAATGATTTTTTCTTTTAGTTCATATTTTTTATTTAAATCTTGATGGGAATTTTCTTATTTTGTATAATAAATTAAACCTTATTTAATTACTTTTGTCAGTATTATTTTGCAACAAACTGATCTCCATATATTTTTATTTTTACCAGGGAAAATAAAATGGGCACAGAAATTGTGAGACCCAGTACAGATACGGAATAGGGCTTCTGCATGCACTGTATATGGCTATATTTAATATGAAATTGGCTGCTCACTGAGCCTTTCTTAGCCCAATACAACAATATCTCTTGTATCTATATCCCCTGTGTATTTCCCAAACCTTTAATAATAATAACGAAAGAAACACGTTAAAAAAAAATCACTTTTATATTATCTGCCTTCCGTTTTTTAAGTAAAAAAGAAATTAGCACAGGCATTAACCCACAAAATATTTGCATGTTCATTTCATTGCGAATGTAAACAAACAAACACTACCCCTCCCCCTCCCCCTCCATCCAAGCTGCAAAACTCACGCATGCGCAAAAATAAGTTTCTTCTCCTTACGCCAAATTCTTATGCCATAGTGTAAACGCAATTTTTTCTACTCTTGGAGCAGAAAGACCCAACAGACCTGAAAGACCATATAGTGTAAACGCAGCATTATAATCCATTCGGATAAACCCATAGATATCCAAGAAAAACTAGCATGCCAACATGGTGCTTGTCGCCACGAGGAAGCTATGCTTAATTTCAACCAATTAAAGATCTAAAGTGCTAAGTACTAGGACCTTTTAAGGTGTTTTCCTCTTAGGGTCCTGTTCAAAGCTATCAGTTGGCCCCTTTTGGACCCCTATTATAGCTCCCTTAAAAATTGTCTGATTCACTAGCTTTTTTCTTTTAACAACTTCTTAGAACTTCCAGCTACTACTCGCACAACAAAAAAAAATTCTCAGACATCAGTTGCCATCAATTTTGAATATTAATCTGCTTCTTGAGGCCCTTGGTGCAGTTTCTTTAAAAATGATCCGATTATCTTGCAATTTTCATTAACATAGTTCTAGGATACTCCAGTTACTTTATAAACTACTAAACATTTCCTTACACCCCCAAATACCACCATTAAAAAAAAATTAATCTTCTTTTTTAGCATCAACTTATGTTTACTCACCACAGCTGTAAATTAAAAATTGTGTTACTGTTAAAGATAAGGGGTTAAGTTTAGAGGGAGGTGGGGTATTTCATCTGTAAATTACATAACTCATTAATGTTAAAAGAAATTCGTTAAATTTACAGTGGCGCATATTCTACTGCCTGGGGACTCATTCTTTTCTTGGGTTCTATGGGCTCAATTTCAACAGGGTTCAGGTCATTCAACTCAATATCGAAAACTTGAGAGTTTTTTATTTATTTATTATCACGGGCCTGGGCAACGGCAGGTAGGTCAGCTAGTTATTAATAAATGTTTGGCTCGATTTTGAGTAACTGGAATTTATCTTTTGTTACAAAATGTTATTTTTCACAAAAATATAACAAATTTCACAAAAATAAATTTTACTTTTCACAAAATGCCCCCCTCCAAAAAAATCTTCACCTACACCTGATTAAATGCTTTTCTCATGATAAGGGTTTTTTTAAAAACATGACATCTTTTTTTTCTAGATTAAGTTATATAATTCTCTTCTCAAAAAACAAAACAACAACAAAAAAAAAAAGAGTATTTCTTAAAAAAATATTGCCCCAGTACTTCATCAAATGTTTTGTATATGAAAATGCCATTGTAGTAATAGTAATTAACTATTTTACCAGTTGCATACATTTTGTCATAACAATTTTCACTTGGCTGGCTGGTAAAATTTTCTTGTTAAATAATCTTCATTAGCAACAGAATCTAAGTTCTGTGCATAATCTGATAAAACAAAATTTGTTTTAGAATAGATATGATCCATAATTAAATGCAAAAATTTCGCTTTCTCATAGGAAACAGCGCATTGAGCGGGAAATGTTTTGCCTATGACAAGAAGAGTTGACAAGTGAAGACCCGGTTTGTTGACAAACATGCACATTAACTATATATTTAAGTTATTTACTGATAAGCTCATTTGCATAAATTTATATCTTCATCTATTCAATAAAAAATAATTTCATAAGTGTTGGTACTAAATATTTTAAGGTTTATCATACTAGTAAGCTATTCCCACAATAGATGTAAGAAATGAAATAAAATAATATTATAATTAACTTAGGAAATTATAAAATAAATAAAAATAGAATTTTAAATAAGTTTTGTATTTAATTAATGAAATCTACTAAATAAATAATAAGCATTCCTTCTGCTAAAATCAATAGCTTTTTACATGGGTACAAAAGTGGTCCAATTTCGCCAAATTACGTTTAATTATTTAAAAAATAAATAGTTTGCAGATGATTTAAAATAATAAACACTAAGAAAAAAAAAATTAGTTGGCCTATTAAGAAACACATAGTGGAATCTGTCAACAGAAATAATAATGAAATAAATGTTGATCGAAATGTCGACACTCCCGATATGCTAAAAACGCCAATCTGGCAACCTTATTCGCGTTTTGTAGCCTGAGTATTAAGGCATGCGCAATTTGTTATTTCTGCCATATCGCTTGGGAACCGTGGGTATGCACTGTGATTGTTATCTTTAAAATTTAATTACAATTGTTTAAAAAGCAAGTAATTTTGCTTTCTTTAATTTTTTCTTAGCCTTACAATAAGTTTACCTTCAGTGATTAGAATTTTTGAGAAGTACACCTCTCATTGTTATTGGTGTTGAAAGTTAATCATTTTTAACTCTACGAAACGGTGAGTTTTAATTTGTTAACATTGGTAAAAATACATATTCATTTTGGTTTAAGCTAATTATTTTAAAGCATTTTTTGGTTATCACAAAGTCACTAATCGCCAGTCAAATATGAAAGCAGGCGCTAATTCAAATTAGAAGTGGGAATGTGTAAGTCTAATGAGTTGCACACTACTACACTATTAGAAAGAATGACTGCTTTTTAAATACGATATACTTATACGAAAATTTCCCAGAAAAGATACAATTAGAGATTAATTCAAGCGCATTTTTTATTGTTAATATTGATTTGTTATTTCATTTTGTTATCATTCTTAGAAAAATTGAAATATATATTTAGAGTTTCTCGTTTCTCTACTCTTTTTCGTTCTTTCTTTTTAAAACTTTTTTCTCTTACTTGCAGTAGGAAAAGCATTTTTTTTTATATTATAGTGGCCACCGCAATTACTATTATGCCAAGGTCGTTGGCAAAGTTTTATATAGGATCCTGTCAAATCAACACAGCTAAAAACCTGACCACCTCAGAATTTTATTATATTAAGTTCAGTTGTTAAATCATAGAAAAATGTATAAATACACTGTGATAAGTCTCTATCTCTCTTGATTTTGGAGATAATTAACTTCAAAAATGGACAAAAATTGTAAATTTTTGCTTATCTTGCACTACAAATTTAGTCATACTTGGTTCCCTAATTTTCACAGGGACTTACTTTTGGTTTTGTTAGAAAGTGTATGAAACGGGCTTTCATATATCACATGCACCTATTTTTTTAATTTCAAGGTCAAACTTTTTGACCTTTGACATCTTATATCTCAAAATCGAACATTTTATTTATTTATTTATTTTAAATATATGTTACTGTTATACTTAATTTGTATAATATTTATCTGAAACTTCTATATTGCGACAATCATGGGGTGCTGAGTTATAAATTAAAATACAAACTCCTTCCCCTAATTTCAACACTAACATAACTTATTTAAGTGACTTATCCACATACATACCATATTTTTTTCTAGAGGGGGGGGGGGGTGAGATGAGACTGGGGTTGTCACATTTACTGTACATGCCGAAAGCAGTACTGACAGTATAAATTATTTCTTAAACAGTTTTCCTCTTATGTTAGTACCATTGTTGAATTCAGACATCCCATGTCCTCCTAAAAGTCTGTGTATTTCCACAATATGTCAAATCATTTCTATGATTTTACATACTATTCTATGATTATATATACTTAAAACAGAAGGATGTTTTCTTAGTTATCTGCACTCTGAATCAAATTTAATAATTACTTTTTTAAATGAAAGCTATTCCTTTGTAGATGTGTCCACACTTACTATTTTTTTAAGTATTCTGATTTTTATATTTTAATTTAAATAAGTGTTTTATAAAATTTCTTTACATTGATGGCAATTGGACTACTTGACTGGCCGGAAAATCTGCCCAGTTTCTCTGTTATCTCCTCACTCTATTACCACTTTTGACCATAATTCATTCCTTGGTTTTACGTTCACTTTGTTTCTTTTATATGCATAAAACTCATTATTATTTATAAATTTTGTTAGTTTATTTCCTTATTAAATCATGTACTATAATGGTTACTTTTGTTATACTTTTACTTACTTTTATATCCAGGCATTTCTATACAAATATCCAGTTTCTAACTTCTTCATTGGTTTTTCATTAACATCGCTTTATATTTTGTTCAGCCAATATTTACCTTTCGCAATCCCTATGCCCGTGCAATCAGCATTTCAATTACACGGCTAGTAGGAGGATTGAATGCGTGATGACATACGGCATGGTCAGTATGATGTCGTTCACTTTTTCTTTCCCATGACAGACCGTCACTGATTTCATTTTTCAGATGTTTCATATCTGGATGTGACGTACGTGTTCTGGGCATGGAATTTTGTAATGAAAGGATTCTTTATCACGAGCGGGGTATTTATAATCCAATCTGACGAGAGCTCATTAGCTTCACTTCGAATTGTTTCCGATGTTGGTGGCCCTTCAATGTATTGAGAAACCATATGGAAATGACCATAAACTTCTTCTTGGACAGATGTTGTTCTTAAAGCAGCTAAACGATCGTATCATATTTTAGCTTTCATTTTATCATAAATATATCTTTCATGGAAGCTTGTTGCATACAGAAGCTGTTATAGAAAGCTAGCTCGCTGTGTGTCCGTCAATGTTTTCTTATCAAAGTTTTTTATTAAAGATTTCATTTCATCCTCTTTTACATGTTATTTCCAATCCTTTTAAATCTGTTTTACCTTTCAAAATATTTTTACCTCGCATCACATTTTCTCCCTTGTCAGATACTTGTCTTTCATGTCAGCTAAAAGGCGTGGAGAATTTATGTCAATTACGGGATTTATCTGATAAGTGACACCCAGTAATGTTTATTTAAGATCTTTGAAAGAAAGATATCATTGGAAATTGTAAGTGATGTTGATCGGGTTAGTGAAGTTAAATATAGAAATCTTATAACATGTATATAGAAATTGAATCTGTATTAAAGTTGTCTACATAATTGGAGTATAGCATATAAAGCTGAAATGTTTTACCATTATTATTCTTGTGGCTCTCTGACGTGCTGATTTAGCATTTAAAGTTTCAACTTATTATTTTTTTTTTATATATTAAAGTAAGCTCTCTTTCACTTATCAATATTTATAAGTTTCACATTTATATTTAAAACAGATATATTTAAACTGCATATAAATTTAATCTGAATAAAGTAAATTGATATCAACATAAAGATAATAAGCAATTCTTATTTTAATTACTTTAAAGTTAATTCATTTCTGTTTAACATTTAAAGTTAATTTGTTTTACTAAAGTAAACTTCCTATTTATTAAATCTAGTTCATTTTGTATTTCAGTCTATTTCTATATAAAGTGCTCATGTAACGCCATGAGAGCACATCATTATAATTTTAGGCGATAGCTCATAATGTTGGTATGCATTGTGCATACTAAATTTGGAATTCTATTTTTTGATTGTTTAATATCTTTCAATAATTTTACTTTTATGTTATAATTTTAATCGTTATTAAATGATTTTCGTTTAAAATGAACTTATGTTTGTTTTAAAATTGGACTTTGTTATTCATTATACAAATTAGTTTCTATTTCAGCTTAAAAGTAAGTTTGATTTCCTTTTCCATATAAGTTTAACTTTCAGCACATTATCTTCCATCTGGATAATTATAAATTATCTCTGTCTATTTCTATTTAAAGTGCTCATGTACCTCCATGAGAGCACGTCATTATAAATTTAGGTGATTGCTCATAATGTTAGTATTCATCGTATCCCCAGGGGGATACCTTCTTTAGGTATTCACAGGTTTCGCAACCCCGGATTCCTGAGCGATCTTTCTTCTTTTCTTTCCTCTTCTCATTTTAGTTGTCTATCCTTTATTCTTTGTTTCACTCTTTTTAATTCTCTCTCTTCAGTTTGTTATTCTCTGGTTATGGTAGTATCAACACCGATCTTCCCCATTCGGCATTTGGACTTATGGGGAACCGGTACCAGCTTTTCGGGCTCTGCCTAGTGGCATCCAGTTGGGTGTGGGAGTGTTCTCCAGTTTGAATGCAGTGTGAGGAAGAGGAGTAGCATGCTACCATAATTTCGTTTTTAAGGAACGTTTTTTAGAAAACAGTCCCAGAGGTGAGTTCTCGGTTGCGTTAGGCTGGGGGGTGGGGGCCAGCTCATAGTGGGAAATCCTCTCTGGTTCGCTGGAGACTGTGTACCTGGTACACGCTATGAGTGGCAACTGAATCTCCAGTTCACGAATCACTCCGGAGGTTACTATGTACACGATAGGAAAGAGTGGGGAACCACTACCTATGCGGGGGTAGTGGGGAACTGGAAGTTTTCCATGGATCTATTAATTTTTCTTATGGTTACAACTATGGCTGATCAGGATATAATGTTTTCTCGAGTTGGCGATAGTTGTGACAGTGGGAAAAGTGAAGAACAAGGATTGGGGGTCACTTCTAGTGAAACTCAATCAAAGACTGTGCTCGATTCTTTGGAAAAGGGTGCAGTAAAACAAAAAGAGGAAATCGGCATGACTGCTGGTGGGAACGGAGGCGGAACCCATCTAGGTGGGGAACACTCTGGAACCACTGCAGGAGGGCCGAAACTACTCACTAAGACCCAAAGAAGAAACCGACGGAAGAAGCAGAAGCGGGAGGAGGTGGAAACCAACACTGCTGATGCTCAACCGAAGGGATCTGGGGAAAATCGGAACAAAAGGAAGGTGACATTATTGACACCTTCACCACAAATATCGGCAACAGCAAAGAGGCCTAGGGAAGATACCCAGAGGTCTTTTGCCGCTGTAGCAGCACTTAGGAAGTTAGCCGTGGTTAAGGAAGATTTCCCAGCGACCAGGCTGACACAAGAAGAGATGGATATTATCCTGAAGGATGTCATCAGATGTATTGATTTGACTCCTGATGATAGACCTCTACCTCTTATAACTGACTCCAGGCTCATTACTGGAGTCTTAATCTTCAGCTATGAAGGAGATGCCACTGAGGACTGGATTAGGTCTACTTATCATGGCAATGCTACCGTCTTTGAGGGTATTCCTCTCAGGGTACTTGCCATGAGTGAGATGCTGAAGCCGGTCAAAGTGGCTTTTAAAACAAGGGATATTTACACCAAAGATCCCAATGAGCTGTTGAAAAGGATCAACAGATACAACCCGGAGTTGAAGACAGGTGACTGGCGTGTTTTGGACCATGTTGCAGAGCCCCAGTCTATTCGTTGGATCTTCGAGGTTGATATTGCTGCATCTGAAGCCATCAAGAGAGCCGACTTTAAAGTGTACACAGGCCTCGACAAAGGATCATTCAAAATCTTGAATGATCCAAATACAAAGAAGATGAGAGGGAAAGAGTCTGAAGCTCCAGCTACAGAAACTTCCTCTCAGGTAAGTGAAACAAGCAGTATTTATAATATTAATACTAGACTTGGAAATGTATATGTCCAACAGGACTCCCCCTCCATGCTCTTAGATGAGGTGGACCAGTTGTTGGCTGAGGGCTCAGAGGATACAAGTATCCCTGAGGAAGACGAAATGGTTGCTTGTAAAAATGAACCAGGTTAACCCATCTAAAGGTAACTCAAATCAACCTCCATCATAGTAGGGGCTCATCTGCCATTTTAGGAAAGATGATCTCTGAAGGGAAGGTTGATGTTGCACTTATTCAGGAGCCCTGGACAGGAAATGGCAACATTCTTGGTCTAGGGTGTAGAAAGGATAGGCTTTATTATGATAGAACCTGTTTCAGGCCAAGAGCTTGTATTTATGTCAGCCCTAGGCTAAATGTAATTAATATGGTGAACTACCTGAGTGGTGACTGTGTCACCGTCAAGGTGGATTTTAAGGGTGAGAATGGGCCTGAAAATATCATTGTCTCATTTTCTTATCTTCCATTTGAGAAACAGGACCCTCTTTCTAGTGAGGCAAAAGCTCTCATGGGCTACTGTTCTCGGAAGGGGCACAAGTTAGTGGTCGGGTGTGATGCAAATGCACATCATACTGTCTGGGGCAGTACAGACTGCAACAAACGGGGAGATGACCTTCTGGAATATATTTTGGCTTATAACCTATATATTCTTAATACGGGGAATGAACCAACCTTTATTACTAAAAATAGGAGGGAGGTTCTTGATGTCACATTTTGCAGCAGAAACTGCTTTGACATCATTAGTGATTGGAAGGTGTCAGATATTATTTCACTATCAGATCACCAACTAATCATGTTTAACATTGCAGGGACAACAGGACCAGCAATGATGAGAAGGAATGCCAGGAAAACAAACTGGCATTCTTACTGGCAGGATCCTGTCTTTAAGGGGTAAGTTAAATTTTAACAATTTTTCAGACGTGGAGTTGGCTGTTGACTCAGTGCAACAGGCCATTCTCCAGTCTTTTTATAATAGTTTTCATCCTCCTGCTGCTAGCTCCCCAAGGCCTGTGCCTTGGTGGTCTTCTGAGCTTAGTACACTCAGGAGAATTACCCGCAGGGCTTTTAATAAAGCCAAGAAGGATGGTGATTGGAATCTTGCTGGAGTTATCGTCACTCACGATAGGATCTTGTGGACGATCGATTCGTTCGACCCATACAAGACTCCTGGTATGGGCGGAATCATACCTGTTTTGTTACAAAAAGGGAAGATGATCTTAGTCCCAGTGCTTAGTCAAATTTATAGGGCGTGTCTTGCTTTTGGATACATACCAAATCCATGGAGACACACTAAGGTGATCTTTATCCCTAAACCTGGGAAAGACACATATTTTGAAGCAAAATCCTTTCGACCAATCAGTCTTACATCATTCATGCTTAAGACATTGGAAAAGTTGATGGATAGGCACATTAGGGAGCACATTTTAAGTGTAATTCCACTATCTTGCTCCCAGCATGCCTATCAGACCGGCAAGTCAACTGACACTGCTCTTTATAATCTTTCATTCGTGCTTGAGAAAAGTATTAAGGCAAATGAAACTGCTTTTGCAGTTTTTCTTGACATTGAGGGTGCTTTTGATAAGGTATCTATGGATTCCATCCTCAGGGCATTGACTAATAGAGGTGCGGATGAGGTGACTCTGAATTGGATCAAATGCCTGCTCAGGGATAGGTCTGTCCATGCTGAGTTGTTGGGGGATACAATTCAGGTTAAGGCAAAGAAGGGTTGCTCACAGGGTGGAGTTCTGTCTCCTGTGCTCTGGTGTCTGGTGGTGGATGGACTCCTTGTGGAGTTACATCTACTTGGTGCATACTGTATTGGGTATGCTGATGACATTGTCATCATCATTAGGGGTAAATTCGAAAATATTATTTCGGACATCCTTAATAATATCCTTAAGCAAGTAGAGCGGTGGTGCAAGGAGGTTGGTCTTTCTGTTAATCCAGAAAAGATGACTCTCGTTGCCTTCACTAGGAAAAGATCACTTAAATTTAATGAGGTAGTGTTCTATGGGCACACTTTAAGTTGCTCGAAGGAAGTGAAGTATCTTGGTGTCTACTTCGATGAGAGACTGTGTTGGAAGAGACACATGGATTATTGCATCAATAAGGCCAAAAAAGTTTTCTGGTCATGCAGAAACGCCATTGGCAAAACATGGAGACTTAGTCCAAAGGTGATCTGGTGGATATACAATATGATGATCTGTCCTATGATCAATTATGGCAGTATAGCTGGGTGGTCAAGAACTATGACTGACATTGCCAAGTCTGAATTAGCAAAACTGCAGAGAATGATCTGCATGACCATGACAGGTGTACTTAGGACAACGCCTACATCTGCTATGGAACTGCTGTTGGGTACCCACTGCATATGAATATTGAGGCAGAAGCATTGATCTGCTCACATAGGCTCATTTTACATGGGCAATGGCAAGTTACTCGAGATATCTTACTTGGGGTAGGCTTAACTGTAAAATCAGCAAGCACCCAGTTTTTATCATGAAGAGTGATGGTATGCCTTTAAAACATGTATTTGACAAGTCATTCAGAATTAGTCTTCATTCTAGAGCTGACTGGAAGAATATTTCTGTGATGGAACTTGAGACAGGTATGACCTGGTTCACTGATGGTTCTAAGATAAATGATGGAACAGGAGCTGGGGTTTGCTGCCCAGCTGATGGTACCTCTCTCTTTACCCACTAGGCAGCTATACCACTGTCTTTCAAGCAGAGGTCTATGCAATACTTATGTGTAGTTATATCTGTATTGAAAGGAAGTATAGAGGCCTGTCTATCAATATTTACTCTGATAGTCAGGCAGCATTACTTGCCCTGGAGAAACATAAAATTACTTCCAGGATTGTTTGGGAGTGTTACTGCTCTTTGAACAGGCTTGCCAGAAATGGCAACAATGTTACTATACATTGGGTGCCAGGTCATACTGGTATCCCAGGTAATGAGCTTGCTGATAGTCTAGCAAGGAAAGGGTCGATTACTCCCTTTGTTGGACCAGAACCAGCTATTGGCATTTCTAAGGACTGCATCAGAACTACTGTTTTTAAAATTCTAAGAGAGCAGCAGTATCAAGAATGGCTTGACTCAAGTGGACAGAGGCAAGCGAAAGAGCTCAACAGTAGCTGCCCTAGTAAAAGGGCACAGGAACTCATTGGGCTCAGAAGGAATAGTCTACGAAATATGGTGGAACTGTTAACAGGGCACTGTAGACTTAATAGACACCTTTGCATTATGAAGGTGGTCAGTGATCCTCTTTGTAGGGGTTGTAAGTACGAGGAAGAGACTGCTTCACATGTCCTTTGTAGCTGTGAAGCATATGCTGCCTATCGTTTCGAACACCTGGGTCGACATCTGATTGAGCCATGGGAAATTCAGGATATCTCTATCAAATGTCTGCTGAATTTTATGTCAGCTACTGGCCTGTTTAGGGACTAAGTGGGGATGATTTTTCCTCTTTCATCTTTGGGGGACAGTACAATAGACCTCTGGTCGCGGTGCTTTGGCTTTCGAGCCACCCCCCAGTAATACAGTAGTATTCATCGTACATACTAAATATGGAATTATGTTTTTTGGTTGTTTAATATCTTTCAAAAATTTTACTTTAATGTTACATTTTTAAGCGATAATAAACTTCTGTTCATTTTAAAATTTTGCTTTGTTATTCCTTAGATATATTAGTTTCTATGGTACTTTTCGGTTAGCCGGGTGCCAGTGATATATATACATGTATAAATGCATATGCATATACATATATATATGTATATATATACATATATATATGTGTATGTATATATATGTATGCGTAGATATATGTATATGCGTGTGTATGTGTGTATATATATATATATACATGTATATATATTACTGGCAGCTGGCTAACCGAAAAGTACCGTTTCTATTTCAGCTTAAAAGTAACTTTGATTTCATTTTCCATATAAGATTAATTTTTAGCACATTATCTTCCATCTGTGTATATATGAACTATCTGTGCTATATTGCTACCAGTTTTCCTGTACAAAGATTTTGCGCTGCAAAAAAGTTAATTTGTTTGGAAATTGTAAGTGATGTTGATTGGGTTAGTGAAGTTAAATATAGAAATCTTATAAGATGTATATGGGAATTGAATCTGTATTAAGTTGTCTACATAATTTGAGTATAGCATATACAATAACATTAGTAAATTAATTAATTAGTAACAACATTAGTCAAGCTTGAATATCATCTAATTTATGTTATCAAAGTTAAAGTAAAAACTTTTCAAAGACAGCAAAGGCAAATATATATATATGAATCATATTTTAACTGCATTAGAGGGTGATATCGTCTGTTTCAGAAAAAAAACATAGAGCAGAGAAAAATAAATTGTGCATTTGAATTCAAATTTTGCTTTTTAATCATAAATATAAAATAAAACCATGCAACTGAAATGTTCCACTTTATCTTTATTGAACATTTGTTTTATATAATCAGTTTGAGTGTGATATAATGTGGTATTTTAGTTTTATGACGACTGATTTGAGGAAAACCTCTCATTTCATTTATGAAAACAAATAAACAATTGGTGAGGCATGCGTAAAAATTACATAAAAACCCAATTAAAGGCTCGATATTTTTTTTTCAAAACGTACATGCAAGAAATAAATTGACAATCGTATTTCAATTGTATTATAAGATGACATCATCCGATAATGCAGTATTTTATTTTTCTGGCAACACTGATTTGAGAAAACCTTTCATTGCATTTATAAAAACAATGTCGACTTAGTTTTTAGTCAAAAAACATTTTTTAAAGTAGGGGTGCACAACCTTTTTAAAAATGACTGGGTTGTCAAGGGCCACCATGAGTAGCACAGAGAGAATTTTGTTTTGAGGAGGTGGCGGGGGTTAATCTAAGTCTAAAATCAGATAAAAAAACATAGATTTTGGAAGGATAGTTTTAGCCCCCTAAGTTTCTTCCTTCCCAGTCAACATATTCAATTCTTTCGGAAAGGATATATCAACAGTTTACGTTTGTATTTATAAAAGAGATATAGCTAGGGTTATTTTCAAACAATGAAAATATTCCTTGAGTTTATTTGGAGGAGTAAATTTAGCTTTATTAAAAGTACTAAAAAACAAAGAGAGGCATGAAGGTTGCCAGCACCGAAAAATAAATTGTACTTTCATGAATGAAGGTGGGAACAGGAGAAAGATATATTGTTCTAAATTGTACTTCATAACATTTCAGTCATAAAATACAGATATCAAGTAGGGGTGCACAATCTTTATAAGAAGAGGGTCAGTCACAAAAATGACTGGATTGTTGAGAGCCAACATGTGTAGCGTGGACAAAATTTTGTTTCAGGAAGATGGGGAGGATCGGTGGTCTATAAGTTCATAAAAATGCTAATATTGGAAAGAGGGTTATATTCAACCACCTACCTAGTCAGCATAACACAATTCAGTTGGAAAGGATGGAAAAAATTTGCAATTTTTTTCTACGCGGAATTGACTATATTCGCAGTATTTTGTCAGTGATTGACAAAATCGCGAATTTTTTCCTTGAGAGATTGGCGAAATTTGTGATTTTTTTTATATGACGAAATTTGCAACTCCGGAATTTCTGATTTTGACATCTATGGTCTGTCAACAGATTAATGAAATTCGTGTTTTTTCTTTCGACAATATAACTAAATTTGTGATTTTTCCGTACCCATCATTCGACAAAATACGCGATTTTCACGTGCCCGACCGTCGAAATTCGCAATTTTTACGCGTCCGATTGGCGAAATTTGCGATTTTTACTCGTCAGTTCGACAAAATACGCGATTTTTCTGCACGCGTTCGATGAAATACGCGACTTTTACGTGCCCGATCGGCGAAATACGCGATCTTCACGCGTCCGATCGGTGAAATTCGCGATTTTTGCGCGCCCGATTGACAAAATTCACGATTTTATGCGGCCGTTCGACGAAATTCGCGATTTTTGCTCGCTCGACCGCTGAAATTCGCGATTTTTCCACACCTGCTTGACGAAATACGTGATTTTTACGCGCCCGATCGGCAAAATACGAGAGTTTTACGCGCCCGATAAGCAAAATTTGCGATTTTTACGCCCCCGATCGACGAAATTCCTGATTTTACGCGTCCTATCGGCTAAATATGTGATTTTTATGCGCCCGATTGGCGAAATTTGCGATTTTTACGCACTCGACTGCCGAAATTCACGATTTTTACGCGTCCGATCGGCTAAATTCGCGATTTTTGCGCCTCAATTGGCAAAATTCGCGTTTTTTAAGCACTCGCTTGACGAAATACGCGATTGTTACGCGCCCGATCGACGAAATTCCCGATGTTACGCTTCCGATCGGCGAAACTGTTCCGCGGGCCACAGGTTGTGCATCCCTATTTTAAAGAAATGTAAGTTAAAAAATTGAAATTATCAGTAATTGTTGTTTATCATTCTAAATTAAGATTTATTTAGAATTAATAGGGATAGAAAACTGATATTCGATATCGGGGTTACTTTTAAGTCCCAAATGCTCGTACTCAGTAGTTTTTCTTAAACTAGATTAGATGCGGCAAATGGTACCCCCATTATTTGCTTTTCAATTCTGTTGAAAAGTGTTAAAACAACTAGATTGGAATGTGTTAGTTGGGACCGCCCCTCCCTACGCTTTTCCACTGCGGGATTAGAAATGAACTCGTATACTAATAAACTACATACTAAATATATTTCATGTTCAAAATGCATAAAAGTGTTAAAACAACTAGATCGGAATGCCATGGTGCGGCAGTTGGGACCGCCCATTCACTGATGCACGAATGTATGCATATTTGCTTTTCAACTATGTTGAAAAATGTTAAAAGCAACTCGATTAGATGCGGCTGTTGGTACTCCCATTATTTGCTTTTCAATTCTGTTGAAAAGAGTTAAAACAACTAGATTGGAATGCGGCAGTTGGGACCGCCCCTCCTACGCTTTTCCACTGCGGGATTCAAAATGAACTCGTATACTAATAAACTACATACTGAATATATTTCATGTTCAAAATGCATAAAAGTGTTAAAACAACCTGATCGGAATGCCGTGATGCGGCAGTTGGGACTGCCCCTTCGCTGATGCACGAATGTATGCATATTTGCTTTTCAACTATGTTGAAAAGTGTTAAAAGCAACTCGATTAGATGCGGCAGTTGGTACTCCCATTATTTGCATTTCAATTCTGTTGAAAAGTGTTAAAACAACTAGATTGGAATGCGGCAGTTGGGACCGCCCCTCCCTATGCTTTTCCACTGCGGGATTCAAAATGAACTCGTATACTAATAAACTACATACTGAATATATTTCATGTTCAAAATGCATAAAAGTGTTAAAACAACCTGATCGGAATGCCGTGATGCGGCAGTTGGGACTGCCCCTTCGCTGATGCACGAATGTATGCATATTTGCTTTTCAACTATGTTGAAAAATGTTAAAAGCAACTCGATTAGATGCGGCAGTTGGTACTCCCATTATTTGCTTTTCAATTCTGTTGAAAAGAGTTAAAACAACTAGATTGGAATGCGGCAGTTGGGACCGCCCCTCCTACGCTTTTCCACTGCGGGATTCAAAATGAACTCGTATACTAATAAACTACATACTGAATATATTTCATGTTCAAAATGCATAAAAGTGTTAAAACAACCTGATCGGAATGCCGTGATGCGGCAGTTGGGACTGCCCCTTCGCTGATGCACGAATGTATGCATATTTGCTTTTCAACTATGTTGAAAAGTGTTAAAAGCAACTCGATTAGATGCGGCAGTTGGTACTCCCATTATTTGCATTTCAATTCTGTTGAAAAGTGTTGAAACAACTAGATTGGAATGCGGCAGTTGGGACCGCCCCTCCCTATGCTTTTCCACTGCGGGATTCAAAATGAACTCGTATACTAATAAACTACATACTAAATATATTTCATGTTCAAAATGCATAAAAGTGTTAAAACAACTAAATCGGAATGCCGTGATGCGGCAGTTGGGACCACCCCTTCGCTGATGCACGAATGTATGCATATTTGCCTTTCAACTATGTTGAAAAGTGTTAAAAGCAACTCGATTAGATGCGGCAGTTGGTACCCCCATTATTTGCTTTTCAATTCTGTTGAAAAGTCTTAAAACAACTAGATTGGAATGTGGCAGTTGGGACCGCCCCTCCCTTCGCATTTCCACTGCGGGATTCAAAATGCATAATTCGATTCAAAACCCACTTTAACCTAACTTCAATTTGAGCGCGACCAGAAGGGTTACCAGCGTTTATTTATTTATTTATGTTTATTTTTATTTATTTATTTATTTATTTTTTTGCAATCTACTGTAGCATACAAAATTTAGTCAAAATCGCTTAAACCATTTTTAAATGCAATTTGTTTGACCAATAGTGACCCCCAAATGACCCACTAATCGAATTTTCTCGAACATTTAACCCAGCCAAATGGTCTTCTTGTATCCCAAAAAGGTAGGACACAAAACTTAGTCAAAATCGTTAAAGACATTTATTAGATAAGATAAAATTACCTTGGACCTTAACATGTGACCCTTAACGTGTGACCCAGCCCAATAGTCTTTTCGTACACCAAATCGGTAGGATACAAAATTTAGTCAAAATCGTTTTAGTCGTTTTTAGATAAAATTAGTTTGACCCGCAGTGACCCTAAAGTGACCCGCTAATCGAATTTTATCAAACATGTGACCCAGCCCAATGGTTTTTTCGTACCCCAAAACGGTAGGATACAAAATTTAGTCAAAATCGTTAGAGCCGTTTTTTAGATAAAATTTATTTGATCCATAGTGATCCCCATATGACCCACTAATGATATTTTCGCGAACATGCGACCCAGTCCAATGGTCTTATTGTATCCCAAATATGTAGGATACAAAACTTAGTCAAACTCGTTAAAGCCATTTAGCAGATAAAATAAAATTAGCTTTACCCGCAGTGACCCTAAATGACCCACTAATTTAATTTTCTTGAACATGTGAGATAGCTCAATCATCTTCTTATAACCGAAAATGGTAGAATGCAAAATTTAGTCAAATTTGTTAGAGTCGTTTTTCAGGTAAAACAAAATTCTGAAGTGGCCGACTATTGGTGCAGTGATGGCCGAACATTAGAGTTAAAGTGGCCAAATATTGGAGAACTTTCCCTTTTTGAATTTAACTTTGTCTAAAAAAAACTATTACCGTGTTTTTTAAAAATAATTGCTGACACATAATAAGAAATGTATGTTTTAACATATATCACTGTTAAAAATGTTGTGTCGTTTTTTAAAAATTCTACGTTAAGATTTATATACAAAAACCAGTTAAGTGGCCGACTATTGGTACATTTACCCTATGAGACATTGCTTCAGTATGCAGCCAAATTTAAGACTTCCAAAATTACAAAAATATTTTTTAATTATTAATTATTAATATTAAGTTTGTTCCGTTATGTGTTGATTTTTGTTTTGTATTTAACCATCATGGATTTTATATGGGTTTCTTTATTAAAAATTTAGGTTTCAAGAATGTTTAGGGCGATTCTGCATAATTTTTCATTATTATCAGAATACATCGAATAAAAATCTTTAATTTTGTAAAAAAAAAAATAGTTTTCTAACAATGTTACATGAACTATTCACTGGAGTTGGCTACTTTTTGTTTTTAGTATTTTATAAGATTTTTCTTGTAATTTAAGTTTTAAAATTGGCACTATAACACTACAGACATTGGTTTAGATAATCAGAATGTACTAGAATGCAAATTGAAAAATGATTGTATGAAGGAATACTATCCATCCCCATCTTATTTATTTATCATATGATTGTTCATAAGTTATAAGAAATGATAAAAAAGAAAGAGGAAAATGTTAATTTACCTTAACACACATATTCTTATTACACTAATGTGCGGAGCTAGAAATGTCGGATTTCGATAAAGTAATTAGTAAAAAGGCTCAGGCTTTTTCATTTTGGAAACTTGGCAAGTCTGTTTTCAGATAATTGTGCAAAAACACAGTTACATTTTCGAAGAACAGAGAATATATATTTTTTGTATTATTTATTTATTTTAACATATTTATTTATGTATATAAAATATATTTAACATAGTCCAACCAAAGATATTTTTACTTCAAAAAATCAACTGAATAGATTTAGAGATATCTAATTTCGAAAGAAAACAAAAATACCTTTAATGTTTTAAATTAATAGTGTATGAAGGAGTGATCAACAATTCGTAACACAGTAATTTCATAAAATGTTTAAGTATCGAAATATGATTTCCATGCAGCATTTTAACCATCATAAAGTTTCAAAAAATGAAAAATAAACTAAATAATTAAGTCTGTATGCTTCAGAGTTTGTTTCCTCCCAATATTGTTATTTATAATGTTGGATTATATTCGAAGATATAGTAAATATCTAAGAAGGTTTTAAAAGTTTAACTTTCTTATGAATATCTAAAGACAAACTTTTTGTTCACTTAAAAAGAATGCATGTTCTCATAAAACAGTTAAAGTAATTTTTCATGTCTTTTATTATTTTGTCTTCTTTTCTTTCCTTATGAATGATTTTTGAAGCATATTTTAATGATTTTACTAAATTTTATTTGAAATCTATTTGAATAAAAGTGCATTGCAAAAAAAGTAACATATTTTTTATATTATCTATCATTTTAACCCCTTTGCAATGAGTGTTCTCCACAGTATTCTTAATAATATATCACCGGTAATTCAGCAAATTTTTTGCTTAATTTAATTGCTGAAATTTTGTGATTAAATAAAACAAAATTTTCTACTGACATTTTCTGGTAAAAATAATCGAGAATTCAGTGTACATTATATGTTGAAAAAGGGTTAGTGTATTATACGAACACTATAATATATATAATTGTGCAGTTTTTAATTAAAATTTTTGTTTACTTTCAGGTTTTTAAAAGTTATCTTTGCAAATTGTTTATGCATTTATCAATAACAGTAAGGCGGAAGGGAAAGAAGATTTACAAAAATTATTTAAGGTGTTTTTCTTTGCTCAATGTAACATTATTCTAAAATAAATAGTGTTTAATGTTCTCTCTTGTAACATTTGCTCGTTAGCATCATAATACCATTTCATCAGTAATCATATGAAAAAATAGTGTGTTAGAGAGACAAATAATTCAAGGAAACGTAAAAGTACTATTAGTAGGTTTATGCCACTATTGTACAATTTAATCTCAACGATAATCTTATGAGAGTTGAATAAAAATGAATAAATTCTTGTTTTTTAGTATGAAAGACTTTATATATCAAACTTGCAAAAAATAACAACCATAGTAAAAGAATAAATGCATCACTTTTAAACAAATCAGATAGAAATGTAATCATATCAAATTCCAAAAAAATCATAGTTTTATAATATATATTACAGATCATTCCCAAAGAAAGAGAATAAAAAGTAAGAAGGATTTAATCGATTCAGTACAAAAAGCAGAAAATAATATTTTAGTCCAAATTGATTATGGAAAAGAAAAATTCAAATGTCATACATGTGAATGAAGTTTTAAAAGAAAGGCAGATTTAAACATCATATTTTCATACATAGTGGGAAAAAAACCCTTATATTTGTCCTGAATCTCGAAAAGCATTTTCAGAGAAAAACATCAACCAGCAACTACTTATCCATAAAGATGAGAAGCCTGTTAAATGTGTCCAAAATCATTTGTGCAGAAGATAAATCTTAAAAGACATAGTATAATGCATAGTGGAGAGAAAGCATATACTTGACCTGAATGTTGGAAAACCTTTTCATGGAAACAAACTATGGCTCAGCATCTCTCCGTTGATATGGGAGAGAATCCTTATAAATGTGAAATATGTCAAAAATCATTTGTATTCATAGGACAACTAAGACAGCATATTCTAATACACACTGGAGAGAACCCTTATAAATGTGAAATGTGTCCAAAGTCATTTACACAACCTGGAACATTAAAAAACCATCATTTAACACATTCAGGAGAACAACCTCATCAATGTGAAATTTGTTCAAAATTATTTACAGAATCAGGAACACTAAAAAAACATCTTTTAACACATACAGGAAAGAAATCTCATAAATGTAAGGTTTGTCTAAAGTCATTTTCACGATCAGGAGATCTAAAAAGACATTTTTTAACACATACAGGAGAGAAACCTTATAAATGTGAAAATTGTTCAACGTCATTTACACAATCAGGAGCACTAAAACAACATCTTTTAACACACACAGGAGAGAAACCTTATAAATGTGAGGCTTGTTCAAAGTCATTTGCAAGATTAGGACAACTAAAACAACATCTTTTAACACATACAGGAGAGAAACCTTATAAATGTGAAGTTTGTCCAATGTCATTTGTACGATCTGGAAATTTAAAAAGTCATATTTTAACACATACAGGAGAGAAACTTTATAAATGTGAAGGTTGTCCAATGTCTTTTGCAAGATCAGAAGATCTAAGAAGACATATTTTAACACATACAGGAGAGAAACCTAAAAAATGTGAAGTTTGTTCAAAATCATTTACTGAATCAGGAGCACTAAAAAGACATCTTTTAATACATACAGGAGAGAAACCTTATAAATGTGAGGTTTGTCCAATGTCTTTTGTACAATCAGGAGATCTAAAAAGACATGTTTTAACACATACAGGAGAGAAACCTTATAAATGTGAAAGGTGTGTAATGTCATTTCAACGATCAGAAACATTAAAAAAACATATTTTAACACATACAGGAAAGAAACCTTATAAATGTGAGGTTTGTCCAATGTCTTTTGTACAATCAGGAGATCTAAAAAGACATATTTTAACACACACAGGAGAGAAACCTTATGAATGTGAAGTTTGTCTAAAATCATTCGCGCAATCAGCACACCTAAAAAGACATGTTTTAACACATACAGAAGTGAAACCTCATAAATGCAGTGCTTGAAATTCAATTGTTTGTAAGTGTGGAGTCTCCATACTGATATTTATAAATGGAGGGGATTTGAGCTGTTTTGGTGGGGGGAAAAAATCTAAACCTTACTATTATTTTACGTGTTATTTAAAGAGTTACATTAATACAGACATGAAAAAATACCATTGAAAAAATTTAAATGAACAACTCTGAATAATTTTACAGTATGTTTTTTTTTTAATTTTAAGAATTAGATATTGTATAAAAGCTTAACTTTCTTAATTTATTTTTCAATTTTCGTCAAATGTCCTTAACTATTGGGTTATTAAAAGAATTTCTGAATTTATATTTTATTGGATTTTGGGCACTGTAACCTCTTTCACAATTGCTACACTCATGACAAGCAGAACAAGATTTACTTTTATAACATTGGAAAGTTCTTAAATTGGTCCTGGGAGAATATTGTAAAATTTGTCTGTTGATCGCAAGAAAATCTGTTGCAAGAGACTGCGAAATTCATCAATCGGTCATGGAAAAAATATTTATTAAAAACATTGTTCTGTCACAGTAAAAATACTGTGACATGTGTCGATCGGTCATGGGAAAATATTGCAAAATTCGTCTGTTGGTCACAGAAGTTCATTGTCGTTTAAAAAAATGATTTTTCCAGACAATAACATTTTTGGGTGGGATCCTAAAGCCCATGGCAATCTTTTGTGCAAGATTTCTAAATTTTAGTACAAATCTCCCATTCTGCCCGGAAATTCAAGCCCTGAAATATAAAATTTGCTTAAAGTCACTTACAGAATCAGCAGCTCTAAAAAACATCTTTTAACACTTACAGGATAGAAACCTCATAAATGTGAAATTAGTTCAAAATCATTTGCACAATCAGGAACACTAAAACGGCATCTTTGGATACATAGAGGAAAGAATCCTTAGAAATATGAGATTCGTCCATTGTCAGATGGACTGCATGATCAAATCTAAAAAGACATCTTTTAACACATCCAGGAAAAAAAACTTTAAAATAATTTGAGTTTTCGAATTTAATAAAAAAAATTAAATTAATAAATTAATGTTATATTAGTTAATTTAAATTTATGTTTTAATTAATTTTAAAATAAACTTAAAATTATTTGATAAAAATGTAGAGAAATCTTATAAATGAGCTTATAAATAAGCTTGTCCAAAATCATGTGCATGATCAGGAATACTAAAAAAAAAAAATCTTTCAATCCTCATAAACACACATACCCATTTTCGTAACTTTAGCGTGTGCATGGGGTAAATCTCACCCATTTTATCACTCATTATATTTTTGACTAAATACATTTTAAAATCAGATCTACTCATGTATATTGTAAAATGTATTGGTTTTACTTCTGGTTAAGGAAAGAATTGTATTTTCGATACATATTTAGAGATTTTGTAGCAGTTTCTGTAAAAATCATGTTTTTTAGAAAATATGCTATACATTTCCAAACAATTTATTTTACAACTTAAAACAGGAATTATTTCACAAAATTGATACTTATTACATCCAATACCCTTTTATCAATATTATACAAGTATTGTTTATGCCACTCTTTCATTAAAATATTTTCAGTAAATTGTTAAAATACAAATTTTTCCTTCAATTTTAGCTCATTATTACTTAGCATTTTCAGAATATTAATGAAAAATCTTTGTCGCATTGTATTAAAATATATATGTAGCAATTAATCCATTTGATTGTTGTCAGATTATTTACATTTCATTATTACAGGATTTTTTACATAATAAACGATTACATTTAGAATATGTCAACTAAGTATCTTCTTTTCATGGACAAATACACATTGCCTTTTAGTTTGTTTGTGAAATTTCTTATTGTTCTAATCTTCTTGATTGCCAGCCAATCTTTTAATTCCATTATGATGTTATTTAGAATGTGATGGAATATTTGATTGAGCTGTAAGGTGCTCCTTCACCAGTTCCATACAAAACCCTTTCAGAAAGTTTGATTGGTTGAGCTTGTTCTCCACTTCATTGCTTCAACAGTATGCAATGTAAGCATTTATACCAGCTATATTCACCATTTCAAAAAATGTGTCAAAGGCCAACATTTATATTTCTGTGAAACTGAGTATGTATCATATCATTCATTGACTGCATAAACTCCATTTTTGTTGAGTTATATAACGTGATGATTTCTGGTTGTCTGATAGTGGATCAATATTAGCACCACAATGCATGGAAGACATAACAAGAACATATTTTCTGTTCTTGTTATCATATGGAATCAAACTACTTGTTATTCTCATTTAAAAGTGAACGTCCTCTACTCCTACTGTGTTATTGAAATGAAACATTCATACATGTGCGAAGGTATTTACTCCCATAGGATATTTCTGTCCTTCTAACAGACAAAGAAATGACATTTCTTCACCCACCCCTTCTTGATCTTTATCTTGAAAAGTAGAAGACAGGTCTGCAAAAATTTCTCCCTTTTTTTGCGAGGGAAAAATGCGACTGAATTGAAATTTATCCCGGCATGTTAGCTTACGGGTTTACACATACAGGAGAGAAACGTTATATAAGTACAACTTGTCCAAAGTCATTTACACAATCGAGATCATTTAAAATCATCTTTTAAAACCATTGCCATTCTTAGAAATGTGTGACAATTTTAATCGCACCTAGTGCCTAGGAAGTCCTTGACCAAAGTTATTTTTTTAATCTAGAAAATCTAAATATTTACTATTAATTTCTTTAGAGTTATTTATATAATTATAAAATTTATATGTGCAAACATGCTCATTTATAAAATGTAAAATTTTTATCAATAAAATGTTCGGTGGAGTTTATTCAAGCTTAAGAAGAATATAAAAACTTTTATCAACAAAATGTTAGTAGAAGTTAGGATGGTAAAGATTGGAAAAAATTGTTTATAGCTAAAGAACTTCAATACATGAAAAAGTAAAGCTAACGTAGGGCTAATGTAAACCGTGATCTGTGCTTTTGTGCATCATTATAAAACATTGCTACAAAACACACTTTACAGGGATGAAGTGCAGCAATGCATGCATGTGCACTATACTCGAAACCAGAAAAAAACACTCCGATGCTTTTTGATAATTTATATTGTGACTTTCGCGATTTCATCTTCAGCTATTTTTCTGTACTTATTTTACATCATATCTATTAGCAATAAATTCATTGCAATTAATTATTTTCAGTCAAAACAAGATATTTCAAATCCATATGTTTTCTTCTTTTTTTTCTTTTTTTTAATGGACTGTTTAAACTGCATTTTCTGTTGAGAGCTAGCTGTATTTCCTTAAATCATATTTTTAAGAAAAAATTTACATCAAAATTACATCATCTCTCTTTTCTTAGAATCAATTAAAACCCTCTGTAGTTGAAAGAATTATCTGCTCACTCACTCAGAATAATATAATTTTTTTATTGATTTTTTTTTTCAGTTACAAATATTAAAAAGAATTTTTATCACAAGAACCAATGTTATTGTTATATTATGAATTTTTTTTTTCAAATTAAATTCTCGAATGTCAATAAAAAATCTCATAATTAAAAAAGAAATTCTTTTACTTTTGTCAATAAATGGATGAGACAGCAAAGTATGATTTATAGAATTTTTTTCATTTAAACATATTGTCAAAAATGGAATAGATTGTTTAAAAAATTGTTGATTATATAAAATGATACCATATTTTTTAACCTTATGTTGATATGTAGTTTTCTTTATCGTCTTGTAAACAATGGAAAAAGGGGATGGAGTATTAAATAATAAAATACAATGGATTAGTAAAGCTTAAAATTGTATAAACCACAAATGTTATCAATTGTACATTTTTGTTTCACCATAGAACAAATTTATTCTTTTAAAAATTATAAAGTTTCAATGTGCTTTTGTAATGAATATTTATATCATTTGTTTACTGTTGCTATATTTTCCAGTATTATTTACCTTTCTTAAAAATAATTTTATTCTGTAAATTGAATTCTGTTCTAATTTTTTTTAGAAATATTTTTTTGCATACATCCATTTCAAAATATGTGATGTTGGATTATCTAATATCAAATAATAAGCAAAATTCTTGAAACATTAAACACTGCATTCTATAATAAGAACTACAAATCTCTGTGTCTCATAATTTAAAAGTGATATAAAGTATTTCATTATCATTTGTTTGTGTGTGAGTGCCGTTAATGCTCTCTGTAGCTAAAAGCATCAACTGCACATTCTCACTGTTAATGTCATTTTTGATTCTTTGTTCATGTACAGTGAAATTCATAAATAAAATTATTGAAAATAGCGATACAATATTTTATTCTTTAAATTCAATTTTGTTATGAAAATAACTTATAATTTTTTTATGCATACATCTATTGCAAAATATATGATGTTGGGTTATGTTCAGTGCTGTAGTTGGGGAAAAATATTTGTGGGAACTCATCTTTTCATAGAGTAGATGTCGATGCTACCGGATTTTTGCTAAGCCAAAAGCAAATTTAAAACATTTAGCCAAAAGCTGATTTTTTTAATTAGCAGTTATTATTATTATATTCTAGTTTTTATAGTATTGTATTTGTAAGGCATTAATCTAAAAGCAATATTTAATCAATCTCATAGTAACATTTTCCATTATGAAACAAAATTTAATTGAAATAACAGAAGTAAATCCATATATAACTTATTGGCACATCTATCGTAGAAGTTTCCATAAAGAACGATAATGAAAGGTGTTTTCTGTTCTCTCTGATTTACGGCAAGCTGTCTCGTCTGATAATCTTTCCGAGCGCAACCAAGATTTCACATATGGTTCAGGACAAAATTCTTTTAAGAGAGGTCCTACACGGCTTATGAATGTAAGTAAACTGGCTCTTTCAATAAGGAGTGAATTTTTCGCATTGGTTATGATGTTATTCATACAGCTCAATGCTCTTTCGCATTCAGATATTGAAATGGGTATACTTTTCACAGTCTGGAAGGGAAAAAAGGCTTATGCTCGTACGCAATATTATTTTTTATAGTAACAAACCAAATATTTCTGGGAACGGCGTTCCCACACGGTCCCACCCAACTACAGCACTGGTTATCTTGTATATGTTAAACAACATCAACAATATCATTCTGGAATCTCATGAAATAACATGGTTACCGTAAAATCGATTGTAAGCTCCCCATTTTTTTTCACAGATTTTGGGATTCTGCACCTATACCTTACCCCCAAAATGTCTGCTTCGTCCCTTTGCAGCCTTCTAGAAAATAAAATAGAAAATCTTTAAAATGCTATAAAAAATCGTTTGTCATATTTAATGTTTCTATTAACAATAAGCAATTAACAAATAATATAAATTACAAGCAACCTTATTTCAAAATACATGTTTCCTCCTCATGTCCCCAGAATGCAAAGTTTAAAAATTTTAAAACTCTTGTTTGAAGAAATCTTCTGTCCTATTTGTTGCTTTCTATTAAAAAGAAGTACATAATCTCCTACCTAAATTATCACTCTACCCCAAAAATGCCTGCTTCCTCCCCTCACATACAAAATTAAAATTCTCTAAACCTCTATTTAAATAAAAATATGTTGTAATTTTTGCTCTCTAGTAACAATCTAAATTACCATTCTTTCTCCGAAAGTGCAACTGCCTTCCACCCAGCAAATAGTTTAAAATTTTTAATATGTATACATTTTTTAATTTTGCTCTATTTCTTGTTTTGTTAGGTGACTCATCTACATTATCTTATGTAAGTATATCACTCACCTAAAATCTTCATCCCTTTGAAATTACTGCTCTGTCCTTTTCTTTCCAAAGGGGTGGGAATTTCTAAGAAAATCGGAGGAAAGCACAAAATTCTCCTTTTTTGCAGTTTAGCTTTTCTCACCCCTGCATCTCATTTATATTTTGTGTTTTAAAATAAATAGGTTCTCTAAAATAACTGTTCCAGACCCTTGTCCACATTAACAAAGTATCAGAGTTCAAAACATTCAAATTACAAAAAAGAGGAAAATTTTCTCCCAGCACCCCACCCCTCCACTTTCCCATATTTTTTTCTAAAAATTCACCCTTTTTTCTGGGCATGGGGATTGGAAATTTAAGTAGAGAGTTAGATTATAATTTATTTGTTGTTTCTACAAAGTAACAATACAGCATGAAAATCTTTAAAAGGAAAAATAGATTTTTCAATAGATTTCAAAATTTTTGTGCTGGGGGAGAAAAACGAATTTTTTGACGAGGAGGAGTAGTTTAAATAATTATTTAATTATTATTACTAGAATATTTTAAATAAAGCAAAAAAAAAGATTTTAAACTGTGTACGCTGGATAAGGAGGGGGGGGGGCAGACAAAGGGAAAAATATGACTTTTTTGGTGGAAAGAGGGGTGAGAAAAATAATTTAGATGGTTATTTAAATATTGTTACAATAAAATCACAAATAAAAGAGAAAAAAATTAAGGATTTTAAACAGCATGAAATGTGGAATATGGGGGAGTATCTTGATAAAATGAGGGGGGGGGGACAGGGAGAGATTTTGGGCAGATTGTATAATTTAGGTGATAGTTTATTTATTTATTGCTAGTATAGAATATGAAATTTGTCAGAAAAAAAATTAATTAAGAGTTATAACGGTTAAAATATACATATTTATACAAGAGACAGGGCAAAGGGGAAGTCATAATTTTTTAGGAAGATTAGATGACTATTGTTAATTGTTAGAATAAACTAAGAAATAAAGAAGAAAAGTTAAAAAAAATTAAAGATGAAAAATTTGTTTGGGATTTTTTTGTTAGGGGGGAATGGTAATTTAAATGATACATTTTAAAGTAGAAATCATCCAAAATATGGAATATATTCACCACTCCCCCCCCCCCCCCCATGTACATTTTTACTTCTAAATTTGTAATAAAAACTGCTTCTTGTGATTTTCTAAAAAAAAAATCCTTGATTATAAGTCTCGCTCCCAAATTTCACTGGGTTTTTTTTAATGTGGGCTTACAGTCGGATTTTACAGTACATATGTAAAGTCAGCACAACAATAACAAAGTAGCAAATGACTTTTAGAAAGATTTGACCTTTAATTTACATATTTTATACCATTAATGAATTGTTTTTCTTATACAATAAATTAAAAAATGAAATTTTATGTTACATTAAACACTATTTTTCTTGAGTACAACATTAAAAGTAAAATAAACTTTTATGTCCTTTAAAAAATAAGTCTTTCTATTTTTTCTATCTCTCTATTTCCTTTTGTTTTAAATACTTTTGTATTCTAGTGCTATTAATCTTTTACAATTAATATTACATAATATGTATAATCATTAGGTTTGATAAGTTCAATAATAAAACAGCTTTTATTAAATTGTTAATTTTTTTAATATAGCCCTTTAAATAAAGTGCCAGATTATTTTATATCAAATAATTAAAATATTAAGACTTTTATTATCTTTAATTTGTGCATATTTTTATTTGAAAGCATCACCATAATATTTTATTCTTAACATACTTTTCAATAGGATATCTTTTATACATTATAAAATAGTTGTTTGTTTTTGTTATAAAGTAAAGCATATTCTATTTAAATACTTGCTTTCTGAAATACATAATTGCCAAGTGTTTTCTTTAAAAAAAGTGATTAATTAAATGTAGTTACACATAATCATAAAATAACTCATTAAAACAAACAAGGTAAGTAATCTTGGAATAGTTATTCTTTATTTAAAATAATGTGTTATAAAATGACATAATGGCATAATTTTCTTCACATTTAAGGAATACATTGGAAAATATATGGTGCATCAAGTTTCAAAACTAAATTTAAACAAATTCAAAATCTGGAAATGAAGAACACATACAAATTTATGAATAAACAAACTGCATTAGTTAACAAAGACTACATACAAGTTCAAGTTCCATAAATTAATGCATATATGCAGTATAGAACCATTTATCCAGAATGATCGAGGCCAGATGTATTCTGGATAACTGATTGACTATTAAGGCAACATCCTTTGATTTGTAGAATATATCTGTACATTTGTAGAATATATGTGGCTGTGGCATTGTTTCTGATTACAAATTACTCATTAGATTACTTAGATTGAGAATCAGATTTGATCCAATTGCGATCAAAGATTTATAAGAGTTTGAAAGAAGGCAATTTATGGGAGTCCCTTGGAAACAACAATTCTGCATAAAACCAAATGCACAATATCTGACTAAATATATTTCCATTTCAAATCCTAGATGGTGGCATCAAGATATATCATGCTTGTGATAACTGATGCATGTCAAACTGACATTATATGTCACTTTTTCTGGAAAGATTCTGAAATTAGTCAGTTGGAAAAATTATTCTGGATAACTGGTTTTCTGGTTAACTGGTTTCCGGATAAACGGTTCCATACTGTATATATTACATATACTCAGGTCTAAACTTTATCTCAATGCATAAATTAGCAACCGTCCCCCACCTCCTTGCATAAAAAGTAGCACAATGAAATATTTATATTTAACAATAAAGGAGTGTGGGGCACATTTGAACACTTTTCAGAAATATAATTTTATCTGCTAAATTCTCATGAAATTGTAAAATATACAAATCTATACTAATATTATAAAGGAGTAAAGATTGTTTGTTTGTAGGGGGTAATCTCTGGAACTACCGAACCGATTTCAAAAGTGATGGTGGCAAATTGATGGTGACAACACCTGCTCCAACATAGGCTATATTTTATGTTGATGCCACTAACCCCAGAGGGGTGCAGGAGCAAAAAACGTTCTAAAATTGCGATTTTTTGTATACTGAAGGAGCTAGAAATTTGAAATTTGGCATTGTAACTACTTATAAGATGTAAATGCTCTCTAAGAACAAATTTTAAAAAAATCGAAATTTAAAAGGGTGAAATAAACTAAAAGCGTTCTAAAAACATTCTAAATTACAATTTTTACGGAATCTCTGGAACTACAGAACCGATTTCAAAAGTAATGGTGGCAAATTGATGGTGACAATCCCTACTCCAACATAGGCTATATTTTATGTCGGTGCCACTAATCCGAGGGGGTTGCAGGAACGAAAAACGTTCTAAAATTGCAATTTTTTTTTATTCTGAAGAGCTAGAAATTTGGCATTGTAGTTACTTATAAGATGTAAATGCTCTCTAAGAATAATAAAAAAGAAAAAATCGAAATTTAAAAGGGTGAAATGAGCGAAAAACGTTCTAAAATCATTCTAAATTACAATTTCTATGGAATCTCTGGAACTACAGAACCGATTTCAAAAGTGATGGTGGCAAATTGATGGTGACAATCCCTGCTCCAACAGCCTCTTTAATAAAAAGCTATGCGTTGCTGACGACTGGGTTTTTCGGTAATTGTTGCCACAGATTAATCTCAGAAAATGTAACATTTGAAGTTACTGAAAAAAATAATGGCTCGAAAAGTATTTGTGAGAAAATTGTTAGACAAACTGCGTTTGAGAGGTAAAAAATTGTATTTTTCTTGATATAATTTCAAATCTAATGATTATACCGTTTTTCAAATATTGAATTTCAAAAATTACCAAATTTCAGAATGGAGTACCATAGCGAAACCTTCATGCATAAAAAGATAATGATAAGGGCGACGTGTCCTGACGTGTATATTGACACGAGTCACAAATTATAGTAGCCTTATTATTCTGTTAAAATATAAGAGTGAGTTATGAAATGTCAATATTTTGTTTGATTAAAAGTTCATTAAGAGAAATTGACCAGTGTAGCGGGCGTAACTTGCTAGTATGTTTATAATGTTCTATCCTTTATAAATGCATATATAAAATAGTAAATAATTATTATTAGAGAAATTTGGTATATTAAATTCTTTAAATACACTGCTGGCCATCCAAAATGCAACACCATGAAGGAATCATCCAAACAGCATGAAATTTGCACCGTGATAGGATATGTAGATGACTGCGATTTCAGCACACACGCACATCATGGGCAATAGCAGCGCCCCTTACAATCTGTATATAAAGGGGGAAATATTGCCGTTTTGAAAAACGTAAATTGTTCTCTCATGCGAATTTCTGTGTGTGCAGCTTCAGTATGCTTCGTAGAAAAATATGAGCACCATTGGAGCACGTTTCTGGAGTTCGACCGCAGCAGAATCGTTGCATACAGAGATTGCGGATTATCCTTCCGAGAAATCGGTCCTCATGTCGGACGTAGCAAACAAGATTTATAAGATTATAAGAATATTTGAAGAACAATATTTTTCTGTGACTTAATTACAAACTTTGTGGGTTCTTTTCCTGTAACAGATCGACGAATTTTGCAATTTTTTCCGCAACCGATTGACAAATTTAATATTTTTTTAAGCGACCAAATTTTCTAATTTCACATTATCTTTTTGGCCATTCTGTATAAAATCAGTGTTTTATGTGGACGACTTAAAAGCATAGTAGTTTATTCAAAACGGTGAGATGACTGACAAAAATACAGCATGACTTCGCTGTTAACAGAAGAAAACTAAAGAGGCAATAAAATATGCAGTTATATTTTAAAACAAAAAATAACCAGCAGGCAAGAAGACAGAAGGCAATGTAGTTTATATTTTTCCAAGGAACTTTTCTCTCTTTTTTTGTTATTTTTCGATTGAAATATATATGACTTTTTTGAAATATTGATATATTGCATTTCTTTGTCACTTTATGTAATGAAATTTTACATTTTACTAACGTACTTTATTTTGAAGGGAATTTTTTATGCATTTTAATAAATTTTATTTGAAATCGATCTAAACAAAAGAGTGCATTTAAAAAATTTAAGATTTTTTTAAATTCATTTTTCTTTTAATGAATAGCTGAATGCTCTAATATAGTATTGTGCATTTTTTAATTTTTGTTTTTGCTTTCTTTCAGGTTTTTAAAAGTTCATTATGCCAAGTGTTTTTGCATTTATCAATTAAAGCAAGGAGGAAGCAAAAGGAGATTTCGAAAAATTAGTAAAAATGTATTTCTTTGCTTAATATGACATTATTGTAATATAAAAAGTGCTCAATGTGGTTTTCCATAACATTTGTTTGAAAACATAACAATACTTTTATTATAAGGTAAATATGGCGATATTGTATCATATGAGCAGAAAAATAATCTTATGAAATATTAATAAATTATTGTTTTTAGTATGAAAGAATTTGTACGTGAAACTTTCAAAAACTAACAACCATATTAACATAATAAATGCAAAACCAAACAAAAACACGATCATATCAAATTCCAAAAAGAAACATATTGTAATGTATATTACAAATAATTCTCCAAGAAAGTGAATATAAAGTTATCAGGATTTTATCGACTCTGAACAGAAAGCAGAAGAAAGTAGTTTGCATCACATAGATCATGGAGGAGGAAAAATACAAATGTCATATATGTGTAAGCGGTTTTAAAAGAAAATCAGATTTGAAGCATCATATTTTCACACACAATGGAGAAATATCATATAAATGTGAAACTTGTCCAGCATCATTTAAAAACACATGGCTTCTAAAGAGACATCTTCTAACACACTCTGGTGAGAAACCATATACTTGTCATAAATGTCGAAAAACATTTTCACAGAAAATTAATTTAAACCAACATCTCCGCATCCATGCAGGAGAGAAGCCTTATAAATGTGAAATGTGTCCAAAATCATTTGTGCAAAAGATAAATCTTAAAAGACATTGTTTGACACATACTGGAGAGAAAACGTACAAGTATGCTTGTCCTGAATGTCAGAAAACATTTTCAAAGAAACAAACTATGACTCAGCATCTCCTTATCCATGCAGAAGAGAAGCCTTGTAAATGTGAGGTTTGTCCAGTGTCATTTGCACGATCAGGAGATCTAAGAAGACATCTTTTAACACATATAGGAGAGAAACCTTATAAATCTGAAACTTGTCCAATGTCATTTGCACGATCAGAAGTACTAAAAATTAATCTTTTAACACATACAGGACAGAAACTTTATAAATGTGTAGTTTGTCTAAAATCATTCGCACAATCAGCACAACTAAACAGACATGTTTCAACCCATACTGGACAGAAACTTTTAAAATGTGAAATTTGTCCTAAATCATTTGCAGATTCAGGACATCTTAAAAGACATATTTTAGTACATACAGGTGAGAGACTTTATAAATGTGAAATTTGTAAAAAGTCATTTGCGCAATCAGGAAATTTAAAACAACATCTTCTAATACATACTGGAGAAAAACCATATAAATGTGAAGTTTGTCCAAAGTCATTTGCAAAATCAGGAACACTAAAACAGCATCTTTTAACACATACAGGTGAGAAACCTTATATATGTGAAATTTGTCGAAAGTCATATACACAATCGGGAGCCCTGAAAAAACATCTTTTAACACATACCAAAGTAAAATCTCTTTCTCATCCTTAATGTAAAAATTCCATCTGTAATGGCCGTTATATGAGCCGTAACTCCCCATCCCATCAATAGGGGACTAGACACAATCGAAAAAAATCTTACCCCACATTTATATTTTGAGTCACTATCCTGAAAATCATTCCTGGAATGTTGAACAATATCCCACCTGTCCAGTTTGATGAGAAAGTTATTATGTGACATGACCTACACCGCACATTTGTCAGAGAAAGACAGAAGGAAGAAATGTTTCTGGTTCGAATCATATCTCATAGTGGAACAATGTCATTTGGATTAGTGCCACCACCTATTGAATACTAGGCCTGAGCACCGACACAAAAATGGCGGCCCACTACACTGATTTTTTTAAGCGTTTGTATGGTCCCCTTAATGTACATACCAGTATTTCCTAAAAGTTTGCTTTAACTTATTGAATCTCAGAAAAAAATAGATGGAGAAAACTTTTAGAAATTATTGATATTCAATTGCAAGGATAAATGCTGAAAAAATTCTGCCTATGACAGCCGTCATTTTTGTGTCAGCGCTCAGACCTAGTATTCAGGGAGCGGTGCTAGTGCAATTCACTAAGAGAAAGACAGATGTCTTTAAGAGAGAAACTCGTCGTTCACCTTAAGCGTGTTCATTTGGAACTATTTCCTTTCACTGAATAGCTCATTTGAACTAATTCGTTAGAGTGATGTCAATCAGTGGGTCTGGATTAGAAATGAAAAGAAGTAAAAATACCAAAAAGAACATATAATATCTATATACATAGAGACTTTTAATTAACCTACAACTTTTTCTTATTTATTTATATTTTTTCTCACAAAAAGGTATACTTACTAAGTAAGTTACTAAGTACTCTTTTTAAAAAATAAGTTTGAATTGAGCAGATTCTTTTTATAAATTTTGAATTTGAGCTTGAACTTGATTCATATTTGCGAAGTTAAATTTGAGTTGGAATTAGCTCTTTTTTTAGTGAGTTTGTCCAACACTGGCTAAATGTTTGAAACCGAATTCCTTTGATGAATGTCAAAGAATAGCGCGCAAAACTGGTAAAATTTCAAAAATACCAATGGGCAAAATTTACTATATTAGGCTGAAAGTTTGAAACAGAATTCCTTTTACGAATGTCGAACGTGACAAAATGTTAAAAATCGCATTGGAAATCATATTATTAATCGCGAAAAATAAAAAAATCGTGGAGGATAAAATTTACTATATAAAGTTAAAATTTAAAACTGAATTCTTTTTCAGAATATTAATAAATCGAGGTATACCTCGCAAATATGCTAAAATTGCAAAAATAGCGGCAGACAAAATTTACTATATTTGACTAAAAGTCTGAAACAGAATTATTTTCACGAATGTCAAAATATCGCCACAGAAAGCAAAGAACGCTAAAAATCGCGTTGAAAATCACATTAAAAAGGACTAAAGATTAAAAAGTAGCAGATGACAAAATTTACTATAGTGGGCTAAAATATTGTAACCTCAGTTTTTTCACGAATGTAAAAATATCACCGCGGAGAGTCGAAAATCAATAAAAATCGTATTTAAAATCTATAAAAATTCAAAAAACTTCACATTTTGAAAAGAACAAAATTAACCTTTTGCTTACGAGGGGATTACCGTAGTCATTGAAAAATATGGGGTTGGAAATACCGTCATCAGGAAAATTTACGCACCCCAAAGATGGAGTGTAGGAAATCCTTAGTAGCTTTTGGCTCAACAGATGTCTCAATGCCTATCACAGAAGGGAAATTCTGTAGAGAAGATATTAGTTATAGGGAAATACAGGGAAAACTTATGCAATAAGGAAAGTAAACATCGTTTAAACAGACGATTTGTAACTGTTTCTCCCGCACTTCTTTTAAATTGGTGGAAGATCATTCTTGTTTGTGACATGATAGAGAATAGATTATTTTCAGTAAATTGTTTTAGTATTTTGACATTGTTTTTACAATTTTGACATTATTTAGTATTGTTCCAAGACGTGACAATTGAATCGTTTTGCTGGGAGCGTGTAATTGTCGTCGTCCACTGCCTGCAGTGATACATGTCACATGATATAAACCCACCAACATGTTGCAGGATCTTATCGCAATTTCACAACCCCTCAAAATTTCTTTTTTTCACGTTTCAAGGACAAACCACATTTTTAAACAGAAATGGATGGACGAAGGAACTACAAGTCAAAAACACATTCGAAGGAATGTTTTGGTGAGAATAAACTGCTTAGTCTAGTCACAAATCAGTAAATCTTAATCTCTAAAATTTACAGATAGCACGATAAGTGGTATAAAAATTCTAACAATTTAAAATTGTTTATTATTATTTTTTTAATAATTATGTATAGTCATATTCGTAGTTAAAAATATACTTTGATAAATGGAACTTAATAAATTAATATGGTATATTTCTAATAAGTAGTTAGAAAGAATTGCTGTTTTCCTGAATTAGATAACTAAATTAGAAATATGGAACATTCTTTTTTTTTGCTAATTTATCTACATAAATTAAAAAATATGAGAAATTATCTTAAATTTAAAGTATTACTACAAAGAACTATTTTGCTCTAAATGGATTTTTTTTTAAATTATAAATTAGAGAATTGTGAGTTTAACAAAAGTAATTTCATTGGGAATTATTTAGGTAAAATTTGTTAATTAGGAAAATTTATAATTAATTAAAACGTATGAAAGTTCGTTCTAATTCAAGTAAAAAATTCTGTTATATGGGAATATTTCCCACTATAAAATGAAAAAAAAAAACCTATTGAGGGTGTAACAAATTAAAATGTGAGAAATTTAATTTTGTTTATGTTTTGTCTTGTAAATCAGTACACAATTGTTCCTTTACACTTATGTTATTCATTTAATATATATAATAAAAGTAAAGCAAAATACAGATAGTCAACAACATGACTCTGGATCATCATGCAAGCAACACCCGCTACATTTTATGACAATTAATAATAACTAGGGCATCGAACCCGGGCTTCCTGGGATAGAAAATATATGCAAAAACCTTTTTTTTTTTTTTTTTTTTGAAAATTTGAATAGATGTTTTACTTGTAATAATTTCTTTAGATTGCCCGACAACAACAACAACAAAGAGCATTTTTATATGAAATATGTCAATTATATATTCAAATAAAATTTTGAAATTTAATAAAACTGGGTAATTTCGTATTGGCCTCTAGCCATAAGTTAATAGCCGAAGAAATTGCTAAAAATTTCGTTATCTACAGCAGTTTTGAGGGCTTTTTTCAATTACATGTCTGTTAAATCTGTGTTTAATTTATACTATTTTAATTATTCCATAATATAGTTTTATTTTGGAATTGAATATTAACTGGAAACAAATGCTGAACTTTTTATATTGTTTAAACTGCAAACGGATTAATATTTTGTAATCGTCTGCAAGCGATAGAGATAGATTTTTAAAAAAATCATGCCTGAAATTTAATTTAATAAATCAGTCAATTAAGATACAGTTTCCAAACAAATTGCATCTGAAAGTAGATTTTTTCTTCTATATAACGGTGTAAAAATTAAAAATGTGCGATGTTTAGAACTAAAAAAAAAAATTGCAATAGAAAAATCGCACAACCAAAATTTCATCGTCAATTGTTGCCATTCGCAAAATGATGTCAGCGTTACGCACGGACACGTTTGTTCTTTATAATATAGATACTGCTGTTGCCACTTAAGAAAAACAAAATACATACAAACGATTACGATTATAAAAACACATGTATTCTTGGGTAGCATGATATAAACACATGATAAAAACACAACGTGTATATAACATTTGTGTGTGTATATATTTGGGTATACATCTGTATCATGTGTATACATTTTTCTTAGGTAACATGATATGTCACAGTTTAGAATCAAAAATAGTTTTAAAACGTAAAAATGTTTGTTTTAGTTCGAAAAATAAATATTGTTAATTTGGAATATTTCCTACTATGTGATGCAAAGATATTGACATATCGATTATATAACCAATTAAAACGTAAAAAAAAAAAGTTTTAGTTTAAATATTGCTGGTAAATTATTTACAGTAACATTTACAATTAATTGCAATTACAATATAAATTATACTTAATTTTTATTTGTAAGATGTAAAAATATTTATAACTAATTTTTATATTAGTAACTAATAAGTAGGAACGTAACTTTTAACTAAAAACATAATGTTATTTGCATCTTACAATGAAAAATTAATTACAATTTAAATTTTAATCATAATTATTTCTATTTTTTATTGGAAACTTATTTAACATCAATATAATTAAACTAAAATGTTTTTTTTACGTTTTAATTATATAAACTGTATGTCAATATTTTTGCATCGCATAGTGGAAAATATTCCCGATTATTTATTTTTTGAATTAAAACGAACATTCTTACATTTTAAATACTATTTTTGCATCTTAAAAATATTCCTATTTGATATCATTAGCTAATCCGCAGAAGATCATATGATACCGCAATGTACTCGGTAAAAGATTACCATGTAAACAAATGATTGAAAACTAATAAACAAAGGCTTCAAAATCACTAGTAGTCTCGCTAGTAGTCAGGTTGCGATGCTCGAGAAGCACTTTGTCTCACAAAGAAGATGTGTTTTCTGCTGACCCGATAGTGTGAGGTCACTCTCACCAGGACGAAAATTTATTGAGTTTGGACATTCAGCAGAAGTTCGATCAGGGAATATTTGCTGCTTGGGCAATGTAAGGACTATAACAGTAATAATTTTCAACATCTGTGGTAGGAGGAAAAGTTATACATTTCATGTAGATTCTTCTGCAATTTAAATATTAATTACATGTGAATAAAAACTGGCGTTGTAATCATTCAAAGTGTGTATACATTTTTCTGATGCACCCTGTATATTTTTAAGCTAAAATAAACTTTGATATGAAAACAAAATGTCAGATATATAATCCCCTCATATACAGTGTTCTTAATATAAAAATTGTATTACAGGCATTTCTGACCAATAATAGAAGTAGACATTAACAACAATCATTGTGCTAAATTTAGAAACAAGGAAATATTTTAAATAATCAAGAAATTAAGCCTCTACAACCCACAGGAGTTGATATATCGAGAACATTATTAACTTTGAAGAGAGATTAACTTTGAAATAGCTACAAGCATTCCTCACCAAACAAGTTATATAAATTAGAATGCTTGATAGTCAGTACAGGGCCGGCACAACATCACATGGGGCTCAGGCAAAGCAGTTAGTGGGGCCCAAATTTGTATACACCGTACAATATATAATACAGATGATAAAATATATGAAAAATATCACTACTTTTACATTTAATGTGGATAATTATTTTCAATTTCAAAAACTCCTCTATCCTTTACTTCAGGGTCATCAAATCTATAGATTCCCTGACAGTTATATGAACTTTGCCTGTAGAAAATAAAGTAAAGAAATTTGCGAAAAAAATGCATTTACATTGCGGTGTAGAATTTGGCATTAGAAGAAACTTATTTTGTGCATGCATATGTTTTGCAGGTTGGAGGGAGGCTGGTGTTTGTTTGTTTACATTTGCAACAAAATGAACATGGAAATATTTTGAGGGTTAATGCGCATGCTAATTTCTTTCTTACTTAAATTACTGTATGCAGATAATTTAAAAAGGATTTTTTTTAAAGCTCTTCTTTTGCTATTATTTTTAAATGTTTGGGACATGCACAGGAGTTTTCACAAAAGATATAGTTGTACCGGGCTGAGAAAGGCTCGGTGAACAGCCAATTTCATATTAAATATAGGCATATACAGGGCATGCAGAAGCTCTATTCCATATGTGTACTGGGTCTCACAATTTCTGTGCACATTTTATTTTCCCTGGTAAAAATAAAAATGTATGGAGATGATACAATTCAGTTTACTGCAAAATAATACTGTCAGAAGTAATTATACATATAAGGTTTAATTTATTATACAAAATAAGAAAATTCCAATCAAGATTTTAAAAAAATATGAACAACAAGAAGAAAATTATTTTAATAAGTATTAGCAGTAACTTAGCATAGACATATTAATTACATGTAAATTTATAGGAAAAAAGTATTTTACATGCATGTGTGCCTACAATGGGAGCAGGGCAATAGCTGTTCCCTGAATTTTCAAATTTTATTAACTAAAATTTCTTTTTATCTGATTATTTTCAAAAAAAGAAAAAATAATATTTCTAAGTAATTAAACACTAAGACAAAAAGAAACAAAGTTTTTTTTTGGCTGAGGGGCTCTGTTCACCCTTTTCCTCAAAACAAAATTTGTTTCGTTTTTCTTTCTAAATTTAAGTGTTCAAAAATGATCTTAAAAGGTGGTTCAGCACCCCCGCCTCCTGACAAAAAGATAATTGAAGATAAAGATAGTTCTATATACGATAATGGAAGATAAAGACAGTTCTATATAAGATAATTGAAAATAAAGACAGTTCTATACAGTTTGTTTGAGATAATATACAGTTCTCCATTTATAAAATGATTGAAAAAATAGAGCAAGTTTGATATTTTATTGGGTAATAAAAATATTATCCATACATAAGACTCTTTTTATGCAATAGGAAAGAAAAGATTGTATTAGAAAATTTATTTTTTTTTTAAGTTGACAATTTTGCTTTGGTTTTTAAACATGTGTTATATCTAGTTTCTTGAAAGTCTGTCAAAAATTGTAGATTTGTATAAGCATTGGTGCAGTGAAGGGAAAGGGGAAATTCAGTGTCCAAATCAACTTCCAGAGTATTTAAAAAACTAATAAGATGCATATAAAACCACATTTAAATGAATACAACACATACTTTTAACACACTTATAGCAAAGGTTTTAAATTTTATATATGAAAAATGTGCATTATCTGCTCTGAATGACACAATTTCGTATGTAAAAATAGAGCAAGTCTGATATTTTATTGGCTAATGAAAATATTGTCCTTACATAGACTCTTTTAATGCAACAAGAAAGAAAAGATTGCATTAGAGAATTTAGTTTTTTTTAAGTTGACAATTTTGATTTGGTTCTAAAACATGTGTCTATCGAGTTTCATGAAAGTTGGTCAAAAATTGTAGATTTGTATAAGCATTGGTGCAGTGAAGGGAATGGTAATTTCAGTCTTAAAATCAACTTCCAGAGCATTTAAAAAACTAATAAGTTGCATATAAAACCTCTTGTGTTAAGAAAAATAATGTGATGTGTAAAAACCAAAGTAAAGGAAAGCATAAGCAGCATAAAATGTTTACCATTCAACTGTTTCAAGACTTATAAAGATTCTACACAAAATTAATGGAAGAAAAAGTTAGGAGCAATAGCAGCAAAGTAGTATGTATGTTATAGCAATTTCTCTTTTTTTAAAGACATATATGCTAAATATATTATGGTTGTTCGTGCTTTTCATTACGGCAGTTTTTACGTGTTATGTATTGTTATTTACAAATTTGTTAGTTTATCAGTAACAATGGTTTAAAACCCCTTTCAAATGGGAATCCTGGCTGCGGTATTGGTATAAAGTCATACAAACAAACACTTTCCAACACTAACAGCATATTATTAATAAATTTCATTTTTATGAAATGCGATAAAAATAAAGTCACAAAATTTATCCTCAGAAAATTTATTCTGACATTTTTCTACAGGACAGATTTCTGTGGCTCTGTGGGGGAGAGCATTATAGAGTCCCAGAGGAGAAATTGTACTTTTTGACAATTAAAAGCATAAAATTTCAAATCTTCTGGGGGCACATTTTCAATCCTCCAGGAGGAATGTTCCCCGCCCCAGACCACCTCCTGAATTCAACACTGCTCTCCCCTTCCTTTGATATTCAATAATTTTTTTTTGAACTTATATCAGAAAACATGCAAAAACACATTTGCATTTATTATCTCAAAACATTCACTCCTGCAGTTTTGGTATGGTCAATAGCAATGCACACCAGACAATGTTTAAAATTCAGTTTTCAAATATTGCTATTTTGTTAATCACTTGGAATAAATAAAGTAATTTGAGTAAAGTAAATTACGAAGAATAATAATGAAACTAGCTGACTTCGCCTGCTAGCGGGCTCCTACTTTACATCAGGCCTCAAATCTAATTGAGTTCTCCATTTGTATGATAATCTCTTAATTTGCACATCGAATAGTGAACATCAGCACATAAGTCCCCACTACCTATGGCATCATATACCGGTCGTACTAGGCACGCACAGGATAATCCCTTAATTTGCACATCAAATAGTGTAAACCTCTAACCCAATGAATGTCCGGCTCACATCCCTGCTGCCTGCGGCACCGTATAGCAGTTGTGCTGCATAGTATGATTATGCAGTCACAGACCTTTCCAACGATATATCACATGAGGGGATGTGCAAAATCTAGAAAAGTACCCCCTATGAGGGGCCAAAGTGGGGAGATGGACACCGGAGATGCATAATATAATTAAGCGGTCACAGACCTTTCCAACAATATATAACATGAGGGATGTGTGCAAAATTAAAAAAAGTCCTGCATATGATTAAGTGGTCACAGGCCTTTCGAACAATATATCACATGAGTGGTTTCGGCAAAATTTGGTAAACTGCCCACCCTGGAGCAAAAGGGGGGGTTATACCTGTGGTGCACAACATGAATAAGTGGTCACAGCCCTTTATAACGATAAGTGACATGACGGGTATCGTTAAAATTTTAAAAAGTGTAGCCCATGTGGGCAATATTATATTTCCAAATTTTGATCTCACCCCACCCCCTCCGTGAAATGTGATTCACTATTCTTTTTTACAAATTTTTTATCATATATTATAAACAATCTTAAAGTTTTAAACAGATTGAATTGGAATTTAATATATTTGCTGAAATTACTATTATATATAGAACTAGCATGCTGGGCCATTTTTCTAAATAAACCTTAAATGAAACGAAATGGTTTTGTATTTTCAAGTAATGTGATCTTCACCTACAGATGCTACCTTAGTAAATATTTTCAAACGAACCTTGAATCAAACGAATTATATCAATGGATTTGAGCGTGTATTTCAAAGCAATAGGGACGTTCACATGGAATTTCCCTCAATATTACTGTAAACGATGCGAACGACATTGCGTTATATTATATCATACATTGGACAAAATTTGGGCTAAAAGAAGCAACTCATTTAGTTGATTATTTATAGTAGAGTTTGGTAGGAAAATGAGGCCATTATGAGATTATGACAACAGGAACTAACATGTTCTCTAGTCAACATACTACTAAAAGAGAAAGCATTACAATGATTGCATAGATTGACTGTTGAACTTAAATAATGTTCGGGTGATTCATTTTCGTCTGTAAGTTCTTGAACTCTGTCCCTCTTTCTTGTCTCCATGTGAGATTCTGGTAACGTAAGTACAATCTCACTCTATGTTGCGTTATATTTCGCAATATACGTCCTCTTCTGGCATGTCTACTACGGTTTTTCATCTTTCGATTCCAGAAGAGTAAAAAATGCAGTGAAAATTGTAATAAATTGTTTGCACATAAAGAACAGTGTTTAACTTTCATATTTAAAAAAATGGTGAAACATAAAAAAGTGAATTTTTAAAGCTGAATATGAATAAAATTAAAATGACGCCATTCTCTCTGTCTTTCCATTTTTTAGACCAGTTGCATTCGTGTAACCGTTAATCTGAAAAAAAAAACCCAATGGTTAACTCTGGTCGAAGAATAAACCTCTAGTTTGTATCCAATAAAATCTTCCTAATCTTCCATAATCTTGCCGATATCCAAGTTTGACGTCAAACATTAGAAGTGCTTGAAACGATATGGTTACTAATGTACCAGAGTTAGTTACAAAATGAAGTTATTTAAGCGCCAAGCTATGTTCCATTAAATAATGTCAAATTACTGTTAATTCAATTATAGATCTTTCATTAACAAAATTCCATACCTTAAATAAAACTGACAATGATAAAGTTAGTTATGCAAAATGTTTAGTAATATTATTTTTGATGAATACTTAAACCGAAGATTTTTTTTTGGCATTTCTCTAAAGAGCATAATAACATGCAAAAATAAATTCATTTCACACTATGTTTAGCTGCTAGGGCTGTATGTAGGTCAAAAAGGCTTTATAATGATCGAAAAATTATCTAATCAGAATTTCAGGTACTCGTTTTTTCTTATCCAGCCTGAAATGATAAATCGAAAAATATTATTTATTCCATTTGCCACCATTGACATTACAAAGTTTTTCCATACATTGAAAGCGCCAAAACAGTGGCTGAGATGTTCTGCTCTAAAAGCTGGCATACAGGAAGTGCTGGGTTCAATCCCCTGTCGCGCGTTGACCTAACCGTTTGGAGTTTTCCGTGGTTTTCTTCGAACCTTGCCGTAAATACGGGTTAGGATCCCTTTGAAAGACCCCACGGCAGGCACTCCCCTCAGGGTCTATATCCTTCGTGTAGATAATCGGCCGTCATAAAATCAACCAACCGTACATTGGAAGCATTGCTTTTTTGGTAAAACTTTGCTTCATAATGAAAAAAAAAACCCATAAATTTAGCAATCGCTAATTTCAAAAGTCGTCTAATCTTCTGTAATCTGAATCGTCGTCCAGAGTAACCTTCAAACATAAACGGAACATCAACATTATAGTAAAAATGCCAACTGGCAGGTGACCGGAATACGGACAATTTTTACGGACAATGTCTTTTAAAAACATTCCTGAAAGAAGGGGAGATAAGTAGAAAAAACTAAAAAGAAATGATGAATCAAAAAGAGCATCGAAAATTTATTTCAGCAAACAATTTTTATTGCAAAATGTAGCCTTTTGTGATAGTAATAACGCATAAATGTACACATCTCCTTAAGAATATTCTTTGGTTCCTAACTTTTGAAACAGTGAATATTTCTGTAAGTGAAATTGGCGATATATTAAAAAAATAATAAAATAAAAATAAAAGAATAGACAATATTCGCTGATCTGAGTTCGAGGCTGTGAAAACAAACCGGCATGTTTCCGTAGTAAATTTTTAAATGTCTAAAATTTAATCATTTTACAATATGTGTTTGAGTGGCAGACATTCACTAAAATTTAAATATTTGATCCCATATTCATAACAATAACTGCTATTTATATAATTTGCATTTGAATATAAAAAAAAATTTCCAAAAAGGATCTTGTATACACGAAAAAACACTATTATTGCTAATACCGCTCAAGCTGATGTCACGCTTATGCATTTTTGCTTAAAATCACATTGCTTTGCGACAAAAGTAAAATCAAAACTGTAAATAAACAAATAACATGTAACTCATAAATGCAGTCATTTTTACAATTACATCTGCTAGTTCCTTCTGTAAGACACATGATAAGGGAGTTATATAAAAAAAAAATTTAACAGAAAGAAGATAGGAAAAAAAAATTACTCATATTTTATTAAAACAAATTATCAGATGCATCTTTGTTAACCTGACGCAAACGATAAATCGTCAAATATTGACTTAATCTCAATTGCAATCTCATGCATTACAAACATTCCTTTGGGTGTTAAATTAAATATTGTGCCTCATTAAAACAGTTTTTTTCTGTCTTTTTCTTTTTTTTTTGCGGGGAGGGGGGGGGATTTTAAATAAATTAATAACAGAATTTTTCTTTTATTTTTCTATGTGTTTGCATTATTTTCTGATATAGCCGTTTCAATGCTTTCGCCAACGATAATGGTCGCCAAAAAAATGACCTATGGTAACCTTATCGTCCAAAATAACAGAACTTTCCATCATAATTCTATAACTAATCTATGTAGAACTATGTGTTATATACTAAAACCTTCCCTGAAAAATTATCTATCCAACAGTGCAAGTTCCATCAAATTCCATTCAGCAGAATTCGAGTTATAAAGGAACGGAACGAAATTTCCGTTTGTGTTTTATATATATAGTAGATGATATACGAGGGTTGTAAATTAAATAGTGGCAACTTAACCTTGAAACTCACAGAAGGGCGGGCATGCGCAAATAGGATATGGGAGCGGTGAGGTGGCGCTGTTGTCAATGTGTAGAGTGCAAAAAACAGTCGATCTGCTTAGAAGGGTAGTTGTTGTGTGGCGTTAAATTGAGGAGTTTCGTTTCCATCGCTCTAAAGCATGTTTTCAAAAGGTGATCAGCGCAAAGACATTTAAGATACACAGACTGGCAATACCCATTCAAAAGCCATCAGCCATCTGAAGTAAATTGAAACACCTCAACCGCGAGGTCTGTACGTCAGATTTGAGTTGTTTACTATTAATCGCTATGGCTAGAAGCTACTTAAAAAAATTAATTTTTATTAATGTATACGAAATTTATGCCATTTTTTTACATCAAGCTATTTTTTTGTATATCTAAATTAGCATTAAAAATATTTAATTTCATGAAATAAAATTAAATAAGGTAATTTATTAATAATTTTTTTGAATGGTATATTTGAGTACAGCATATAATTTTAATATGCAATGAAGGCGAAATGTACATTGAAACAACTTGGTGGAGATTATAAGTTGAAGCGTCTGAAACCAAGAAAGAATAAAAAAGGTGGGGAGGGGGAGAAATCTATCTAAAGTTTAATTAATTGATCCTTCAAAATATTCATGCATGCGTGAATGAATGTTAAAAATCAAAGATGATTCCTAATGAGTTTTGTAATAAAGTATATTTTTAATAGTTAATAGAGCTTAACAATTTCAAATAAGTAAATAATGTAAGCATAATCAAATAATACATACCAATAAAATAAGCATACACATTTAAATATACATTCATCAATTTTAATTTTGTAAAATATTGATATAATTGTTATTTGTTTCAATACTTTAGATTTATGTTCGAAAATGTTATCTTTAAGTTAAGCAAAAATAAAACTTGTTTAGAAATAAGATTTTTGTCTAAAAGATAATATATACATATATTTATTATTTTAATTATTGAAATTATATAAGATCTTTTAGTTCTTATTGTTTAATCATTGCTTTTCTTTGAATCATAAACTAAACTGGAAAAAAAAATATCTGAAATTGATAATTTTGACTGTAGGATGAAACAAACACAACCCATGCACTATTCTAACTTCAAATCAGTGTTCAATTCAGACACTTTTCTCCGGGAGGGATTTCTGTGGCTGGGGACATTATAGAGTTCCGGGGGGGAAATTCCACTTTTTGACCATTAAAATCATAATATCTCAAATCTTCCGGGAGGGGGGGACATTTCAATGCTCCGGGGGGGGGGGGGAGGACATTCCCCCCCGGGCCACCCCCTGGATTCAACACTGCTTCAAATGCTTCATGATTTTAAGCCAGATTACAACTAAATTTGATAATTTGTAGATTATAAGGCTCTTTGAAACACATGTGTGTATGATAAATAATAAAGCCATTCCAATTTTATCATTTTAAAGTGAACTAAATATATTTTTACGATAACTTAAAAAATATTTTTGCAATTCACTCATAATAAATTTGGGCTATGATGTCATACACTCACGCACAGTTTTTTTTTTTTTTTAATCGGTTATAAAAAGGGAAAAAGTCACCAAATTTAGGGGATTTTTTCCTTTAATGGCAACCTAGCCATTATATTAAGTTATTCGTTTGGCGCGGTCTTGAAAATCGTGCCAACCAAAAAGTCGCCAAACTTTTGTTTATATGTTTGCAGGAGTCCTAAATTTGTTTTTTGAAACATGAGTGTTTATGAACAAATACAGAGTAAGCAGAATAAATAAAATATCTTGTGCTGGATTCTACATCTACCTAGGAGGTTATGCACATAGATGCCATTGTCCAAAGATGTACAATTAAAATTGTACTGTGTGTGGTGTACAATTGTGAGAATCAGCAATTAACAAATAATTTCTTATTCATCGGTAAGTAAATTTTTATTTATGGGTTTACTTAAGAATGTCCTTTTTAATAAATGTTCGTATCATTGTTTCATTTATATAGTCAGTGCTATTTGAAAGTGATGATAAAATAAAATTCGAATCAATTTGATCTGGCCAGGAATTTATGGCACAAATGGGACTTATTTAAAAGTAGTTACTTGATTATAAGTTGTTTAATTGAGATATGTTTTCATTATCATTTAAAATGGAACAGCAAAATTATATTTATTCATAATGTAGTACTTTAATCTTTATCTTTTTTCAATATTTATACAATTTATTTAATATAAAGAAGCTATCGATATTTTTATATACAAACAGAAGTAACTTGTATAAAGATATATATATATATATATATACACGGTTCTTCTTCATTATCCCGTCAACCGTCTTCCATTAAAAAAAAAAAAAAAAAAAACTTATGTATAATTATTAATTCATAACATTTTTTAATCAATAAAAATATCACTTTCTTATGAATCGCTTCATTTTAATTTAGATGTGAAAAATTAAAGCTGTTTAACTTAGCTGTCTTGGAATTCCTAATGCATTTCTAATATATAATATACCTTGCAGAGTGTGGTATAAAATAAAATATTTACTGAAACACTAAGAACTTTTTATTACTGTTGTTATCCAAAACTGTACAATTAGAATAACTTTTGGAAGTCCCAAATGAATATCAACATATTGATAACCTCCTAAGCTACAATAAAGTTATCTGTGGTCTGCCTACTGATGGAAGTCGAGGAACTGACTTGCAAAAGCTGACATTTGGAATTCGAGGAACTAAGTTAACAAAGTCTTCTGTTACAATTTTTATGCCAGCTGGAGACATTCACTGGCAGAAATTTTTATTTAATTTTTCTGTCTGTAAATGTAACTTGCTAGAGCTTGAGATGTCTTCCACGTCCAAGAAACCTCTTGCTGCCAATCTTCATTCACAGTAATTCAATATGTTGATATTAAGTCCATTAAGATTTGGAAAAAATATTTTACTTGTACTTTTTTGCATAACAACAGTAATAAAAAGTTCTTTGTTTTTCAGTAAATATTTTTATTTTATATTTGTATCTGAAAGTGTTATATATTAGAAATGATGGTACTTCTCGACTATCTTGTCAAGAGAAGGAAATTTCACATGCATAGTTTCTGGTAACCTATTTACTGTTTCTTTTACAAAATATTTTTTCCTGTATTTATACAATTTATTTAATATAAAAAAGTCATTTATTTTTTTGGTACTTCTCCATTACCCGTCAACCACTTTTCATAAAAATGTTATTGTCAAACTATAGTATTTAACGCCAAAAATGCAGTCCCAATCACTTGACGTCAGAAGCATTACACGTGTTTGTTAAGTCATCAAGTGGTTTTCAATTCACCATTTACCTGTATTTTTCATTATGTTCATTTTGTTATATATTAGAAATGCTGGTACTTCTCAACTATTGAGGTCTTGGCGACGGGTTACAGAGAACTGAAGCATCCCTAAAATTTGTCATGTATATTTTCTGGCAACCTATTCACTGTTTATTATATAAAATTTATATAATTTTTTTTTTCAATATTTATACAATTTATTTAATATAAAGAAGCTATTTATCTATTTTTGTATACAAACAGAAGTAAATCCTGTTCACCGTTTTCTATTAAAAAAAAAAACTATCGCCAAACTATTAATCTCCATGTATTATGCTAAAGCCAATAAACAAATGGAAGAATGTTGCCATTAGAATCTCATTCAGGGGCGTAGCGAGCGGGGGGGCAAGGGGGGCAGCTGCCCCCCCAATGTTTGGTAAAAGGATTCAGTCGGCTTATCAGCAGATTTAATTAGTGTCTCTGTAGTATGTCAGTAGGCCGATTAATAAAAACAATTCGGAAAAATTCTGGTTGGCAGGACTTTAAGTCTTCAGAATGCATTTCACTACACCCTTACAATCATATGGTAAAAGCTAGTCGGTCTGTCAATACATAGGTTATGAGTAAAAAAAGTAATGGTTTCAATAGATCTATCTGGTCAGCCGGTATGAAAGTTACGTGTTCTATCACATTTTCGAATCACATAAATAGCTAGTCGGTCTACCCACTGAAAAAAAATTATCATTTATAAATTTTGTCTGCAGAGCCGGAAATGTTGGACATATACTATACCTTACCCACACATGGAAAAGCTAAGTCGGCCGTCGATACATAGGCCAATAGGGGAAAAAAATGAATCTGATCTATTGATTTGAAAATATCAGAAATTTGTCCTACAGTAACACTCGCAACTTACATAGATAAAAACTATCAATATACACCGGCCTCCAAAAGTTAAGGTACAACCGGTTTTTTGCATCTAATTTGCGAATGAATATAGAAACAACAAATTTGGAGGAAATGTGCGCTAAACTGTTATTTATTAAATGCGACATAGAAATCTACTTAAGTTAAACGTATAAATGAAATTACAACAAAAAGCACTCATGGTGGAAAATTCCATTCTTTGAGAAATCAGTACATCGCAGTATTATGCAGTAAAATGTGACAGAAACATAAGAAAACTGTTTCTAATACGGAATATGCCCACACCGGACGGCATCGAATTTCCATGCTCTCAATTAAATTGTCGGACACCGAAATAGGTAATCTGACCAGACTTGGAGTAAGCCTTGTTCCAGCTCATTTAATGACCTTGGAGGAGGACTTAAAGCCGCAACCTGTCTTACAAGATAGTCCCAAAGATGTTCTATCGGATTCAAGTCTGGAGAGTCTGGCCATTATGAGCTGGCCATTCCATTCTCTCCAAACCGTGATCCTCAAGATAATCCTCAACAACCACAGCTCGGTGTGGTCTCGCATTATCATCCATTAGAATGAAACCATTGCCAATAGCACCGGAATATGGGCGCACATATGAATCAAGGATCTCATCCCGATATCTCGCACCAGTCACAGTTCCTCCATGGAGCACATGCAGGTCAGTGTGGCCTCCGAGTGAGATCCCTGCCCAAACCATGATTCCACCGTTTCGGTACCTGTGTGTTTCGACAGTGTTTGATTGATGGTATCGAGTGCATTGTTCTCTCCAGATCAGAAGACGTCCTAAATCGCTCTCCAGTGTGAATCTGGACTCGTCGGTGAAGAGTACATAAGCCCGCTGTTGTCTGGTTCAGGAAACATGTTCTCTTGCCCAACATAAGCGGACCATTCTCTGTCGTCTGTTGGGGGGGGGGGACACACACAACTGATCACCTTGCATAGAGACCTGCATTGTGAAGACGTCTTCGCACCGTAGTAGGGGAGATTCTTCTCCCTGGTGCTGCAAAGTGGTCTGCAATGAGTTGCGGCACAGTAGTGCGTCTTCTCCTTCGGGCCGAAAGAGTTAGAAACCGGTCTTCTGCAGGTGTTGTAACACGTGGGCGGCCTGGAACATGTCTTCTAGACACAGAATCTTTGGATTCATACTGATCCCAGAGTCGTTGGACTACACTGCGAGACACATTGAGCCGTCTACCAGTATCGGCCTGTGACAACCCCATTTATATCCATCCTACCGCCCGCCACCTTAATGAATCGGGCAAACGACTTCTTCTAGACATTTCTAGACTCTAGTGGCTGTTGTGAACAAAACTGACAACAATAGTTCGAATGCAACAAAGCTTACACGCGAAATTACGAAAGCTTCATAATTGCATATTTTTCTCTCATTCACAAGTAGCTATTCTTTTCTATAAAATAAAAGTGGTAGCGGTAATTTTTGCATAAGTTTTTTTAAGGCTTATTATTGTCATTCATATAAACTATGAAGATTAATCTGACTGCCATTTTTTGTCTGGTGAGCTTCGAAAAACATGTTGTACCTTAACTTTTGGAGGCCAGTGTATATAAACTAGGTCGACCGAATGCGAAAGTTGCTTAAGAAAATTCAAGAAATTTTATACTTGATAAATAGTAGGTTCTAGCAGCGATATGATGTTTACGGCCTTTGGAACTGTTTTAGGAACGTTTGGAAAACGAAAACGAAGAATTTTTAAAACTATTTAAAAAAAGAAAATGAATAAATTAAAAAAATATCCGTGCATTTAACATTTAATACCTAAAAACTTCTTACTTTTTTTTGATAAAACTAAAACTAAATTTATATACGTGTGCCAACATAACATAATTTTCACTGATTTTTCACTTGTTATTATAAAAATTAGAATTGGAGCCTTTATTAATTACTTAATATTTATTGTATACCCCGATTACCGTAATTTCCAGCGTATAATCCGCGGATCAAACAATTATGTTTCGACCCAGAAATTTTATTTTATATAATGGAACATACTTCGACTTCGAACAAATTTGAGCCGAGGAGCCCGTGGCCATATGCCTGCTAGATAGCTGTAAATATTTTACTTCAATTATTAAATAAAATTTCTGGGTCTAAACATAATTGTTTGATCCGCGGATTATACGCCGGAAATTACGGTACATGTTAGCGATTACTTTTTTTAAAAACTAAATCATACGTAAGATGAATTATTTTTTAATAAAGAATTCAGAAAGTAGAGGATTTCAGGAAAAATTAAATTATTAAAAGTAGTTTTATGGTGAAAAAAACAACTTGAAGCGATTGCGGAACATTAACACATTTGCACGTAAAACAATATAAATAGTTCAGCATTTCAGGCCCGTAACTACCGCCGGGGCACTGCCCCGGGGCCCCAAACTGATGGTTAAACAATTATTATATTTTAATATATAATCTAACTTCCTATAAAATACCCAGCACCTAGCTAAAAGTTAATAATAAAAAAATCCATCAAAGTGCTAGAGTAAATGTTTTTGCGTGTCCGTTCAAATACTGCATACGCTTCGCATGCAAAAACATCTCTAGAGCAGACAGCAGAATGTCGAGTCAAATGTGTCATGTCGCGCCAGGTGCCTGCCGAGTGATGAGTCAAGTGCAAGCTAGGACGTGCAGTGAGCTAGTGCTATTCATGATGAGTCATTCGTTTACTAACTGCTCATCAATATCGGACTTTCAGAGCAGTTGAGAGTCGCATAGTAGTGATAGTACGATAGTTTATAACTTAACCCCTTCGTGACGAGCGTCTTTTACGGAATTTTTCATCAACCACCGGTTTTTCAAAACAGAAATTTTCCCCTAATTTAATGGCAGAAATGCTGTCATTATATAAGGCAAAGCTTACAATAAAAATTAACTGGTGGGAATAATCGAGGATTCTGAGCATCTTATGCGTCACGTATACGTGTCACTCGTCCCCAAGGGGTTAATCTTACTTTGCTTGTGTTGAGATAATAGTTTATATCATGAAACGTCAAGTGGAAATAAAAAAAGACAGACTCTAAAAAGAAGAAACTGGGAGGCTGCAAAAAGTTCGAAGAACTTATCAACATGGCTGGACAGTGGAAACCACTCGACAGGGAATGGTGATAAGAAAGGTATGAATGGTTTGCTTTATTCAGTGTGATGTGTAATTCATGTAAAAATAGTACAGTCAAACTTGAATAATTCGAACGTGTATAATTAGAAATCGTGGATAATTCAAATGTTTCTGTCGGCCCCTTGACATTCCTATAAAACACAATCAGTGGTGGATTAAGCACTCAAGAGGCCCTAGGCGCAATTAAATTTTGAGGCCTTCCAAATATTTTCAGTACCCCTAGTGTGCATTTTTTAGTTTTACAATTAGAATTACTGAAAGTGTATATTATTAATTCCATACGATATTATCTCTAATTGGAATATAAAGTTCAAATTATTTTCTATCGCATGCTAATAACATATTGAAAGTACTTCCCATTCATTACATTATCATAATTTTTAGAACTAAGAAATCACATTTTTATTTAGCTTTTATGTTGGAAATCACTACGTTCTATTTACTAAACTATCATTTCATTCTATCATTCTAAACAAATGTGTTTTTCACAAATATAACTGTAGGATTTTTTCTTATCAATACAAATTCTTTTTTTTTTCCAGTAAAGTTCATCTTTTAAATAATTACTGAGTTATATCAAAGAAACATTTTAGTAATACAAAATCATATATTTTATTTTTAACTATCAATTATAATTAATCAGTTAAAATTAATTGTAAAAACTATTAATTAAGTAATAATGCGACAGATTGACTATTTTACATTAGTCGGATTTGAAACATTTTTGAGTCGGCCAATCTTGCTTTTTGCCCCCCCAAAAATTTTCTTTCGCTACGGCCCTGATCTCATTTAAAAAAAAAAATTCAGCAAAGCCCATTTGAATGAATCATCCACGGAGGAAGATAAATGGAGGGGAAAGTAACGTTGAAATTTTACAATACAGTTTTTCTCCTTATAGATGGCGCCACGGTAAACTGAAGGCTATCCTAACTTGTTTCTGCAATGCTTTCAATGCGAAAAGCATTCATTTTTTAAATGTTTTTGATTGAAAATTTGAACTTTAAAAAAGTCAAACAAGTAGAAATTTCATTAAATAAAGTTTTCTTCACACCATGCATATATCTTAATAGATATTTTGCGTTCCGATTGTTTTTTATAACTCTTTAAATAAGAGTTCATCCTGACAGAAGCATCTGAATAGTCCTTTAAAAATAAATATCACGGATATTGTACTGCGAAGAAATACGGAATGGACGTATAATTTTTAGAGATTAAAAGTATTATTCAAATAAAAACAGCTTCAGATTACAGCCAAACAAATAGCACTCTATAAGACAATTTAAATGGCCATGTCAATTAGCCACAGACATTAGCATTCATTAAGTATAACATTTTAAAAACATATACACTAAGATCGATATACTAGAATAAAAATTTCTTAGTTTAAAAATGATTACATGCATATAACTTTAAATTACAGTATAATAAAAAGCACTCACCTTTGGAGCTATAAACATACTTAAAAAAAAAAAAAAAATCTTCGATTTTTCTTTTGTTTATCTCATCATCATAGCCCGATCTACATCTAGGAATAAAACATTTATATCCCATCTTAAATTTATGACATATAATTGCTATAATTAAAAATAATCGAGTAAAATACTTTCGGAATTTAACATGTAATCTAATGACATTCTGTTTAAAGGCAGCCGCCAAATTTTACAGCGCACTCTTTCGTTAAAAAAATATGACTTGCATTTTCGATATCCTCGCCTATTCTAGTTTCCCCTCCAGGTTCTTTCTTCGTGGAATCATCAACTAACAGTAACTAAGCAATAAAATTTACAATATATTAATGAAAACAGAAAAATATTTTTTGGATATTTAATTATTTTTCTTAATTATCCCTATCAGCTGGTGGATAAATGTTTGTGATGTCAGTTGAAACTGATATATTTATTATATCGATGCATCACAATTTTTTATAATGCTTTTACTCTTCTTATATCATGTTGTCATTGTTTAATGACATAATTGTTATTTTACTTAACAAAATACTCAATAAATCAGTAAAACATCATTAAAAATACTGATAAACATCAAATTAAAAATCACTGGATAACATACCAAACACATAAACTCATTTGACATCAAGTGAATGTGGTGTCACAATCATGCATTTTTGGCATAAAATTCTATAGTTTGACGATAATGTTTTTTATCAAAAGTGGTTGACGGGGTAATGAAAAAGTATCAAATACATATATAGACATAATATAGAGATATGCAAATACATATATAGAAAGAATAAAAGTTCATCTGATTTGTTTTCAAAGCTGTTTGTATCATTCCGCAAAAAATTTCACTTTCTAAAGCCTGAATTTCATCAAGCTTTTTAAAACAATGTCAAGGCCTTATAGTGGAAAAGTACCAAAATGCATTGGGAATTCTAAAATTAATAAGGATTATCTGTAACAAGTAAATTAAAATGAATTTATGATTCATGAATTTAATACTTTCATTAGTAGTACATGGTGTGAATACTACAAGAAAATGTTTTAATAAATTTTATCTTTTTCTAATTCACTGTATTAATATTAATAAATAATATATATATAAAGCTAGTCTACTTAAATTAAAACATTTAAAATTTTGGTACTTTTATGTTAGCTGAGCACAGGTAATAAATTGCCAAATGTTACCATCTTCATTAATTTTCATTGCATTCATTTCATTTAAAATACACAATTTTCACTTAAAATACACATTTTTTTCTCATGCATACACATAACTCATTTAATTTAATATACAAAGAAGAAAAAATACTACAAACCAAAACATTTTATTTCAACATCAAAGCATTGTTTATAGTTTACACATGCGTAAAATAAAAGCTGCTATTGGTGAAAAAGAAAATGCTACTGTCGAGATTTGATTAAATTATAATTATCTGCTATAATTAACGACTAACAGAAAGAGTTTCACTTGCTGTTCATTTCTTTTCGAACATTTTTAATAAGTAAGATAGTAGTGTTATTTAAATAAATTTTATCTTTTAAGAAATTCTTTTAGATAAGCAATCTACTATTCATATTGAATTAATATCAGTATGTCTGGAAGGTTTAAATCAGTCACAATAATAAAAAGATTTAACAAAAGTCTGTGTCTTTGAAAGTGTACTCTGTTTTTATACAAAAAGAAATAATAAAACTAGAATGTACAATGTAGGAAGTGTTTGTTAGAAATTTAACTGTCTTATTATGCAATTTAAAATTGTTAAACCCTTTTTGAAACTCGAAATTATCTGAAAAAAAAAAAAAAAGAAATATATATATATATAGGTATTAGAAACTGAAAGTAGAAAACAATGTGAAAAATAACATGCTTAGTGTACATAAAGGTAAAAAAATGCTTTTAAGGGTGTATTCAAATCCAAACTGCTTATTTTGAGACACATTTGTAAATTCATTTTTGCTCTAAAATGCATCCAATTGGCAGGTTCTCTTATTCAGAAACTTTATAATGCCCGTATTGTCTCGATTTTTTGATAAAGGCAGAATATATTTTTAAAAAGGCTATCAAAGTGGACATTTTGAATCTAATTTCCCGAAGCGATAGCGCTGGAATAAAAAAAATATTGTATTGCGAAAATAATTGTTTGTAAATCAATTTCTAATTAATTGAACGAAAAATAAAAACATGGGGCCCTTATAAATGTCTTCATAAATCCCACCGCCAAGTTTCATGTTTTTATTTTTAAAAATGAGTCTTAAAATGTGTCTCAAAATTTTGAGTTGTTGAGCGTGGAAAAAAATTCTTTTGAATACCGCCTTAAACAAAAATTCTGAAGTCAAACTGAAAATCATAAAAGCATGAGACGCTAATAAAAATACTTTAAGCCCACTGGAAAAAGTATGCAAATGGCAGCACACACTGCAGATTAATCTAATAACTTTAAAATAAAGGCTGTGCTTAAAAAAATTGTTAAATTTTATTTTCCTAAATTATTGTATCTTCTAGGGATGCACCAAATATTCAGTATTCAGCCATACTACTGAATGCTTGGATTTTTTTTTTTTTTTTTTTTTTTAACCTTAGATAACTTTTATTTTTAACTGTCAATAAATAAAGATATTAAGAAATACAATCATATTTAAATAACAGAGATTGCTTTATTTATTTGCAGTTTGAAAAGTAACAATTAAGAAAAGGAAGTGTTAATGATGACATTCATAGGAACTAATGATCTGTAAATACAAGTTTTTGAATATTGTTAGCTTTTTTACAACTGGGTATTTCTAAACATAATGGAAGATTACTATATGGATATGGATGGAATATGCTTTCAGGGGTTATAATAAGTAACAAGACAAACAGTTTTTGTATGGGAAACCAGAATTGCAATCCACTTATTAAAAAATACAGTATGTCTCACTCCATGTCGAACTTGCATTTTCATTTAAAAATAACAATAATGAAGATATTGTAACAATATATTCAAACATCAGACTTACTCTACTTTCTGTGAAATATGACAAGAAGTGTTAAAATGTGACACTAGTGCAGTGCAAACACTAAGCTGGACATTCCACTAATTCAGAATGCAGCTGACAGTACATACACTGTATCACTGATTAAAATTCAATCACTTCAATGATTCCAATACACTTTATACAAAACAAAGTTAATATGTTAAAAACCTTGCTAAAATATCTTCATTATTGTTAAAGTTGTGAACAAAAATTAGGGTTCTATTTGTAGTGAAACACCTTGTATTTTTGATTGAATAAATGGATTGTGATGCTGGTTTTCTGTACAGAAAATGCTTGTCTTGGCCACATTATCTTCCTAGAAAGTTTGTTCTAAAACTTTGCAAACACCATGTAAATTTCCAACCTCTGAAAATAATCGTTCACTTTATTCATTCTAATACATTTCAAAAACTTTCTTGCTAAGTTGCCACCATTTGAATTTATTATTATTATTTACTCGCTTCTTGTCAAATAAATACTATATTACTGTAAGATATTCCTTGAAAATTTATTTTTGATTTTAAAATATTTGTTTTAGAATATAAGTAAATTTTATTCATATATTTTAGTTCACAGAAGAAGTCATAAGTTAATTTTTTTATTATTAATTAAAAAAGTTAAGACTAATCCTTCTTAAATAATTTAAAACATAGACTTTAAAAAAAAATTTATTGTAAAGTTTAATTGTGAATTTTTTTTTTCATGAAAATTGTCTTTCTGTTAAATATTATGAAAAATTATTTTGAAATTTAACTTTTAAACCATGAAATATAGAGGTATTCAGTTAGTCGAATATTCAGTATTCAACCAAAGTCACTATCCAGTGCATCCCTACATCTTCTTATTACATTTTCCTTGTAAATGTAAATTTTGGTGGTGGGTTACTATTTTTTCCAATTTATTTTTAATTTATTCCAATTTATTTAACATGGGTTACTATTTTTTCTTATGGTCACAGATAAATTTTGTTTTGCTGCAGAGTGACACAGAAAAATCTCTTACTGGGACTAAGTAAATTGGAATTTTAATCACATTTATAATATATTTTAATTTATCATGAATTATAGCTTTTCATAATAATAGCTTCTCATTGCATTGATTTTAATGTGTCACATTTACTGTGGACAAGTCACAAAACAAAAATTTTCATTTTATGAGTAAGGATGATTCCAAACTCGCCCCCAATGAGGATCCTGCCTGGTTGTACCACTGTTATAATTTATAACTATTATTATTACTTATTTATATTACTGCAAATGTTACTTTACATTATTGTAACGAACAAATACTTACTGTTGAATCATGTGGTAATAGATTAAAATACAAAACCATGCCTAAAAATTAGTTATTTAAAAAAATAAATGTTTTTTCAATTTATAATCAATATTTCTCCAGCTGTAGAAAAGAGGGTTAAATCTGATAAGATGAATAAACAATGTATTAAAAAAAAAAAAGAACTGACAGTCAATAAAATTAGTATATAGCATGCCTTTATAATACGGATGCCTTCTTACATGCAAAATAAATTTCTTGTTGATCAGTGTAGAGACCCGATTATAAATCTTTGTAATTTTATTCTTTCATGATTTTTTTTTTCAGTGAATAAGTGATTTTTTAGTATGTATTTAAATAAAACATACAATTTTGCATTCGTCAAAATGATGAATGCTCTACAGTTAAGTTCTAAAAAGGCAAAATAAAATTCATATTGTAATATTTGCTCATAAAAATACATGATAAAATAATATATTCTTTATTTCGAAGTACCAAAATGTCACAATGCATAAATACCCAAAACATGGTCAGTAACATCTCAAATTCCCTTCACTAATGTTAAACCTATAGGCCTATAATGCATTCATATTTTTTAAATATCTCTTCCTCTTTTTTTTCGGTGTGCTGCTCTTAAAAGATGCCAGTTTTATATAGTTGTCAAAATATTTCTAAAATTTATACTTAATTTATATTTGTATGCGTAAAAATTGTTAATAGCTGTGAGTATGATCTTAACACTTCAAATAATTAAGTCTGGCTAAACATGAGATGTCTTTATTTTTATGATTTTGAAGTAAATTATCAATATACCTTTATAAGACGAGTTTCATTGAATAATTCAAAAAAAAAAAATCTCATCATTATTATGCATATTTAGTTATGCATGACCAGAAATTCACAAAATTCTAAAATCTGCACAACCTCTGGTCCTAAGCTATGCAGATTTGAAGATGTATGTAGGAGTGGGAAATTTTCAGAAAATCTTACCAGCCAGCAAGAAGCAACATACAGTTGAAAATTGTTATGACAGAATTTACGCAACTGCAAAAATAAATCCTTACTACAATAATACATTTTTGTTCCTTTTTTTCAAATAAAATTAAGAAATATATACAATAGAGGAAAGTTTAGTATAAGGTTAGAACTTAGTTACCATAGTGATATTACAGTAATTTGAAGAGTTGCAAAATATAGCTAAGAAATAAAAACAATTCTTCTATAGCCTGCAGTTTTTAAAAGACTTCTTAAAGATTATCTCGCCTCATCAGAAAAGCCACTCACTAGAGGCAAGTAAAATGATATAATTCCCCAACCCTGTGTATATATATTATTATTATTGTTTTTTATATACAAATTACTTATGTTTGTATATAAAAAAATGGTACTTCTCCATTATCTCATCGACCACTTTTCATAAAAAAAATTATCGCCAAACTGTAATGCCAAATAAAAAAATAGAGGAATGTTGCCATTGTAATATCAAAATAAATAAATAAAATAAAAAAAATTCGGAAAAGCCCCACTCACCAAAGTGTCAACTGTCAGTAAGTTTAAACAACAAAAAAATGACAATATATTAATGAAAACAAAAAAAAAATCTTGGATATTTATTTATTTACATTATTTTTCTTAATTATCCTTCTCGGCTGGTGAATAAATGTTTGTAACATCGGTTGAAATTGATTTATTGCACTTAACTATGCAACGGAACATTCTTTCAATGCATTTTCTCTTTTAACATCATGGCACAGCCGTTTAAGGATGAAATTGTTATTTTAATTAATGAAATAACTAATAAATCGGTAAAACATAATGAAAAATACAGGTAAATGGTGAATTGAAAACCACTTGATGACTTAACAAACACATGTAATGCTTCTGACGTCAAGTGATTGGGACTGCATTTTTGGCATTAAATCCTATAGTTTGGCAATAGCTTTCTTATGAAAAGTGGTCGACGGGATAATGGAGAAGTACCAAAAAAATAAATGACTTTTTTATATTAAATAAACTGTATAAATACAGAAAAAAATCTTCTGTAAAAAGAAACAGTAAATAGGTTACCAGAAACTATGCATGTGAAATTTCCTTCTCTTGCCAAGATAGTCGAGAAGTACCAGCATTTCTAATATATAACACTTTCAGATACAAATATAAAATAAAAATATTTACTGAAAAACAAAGAACGTTTTATTACTGTTGTTATGCAAAAAAGTACCAGTAATATAAATTTTTCCAAATCTTAAATGGACTTAATATCAACCTATTGAATTACTGTGAATGAAGATTGGCAGCAAGAGGTTTCTTGGACGTGGAAGACATCTCAAGCTCTAGCAAGTTACATTTACAGACAGAAAAATTAAATAAAAATTTCTGCCTGTGAATGTCTCCAGCTGGCATAAAAATTGTAACAAAAGACTTTGTTAACTTAGTTCCTTGATTTCCAAACGTCAGCTTTTGCAAGTCAGTTCCTCGACTTCCATCAGTAGGGAGACCACAGATAACTTGATTGTAGCTTAGGAGGTTATCAATATGTTGATATTCATTTGGGACTTATAAAGGTTATTCTAATTGTACGGTTTTCGATAACAGTAATAAAAAGTTCTTAGTGTTTCAGTAAATATTTTTATTTTATACCACACTCTGCAAGGTATATTATATATTAGAAATGCATTAGGAATTCCAAAACAGCTATCTACTTTAACAGCTAAATTAAAATGAAACGATTCATAAGAAAGTTATATTTTTATTGATTAAAATGTTATGAATAAATATAATTTTGCTGTTCAGACTAAAAAAAAAAAAAAAAAAAAAAAAATTAGTTTTATATAACACCGAGAGCTGATATCTCAGTGTTTATATGATAATGAAACATATCTCAATTAAACAACTTATAATCAAATAAGTAACTACTTTTAAATAAATCCCATTTGTGCCATAAATTCATGGCCAGATCAAATTGATGAATTTTATTTTGTCCTCACTTTAAATAACACTGACTATATAAATGAAACAATGATACTAAGATTTATTAAAAAGGACATTCTTAAGTAAACTCATAAATAAAATTTGACTTACCGATGGAAAGATAAAGTTTTATTTATGCCTTGATTGCCGGTGCTATTGTATGCAACACACATATATAACAATTGCGATTTCGTCCTAATAACAAGCTAATACCACAATAAAGTGTTAAATTAGGCAATATACGTTTAAATTTAATAACGGTTAAAAAAAAAAAAATTAGAAAGAATCTCGAATAAAGAAATTATAGCGCAACACAGCTAACCACACATAATATACTACTATATGAAATGTCAATAATCTGACGTACGTCAGCTGTGATCAAAAATCCTCAGTTAAACTGACAGTTTTGCCAGTCTATGTATCTTAAATGTCTTTGGATCAGCGGTCGTGGCTTAAAATCGAGGTTGCCCGCAGCAAAAATGTAACAGAATGCTATCGAGGATTAGTGGAAGCCTATGGCAGAAGTGCTTTACCGTATAGGACAGTAGCACAACGGGTTCAAGCATTTCACCGATTTCATGACGTTTCATCTGTACTCCACGCAGTAGGGCGCTCGGTCGCTCACATCAACAACTGGTCTACAACGGCTTCCCGACATTTGGTAAAAGGTTATAAGCTTTGCTGGTGATTACATAGAAGGAATGTAATGCAATTCTACTTGTAAGTTCATTAAAAATTGATTTATACCTATGTTGCCATTACTTAATTTACAGCCTTCGTAGAAATAAACCCTCCTTTAGCTTGTAATTAAGATATATGAATAATTTTTAGAATTTCTGAAAACTGATTTTCTTTAATTAATACTATCTCAGCTTGTAATGAAGATATACGAATAATTTTTAGAATTTCTGAAAGCTGTTTTTTTTTTGCGTTGACCTGTGTAAGTTTGGAATCTTTACGCCCCTTAGAGTCTGAGATGGGAGGCCCTTTTAAAGCCCCAGTACAAAAGTCACGTGACAATTTCTTAAATTGCTCCTCTGTGGTTAATATCTCCGGTGGTGCTGAAACGAAATCAAATCGACCTATCTTTACCATGAAAGAAAAGGAATTTTTTATCGATCGGTTTTTAATAGATATCTAATGATTTTATAGGCCGATCATTACGTTTTTTTTTTGTTGTTGAATTCAGGTTTTGTCTTTTACATATGTATGCCGATTTTGGTGTGCATAGAGCAATTCCTTCGTTGTTTTTCGAAAAAGGAGTGGGGCGATAAATCTTTGACTCTGGCTTTCGCCTTTGTCTGGCTATTCTCTCTGAGATGTCTCAGTTAAAGCGGGAATCAAATCACGCCTCTCTTTACGATAAAGAAAAGGAATTTTTTATCGATTGATTTTTATAGAATTTTTTTAGTTCTATACATCGCAGAGAAATTATTTTTTGAGTTTCTGAAAGTAGATCGTCTCCTGCATCTCTCTGTGCAAATTCCGAATTTCTAGGCCCAGAACTTTCTGAGATGCGAGTCGATTTAAAAAACCCCAATAGACCTTTTTTGCTTAATTTCTTCCCTGGTAACCTGGAAACTGTGGACACTATCTGACTTTGACTTTTTCTGACAAACCTGAGGAGGAGAAACCTTTGTGGTTTTGATAAAACGCAAACTTCTTTGTCAAATAGGTTTCATTTCGAGTAATTAAAACAGTTTAGTTAATTAATAACTCTCTTGATTGGGGCCAGACTTCTTCAAAAACTGTAACGGCAGATTTTTCCAGACCCCGGATTTTTCCGAATTTTTTTAGACCACAAGTGCCCCAGTCCATCGTCTGCACACAGAGTTTTTGCGTTTACAGACTGCAGACAGACATTTACCGACATTAATATTATAGAACTAGCTGGCTTCGCCCGCCAGCGGGCCCCTGATATTTTAAAAACTCCTTTTTTTTTATAAAACATCGAAACGAACAACCCTCTGGCTCGCATCCAAAGCGAGCCAAACGAACCTCTGAACCGGGTCCCTGCTGCCTTTGGCACCGTATACCGGTCGTGCTACACACGCACCAGATAATCCCTTAATTTGCACATTGAATAGTACAAACCTCTAACCGAATGAACCTCCGACCCTGGTCCCCGCTGCCTTCGGCACCAGATAATCCCTTAAATTGCACTTCGAATACTATAAATCTCTAACTGAACGAACCGCCGGCTTGGGTCCCTACTGCCTGTGGCACCGTATAGCAGTTGTGCTGCGCACGTGCTACAGTATACGTTAGTCCCACCTTCCACCACCAGGTGGCGCAATCTGTTTATACGATCATAACTGAAATCGTTAAGGCTTTCGATGTCGAGTCGAATGAGCCATACCCCGTCGTCTTCGTGCCCATAGAACCCGAGATAGGAAAGCGCCCCCTGGTGGTGAAAAAACGAACTGAAATCGATAAGCTCTATCGATGCCGAGTCGAATGAGCCAAGCCGCGTCGTGATGTGACCAATAGAACAAGAGTTAGTGCAAAATTCTTTAATTACACCTACCACCACCAGGGGGCACAATCTGTTCTATGCGAACTAACCTAAATCTGTAAAGCTATTGAAATCCAGTCGAAAGAGCCAAACCCCGTCATAATCAGGCCCATAGAAGCAGATTTACGGAAACGTCCCCTGGTGATGGAACTGGAAACTAAAATATGAAAGCGCTATTGATGTCGAGTAGAATGAGCCATACCGCTTCGCGATGGGACCCATACGACGGGAGATATTTTGAAAAGAAATAGCTAATTCCTTAGCTTCTTTTCCTTTTTTCCCCCTATACAAAAATCGGGATTTTGCTAAAATAAAAAATTATGGTCGGAATTCGAAAATTTTTTGAATCCCTGAAATGCCAGATCACTCAGAGCAAGGATTCATATTTTTCAGATTCGAAAATCCGAAATTTTAAAAATTTTATATGGCGTATAAAAAGTACAATCATTTTTAAATGCATTATTTTATCTCTTTCAGAAATGACTTATTCACAGACAGTTTGTCTACGTGGAATGTTGAAATAAAAAAGCAGCTGTCTTTTTGGAATAGAAATAAATTCATTTGCCGTTTCATTAATGAGTTTTAATTGATATCTTTAAAAATTACTGGTCGATTTTTACGAATTTTTTTTTGTTGAATTTGCGATTTTTTTATACACATGTGTGCAAATTTTTGTGAATGTAGAGTCATTATTTCCACTTGTTTCAAAAAGGAATGGAACGATTTGATCTCGGATGTGTCAACCCAGCATTCTTTACAGCAACCTTTTTCCCGTCTGGGGTCAATGCTGGATGTCTGGTCAGTTTTTGGCCGAAATAAAGAAAAGTTACGGTCCGAATTAAAAAAAAAATTGACTTTTTAGAACGACAAAAATCGGCCGCGTGTGTACCCCGATTTTCGGATTGATGATTTTTTTATTTCGATGATGCGTTAAAGAGCGACAATTTGGATGTCTGCGATTATCAAAACGGAAATTTTCTTTTTGGGTTTCGATAAAACTGCTTCTTGTTTTGCTAATTTTGATGAGGTTTTTAATTAATAACGATCTTAATTAGAGGCCGAATCCTTCGAAAACTATAACTCTGGAATGCCCGGATTTTTCTGAATTTTTTTACATAAAAAGCGCTTCTGTCCGGCGTCTCTGACCCGACTTTTATCCGTTTACAGACAGACAGACAGACGTTTACCAACATTAATAATAGTGATTGATTTTTAAGAATTAATTTTCAACTGCCTGTATTAGAAGCAAAACAACAAATTAAATGTTTAAATGCTTTATATAATTTATAAACTTATTATTTCATGGATTTAGGGAGATAGTAAATCAACAATTTAATTAATAAAGAAGAGAAATATGAAAACAAATTAGTACATAACAATATAGTTAGTTGTACTTTGAATTCTAGAATAAGAAATAAATTAATGCAAAGTGCATAAAACTTCCAATTATTTAATTATTCATCCACAAAACACATGTACTTTTGTAGATTTTCTATCATTGGTAACATAATTTGATTTTAAAACTAAATACTGATGAATATTTCATAATATTTGTTTTTTAACCTAATGATGTTCCAGAAAATATTTCAAAATAATTACTCTCACTTCAAAGAACTGTAGGTAAACAAACCAAATTATAACCTTGATAATATTGTTAAAATGCATTTTAGATCATTTCAACAGTAATAAACATTAAATAAATTGTTATGTATGCAGCTTAATAAGTATTAATCACAGCAAATTAAAACCTTGATAATATTGTAAAAATAGATTTTAGATCATTCAACATTAAATAAATTATTATATATGCAGCTTAATAATTATTAAGCACAGCAAATTAGCATACATAATATGTTTTATATTTTTTTCAATATTAGTAATATTAATTCAAATATATTATATATGCAAGTTATTAAGCTGATATAAATTATAAACTATAGAAGGGCATAATTTCAAAAGTTTCTTGGAGACAGGAGGGTTTTCTTTTGATATTATAGTTCACAGCTGAGGATCAATTGATACAGACTTTTCCTCAAATATGTATTTTTTAAGTACAAAAGTGTTTATGCAAGTTTATGTAAAACATAACTTACACACTTACATAAAACTACACAAATTAATTTACTACAGGCTGTGTTTTTAGATGGATCATTTAACACCATTTCATAAATTTAAAAGCTAATAGATAATAAACCTTCAGTTTAAAAATCAAAGGAATTAGAGTATGAGAATCATAATTATTGTATTCAGAATTGACATAGCTTTAACTCATTCTCTCTGACACAGACTGATTTTGTGGGAAAAATAACTTTAGATAAAACAACATTAATAAATACACAACAATGTAATTTTGAGAAAATTACTTACTTACAAGCATCATACTTACAAATATTACTGCCTTCAAAAATAAGCATGCAAAATTCCTGTTGAAAATATCACCATATATAAATGCAAAAGAGAGATCAACAGGTGTTCGCATAGACGTTAGAAACATTTATTTTCGATTGACAGCAATCTGTAATTAAAAAAAATTATAATAATCATAATAAACTAATAAAAACAACAGGTAATTTTATGTTAGCCAGGCACTAGTGATATATATACATACATATATATAGTACATGTTTGCTGGGCACCAGTGACATATATACATATATATCTATCACTGGTGATTAGCTAACATAAAAGTATCAAACAACGAAAACAATGTAGAATGTATTTCAAAATCCATCTTTATTATGTAACAAACTAAAAAAAAAAAAAATGAAAACTACATACTTACAGTCAATCATAAAAGTTAATATACTTTATTGATTGGCATTCTATTTATCACAGTTCCTGCTTGAAGAATTTGGAAGCACAAATAGCACAAGTCCAAGGCCCAAATTCAAATTTCTTGCAGAAGATCACAAATGATAGCCGCTTATTAAACAGTAAAACTAAGCATGAGTGATCTCCTGAGAGCAATAAAATTTGGCATAAAATATACATATACTGGCACTAGTAGATTCACCAGACAATCTCTCTTGCACCTTTCATGAGTTTTGAAAGTTTTCTAACTTCTTTCTGAAAAAAAAAAATTATGAAGTTTTCCAACTTAACCTATTCCTTGTTGTGAAGGAGGTAGGGGAATACAAAAATTCATGTAGTTTTACAATTTTAATGTACTACTGATAAATTATTAAAGATAATTTCAAAAAATAAACATCTAATGAAATTTTAAAAAGAATAAGGAATCGTTTATTAATTAGTAATAATTAATAAATGTAAAAACTGTTTACTTAAAAACATGTTTGTTCATTTTAACAAAAGTTATATTTTAAATTTGTGTAGTTATCATATTATATTGAGTTTTTTTTTGTGAGGGAGAGGGACATGAAACTAAATACAATCCCAAAATCTCTGCAATATTTTAAAAATATTAGGATTGATTCACTGAAAAAATTAACACATTTAAATCTGATGAATAACTATGCAAATCATGTACAGAGATTGCTATATGGCTAAAAATTTATTGGTACCAATTTTAGGATAAAGTTAGAAATTGCCAGTAATAATATCAAATAAATACCTGAAATAAATCAAAGTATTTACTTAAAAAAAAAAAAAAAAGGCATTACTCAGCATTATGAATAACGATTGTACTATTCTAATTTTTATACATATACTGTCAAATTTGTTTTTTAAATTCAGGATTGTAAAACAAGGTTAGTTTTAAAGAGTTCGGAAATAAGTAAAGTAACTAACAATTAACAAATGAACTGGTAGCATATTATATAAATACAGGAAGTACATACCAAACATATCGATAAAATATATAATATAAGAATTTTCTTTTCTTTAAAATAAAACTTGTCATGAAAAAGTTCTTTATTCACATTCAACGACATCGATATTTCTGTGTTTCCTAAGTTAAAGGTATTCTTATTTTAATTGCACAGAACTGATCAGCAGTTTATTTAATTTGTTTTTTGAGGTATGGTAAATATTCAATATATCAACAGTATTTTAGACTCAGAAACTCCATAGACGTAATGTAACGGAATACTTTTGACTGTCCCTGTAAAGTAACTATAAGTACTATGCACACCCTATTCCATATTAAGCTTCTTGTAATTCACCTTAGTGATATATATCAATTACAATGTGTTTGAAATTGTGTAACATCATTAAAAAAAAAAACAAATTATTTTTCCTCGTAATGTAACGGAATTCTTTTGAGTGTCCCTGTAAAAAAACTATAAGTGCTACACACTTTAGTTGAAATAGGGAACATGCTATAGATAACGGCAATAATATATAAAAATTGCAGGGCAATCCGAGCATATTTACGGGAGTTAGAGCATGGACAGACGGCCATACGGCAGACAAACTGAAGTCATAAACACTTTTCAACTAGGTTGGAAAGTGTTAATAAAAATTGAAGAATGCTAAATAAATAATAAAAATCTTATATTTATTTAAAATGTTATTTTTTTGTAAATAAACTTCTTATACAGTTTCATAAACACTGTAAATCTTTTGAATTTTAGTATTCATTAATATGAGTTTATTGCGGTTAGAATTTTTTTATTATTATTGTAATACAAGCTTTCAAATCTGTGACTAAATAACAACTGACTTATGTAAACTTGAAAAGATAAAAATATTTCTTCCTATTTTCTTTTATGATTTTCCTAAAAAGAGTTCTGTTACATAACAAACACCAAACACGATTTATTTTTATTAGACAAATAAGGAGTAAAAAGATTTTTATTCATGTTCTATGTGATTTACAATGATTTAGAATAAATTCGATGTATTTATTAATGTACTCCAAAATAGAATCCCAAATAAATAAATAAACATTCAATTTAGAAAATAGGATATATCAGATTTTTTGTCAGTACCTTTTTGATTATTTACTTATTTTCATTTAATATTTTCTAATTGACATAAAGCATGTATTATATATTATTTTTTAAACTTTCTTATCCATTTTTTTTTTCTTAAAAAAAAAATAAAACAACTTTATTTTTAAATTAGTTCTTTCTGAATAATCTTGTACGTTAAATCATCAATAAGTTTAAAAGTTAGAGTCGCATCTGTTTGCAGCTCACAAACTCCTTTCATTTGGCGATTTATTTCGTGGTTTAAATTTTCGGCAACCCTCCAGGTTCCTAATTTCGTCTGTTTTCTTTGTCATTGGTCATTCATTTTCTGGACTTCGGACTTGACACTTGTTTTCTCTCACTCTCCGGTAATTTATCTTTTCATCTGCATAATGGCTTCGTTTACAAACCAATTTCCTCTTTCTTTCCAACCTCATGAAAAGGGCCTTTGAGAAGTTCTGCTAAGGTTATCATCTTAAATGTTTACATAAAGCTCAGAGAACAAAATCCCATGAAATCGGACACAGAAATTATCAAGATGTGTGCTGATTTAACGGGAGTTTCACCACGATCTATTGAAAGAATGAAGACTGAAATAAAAACGAATGGTAAATTCACAACTCCTGGCAAAAAACGTCCTTTGAAAGTAAATACATGTACAAGAATGCAGATTTATGATGAATTTACTAAAACGGCTATTCGAAAGAAAGTGCATTCTTTTTTCTTTATTAATGAAATACCGACGGCAGAAAAAGTAATGCGTGCCATAAATGAAGATAACGAACTCCCAAATTTCAGTGATCGAACTGTTCGAAATTTTATGAATGATTTGGGATTTGTTTTTTAAAAAAGAGTACGTTCATTATTGTTGTTGGAATGAGAAGATATTCAACAATGGGGGCACGAATATTTGAGGAATATCCGACGATTTCGTTCTGAAGGGAAAAAAATTTATTATACCGATGAAACGTGGGTTAATGCAGGGCACACGAAAGAATGCGTATGGCAAGATTCTACGGTAAAATCGAAGAAACAGGCATTTTTAAACGGTCTGTCTACAGGTTTAAAAGCGCCTTCAGGTAAAGGAGGCCGATTAATTATAATACATGCTGGGTGCGAAGATGGATTTGTTAATGGAGCATTGGAGATGTTCAAAGCAAAAAAAAATGGAGAATACCATGATGAAATGAACGGCATGCATTACGAAGAATGGTTAGTAAATAAATTTTTACCCTATATTCAGCCTAACAGTGTTATTGTTATGGATAATGCCCCATACCATTCTGTTAGGGTAGAAAAAATTCCCACAAGTTCAACCAAGAAAGAAGACATACAAGCATGGTTAACAAGAAAGAGTATCACTTGGAACCCAGACATGTTAAAAGTGGAATTACTTAAACTTGTGGCAGATAATAAAAAGTTTTATGAAGCTTACCACATAGATAAAATTGTTGCTCAACATGGCCATACCGTTCTTCGATTGCTCCCTTATCACTGCGAATTAAATCCCATCGAACTTATCTGGGGCGAAGTTAAAGATTATGTTGCAAAAAATAATCGAACATTTAAAATGGAGGAAGTTGAAAAACTTACTCATGAAGGAATCCAGAAAGCGTCTTCTTCTTGGTTTAGTTGTGTTCAACATGTAATTGAAAAAGTCGAAACAAACATGTGGAAATTAGACAAAATTCAAGAACAATTAATTGAAAAAGTCAATTTCACTGTTGGTGACTCATCTGACGATTCTGATCATTACACAGATGGTAGCCTTAGCGGAATAGAGCCATTAGATTAACAGTCCTTTTAAAGACTAAAAAAAAGTCATTTTAAGGACTAAGCCTTACCCAAGGCTAAAAAAAAAAAGAAAGAATTACACGAAAATACATACTTCAAACAATGCCTTTGGGGCTGTACATATATAACGTTATCAACATTTTGTTAATTTCGGACCCCCTCCCCCCCTACACTAAAATACATACTTCAAACAATGCCTTTGGGGCTGTACATATATAACGTTATCAACATTTTGTTAATTTCGGACCTCCTCCCCCCCTTAATGATATCGTTAAAATATATTTTAAAATGATAATGATATCCAGTGTTGAATTCAGGGGGTGGCCCAGGGGGGGCATCCCTCCCAGGAGATTTGAAATGTCCCCACTTCCCGGAGCTTTGAAATGTCCCCACAGGAAGATTTGAGATTTTATGCTTTCAATGGTCAAAAACTGGAACTCTCCCTCCCGGAACTTTATAATTGCACCACCCCTGGAGGAACAGAAATCCCTCCTGGAGAAAAGTGTCTTAATTCGACACTGACGATATCAAAAGACAAAACCCCTCTCCCCTTACAGATATCTTACGATATCAAATGCCAGATCCCCTCTCCTCCCTAAAGTCATGACGTTACATATGCACAGCCCCTTTTTCGATTTTCGTACCCTTAAGGCTGTTCTCAAATCCAAACTGGCTACTTTGACATAATTTTAATGCATTTCTGTTTGGAAATGTATGAAGTTGATAGGTGTGCTTATTCAGAAACTTTGTAATCGAAAGACGTTTTTCCTTTTTTTTTTTTTTTTATCAAGGCAGAAGATTTTTCAGAAAATACTGTCAAAGCCGGCGCTCTGAACTGAATTTCCAATGCCGCAGCACGAGAAAGGAGTGTTGTGTCGCTAACACAACTTAAATTTAAATATTTATTAAATTATTTTATTTCTAAATTGTCTAATTATTAACCTTTATAATATTGTGTAATTATGGGATGTTTTTGTTTATTTTAATACTAATTGTTGTTTTTCATAGTTAAAGTTAATATTGCAGTTATGGGTTGCAGGTTGATTTAATAGCTAAAGTTGTTTATTTTTAATTATATTCTTCTGGCACAGAATTTTATTTAATTCTCACACTGTCCACTAAGTTCAATAGTTTCTAAATAAATATTGGTTTAATGATAGATTTGTATTATTTGGGCTGAATGATTGTTTATTAACATAATGTTTTTGGAATTGGCCTTTAATCGGTTGATTAGAGCGCACTTCAACTTGTTTAACGTTAATTTTGAAAATGTTTATTTTTGTAACGATCATATTGCACCATTATTAACAGATATATTTTTAAATATGTGGTCGTATTTTAAATATTAATTGAAAGGAGTTGCTGGTATTTTAAAAGGCTTTTATGGAGGCTGCTGGTTAAATTAAATATAAACGATTATTCATCTATTTACTTGCATGTGAGGAAAATTCTGTTTTTCTCTCTCTCTTTCCCCTTTTCCCCTTGTTTACAATATCATCGGCGAACACCGGACCGGAGCAAGTCTTCTGGTAAAGTCATCAAAGAGTGAATACCCCTTTAGCGTCCCCACGTGATCTTTGACATCACGTACAGTGTCTCACATAAGTGATGGGACACTTGTGCTTTACAAAAGGAAACTAATCAAATAAATTAAAAAAACATGTACACATTTTTTTTGTGGGTGTGTTTCATACTTAAATTTAGTAAAGATTATTACATAACATACATTTTGTCAAAATATTAAAATATTAATTTAATAAAAATACAAATGTTTAGAACGGAGCAAAAAATAGCTCACATAAGTGATGGGACACCATTATATATGCAACAAAAATCGTCTGAAATAAGCAATAAAAATATTTTTTGGGGTTTTATTTTTACTTAAAAGCAATTGGCAATAATTTATAAAATCGTCTGCAGTATTTCTTTCCAGTTTGTTTTGGAATTTTTGTGTTTTTTAGCTCTGTGTAGTCATGAATGCTAAACGAAAAGAAACTTCGCCTGAAATTCGAAAATTAGTTATTAATTTGCATATTGAACGTGGAAAATCTATTAGAAAAACTGCTGAAACAGTTAACTTGAGTCGTTCAACAGTTTTCAATATCATTAAACGATATAAAAAGAATCATATGATTCAGGATAAAAGAAGACCTGGCTGACCATCAAAGCTATCCAATGGAATAAAGCGAATTATCGTTCGAAATATTAAAAAAAATCCAAGAATTAGTGCTTCAAAAGTTGCTGCTGATTTACAAGCATTATATGGAATAATTGTTAATCCTGAAACTATTAGAAGGGTAATTCGATCTGCTGGATATCACGGTAGAGTAGCCAGGAAAAAATTCTTCGTAAGTGAAAAGAATAGAAAACTCAGACTAGCTTTCGCAAAATCCAACATAAATAAGAATTCTGATTACTGGAATAAAGTTATATTTGCTGATGAGAGTAAATTTAATATATTTGGTTCTGACGGTAGAATCTTGGTGTGGAGAAAACCCAGGGAAGAACTTCGCAAACAGAACTTGGTACCAACAGTAAAACATGGTGGAGGAGGAGTTATGGTATGGGGGTGTATGTCGTCCGCTGGAGTTGGTAATCTTGTTTTTATTGACAGTATAATGGATCAGTACAAGTATATTGATATTTTAAAGCAAAATTTGAAATCTTCAGCACGAAAATTGAACCTTCATAACGATTTTAAATTCTACCAGGACAATGACCCCAAGCACACTGCTCTGAACGTTAGACTTTGGCTGCTATATAACTGTCCTGAAATAATAAAAACACCACCACAATCTCCAGACTTAAATCCCATAGAGAATATTTGGCAAGAATTGGAATCAAGAATTCGCAAACACACCATTTCTTCAAAACAACAACTAAAATCGGTGCTTCAAGAAGAATGGGGTAAAATCACTCCAGAAATCACAAAAAAAATAGTCGAATCCATCCCAAAAAGATTAAATCATGTTTTAAAAGTAAAAGGAAATCCAACAAAATATTAAAACCTTTTAAAAAGTAAAATTTTTGGATAAATATTTGATGGAAAAGTAAGTGTCCCATCACTTATGTGAGCCATTTTTTGCTCCGTTCTGAACAATTGTATTTTTACTAAATTAATATTTTAATATTTTGACAAAATGTATGTTATGTAATAATTGTTACTAACTTTAAATATGAAACACACCCAAAAAATTTTTGCACATGTTTGTTTATTTATTTTATTGCAGTTTCTTTTTATAAAGCACAAGTGTCCCATCACTTTTGTGAGACACTGTATTTCCGGATGATGAGTTTAACACATGTGCGCAGAGATACATATGCATTTTTAATCATAAACCTTAAATGAATTTAAATAAAGAAAATAATGAAATGCAAGTAAGAATCTGATGCTCTATTGCTCAGATTATGAACATTTTTCACAATAGCTCATCTTAATTAAGATTTTTCTTCAAGACGTTCATGTAACTATTTATCCTGCGCGCATAGAAATCAAAAGTAAGTGAACAAGCACAAGAGAAGTTGAGTGGCGAGTTCTTGAAAGCAAGAGCGAGAGGGATGAATTCTTGATTCTGACGGCAGCAGAGATGGAGTAGAACTGAGAAGGTCTCAGATTTATCTGCCAGTACTAAGTGGCCAGGGGCCACAAAATGATAAGTTCTCGTCTTTCCTGTCTTTTCTTTAATTTTCTCTGCATGCTTCCTAATATTTTTTTATGTTCATTTAAACTTCAATCTATCTTCAAGCATTATGCTTGGTTTAAATTAATTTAAAATATGGTTAATTAATTTTTTTTTAAACTAAACCAGCAGCTCCGAATTTTATAATAAAATATTAAATGAATAATTGAAATGTTTCACACGACTATGTATGTCGAAATTTGTGTTGGAAATACAGAATGTTTCACACGATTATGTATTGTTGAATTTTGTGTTGAAAAGAGATTTTCTTAATTAATTCTGAAGGCAAAGCTATACTTAATTATATATGTTTATCACAATAAACAAAATTTAATTACAATTATGGATTTGTGTTCATTTACCTTGCAGTGCATCCTTTTATTTATTTTATTTCAGCATTAGAAGAAATGATTATTTTTACATTTGAGGGAATACAGACAGCTTATGTAAAGTTTAATTTTAGATAATTCTTAAGTATAAATTTTAATAGTAAAAATATAATTTTAGAGCAATCTAATTTTAATTAATTCTCGCGTGATTTTCAGTTAAGAAGTTGTCTGTATTCAGTAAATCAGGTTTTAGTGAATAACCGTTGGAACTGGTTGATATGGGGATAATGTATATGTTTTGAAACGGAGTTGAGGTGAATTGGATTTTATTAATGATGGAGAATTAAGAGATATTTTGATATGTTGAATTGATAAGAAATTGGAGATTTACCTTTTGATATACATTTTTGAATCAACTAGTTCCATCGCGTTATGTTTCAGGAGAATACATTTTTTTTATTTTTCAGATTAAGATTTATTTCAGGAAGAAGAAGATTATTAATGGAGATTTAAATTTAATTTTTGCTAATGAAATGAGACCATTGAAGTTCGTTAGAGTTTAAATTACATTTTTTGGATTGAATTTTCCGGTGTTTTAATTTTTAAATTGTCTAGTTGAATTGTTTTAAATTTGTAATTATGGAACTAAAATTGTCTCATTTCTTAGTATTTTTGAATGATAGAAGAGAGGAAGATTAACTTTTATTTAGAGAGAAGGATTCACAAATGAGTTAAGATTTTATTAAGACATGATTCACTTTGACCACGCACTTGGAGTTATTGTTGGATTAAATATAACTTAATTTGGGAAGACAGAACACAACGCACTTCCTTATAATTTTATTTAGTGATTATCTTAAATTTGTAATTGGGGCCAATGTAATTTATTTTATTTAAATGTAAATGTCAATCTAAATAGTCAAAATTTATAATGTGAAATAATAAAGTAAATTCAGTTTTGAGTGAAAAAGATAAAGTAAGAGTAAATAATAAATTGGTATAATTCTCTTGAAGTAGTAAATTAATTAAGTAATTGAGTAAAGTTTAATTTAAATGAATGTCTAGGTAATTTAGTTGTGTTGTGTGCAAGTTTAATGAGAATGAGAGTAGTAAGACACAACACATTATTCTTTGGTGCCGTGCTGGTCTGGTGGGTCATTTTAATTGATATAAAAGTAATTATGCACTGCGGGTGAATTGGTGAAATTTTTATAATGCTTGTGTGATTATTTTCTTCAGTTTTAATACTTTGTGTTAAGGGCAGGAGACAGTGTGAGAATGATTGTTTTGGTTAAATGTATATATTTACTGTTAAAATTTCATATTTTGCTATATATTTATTTTGAAATAAATTTTGGAGATGGATAGTAGATAGAAATGCAATAAATATGTACTGTTAATTTGTTATTATATGCTTAGGGTAGTAAAAGCATAGCATTAAATTATTAAAATTGATTTCTATAAATATTTTAACTGAAATTGTCACCTGTGATTATAACTTAATGATAAGTAGGCATTTTGTTTGTATTTTGAAGACAATCTGTGTTTAAATTAATTCTGTAAAAAGTGGAAACTTGTTTTCTAATCTTTTGTGTTGGCCATTGTTAAATTTTAAAATTTTATGTTGTTATGGGAGATTTTACATATTTTAAAATTTAAATTTTATTTCTTGAAGATTATTTTGATCTTGCCAACAGTTGATTTTGAAGGTTATTGTTTTAAATTTTTAATTTACTTGAACAGACCTGACAAATTTTGATTTTGAGGCATTTTAGAATATTTTTGGAGAATTGTATTTCATGTATTAAAATGTTAAGTTTTTTTTTTGCCAAATTTGGGTATCGCATTAAACTATTGTTTTAATTCTAGTTAATTATTTGAACAAGTTTTTTGGGATTGTTGAAGAGGCAATATGGGCATTTTTTTTTTTTACAAAACCTTAAATGTTTTTTTTTATAAGTGTTATTATTTTGAGCAAAATTTATCCCTAAATTTTATATTATTCTTTTTGTAAAATTCTGTTGACCAAAATTGGGATTCTCAGTGAGCTATTGTTTTAATTTTTTAGAATTACCTTAACAAGCTTTCAGAGATGTCTGACTAGGGATGATATTAGTTTTGAGAAATTTCCATGTTTATAGCAAAATTTTAATTAGATATTTTAAATTATTTTTCTTGGGAATTTGTGTATGGGCCATAATTGGAAGCCTCAGTGGGCTATTGTTTTAACTCTAGATAGTTACCGTTAACAAGCACTCAGGGGTGACTGATGAGGCAATTACATTGATTTTAAGGAAAGTTTCATACATGTTGTAAAAGGAAAACTAATGCAAAATTTTGAGTGGCGAAGTTGAAAATTTGTTTATGCCAAATTTGGGATTTTCAGGGGCTATTGTTTTAATTTTGATAATTACTTGAACAAGCTTTCAGAGGGTACAGAGGAGGATGTTAACATTTTTTCAGTAGATGGTTATTTGGAATTTCGCTTTTAAGAGTATCTCTAATTAAAGGTAAATTTGGATAATTTTAACAGTAATTTTGGGAGCAATAGTATTTTTCCCTATTGTATTTAGCACACACACAGTCAGAAATGGTGATGGTCATTGACGGAATCCTGCTGGCGGAGACTGAGGAGCCATGGACTTGTAAAAAACATCCTGTTTTTTTTGTGTACTTGCTGAAGATGATTGTATTTATGTTTGTGAGACTTCAGTTAAGTAATTTTGTGTTTTTTTTTGTACTAGCTGAGGAAGTCTTGGGTTTTTGCCCTCAGTTATGTAACTTTTGTTGGTTTTCGTAAAGGATTGATTCCTTTGCATGGTGTGGATGTATTTACTAGATCTGTGTAGCTATATTATGATGCCAAGTAGAATTTTATTTGTGAAAAATTTTGTGCCAAAATTTTTAGGCGGAAAAGGGGGTATTGTGTTGTGTCGCTAACACAACTTAAATTTAAATATTTATTAAATTATTTTATTTCTAAATTGTCTAATTATTAACCTTTATAATATTGTGTAATTATGGGATGTTTTTTTTATTTTAATACTAATTGTTGTTTTTCATAGTTAAAGTTAATATTGCAGTTATGGGTTGCAGGTTGATTTAATAGCTAAAGTTGTTTATTTTTAATTATATTCTTCTGGCACAGAATTTTATTTAATTCTCACACTGTCCACTAAGTTCAATAGTTTCTAAATAAATATTGGTTTAATGATAGATTTGTATTATTTGGGCTGAATGATTGTTTATTAACATAATGTTTTTGGAATTGGCCTTTAATCGGTTGATTAGAGCGCACTTCAACTTGTTTAACGTTCATTTTGAAAATATTTATTTTTGTAACGATCATATTGCACCATTATTAACAGATATATTTTTAAATATGTGGTTGTATTTTAAATATTAATTGAAAGGAGTTGCTGGTATTTTAAAAGGCTTTTATGGAGGCTGCTGGTTAAATTAAATATAAACGATTATTCATCTATTTACTTGCATGTGATGAAAATTCTGTTTTTCTCTCTCTCTTTCCCCTTGTTTACAATATCATCGGCGAACACCGGACCGGAGCAAGTCTTCTGGTAAAGTCATCAAAGAGTAAGGCTCCTATAAGGGGAGCTGACGCATATCCATTCTGTTGCCCAAAATAACCGCCATATTGTGACCTAGCTCAGCATTAGGAAACCGCCTGAGCAGGTGTTCGCCGTCCTCGTTACTGTCACTCGCCGTCCACTAGTACGGTAAGCTAACCGGTTTTAGCTTGGTTTTTGGTCCGCTGGGTCATTAAATGGCGGTATGATTCAGCCTGTATTATAGGAGCTCTAGTGAATACCCCTTTAGCGTCCCCACGTGATCTTTGACGTCACGTATTTCCGGATCCGGCAGCGGTAGAGCTCCTATTATAGGAGCCTTAGGCAGCGGTAGATTGAGATGCTGAACTGAGACCCGAATAATGCGAAACAAAATGGATATGCGTCAGCTCCTATTATAGGAGCCTTACGGATGATGAGTTTAACACATGTGCGCAGAGATACATATGCATTTTTAATCATAAACCTTAAATGAATTTAAGTAAAGAAAATAATGAAATGCAAGTAAGAATCTGATGCTCTATTGCTCAGATTATGAACATTTTTCACAATAGCTCATCTTAATTAAGATTTTTCTTCAAGACGTTCATGTAACTATTTATGCTGCGCGCATAGAGATCAAAAGTAAATGATCGAAAGCAAGAGCGAGAGGGATGAATTCTTGATTCTGACGGCAGCAGAGATGGAGTAGAACTGAGAAGGTCTCAGATTTATCTGCCAGTACTGAGTGGCCAGGGGCCACAAAATGATAAGTTCTCGTCTTTCCTGTCTTTTCTTTAATTTTCTCTGCATGCTTCCTAGTATTTTTTTTATGTTCATTTAAACTTCAATCTATCTTCAAGCATTATGCTTGGTTTAAATTAATTTAAAATATGGTTAATTAATTTTTTTTTAAACTAAACCAGCAGCTCCGAATTTTATAATAAAATATTAAATGAATAATTGAAATGTTTCACACGACTATGTATGTCGAAATTTGTGTTGGAAATACAGAATGTTTCACACGATTATGTATGGTTGAATTTTGTGTTGAAAACAGATTTTCTTAATTAATTCTGAAGGCAAAGCTATACTTAATTATATATGTTTATCACAATAAACAAAATTTAATTACAATTATGGATTTGTGTTCATTTACCTTGCAGTGCATCCTTTTATTTATTTTATTTCAGCATTAGAAGAAATGATTATTTTTACATTTGAGGGAATACAGACAGCTTATGTAAAGTTTAATTTTAGATAATTCTTAAGTATAAATTTTAATAGTAAAAATATAATTTTAGAGCAATCTAATTTTAATTAATTCTCGCGTGATTTTCAGTTAAGAAGTTGTCTGTATTCAGTAAATCACGTTTTAGTGAATAACCGTTGGAACTGGTTGATATGGGGATAATGTATATGTTTTGAAACGGAGTTGAGGTGAATTGGATTTTATTAATGATGGAGAATTAAGAGATATTTTGATATGTTGAATTGATAAGAAATTGGAGATTTACCTTTTGATATACATTTTTGAATCAACTAAAGTACCGGCAAAGGTAACTTGGCAGTGGAGATTATACTACAGAAAAGTGTACATGCGCGAGAAGAAATAGTTCTTTACTGAATTTGAAAGAAAAGCACTTTAAATATGTTTTTTTTTTTTAGATTTTTCCATTGAAAAATGATTTACTGATTAAACAAAATTGATTCAGCTTAATATATAATCATTTTTATGATAAATACCTGTAATATTAACTGAACTTGTATTGTTTCGCGAAATGATTTTCTGGCGAAATTTTGGCGATTGGAATAAATCAGTGGGCAACCCTCGGACACCCCGCAGCGTTAAGTGCTTGGCCTGCGACAGATAATTCTCCTGCGATTGCGGAAGATTTAAGATTTTTGATGTCCAATCAAATGTTTCATTTTTTAAAATATTAAAGATAGAGTAATAATTTTGACGGATTTTAATTTTTCGGAAAATTTTAACTCAAGTACATACCAAACATATCGATAAAATATATAATATAGGAAGAATTTTCTTTTCTTTAAAATAAAACTTGTCATGAAAAAGTTCTTTATTCACATTCAACGATATCGATATTTCCGTGTTTCCTAAGTTAAAAGTATTCTTATTTTATTTACACAGAACTGATCAGCAGTTTATTTAATTTGTTTTTTGAGGTATGGTAAATATTCAATATATCAACAGTATTTTAGACTCAGAAACTCCACACTGTAAAAATGTACTCATTTCGAAATGAGTATTTTTGGATCAAAAATGAACATGTGCATTCTCAAAAATGAGTAAGTTCATGTACTCATATCGAAATGAGTATTTTTGGATAAAAAATGAACATATGATCAAACCCAACATACTTGTATTTTTCAGAATGTGTAATGACGAAATTTCAGAGCGTATAAAGCTATTATTTGAAGGAGAAACGAAGAATAAGAGAAATGAAAAGTGGATCTGGTTGTTCGGGATTTTCATCAAAGTGGATCCACTACAACACATTTACTCTTTTTTTTTCCTCACATTTTACACATCTACTTTTTTTTTCCCTTGATAGTACTTCAAAATTATGATTTTTTTCCCCACTAATTTTTTTGAAATTTATTTTAACTTTTTTAACGTGAGGCAATATTATGTTATTTAAAAGTTTCATAACATAATATCTTTGCAAATTATAGCTATGCAAATTGGTATTAAACTAAGCTGATTTGACTTACAAATTTATGAATTACGCTAAAATTTATTATTTTATAAATTATAATTTTACAAGTTTATAATTTTTTCCTTGAATTTATAAAATTAGTTAATATTTTTTCTTTACTTTTATAAAAATAAAGTTTTTAACTTTATAACGTTTTTAATTTATTTCTTTAGCTTATATTTTTATAAATTAAACTAATTTAATTTAAATAAAATCCATCCGAGCATATTTACGGGAGTTAGAGCACGCACAGACGGCCATACAGCAGACAAACCGAAGTAAAATTAGTTAATATTTTTTCTTTACTTTTATAAAGATAAAGTTTTTAACTTTATAACGTTTTTAATTTATTTCTTTAGCTTATATTTTTATAAATTAAACTAATTTAATTTAAATAAAATCAATCCGATAATATTTACGGGAGTTAGAGCACGGACAGACGGCCATATGGCAGACAAACCGAAGTCATAAACACTTTTCAACTCGGTTGGAAAGTGTTAATAAAAATTGAAGAATGCTAAATAAGAAATACAAATCTTATATTTATTTAAAATGTTATTTTTTTGTAAATAAACTTCTTATACGGTTTCATAAACACTGTAAATCTTTTGATTTTAGTATTCATTAATATGAGTTTGTTGCGGTTAGAATTTTTTTATTATTATTGTAATACAAGCTTTCAAATCTGTGACTAAATAACAACTGACTTATGTAAACTTGAAAAGATAAAAATATTTCTTCTTATTTTCTTTTATGATTTTCCTAAAAAGAGTTCTGTTACATAACAAACATCAAACACGATTTATTTTTATTAGACAAATAAGGAGTAAAAAGATTTTTATTCATGTTCTATGTGATTTACAATGATTTAGAATAAATTCGATGTATTTATTAATGTACTCCAAAATTGAATCTCAAATAAATAAATAAACGTTCAATTTAGAAAAAACGATATATCAGATTTTTTGTCTGTACCTTTTTGATTATTTTGATTATTTATTTATTTTCATTTAATATTTTCTAATTGACATAAAGCATGTATTATATATTATTTTTTAAACTTTCTTATCCATTTTTTTTTTCTTAAAAAAAAAAATAAAACAACTTTTTCTTTTAAATTAGTTCTTTCTGAATAATCTTGTACATTAAATCATCAATAAGTTTAAAAGTTAGAGTCGCATCTGTTTGCGGCTCACAAACTCCTTTCATTTGGCGATTTATTTCGTGGTTTAAATTTTCGGCAACCCTCCAGGCTCCTAATTTTGTCTGTTTTCTTTGTCATTGGTCATTCATTTTCTGGACTTCGGACTTGACACTTGCTTTCTCTCTCTCTCCGGTAATTTATCTTTTCATCTGCATAATGGCTTCGTTTACAAACCAATTTCCCCTTTCTTTCCAACCTCATGAGAAGGGGAAGCCTTTGAGAAGTTCTGCTAAGGTTATCATCTTAAATGTTTACATAAAGCTCAGAGAACAAAATCCCATGAAATCGGACACAGAAATTATCAAGATGTGTGCTGATTTAACGGGAGTTTCACCACGATCTATTGAAAGAATGAAGACTGAAATAAAAACGAATGGTAAATTTACAACTCCTGGCAAAAAACGTCCTTTGAAAGTAAATACATGTACAAGAATGCAGATTTATGATGAATTTACTAAAACGGCTATTCGAAAAAAAGTGCATTCTTTTTTCTTTATTAATGAAACACCGACGGCAGAAAAAGTAATGCGTGCCATAAATGAAGATAACGAACTCCCAAATTTCAGTGTTCGAACTGTTCGAAATTTTATGCATGATTTGGGATTTGTTTTTAAAAAAAGAGTACGTTCATCATTGTTGCTGGAACGAGAAGATATTCAACAATGGCGGCACGAATATTTGAGGAATATCCAAAGATTTCGTTCTGAAGGGAAAAAAAATTATTATACCGATGAAACGTGGGTTAATGCAGGGCACACGAAAGAACGCGTATGGCAAGATTCTACGGTAAAATCGAAGAAACAGGCATTTTTAAACGGTCTGTCTACAGGTTTAAAAGCGCCTTCAGGTAAAGGAGGCCGATTAATTATAATACATGCTGGGTGCGAAGATGGATTTGTCAATGGAGCATTGGAGATATTCAAAGCAAAAAAAAATGAAGATTACCATGATGAAATGAACGGCACGCATTACGAAGAATGGTTAGTAAATAAATTTTTACCTTATATTCAGCCTAACAGTGTTATTGTTATCGATAATGCCCCATACCATTCTGTTAGGGTAGAAAAAATTCCAACAAGTTCAACCAAGAAAGAAGACATACAAGCATGGTTAACAAGAAAGAGTATCCCTTGGAACCCAGACATGTTAAAAGTGGAATTACTTAAACTTGTGGCAGATAATAAAAAGTTTTATGAAGCTTACCACATAGATAAAATTGTTGCTCAACATGGCCATACCGTTCTTCGATTGCCCCCTTATCACTGCGAATTAAATCCCATCGAACTTATCTGGGGCGAAGTTAAAGATTATGTTGCGAAAAAAAATCGAACATTTAAAATGGAGGAAGTTGAAAAACTTACTTATGAAGGAATCCAGAAAGCGTCTTCTTCTTGGTTTAGTTGTGTTCAACATGTAATTGAAAAAGTCAAAACAAACATGTGGAAATTAGACGGAACTCAAGAACAATTAATTGAAAAAGTCAATTTCCCTGTTGGTGACTCATCTGATGATTCTGATCATTACACAGATGGTAGCCTTAGCGGAATAGAGCCATTAGATTAACAGTCCTTTTAAGGACTAAAAAAAAGTCCTTTTAAGGACTAAGCCTTACCCAAGGCTAAAAAAAAAAAAAGAAAGAATTACACTGACTAAAATACATACTTCAAACAATGCCTTTGGGGCTGTACATATATAACGGCAGGAGACGGATATCCGGTGCATCTCTACTTTCAATGGTCAAAAACTGGAACTCTCCCTCCCGGAACTTTATAATTGCACCACCCCCGGAGGAACGGAAATCCCTCCCGGAGAAAAGTGTCTTAATTCGACACTGACGATAGACGAATCGCTTATAACTCTATGTAATTTTTATTTATTAAAAAATGAAAAACTCATTTAAATACTTCCACCTTTAGATACTTCCAGTCTTTAGTTAAAAAAATGTAGTTTTCTTTACGGCTGTTTGTCAATTTAAGTTAATTAATTTCTAACATTTTCAGGAAGTCATTTTCATTCGTAAATACATACAAATTACAGAAATTCTCATTCAGATATCAAGAAATCGAATAGTGTTTCGCGTCTTCATAAAAAGGCAAATAACATTTCAGAAATGGTTAAAAATTAGCATTTTAACCTGATGAATGCCGAATAACCTTCATTGAAAAGAGAACAAAAATTACTATATGCGTCTACAGATATAAACAGGATTCTTTTTGCTCATGTGGAAAAATCCCGCAAAAACGCTAAAAATAGCATTAAAAATCGCTAAGATTTCAAAAATTGCAGAGGAAAAAATTATCCGTTTTTGGACTAAAAGACAAATAGGATTTCTTTTATGAATGTGGAAAAATCGCCTCGTAAACCCAAAATTTCTGTAAATTCAAATAAAAATATACGCATAAATTTCAAAAATGTACGTACGAATTCCGAATAAACTTTATTGAAAAGAGGATAAAATTTACTAAATTGTACTAAAAGTTTAAAACAGGATTTATATTTAATAATGTGGAAAAATCACCGCTAAACGCAAAACATCCCGTTAAATCGCATAAAAATCGCTAAAATTCCAAAATCGCAGATGACAAAATTTATCAGATGACAATGAGTTAAAACATTGTAAAAGGAATTCTTTAACGAATATCAAAAGATCGGCATGGAACATAATAGTAACTCGTGCAAAATTTATTCCTACAAACAACGATAAACAGCCAAATCTGGCGATTCAAGGATTTACATGAAAAGTAAACAAATGTTATAAGTTAAATCCAACAAGGATTTTTCTACACGCCAAATCATCGCTTTTCTCCCAATATGGGAATCTTCGAGCGCCAAAGTGAGTGAGCAGGCCGTCGTAGCTTTGCCTCCACTGCCAAGATAAGTGTGCCGCTACTTTAGTTCCATCGCGTTATGTTTCAGGAGAATACATTTTTTTTATTTTTCAGATTAAGATTTATTTCAGGAAGAAGAAGATTATTAATGGAGATTTAAATTTAATTTTTGCTAATGAAATGAGACCATTGAAGATCGTTAGAGTTTAAATTACATTTTTTGGATTGAATTTTCAGGTGTTTTAATTTTTAAATTGTCTAGTTGAATTGTTTTAAATTTGTAATTATGGAACTAAAATTGTCTCATTTCTTAGTATTTTTGAATGATAGAAGAGAGGAAGATTAACTTTTATTTAGAGAGAAGGATTCACAAATGAGTTAAGATTTTATTAAGACATGATTCACTTTGACCACGCACTTGGAGTTATTGTTGGATTAAATATAACTTAATTTGGGAAGACAGAACACAACGCACTTCCTTATAATTTTATTTAGTGATTATCTTAAATTTGTAATTGGGGCCAATGTAATTTATTTTATTTAAATGTAAATGTCAATCTAAATAGTCAAAATTTATAATGTAAAATAATAAAGTAAATTCAGTTTTGAGTGAAAAAGATAAAGTAAGAGTAAATAATAAATTGGTATAATTCTCTTGAAGTAGTAAATTAATTAAGTAATTGAGTAAAGTTTAATTTAAATGAATGTCTAGGTAATTTAGTTATCTTGTGTTGTGTGCAAGTTTAATGAGAATGAGAGTAGTAAGACACAACAGGAGGAAAATGTGTCATCACGTGAGACGAATCGCTTATAACTCTATGTAATTTTTATTTATTAAAAAATGAAAAACTCATTTAAATACTTCCACCTTTAGATACTTCCAGTCTTTAGTTTAAAAAATGTAGTTTTCTTTACGGCTGTTTGTCAATTTAAGTTAATTAATTTCTAACATTTTCAGGAAGTCATTTTCATTCGTAAATACATACAAATTACAGAAATTCTCATTCAGATATCAAGAAATCGAATAGTGTTTCGCATCTTCATAAAAAGGCAAATAATCTTTCAGAAAATGGTTAAAAATTAGCATTTTAACCTGATGAATGCCGAATAACCTTCACTGAAAAGAGAACAAAATTTACTATATTCGTCTACAGATATAAACAGGATTCTTTTTGCTCATGTGGAAAAATCCCGCAAAAACGCTAAAAATAGCATTAAAAATCGCTAAGATTTAAAAAATTGCAGAGGAAAAAATTATCCTTTTTTGGACTAAAAAGACAAATAGGATTTCTTTTACGAATGTGGAAAAATCGCCTCTTAAACCCAAAATTTCTATAAATTCAAATAAAAATATACGCATAAATTTCAAAAATGTACGTACAAATTCCGAATAAACTTTATTGAAAAGAGGATAAAATTTACTAAATTGTACTGAAAGTTTAAAACAGGATTTATATTTAATAATGTGGAAAAATCACCACTAAACGCAAAACAACCCCGTTAAATCGCTAAAATTCCAAAATCGCATATGACAAAATTTATCAGATGACAATGAGTTAAAACATTGTAAAATGAATTCTATAATGAATATCAAAAGATCGGCGTGGAACATAATAGTAACTCGTGCAAAATTTATTCCTACAAACAACGATAAACAGCCAAATCTGGCGATTCAAGGATTTACATGAAAAGTAAAGAAATGTTATAAGTTAAATCCAAAAAGGATTTTTCTACACGCCAAATCATCGCTTTTCTCCCAATATGGGAATCTTCGAGCGCCAAAGTGACTGAGCAGGCCCTCGTAGCTTTGCCTCCACTGCCAAGATAAGTGTGCCGCAACTGTAGACCATGTCATGTTGACCACAGAGACCCTCCTAAACCTGGACCTCACAGACCTGATAAGCCATAGTGTAAGTGCAGCATAAGAAGATGCCAACTGGCATAGGCCTGTTTGCCTGATTGTTGCACAGGCCTCAAGTCAGTATGTTAGTAGTCTCAGACTAAATAAAGACTTCAGCAATATCTTATGTTCTTAGTATGAATACGATTATTAATAGCTAACCGCTTGCAACTTTAGAGAGTAAGCTTGAATATCTGTTATTTTTGTTTTCTGCTTATTGTATTATGTAATTTTGATAAACTTTCTGACAGAAAGTTTTATTATTTGTTGAGTATAATGTTAAATAAAATGGGATCTTTTAATGGAAAACAACATATTGAATGACTTTTTTTTTTTTTTACTGCATCAAAATATAAAATTGTTTAACAATGTTCTGTTACAAATGAATAGTTGATAAGTGTTTCATAATAAATGTATGACGGATCTTTATTATTCTTCTTTATAATTGGAAAAAATTTCAGAGCAAAGGAATGATTTGAATCCCATCACTGAGCATGCACATATATTATTATATATATATAAGTAAATACCATTACATTGAATAACATATTATTTTATGTTAATAAAATATACATTACAAAGTTTTACAACAAGTTGTAATTAATTTTAATGAATAATAATTACAATATAAATAAAAATAATAGTATGTATTAACAAATATAACTTTTTACATGTTAAGAACACATAGCTCCCATGTCACTATTCCAATCGGCTGTCCATTTTCATCCATATATAGAAGTTGCTTATACTATTTTATGGATGTTAATTCCTTTGCCCAACAGTACATAAACCGTAAAGCAGTTACGAACAATACTGTTGAACAATTAAACAATTTCAAACACAGAGGTTCATTTTACAACTTTTTACATTGCATTTCCATATGAGTTTCTTCATTAGTAACATACAGTTTGATATCACGGCCATTTTAGCCTAGTTTTTTGTTGGATAAATGCCTTCACATTTGATAAAATGAGATTACATTCATCACAGTACTAGATGAGTCAATGATTGTTTTCATATTTATAAAATAAATACAGGTGAATAAAAGAAAACAGTTCAAAATTCAATTAAAAAGAGAAACCTGAAAAATGTTCTGGAATATCAACATAAAACAATAAGATAATATCATACACATGTGCTGTTTCTTAAGGCTACAAACCATTTGATGAGATTTTACAACCTACTTGGCAGTATTTCTATATCACTTGCTTGGCAAATCATTCTTGGAGGCTGTTATAACAAATAAGTATCAAAGTAATTATTAAAGACATGAAAAAACAAAATTATAACATGAGAATGTTACAAAATACGATAAAAGAAAGAAAGAAAATAAAAGGTAACAGACTTATTTGGTATTGCGACACTGATTTCTCTCGGTGTGATTTTACTTTTGCATCAAATAATTTTCGGCAATTTAAGGCCAGGGAAATTGGAAGTGAATCTCAAGGAAACACAAATAAATTTTTGATATAAAAAAATTATCAAAAGGCACCAAGAAATAAGCCACAAGATTTCACAAAAATTATATATATTCTAAACTTTTTTTCTATTTGAAACAGTCAACTTACAAATATTTTATTAATTAGATTAAATTGAAATATACATATAATTTGCATGATTTACAAGTATTACTACTTACAGATTTTCTCTGTACTTCTTTGACATTTTATTAACATGCATCTGACCTGGTGTTTGGCGTCAAGCGCCGGCTTATTAGTCATCGTTAATATATACAGGGACGACATAGCACACACAAGGAAATTTCCAATATGCCAGCAGCTCCACCCACGTAGAGTGTGCAACGTGACCAGCGGGATTCGAACCCGCTCCCACCAACACTCACAAACGATTAGCGGTGTGATGTCTTGACGACTCAGCCACGGTGGACCGCTTTTCTCTGTATCTAAATAATTAACTTATAAACCCAACAATAATATCATGAATTTATTTTTGAGAATTTACAATCAGCTGATCAACTATTGTACTTTACCAGCCCAATTCTGACAACATACGAGTACGGAAACTCGGTGGAAACGCCTCCTCCGTGACATCATTTTGACGTTATCGTATCATACGAGAAGGAAATCGGTATTCTGGGGCACTTATTTTCGTACATGGTGAAAAGTTAGATGCGAAATATTATTTCGAATGTTTACAAAATTTCAGACGTTGATTTCACCCTCTCAAAGTAGGTGAAAAGCCCTTTTCGGACACAACTTTTGTGATTGTTTACATTTGATAGGGCAATTTAATAAGAAAGTTTCTAGTATTTTTCAATATTGAGACTCTTTTATCCCATTTGTGAGGAGTATTATAGTATATTTTGTTAATATTTTGCTTAAAAACTAAGTATTTATTACGATATTTTTTACCTGCTCAGATGATATTTTGCTTGCAATTATCTGAATTTTGCTAATAAAAACCTTTTATTTAATTATTAAATAAATTATGTATATTCTAAAAATTGCTTGTATATTTAAAGGCAGGTGGAAGATGATTTTAAAGTTGTAGTATTCTTTTTAAAGATAGATTAATATGAACCATGGATTGGAGGAATTAAAGGTGCATATATTATCAAATAAAAATTGTGTATGTTTATAAAGACACATGTTTGAATATTAAAAGTTTTGGTACCCATCTAGAGTAGATAAATATGAATTGTAACATACATTAATGAATTATTTTTAGTTGTGAAAAGATTATATGAATGTCATGATCACTTGAGAATCACATTTTAGTTACAGTTTTATAATGTTATGTTAGTAATATACAGATTTTTAATGTTTTTTGCAACCTCAATTTAATTTTGAGATAACAAGCAGTTTACTTGAAATATTTATTTCGACCATTAGATGATATTTTTTAAACGTTTAATATTTGTTTTTTAATAATTAGAAGTACCTTGAATATTCCTTGAATATATATGGTGGTTTTTATTATTTTCCCTACCACTATTTCTAAATCAATCTACCCCAAAAAATTGTGATGAAGGTCATTGTTTTGAAATAGTGGTGGATAAAATAATAATAATAATTGCCAGTGGCAGCGATTTATAAATGATAAGTTAGAGATTTTTTCTTTCTTTTTAAATCCTTATCCATCTTTTGCTGTTCTTAACTTACATAACTTGTGCATTTTAAAAATGTTTATCTTTAAATAATTATACATTAAATAAAATTAGAAACAATAATCAATTTCTTTTACTTTTTATTGAACTTCCTTTTAAAAAAAAATATGTAGCAGTTACATAAAAAAAAAAAAAGTCGCAGTTCCAGGACAGTTAAAATTTACATTTTTCTTTTGTAATCTGCTTCGAATCTTATTAAGAGAATAATTAATCAATGTGTCAGAATTATATTCGAATACATTTGAAAAGGAATAAAATTCTTGAAATCATCTTTTCAAATATAGTAGCAATTTTCGGTTAGCCGGGTGCCAGTGATATATATACATACATGTGTATATATATATCACTGATACATACATATATATATGTATATATATACATATATGTATGAATAAATATATGTATATACATACATATTTATATATGTACATATAATCACTGGTGCCCGGCTAACCAAAAAGTACCCAATTTTCTATTGCTACTAAATATCTGAATGTCTTTGTTATAAAATATTTCATTGCATTTGCAATATTTTTAAAATAACATGCAAAAGAATAAAAAATACATGGTAAAATTTAATTATTGAAGTTTTTTCTTTTTTTTTAAATATTGCATATTATGTGGTATGATAATCTGAACATTAAAATGCCAATGAAAAGATACTGAAAAACATAATTTTAGTTACAATCTTTTTACTACAATTACAAAATCCATTTCATCCCTACATGAATAAAATTTTCAGTTTAAAATATATATATATATACGTGTTATTTATTCATCATTGATTAAAGTTATTTCATTTTTAGGGTTTATATTCTCTAAGAATTGTTTTTTATAAAAATTTGTTTTCTTCTTCTTTTTTTTTTTTTTTTTTTGGGGGGGGGGGGGGGGGAGGGAATATTCATGTAATAGGAATGTGAAACTTTTATTCATGTGTTTTATAGCATTAATCACTTATACATCAGAAATTTTATTATTGTAGGAAAAGTTTGAACTTGAAATTAGTGTTATTAAAAGAAAAAAAACACAATAATTATTAATTTTATAGAAATTGTTCAAGTAATTTCAAAAGAAGAAAAATCACCAGTACTTTTCCGTTATACGGACACCATTGTCGCCAAGCATACATTTAATACATACATTATGCATTATCATACATTTTGGCATGGTGTCCATATAATGGAAAAGTACCAAATCACCTACTTGCATGTAATTATAAACTGCATGTTAAATATAAAACAAATAATGAGAAAGTTCAATTTTTTGAGATTTTTATGAACCCACTTTTTTTCTTCGTTTATAGTTAAAAATGTGCTTTTTATTTTAGATTCATAAAAAAAAAAAAAAAAAAAAAAAAAAAAGCTGTATTAATTAATCTTTGAAAAGAAGGTTTGATTTTTTAAAAATTTTTTTTGCTTTCTTTTTATTAAATTTTTAATCGTTATTTTATTAAGATACATGATGAATAAATATTAGCTGATAGTTATGTAGAAATATGCTAAGAAAAAAAGGAGGTCATGGTATGTTATACTGAAATATAGTAATTGAAAGCTTTTAAACATTTAACTTGTAACTATTTTATTTCATAAAGATGTATTAATACACTGACTTTACACTTAATTTTTCATAGAAACCTGAAATTAATAAAAAGGTAAAAGAATAATTACTAATTTTTTTTTTCATCAGTTTTGGAGGGTGTAGGAACTTTTTTTTAACTTATGAAAACACATTTTTTGATTACATTTTTAAGAAATGAAACATATTTATTTATTATTTATATTTAAAGATTAAATCCAAAAAGTGAAATAGAAAAAAAAAAAAAAAAAACTAGTTTATGTGACCAGATTTTACAAAGAATAGATCTCAAATGCTTTTTATTTGGGGTGGGGGGGATAATATTTGATTTTTTTTCTTACTGTGTTTGAAATTGTGTAGATGGCTAGCATGATTTACTAGTTAAGATCATGATCTTTTTTGTCAGTCTTCTTTATTTTATTTAAGCATTGTTCTGTCAGCTGTTTATATTGACAGAACACCTTACCCTAATGACTATGAATGGTTTAAGAAAATGCATTTTTAAAAGTATAAGTATATGGATTGCACAATTAAATCGGTACTTGTTTATCTTCCATTTACAATGAACAAAATTTATCACCAAACAATGTGATTTAATGTCAAAGTATAATAACATGTTCAATCAAGTGGTGCATTGCATATCATAATACAATGTACATAATTTCATTATTTACATTTGATACATTTGCATGATCTTATGGATAAATCAGTTTAGTTTTTATAATGAAGCATATAAGGTAACTGCTACAATAATGAATCTTGTAATATTAACGATAAAAAATTGGAAAATAAAATAAAAATATGGTTTTATTGGTGTTTTTATAAAGTTAAAAAGAAAAAAAAATCGTCAAAGCATGAGGGGCTGAAAACAAAATAAGCAAATACGGAGTTAAGCCATAATAAAAAAATCCTAAACATTAATTAAAAAAATATTAGTAATATGATTAAAATCCAAAATAAATACAGTATTTCTATCAGCTCATCATGCTTTTATGAGTTTAATTTTTTTTTTAAAAAGAAAAGAAAAGAAATTATACCTTTTAAATACACAAATAAAAGAAAAAAAACTGGTTAATTCTCTGTTATATTTTTTCGGGATTCTTCTTAAAAAGCTTGGTGTAATTTGGGCCTCAGAACAAAGTAATTTATCATCAAATGATATAAACAACACCAATGAGCTAGGTATGCCTGTTTATGATACGTATTAAAAAATTTCTTCTGATTCGTATTAGGTAAATCACTTCTGTTTATATATAACAGATAAGACTTCTGTATAAGTAAATAAATTGCATAAATATTGAAAAAAATGGTTGTGTGTGCTTTTATAACAAAGAAGTATCAAAAATTCTGTATTTCAGATTTCTAATTTACTACTCTACTAAATCAGACTGGCTTTGTTATTAAATACTTGCGTATTTCTAGTAATCATTAATATAACAATAAAAAAAAAGAGAGAGTGATAACAACAAATGTTAAAATAAAATTTAATTGTTGATTTTTTTTTTTTTTTTAATATTGCATTTTGCATATGAAAGATATTAATTAAACTTTAATATACCAATGAAAATAAATAATATTTTTTAAGCTTCTGCTGATTATCTCTGTATAAACAGCTCTGGCACTTGATATAAAGTTAAATTGTTAGCAAATTTTATTAAAAGCCAATCTTTCTATTTTGTTTATAGTTGAAAATATGCATTTTTATTAGTTATAAATATATAAATTAAAAATAAATTGCATTAATGAGTCTTTTGACTTTTAGAACTTTCAATCCCTATTTTAATAAGATGCAAGGAATAAATAAGCATTGTTTACATATAAATATAATATTAGGGTTGGAAGGGAATATTGAAATGGTGATTAAAAGCTTTCTAAAAGTTTAACTTTCAAGCATTTTATTTCTTACAGAATTTTTCACAGAAATCTCAAATTAATAATAATTTAAATTTATATCACAATCTTAGACAAAAACAACAAAAAAACTGAGATTTTGTTTGACGTATGAAAATAAGTAATTAAAAATAAAATAAATTTCTTTATCATTTGTTTTTAAAATGCAAATTTAGGAAATGAAATTTTAAAAAAGCCAGTTCATGTGATGATTCATTTTTACAAAGAATTTTTTAAGTGGGGGGGGGAGGGGGGATTTTTTTTACCAATTTAATCACATTAGAGGAAATATCTTTGATAACAGTAACAATAATGTGGCAAATGTTTCAAATTTCTGTTTCTTTAAATAAAATAATTAATATTCAGAATTGCATTCTGTTGAAATACATTCTACTCATAATGTAAATGTTTTATTCTTTATTTAAATATATTAGACAGCCTGACGTATTCATAATTTTTTTAAAGAGATGATTCATTTTACCCACTAAGTAAAATATGCCTAAACATTCAATAAAATATTAACATTTGGGAGTAACATGACATATAATCAATGAATAATAAAAAAAATTATATAGACATTTTTTCTTATCTCATCAGAAAATCATTTCATCAGTAGTGAGTAAATTGATGTAATTTCTTGACCCCCTCACCATAAACATCTTAATTCGTTATTTTCCCTTGCAGAAGCGTACAAACTTTAAATAGTGTCAAAAAGAGAAAATCTTTACTTTAATTTGTTTCTGAAAGCATACCTTTCTACTACATTGTAAAATATTGAATAAACAAACAAATTTCCTTCTGGTTTTCTCTTAATCATAACTGCATTTTTCTGTATACTATCTCAGAAAAAAAAAAAGTTCCATACTTTATTATTAAAAAATTAACATGTCTCTGAAATTCAATATTTTTCAGTTATTTACAGAAATGATTTGAAAATCTGAGCTTCATTAATTTGGTTTTTATAACTTTCAAAGGGGAAAAAAATGTTAAGATTTAGAAAATCTCAAATGTATATTATTTTCATATATGAATCTGCAGTATATCAAATATATATTAATTATATAAAGCATGAAATAAATAATAATAATAAAGTAATCTATAAATTCAAGAAAGCTGATAGATTAAAATAAAGCTGCTTTGTACATAATCATAAGATCATTTGTATATGTTAAGTTTTAACAATCACACATTCATTTTTTTTTTCTAAATTATAAAAAATACTTTTACATACTAAAACTCAAAACTTTCCCTGAAGCAGTCGCTTCTTAAGTAAATACTAATTAAAATGTAAGTTGCTGGCTTCCTACCTATTAAGGCCTGTATGTTTCTGGAAAGTTGCCAAGTGTCCCTTGTATAATGGATGGCATAGAATATTATATTCTTTTAAACTTGCTTATGATGCTGGAGGATCCTTGCAATCAGTCGTAGTAAGAACTGAATCATTATTGCTAAAGTATGTGTCTTATAATAAACACACATACATATGGCAATACTTATTCAGTAAAAGTTTTATTTCTCGGAAAATGTACACAGCTCACTTAATTATTTAATAGACAGACATTCTGAAACAGCTACCTTTCATTATAACAGGAATTCCATTACAATTGTAACATTACATAATCAATAAGACGAAAATTATCCTCTCCAAGCAAATAACAAACACCGCAGCCATTGAAAGTTTTATGTCAACTACGATACGATGACGGATTCTCATTGGTTACCTCTTAATATCGGTCATCGTAATCGATAAAAACTGACGTGGATTTGGGAGGAGCTATTCCCCGACGGTCGCGCCTTTTCGAACACTGGATAGCATACGTAATTGCTTACGAACGTACGGAAACCCGATGCGATACTCCAAAATGTATACACTTTCAGCACTCTTGTCGCCAAGTGAAGAAATCCGCAAAATCAGAAATATCGCCAATGGCAAACTGCGCAGCATACATTCAATATTACAACCCTAGCAACTCGCTGTCTCTGCGTGCCGTTTCTGTAGTCCATTCTGGGATTTATTTTATTTATACAATATATTTTTTTATTTATGATTTACTTATGAGTATGCTTTTTATCAAATGTTTTGAAGTAGCGGCGAATATATTCACCCGTTTGAGAAATTGCCACAGGAAACATCTGTATGAAGAGAAAGGTCAGTGAATTTGCAATGTGTGTCTTGTAATTTTGTAAAAATATTATTTGTAAGGTAAATTCTAAGATGTAGAAATTGTATGCTGTTCGCGATAAGACAGTGATGATTATACCAACACAAATGAATGTAAAGTTATCTTATCGGCGTTTATATTTTCTGAAACTTTTTAGTTTCATATATCTGTTACATGTTAAATAGTGGTGTTTTGAGTACTTGGTCTCGGCCAGCAAAATACTTTGTAGAATTTATTAAAGCAAAGTGATTTGCATCCTTATTTTCTTGCACAAATTGCATGTTTTTGTTTTGACAATAATTGAAAACTTTGAATTTTATATTCAAATGATAATTTACAAAATTTCATTTATTTTTAAGGCTTTAGGACCAGCGTCTACCATGTATAAAATCTGCTGATTTAATTGAAAAACTAAGTGAACAAATTTAATTTTTAAATTGCACTTACCATAAATTAATAACAAATTTTTTTAATAAATAGCTGCTTTTATAACATCACGTAATTAAAAAAAAATTTAACATTGTAATCAAATTAGATTATTTTTAAAAACCGTGCTATGCATATTTTATAGTCTGGCAATCAACCAAACCAATCAAGAAGCAAGTAATAATATTACAGGGCATAACAAATAGAGGGGTTCATGGGACTCAAGCCCTCCTTATTTAAATAAAGATAATTTTTTAAGTCGCACAAGTTGTTAAAATTCTGTTATTTTCTGTCTTAATTGTTTGATTATTCATCTCTGACAAAACTGTGCATTAAAAAAAAAAAAAAAAAAAAAAAAACTTAATATTAATTAAATTTACAGTAGTAAATAAACTAGTAAATCTACAGATCAAGAACTAAAGTGTCAATTCTGCAGTTTTACTTTTAAATCATTTTATTTAGTATTTGAAATACTCAGCCACACAGTTTCATTTATTTCATATTTGTAATGCTAATCACTAGGGATGCAATGAATATTCAGTATGTATTCGGCCATACTACCTACCGAATATTCGATTAGGCTGAATATCAAATTATTTGGTTTGCCGAATATCAAGATATTCGGCCAAACCAACCTATTAAAGAAAACGCTTTAAAAAAATATTTTTAAAACTGTAGATTAACATTAATTTTTTTGCCATGCAAACAACACTAAGCTAGACATTCCATTATTCAGAATGCAGTTGACAGTACACATATACTGCGTCACTGACTAAAATTCAGTCACTTCCAATGATTTCAATGTTTATATGATGAAAATCTTGCTAAAATATCTTCACTATTATTAAAGTTGTGAACAAAAATTCAGGTTCAGCTTGAAGTGAAACACCCTGTATTTTTGATTGAATAAATGGATAACGATGCTGGTTTCCTGTACAGAAAATGTCTGTTGTGACTGCATTATCTCCCTTGAGTTTGTTCTAAAATTTTAGGAACACTCTGTAGATTTCAAACCTCAGAAAATAATCATCCATTTTAGACCCTTCTGGGTAAATTCAGAAACTTTATTCCTAAGTTGTCACTATTTGAATATTTTTTTTACTCATTTCATGGCAAGCAAAACGCTATATGACTGTAAAATAGTCTTTCAAAATTTCTTTTTGATTTTAAAATATTGTCCTCTAAAAAAACCTCATTTTTTAAGATTTTCTCTATATAAAGCCTAATAAAGAATGCAAAAAAATAAAAATAAATAAATATTGCTAAATTTTTATAGCTTGTTTTGACTAAGATTTTAATGTTTTTCATTTTATTACTTTATTACAAAGTAACAGCCAATTAAGCCAGAATTTCGAAAAAAAAAATAACTTATTACCAGGAAGAAGGAAAAAAAAACCCTGACAAACTCAGCTGAAAATGAAGCATTTTATTACATATTAATGGTTTAACATAAAAACAATTATAAATTTATATAGATCATTCTAAAATTCTATTATAATAAGACAATCTGTAAAAATGAAGCTCATGTTGTTAATTTAAATTATTTTACAACTAAATAAGCATTCCTTAGGTATTTTTAACTATTTTTATTTATTCTAAAGGGTGCATAAAAACGGAACAAAAAAATTGACTTTAGTGAAATATTTAAAGTACTAAGTTTTTTTTTTTTTTTTTCTTTTTCACTCTCTAAGAAAACATTTTAATGTGGGTTTTTTTTTTTTTTTTTTTTTTTTTTTTAGAGGACAGTTGTTTTAGAATATTAGAAGATTTTATTGATGTATTTCAGTTCACAAAAGAAGCCATGGAATTCTTTTTAAATTAAAAATGTTTTAAAACTATCCTTAAATTAGTCAAAAAATTTATTAATTTTTTTTTTTTTTTTTTTTTTTTTTTTGTAAAATTTAATTGTGAAAAGGTTTTGTTAATCAAAATTGTCTTTGTGTTAAATATGATGTAAAATTATTTTAAAATTTAACTTTTAAAAACTTACAAATCCTGAAATATAGAAGTATTCGGCCAAGCACTTACTATTCGGTACATTCCTACTAATTACTATAAGTAATATACCAAGTAGTGTCAGGGAGTTTAACTGTTAAGAATGATGAGAAATAAGATTCCATTCACTAGTACTCCAAAAAAAATTTTTAGTAACTCCTTTACTTCCCCCTTGTCACAATAATTGGATAAATTTAACAGGGGTCGATGCAGGTTTTTTTTCTTGGGGCCCATTTTGTGAAAAGTAAAGGTTATTTTTGTGAAATTTATTATATTTTTGTGAAAAATAACATTTTACAACGAAAGTTGAAATCCAGTTAATCAAATTCGAACCAAAGATTTATAAATAAAAACTTTTGGAACAGATGTGTTACTATCACGCTAAAATGTAAACAAAAGATTGGCGACTGTTTGTTTGGCGCGATTTCCAAGACTGCGCCAAACGAATAACTTAATACAATGGATAGGTTGCCATTAAAGAAAAAAATCCCCTAAATTTGGCGACTTTTTTCTTTTTTTTAACCGATAATTTTTTTTTTTTTTTAGCGTGAGTGTAAAGCATCTAAGCCAAACTTTTTTAAATCCTTTTGCTGAAGTTTTCTGCTCTGGTGAACTTGTTTGTTTACAAATTACACATTTTAAAACATCACAAAATAATAAATAGTAAGTTTTTATGGAATAGAATTTTGTGAAGGGCGAAGGGCCTTATTTTATCAAATTGATTTTTGTGAAGGGGCCCATTTTATCAAATTGTTTTTTGTGAAGGGGCCCGTTTTATCAAATTGATATTTGTGAAGGGGCCCATTTTATTAAATGGATTTTTGTGAAGGGGCCCTAAACAGGCCCCAAATTTTTCCTGGATCGACCCCTGTTTAATTCCTTTAAAATTTAGTAATCTTCTACTTAAAAAAGACAAATATTGATCTTGTAATAATGACATTAAACAGTGAATTATTCTCATAAATATTTTATTAATTATTGATATCCTAATTATTACATTTATTTGAAAATGACTATTTTGTTTCATCAGTGTGCTTTCATTGAATTCTGGTTCTAAATACAATCATCAAACAATTACCTGTTACTTTTTGTTGGGTGTCCATTACTGGAACAGAGAATGCATTGTTGGAATTGATTTATTTCTGTTATTTACAATTAAATTCTGATTTACATTGGGATGTGTGACTATGAGAATGAATAAATATTGTTGATAGAGTAATATAATATAAATAAAACTAGAATGTAATTAATGTAACTATTAATTAAAAATATTTTTTAAAGAAATTCCTTTAGGGGTGTCCATTACTGGTATATCTACCATAGCTGTTTTTTGTTAGTTAAGCCTAACTGTCTAATTCTTTTATCTTATTTGGTCTTATTTTTCAAAAATATATACAAATTTTACATTATTTAAAAAAAAAATAGAAAATTTATTCAGAATAAGAGTTGCAAGCAATATGATGGACTAAAACTCACCTGTTATTTGAATAATCCAAAGTTTCTTACTATCATAACCAAATTACATCAAAAAATTTCAAAATGGCTTCTAAGCATAACAGTACAGCAGTAAATATTTTACTCTTGAAAAAATAACTGGCACACAAAACTGCTAAAAGTGAATAAAATTATCATTTGTATTAATCCCTTTTTGAATTATTAAACCTAATATAAATTAATAACTAAATGCCTCTGTTTTGAATACCAACAATAGCTTGCTTTTATAGCTAGCACATTTATCAAATGTTCACCCTTTATCACATTATTTTACTTCATCTGAGTTTCTGGTCAGTGTACTGAATAAAGAACTGGCACATTTTTTTTTTTTTTTTTTTTTTTTTTTTTTATAGTGTGTGTGATAAGTTGTAAGATAATTATTTCTCACTTTACATATGGGTTGTGGAGCAATCTTATGATTTACTCATTAATATATGTATATTATGAAATTTTAATTTAATAAACAATATTTTAGAGAGATCCTGGAATGGTTATCTACTTCATATCTAGTATATTGTTATTAAATGGAAGTTTTACAATATATTTCTGTTTCAAACTTTTTTTCAACCAAACTTTTATTTATTTATTTATTTAGATTCAATTTTGTTGTTGTTAATTTATGCCCATTGGAGAATGTAGACATCAGACCAGGTCCTGAAGTCATTGGATTCACCCAGATGTGCAGCTTCAATTTGATGAGACACCATGTGGGCAGCAGTCTGACCTAGTGTGGCACTTGTCTTTCCCTCCAACTGAGAGTACTCTCCGCACCACAGATTTTGCATGCCAGTATGTGGCATTGCCAGGAGCCATCGTCTAAAGTATTAACCACAGCTGATGCTGCTTAACTCTTGTGTTTTGATGGGAACAGCCACTGTACAGCATTGTGACATGTTGAATAAATATTGCCTGCTGTGTATTAGTCTATTTGAATTTTATACGCAAGCAATATTTTTTCGACTACTGGAGAAATGTACACTATGAAGACAATGAAAAAGAAATGTAAAATGAAGAAAGCTCTGTTCAGCAACTCATCTAGCAGGGAGAAACCTTTGCCAAAAGTAAGTGTTTATTGCTTATGTATGATTTACCACACTTTTATTAATATTGCTTAAGATTTTTATTGAACTTAATAAAAAATTGTAGCACAATCCAGGGGGAACCTGTTGCCCATTCTTATTTCTGGCCCAAGTAGAATGTAAATACATATATTTTATCATATGTGAGATATACATTTATTTATTTCATCAATTTTAAACCCTAAATAAAAGTGTGCTCGATATAAACTTTTTTAATTAACTTTTCAGCAATTACACAGTTTTAATTTTACAATTATGATAGTTCTTACACTATATACAGTGGATTTCTTAAAATTCGCACATTGTTGCAAATGTAAAGATTGAAACTTACAGTTGCATTCATTATAATTTCGAGTGCATTATTACATTCAAATTAATGTTTTAAAAAATATAACCAAAACAGTGACCAGAAATCTCTGTAAACTCTGGACCTGAATTGCATGTATTTGAGGGAGTGTACTGTATTCACATATGGCATGGAAGTTAAAATTCAATTTTTACTATGATTTTCTTCTAACTTGTCACTTTTTTACTATTATTAAATATCTTGCATTTGTGAAAGCGTAACTATTGTACAAAAAAAAGTACATGTGCTTACTCTTAGTGTGTCCACTGAAAAGGTTTTTTTTCTAAAAACTGTTTAGGAAGACACTCAGTGTGACACAAGAAAATCACCATTTTGGCAGTCTGTCTTTGAGTGATTTCTATCCAGAATATTTACAAATTATCAAAAAATGTATTAAAATTTAACAAAATTTTTAATATGAATTTTCCTTGTTAAAGATAGCGGTGACCAAGATTATTGCCAAGTTTTATGACGTTATAATCATTTTAGATGTAGATGTTTGGTATATTTTGGACATTCATATTATATATATATAATGTATACAGAGTGTCCCTGAATTCATGGGCCAAACTGTAAGGGGTGGTAGAAGAACATGCCTGGACAGGTTCAAAACACTATACAATCAGGGCTGTAGCTAGAAGTAAACAATAGGGGATGCTCAAGAAAATGTAGGGGGGGGGGGGGCTCATACTATTTCTCTCTCTCTCTGACATATGCATGCACAAACACAGATATATATGATCAAAGTATTATATAGAAAGGTAAATTAGTGTATATCCATATTGTAGGTAGTACTATATTTCTTATTAAATTGTTTATAACTATATTTGATGCTAAGAAAAATAAAGGCTGCAGACAGGGATGTAATGGAGGATATGCAGTATACCTTTTGGATTATTTTAAGGAATACCGTATACTCTCTTCTCAAAAACACTATAGCATATACTTTTTAGGGTATACCCTCTACCTAAAGCGTATGTCCTCTGGTTTTTTTACTACTACATCACTGGCTGCAGAATGAACATTTTCAGCATATAATTATACTAGTGAAATAATAAGTGATGATGTCAATAAGTAAATAAAAAGCTGACAGTTCACCTGTTTCAAAAGAGTTACAACCTTTAATTTTATTCTGACTATTCCCTGCCCTTAAGGATTCTAAAGTTGTTTTTATATGATAAAAAACATTAGAACAATCAAGAGTGTATTTTGCATTTTAAAATTATTTTTGTGTCTAGTCAAAAGCTAAAACCACTTGTATTTAAATTGGCTGTAACTCATTAGAATAACTTTGTTTTATGCTAATAATGGAAAATGCTACAAAATGAAAAATTCCAATATATAACTAATGCAAAAGTGAGTGTTTGCATCAGCAAAAGATTGCTAATCCTGAGTATGTGCAGATAGGATGCGCACATATTGAAGCACTTATTTGCAGTTTTTAAACAAATGCTGCAATTTAGTATTAATGCAAAACTGTAAAAAGCCCCCAAAACTAAATTCAATTTTTGAAGATAGTTTCATTTGGATTTTTGAAACAGAATTTCATTTGGTGGCCTAGGCAACTTTCCCACTGACACGGCTCACTGAAACCTTAATTTTGCATCAGGCGACAAAAAAGACTTTTTAAAAATGAAAGGTTTATGAAACTTTAAAACATACATATATGTCAAATACTCTCGGTCGAGCATTTTAATTAAATTTTGTAATTCAAAAGAACGTTAACTATTTTAATTTTAAGGAATTCTTTCTTATTCCATTATTTCTCATGTAAATTTGCATTTAAAAGTAATTATTACTAGTAGAATGCACATTTATGAAAATATATGTATTTTCTAAAATACAATATATTATGCTTTAAGATTGTACTCAAGTTCAAAGTGACAACTTTATGACTCATACCCAGTCTTTTTTTTTTTTTTTTTCAGTGCTGTGTGCACAGCTAACAATTCATGGATGTTTTGACAGAGCTTTAACATGATGTGAAAAATGATAGTGTAAATGAAGATGTCCTGAAAACCTTGAAGACAGCAATGTAATTCAAACATATCAAGACGCCTTATCAAAGAAATTATACTGATAATAACAGACTTACAATGTCTTACTGAAGAATGCATGTAAACCAAAAGAAAAAACAACTATCGATAAAAGATTACTTTTTAATTCTATAAACTACTATGTGAAATATATAATTGTATTTGTTAAATAAATGATTTTCATTAAATTTCAGATTTAAAATAATTTTGTATTGGTAATATTTATTTTTGTGTTTAAGTGTTTTTTGAAATTATTTGAAATAATAAATTTAATAACAAGTCTAATAAAAAAAAAATTTCCTTTTAAAAAATGGTACTGAAAGGTTACAAGTGTAAAAAAATATATGATTTACTCTTTTTTGGTGCGGGGGAGGGGGCTGTTTGCATAAGGCGGAATATTGTCTACCATGGAAAATTTTCTCGGTCCCAATCGATTCTGCCTTAGACAGAGTTTACTGTATTTAGTTGACTTATGTAAATGTTAATACAGTATGGAATTGTTTATCCAGAAACCAGTTAACCAGATTCAGATTAATCTTTGATCTTGATTGAATCTGATTCTTAATCTGTGCAATCAAAGAATTAATTTGAAATCAGAGACAATGACACAGCCACATGTATTTTAAAATCTGATCAAATGGATGTTGCTTTAATGCCTAACCAGTTATCTGAACTACAGCTGACCCCAACCATTCTGGATAAATGGTTCTATACTGTATTTAATATATTTGTGGCAGGGTTGGCAAGTTTTTGACGCATGACAGTTTTTACCGGTTTTAACCATGGTTTTTACCGTCATGTCAAAAACTGTCAAAAACCCATTTTTTAGTAGTTTGTTTTTACATTTTTTGTTCATTCTATCTTTAATATTAAGTTGTTTTACATAAACTATTCAAAATCAAAAAGACTAAAGTATATTTATCCATCCAAGAAAAACAAAAAAGAATTGCATTACAGAAATATGTGTACATCTCTGTTAGAAGATCTCTACAATAATCTTAAGCTATTTGGGAAAGTCTAAAAAAATTAGATTTTTTGAAGAAATCCTGTAACTTTAAGTATTAGATTAAACAATGTGTATAATTTCGGTACAATTTATTACAATGTTGAAAACAAAACAAAGATTCTACTTATTGAAGTGTAAATGAAAACCACCATAATTGCATTTATGAAATACATAAGATATGCATTTTAAAATATTATATCGAAGAATATTCAAATTTATTCACTGCCAGTCTATGCTTAACATCTATTGTCATACAATGTAACAGCATTTTTGCATCTCTAAAATAATTTTGTATATAAATTTTGTATAAAATGTTGAATAAAAATGTATATTGAATGTTATTTAATAATTATAATAACCTTTTATTATCATTTAATATTAATGTTAATTGCTATTATTAGAATTAGTGAAGATTATGACAAATGTTGTTCTTTTCTTTTACTCTTGTATTTTTAAATGTTTCCCATATTAGAAAATGATCTTCTTTTAAATAAATTTAACAAATGTAATTGTAAATAATAATCATAAGAAGAACAACAAGGTAAAATCAATCTAGAAATGTATTGTATGCTACACTTACACCATAAATTGAAGGACAATCAAAAATGATAGGTTTTTGATGGAATAAACCGGTAAAAACACGGTTTTTACCACTGTCATGACAAAAACCAGTTTTTGACGTCAAAAACCCAACCCTGATTTGTGGTGACAAAAAATATAAAAGGTTAATTTTCTTAAGGTTTATGAGTTGTATTACAATTTAATAAATAATATTTTAAGATTCAGAGTTATAAAAATTAAGTGCTAAAACTTGAATGAACTTCTCTGGAAAAAAAAATGGCCAAACCTCTAAATAATAAAATTTTACATTGCATTCTGTTTTAAAATTAATTTTCTGAAGGTTTATAAGGTGTATTAAAATTGAATAGATAATATTTTAAGATTCAGAGTTTATAAAAATTAGGTACAAAAACTTGAATGAACTTCTCCTGAACAAAAATGGCCGAACCAATAACTAATAAAATTTTACATTGCATTTATACCCCACTCCACCACCACAAAAAAAAAAAAAAAATCTCTTTCCATTTCAAGGTGTTTTTCCACCCTAGGTGACAACTTAAAAATGCCGTCTGATTTTTTAAATCCAGATTCGGCTGTAGAAACTGCAAGATCAGGCAGCTGCCCAGAACATGAAAAACTAAGAGTGGAAAATTCACAAAATAAAAACATAATAGTTGTTTTGTTGTGAAGTCGCACATAATTTTGAAAATTAGCGTTAGGCTCAGGAAAGTATCTAGACATATCAATCAGTCTATGGATAGGAAGAGCCAGTGTTGAATTTAGACATTTTTTTCTGGGTGGGATTTCTGTGGCTCTGGGGGGGGGGGGGATTGTACAGTTCCGGGGGGAGGAAATTGCACTTTTTAACCATTAAAAGCATAAAATCTTAAATCATCCAGAGGGGACATTTCAATGCTCCAGGGTGAATGTCCCCCAGGCCACCCCCTGAATTCAACACTGGGAAGAGCATTGTAATTGACAGTTCCATGAAACTGATGTGGATATTACACAAAGATATTTTATTTTGCTGTAATGGAATTCATTGTTATGCCCACAGTATATCTTGGTCTTTGAGTTCTTACGACAATGAGACTCAAATCACTATGATTTTAAATGCTTCAATTCTAATTCTAATAATTTGTAATTACTACAATTACAGAATCATTTGGGAAAATGAAATATTTCTACAATGGAATGTTGTCTTAAATGAAACAATTACATGGTACTAACAGAAAGAACTCCAACAATTATATCTGCTAAGACCGAAACCAGTTGGCAGGTTTTTGACAGTTTAAACTGTTATGTCAAAAACTTCAATTATACCTGCTAAGACTGAAACCTGTATAAAGCATAATTTTTTCCTATTCCTTTCGATTCAGTTTTCACAGGTTTTAATGAATAAATATTTGACAATTTGTATTTTATTATTACATAATTTTAATTTTAAATTAGTCATCTATTAGAAACTTAGTAAAATTCTCTTTGTAAATGTACTTTACGGAGGAAGGTTTGGAAGGAGGGAGAAAAATCCATGTTTGCCCCATGTGAAAAAAAAAAACTAGTTTTGGCCCTGCGTGAATGGCAAAAACTATATATATGATAGAATCTTGAATTAGCAATAAAGGAAGTATTAAGTAATCATACTGCAATCATAAGCATAAAATTTTACACGCAAGTTTTGGTACTTTTATGTTAGCCTACACAAATTTCACCAACAGCAGCTAATATTTTTTGCATATGAAAATATTAAATTTGAAACAATGATTTGGTGTTGAAATAAAATGTTTTTATTTGTGGTATTCTCTATTTTTTTGTGTTTTTTAAATTAAATGAGTGAAAAGTTCATATTTTATATGAAATAAATAAAATACAAATGATAGTGATGTGAACAATATTTAGCTATTTATTATCTGTGCCTGGCTAACATAAAAGTACCCAAGTTTCTTTTAAAAAGAGGTAACATGCAACATACAAAACATATTTTAAAACAATTTTATTTGTCATCTAAATAGAATTATATATTAGAGTCATTTTGAAATGAACTACCACTTTATGATTACTGTTACACAGATAATTTGGTTTAAATGCAACAAATGGTTGTATTATTGCTTTCTTGAAGGTTAACACTCAGAAAGAAAGTTGATCTTTTATGAGTTTCTCAATGTTTCAGGGGGGGGGGGGGGGAGGTTAATAACTGGTGATTTTGATTGAGGTTACTTTTAAAAACTGAATGTTTTTTAAAAATAATTTTGACCAAGAAAAATGTCATTCTAAGGAAAATAATGTTAGGCCTAATGATCCTATAGTCAAAAGTATCTAATTAACATAATTATAATTGGATAAATAAGTAATTAAATATATAGCTAATACTCATGAAAGGTAATAAAAATACTTACTATTTTATAGGAACTTTTCAATAAATATAAATTAAGGTAGTAATTGTTGTTTTCATTAACACTACTACTATTTTGCCACACTTTGTTTACATTAAATAAAGAACAACAGGGGTCGATCCAGAAAAAATTTGGGGCCTGTTTAGTGTCCCTTCACAAAAATCTATTTAATAAAATGGGCCCCTTCACAAAAATCAATTTGATAAAAAGGGGTCCCTTCACAAAATTCTATTCCATAAAAACTTATTATTTATTTATTATTTTGTGATGTTTTAAAATGTGTAATTTGTAAACAAACAAGTTCCACCAGAGCAGAAAACTTCAGCAAAAGGATTTAAAAAAGTTTTTATTTATAAATGCTTGGTTCGAATTTGATTAACTGGATTTCAACTTTCGTTGTAAAATGTTATTTTTCAAAAAAATATAATAAATTTCACAAAAATAACCTTTACTTTTCACAAAATGGGCCCCAAGAAAAAAAACCTGCATCGACCCCTGAACAATAAAGCTTCCTCTAGCTTTATTTTCAATTACAGATACAAAAGGTTTTGTAAAATAATTATAATACTCATGAGATGTCTAAAGACTATAGAAAAGACATTCATATTAATTTTTAAACTATTATATAAATATATATTAGAAGAAATATTTGTATTTTTATATATTTAAACTAGTCAAAAAGATTTATAAAAAACTTTGGTAAATCGATGTTTTAATTTTAAATTTCTGTAATTTGCTAACTACAGTAATCTAACACTCAAATACTTAAATGCATTTAAGTATGTGAGTGTTAGATTACTGTAGTTAGCAAATTACACGTAAACCGTAAATTAATACATTTTATTATACATAGCGTGATATATTGTGTTATGTTATAACCATATCAAACCATGAACCATATTATCATGTAATTATGTTATGTTATAACCATATCAAAGGATATATATAGGGTAGTTGTGCCAGTAATGGGCCACTTTCAAAGTTTTTGATTTATAAAAAAATAACCAATAAAAATTTAGCCTTTTATATATATATTCATAATTCCTGTCCTCCTTGCTTGTTTTATATTCTAGGTTATTGTTGACACTCTTAATCAAACCAATCAGGAAGCAGAAAATAATGTTTCACAGTTCCACAGATTTTCTGTGAAAATCTTAATGAACATGCTAAGAGCTGGCTTCACTTAAACAATTCATATATTTTTTATTTTCTTGAAAAAATTGCATGTTTTCGTTTAGACAATAATAGAAAACTTTGAATTTTACATACCAATGGCAATTTATAAAATTTCATTTATTTTTCAGGTTTTACGACCATGGTCCATTATTGGAATGCTTAATTAGTCAATTTCCAGTAATGGACACCCCATGTGGACATACTGAAAAAGCAAATTCAGTAATGTCCGTACTGCATATTTTTTTTTTATTTAAGTGAAAAGCTAAGTAATCAAATATAATTTTTTAATTTCATTTACCAGAATGTAATAATATATTTTTTTATATAAATAGCTGTTTTTATCAATTTCACGTAATTAATAATTTTTTTTAAGATTGTTATCAAATTATTTTTTTGTAAGCCGTACCTTGCATATTTTATAATGCGGCAATCAACACCCATCAGGAAGCAGAGAATAATCTTTAAGTGCATGGGAAAATGAGGGGCTCATGGGGTTCAAACTCGCCCCATTTAAAAAAGGACAATTTTTTAAATCGCACAAGTTCTTAAAAATCTATTATTTTTTGTCTTAAATGTTTCATTATTCATCTCTGACAAAAGAACTACATACATAAAAAATCACTATAATATTAAATTTAAAGTAGCAATGAAAGTAGTAAATCTGCAGATCAAGGGGCTCAAATGTCAGTTCTGATATTTTATTTTGAAATAATTTTATTTAGTATATAAAAAACATTCAACCTACACTTTCATTTATTTGATATATTTTATACAAATTGCTAAAAGTAATATATAAAGCAGTTTTAGGAAGTTTAACTGTTAAGAATAAAAATAAATATGATTCCATGCACTGGTACACCAAGACACTTAATTTTTTTTTTTTTTTTTTTTTTTTTTTAACTAACCCTTCTAAACTCCCCTCTCCCCCTCAATGACTTAATAATTTGATAAATATAATTCTTTAAAATTTAGTATTTTAAACCTTCTATCTAAAATAATTAAAATATTGATTTTTTTTAAATGATAATGACAATAATTAATTTAAACAGTGAATCAGTCTCATAAATATTTTATTAATTATTGATATCCTAATTGTTAAATTTATTTGAAAATGACTATTTTATTTCATTAATATGCTTTCATTAAATTTTGGTTTTAAATACAATCATAAAATCAATTATCTATTATTTTTTGTGGGGTGTCCATTACTGGAACAGAGAGTGTCCCATTACTGGAAGAGAGGGTGTCCATTACTGGAATTTTGGGTGTTTTGATACATTTCTGTTATTTACAATTAAATTTTGATTCACATTGGGAAATGAGACTATGAGATTGATTAAATAATGTTGATAGATTAATATAATATTAAAAAAAGTGGGCTATAATAATTATAACTATTAATTAAAAAATATATTTTTTTAAAAATTCCTTAAGGGTGTCCATTACTGGCACATCTACCCTATATAATATATTTTAATGGAATATGTGTTCAAAGTATAAAGCATTAAACAGGCAGTTATTTTGAAAATCTCCCATTAATAAAATAGATTGAAATCACTTTTATTTTTTGAATGGATACCAGCATTGAAACTTTAAATGTAAACAGATATGTTATATAACTGTTTAATGTTATTATAATATGCACAAACACATTAGAAATAATACACAGGTGCTCAGAGTTATTCATAAGAAATACATATAAATGGACAGAAAAACTCAGTGCTTACCAAACCTGAAATTGCTTTATTGCTCTCTGACTGTTTTCTTTTTAAAATGTGATATTACTCCATTAGTAAAATTTCTGGCTAGCAAGTGCACACTTTCAAAGCAGAAGAAGAAATTAAACTTCTACTTTCAAAAGTGACACCAGCTGGCCAATTAATTCAAAAATTGAATTAAAAGAAAAGAAATGTGGATTAGGACAGCTATATAGGTATAGAAAGCTGCTCACCGGGCCTGAAGGGTCAAACAACAACAACAACAAAAGAAAAGAAAATGTCCATATTTCCCTTTATACTGGATAAGTCTTAGAAAATAATCACTCCAATACGCGAAACACACGGCAGCTACACAACTGAAAATAACTGCAAATGCAAACTAAACGATGACTCTTCTTCTATTTAACTTATGATATTAAGCATTTTTCTTTAATAGCGCAACGAAATTATCAAAATAATCAAAAACAGAGCGGAAATCTATTTTTAAAATATCCATATCGTCACATGCAGCTCAATCTCTGTGTAAATATATAAACAAAACAGCGTCAAAACTGTATACACTTTGTAGCATTGTTATGGGCAAATGCGCCAAATCCTTTGGCGAAATATTTTTCGCCAAGGAAGTGCTGAAAGTGTATACACTTTGGAGTATCGCCTCTCTTATAGAGGCATCTGTAGTTAGGGTGGCATAAGGGAAATAAAACTTGATTAGCCAAAACGATTGTGGACAAAAACGAATCGCCAATATCTTAATGCGTCTGCCATTATCGCCAAACTAATGTTTGTTGGCATGTCGAACTCGTCCCGGTGAGTTTCGACACGCTCTGGAATATTGTTTACCACACTTTGGATAAAACATTTGAAACAGCCATTTTGCTGTTAGAGAGTGAACCAGTCTAGTCAGTCGTAAAAGAGAGCACAAGATGTGAAATTCAAAGTCAAATTTATTAAAAATTTAATTTGGCTAGGATTTTGAGAAAGACACCACTAAATTTTCATTATACCAAGATAAATCAGCTTCACCAAAACTTCAATCAACGAAATACAACTTCAAATGTCAATTATAATGAACTCAAAAACGTAACTTTTACAGCTTTGAAGACGTAGCAAACCAAGATGCTTTCAACCAGACTTAATCTCCAATATGCAAGCTAGCCGAACACTGATTTCAAGATGTCCACCTAGGCTACGACTAAAAATGGCACCCCGAAATTAACTTTATTGAATTAGCAGGAAATATGACAATAAACTCTTACCCACTGCTTATAGAGAAGTTGTAATCAGCTGATCAACCATTGTACTTCACTTGGAGGTCAGGGTACTTCCACCAATCAGAACTGCCTATTTGTAGTGTGTGACCTCCAACATGACTCAATTGCAACTGCCCTATTCTCCTTTCCAGCTTCGAATTAGATGAGCATGATCGCCGGATCTCACAATAACTCAAAAAGAGTAGAAACTCCACCCAAGTTCCAATTTCCCAACGCATTCCGAAGCTTAAATAATATTTAAAACATCGATTGACCAAATGTGAAAATTTGCATAAATATCGATGAAAAGCAGAAACTCATAAGTTCCGAGGTTTTCACATTCATTCGTCGAAAGTTAAAGAAAGGTAGCCTTGATAACTTTACCGCACATGGACAATTAGTGGACAAAAACTACGTTCTCATTCAAAACTTTGCCTACTCTTATGATCAGAGTAGTCGATACATCATACATTTTTAGCCTGAGATATAGTGTGGAAATCAGCCAACCAAAATGTGCTAAAAAATTTTATCCCATAAAAGTTGAACGATGCTGAATGATAGATGTCTATCGCAGCGACATCTATTAGTTCAAACGTAAACATTATATAAGGATTCAATATAAAAGGCATTTCGGTCAGTGAACAAGCAGATGTCGCTGCGATCGACATTTGTCCTTCAGCATCACTCAATATTTATGGGATTCATTTTTTTAGTTCTTTTTAAAGCATTATTGGAATAGCCTATTGCCCTGATCATCCGCAGTGTCCGTGTGTGTATGTCGCCATTGTTTTATAGTGACATCCTAGCTGTAGTTGGGAAACAACGTTCATAACTGACAACAAGTACCAGGCCCACAAAGCATCGTCTAATTCTAAAAGGTCTATCTTAATTAGGATACCTTTATATGAGAGCAACGATTTACACACAGTACAGATGCCCATACTATGCTTAGACAGAGGTTCTTGTCCAAACTTACATTCCATGGATTCCAGAACTTGCTGGTACCGTGACTAACAAAATTAGAGTTGCAAAAAACCTGCAGTTTTTGAGGGACGGGAATAAACCCGGGAATTTTTGGGAATAAACCTGGAATTTTGGAGAATATTGGAAATTTTGAAGGAGTTTTGAAAATAAACAAAACTAATCATTTTTCAATTTTAATTTTTTATTTTCAAGAAATTTCAGGCACCGTTTTGAAAAGTTTAAAATAGGTTTTTCATTATGAATTCATAAAACTTGGGATATTGCGCTTTAAGTTTTTATAATTTATTATAACTCATTTACTTTACAACAATGGTGGCTGTGAATTGGTAAGAATTTGAATGTTTCTTTAAAAAATAAGATTGTTTAATTTTTGTTAGCTGGTATATTTTCTATTCAGGCATATTCTATATTAATTTTCTTGTGAGTTGCACTGTATTTTTGCATTGATTTCTTTTAGTTTTGTTCGTTTTCTGTTTTGTTTACATTGTTTGACTCGGAGAATAGGGGTGATGTTTATATTCATGTCAAGCAAGAAGAATCTGCCATCTGCGTCGCCTTTTTTATTTATCGACTGTTAAAATATCAACTTATGTTATTTTAATTTCTCTTACTTAAAATTTCTGCATCTTAAGCATGTATTTCGTTAGTTTTCATGTAAACTGTGCTATTTGTCTGTATATTTATGTTATTGGTTTTGTATACATTTGTAAAAAAAATTTGTTTGCAAATAAAAAAATTCCATCTCTAAAAGTTTCTGAAAACTGCCGGGAATTTTCAATATTTCCCTCCCAAAAAATACCGGTTTTTTCCACCCTTTGCAACTCTAAACAAAATACATGGCTGGTTCATGACGTTTCAAAAGTCATGAACCGGCAGTGTATTTGATTGGTCGTGCCGGTACACGGCTGATCGAATAAGACAAGTCAACGAATAAGAGCTTGGAGGCAGGTCATACGTCGCCAGGAGAAAGATTGTATGCGACAGGGAAGGAGATATTCGTATTAAACCGAGACCAACGAAATACCGTCTGATTCATGACGTTTAAAACGCGGATGTCAAGGCGTAAATCCATGCGGACTGTGCCATATTCTGACCATGGCCTGGGATTTCATTTAATCTAAATTTTTAGATCCCAGTTTGCGCCATTTGTCTTTCAGCCGTATGTGGATCAGTTATAAAGCAGCAAAGGGCCTTTTTCAAGGCTGACCAACCCGAGCTAACTCTTGAAAACCTCCACTTGGGATAGGCAATAGCCTGAAGTGTCTGAATCAAAATTAGTGAGCAATATGGCCCCCTAAGAGGTTCTTTGTGTATTGTGCTTCGGTTATTGGTCCTCTAGTGTACCAGTTGTTACAGCTTTGCAATTACTCTTGGTAACTTACTCACTTTACCTCTTCCAATTTTGTCAAATCCAGACTTAGACTTCTCTACGAAGTGTAGGGTAGAGGTCTGCACGGGCCGAAATTTACAGGCCCAGGCCCGGCCCAATCCGTACAAAAAACTTTGGCCGACCCAGTCCGGTATAAAAGCAAAATGTTCTGCTCGTACAATTTCTTTTGGCCCGGCCCGTCTGGTATAAAAGCTAAAATCTTGGCCGAAACCTGCTCCAGTATAAAAGCTAAAAGTTCGGCCCGAACCCGGCCCTGAAAGAGTGAAGACCAGACCCGGTGCAAGTCTCGTGAATGAAAACAGGCCTGTGGTCGTACAGACCTCTAGTGTAGGGCACCATAAAAAGATTCTTGGATGCTTCATGCCAGTAGCGCAATCTGGGTTTTAAGCGCGCAGGGCAATTCAAAATCCCTTCTTAGAGGTTACTGTAGTTCCTTATATTATAGTTTAAAAAAAATGACTAATTAGAGCTCTTAAAAGATTTAGCGCGCTTCGATACTTTTGAGATCCTACAAAAATCCCACTTAAAGTAACACCGCTTTTCGAACTTTCCTGTTACAATTTTGATTTTGTACCTCCAGAGTCCTGCGCGGATCGCGTTAACCCTACCCAAACACGAAAATTCCATTGGAAGTAAAACCGAAACCCAACAAAAAAAAATCTTTATTCACCTGTAACCGAGGTGAAAGAAAATTAATTCATATTTTAATAGATTTATAAAATGTAGTCTACAATTATATATCAAACAAGCAGGCTAAGCCCACTGCACTGGTCCATTTTACAAATGAACCTTAAATCAAATGAAATGGTGAATTCGACCTTGTATTTTAAAGTATGCTTAATACAATGCGAACGCCATTGCACTATTATATTATCTGATGCGTTAGACAAAATTCGGGGTATTAAGAAGCAATTCCCTTTTATTTGATCATTTATAGTAGAGTTTGGAATAGAAATGTGGCCTTTATGTCCAATAAAATGTTCTCTAGTCACCACACTACTAAAAAAAGAGAGCACTACAATCATTGAAGAGATTGACCATTGAACTTAAATAATGTTCGGGTTATCTTCATACGCGTACTTCTCCGAGGTTATAAGGAAAGGGCATGTTTACAAACAAACAGTTCCATCAATCAATCTACCACTGCATTTTTGTCGCAGCTATCATTGCAGGAATCGTCATGGCGACGTAGGCCAATCATATTATAGACCAGTTTAACGTAGACCAATCAAATCGCTCCATCTCATGTATACGGTAGGAGTCGTAAAGAACGAACAGGTTTTTCTCCCAAACCAACAGTAATTTAACCAACAGTGACGTCATCTTTCCTTTCCTTATAGACACTGAGTGGCCAAAAAATTAGAGACACCTCTTATTTGAAAGTAAACCAGACCGACAGTGATGTACAATGACTTAACAACGCAGAATTGCTTATATAAAGAACTCTCTGCTTCGTAGGACGTAATAAGCACGGACGTTACTGTAAAAATGGGTAAGACGACAGATTTAATTTGACTTTGAACAAGGGATGATCGTCGGTGCAAGAAGAGTTGGTGAAACTACGACTTTTTTAAGATTTTCTCATCCAACAGTATATGGAGTGTTTACTGAGTGACAGTTGAAAAAAAAAACTTCAAGCGATAAGCACCATTCCGGTCGAAAAAGGTTGGTGAACGAAAAAGGTGAAAGGCGAGCAGCAGGCGTAGTTCGCAGCAAGAGAAGGGCAACAACACGTCAAATTACAGCTGAAATCAGTGCAGGTGCATCACAAAGCATATCCCAACGCACAACAAGACGGACTTTGCAAAGGATGGGCTTTAGCAGTAGGAGACCATCAAGAGTGCCTTTGGTATCACATAAAAATAGGAAAAGACGCCTGTTATGGACAAAGAAACAACGAAATTGGTCACTTGAGTACTGGAAAGCCTTGAGTAGCCTGGTCCGATGAATCTCGTTTCCTGCTCCATCATGCAGATGGCAGAATCAGAATATGGCGCAAACAGCACAAATGCATGGACGCCTCCTGCCAAATGACAATTCTTCATTTTGGTGGCGCTGGAATTATGGTGTGGGGAATGTTTTGTTGGAGTACACTGGATCAGTCGATATATGTGGACACAACTCTGAACAGCACAGCTTGCCTCAACGTCGTTGCCGATCACGTGCACTCGTTTATGGCCATAATGTTCCCTTATGGAGATGGTCACTTTCAGCAGGACAATGCACCTTATCACCGCGCTCGATCGGTCTTAAATTGGTTGGAGGAACATCAGAGTTTAGTCTGCTTCCATGGCCAGCTTTGTCCCCTGAGCCCTGACCTCAATCCTATTCAGCATTTGTGGGACAAAGTCAAGGCAACACTAGATACCGGGCTTGCTCATTCACTCTCAAAACGTCACAAATGGGGGCTGACCGCGACCAGCGATTGGTCCAAAGCAACGCGCCCATCGTTTTGTGCCAATCGCTGTATGTCTTTCCTCCTAGTCGCGATACTCCAAAGTGTATACACTTTCAGCACTTCCTTGGCGAAAAATATTTCGCAAAAGGATTTGGCGCATTTGCCCATAACAATGCTACAAAGTGTATACAGTTTTGACGCTGTTTTGTTTATATATTTACTGTACAGAGATTGAGCTGCATGTGACGATATGTATATTTTAAAAATAGATTTCCGCTCTGTTTTTGATTATTTTGATAATTTCGCTGCGCTATTAAAGAAAAATGCTTAATATCATAAGTTAAATAGAAGAAGAGTCATCGTTTAGTTTACAGTTATTTTCAGTTGTGTAGCTGCCGTGTGTTTCGCGAATTGGAGTGATTATTTTCTACGACTTATCCAGTATAAAGAGAAATATGGACATTTTCTTTTCTTTTAATTCAATTTTTGAATTAATTGGCCAGCTGGTGTCACTTTTGAAAGTAGAAGTTTAATTTCTTCTTCTGCTTTGAAAGTGTGCACTTGCTAGCCAGAAATTTTACTAATGGAGTAATATCACATTTAAAAAAAAAAAACAGTCAGAGAGCAATAAAGCAATTTCAGGTTTGGTAAGCACCGAGTTTTTTCTGTCCATTTATATTTATTTCTTATGAATAACTCTGAGCACCTGTGTATTATTTCTAATGTGTTTGTGCATATTATAATAACATTAAACAGTTATATAACATATCTGTTTACATTTAAAGTTGCAATGCTGGTATCCATTCAAAAAATAAAAGTGGTTTCAATCTATTTTATTAATGGGAGATTTTCAAAATAACTGCCTGTTTAATGCTTTATACTTTGAACACATATTCCATTAAAATATATTTTATAGGATAGATGTGCCAGTAATGGACACCCTTAAGAAATTTTTTTTTAAATTATTTTTTAATTAATAGTTATAATTATTGTATTCCACTTTTTTAAATATTATATTAATCTATCAACATTATTTAATTAATCTCATAGTCTCATTTCCCAATGTGAATCAAAATTTAATTGTAAATAACAGAAATGTATCAAAACACCCAAAATTCCAGTAATGGACACCCCACAAAAAATAATAGATAATTGATTTTATGATTGTATTTAAAACCAAAATTTAATGAAAGCATATTAATGAAATAAAATAGTCATTTTCAAATAAATTTAACAATTAGGATATCAATAATTAATAAAATATTTATGAGACTGATTCACTGTTTAAATTAATTATTCTCATTATCAAAAGATCAATATTTTAATTATTTTAGATAGAAGGTTTAAAATACTAAATTTTAAAGGATTATATTTATCAAATTATTAAGTCATTGAGGGGGAGAGGGGAGTTTAGAAGGGTTAGTTAAAAAAAAAAAATTAAGTGTCTTGGTGTACCAGTACATGGAATCATATTTATTTTTATTCTTAACAGTTAAACTTCCTAAAACTGCTTTATATATTACTTTTAGCAATTTGTATAAAATATATCAAATAAATGAAAGTGTAGGTTGAATGTTTTTTATATACTAAATAAAATTATTTCAAAATAAAATATCAGAACTGACATTTGAGCCCCTTGATCTGCAGAGTTACTACTTTCATTGCTGCTTTAAATTTAATATTATAGTGATTTTTTATGTATGTAGTTCTTTTGTCAGAGATGAATAATGAAACATTTAAAACAAAACATAATAGATTTTTAAGAACTTGTGCGATTTAAAAAATTGTCCTTTTTTAAATGGGGCGAGTTTGAATCCCATGAGCCCCTCATTTTCCCATGCACTTAAAGATTATTCTCTGCTTAATGATGGGTGTTGATTGCCGCATTATAAAATATGCAAGGTACGGCTTACAAAAAAATAATTTGATAACAATCTTAAAAAAAATTATTAATTACGTGAAATTGATAAAAACAGCTATTTATATAAAAAAAATATATTATTACATTCTGGTAAATGAAATTAAAAAATTATATTTGATTACTTAGCTTTTCACTTAAATAAAAAAAAAAATATGCACTACGGACATTACTTAATTTGCTTTTTCAGTATGTTCACATGGGGTGTCCATTACTGGAAATTGACTAATTAAGCATTCCAATAATGGACCATGCTCGTAAAACCTGAAAAATAAATGAAATTTTATAAATTGCCATTGGTATGTAAAATTCAAAGTTTTCTATTATTGTCTAAACGAAAACATGCAATTTTTTCAAGAAAATAAAAAATATATGAATTGTTTAAGTGAAGCTAGCTCTTAGCATGTTCATTAAGATTTTCACAGAAAATCTGTGGAACTGTGAAACATTATTTTCTGCTTCCTCATTGGTTTGATTAAGAGTGTCAACAATAACCTAGAATATAAAACAAGCAAGGAGGACAGGAATTATGAAAAAATATATAAAAGGCTAAATTTTTATTGGTTATTTTTTTATAAATCAAAAACTTTGAAAATGGCCCATTACTGGAAGGGGGTCCATTACTGGCACAACTACCCTATATATATCCTTTGATATGGTTATAACATAACATAATTACATGATAATATGGTTCATGGTTTGATATGGTCATAACATAACACAATATATCACGCTATGTATAATAAAATGTATTAATTTACGGTTTACGTGTAATTTGCTAATGCATTTAAGTATTTGAGTGTTAGATTACTGTAGTTAGCAAATTACAGAAATTTAAAATTAAAACATCGATTTACCAAAGTTTTTTATAAATCTTTTTGACTAGTTTAAATATATAAAAATACAAATATCTCTTCTAATATATATTTATATAATAGTTTAAAAATTAATATTAATGTCTTTTCTATAGTCTTTAGACATCTCATGAGTATTATAATTATTTTACAAAACCTTTTGTATCTGTAATTGAAAATAAAGCTAGAGGAAGCTTTATTGTTCAGGGGTCGATGCAGGTTTTTTTTCTTGGGGCCCATTTTGTGAAAAGTAAAGGTTATTTTTGTGAAATTTATTATATTTTTTTGAAAAATAACATTTTACAACGAAAGTTGAAATCCAGTTAATCAAATTCGAACCAAGCATTTATAAATAAAAACTTTTTTAAATCCTTTTGCTGAAGTTTTCCGCTCTGGTGAACTTGTTTGTTTACAAATTACACATTTTGAAACATCACAAAATAATAAATAAATAATAAATAGTAAGTTTTTATGGAATAGAGTTTTGTGAAGATCAAATTGATTTTTGTGAAGGGTCCCTAAACAGGCCCCAAACTTTTTCCTGGATCGACCCCTGTTGTTCTTTATTTAATGTAAACAAAGTGTGGCAAAATAGTAGTAGTGTTAATGAAAACAAAATTACTACCTTAATTTATATTTATTGAAAAGTTCCTATAAAATAGTAAGTATTTTTATTACCTTTCATGAGTATTAGCTATATATTTAATTACTTATTTATCCAATTATAATTATGTTAATTAGATACTTTTGACTATAGGATCATTAGGCCTAACATTATCTTCCTTAGAATGACATTTTTCTTGGTCAAAATTATTTTTAAAAAACATTCAGTTTTTAAAAGTAACCTCAATCAAAATCACCAGTTATTAACCCCCACCCCTGAAACATTGAGAAACTCATAAAAGATCAACTTTCTTTCTGAGTGTTAACCTTCAAGAAAGCAATAATACAACCATTTGTTGCATTTAAACCAAATTATCTGTGTAACAATAATCATAAAGTGGTAGTTCATTTCAAAATGACTCTAATATATAATTCTATTTAGATGACAAATAAAATTGTTTTAAAATATGTTTTGTATGTTGCATGTTACCTCTTTTTAAAAGAAACTTTGGTACTTTTATGTTAGCCAGGCACAGATAATAAATAACTAAATATTGTTCCCATCACTATCATTTGTATTTTATTTATTTCATATAAAATATGAACTTTTCACTCATTTAATTTAAAAAACACAAAAAAATAGAAAATACCACAAATAAAAACATTTTATTTCAACACCAAATCATTGTTTCAAATTTAATATTTTCATATGCAAAAAATAGTAGCTGCTGTTGGTGAAATTTGTGTAGGCTAACATAAAAGTACCAAAACTTGCGTGTATAATTTTATGCTTATGATTGCAGTATAATTACTTAATACTTCCTTTATTGCTAATTCAGGATTCTATCATATATATAGTTTTTGCCATTCACGCAGGGCCGAAACTAGTTTTTTTTTCTCACATGGGGCAAACATGGATTTTTCTCCCTCCTTCCAAACCTTCCTCCGCAAAGTACATTTACAAAGAGAATTTTACTACGTTTCTAATAGATGACTAATTTAAAATTAAAATTATGTAATAATAAAATACAAATTGTCAAATATTTATTCATTAAAACCTGTGAAAACTGAATCGAAAGGAATAGGAAAAAATTATGCTTTATACAGGTTTCAGTCTTAGCAGGTATAATTGAAGTTTTTGACATAACAGTTTAAACTGTCAAAAACCTGCCAACTGGTTTCGGTCTTAGCATGTATAATTGTTGGAGTTCTTTCTGTTAGTACCATGTAATTGTTTCATTTAAGACAACATTCCATTGTAGAAATATTTCATTTTCCCAAATGATACTGTAATTGTAGTAGTATTACAAATTATTAGAATTAGAATTGAAGCATTTAAAATCATAGTGATTTGAGTTTCATTGTCGTAAGAACTCAAAGACCAACATATACTGTGGGCATAACAATGAATTCCATTACAGCAAAATAAAATATCTTTGTGTAATATCCACATCAGTTTCATGGAACTGTCAATTATAATGCTCTTCCCAGTGTTGAATTCAGGGGGTGGCCTGGGAGACATTCACCCTGGAGCATTGAAATGTCCCCTCTGGATGATTTAAGATTTTATGCTTTTAATGGTTAAAAAGTGCAATTCCCCCCCCCCCCCCCACCAGAGCCACAGAAATCCCTCCCAGAAAAAAATGTCTGAATTCAACACTGGCTCATATGTCTCGATATTTTCCTGAGCCTAACGCTAATTTTCAAAATTATGTGCGACTTCACAACAAAACAACAACTATTATGTTTTTATTTTGTGAATTTTCCACCTGTTAGTTTTTCATGTTCTGGGCAGCTGCCTGATCTTGCAGTTTCTACAGCCGAATCTGGATAAAAAAAATGAGACAGCATTTTTAAGCTGTCACCTAGGATGGAAAAACACCTTGAAATGGAAAGAGACGAGATTTTTTTTTTTTTTTTTTTTTTTTTGTGGTGGTGGAGTGGGGTATAAATGCAATGTAAAATTTTATTAGTTATTGGTTCGGCCATTTTTGTTCAGGAGAAGTTCATTCAAGTTTTAGTACCTAATTTTTATAAACTCTGAATCTTAAAATATTATCTATTCAATTTTAATACACCTTATAAACTTTCAGAAAATTAATTTTAAAACAGAATGCAATGTAAAATTTTATTATTTAGAGGTTTGGCCATTTTTTTTCCTGAGAAGTTCATTCAAGTTTTAGCACTTAATTTTTATAACACTGAATCTTAAAATATTATTTATTAAATTGTAATACAACTCATAAACCTTAAGAAAATTAACCTTTTATATTTTTTGTCACCACAAATATATTAAATACAGTATAGAACCATTTATCCAGAATGGTTGGGGTCAGCTGTAGTTCAGATAACTGGTTAGGCATTAAAGCAACATCCATTTGATCAGATTTTAAAATACATGTGGCTGTGTCATTGTCTCTGATTTCAAATTAATTCTTTGATTGCACAGATTAAGAATCAGATTCAATCAAGATCAAAGATTAATCTGAATCTGGTTTCTGGATAAACAATTCCATACTGTATTAACATTTACATAAGTCAACTAAATACAGTAAACTCTGTCTAAGGCAGAATCGATTGGGACCGAGAAAATTTTCCATGGTAGACAATATTCCGCCTTATGCAAACAGCCCCCTCCCCCGCATCAAAAAAGAGTAAATCGTATATTTTTTTACACTTGTAACCTTTCAGTACCATTTTTTAAAAGGAAATTTTTTTTAAATTAGACTTGTTATTAAATTTATTATTTCAAATAATTTCAAAAAACACTTAAACACAAAAATAAATATTACCAATACAAAATTATTTCAAATCTGAAATTTAATGAAAATCATTTATTTAACAAATACAATTACATATTTCACATAGTAGTTTATAGAATTAAAAAGTAATCTTTTATCGATAGTTGTTTTTTCTTTTGGTTTACATGCATTCTTCAGTAAGACATTGTAAGTCTGTTATTATCAGTATAATTTCTTTGATAAGGCGTCTTGATATGTTTGAATTACATTGCTGTCTTCAAGGTTTTGAGGATCGTGGTCATCTTCATTTACACTATCATTTTTCACATCATGTTAAAGCTCTGTCAAAACATCCATGAATTGTTAGCTGTGCACACTGCACTGAAAAAAAAAAGACTGGGTATGAGTCAGAAAGTTGTCACTTTGAACTTGAGTACAATCTTAAAGCATAATATATTGTACTTTAGAAAATACATATATTTTCATAAATGTGCATTCTACTAGTAATAATTACTTTTAAATGCAAATTTACATGGGAAATAATGGAATAAGAAAGAATTCCTTAAAATTAAAATAGTTAACGTTCTTTTGAATTACAAAATTTAATTAAAATGCTCGACCGAGAGTATTTGACATATATGTATGTTTTAAAGTTTCATAAACCTTTCATTTTTAAAAAGTCCTTTTTTTCGCCTGATGCAAAATTATGGTTTCAGTGAGCCGTGTCAGTGGGAAAGTTGCCAAGGCCACCAAATGAAATTCTGTTTCAAAAATCCAAATGAAACTATCTTCAAAAATTGAACTTAGTTTTGGGGGCTTTTTACAGTTTTGCATTAATACTAAATTGCAGCATTTGTTTAAAAACTGAAAATAAGTGCTTCGATATGTGCGCATCCTATCTGCACATACTCAGGATTAGCAATCTTTTGCTGATGCAAACATTCACTTTTGCATTAGTTATATACTGAAATTTTTCATTTTGTAGCATTTTCCATTATTAGCATAAAACAAAGTTATTCTAATGAGTTATAGCCAATTTAAATACAAGTGGTTTTAGCTTTTGACTAGACACAAAAATAATTTTAAAATGCAAAATACACTCTTGATTGTTCTGTTTTTTATCATATAAAAACATAACTTTAGAATCCTTAAGGGCAGGGAATAGTCAGAATAAAATTAAAGGTTGTAACTCTTTTGAAACAGGTGAACTGTCAGCTTTTTATTTACTTATTGACATCATCACTTATTATTTCACTAGTATAATTATATGCTGAAAATGTTCATTCTGCAGCTAGTGATGTAGTAGTAAAAAAACCAGAGGACATATGCCTTAGGTAGAGGGCAGGGGGTAGGAGAGGGGGGGTTATGGAACAATTACCCTAAAAAGTATATGCTATAGTGTTTTTGAGAAGAGAGTATACGGTATTCCTTAAAATAATCCAAAAGGTATACTGCATATCCACCGTATATCCTCCATTACATCCCTGTCTGCAGCCTTTATTTTTCTTAGCATCAAATATAGTTATAAACAATTTAATAAGAAATATAGTGCCTACAATATGGATATAGACTAATTTACCTTTCTATATAATACTTTGATCATATATATCTGTGTTTGTGCATGCATATGTCAGAGAGAGAGAAATAGTATGAGACCCCCCTACATTTTCTTGAGCACCCCCTATTGTTTACTTCTAGCTACAGCCCTGATTGTATAGTGTTTTGAACCTGTCCAGGCATGTTCTATCACCCCTGACAGTTTGGCCCATGAATTCAGGGACACTCTGTATACATTATATATATATACAGTACAGGACCTATTATCCGGCACCATCGGGATCAATCCGATTCCGGTTTTCGGATCCATGCCAAAAACATAAATATTGCATCAGCAACCCCCCCCCCCCTTGCTTTTCTCTTTTTTTTTTTTTTCTCCCATGATCTAGTTTTTTAGATAAGCGCATTAGAGAAAATAAGTTTAAAAATACTTACCATTCATGAAAGAAATTTCTAAAACTATAATATAGTAATAACTTTAAATTTTCAAAAGCTTATTTTTTATTCATGACAGCATGAAAGTTGGGGGGGGGGGGGAGGGTACATTGATGTAACAATGAAACAGGAAAATGATTTTTTGACCTATTTTCCTTTCATCGGGAAATTGATCAAATGATTCTTTTATTATTCTTAAATTTGCGCTTTATAAAGTTAATTTTGATGAATTATAAATAAAAGTAAACAATATTTTGTGTCAGAATGTAATTTTTAAATTTATTTATTAATCTTTTATAACGTTACATTATTTATATTTAAACATCTCATAATGATTTTAATTTAGGACTAAGATAAATAGCAAATGCTGTTCTTACTTCATGTGATAATAAATTAAGCCTCAACATGCAAAAAGTAACAGGCAAAACTAATGAAGTCAACTAAAAACTAGTGTTTTTGTTAGATGTTTTTCAAAGACTCTTTTCTAAAAAAAAAACTTCAACTTTGCGTACCTTCTTTTTTTTTTTTTTTCCTTTTCGGAAAAAGCACGTGGACACTTGAAAAATTAAATTCTGTATGATTCACATGTATTGCCTCAATTACATCCGAAATTTAAAAAAAAAAAAAAAAAAAAAAAAAAAAATGCAGCAATCCACAATAATAATGAATCTTTTCTGCATAGCTAAAAACATTCATTATCAGATGCAAGATAACATCCGACTTCACCTCTCAGATCACCAGAAAAAAAAAAACTACAAACAGTCAGCTCTTTTTTTTTATTTTTTATGATTGAAGTGGACTGTTTTGGGAGGTCTCTAATTCTCTGAAAATTTAAGGTATTTTAATAGAAATTTGGTAAGTTGCCTTATTTATTATTATTTCAATTTGCTGAAAATTTTAACACAATCTGATAATTAAGAGAGAAGATCCCTGAAAAAGTTGCACTTTCTAAAGGAAAGATTTCTCTTTCAGCCTGCTGGAACGAATGAATGACCTATTAAACATTCTGCCCTTCGACCTTGAAGCAGTTTTTATCTGGTTCATTCTTTCAAACTTCGAACAGGCAGCTCGCGGTAGGGAGGAAAAAGAAAAAGATAAAATAACTTTTTTTTCAGATTACATTTCCGTATTTATGGATTTTTTTTTTTTTTTTTTTTTTTTGTGGTGGTGGAGTGGGGTATAAATGCAATGTAAAATTTTATTAGTTATTGGTTCGGCCATTTTTGTTCAGGAGAAGTTCATTCAAGTTTTAGTACCTAATTTTTATAAACTCTGAATCTTAAAATATTATCTATTCAATTTTAATACACCTTATAAACTTTCAGAAAATTAATTTTAAAACAGAATGCAATGTAAAATTTTATTATTTAGAGGTTTGGCCATTTTTTTTCCTGAGAAGTTCATTCAAGTTTTAGCACTTAATTTTTATAACACTGAATCTTAAAATATTATTTATTAAATTGTAATACAACTCATAAACCTTAAGAAAATTAACCTTTTATATTTTTTGTCACCACAAATATATTAAATACAGTATAGAACCATTTATCCAGAATGGTTGGGGTCAGCTGTAGTTCAGATAACTGGTTAGGCATTAAAGCAACATCCATTTGATCAGATTTTAAAATACATGTGGCTGTGTCATTGTCTCTGATTTCAAATTAATTCTTTGATTGCACAGATTAAGAATCAGATTCAATCAAGATCAAAGATTAATCTGAATCTGGTTTCTGGATAAACAATTCCATACTGTATTAACATTTACATAAGTCAACTAAATACAGTAAACTCTGTCTAAGGCAGAATCGATTGGGACCGAGAAAATTTTCCATGGTAGACAATATTCCGCCTTATGCAAACAGCCCCCTCCCCCGCATCAAAAAAGAGTAAATCGTATATTTTTTTACACTTGTAACCTTTCAGTACCATTTTTTAAAAGGAAATTTTTTTTAAATTAGACTTGTTATTAAATTTATTATTTCAAATAATTTCAAAAAACACTTAAACACAAAAATAAATATTACCAATACAAAATTATTTCAAATCTGAAATTTAATGAAAATCATTTATTTAACAAATACAATTACATATTTCACATAGTAGTTTATAGAATTAAAAAGTAATCTTTTATCGATAGTTGTTTTTTCTTTTGGTTTACATGCATTCTTCAGTAAGACATTGTAAGTCTGTTATTATCAGTATAATTTCTTTGATAAGGCGTCTTGATATGTTTGAATTACATTGCTGTCTTCAAGGTTTTGAGGATCGTGGTCATCTTCATTTACACTATCATTTTTCACATCATGTTAAAGCTCTGTCAAAACATCCATGAATTGTTAGCTGTGCACACTGCACTGAAAAAAAAAAGACTGGGTATGAGTCAGAAAGTTGTCACTTTGAACTTGAGTACAATCTTAAAGCATAATATATTGTACTTTAGAAAATACATATATTTTCATAAATGTGCATTCTACTAGTAATAATTACTTTTAAATGCAAATTTACATGGGAAATAATGGAATAAGAAAGAATTCCTTAAAATTAAAATAGTTAACGTTCTTTTGAATTACAAAATTTAATTAAAATGCTCGACCGAGAGTATTTGACATATATGTATGTTTTAAAGTTTCATAAACCTTTCATTTTTAAAAAGTCCTTTTTTTCGCCTGATGCAAAATTATGGTTTCAGTGAGCCGTGTCAGTGGGAAAGTTGCCAAGGCCACCAAATGAAATTCTGTTTCAAAAATCCAAATGAAACTATCTTCAAAAATTGAACTTAGTTTTGGGGGCTTTTTACAGTTTTGCATTAATACTAAATTGCAGCATTTGTTTAAAAACTGAAAATAAGTGCTTCGATATGTGCGCATCCTATCTGCACATACTCAGGATTAGCAATCTTTTGCTGATGCAAACATTCACTTTTGCATTAGTTATATACTGAAATTTTTCATTTTGTAGCATTTTCCATTATTAGCATAAAACAAAGTTATTCTAATGAGTTATAGCCAATTTAAATACAAGTGGTTTTAGCTTTTGACTAGACACAAAAATAATTTTAAAATGCAAAATACACTCTTGATTGTTCTGTTTTTTATCATATAAAAACATAACTTTAGAATCCTTAAGGGCAGGGAATAGTCAGAATAAAATTAAAGGTTGTAACTCTTTTGAAACAGGTGAACTGTCAGCTTTTTATTTACTTATTGACATCATCACTTATTATTTCACTAGTATAATTATATGCTGAAAATGTTCATTCTGCAGCTAGTGATGTAGTAGTAAAAAAACCAGAGGACATATGCCTTAGGTAGAGGGCAGGGGGTAGGAGAGGGGGGGTTATGGAACAATTACCCTAAAAAGTATATGCTATAGTGTTTTTGAGAAGAGAGTATACGGTATTCCTTAAAATAATCCAAAAGGTATACTGCATATCCACCGTATATCCTCCATTACATCCCTGTCTGCAGCCTTTATTTTTCTTAGCATCAAATATAGTTATAAACAATTTAATAAGAAATATAGTGCCTACAATATGGATATAGACTAATTTACCTTTCTATATAATACTTTGATCATATATATCTGTGTTTGTGCATGCATATGTCAGAGAGAGAGAAATAGTATGAGACCCCCCTACATTTTCTTGAGCACCCCCTATTGTTTACTTCTAGCTACAGCCCTGATTGTATAGTGTTTTGAACCTGTCCAGGCATGTTCTATCACCCCTGACAGTTTGGCCCATGAATTCAGGGACACTCTGTATACATTATATATATATACAGTACAGGACCTATTATCCGGCACCATCGGGATCAATCCGATTCCGGTTTTCGGATCCATGCCAAAAACATAAATATTGCATCAGCAACCCCCCCCCCCCTTGCTTTTCTCTTTTTTTTTTTTTTCTCCCATGATCTAGTTTTTTAGATAAGCGCATTAGAGAAAATAAGTTTAAAAATACTTACCATTCATGAAAGAAATTTCTAAAACTATAATATAGTAATAACTTTAAATTTTCAAAAGCTTATTTTTTATTCATGACAGCATGAAAGTTGGGGGGGGGGGGGAGGGTACATTGATGTAACAATGAAACAGGAAAATGATTTTTTGACCTATTTTCCTTTCATCGGGAAATTGATCAAATGATTCTTTTATTATTCTTAAATTTGCGCTTTATAAAGTTAATTTTGATGAATTATAAATAAAAGTAAACAATATTTTGTGTCAGAATGTAATTTTTAAATTTATTTATTAATCTTTTATAACGTTACATTATTTATATTTAAACATCTCATAATGATTTTAATTTAGGACTAAGATAAATAGCAAATGCTGTTCTTACTTCATGTGATAATAAATTAAGCCTCAACATGCAAAAAGTAACAGGCAAAACTAATGAAGTCAACTAAAAACTAGTGTTTTTGTTAGATGTTTTTCAAAGACTCTTTTCTAAAAAAAAAACTTCAACTTTGCGTACCTTCTTTTTTTTTTTTTTTCCTTTTCGGAAAAAGCACGTGGACACTTGAAAAATTAAATTCTGTATGATTCACATGTATTGCCTCAATTACATCCGAAATTAAAAAAAAAAAAAAAAAAAAAAAAAAAAATGCAGCAATCCACAATAATAATGAATCTTTTCTGCATAGCTAAAAACATTCATTATCAGATGCAAGATAACATCCGACTTCACCTCTCAGATCACCAGAAAAAAAAAAACTACAAACAGTCAGCTCTTTTTTTTTATTTTTTATGATTGAAGTGGACTGTTTTGGGAGGTCTCTAATTCTCTGAAAATTTAAGGTATTTTAATAGAAATTTGGTAAGTTGCCTTATTTATTATTATTTCAATTTGCTGAAAATTTTAACACAATCTGATAATTAAGAGAGAAGATCCCTGAAAAAGTTGCACTTTCTAAAGGAAAGATTTCTCTTTCAGCCTGCTGGAACGAATGAATGACCTATTAAACATTCTGCCCTTCGACCTTGAAGCAGTTTTTATCTGGTTCATTCTTTCAAACTTCGAACAGGCAGCTCGCGGTAGGGAGGAAAAAGAAAAAGATAAAATAACTTTTTTTTCAGATTACATTTCCGTATTTATGGATTTTTTTTTTTTTTTTTTTTTTTTTTTTTTTAACTGTAGTTTTTGTTATTATTCATGATGAGATCATAAAAAATGCCGGTTTTCGGAATATTCCGGTTTACGGAATGCCGGATAAGAGGTCCGATACTGTATATATAATATGAATGTCCAAAATATACCAAACATCTACATCTAAAATGATTATAACGCCATAAAACTTGGCAATAATCTTGGTCACAGCTATCTTTAACAAGGAAAATTCATATTAAAAATTTTGTTAAATTTTAATACATTTTTTGATAATTTGTAAATATTCTGGATAGAAATCACTCAAAGAGAGACTGCCAAAATGGTGATTCTCTTGTGTCACACTGAGTGTCTTCCTAAACATTTTTTTAGAAAAAAAACCCCACAAATTTACCTTTCAGTGGACACACTAAGAGTAAGCACATGTACTTTTTTTTGTACAATAGTCACGCTTTCACAAATGCAAGATATTTAATAATAGTAAAAAAGTGACAAGTTAGAAGAAAATCATAGTAAAAATTGAATTTTAAATTCCATGCCATATGTGAATACAGTACACTCCCTCAAATAATGCAATTCAGGTCCAGAGTTTACAGAGATTTCTGGTCACTGTTTTGGTTATATTTTTTAAAACAGTAATTTGAATGTAATAATGCACTCGAAATTATAATGAAGGCAAGTTTCAATCTTTACATCTGCAACAATGTGCGAATTTTAAGAAATCCACTGTATATAGTGTAAGAACTATCATAATTGTAAAATTAAAACTGTGAAATTGCTGAAAAGTTAATTAAAAAAGTTTATATCGAGCATACTTTTATTTAGGGTTTAAAATTGATGAAATAAATAAATGTATATCTCACATATGATAAAATATATGTATTTACATTCTACTTGGGCCAGAAATAAGAATGGGCAACAGGTCCCCCCTGGGTTGTGCTACAATTTTTTATTAAGTTCAATAAAAATCTTAAGCAATATTAATAAAAGTGTGGTAAATCATACATAAGCAATAAACACATACTTTTGGCAAAGGTTTCTCCCTGCTAGATGAGTTGCTGAACAGAGCTTTCTTCATTTTACATTTCTTTTTCATTGTCTTCATAGTGTACATTTCTCCAGTAGTCGAAAAAATATTGCTTGCGTATAAAATTCAAATAGACTAATACACAGCAGGCAATATTTATTCAACATGTAACAATGCTGTACAGTGGCTGTTCCCATCAAAACACAAGAGTTAAGCAGCATCAGCTGTGGTTAATACTTTAGACGATGGCTCCTGGCAATACCACATACTGGCATGCAAAATCTGTGGTGCGAAGAGTACTCTCAGTTGGAGGGAAAGACAAGTGTCACGCTAGGTCAGACTGCTGCAAACATGGTGTCTCGTCAAATTGAAGCTGCACATCTGGGTGAATTCAATGACTTCAGGACCTGGTCTGATGTCTACATCCTCCAATGGGCATAAATTAACAACAACAAAATTGAATCTAAAAAAATAAATAAATAAATAAAAGTTTGGTTGAAAAAAAGTTTGAAACAGAAATATATTATAAAACTTCCATTTAATAACAATATACTAGATATGAAGTAGATAACCATTCCAGGATCTCTCTAAAATATTGTTTATTAAATTAAAATTTCATAATATATACAGTGTCTCACAAAAGTGATGGGACACTTGTGCTTTATAAAAAGAAACTGCAATAAAATAAATAAACAAACATGTGCAAAAAATTTTTGGGTGTGTTTCATATTTAAAGTTAGTAACAATTATTACATAACATACATTTTGTCAAAATATTAAAATATTAATTTAGTAAAAATACAATTGTTCAGAACGGAGCAAAAAATGGCTCACATAAGTGATGGGACACTTACTTTTCCATCAAATATTTATCCAAAAATTTTACTTTTTAAAAGGTTTTAATATTTTGTTGGATTTCCTTTTACTTTTAAAACATGATTTAATCTTTTTGGGATGGATTCGACTATTTTTTTTGTGATTTCTGGAGTGATTTTACCCCATTCTTCTTGAAGCACCGATTTTAGTTGTTGTTTTGAAGAAATGGTGTGTTTGCGAATTCTTGATTCCAATTCTTGCCAAATATTCTCTATGGGATTTAAGTCTGGAGATTGTGGTGGTGTTTTTATTATTTCAGGACAGTTATATAGCAGCCAGAGTCTAACGTTCAGAGCAGTGTGCTTGGGGTCATTGTCCTGGTAGAATTTAAAATCGTTATGAAGGTTCAATTTTCGTGCTGAAGATTTCAAATTTTGCTTTAAAATATCAATATACTTGTACTGATCCATTATACTGTCAATAAAAACAAGATTACCAACTCCAGCGGACGACATACACCCCCATACCATAACTCCTCCTCCACCATGTTTTACTGTTGGTACCAAGTTCTGTTTGCGAAGTTCTTCCCTGGGTTTTCTCCACACCAAGATTCTACCGTCAGAACCAAATATATTAAATTTACTCTCATCAGCAAATATAACTTTATTCCAGTAATCAGAATTCTTATTTATGTTGGATTTTGCGAAAGCTAGTCTGAGTTTTCTATTCTTTTCACTTACGAAGAATTTTTTCCTGGCTACTCTACCGTGATATCCAGCAGATCGAATTACCCTTCTAATAGTTTCAGGATTAACAATTATTCCATATAATGCTTGTAAATCAGCAGCAACTTTTGAAGCACTAATTCTTGGATTTTTTTTAATATTTCGAACGATAATTCGCTTTATTCCATTGGATAGCTTTGATGGTCAGCCAGGTCTTCTTTTATCCTGAATCATATGATTCTTTTTATATCGTTTAATGATATTGAAAACTGTTGAACGACTCAAGTTAACTGTTTCAGCAGTTTTTCTAATAGATTTTCCACGTTCAATATGCAAATTAATAACTAATTTTCGAATTTCAGGCGAAGTTTCTTTTCGTTTAGCATTCATGACTACACAGAGCTAAAAAACACAAAAATTCCAAAACAAACTGGAGAGAAATACTGCAGACGATTTTATAAATTATTGCCAATTGCTTTTAAGTAAAAATAAAACCCCAAAAAATATTTTTATTGCTTATTTCAGACGATTTTTGTTGCATATATAATGGTGTCCCATCACTTATGTGAGCTATTTTTTGCTCCGTTCTAAACATTTGTATTTTTATTAAATTAATATTTTAATATTTTGACAAAATGTATGTTATGTAATAATCTTTACTAAATTTAAGTATGAAACACACCCACAAAAAAAATGTGTACATGTTTTTTTAATTTATTTGATTAGTTTCCTTTTGTAAAGCACAAGTGTCCCATCACTTATGTGAGAATATTAATGAGTAAATATCATAAGATTGCTCCACAACCCATATGTAAAGTGAGAAATAATTATCTTACAACTTATCACACACACTATATATATAAAAAATGTGCCAGTTCTTCATTCAGTACACTGACCAGAAACTCAGATGAAGTAAAATAATGTGATAAAGGGTGAACATTTGATAAATGTGCTAGCTATAAAAGCAAGCTATTGTTGGTATTCAAAACAGAGGCATTTAGTTATTAATTTATATTAGGTTTAATAATTCAAAAAGGGATTAATACAAATGATAATTTTATTCACTTTTAGCAGTTTTGTGTGCCAGTTATTTTTTCAAGAGTAAAATATTTACTGCTGTACTGTTATGCTTAGAAGCCATTTTGAAATTTTTTGATGTAATTTGGTTATGATAGTAAGAAACTTTGGATAATTCAAATAACAGGTGAGTTTTAGTCCATCATATTGCTTGCAACTCTTATTCTGAATAAATTTTCTATTTTTTTTTCTTTAAAATAATGTAAAATTTATATATATTTTTGAAAAATAAGACCAAATAAGATAAAAGAATTAGACAGTTAGGCTTAACTAACAAAAAACAGCTATGGTAGATATACTAGTAATGAACACCCCTAAAGGAATTTCTTTAAAATATTTTTAATTAATAGTTACAATAATTACATTCTAGTTTTATTTATATTATATTAATCTATCAACAATATTTATTCATTCTCATAGTCACACATCCCAATGTAAATCAGAATTTAATTGTAAATAACAGAAATAAATCAATTTCAACAATGCATTCTCTGTTCCAATAATGGACACCCAACAAAAAGTAACAGGTAATTGTTTGATGATTGTATTTAGAACCAGAATTTAATGAAAGCACACTGATGAAACAAAATAGTTATTTTCAAATAAATGTAATAATTAGGATATCAATAATTAATAAAATATTTATGAGAATAATTCACTGTTTAAATTAATATTGTCATTATTACAAGATCAATATTTGTCTTTTTTAAGTAGAAGATTACTAAATTTTAAAGGAATTCAATTTATCCAATTATTGTGACAAGGGGGAAGGGGGGGGGGAAGTAAAGGAGTTACTAAAAAAATGTTTTGGAGTACTAGTGAATGGAATCTTATTTCTCATCATTCTTAACAGTTAAACTCCCTGACACTACTTGGTATATTACTTGTAGTAATTAGTAGGAATGTACCGAATAGTAAGTACTTGATAGTAAATACTTCTATATTTAAGGATTTGTAAGTTTTTAAAAGTTAAATTTTAAAATAATTTTACATCATATTTAACACAAAGACAATTATGATTAACAAACCCTTTTCACAATTAAATTTTACAAAAAGGAAAAAAAAAAAAAAAAAAAAAAATTTGACCAATTTAAGGATAGTTTTAAAACATTTTTAATTTAAAAAGAACTCCATGGCTTCTTTTGTGAACTGAAATATATCAATAAAATCTTCTACTATTCTAAAACAACTGTCCTCTAAAAAAAAAACCCACATTAAAATGTTTTCTTAGAGAGAAAAAAAAAAAAACTTAGTACTTTAAATATTTCACTAAAGTCAATTTTTTTTTCCGTTTTTATGCACCCTTTAGAATAAATAAAAATAGTTAAAAATACCTAAGGAATGCTTATTTAGTTGTAAAATAATTTAAACTAACAACATGAGCTTCATTTTTACAGATTGTCTTGTTATAATAGAATTTTAGAATGATCTATATAAATTTATAATTGTTTTTATGTTAAACCATTAATATGTAATAAAATGCTTCATTTTCAGCAGAGTACGTCAGGGGTTTTTTTTCCTTCTTCCTGGTAATAAGTTATTTTTTTTTCCAAATTCTGGCTTAATTGGCTGTCACTTTGTAATAAAGTAATAAAATGAAAAACATTAAAATCTTAGTCAAAACAAGCTATAAAAATTTAGCAATATTTATTTATTTTTATTTTTTTGCATTCTTTATTAGGCTTTATATAGAGAAAATCTTAAAAAATGAGGTTTTTTTAGAGGGCAATATTTTAAAATCAAAAAGAAATTTTGAAAGACTATTTTACAGTCATATAGTGTTTTGCTTGCCATGAAACGAGTAAAAAAAATATTCAAATAGTGACAACTTAGGAATAAAGTTTCTGAATGTACCCAGAAGGGTCTAAAATGGATGATTATTTTCTGAGGTTTGAAATGTACAGAGTGTTCCTAAAATTTTAGAACAAACTCAAGGGAGATAATGCAGTCACAACAAACATTTTCTGTACAGGAAACCAGCATCGTTATCCATTTATTCAATCAAAAATACAGGGTGTTTCACTTCAAGCTGAACCTGAATTTTTGTTCACAACTTTAATAATAGTGAAGATATTTTAGCAAGATTTTCATCATATAAACATTGTTTAATATGAAATCATTGGAATTGACTGAATTTTAGTCAGTGACGCAGTATATGTGTACTGTCAACTGCATTCTGAATAATGGAATGTCTAGCTTAGTGTTGTTTGCATGGCAAAAAAATTAATGTTAATCTACGGTTTTAAAAATATTTTTTTAAAGCATTTTCTTTAATAGGTTGGTTTGGCCGAATATCTTGATATTCGGCAAACCAAATAATTTGATATTCAGCCTAATCGAATATTCGGTAGGTAGTATGGCCGAATACATACTGAATATTCATTGCATCCCTAGTGATTAGCATTACAAATATGAAATAAATGAAACTGTGTGGCTGAGTATTTCAAATACTAAATAAAATGATTTAAAAGTAAAACTGCAGAATTGACACTTTAGTTCTTGATCTGTAGATTTACTAGTTTATTTACTACTGTAAATTTAATTAATATTAAGTTGTTTTTTTAATGCACAGTTTTGTCAGAGATGAATAATCAAACAATTAAGACAGAAAATAACAGAATTTTAACAACTTGTGTGACTTAAAAAATTATCTTTATTTAAATAAGGAGGGCTTGAGCCCCATGAACCCCTCTATTCGTTATGCCCTGTAATATTATTACTTGCTTCTTGATTGGTTTGGTTGATTGCCAGACTATAAAATATGCATAGCACGGTTTTTAAAAATAATCTAATTTGATTACAATGTTCAATTTTTTTTAATTACGCGATGTTAATAAAAGCAACTATTTATTAAAAAATTTTGTTATTAAATTATGGTAAGTGCAATTTAAAAATTAAATTTGTTCACTTAGCTTTTCAATTAAATCAGCAGATTTTATACACGGTAGACGCTGGTCCTAAAACCTTAAAAATAAATGAAATTTTGTAAATTATCATTTGAATATAAAATTCAAAGTTTTCAATTATTGTCAAAACAAAAACATGCAATTTGTGCAAGAAAATAAGGATACAAATCACTTTGCTTTAATAAATTCTACAAAGTATTTTGCTGGCCGAGACCAAGTACTCAAAACACCACTATTTAACATGTAACAGATATGTGAAACTAAAACGTAAGCAATTCAGAAAATATAAACGCCGATAAGATAACTTTACATTCATTTGTGTTGGTATAATCATCACTGTCTTATCGCGAACAGCATACAATTTCTACATCTTAGATTTTTTTACCTTTCAAATAATATTTTTACAAAATTACAAGACACACATTGCAAATTCACTGACCTTTCTCTTCATACAGATGTTTCCTGTGGCAATTTCTCAAACGGGTGAATATATTCCCCGCTACTTCAAAACATTTGATAAAAAGCATACTCATAAGTAAATCATAAATAAAAAAATATATTGTATAAATAAAATAAATCCCAGAAAAATACACGTGGACTACAGAAACGGCACGCAGAGACAGGGAGTTGCTAGGGTTGTAATATTGAATGTACGCTGCGCAGTTTGCCATTGGCGATATTTCTGATTTTGCGGATTTCTTCACTTGGCGACAAGAGTGCTGAAAGTGTATACATTTTGGAGTATCGCCTCCTAGTCAGCCGCGATTTTACAAACCATCATGTGTAGAACGATTGGAGGCGATGTTGAATAGTGATTGGTTGACTGCCTGAGACGATGTAGGAGGAGCTTTCGTTGGAGGATTTCGTTGAAGATTCATAAGATCGTCTGAGCTTGTATATTCATGTTTGCTTTATTTTTAATGATGCTTAGGACATATTAAACTTGTCTAACAAAATAATATTAACTTAATCCAATTAAAAGAAAACAATCCATGTGTACAAGTATAATTTGAAACAGCAAATCAAATACTTCTAGCTCTTGTATTTTCAGAGCTCATTACCTAATTCAACTCCTGTTTTTTTTTCTTTTTTTTTTTAAAGAAAAATAAAACTGATATTTTAATTGTAAAGGTTATTGAAAACTAATTTAAATTTGTAGTAGCTTGTGTACATTTTTTAAGTGAAAAAACTATACGTCCAGCTTAATTTATTGATACATAACAAACCTTACATAAAGTAAAACATATTTCATTTATAAATTATTATATTCTTTAATATCTATAATCCATAACTTCCAATTTTCAAATAAAGATCACATGTTTACATTTTTTTATAGAAAGTTTATTTATAGTAAATACTCACTACAATTAGATAGAATTAAACAAAGAACAACATATTAAACATTATTTTACAAGAATAAACTGAAAGCACAGCAAATAAATGTTAGCTTTTCTGAATGTTTATTATTATTTTTTTAATCATCATAATTGAATTAATAAACGAAAATAAAATTACTAGGTCGTTAAAAAGTTTTTGAACTGTGTTATTTCATAAAATCAACATATACTTAAGCAATGCATTTTTCAGATTTTTATATAGTTTGTTATTTCATAAAATCAATATAAACTTAAGAAATGCAGATTTCAAATTTATATATATAGTCTTAAATTTTTTACTGAACTTAAAGGTTTATTAAACAATTTCTTTCATATCTTTAAGTCAAGACAACGTAAAATACAAAATTTGCCACACAAATTCATTTAATTTTGGAAATATACTTTATTAATTTTTTCTTTTTACAATTTAAAACTTGCAAACATTGCATGTTTGCAAAATTTGGCAAAAGTTAACTGAAAAAAAAAAATCTCATTCAGTAATTAAATAATTTAAAAAGCTATACAAATTACACTCGAACGCCTAAAATCCATGCAACGTCTAAGCCGTTGTGTAGTGGCGCCATCTGTTCGTAAAATGAAGTATTAAAACAAAAATATAAAATAAATCTAAGATATGAGATTTTAGTTTCGGAGAGATTTTTTAAAAATCCAGAATAAGTAAAGGTTTTCTAAGCATAGCTCTTAAAATCATTAATATTTGGTTAAAACCAATTTTTAAAGCGATTTGAACATCTAAATAAAATGATACCTAACCCTTTTTTTTTAAATAACAACCTTTAAGATATGATAGATCTACCAAACAAATACAACATTAAGAATAAATATGAATTCTGAAATTAAATTGCATTAAAATACTTTTTATTAAAAATGAGAGCTATAATAATGAACTTCATAGATTTTATGCAGTTATGTTCAAGTAACCCCCCCCCCCCCCAATATAGTTTTAAACCCTGGGGTTGCTGAAGACCCAAATTACTGAATTAATGCATAATGAATAATAATCTTGAAATTTTAGACCAGCACAGTTATTGAACTAAACAGGAATTAATTATAACCTAAAAAAGGACATGCTGTGATTTTAAAATAAGCAATTAATCATTCAACATTTTTTCCCCCACAAAATTAAAATAATGATAACTATATTTATTATTACTAGTGTTAGATAGATTTATCTCCTTCATTTTTACTATATTTAAATAATATTTATTTATATTAATTATATGTTTAAATAATAATACTTATTAATATTAATTGTATGTATTTAAATAAAAATATTAATTAATATTAATTATATTTATTTAAATATAAATAATAATTAAAAATTAAATAATAAAATAATAGACAAAAAAAATTAAATATGGTAATCTTCCACAACTTTATCACTGCAGATCAACCAGTAATTGGCAAAAAGAATTTTAGTAAATTAATAGAGATTTTTAAGAATAATGCTTAATTTTAAAAGATGAAAACTTTAATTAATTAATTCTGCTAATTTGATAATCATCTGTTACTAAAGTTCTAATACAAAAAATATTTTTAATGAAAGTTTAGGAGTTTTTGCATTTTAATAAATGTTCGTATAGTTATTAAAAAATAGTGTATATGAATTAAAATTAAATTTAATTCTTGAAATTTATCTGATATTAAATTTTATTGTATGTGATAAAAATTTAATTTTTATTTACCTTAATTATAATTTATAATTTAATATTGTTTAACTTAATTCTAATTAAAATTTAATTATCAAATTGAGAATAAAATATTGCAGAGCAATTGATAAAGATTAACTGATCTTTATATCAATGCTTAAGAAGCATTGTTAATAACTAACTAATTATTAACTAATTCAATAAAGATCAAAGCAAAACTCTAAAAATGCAAAAAAAAATCAGCAAGGACACAACTTGATGCATCAAAATTACGAGCCTGATGCTTTAACCACTATACTAGATCAGACACAAAAATTTACTAACTTTTAACATACTTGTTCATTTAATACGCTTTAACTCCTCCCCTCAATAGCAACGTAACCATCTTTCAGCCAATCACTATTCGACACCGCCTCCAATCGCTCTACGCGTGATGTTTTGTAAAATCGCTAGTCAGCCACCTTTTGTGACGTCATCATAATGAATGAGCAAGCCCGGTATGTAGTGTAGCCCTGACAAAGTCGAACGCCTCTATCCAATCTGACCAAACTTACAGCTGCCATTATGTCAGCATGGGTCAACATTCCTCTGCAACTGTATGAGCAACGTGTTGAGTGCATGCCAAGTATATCACCTGTGATCAGAGCTAAAGGTGGACCAAATCATCATTCGATCAAACTCATTTGATTACATCAGATTCATTTTTATGTTTTCTTCATTTTGGATGGAGGTTACTTGCGGTGGTAAAGCGGTCCAGGTTGGCGCTCCTTAAGCACTGCATTAACGTGACTAACTTGGCGATAATGACAAACTGGCCTAGATGCTTGGAAATTCGTCCTAAATCGTCATAGCCAATCAAATTTTATTTCAGTATGTCTCTATTCTCTTACAGAGGTACTCTAGTCCAATTCTTCATAGCCAGTATCGTTAAATTCTGGAATGTAAGTTTGCCATAGCTTGTACAAAAACTTCAGTCTGAGCATTCGCGCTGTGTGTATGTGACCACTTTCTTATACAGGCACTTTACATCTGATAGATAATATTTCAGATGTTTGATTGGTCAACAGGATCTTGAATATCTTACTTTTCAGTATAGCACTTAGAGGATTAGAGTGCTCGAGATGACAATGGCAACATACGGAATATAAAATTTGATTGATTGCGACGGTTTTGGACAAAAGTGAATCGCAATCATTTTGGCAATTATAGAGCTCAGTGGTCTGTTCATGACGTTTAAAAGTTACAAGGAGTGGATCATCTTTACACGACGATTGGTACAAAGCGGAGCGCCCATCGTTTTGTGCCATCATCGCTGTATGTCTTTGGTCGCGGCCAGCCACCCGAGGCTAACGAAAAAGACAGGCTACCGTGGTGCATTCCACTTATCTTTTTTACAGACCGCTAGAGTGACGTGATGCTCTTTTCATACACTTGCATTGGTGCATTCGAGCATCACGTGACTCCCGCGGTCTGTAAAAAAAGATACGCGTAAAGCACCGCGGTAGCCTTTCTCTTTCGTTAGCCTCGCAGCCACCATTTGTGACGTCATGATAATGAATGAGCAAGCCCGGTATTTAGTGTTGCCCTGCTATTAGACGAGTGGGACAAGTTGAAAACTTAATCTTGGCGATTCGTCTTTGTCCAAAATCGTCTCAACCAATTCAATTTTATATCCTGTATGTCACCCCTTTCATATAGAGGTTATTTATTGCGCGCAACTTGGAGTACATGTGCGAGTGTAGTTTTGCAAAACACAGTTATGGAAACCCTTTATTATTATCAGGGCTACACTAGATACTGGGCTTGTTCATTCATTATCATGACGTCACAAAAGGTGGCTGGTTGCGACGAAAGACATACAGCGATTGGCACAAAACGATGGACGCGTCGCTTTGTACCAACTCTGGTCGCGGCCAGCCACTATTTGTAACGTTTTGAGAAAGAATGAGCCAGTCTGGTGACTAGTGTTGCCTTCTTATTATGCACATTCAATTTAATCTACGTAATATGTTGGTAGTAGAAAAAGGCAATGCTAATAACATGATTTTTTTTAAACAATTGTATGTCGTAAACTAAAAAATGCTAAATTGAAGTAACTCTTTTCTTTTCAAAATTACTTATTCGTAGCTCTTCTTCAATGCCTTCAGTCAATACGATCCCCAATACCCGATGCCGTATGATCGATGTTGGCCTGACGCACCCTTTACGAAAAGTTAGCTATTGCTTCTGATCCAGAAGACTCGTCGTACGACTCCAAGAAGAGACGGGATCTCAGCCAAACTTCTGCAGGGTCTCCCTAGAGAGTACAGGAAAGTTACTGGCTCTCTACAACAACCTTCCCATCATAGTTCATAGTTCCTATTCGCAAACCAGGGAAACCAGCCCATTTCACATACGGCTGTCTGCTCCAGTCTTTGAACGCCTTATACTTCATCGCCTTGTTTACTGGGCTGGCAATAATAACATATTTCATGCTTCTCACTATGGCTTTATGCCGTTTAATTATTGTACATCGCTTCTCAGTAAATTCTATGATGACATCTCTGGTTCTCGTAACTCCCGTCAAGCGGCCTTCAATATGCCTAGACATCCGGTTGGCATATGACTCAGTTTGGATCAACGGGCTGATTTACAAACTCGCTGTCCTTGGCGTACGGGGCAAGATTAGACGCTGGATCGCACATTTTCTGACTGACCGCTCCATCTACGTCCGCTGGAAGTCAGTCTACTCCAATAGTCGGCAGTGCAAGAGAGGCGGGCCCCAGGGAAGCGTCCTCTCCCCATTCTTATTCATGGTTTTCCTCCAACATATTTTTGAGATCCTAGAGTCCATATCCTGATCCTCTTATACACGCTGGGAGAAGACCCCTCAGCAAGCACCTTTGCAAAACCATAAAACAGCATAGACATGCTGCTATTACAGTGCACTGCTTACCACCTTTCCGTTTCACCGGACAAAAGCGTCGCCATCGACTTCTTTCGTCACCGATCTTTTGTTTCTACGGCCATGCTCTGGGGTACGAAGCTCAAGTGGAGCCCTGTAGAAGACATTTTAGGAGTATTGTTCAGTAGATCCCTCTATTTAAACCACCATTTCTCATCCATATGAGCTAAGACTTTTAAGAGGTTAAATTATCTGAAGGCGGTTGCCTCGTGTAGTCATAGTGTAAACAGCGTCCATATGTTGAGCTTGGCCAATTCTACTGTTTGCAACCGCCTAGAGTATGCCTGCTATCCCTTTTTGTCAATGTCAGTCCATCCTCTCTCACTACAATGCCGGCCACCATATTGCCACTGGTCTTCCAAAGTGTACGCTTATCCCACTCCTTCACCGTGAGGCGAATTCCACTTCCATGGACAGCCGGATCCATTGTATGACTCAGTTTCCTTGTTTGCCAGCTGTCCCTTCCAAACGCTCCATTTTCGGCCCATTCTGTTACCGGCTTTGGAAACCTCTCTGCTGATCCCCTAGCTCTATAGGGGCCGTCCATAAATGATGTTATGTTTGGAGGGGGGAGGGGGGGGTTCATGAAATTATGACAGTTTGTGACAAGGGGGTTGGAGCGGGGCCTCCGAGATGTCGCTGTGTGTCCTACACCGGGCCTGCTACAAGTGACGTCACAACCTGCTGACGTCAAAACAGTGATCCATAATAACTTAAAAATTTTCATGTACTTTGTTCGTTTGTACGTATTGTTTACGATAGTATTTTGATTTTATTTATTATTTTATATAGTAATTAATAATATTTTTCAGTGTATTTAGATTATAATGCTATCAATAATTATTGATTATAATTATTAAAGAAAGTGTAGATTATATCTATAAAATAATGAGAAGAAAATGTTGTGCTCCTAGTTCCTAATCTAAGTCTTCAAATTCGCTACTGATAATGAAAAGAAGAAATTTTAGCTACGAAAATTACCTTGTGATAATTATTTTTACATTTCAACAGAAGTGGTCTGCATTAAATGTTTCGATATACGTTTCATAATTCGTGAAGCTAAAATTAATATGATGGTATTGAACTTGCTGTGCTGAGAAAAAAAAATAACCCTAACAACGAATGTCCATCCTACTGTAATGGAAATATTCCGGCATATTTGAATGAATTTGTACTTCCAAATCAAAAAGAGTCAAATGATCTTTAGAAAAAAAATAAAAAATAAAAGAAGCAGACGATAAACAGTTTAAAAAATGATTTTGAAAGAAATACTGTAATAAATTGAATGAAATCTGGATACATTTAGTTAGAAGTGAGTGTGCTTTGTTTATAAAATTAAAAGTAACGGATTTACACAACTTAGTAGTTCTACGTAGTTCCATTTAACATTTTAGCTAACTTAAGTGTACAAATATATTATGAAAATAAAACTTTTGATAAGTTAATTTGAGTGGTTATTAGGTCCTAGACCCAAGTACAATAAATAGACAATTATTAAAATATTACAAGTCAGTTACAAAGTTAAGATAGAAAATTGGGTACTTTTCGGTTAGCCGGGCGCCAGTGATATATATATATATACACACACATATATATATATACACATATCTACACACACATATATGTATGAATTAATATATATATATTTATATATGTACATGTATCACTGGCGCCCGGCTAACCGAAAAAGGCTTATGGCGAGAGAAGGAAAGTTGGCAACACATTTTCTGGCAACCTATTCGTAGTTTCATATAAATAAGTATTTTTTTTTTCAATATTTATATAATTTATTTAATATAAAGAAGCCATATATCTCTTTTTATATGCAGGTAGAACAGAATTGTATATATAAATAATTTTATATATATAAATAAACATAAAAATTCATTAGGTTTGTTTTCATAATTGTGTATGTAATTTAAAAGCATATCTAACTTTCTGAAGCCCGGATTACGCCAAAGCGTTAAAAAAAAAGTGCCAAGGTCCCTATAGTTAAAAAATGTCGATTTCTCTATTTAAATTGACATTTATTGTGTTTTGGTGGTTAAATTATGGTATGTAGTTGTAAAAGGGAGGAATGGGATTGATTTTGTAAAGTTTTTGGTAGATTTATTATATTTTTTGTACGTATATTTATTGTAAAATAATGTGTTTAGGAAAAGGTAAGTCAATGGGTTCAATCTGATTTATTAATCTTAGCATTTTTTTTAATTTAAAACTTTTAATTTCCTTTAATAAAACAAGTGTATTGATTCCCTTTTATTTCACGACTAGCCGCCACTGGCGACCAGTTTGGTCGCCCTTAAATGTATGTTAAGCATTGTAATAAATTATTTTTATTCATAATTTATTTTTTTCCTTAATCCTTCGCCAAACCGGAAAAATCTAATAGACAAATCAAGAACTTTTGCGATCATGGTAGCATTTCGCATATTTTTTGTTGTTATGTATTTCATCTTTCTTGACAAAAACCGCCTAACCTACTTTATAATAAATTAATCATTGTGTGTGTGTTTTTAATATAAAATAAACTATTTCATAATAAAATAAAAGTATATGCTGTTTTAGTAATCTCTAATAGGTACCTGAAAATGGGATTTTCTCGCCAAAATGGCGCAAAACAAAAATTCCGCCAACCCTGGTGCGTCCGTGACAGCTGTTCCAATTTAAAATACATGACGTTCACATTTTTCTTTAAAATAGAAAATAGATAAATAAGAAATATTATCATAAATCAAAACATTTGATTTCAAAATTAAAATATCGTTTCTAATTAATACACACGAAAAATAAAAGCTGACAATTTGTTTCGAAATTTGATCCATTAAATATTATTACATGAGTTCAACCACGGAGTTCAACTTACATCAAGAAAAGATCCGAAGGAAGTTGAGTTGTATGGAACAGAATTATGGTAAACTTTGACTGTCTCACTGGTGCTGATTATTTTTTTTACACCAGGCAGCGGTCCAAAAATTCATGGTTTAATATTTTAAACGTTCACAACGAATGAATCTTTTTTTTTTGTTGTTGTTTACTTTCATGGATAGAGAATTTGAACAGCGAACCTAATTGAAACTGAAGTTATTGCAGAATGTATACATAATTGAACGTAAGTCATCTCTCAAATATTAATTTATTTTGAACGATCTTTCTAAAAATGTAACTTTTATGCAGTTTTATTAGAAAAAATAATTTTGAATAAAAATGGCTGCCTGGCATATGAAAAAGTGAAGCGGCATCCCGGAACTGTTGAGGACAGTCACATGACATACGGTTTTATTATAGAGATTATGAAATTTAATATTATTTATGTAATCACAAATTATAGATCAGTTTCAACTGACGTCACACCCTAGCAACCACCTTAGCAACTAGATTTGTTTTTTGTTTGCCCGCCAAAGATGGTGGATTGTGATTGGTTGGCTCGTAATACAGGCTACAAATCCAGGATTATGATTGGTTGATAACTTTTGGTGGGCTGATGATCACGTGGTTGAAACTGATCTATAAGAGCGGAAATGCTCTTTTTATTACATCTTTCTGCTGCGATACATTGACCAAAGTGGATCACTACTGTGACGTCACTAATACTTGTAGCAGGCCCGGTGAACGACACACAGCGACATCTCGGAGGCCCCGGTTGGAGGGGGTAAGAAGAAATGTGACATCACACATTTTGGTTAAAATAAAATCATTAAAATCAGCAGATCAAATTTTGAAGTTATTTTGAAATTACCAGAATTTGAGTGTATTTTTTAATCGGACTAAAACAACTTTCACGTGATTTGTTTTCACTTATATTCCTTTCTTTTCAAAAAAAAAAAAATAAATATTTTATTACTAATTGTATTACTTTATTGTATATTAATTATGTTTTTGTCGTAAACCGTAATCTTATTTTATACAAAATAAATACACGAATAATTTTTATTGTTATGCTCACAAATGTCATTAAAGTTGAAAAATAAAATTTGAAACATGATCTGTAACGTAGTGCTTTGTTTCTGAACTCCAAGTATATGTCTATATAATACAGTGTGACATGTGACAAGGGGGGGGGGAGGGGGTATGGTGAAGTGTGACACTTTGTGACTAAGGGGGGCAGGGTGATAAAAAATATTGAAAAAAAGTGTAACATCATTTATGGACAGCCCCATAGGGCAGTTGCGAGGCTAACGAAAAAGAAAGGCTACCGCGGTACTTTACGCGTATCTTTCTTTACAGACCGCGGGAGTCACGTGATGCTCGAATGCATCAATGCAAGTGTACGAAAAGAGCATCACGTCACTCTAGCGGTCTGTAAAAAAAGATAAGTGGAATGCACCACGGTAGCCTGTCTTTTTCGTTAGCCTCGAGTTTGGACCCTGTGACATCAGAATCATTATTTTATCCATGATCCTATCCATGTCTTTTTTGTTAGCCTCTGAGCAGTTGCAATTGACGTCAAGCGTACTCACCACTGATTCAAGGTTCTTGTGAACCCAAATGAGTTATCTACAGGAACATGTGCCTTGCCGTTTTTTCGCAATTTTTTGACGAAATTTGCCGTTTTTCCCAGATCCTTTTTTGAAATTTGCCGTTTTTTCGCGATCCCTTGACGAAATATGCGGTTTTTTCGCGATCCTTTGACGAAATTTGCCGTTTTTTCACGATCCTTTGACGAAATTTGCCGTTTTTTTACGATCCTTTGCTGAAATATGCAGTTTTCCGCGATTCTTTGATGAAATTTGCCGTGTTTTCAAGATTCTTTGACAAAATATGCGGTTTTTTCGCGATCCTTTGACGAAATTTGTCGTTTTTTCACGATTCTTTGACGAAACATGCGTTTTTCCCCGTTCCTTTTCGAAATTTGCTGTTTTCTCGCGATCCTTTGACGAAATGCGGTTTTTCCGCGGTCCTTTGACGAAATTTGTCGTTTTTCGCGATCCTTTGATGAAATTTGCCGTTTTTTCGCAATCCTTTGACTAAATATGTTGTTTTTCCGCAATCCTTTGACGAAATTTACCGTTTTTTCGCGATCTTCTGACGAAATTTGCCGTTTTTTCACGATTCTTTGACGAAATATGCGTTTTTTTCACGTTCTTTTTTTGAAATTTGACGTTTTTTCGCGATCCCTTGACGAAATATGCGGTTTTTTCGCGATCCTCTGACGAAATTTTCGTTTTTTCACGATCCTTTGACGAAATTTGCCGTTTTTTCACGATCCTTTGCTGAAATATGCAGTTTTCCGCGATTCTTTGACGAAATTTGCCGTGTTTTCAGGATCCTTTGACAAAATATGCGGTTTTTTTGCGATCCTTTGACGAAATTTGTCATTTTTTCACGATCCTTTGACGAAATGTGCGTTTTTCTCCGTTCCTTTTTACGAAATTTGCCGTTTTCTCGCGATCCTTTGACGAAATGCGGTTTTTCCGCGGTCCTTTGACGAAATTTGCCATTTTTTTTCGCGATCCTTTAACGAAATTTGCCGTTTTATCGCGATCTTTTGACGACAATTACGTTTTTTGCGGCGATTCTTTTACGAAATTCAAGTCTTTTTTTCGTAATCCCTGGACGAAATTCGCGATCCTTTGACGAAATTGGCAATTTCTCTTCGAACGATTGACGAAATTGAATTTTTTTGTCGACCATTTGTTGAAAAACGCGATATATTCTATGTCCGAATTTATGACAGATTTTTTTTAATTTTTCGGAAATGACTGCCTTAATTTTTCAGAAAATTCGGAACAGAATCATCCCTGGAGAAACTTTTAACGAGCACGACCAGGAGAGTTTCTGCATGCTCTGCGGTCGGTGGACGTAATTGGCGATCCTTTGACGAAATTTGCGTTTTTTGCAATCTTCTGACGAAATTTGCGTTTTATCGCGATCCTTTGACGAAATATGCGTTTTTTGCAATCTTCTGACGAAATATGCGTTTTCCCCCGATCCTTTTTCGAAACTGGTCGTTTTTTCGCGATCCTTTGACGAAATATGCGGTTTTTTCGCGATCCTTTCACGAAATTTGCCGTTTTTCACGATCCTTTGGCGAAATATGCGTTTTTCCCCGATCCTTTTTTGAAATTTGCCATTTTTTTCGCGATCCTTTGACGAAATATGCGGTTTTTTCGCGATCCTTAGACGAAATTTCCAGTTTTTCATGATCCTTTGACGAAATATGCGTTTTTTCCGCGATCTTTTGACGACATTTACGTTTTTTGTACCAAATGTGTGGTTCCTTGGCGATTTTTCTGCAACCCGTTTGTTTACTTTCGTTATCTTCTTTCCCTGAACAGACTATAGATATAAATTTTTTTCGATGGTCTGTAAAACCATTATATTTATAACTGATGAAAAATTTATAGAAATCATACAACAGGGGTTATTATGATGTCTTAATATGAACTAACAAAAGATAAAACTAGATCTGTGCGCCTGTGAACTTCATCACAAATTTACAATGTTTTACAAACACGAGCAAATTACAGGGACTAAATATAACAATACCATGAGTAAAAATTGTGGATACGGTGCAGTTAATTCTGGCATTTCGCATCGCTATTCGAAAACCATTGAGACAAAAAAAAATTGAGTCTACATCTGCGATCGCTAGATTGATACATGCTCTAACGTGTGTGACATGCTACGTCACGTATGTAATCGCTGTAGTAGGAAAGGACGCAAAGTATTGGTATGGGAGAAAAAGGAAAACCCAATTTAAGCTTCGATTTTTTAGAAATGCTCTTCCGCTGAGCACCAGAACGCAATGTTTATAAGTTCCGGTGAAGTCTGACCAATATTTAAACATTGACTAAAAACAAAGAAGTATCGCAGGGGTCAATCCAGGCAAAATTTGGGGCCTATTTGAGGTCCCTTCACAAAAATCAATTTAATAAAATGGGACCCTTCACAAAATTCCTTTTATTAAAATAGGTCCTTTCACAAAATTCTGTTCCATAAAAACTTACCATTTATTATTTATTTATTATTTTGTGATATTTTAAAATGTGTAATTTGTAAACAAACAAGTTCACCAGAGAAGAAAACTTCAGCAAAAGGATTTAAAAAAGTTTTTGTTTATAAATGCTTGGTTCGAATTTGAGTATAACTGGATTTCAATTTTCATTACAAAATGTTATTTTTCACAAAAATATAATAAATTTCACAAAATAACCTTTACTTTTCACAAAATGGGCCCCAAGAAAAAAAAAACCTGCATCGACCCCTGATCAGAGTCGAGCTTCGGTAAGCTATCGCGCAAATTAATCGCTGCTCACAGGCATGGATCTATAAGTCAATGAATTTACAATCAGTGCTTTTTTCCTCCGAGGGACAGGATGCAGTACCTCCCCGAGAGCAAGATGTCGTTGCTACATTACCAACAAATGAAATACAGTCTTTAAATTTGTGTACAGACCCTCTACAAAACAAATGATTCGAAAGAAACACTGATTGCGAAAATCTGTTCAATCACAATAAAAAAATAGCTTTTTATAACTTTAAAGTACTTTATTTTAATTCTTACTTTTGCAAAGATTTTTTCCTGGGTACGCACATAGCTTGGTCTTAGATATAAGTGACAGAAAAAACCTAAAAAAAAGCCGTTTGAAACTGAGAGATACTTACAAAGTGCATGTTTTATTTTTCCCTGGAATTCGATGGTCTGCTAGTGTTTTGAACATGGAACAAAGACAGAAATGCAATTAAGAAACGGCCCAGTGTATACTATACATAACTCAAAGCGTCTGTGTGGCAGTATATGACCCTTCTTTTACAATAAGACATCTTGACAAAGTGACGCAGTCCAAATAACCAGTTTTGACATAACCGATGAATATGCGCTTTCACAGTTTTAAGTAGAATTTTCGCCGTTTAATCGAATCACATTGTATTTAACGAAGCGGCGTATTCCGTCAAGGCAGAAAGGCCAAAAAGTTTAATTTTAACTTTAGTTTTGATTCATATAAGTGGAAATTATAGTAATTTCTTGAGCTGTGGGGGGGGGGAGGAACCCCCCCTTCTCACCCTTGGCTGCGCCACTGCACATTACAACCAAAAATAAAACAACAAAAGCAATTTTCTTGCTAACTTAAATTTTTAAAAATAAACCAAATATACTAAATCTTTGCAGCACATCCCAGTTATTACAATCACATTTAGTACTACTTTTCATAACAGATACCCTTATAATCAGTCTTTAATTTTAATACAATAAAAATTATCCTTATAATTCTTTGTGTATAATATTGTGAATAATATTGTTAACCTGAAAAAAAGTAGACAAAACATAAACATTGCATTTGTTTAATTGTCGTGAGTTTTTCTTTTTGCATATAAAATGTAATATAAAACATAGAGTAGTGATATAACATTCATTAAAAAAAAAACTCATTAAAATAAATAATAATCTCTAACTATAATAATTTTTATGACATATATGAGCAAGATGTTGAAGGCCTATGCAACAGCAGCTAGTGTCATTTAGACTTTTATGTCAAACTTCTGGCACTGCATAAAGCAAATTAAATGCGTCAGTAGTTTAAGTAAGCATTAAATTGACAAAGAATGGAATAACTGTATAGTTTTTTAAAAGTTATTTTTTATATTTAAGTTAATTACAGTTATTAAATAATTAGTTCATTCTTTGTCAAATTAATACTTAATGAAATGACTGACATGTTTAATTTATGAGCTTACCTGTGTCATAAATTAAATGTGGCAGTCACACATTTAATTTATGACACAGTGTGACTGACACATGTGAATATGAAATCTTCCCTTATTTATTTTTTAATTGAATCTCAATCATATCAAATTGTGATATGCAGCTGAATAACAAAAAGACTCCTGAAGTTAAGATATTTTCAAATTACTTATTCATAATCTTATTGTTAGTAATTCTTTTTGCTTATATTTTATATTGTCAATTTAATTGATGTTTTTATATTTTTCATATGTAAATAAAAAAATTTAAAATTTAATTTTATTGAACCATTTGGAAATTGGATGACCTAACGTGGATTTATATAGATGAACATACTATACACATAAATATGTGAAGAAAAACACTTAGACTGTAACACTGAATTTTATTAACAGATGTGATAAGAAGTACTGTGTAGTAGTTCTGAAATTGGTGAAATACTGACTTAGAATTATTGAAATATAAACTTTGAAATTCCCAATTAAATACACTAACTCCTCATTATATCACACATTCGGCTATTTTGCTCTTTTTTAGTTGTCCCTGATAAATTTCTGGTTTGCTGATAAAAGAATATACGGAATAGTCAGCAGCATTTCTGTATAAGCAGAAATTATTTCTGCAGTTCAAAAAGATAATAGTTCTATGGCCCAAGAAGAGAATGACGAAGAGGAAGTATCTGACGAGGATTTAGTAGCTTTGATGACAGAAGCTGTTCAGTTTCTTGAAAAAAGCATATGAAACTTTTGAAACGTTGATATCCAAGCATATAAATGAAATGCAATTAGTTCATTTTAGTTCTTTAACTTCCAGTGGCAAGAAAATAAAAAACAAACAACTCTGGATACTCATTTTCAAAAAATACTATACATGTAAGTAAAAACATATACTGTATGTGTATGGATTTGTATTTTTTTAATGTTTGATAGATACAATTTACATTTCAATAATTATTTTTCTCTTGAAAATGCTACTTTTCATTTCCTAATATTGATAAGGGTGATTTTAATTTGGATGATTGGAGTTTGATTAATGCATTGAAAAATAAATAAATACATTTTTGTACTTAAGTATGCCTTGTTAAGTACAGTACAAGAAAATTGAGCCTATACAACTAAATCCTATGTTAAATAGAAAATGAAATACAATTACAAAAGAAGGTGTATCTAGTAAAAAAAAAATTCTCCAGTACATAGTGATCCAATCCTAGCAGCTTTTATTGCAATTATATTTGACAATAAAAAAAAAAAAAAAAGTTCTGTTTTAGGCACTGTTATAAGCTTCTGTGTACATAAATTAATTAGATAAGAATAATGATGCTATCTGATGAGGAGACTGGAGCACAAAGATTCAATGTACTTTTCAAGTTTAAGAGAATTAAAATTAATATTTTGCTCTGCAGTTTTGAAATTTAAAAAAACAAGATTCATAAACAAAAGCTATTCAGTGAAATAAAAAGGTAGTCTTGAAAAACAGTTTAAAAATTCTGATTACATTAATGTTCTGTTTTGATAAAGAGAGAAATTTTTCTGGAAAAGAGAAATTATGGTTATAAAACTAATTTAATAAGATTTTAAGTTAAAACATAACTCATAAAACCCTTCTTGAAAGCTGTAGCTTTCGTTTTCAGAGAATAAGAAATATTTAATAAGAGAAAAATTTATTAACTGTTCTACGTATTTGTTTATACTAGAAGTAATATGCATGATTCTCAGCCAACTTTATAAATCTGATACTAAATTGAAACATGAATTGGATACTTACTACTGTTTATTTAAAAAGTTAATTTTTTATCAATAAAGTTAAGTTTTTACTGTGTTTTATCAAAGCTTAAGCCCAAACCAAAGTTAAAAAATAAAAACTTATTTTGGCCCTTTTGTTAACTGGGCGCAAATCTTACCAAGCACCCCCACCCCCCCTTTTCAACAGCAGCTTTTATGTATTGTGTGTGTAAATTAGAAACAATATTTTGATGGTGAAATAAATTATTTTGGTTAATTATATTGTTTCTTCTTCTTTTTTTTTTAATGAAATAAATTAAATGAAAGTTGTGTACTTTAAATGGTATAAGGTGTTTATACTTTAAATGAAATATATGCATTAGAAATATTGATGATGGAAACAACATTTAGTGATTTATCACCTATACCCAGCTAAATTAATAACACATTTATTTCTAATGAAACAAAAATCAGAATTGAACATAAATTACTTTCTTAGTCCCTGAAGAGGTAAACACAATTTCATTTAAAAAAATTCAAATAAAAGGAATTAAAACACTGACATCAATTACTACTGGTATTTAACTTTTAGATACATGATAAATACAATAATTTATTTTTTACTCAATAATATATTTCATTTACATTTAGATACTTTTGTAAATAGCTTGTTTTCATTACTTAAGAAGAAAAAATAAACAAAAAAGAAATTGACACATGTATTTAAATATTAAAAAAAATTGTTATTTGGCGAAAACATGTGGAAATTAATTATATATATTAAGAAAAAAAAAATTGTCAACTATTACAAATATCCAAGCTGATTTTATTTAATTAAACATTCAAGACGAAATAATGATTTACATTTTTTTCATTGTTAGTAGTACATGTTTTATCTAGAAAAGAGTGCTGTAATCTATCTAATTGCATTAAAATATGATGATTAGAATTAAGCTTGGTTCCAAGCATTTTGAAACATTTTTGGTAAATTCAATATTTTTCTCTAATTTTTCAAAACAAATATTTTGAATAATTTTAAATTACCAATGGTAATAAATTACACACTTGAAAATATAGATACATTTTTAAAAATAATAATTTATTAATTTTTGTGTTTTTAAACATCACATCAACAGTTTAATGCCTCAACAGAAGACTTATTTGTTTATTTATAACCTGATTATCAGATTTTATGAATTATCTTCTATGTTTTTAAATGATTTGCATGCTAATTTCCAACCTGAATAAAATGAGAATAGAAAGCATTAAAAATGTAGGTGTGGTGTTACAATTCAGATTAAAAATCGCTTTTCTACTACAAATAAACAAATTTATTGAAATCTAGTATTTTTTTGTTCAAAATTAATTATTACTATCTTAAACCAAGAAATAAATAAACCTGTACTGTTAAAATAAAGAATGTTTTAAATAAATTTTAAATATGTCAAAAAATAAACAAATCTATGATGTTATAGAATTAGAATAGGAACAGATGTGTTACACTGACGCTAAAATGTAAACAATAGATAGGCGACTGTTTTGGATGGCGCGATTTTTAAGACTGCGCCAAAGAAATAGAACATGCTAAAAACAGAAACAAAAAACAAGATATTTAAACTTCATGTGTTTTCTTTTTAATGGGCAATCGAAACTACATTTTCAATTAATTGACAGCTGTATCTCTGTGAATCATTACTTTTAAGAAAAAAAAAAAAAAAAAAGTTAAAAATCGATGTTTTATCTTTTTTTTTTTTTTTTTTTTTTTTTAGATTCAAATAAAATACTCTGCATTTCAAAGGATTAGTTGCTCATTCACTCAGAATAATATTTTTAGAGATTTTTTATTTCTGTTTTAAATATTAAAGAAAATTTATACCACAAGAGCCAGTGTTATTGTTTCATCAAAACTGCTTATCATTGCCATTTTTGAAAGTCAACAAATATACCATAATAATAAAAAAGAAATTCCTTTTTTTTTTTTGTGTAAAAAAATTTTTAAATTGTAAAAAATGTAATGAGCTGTTTGAAAAATTATCTTCTTGTAAACCTTGGAAATAAAAGATGAGAGTATTACTATAAAATTAATTAGTAAAGCTTAAAATGGAATAAAACACAAATGTTATCAACTGTACACTTTTCTGTTTCATTATAGAGCAAATTTATGATTTTTAAAATTATCAAGCTTTAATGTGCTTTTGTAATGGATATTTATATAATTTGTTTACTATTGCTATATTTTCCAGTTCTATTTATCTTTCTTGTGCTCTCTTTATAACAGTCAGCTGCACATATCCACTGTTAATGTAATTTTTTATTCTTTGTTCACATACAGTTAATGTCATAAGCAAAATTATAGAAAATAGTGATTAAGTATTTTCATTAACATCTTAGAATCTCATGAAATAGTAAATTTACTTATGTGAAGTCAGCATAGTAATACCGAAGTAGCAAAAGGCTTTTAGAAAACTTTTCACCTTTAATTTAAATATTTTATGTTAACAATAAATGGTTTTTCTTATAGAGCAAATTTAAAAATGAAATGTAACATAACATTAAACATAAATTTTTCTCGAGTACAATATTACAAGTAAAATAAACTTTCATTTTCCTATTTTAAAAACAAGTATTTTCCTTTTTGCACTAACTCAATCTCCCTTTTAATTTTCTTTATAGTTTTGTATTCTAGTGCTATTTTAGTGCTTTTCTTATTGTTTTCGTCTAGAATGCGCGCGCATGTCAAGGTCGTCAGAGGTTTAGTAAAGTTCCCGCCTTGCCGCGTCATCCTGTATGGTTGTTTTCTCCACATATCCCAATCCGTAATGTTATGATCATGGAACTAAGAACAAACAGGAACTGACATATCCCCCAAATGATGAAGTTTCAACTATAACCGGTTTCGCCCATTCCGCCAAGTTGTGACAACCAAAACATTCCCCGTGACAACGTTAGTGAGTGAGATTTAAGCCATAGTTTTAATTTAATTATTATAAAACAATGGGCTCGTGGGAAGCATATGGCTGCACAAATAGGTTTAGCAAGAAGATTCCTGAATAACATTTCATCGATAAGTAATTTATTTACTTTTTAAAGACGTAATTGCTTGATGTATACAAAGCTATCCGAATGGATTGCGAAAAACTATGAGTGTAATGTGTATGAATGCAAATCAGAATATTCCGCTTTTTGACAGTTTTGTTATGTATATGTTAATTTTCACGTTAATTGCACTATATTTCAGCAGTTTTTTTTGTTCATTTTCTTGATTGTTTACATCGTCTAAATCAGAGTACAGGGATGGTGTTGCACGTCAACCAAAAAGTATATATCTCTCTTTACATATAGATAATTTGATGTTTTAATTTCGTCTACTTGTTATTTCTGCAACTGAAGTGTTTTTTATTTTTGTAGTAGTTATGTGAACTGAGCTATTTTTCTATAATTATATGGTGGGGCGGGAGGCTGCCCAGAGCCCCGCGCCAGTTGAAGTCTTGTTAGGGGGCCCCAAGCCTGTCTATAGATTTAAAAACGTCGTTACACTGTGTAAAATGATGATATTATTGCTCTAAAGATGTCTTTAAATGTTTTTTCTTAAGTTAGTATTAACTTTTATTTCTTACAGCCAAAGTTCATATAATTGTCGGAGAATATACAGATGTGAGGATCCTGAAAGTAACAGTTATTTAAAATATTCTAAAGGATAGAAGATGTTTTGAAAAAAATAATTATACACATTACATGTGAAAAAATTTGCATGTTATTTTTCATACATTTTATACTCTACATTATAAATTATCCTATAATATATACAATTTTCAAAAATGATTTTTAATGTTAATTAAAGTCACTTTTAACAATATAATTACAAAATGATGAGAAATTAGAGTAATCACTAAATAAAATCACTAAATATAATTAAAATCTTGAGAAATGCTTAAGTGATAGAAATTTTTATAAGGCTTTTGTTGTTTCTTTTTCTATCACTTAAGCATTTTTCAAGATTTTAAGAAATTAGCGATTAAGCTATGTGCTTGCTCATGCTGCTAAATACGTTTCTGAGTAGTTAATATTTCCAAAATGATATCCATTATCAATTTTTGCTTTTTATAAAAATTTGTTTTTAGATCTTTTTTGTCAAATTTTGTTGGAATATATCAAAAGTATGCAAGCGTAATTTTTTTTTATGTACCTCCTAAAAAACAAAACAAAACAGAAAAAAAGGAAGGAATCTTATATTGGATTAGTTTATAGATAAGTATACGCAGTAGATGTATTTAAAATTTGTATTTTGCTAAATAAAAAAAGTAATGCTTTAAATTAAAAAAAAATCCTTGACGGCTCGGCCTACAGGCACAGGTAGATTTCGAGGACGCAGACCGTGAGGCGCCTGTTTGTTGGGAATTGCGGAAGAAATTACCTTTTTACCATGATGCGTTAGTTGGAACCACACATTTCGAAACCTGACTTGTTTGCAGGCGGAGCCGGCAGGGATTTTTTTTTTTTTTTGCTATAAGGGTTGGACATATAAAAAAACTTGTCAATATAAAAGTTTTAGATAATATTAAGAGGATTTATAATAAATTTAAACGGATTTGATATCTTGTGAATTGACAATGTTATGAATTATTTTCTTCTAAAAAACCCCTCCCCCCCCTTGTGGCCATTTTTAATGATATCAAAAATCTGTCACATCTAAATTTTTGGCCCTTATCCTAGAAGTAATAATAACTTTAAACGGATTCGATACGCATCATAATTAAGAAATTATGGGGTTTTTTCTGTTTTCACAAAAAGCCCCCACCCCCTCCCCATTTCCCCCTCTTGGTTCGATTTTGCCCATTAACGAACTTGACCAAGATTTTATGCCTCTTTATTTTATGCATCAGTTTGGAAGAGATTTGTGCAGAATTATTGCAGTTATCGCGTCCATAAAACAGTGACATAGATAGATAGGTAGGTAGGTAGGTATATAAAGTTTTGAACTGGAGGTGGTTTTGGGTTCTGGGAGTCATAATCGGCTAGATCTGCGAAAAAATTTCAAAAATTCCAACTTAGGGGAGAATGTAATAGATAGTACTTTTTACGAAATCTACTTAAAAATGATGTATGAAATATAAATATGCAAATTGTAGAGACGGCGGTGGGGGGTGGTGCGCTACAGATGTTAGTACTGCAGAATATTGGGGATTCAGTAATTTTTTTCTTAGAAACTAAGCCCTGTTGATAAATACATATTTTTTAAAAGTACAATATTTACTTAGTAATTTTAAGCAATAATATTAAAAACTAAAAGAACTACTCGAAGAGGTTGTGTGTGTTGGGGGGGGGGGGGGGGATCTGAATACCAGGCATGAAGAATATATTTAAACTGATTTAAACTGCAGGAATATCAACCAAAATAAATTAAAAGATCACCTTTGCTCTCCTATTCAGCAGAGCAATTTATGTAAAAATACACCAAGGGGAAAAAAAATGCAACTCAGATGAAACTTACAGAAATATCAACTAAAAGAATTTAAAACCTTAAAAACACTTTAATATGACATTGGAATATTTCAAACGAGCTGGATTAGGATGTAAGCAAACAACGGCAGCCATCTTGTGACATCCAGCTCAGTTACTTCAATCGACCGGGCAGACATCGGGGGAAATGTCAGTTCCTGTCTATTTATAGTTCCATGGTTATGATACGCTTTTTCTAAGCTGTAGTTCTTATCTATTCTATATTCTTTGACTGCGCCAAGCTACTATTATCCGTTGCCATTTTGGAAACATAAAAAACAGAACATTTATAAATAACGTATTCGAAAACACAGAAAATCGTATTCCTACACAACAATTAAAATAAACCAAAAATACATTTTTTACAACATAAATTTAATGGAAAATGTTAATTACGTCATTTCAATCTTTTAAAGTGCACTACTATATTACAGTAATCCTTCCCTGATGCTAACTTTAATTTCACACAAACTTTTAGTTAAAATCATTATGTCATTTCAATCTTTTAAAGTGTCCTACTATATCAGTGTAAACATTCGATTATTTAGTTTCTAATTTCATGACGAACACAACATTTATAAATAATGATGTATTAGTTAAATCAGAAAGTAAATATCAAAATAAACGAAAAATTAATTTTTTTAACATAAATTTAATAGAAAATACATTACCTACGTCATTCCTCTAAAGTGGACTGCTACAATCAGAATAATCATTCGATAACTGATTTTGTAATTTCGCACAAACCTTTAGATAAAATTACCTCATTTCAATCTTTTAAAGAGCACTATTATATCAGGGTAACCATTCGGTAATTCAAATTCTAATTTAACACAAACTATTAGATAAAATCATCGCGTTATTTCAGTTTTGAAGTGCTGAACTTGCCTTTCTGCTTCCTCATAAAAACTTACCTGGTACTCTCGAAAAATGGTATCCATAGCCACGGATATTTTCCAACTTCTACCAGCAATTACAAACGTCAAAAGAATTTCGATAAACAAAATAGAATGATAAATTCAATTCTACCGCTCTCTCTAACTGCCACTGTAACCGCCAATACATAATAATTCACATGACAATTAAAAACCAATCATTAACTCAACAGTTATGCAAATTTATTTCCCTTCCATACATGGTTCTATAATACGCGACTCTGCAACGAATAACGTGCAATAGAACGTTCTTCTACAACCAATCACGTTTTCTCTACTTTTCATATGACGTAATATAGACATGCGTAAACATTTCCCTTAACATCCACGCAAATACAGATTACAATAACAAATTTCAACACCAGTAACTAAATACAAGCTTAATAGCCGGGTTGCCATAAAAGAAAAAACAGTCCCCAAAGCTTGGCGACTTTTTTCATTTTTTTAACCGATTATTATTATTTTTTTTTTTAGCGTCAGTGTAAAGCATCTAAGCCTTAGAATATTAACATAAAACCTATTGCAGACATATAATTCACAATAAACACTTCAGAACTCAAATAAATACTACAGGAATCCAACCATTAAATATGAAAGTTATTCCGAATTGCAAGGAAATAATTTTAAATGTATAACCGAAAAGCTTGCATTCTGTGTCATATTGTTTTCTGAAATTTAAATCGAAATATTATTTGAATTCATACCGCAGTTTTGTAAACAGGTTTGAATATTTACAGAAAAGTTTAACATATGTACTAAAACACGAATAACACAATAGTATAAACTGTATCGCTCAGACTTAATGAATATAAACATAAAAATAGCTAATAAATTTTCTTTTAAACAGGTATTTAGCGTTTCTTCAATAGATTTTTAAATATATGCTATATGCTTTTAAATAAAATATTTATTACGCATAATGATTAATAATTTTATAAGAAAAATAAGGCTTTATAAAATGCTTGCTAAATACAATCAAACACTGATTCAATTACTATAAATTATAAAATGAAGTTTAACATAGCCATATCATTTTTAAAAAATTAAAACAAACATAAGTAAAAATAAAAATTGAAAGCGATTAACTGCCAAATATTGCATTCGTATATTTTCTTATTCACTACAACTGTTTGCTAAATTGCAAGCGATTTACCGCCAAAAATGGTAATACCTCGCTGGAATCAGGCTCTGAATTCATAGGCTCGGCGCCTGAAAAGGTAACTTCTGACGCATGCGCATGAGATGGAATGACGCTCATTTTAGGCTCTCGTTTAAAATACTCAAATTAGTCAAATGAAGGACCGCGTTCATTATCATTGATTTGGAAGTCCAAATCAATAATAATGAACGCAGGTCTTTTAATTTCATTCACAGTATAGACTCACTCTATATTTTAATCTCCATCGCCCGCGCGCCGCCTGATCTTCGGTTCTGAACAACCTCACAATAACCTTGTTATGCCCGTTATGGCCCACAGATGGCCCTACCTCTATTGAAATGCGCAAGTGTAAGCATCAGGGACATAGAGAATTTATCTTATTTCTATCTCCATGGTAAGCATAGTACTTTTATACTATCTGAATAGTGAAACCGTTACATTGGGAAATTAGATAATGATGTTACAATTATAGTGATTTTCTCAAATTCATGAGTGGAAATGGGAAGTGTTCCGTATCCTGTGTTGCTTGGCGAACTTGGCGAAAAAAATTGCGCCAAAATGCCGTTTTGGCGACATGAAAATTTTTTCAAAGATTGCAGAAAAACATCATTTTTAAATCTGTATGTTATTTATAAATCAATGATTTTGCAACATTTTTAAAAGTTGAAAATGATGTAAAAACATGGATTTATAAATAACATAAAGATTTAAAAACGAAGTTTTTCCGCCATCTTGAAAAAATTTTTACGATCGAATTACGCAAATTTTAGCAGCATTCTAAATAAACTAACGATTAAAAAGCTAAAGAAATGTTATTTTTCAGATGAATATTTGTTATTGTCAGGGGGGCTCTGCCCCCCTGAACCCCCCGTTTTAAAAACATTTTGGACAATAAAAAAGAGAAAAAAAACTTACCAGAAATCTTTTGTCAATCTAAATTCAAAACAATGTTAACTTATAATCTTGTTCACATCTGCCCCCCAAAAAAAAAAAAAAAAAAAAGTTAAAGGATAAATATAATAAATGCCAATAAGTGAGACGGCGATTCAGAAAAAGGGGGAAATTGCATACAAAAATTATATAAATAATTACACATAAAAAAAAGGTTAATATTTACAAAAAAAAAATTAATTAATTAAAAATAAATAATATAATGTTTACCAAGTGGGGTCCCAGTCAGGGTCTGAAACATCGTCAATGAAAGGCACTTCGCCTTCTAACTGAAAAGAATTTAAATTTAAATTTTGAGGGACTTTTGGTAATGCACCCTCGATGTTTTCAGACTGTGCCGTTGGTCTTTGAAAATCCAAAAGCTTTAGCCCCTCATTTCCGTACCCTGGGTAGACTTGAATAATGTCCTTTATGAGGACTTCTACTTTCTGGCCCGTTGTTTCTAAATGATCTAGCTTGTGTCGGCGATAAAAATGAAGAGCCATATATTGTGACAACATTTTATCGTTCCTGCGACATTTTAGAGACCTTTTAAACCAACGATTTTCATTTTCTAGATCATTAATGGTGTTCGCTTTATTGGTTTTTGACACGAATTCGCCTTTACTATGATTCGTAACTTCGTGTGTTGTCTGACTGGAGAATAATTTTTCTATGTCATTGTATTGTTTGGCCGAATCTGTATAGACAACACTCGTATCATTATGGCAAAAACGTGAAACATAAGGCCAAATATCACTTTTTTTTTTGCTATCTACCCTAAAAAACAACCCCTCTTTGTCCTCTCTACAAAAAATGCCCAAAACAGTAATCGTATGATTAGAAGTAAGCCGACCCCTTCCGTATTTCCTAATAGTTAAAAAAGTTTCATCAATTAAAATAGATTTTCCCGGGCCCCCCAATTCAGAATACATATGAGAAGAGTGAATTTCGCAAACTTCTCGAATATAAGAAAAATAATCACAAAGCGTTTCTTTTGATAGGGTCGGTTCATTCCTTTGTTTTCTCCAGTTACACATTTGCTCATATAAAAAATTTGTTTGAATTTTGAATACAAATGCAAAAATCATAGCCAAAAGGTCGCGAACCGGGATTTTAGAATTTTCAAACACAGTATTAATTGCAGGATTAACGGTGCCAGTACAAGGAATTGGGTTCGATTTTGATTTATTCCTACGATTACAGGCCCATCTCCATTTAAATTTTACATCCTTGCTTTGATTTGATTTCATAGGACCGCTACATTTAGGGCAAGGCGGGGGTGCTGTAGGAACAAGACCAACTTCAATTGCAAATTTGACTGCAGAATCTTCCGTCTCTAAAATGGCCAACCATGAAAAAATGGAAATATTTAACAATAAAGGGTGCATTTTAAACAATTAATGCAAAAATCCTAATAAAAAACAAAAAGAAATTAAAAAAATAAAAAGGCAGAGCAAACAAGATTTACCTTAGAGAAATCAACGACTTCGGCACAGACACCAACACAGACGAGCATCCGAGTGAAAATGAATGGCGGCAAACAAGTTATCTAACGGATTTGAAAATTTTGCTTAGTAATTGCTAACGTAATATTAATTGTAACCAATCAGCTTCAAGCTCACAGTCTTCAAACGATTTCCGAACTAAAGCAACCCCAAGGTCCGTTAAGCCGTCGAAAATCTCGGAACAAACGTGAACAAGAACGAAACATCTATCGCCCAGCAAACCGCGCCAAATTTGGCGACAAAATTTCCAGCACAGGATATGGGACTCGTCCCGTGGAAATGCAATTTGGGACATTATTATTCAACACGGAGGACAGTATAATTATTTTTTAACATAAACGGCCTTTTGATTCAACATAATGAATGAATCACACATCATGAATGATTCATCAGATATTTTCATCCTGTTTATTGATTTCATGTGACAATGATATTATTGATTTTTATCTTTAAAATTTGAATATAATTCTTTAAAAAGCAAGTAATTTTGCTGAATTAATTATGCGGTTAATCTTTTCTTTGTCTTACAATTAGTTTTTCTGGAATTATTATGATTTTGGAGAAGTAAACCGCCCAGATTGTTATTTCCTTTAAAAGTTAATCATTTTTAACTATTAAAAACGGTAAGTTTTAATTTGTTTACATTGCTCAAAATACATATAAATTTTAATTTAAACTGATTAGTTAAAGGCATTTTTGGTTATCACAGCGTCACTTCTGCACCAGTTAAGTATAAAAGCAGGTGCTAAGTGGAATTAGTAAATAGGAATGAGACTGTTATTACAGTATTATTTAGACAACTTTTAATCTTTTGATCTTTTCCTACTAATGCTTTTACTCTTAAGAATTTTTTCCAATCAAGAAAGCCTCCTTTAAATGTAGCTATGATTTTTTAATGGTACTCTAAAATTTTGTCTACATATAGACTAACATAATCTTTCTCGAACACTTAACCTTTTGTAGGAATTTGTTTTATACCACGTAATTTTAAACAAAAATTTAATTTTAATTAAATAAAAATTTTAAACAAGATTGTAATCTGTGTAACTCTAAGTAATGAAATTTTTGGTTTACAACTTACATTTTACTGTATATTGATGATATTTCATTAAAAATGCTTCTTTTTAAAAATTTTATACATTTCACCATCTTTTGAATCACAAAAACTACTGATTTATGGTGCTGTCAACCCATGCTTTACAATATACAGTACAGTAATTTTTTGTTTTCTTAATAGTATTTAACCCTTTATTTGTCATACGATCAAACTGTACACTTCTTCACTGTGCTGCGTGAAGCATATTTGTTTCTTACCTTTTGGCTCATAGTATACAAGTATTTTATATCAAAAATTTGAATTAATAAGCAAGGTGAAATAATGCTACCTTTAAATAAGATAATCGTGCTTTCTATCAGTATATTTAAAATTAATATGTAGAAATTAACAGTTTAGAATATTGACTTTCTTACATATTTAGATGGCTTTATTTACCCACTGGTGGCTATAAAACCAGACTGCATTATACCAATTTTGCTATTTTATTTTTCTTAAATTGCTTATGAAGAAGAGATCATTTATGCATACAAAAGTTGTGTATGTCTTTATGAAATGCATCATTTTCTTTAATAAAACTATTTTTAATTTTTATAGATAAATTTCCTTTTTCAGTTCATTTTTTGTGTACAGAACGAATTAAATTGTAGCTAATAACATGTTATAAAAGTTTTCTTGTTTGCTGTTACCTCACAACAATGCCTGCGTACAAGAAAAGCAGACATTCAATATAGTTTGGGAATATCGAACTGCATTACAATTTTATATGTCGGATGGTGATTTTTTCTTTTTTTAATATTTCTGTCTAATCTCAATGTCTTGGTTATCATGTGAAGTAGGAAAAATATTGAGACATGAATTTATTTAAATATCAAGATTTCATTAAACATAAATTTTAGAATAGCAACATATAAATATTTAAGATGTGAAATATACTGTAATAAAAATGCAAAGTATTATGACTATTTTAATTTTTTTTTTTTTTTTTTGCTTTTTAATTGCAAGCTTTAAAAAGATTCAAATTTTATTATTTAGGCATGTAAAATAAATGTTTTCTATAATATATTATAGGAATATATTATAAGAATATTTTTACAGACATGCCAAGTCTCCGGCTTTTGGCCGGATATTACGAATTTTTCAACTAGAATTTAATCTCCTGATTACCGTGAAATATCTCTGGCTTTTTAAAATTTTGAACACACAAGTTTTGTTTTCAATCCATTGCATATGACTGAGCCACTATGGCTGGGTCACCGCGCTGCACAGTAGTCCCAAAATTGCAATCATGTGGCCAAAAATCATTTCTGGCTCTTCTTGTAGTTGTATATGATTCATTTTTTATTTTACAATGTTCTAAATCAGTGCTTCCCAACCTTTTTTCTTTCATGTACCCCTTGCTTAGGTTATTCATTTCAGAGTACCCCTTTTTATCAGAAACACGCCCCCACCCCGTCCCCTCACTCATATAACGCAAACATGCCTTTATGAAATTAGTAATATAGTCATTAGTACGAAGGAAGCTTTCCTATTATTAAAAAGAAGGAAGCTTTCCTATTAATCTAAGTTAGTGACATATCCCCGCCTATTCGAAAACAAAAAAAAGGGCCAGCTTTTCAACATTTCACATATTTTATACTGTAACACGTTTCAAAATAAAGCATTAAAAGTAGAAGCTCTAATGTAATTAAGGTGTTTTTCAATTATATTATTAAAATGGAACAATAAGATAAATGTGTTGAGAAAGTAATATTGTGTAAAGTTCACTGACAGTTTTCGCGAAGATTTGGATACATATAATTAATTACTCACGATATATGATTATCAGTGGGCAGAGCTGGTGAGTGGTGACATTGAATTATCAATGAATTATTATGTCTAGTGAGCGTTATCCCTCATTTTGAGTGTAGCAAATTGGAAATAACATGAGACTAAGTTTGTAATCCAAAAGTATCAACTCTCTTTATGTGTTTTCAGTTAAACCATTTTTGTGATTTCCGCCATTACCGAAATTATTTCTATGTACCCCCAAGAGTACGTGTACTCCAGTTTGGGAACCACTGTTCTAAATGATATTACATTGTGAATTCAAGTTAAGTGTAATTGAATGTTACTGGGGGATGGGCTGGCAGTGCAAATGAGGCAGTAAATTTTTATTAAATTATATTTTTATTTTTTTACAACATTTTATTTTTACAGGTATGAGAATTTTCCACTTTTTACTCTGGTGACTATTTCCTCTTTTTAAAAACAAATCATCTAATGTTGTCATCGCTGTAAATTTGTATTCCCCTCCCCCCTCAAAATATATTATTTAAAATTATTAAAAGAGTCTATTTTTTTCTCTTTTATTGTTACTGCAGATAAAAAACACAATAAAAGATATAAAAAATCAATAAAGTACATAAATAATCAATCATATAAATCCCCCCCCCCCTCATACACACACATGCAAGTTTTCAATGTTTGTATTTACTATGAATTAAAAATAATCATCCAATTCATTAATTAGACTATTTCGAAAATTTTCTATCCCCCCCCACACACACATGCTATTTTGCCTCTGTCTATCACACAATGCACAATTCCTTTGAAATTCCAATAATAATAAAAAAAAAAGATTGTGTTTGTTACTGATTTGTAACATTAAATAAATAACCATTTCTCTAAGTCACCCATATCCCTGAAATTTACGCTCCCCCCCCCCCCCCCCCCCCCCACCAGCATACAACAGCCAAAAACTGTAAAAGGTTTTTAATTTTTATAAACAAAATGCTTTGTTTCTTATTTTTTTAGCTATAATTAATAAATAACAATAAAACATATAAATCCACCTAAAAATTTTTGCTCCCCCCTACCCCCTCAGTATTTATTTTTAATAATTGTTTAATAAATATTTTCCATAATCTATCCCTAAGTTTTTACTTTAAAAAATACTCTTTTTTTCACTATCTAGTTGCAATAAATAGGTAAAAAGCAACCGTCTGATTTTTTTCTTCCTCCATTAAAATTACTCCTTTTTAACCCCCTCTCAACCTCGCATGCAAAGTTTAAAATCCTATTAATTAAAATTCTGTTCTGTTTGTTACTTTGTATTTATAATGAATAAATAGTATTCAAATTTTTAAATTCATCTAAGAAAGTACATAATAGTATTTTTTATGAAGCTTTCTTCTGTATGCTTTTTCTTCTGTACGTTGGCTACGCATAGAACAAAATACATTGTCGTTTATGGTTTTTAATTGCTGGAAGTGAGTTTTAAATTACCTTAAGTATTTTACCTGAATTAAATTTTAGTGTAATATGTGGTGTGTACAAAAGTCTTAATATAATATACTAGCGGCCCTCCCTCGCTTTGCTTCGTGTTAACCTTGAAAACCTTCATCTCTTTGTGTTTTCTGTAGACCTTTTTAATGTGTACAATAATTAGTACATTATTTTGATAAATCTTGTAGGGTTCAGCCTGCGTTTGCAATGTATAAGCTGAAAAAATGAAATTATTTACGACATCACATTAAAAACCTCAAAAATAACAGTATTTCTCCACTATTTAATGGATATACATATAAACCTTCCTCTTGAATCACTCTATCTATTAAAAAAAACCGCATAAAAATCCGTTGCGTAGTTTTAAAGATTTAAGCGTACATAGGGATATAGGGACAGAAAAAGCGACTTTGTTTTATACTATGTAGTGATATGTAG